>BCHU01000009.1:0-1334013 GCA_001599715.1 Phaeotremella fagi
CTAACCCCCTAACCCCCTAACCCCCTTTATATGATTTCTCAATGATGAACTGGATACAGGGCTAGTTTTTGAAGGTGGTTGTGTTTGGAATGGACTGTAGAGGGTAGAAGGGCTGTTTACTACACTGAGAGAACCCCCATTGATGTGTACAGTGTCTACATGCATGTATAGTACTTGGTTAGCCGAGGTATGATACATGTGGCAGTGTGGCATCGTTGGTTTAGTGTATGTGGCATGGTGGTGGTGTTGAGAGAGCTTGGAGAGGTTTAATCTACGTGTTATTGCTGTATAGAGAGTCGTGGTGTTGCTTGTTGCATGGTATGTGGTGTAGGAGTAGGAGGAAGAGACGGTTTCATGGTGTATATGATGTAAGATGTATACTATAACGTCTGTATGTACCGTCTCTACAAGCTGTGTACTGCTTCTCTCCTCTTTCCTTCTCTGTATGTAGTACACAGTACAGTTCTATGCTCAAAGTAGTATTGAATGAAACGAATTGACTTAGTATTATTACCTCTTCCTTCCTGTGCTCCTCTACTCTGCTCTCCTTCTTGCTGTCTCTACCACTGTACTTCGTCTCTACTACTGTACTTCCTCTCTCTTCTACTCTCTCTCTACTACTCTCTGTGTCTCTATATGTACTGTATGTCCTGTGTTGTATAGTTCCTGTCCTACCTCTGTCTGTGTATGCTCTAAAGTAGGTTCACTCGAACATACCCTATGTTTGAATCCGCAACGTATTAGGCTGCTCCTTCTTGTTGCTGCTTGGCTACTGCTTATGGCTGTTGCTTACTGCTGGCTTACTGCTGGACTGACTGTAGTTTGGGGTGTATGCTATACTGGTACTTACTATACTACATGTGACTGATATGATGGCTGAAAAGTAGGTGTGATCAAAGATGTTATATGTTTGAACCGCAATGCGTTAGGACGCAACCCCTACTAAAAGTAACCATTGAACTTTCGTGAGTCCCAATATTAAAGGTAAAGGCATGTTGTTTGAATAAATAGATGACTCGAGATGGTTTTGGAATCTGTTCTGACTGGCATCTTTATATCTGCGGACTTTATATCTGCAGAGTCATAATGCAAAAAGTACAACTAGTTTTATAGGTAAATTGGGAAGCGGATATGACCGCTTGCCTCGATAGCTTTGTTTGGTCCCCCCCACCATGCCATACCTATTACTTTACTTTTGGAACCACCATAGAATTCACGGAAGAATTGGCCGTGTGAAAGCGGCTATCACTCAGCAGGGTGACTGAGATCGACTCGTATTATTAGATCCTGGCTTGTCATTGAAACTAATAAACAACTTGAGTGTCGTCAGTGACATGTTGTCGATGACGATGAAAATGCTAACTATGGTTGTTGGTGATGTCAAATATCCCAGCTACCTCGAAGTTACGACTTTGCATCAATCAGTCCACACATTTGTGGCCGGAAACTTCCTGAACTTCACGGTCATATCATCGCATAAATGCTGCAAGGATCTGCACAGATTTCAAGCCAGATCCACAGGAACATGCAAAGAGTAGTTTGTTTTTGTCGTACGCACGATGGTGCCTGTGGCTTTGAATATGTAGGCGTGTCACCAGCAGCACCTTTTCCATCCTATTTTTAGGGTGTTGTTCAAAGATCGTTCAGCGCTGTGACCGTCGAGCTCCGGCATCCAAAGGTTTTTCCCTTTCATTAGGCTAAGAAAGAGACAGGTGTATCCGTGTGAGAAGGTCACTCACATACCTACCAAATTGTTCACGATTTGCGTGACGCTGCACTGTGAAGCCATTGAGGCCTGGATTGCTTTTCGTATTTGAGTTTTCAGAATCTAGTTCTCCGTGGCAAACGCAGTGACGCGTAAACAGTACGAAGTGGTGTTCAACACCACCTCAGGATTCATAGTTCGTATCAAACATACAGCTCTACTTTTCCAGATACAATTTGAGCTAGGCCGAAGGATACGGTATCAAGCCCGCCAACTGCTTCATTCGTTCCGTCAGAACCGGTTTGATCAATGGCTCTTCCCTTTCATTCTCCATTGCATGGCCGTCGATCTTGGATCCGGTCAAACAGAACAACAAGGGATCGTGACTCTGGACATCAGCTCCCAACAATAGTCGATCACTCACCGTGTTGATAAATTTCTCAGCAGCCATTTTTCTGACTTGCGCCATCTCGTTGGAGATGTTTTCAGCAGGTTTATAGCACACGTCTACAGGTCAGTGGCAAGCCTTATACATCCCACTTACACGTCGCTATTCTTGGTCTATCAGACTGTGACACAGCGCCGTAATGAATCGTTCTCGAATCCCACAAGATCAGATCACCCGGATTAGCCTCGACCTTGACCCATTGACAACCTCTACTGATAAACCAGTCAAGATGCGCTGGCGTGTACCAAGCGGCATCTTTCCACGACCAACCTTCTGGCGGTGCTTCATTGGCATGCTCGTCAAAGAACTGGTTGTAGAGGTTAACCGAGCCAGAGAGGACCATCAGGCCGCCATCGTTCGCACCGTTCTCTTCCTGGATGTTAGCTTGTCCAGGGTATTTCTGCTCACCAGGTTGACAACACCTTGTATACAATGCTTGAACCTTCTGTTCGGACTTTGATCGACGTGTGACCATGGCGCACTTCGTGCGCCTGCAAGCTCCTCCGCTGGCAGTGGGAGAGTGACGTTGATACCGTCTAAAAGTTAGCTCTTTCAACCTTGAAGCTCACCGAAAGAAACAAGCAGTTCATCCGTTCCCCAGATCCTAGCAAAGGTATTGATAACCTCTGGCTCCGCTCTAATGTCCCATGCAAACTGCTCGTGGCCAACCCCATACCTGTTGTAAAGACCACCGCGATGGAAAGGAGGAAGTTGGTCAATGTGCCATGTAGTTCTGTCGTTGGCTTGAAATCCCTTTTCAAACCCCTCTAGCCATTTGTAGATACGCTCTACGTATTCCTTTGACTTTTCCCTTGAAATCACTCCCTGAACGACTTGATACTGGAGCGATCAGCTGCAACTCTAGCAAGTCAACTTACACCTTTTGTATCGAGATCATCAAACTCGTTTCCAACAGCCTTGACATCTCCTCCTCTGAGAATGAGTGTACCAGCAGACTCCATCAACGCGTCTGGTGGATACCCTCCTGTCATGATGGTCTCAACGAAAGTTTGGGAGTCCATTGTTGGTTTGTAAGATGCAATTGACGATGATCAACAACTTGTCAACAGAACAATACCACTACTTGAAGTCAGATGATGGTTTGGCGTCGGCAAAGCTGAGTGGGGCGGTGGAAACCCACTCCGTGTAAAGAGATAAGGATCAGAAGACTCTACCGGCTCGAGCAGCGGATGCTGATAGACATGATAAGAACGTGTTCACGCCCTGACAGCGTAGAACCTGCATATATTAAATGTCAAGCCCCACCCCTAAGGCTGAGAAAGAATCGTTTGACCGCTGATTGAAACTGATCCCGTATGGAACGTGTGGCCCAATCAGGTGGGGTCAAAAGGTGGGGCAAGGTATCAGAGAGAGTTCTCAAAGTGATTTCATGATAGACCTTTGATATAACGGTAGATACAGGTAACACTTTGACGGCGGCTCTCGGCAATAGTAAGCATACCTTATCTACTACCCCACCTGAGGTGGGGATAATTAGACCCACTGTGATAATCTACAGTCTATTTGAATTTGACTTTATGTCTAATGAAAACTAAGCCGTAATGAGAACAATAGGCGTCTTCTATCTTATCAAGTCCCCACTAGCAGTGGGGGATGGAACATAATAACCTGTTCTTATCATTCTTATCATATCACTCCACCCTGAAGGTTGATGCTTGATTTGATATATAAAGCTCACACGTTGTCGCTCACTTCATCATCTCACATCAACTTCACAATGACAGACTCTACCCCAGTTCTCATGGACGATAATGACAAACAACACCAAGATTTCACAGTCGTTACGCAGGTTTTGGAAAAACAACCCGACATCCTGTTGACAGCAGATGAGCGTGCGACTGCTCTCCAACTCGCAATCATAGCCGACCCTGGCATCCCTTGGCGGTCAAAGAGAATGCTCAAGTTTATAGGGATGATGATTGTAATTTTGACCTGTGGTGGGGATGCAGGTAGGTCTCGGAGCTGTCGCCATGACTAATTCTCAGGTTTTGATGGGACCGTCATGGGAGCTGTCAATTCGATGCTCCAATGGCAATCATACTTTGGGCTCTCGTCAGCAAGTGGTGATACCGGGATTGTTTTTGTACGTCTAAACGTAAACGACTGCTGATAATTCTCAGGGCATGTACAGTATCGGCCAGGTCTTGGCCTTCTTCCCTTCATCGTACCTCCCGGACAAGATTGGACGAAAGTATGCTATGCTCATTGGTTCGTCAACGCTTTGGTAAGTATCTACCTTCATTCCGTGTTGACAATGAAAGTCTCGGCGCGATCCTCACCTCACAAGCTGTCAATTTCCAAATGTTCATTTGGGGTCGTCTCATCACAGGAATCGGATGTACAATGGCTGCGAACTCAGCGTGAGTTACAGCACTTTCAATCACTTACCCACAGTAAATCTTACATGTCCGAGATCACCCCTCCTCACACGCGTGGTCGATGGATGGGACTGCTCAATTCGTTCTACTTTGTCGGCCAGCTGTTGGCGTCAGGACTTGCGATCCCCTTGGGACGGCTCGACAGCAACTGGGCCTGGCGTGGTCCTCTTCTCATCCAAATGAGCCCTGCAGTCATCAACGTTCTCTTCGTCATGTTCCTTCCAGAATCCCCACGTTGGCTCTTTACTCGTGGTCGTGAAGCGGAAGCTGCTCAGGTTCTCGCGAGTCTGCACTCGAGAGATAACGATATCCATTCACCACTGGTAAGACTTCAAATGGAGGCCTTTGACGACAGTCTCTCTACAACAGGTGAGTTTTGCGTACCTGGTTGAATCTCACAGCGCAGGTGCGGATCGACGATGGTGGGATTTCCGTCAAATTTTCAAGACAGCTGCAAGCAGATATCGATTTGGAATGGCTGCTATCATTGCCGTCATGGGGACTCTCTCTGGTAACGACTTGATAACTTGTAGGTACAAGTGTTGAGTAAAGGCTGACGACAGATTTCTTACCCGTACTCTTGCTACAGGCAGGCATCACCAGTCCTGATCGTCAACGAGTGTATGTGCAAAAGAGAATCCAAGCTGACACCTAGATTAAACTTTGTCAACTCCATTACCTCTTTCGTCGGGGCTTTGACAGGCTCTTGGGCAACCGATTTCATCGGTCGACGAAAACTCTTGTTGATTGGCAGCACCTCCTGCTTGATCGGAATGGCATTGGCCGCTGCACTCTTCTCACCAGTTGGGGTACAAAGTGATGCTCGAGCGAACGCAGGTATCGTGATCATCTGTAAGTCAGATTGCGGGATAGAAACTCACATTGCAGACCTGTTTGCTGTCATGTATGCTGTCGGTTACACCCCACTGCAGGGTTTGTACGTTGCCGAAGTACTTTCTTACGAGAATCGAGCCAAGGGAATTGCTCTGGAGACTTGGCTTGGTACTGCGGTTGGGTTGATCAACACGTTCGGTATGCCAACAGCGCTGGAGCAACTTCAGTGGAAGAGTAAGTGAGAGGTATAAGCGGCGCTGATCTGTAGCGTATCTGATTTTCGTCGGAGTCGACCTCGTTGGGCTCATTGTGATTTACGTCTTTGCAGTCGAAACAAAGAGACTGTCACTCGAAGATTTGGATGCCGTTTTCAACGATAAGAATCCAAAGAAGAAGAGTTTGGAGATCAGCAAACGTATCAGGAAGCAGGAGTCGGGTCGTGTTTAGGAAGTGGGGAGGTTAACGAAGAGGTGACGTTGTGATGATGGGTGTTAGTGGGACTTGTAGATCGGAGAAGGTTGTTGAGAATCAGACGTGTCACTCTTTGATTGTATTCTTCTAGACCATAGTACGTTGTAAGGGTGACTGAAGCAATGCAACCCTAAGTCGTAAGGACCAATCGCCATCCTTAGCAAGTCAAAGTTCGACTGATAACTCAAGGCTTTATACGAGATAGCACTTCCATCAATCTTCCGACCCAAATCACCAGATATGCATGATCAGACATGATTCCAGCTGGTTGCTCATCTATAAAGGTCACCCAATGACACGACATATAACCCCCGTAACCACCTACCCCTCATACCTCCCAACCACCTCGTGCCTCTTCACCCCATTGACCTTGCCTACCGCAACCACTTCATCCCCTCTGAGAGCTACTGGTCCGGTTACCCATTCCTTCATGTTGAACGTCTTCTTGATCTCTGGGTCGAGAGAGGGTAGATCACCAAAGTCCCAATCGAGATTCCCGCCATAAGTTTTCGGAATACTGTCTGGGTGTATATCCTGTGACATGAGTTTGAAAGCCTTGTCTTTGTCTGTAGGGAGGACATGGATTTTGGCACGGGTTACAGGGTCGAACCAGGTTTTGATGAATGTGAAAACGAGCTCGATGTAGGAAGGGGCACCGATTACCTGGCGTCAGTGGAGACTAGACACAACTCACATATATACTTGCCAACGTTTCTGGGTATCGTGCAGTTGCCAATGCAGACGCGTCAGCGAGATGACCTTTGAGACTGTAGAATTGTAGTAAACCGACATCATGGATATCGATAATGTTGCACGATGACACCAGGGTCGTTTCGAGGTGAGGTCGGTCTTTTAGACGTGTACATAGGGGTAGAACGAGTCGAGTAAGGTGTTCATACAGGGATACAACAGGTGATGGGAGTTGAGTATCGGACGCTGAGTGTTTCGCTGCTTCGGATGATTCCAGATATTTTGTCATCGCCTGTGGTCAGTGATGGTACCGATTTCACCCACCTTCTTATCCAGATCTTTTACTCTAAACACGTAGACAGGCTGCCCAGCACGATTCCTCCTCCCCGTCCACGTTGGATTCACCTTCTTTGCCTCTTCATACTCTGTAATGTCAAAGTTGTCAAACAGGGAATCGATGTCGATGGTTTTTCGGAAAGCTTCGGTTTCTGAAAATTGCGTGATTGCAGCTGGGACGTTGAATTTTCTTGCACGAAGGAAACGAAGTAGATTGCCGTCGTCTATGGATGGTGACGATGGGTCGTAGAGATTTTGCGCTGCTAATTGCTCTTTAAATGATGTGAAGGATGCTTCTTGTGAAGCGTTGAGATGACCGAGGTGACCAATGAGGAGTGGTGGAGTTGTGGTTGGTTTGGGGCTGGTGGTGTTGGTAGAAGGGGTACTATCTACTGGAGGACCTGGTGCTGTGACAGCAGCAGGTGTTGATTGAATTGTCATAGTTCCATGGTAGTAAACAATGTTAGATTCATTTATTGATTGATTAATTGACGACGTCGACACGGAGTTGTTGGTATGACCGGAGACGATCCGGGCACCGTAGATCGTGATGGTGACGATGATGTTAACAACGACTCAGTTCTCTCTTACTCCTACTTCCACCATGCCATCTCACCCAGTGATAGTCACTCTCACTCTAGACAAGCAAACACAGTCTTTTCTCACATCGCTTCGATCGAAATACTTCCCACCGAAAAGAAATCATCTACAATCCCATGTTACACTTTTTCACGCCATCCCTCCTCATCGATTTGCTCAGCTCGACACAGTGTTATCAGACATAACCAGTGATGGATCATCGTTCGATGTTTTCCTCGTCTCTCCCTTGAGAATGGGAAACAGAGGGGTCATGCTTCCACTACGATCGCGTCCATCAGCCTCAGTTGAAGTCATGCATCGACGAATTCTTGACTATCTACAATCGGGGTCCAAAGTCAAAGAAGACCAGTTAACGAATCAAGATCAAACTCGACTATCCAAAGTGCATGTTACAGTAATGAATAAAGCTGAGAAGGAGGAAGACGTGGAGAGGTGTTTTGCAGAAGTGACAGAATTGTTCAATGGGTTAAGTGGTGGTCAACATGCGGGAAGTGCTATTGGTCTCGAAGCGTAAGTACCACTCTCCTTCTGGACTGAATCTATAGATGGGAGTATATGGGGGGACCATGGAAACCTATCAAATCGTATTCATTCATGGAGAGATCTTAGATCTTTTCATAAAACCGAGACTTCGGCCTATCGGTCTAGTCAACCAGTCCCGTCAGCTCCAACTTCATATCGTGGATCGATTTTCCTCATCTCTCATTTCTTCTTCACCATCTTATCCCAATTCATTTCAACATGTCACCCAACGTTCTCCCCGACTGGTGGTCGTTTCTTTTCATGGGGATGCAAGTAGTAAGTTGCACCGTTGACCGCGCTGATATTCAGGCAGCTCTCATCCCTATGACCTACCAACATGTCACCAATCCAATGAAAGTGTTTACAGAATCTTACCCACAGGGTTATGATAAACAAACCGATTCAATCAAATACAGTGCTCGAGTGGATAAGATGGTTACTACCAATGCGCAATGTAAGATCCCTCCTAGTCCCTACTAACACCTAGCCTTCCTTATGATCGTCATCCTATTTGTCGGTTGTACCCTCTTTGCGAGAAACTCTCTCCATGGTCAACCGATCCTACAACAACGTTTGATGAAGATACCTATCTACGCAGGGTTGTTCTCTGATGTAAGTGATCATGAGAATGTCGCTAATTATAGATATGGCTTTACGCGATTGTTCTACTCAAACATCCCAAGGGATTCTTGACCACTCCGAAAGTGTGGAATCCGTCAACCAAGGGTATCATCTATGGATTGCCAGGGGCTACGGTGTTGAAGCTGGTTTGGTTGTTTGGAATCGGAAGAGACGTGGTGTAGAGAGACGTAGCCTTGGTGCCTTCTGCATAATATGCATTTCATCCCGTACGTATCATACAACTACTCGTCATCTTCCATTTCAATCTCAGTCTTTTTAAAGTCTCTTGCTGGGACGTGACGTCTGAACATGATGTCGATTTGTCGATAAGATCGATGTTTCATTTCAGGCAAGCAGAAGTAGGCTCCAATCCAACAGATCAAAGCTGTAGCTGCCCAGACGTAACCGCATTTGCCGCCGACTGTTGGTCAGTTGGGTTTTGCCTAGAACTTACGATTTCCGCCAGTAGGGTTGAGCATGTAAGATCCAACTAAACATCAGCTATGTCACTATTTCTGACTTACGGAAAATACACGGGATCTCGATAATATAATACGAAGCCCTACCAATACCCGTTGTCAATGGTCGAAGACGAACGGCTGAAGTCTCCGCAATGATACACCAAGACACAGGTGCAGCAGAGAACGCGAAGATCCAAGAAATGATGATACCGAAACAGGCTTGAGCGTAAGACGATTGAGTGGATGTTGGAACAGACGCAGCAATACCGAGAGCGATCAACATGACAATGTTGGCTGCTGTACCCCAGAGGTAGATGGTTCTACGACCAAAGTAGGTTGTCAAGATCCAAGAAAGCATGGTGGCGACCAATTGAAGTGAGGAGTTGATCAAACCAAGGGCGAACGCGAAATTGTTTGATATTCCGGCCTCTGCACGTCAGCACAGTCGTAACCCCCACTTACGTTCAAAGAAGAACACTGCTTGATTGGCGATAAGGTTTCCAGCTAAATTCTGCCCAGCGTAAATCGCACAAACAATAAGGGTTCGACGTAAATCGGTTCCTTTGAAAAGTTCAAAATAGTTTGGTGGCGTAGAGACAGCTTCCATCTCCACAACTCTTCTCATCATCGCCACGGCGTCGTTGGACTTGACCAATGATCGTTTACCAAGTCTTTCGATGGACTTAGCGGCCTGTTCGTGTTTACCTTTTCGAACCAACCACCAGGGTGACTCTGGTGCCAAGAACAACAGGACCATAAGTGGGACTGGGAATATCCATTGAATGGCAAGTGGGATTCTGGGGTCAGCTCAGAACCAACCGTTGACTCACCTGTAAGCACTCGAATCCGGCTTGGCGTTGTAGACATAAGTCACAGCAGCGACAATGATACTACCGATGGACCAGAACATTTGTAACATCTGAGTTGCAGGTGCACGAAGTTGGAGTGGGACGATTTCACTGCAGTAAGCAGGAGCGTTGGCGATGAAAACACCCCAGCTGATACCTTAAAGTCAGCGCAGCAACACAACATACTCACCTTCAAGCAACTGTCCAACGAAGAAGAGGGCTAATGAGTTGGCAAAGTACGAAACCAAATTTGTAAGATTGAGCACTGCAAGACCGACCAAAGTAGCCCATCGATAACCAATTCTACTAGTCAATGGACCCGCAAGGAAGACACCGATGAGGGCACCGAGTTGACCAGAACAGGAGAGTGCTGATTGCCATTGAGGTGCGATGACGTAGGAATCAGATGCAGCGTCGTAAACACCGTAAGCAGTTTGGAAAGCTCCCAAAGCGACGAAATTGTTGATCAAGAAGACGTCGTAGGATTCCATGATCTAAATGTCAGTTTGGCTACTTCAACCACTCACGATCGTACACGACATGACGAACGCCCAGAAGCATGCCATTGGATAAGCCTTGACTGCTTCAATCACCGTCATTCCTGATTCAGCAAGCTCAGCTTCGACAGCTTCAGCTTTGGTGGTGCTGTAGACATTCTTGACACCTTCTTGGTTGATGTTCTCCTCCTGGGAGATTTCATGTTTGACCTCGGGTTTGGCTTCGACTTTCTGGACTTTCTTTTCAGAGGACATGGTGGATGGGGTGACGCCATGTTCGAAACCCTCTATATATATAACTTTTTACGGTCTAAGTATACCCCGCCCCAGTTTTACAAATGCGTTTAAAGAAGGGCCACCGCATGTAGCAGCGGCTAATTTTACGATGCAAAACTCCGCTCCACTGGTCGTTAGCTCCAAAAAGAAGAGACAAGGTAACAAAGTGTGGGGGCAAATTCCGTAATTTCTGGGAACACCACATGTTCTGCGGCAATGTACGTCAGCGGTGGTCCAGGGAAGCTTTGGTGACTCTCCTCGGATAGTCCGATCACATGTTGGCTCCACATGTAATTTGCGATCGAAATGGGGTAACCTGGAAGAAACATGATGCGAGGGGCGAGAGAACAGTGCATACAAAAATAGACGTCGATTAAGTTGTATTCTATAACGAAAGAAGTAGAAACATGGCCAATTCAAGGCGACTTCCGTCCCTACACAACAGTATGCACAGCCATGTCAGTCACCGGAGCCTTTTCGTTCACAACTTGGACTCGTGTCTCCTCGTCGACTGACTTTGCTGTGAGCTGCGGAGCTGGCCATCGACGACTGCAGTATACAATGGCTCCAGCGATACCAACACTAGCAGCACCAGTAACAAGTGTAGCTATCTGACCGTTTCGGAACTGAGGGGCAGATACAACTGGCCAACATGCGATTTGATACCAAAGCGCCCCTAGGTATTAGATCTGTTCATAGACGACCACTCACAGACATTGGAAAACAAGTTCATACTGGCCAGAGTGATGGCTCGTAGGACATCATCGTCTCGAGTCATTTCGTTGGCCCAGGCAAACTGTAATCAGTGGAATTCTGATTCTTACTTACGTTACTCGCTTGACCAGCGTAACCTAACCCACCGATAATGTACGCGAACCAATGAGCACCAACGGAAATGTCCCATACGAGTAACATCACCGAAGATATAAACACCGCAAGGTACATGATCGGGTTGACGATGAATCGGTTGCCCAAAGCGTCACTCATGACGGTGAGAACGTAGGTGGACACGATTGCCATCTGAAATCAGCCAGGATACGCGCTATCACTTACGGCTATGAAGATCGAGGGGTAGTAATTGATCTGTGTCGTGGTGTAGGTTCCAACAGCTTTGAGCCAAAGAGCGAATTCTGTATAAACTCCGACTTTCTCAAACGCAGTGGCTGAAATGGTGAACAACAATGTGAAAAGGTAAAAGCGCCAAGTCGTGGCTGCCTTTTTGATCGAGGCCCAGAATGTGCTTCTCGTCATTTTGACAACGACCACCGGGGGTAGACGTGATTTCGCGAGTTCCCTTTCTTCTTCCGTAAGCCAGACTGGGTGTGAGCAAGGTGTTTGAGCGTTTCAACTTACATGCTTGGGTCGTTTGTGGAGTTCCGGGGAACATGCTGAATCCGTAGATAGCGATAGGAACTGATGTCAGAGGGGTTCTGATCGCGACGTACTGGTTATGCAGAAATCGATAATGAACAACCATTGCCACCTGGTGGTCAGAGAAGAAGTAATCACGACTTACCCCTTTAGCCCGTTTCGTCCTTCTAACGTAGAGATAATTGCACCCTGCATGATACCAGAGAACAGGGAACCGACTTGAGCTGCAGTTGCAAAGACGGCAGATCGTTTCCCCAATTCGTTATCTTTATACCAGGATCCGAGGATGTACTGGTGGTAAGCGATTGCCTTGAGTTTCACCCACATGAGTACCAGAGAACGTTGACGCCTCAAAGATTGCACAAACGAAACGGATCCCCCAGACTTGTTGCGGTGTGTGAACGACTAAAGTTAGTGGTGTCGACACGATGACCTACACGCAGTTGCAAGGGTCAAGAAGCCCCAAACAATCATACAGAAAGGGAACCAGAAACGAGGCGAGATACGTCCAGATGACAAGATGATGGCACTGGGCCACTGACCGATAATATACCCAGCAGTAAACATTGAACCAGCATATGTGTAATCATTCCCTTGGTAGTTCAAGTCCTCTTTCATTCCACTGACGTACTGGATGTCAGGGGGGTTACCTCAACAAACTCACTGCATTGGCCAAATTCGCTCTATCAAGGTAGTTGGTAAAGTCTACACTGGTCAACCACTCTGATACACCATTTTGACCTACATGACAAACAGACATAGGTCAATATAACTCCGTCCAGTTTACGAAGCAGTTTACGTTCTTTGGGATCAGTAGGTGGTGTACCCCAACATATCGTTTCGATTTTGTCGAGAAAAAGCATGATAGGAGACTTGAGGGAAGAACTGACGAGCCAACGAGGTCTTTAAGACACCCTCTTATCTCTTGAACACCGTGTGTCAGGGTATAACGATAGTTGCTGAATAATATGTCAAGGCTTATCTCGAAAACTAAACTCAAAAACAAGATAAATTCACCAGGCACATGTTAGTGACCGACTCTACGACGGTGAACGGCGGCAATAACGGTATTTACCGATTGGCGGTTGTCACCGCAAGGTTTCTGATGATAAGCAAAGAATTCCTTCGTTCTGTCCTTCTCTCATAGTAAAATGACAATCCAACCTCCTTCTTGGAAAGAGATCTCTGCGGGTAAAATCGCCGCTCGTGATGCCCTCATCCCATCAGAGTGGCTCATTCCTGCGACGGACAAATTGAATGTGATGGATGTCCCAGCGACATGTGGAGTTTTATCACCAAAAGAAGTTGATATAACCGAAAAGACAGCTCCAGAATTGGTAAAATGCATGGTCTCTGGGGAGCTAAAGAGTTACGACGTGACACTGGCGTTCTGTAAAAGAGCTGCTGTCGCTCAACAATTGGTAGGTTGCTTCAAGGACTTGCTGACAAAAGACCAACTGCTTGACAGAAATCTTTTTCGAAGCCGCCCTGGCTACAGCCAAAGCACTTGATGAAACGTATGCAGCTTCAGGTGTACCCGCTGGTCAACTTCATGGTCTACCAGTGTCGCTCAAAGACAACTTTTATGTAGAGGGTGTGGACACCACGGTTGGATTCGTCGGATGGTCCAACGACCCCGCGACGAAAGAGATGGAGAGCGAGATGACTAAGATTATGCGAGAAGCTGGCGCTGTGCTTTTTTGCAAAACGTAAGGAAAATAAAGACCTCACTGAATCTAGTAACGTACCAACTGCAATGATGATGCCTGAATCTTACAACAACACTTGGGGATACACGACCAACCCGTACAATCGCAACCTTACATCTGGCGGTTCTTCCGGGGGTGAAAGTGCGTTGTTGGCTCTCAAAGGATCCCCTCTTGGTGTTGGGACAGATATCGGTGGTTCAATCAGTGAGTCAACGACTGTACCCGCTGATTATAGGAATCCCCGCTGCTTTATGCGGACTCTACTCTATCAAACCGTCATTCGGTCGATTCGCTACTTATGGGGCTAGATCTGGCCTTCCTGGACAAGAAGCTGTTCGTTCAGTCAACGGACCAATGGCAACTTCTCTTGAGGCCGTGGAGCTTTGGGCCAAGGCCGTGGTCGATCTTGAACCTTGGACGAGGGACCCAAACATGATCCCAATACCTTGGCGTAAGGTCGATCTACCTGAGAAACTGTGTTTTGGCATTTTGATGGATGACGGGATTGTTAAACCGACTCCACCAGTGACGAGGGCTCTGCTCAAAACCAAGGCTTCGTTGGAGGCAGCTGGTCACAAGGTGATCGAGTGGTCAACGTGAGTATTGGTGTTGACTCCACTGACGTCAGACCGGAGGCATTGAAATCGCAACAGTTACTGGAAGCCTTCTTTGTCGGTGACGGTGGTGTCAAAATCAACAGTTTCATGTCTTTATCTGGCGAGGATGAGAGTTACCCGCTTCAATTGAAAAAGTTTAAAGAACGTCACGACAAACTCACCTCCAGCCCCCCACTTGTTGGTGATCTGTGGACTACCCAATCAGAGAGACTGTCATTTGCTAAGCGAATGCTGGACAAGTGGATGAACAGTATGGCTGTAACTGGGACTGGCCGCCCGATCGATGGGTTAATCGCACCAACAACACCTTACTCATCAACACCAAAGTTCACGTTCAAGTACTATCACTACACCTCAATGTACAACATTACCGATCAGTCTGTCGTCACCTTTCCTGTAACTTTTGTTGATCTCGAGGCGGATGTGAAACCAGAGTACGAGGCCAGGAATCCTGTCGAGAAGGAAATTTGGGATATCTGTGAGTTGATGTGATATCGGAACTGATGTCAGACAACGTGAACGACGTCGAGGGCGCTCCTGTGACACTGCAAATGATTGGACAGAAACTGGAAGAGGAAAAAGTGTTGAAGCTGGTTCAAGTTGCCGCCAGTGCACTTGGACAGTAGTACAATGCTAGGATGGGTGTATTTGTAGAATCATACTAGATTTTGATGTTGTGTTTACGTCGTTGGGTAACCTCCATTTATGTCAGACACAACTTCTTCCGACGATAATCCGAGCCTCCACCTCCACCTCCAATGATCACGTATATAAGACCCCTCGAAAAATTGAACTGCATCTACACAATATGCCTTCCTCCCCACTCGCACTCCATCGTCAACTCGCTCCTACAGCGTCTCTACGTGTATCACCACTATGTCTTGGTACCATGACATTTGGTGAAGCTCATGCTGAACGTTACGGCAAGTGTGACAAGGAAACGTCTTTCGCCATTCTCGACGAGTTCGTTCTGAACGGTGGTAACTTTCTGGACACTGCGAATGTGTAAGTCAACATCAAGTCATTGCTAAGCAACAGCTACCGAGATGGAGAATCAGAAACATGGTTAGGTGAATGGATGAAAGCACGCAACAATCGAGACCAAATGGTCGTCGCCACAAAGTACACAAACAGTTATCGACCACAATTCAAGGACGAGAATCAGTCCAATTACCGAGGGAACGGTTTGAAATCTATGCGCCTGTCATTGGAATCATCTCTTGAACGTCTACAGACAACCTACATCGACCTGTTCTACCTTCACATCTGGGACTACACTGTCTCCATTCCAGAGTTGATGCTTGGTTTGAACGACCTCGTTACCTCTGGCAAAGTTCTCTACCTTGGTATCTCAGACACTCCAGCTTGGATAGTAGCCAAAGCCAATCAGTACGCTCGTGATCATGGTCTTCGACAATTTTCCGTCTATCAAGGAATGTGGAGTGCGGTGATGCGTGATTTCGAACGTGAAATCATACCCATGGCCATAGACGAAGGCATGGCTCTTTGCCCTTATGGGTCGTTGAATCAAGGTCGATTCCAGACTAAAGAAGGTTTTGCTGCTCGTGAAAAGTCCAATCACGAGGGAAGAAACTTTATCGCGACCTCAGATCTTGACAAGCAAGTCTCCAGCGTACTTGAAGACATTGCAAACAATCGAAACGATGGAACCAACTTGCTCAACATTGCGTTGGGGTACATTTTACAGAAAGTACCATACGTCTTTCCCATCATCGGTGGTCGAAAGGTTGAGCATTTGACAGACAACATCAAGGCGCTCAATGTGTCCTTGACCGAATCAGAAATCGCTCGAATCGAGGGGGCTTACCCATTCGATCATGGCTTCCCCACAAACTTTTTGAACGGTTCATTGTTCGATCCAAAAGTAGCTTCTTCGATCGTTCTCGGGCCAGCGGATGTCAAACTGGTAAACCAAACGGGAACTTATGAATGGGTGGAGAAGGTGAAGGCTATCGGGGCGAAATAAAAAGTTTGTATCACGGTATAAACGTCAATTGCATAATCAACCGTGGATTATATTTACCTATTCACTTCCAAGCTACTGATAGCAGCTAAAATCTTGAGTTCGAAACGCAGTCTCATCAAAAATCACCTTGTAACTGTAAGAAGCGCAGTCGACATGTGTTGCCATGCTAAAGTTGGTAGTCGACCTTCCCAAGACACCTTTAGATGGACCGTCTGATCCGATACCTGCACGATGGACGATCCAGTTGAGATCGTTACCTTCTGTAGCTAGATACTCCATCACAGCTTCGTTGTCTAGATGTTGACCGTCGTAACTTCGGGCAAGGGTGTAACGAAGAAACCACAGCAAGGGCGAAAGACTACCTCCGTAAGGACGACTAAGACCACCAGCTTGATAGAGAATGTTTTTGACACCATGTTTTCGCATCGACGGGACCAACTGTTTGATAAAGTTTGTGTTGATCGTGTCGTACCTCTGAGCTTCCTTGTCGCCCAGCATACAAACGACGTGATCGACACCAGTAACCAACGTGTCAGTGTCGATAGGGTCACTAATTGAGCCTTTATGAATTTCGAGATTCTGACCGCTAGCTAGTTTCTCTGGTGACCGTACGAGTACTCTGACCTTGTGCCCATCAGCAAGAGCTTGTTTGATGAAATGTTTCCCGGTGCCACCAGTAGCACCGAAGACCAGGAATTGAAGTGAGGATGTCATGAGTGAGTTTGGTGGAGGTTTGAGGAATCTTATAGTGGCTCTCCTAGATGGCGTGTGAAATAGACAACCTCTGAAGTAGGATCGAGAATGAGATCGACTGATTGATAGAAATATTGACTGATTTTATACAAAATCATAATTTCTCGCCGATCGCCGAACGGTTACGGCTTTGATCTCCGTCAAACCTTCGGTGAGGAGATGCAGGAGGATAAGTTAGCACGAGACAGGAAGGTTTGTAGTAGGGACATCGAGTAGAGATTTCTGAATCAGGATTCAGACGTTCAAAGGATTCAAAGGATTCAATGCTCTCGGTTCGTTCAACGGCATGTGCAGGTGGATACCGACAGAGTCAATAGACGCTGTTTTTACTTATTTGTTCCCACTTTTACTACCATTCAACCTTATCAACTTCTCCATGAACGTTGCAGGATCACTTCAATTCTATCTGTAGTTCGTATATGAAGATTGAAGGGTATGTGTTCGCACCTTTTAATCATGCGCAGCAGTCGGTGAAAACAAACGATATGTTGAACTTGAGCATTTAAGCATCTGTAATTTTGCTTTATTTGACCCCTACGTACGGTAGATCTAGGCACAGGTTAGTCATAGGTCATGGGGTGCTGCTGTATGCAGTAAACCTTCTAATTATAACGTGAAGGCCAAGAGGAAAGGAACAGCAATTGAATTAGCTGTTGAACAACTTCTTTCCGCACGTTTGTATTTACATTTGTACTGTTCTTTCTTCTACCTGTATCTTTGTCCATTTACTCCTTCACAGATTACTCACTACTCACTTACCTTCTCCCCTATCACATACAATGCCATGGAATCTCAACAACATCGCTGCGAAGCTCGATTCAAAATTGGATCAATACACCGCCAGTAGACCAGGTCAAGGAGGTGGCCAACAATATGGTCAACAGCAACAATATCAACCTCAACAACAGTATCAAAATCAAAACCAAAATCAACAACAACAGTACCAAGCACCCCCACCGCAGCAGTACCAACCGCAAGATAACTCACAATACCAAGCTCCTCCACAACAACAACAAAATCAATTCCAACCCACAGTTGGTACCCAGAGCCCACCTGCCATCGCATCCCCTCCCCTTCAACAACAGCCTCCTCCCCCAGTTGGCGACTTCAGAGCTCCCAGTTACTCCAGCGATGTCAAATATCCCACTGACGGTAGTCAACTTCAAAATCAAGTCGAAACTTACACAGGAAGTGTCCTAGGTGCCAGTGTCCCCAAAGCTGAACTTCATAATCCGGAGGGTGGGTTCAAGTTTTGGAACAACACTAACCCCAGGTGTTATCCATTGCGCCGATCTAGCTCTTACTATCGAGGGTCAACTGGTCCCAGTTATCGATGTCATGCTAGGAGGCCAAATGGGTATCTACTTTGAACATCACATTTTGTTATGGAAAGATCCAAGTGGGTAGTATCCTTGAACACGACTAATTTCAGACGTTGCCGTTCGTTTTTCATCAATGTCTGGAGTCGTCAAGAGATTCTTTGCTGGTATGGCCATCATGCAAACTGAAGCGTTTGGTCCTGGAAATCTTTCATTCTCTCGTGACAGTGTTGGACAGATTGTTTGTTTACGACTTCAACCGGGGCAAACTATCGAAGTTAGAGAACATCAGGTGGGTCAGATATCGGCTTGAGCTGACATCAGTTTGTTCTCGCTACTTCAAACGTTTCTTATAGCTTTACCACTTTTAGAGGTGTTTCCAACATGCTATTCTCAAGAACCGGTTTGGTAGGTAACAAAATGGCTCCACTCTAATTTTAGCTCATTGACACTTTTACTTGTCAAGGACCGGGCGAGGGTTTAGTTTTGCTTCATGGTTATGGTAATGTGAGTAAATATCAAGCTGCACAACTAACTACTTAGGTCTTTGAACGTGTCCTTAGACCAGGTGAATCATTAGACGTCGAGCCAGGGGCTTGGCTTTGGAAAGATCCTTCAGTTACCATGAACGTAAGTCCAAAGATTACTACCACTGATGACAGACAATCAACATCATGACCGCAGCGGGAACCAACACCCAAGGAGGCTCCAAACTCCCAGGAATGGGTGGGAAAACTGGGTTCTTTGATAAGGTGAGCAAGTTGGTGGACCCCACTGACAGACAGCTCGAAGGAGCTATCGGTAACATGGTCTCTGGTGGTGGTTCATTGTTCATGAATCGAGTCACTGGTCCAGGCCGTGTTGGTCTTCAATCTATGACCTACCATCCTCCACAAGCTGAGGGTGCTCCTGCCGCTGGAGGAACGTCTGTTCTCGGGGGTTTATCTGCTTTGAATCAGTTCAAATAGGTCAATGCAGACGATTTTGCTCTAAAACGTTTGGAGATTGGTTTGAAAATTCTGGTTCGTTGGATGATCTGGTGGTTCTAGCTTGTATTCTTTTGGGAAAGAGGTAGCATAGTGACCAATCTAGTGCATAAACCCTCTATGTATGAATCCACTTAACTCCTCTTAGCCTTCATGATCTTGTCAGCACCTAGACAAGCAAGATTAACGATGTTTCCAATATAATATCTCATCGCCTCCTCGTACGTCCCTATAGTCTTCTCACTCCACCCATCCCCCTTGTCGCCTGAGTTAGCCAGTGTTATACCAAGAAGAGCCGCGTCCCTCATTGCAGAATTAGCCCCCTGTCCACCAGTCGGAGGCATACAATGAATAGCGTCTCCCAGCACCGTCACTCGTTGTTGAGTTTTCCAGATTCTAGTCTCAGATTCAGAAGACGTCATACGTAGAACGGCAGTTTGGTCGATCGCCTGTTCTTCCATTATGATTCTGAGACTTGGATCCCATTTTGACGTGAATCTTTTCGTGATTTCAGCCGCAGGTTGGCCTTGGAAACTAAGAAGGTCTTCGTCTTCGACTCCGTAAGTTTCTTTTTTAGATGTCAAAGCCCAGAAGATATAATCAGGGGGTGCGTTTTCGTGGTGGAAGCGCATTGGTTCGACGATGGAGAAAATTCGGTGTTGAAGAGTGTCGTCTAGGATAAACGAAATTCCTTTTTGTATCGATGGATGTAGTTTCGCTTCGATCTCTGGTGTAATCAACGTCTTACCGTAGATGATCCTCAGACCTAGATCGAGAGGCTCGAGTGCTCCACAGAGTTGAGAAGCGACTTTTGATCCAATACCATCAGCACCAACCAAGAGGGAACCGGATACAGAAGTCCCGTTTGCGAATCGTGCAACGACACAATCAGGTTGAATCGTGTAAGAAACAAAGGCAGAGTCGTAAGTGATGAAAGACGATTGTCCTTTGAGTAACACTGAGCGTAAAACTCTTCGATCGACTTGACGGTGTTTGTCGTCACCAGCAGGGACAAATGGACGTTGTTGCTGAGCTAATTGTTAGTGCAGAAGATGACGATACTCACTAAAAGACGATACCCATGTACTCCAACTCTTGTACGTGAACCAATTCTTATAGATATACCTTCCCGCTAAAGCAACTAGCATATTGATACCACCTATACTAAGGATTCCCAAAAACCCTGCTCTGATAACTTTCCCACTTGGGCCATCGACCAATCCAGCAGGTGGATGTTGTTCACCGCAACTATCAGCAAATTCTTGGTACAGCTCTGGAGATAAGACATGTTTGAGAGCAGCACCTCCACCTTCGTCGATACTGATTCTATAACCTTGGGCCCGTTGAGAAGCAGCGCTGTCTCTTTCGAAGATTCTATAAGGGATGTTGTATTTTTGTAAAGAATGTGCGAGGGTCAATCCACCTAGACCTGAGCCTATGATCAAGACTGGGAGAGGGGGTTGGGAAGTGGGTGACATTGTAATGTCAATTGTAAAGTGGATAGGTGGGTAAGTGAAGACTGAAGAAATCTAATTGCAACGCATCGTCGATCCTTTTAACTTTTTAAAAATAGACGTGGCCGAACGAACGCGTCAATCTTTGGAGTCCTCAAATCTGTGATAATCGTAATCGTTTGAACACTTGCCGAGAATCAAGTCATGACGTTTTGTGAAAAGTTGCCAGTCGAAACACATCAGCGTTTGCTTATTTACAGTTACTCGAACAAGAAATACTAAGCAAGATTCATTGAATGATATGATTGAGAAGGATGACACCATTTTCGGCAAATGCGTGAGCCCATTTTGAACTCAAATTGGACTTCATATTCTACGATTCACACAACGTACATCCCTTAAATATCTACATCTAAGCTACTGCATGTTTAACTCCCTCTGGTGCAGCGACTGGAAGATACTTTCCAGCGTCTGCATCTATCCACACCTTGGCCACTTGAGAGGCGACAGACATCAGTCTTTCATCTTCGTACCTAGCACGTAGTCAGCATGAGTAATAGCTAAAACTGAATCACACCTACCTTGGACCGACGAGTGACAAACCGAGAGGCGCACCTTCATCGTTAGCGAAACCGGGAACATTGATCACAGGAACATGGAGTAGCGTCCACATGGCACACATGCTGGGGTCACCAGTGTGTTTGATACCTTTTGGAGCGACACCTCTGGCAGAGGGTGTGACGATGGCATCGAAACCTCTAGCGATTTCGTCGAAAACAGGACGTAAAGCTGCAACAGTGTCGTAGGCGTCGAGTTGTGATTTGCGAGACAATTTGGTACGATTCTCCACCTCTGATTGTAGTTCATCCGCGAGTTTTTCTTTGGCAATGGAGTATTCAGGAAGAAAGTTGACTCGCCCTTCACCGAACAATACTTTTTGATGGAGGTCTGAACCGACCAGATCGAATTCAGCTGGCAATTCAAGTTCTTGAACTTGGGCACCGGCTGCAGTCAAAAGTTTCTTTGATTCATCCCAAGCTTGGATGAGCTCTGGAGATGGACCGTTGGTAGCTGCCCAAGAAGATTTTGCGTTCCATTGGGCTGTTTTCACGTAGGCGAAACGACATTCTGAGAGTGGTTTGGGAACAGCAGGTGGAGGGATGTCGTCGGTGAGTTTGAACACTTTCCCGAGGAGCTGAAGATCTTCTACGGATCTCGAGAATATACCAAGGGTGTCGAGGGAGACTGAATAGATTTTCAGTCCTTCACGAGAGATCGATCCCCATCTGGTCGTTAGATTTTATCTTACTAGTTGCTTACGTCGGTTTCATTGAATAGATACCGTTAAAACTCCCTGGTCTGATTGTACTGCCTGCGGTTTGAGTACCAAACGATACGTGACATTGCCAATCTCCTACTGCAGCTGCTGAACCTGATGACGAACCACCCGGTGTTCTCTCTGGATCCCATGCGTTACGTGTTGGTTTTCCAATTGTAATAGCTGCCAGTTCGGTGGTATGCTGTTTGCTTCAGCAATATTCCTTGTCACGACTCACGGCTTTACCAAAGATCAAGGCTCCTGCTGCTCGACAAACAGCCACTGGTCCAGCATCAACTTTTGGGAAATGGTTTTCATAGATACTTGATCCATGTTGAGTTGGCATGTCTGTTTGTCAGATAACCCTATTTTTGACCAACCTTTAGTGTCTAATCATCAGTACGGCCCCGTTTCTATACTCACGAATGACATCCTTGACACCAATCATGACACCATGCAACGGACCCCTCTCCTCAACAGGGATCGCATCCAGACGTTTAGCCTCGGCAAGAATCAACTCTTCGTCAATGAAAGCCCATGCATGAATCACGTCGTCTCGTGCTTTGTACCGTTCGATGTGATCGAGAGCTACTTGAGTCACAGTCAGTTCCCCGCTCTTGACGAGGGCGACAGTTTCGCTAGCGGTGAGATAATTCGATGCGACCATTTGGTGATGTTGGAGAGGTAAATCAAAGAGCCATGCTCCTTTGATCCTGTCGGAAGTCAAACCATCTCGACCGTGTAGACGATAAGCAGAGCTCGCATTGCAGGGTTTTTTCCGAAAAAACACCGCCCAACTTGACACGTCGGCCGAGCAGATAAGCAAGATTTGATAAGTACAAGTAATCAACACATCCATCATGGAACGCCCATAGCGATGCCGCAAGCCAACGTACATGATTTAGAAGTTTCGGCTGCTAGAGTTGGTGTCATAATCGAAGATGATCAAAGAACACAATACTTGGCTGCGTTGAGGGACGTCGACTTGATGTGTGAAAAGGTTTTGACGAATCCAGGTAGGTCTATAACTTGGACGCGCTGACGTTAGACTACTATCCTGAAAACTATGTCGACAAATACCCAAGAACTGATATCCACTGGCCAGAGAACAATGAGTACAAAGGTTGGGCTTGGAAAGTTACGATCCGTGGGGCAGATACAGGATTATTGGCAGGAAAAACTCTATGTCTAAAGGACAACATTTGCGTTGCTGGTGTACCTTTGACGTATGGTAACGAGGTTTTCAAAGATTACAAATGTGAGTGCTGCATCTAACCAAGCTAACATCTAGGTACAATCGATGCAGAGTTGGTTAAAAGGGCTTTGGACGCAGGTGTCACTATTGTTGGAAAGTCTACATGCGAGGTGAATTCACTTTGAGACCTAAACTGATATCAAGAGTTTCTCCCATGGTCCTGGATCCATTACCTCGTATTACGGTCCGGTACAAAATCCATACGCTCATGGGTTCAGTACTGGAGGTTCTAGTTCTGGATGTGGTGCATTGGTAGGAGCTAAACTTGCGGACATGGGAATGGGTGGTGATCAAGGGGGCAGTGTTAGAATAGTAAGCATTTGTCCGGCAGCTGCTAATAACAGCCCGCGTCATTCTGCGGTATTGTAGGACTCAAACCTACGTTTGGTCTTATACCTTACACCGGCGTCATCTCCTCTGAATGGGGTATTGACACTGTTGGACCAATGACCCAGACCGTGGAGGATTGTGCAATGTTACTCGAGGCCACTGCTGGCTCTGACGATATCGATGATAGAATGATGGGTGCACCTGTGGTATCACCAGACTATCACATGGGTTTGATCAAGTCTAGAGTCCGTGGAATTGAAGGTTTCCGTGTTGGTGTGTTGAAAGAAGGTTTCTCCAATTGCAACCTCGACCCTAGGGTTGGGGAACTGGTTAGACTCGCGATTCAAGATTTCGAACGACTAGGAGCCACTGTCGTTGATGTCAGTGCACCACTGTAAGTTCGCACTTGAAACGACTAATCAGCAGACACTCCCATGCTGGTCCAATCTGTTACGTTCTCAGTAAATTCGGCAGTGGGCCAACTCGTCTCGGACGTCAAGCTGGTTCTAGAGGTTTGGCCATAACAGAAATGACAGAACACATGCTTCCCTGGGATCTACCCAAACTCAAATCCGCTGGTCAATATGTCATGAACACTTGTATAGAGTCTGAATACGGTTGGGAGAATTATCCACTGGCTTATCAAAAAGCAGTCAATCAGTCTCGAGCACTAAGGGACCAATTTGATGCCCTACTCAAAGACGTCGACGTCTTGGTAATGCCCACCGTTCTTCAACCACCCAGGCGTCATGCTCCAGTAGAAGGTGGACCAAGTCTTTGGCAAGGGTGGTCGCGTGAGTGTGCAACAAGAGTTCTTACTAATGTCAGCTGGAATCACTGCAAACACGGCCGCGTTCAATGCCACAAGACATCCAGCACTTAGTGTCCCAGTCGGATTCACAGGTCCTATCAAAGCCGATATCACTTGTGAGGCTGATGTCGATATCAAGCTACCTGTTGGAATGCAGATTGTTGGACGTAGATTTGACGACGCTATGGTGTTACGGTTTGGAGACGCATGGGAGCGTGAAGTTGATTGGAAGACCAGACATGTAGTGTAGGACCCTGAACCCTGAATTGCTTATCTGTAATTGATTCATGTTATTTGTTTAATTTCTACCATCACCTTCCACACCATGCCTGTAGATCCAAGTGAAGTTCGTCACACGCAGAGAGCACCGCAGAGGTAGGCAGCTAGTTGGGACAAAGCTAAAAGCAGTTGCTTGACGTGTGCGAAACGCAAAGTGAAATGCAGCAAGGTGGGTCAAGGGTTTGACTGTGCTGATTTTAGACTATTCCGTGTACAGCGTGTATCCGATCTGGGCAGGCTTTGAACTGCAAAAGAGAGACTGTAGCTGTACGAGGTCGATTGGTAAAGTAAGTAGAGTCTGTGATCACAACTGATGTCAGCACCGACTCATCAACCACCGACGCTGTCGAGGAACTCGAAAGGGAAGTTGCCCGTTTAAAAGCTCGTATCGCAGAGTTGGAGAGGGATCCGGGGGATACAGAAGAACATCAAGCAGAGCCAGGTGAGTTGATTTCCGTTCAACGCTGACTGTTCAGATAGTTTGGATACGCTAATCCAAGGTGTCGACTTCATGTCAATGGGGTTAAGTGCGACACCTACGATTCCTCGATTTTCAATTTCTCTATCCGAATATTCATTCTTAAACCAAACCAATCCTCGAGATCTGCTTCTTGCTTGTATGCCATCACGTCCACAGGTAGACGCTCTTCTGACGTATGCTTACAAATGGACGTGGTGGCATCATGGCGCTTACCACATTCCCTTTTTCAAAGTACAAGTGGAACAACTCTGGAGTTCTGATCTGCAAAACGCCAAATGGGGATGGTCGGGGATGTTTTTGGCAATCTTAGCTGTAAGCTGATTTTTGGAATAGAGCTGACTTTAGGAATCACTCTTCTACATGGACGCTCAGGAAGCTAGAACAGTGGGGTTTTCGAATGGTAAGACACACGAGGGATGTCGCTGACTTTAGACCAAATCCAAACATTACCAGAACTCTGGTGCAGAGCCAGTCTTCACTGTGCAGTTCAGTCAGATATGCTGTTGCACCACACATTGAGCTCTATCCAGACCATCATCATTTTATGTGGAATAGCGAATGGCTTGGGGTAAGTGACAACCCAAACATTCACTGATTCAGTAGTCACTCTACCCTTCACACGACTCTCCTTCCTGTTGGGCTGGCTATCGCTCGAAGTTTAAAGCTTAATCGACTAGGAACAGAACCAGTTTGTGATAAACACCTTCCTGGGACAATGTGTCTGATCCACGGGGTATCCGAACCTCACGTCCTGTCAGACTGGGATTTCGTCTGTCGAGAGTCTGGCCGACGGGTGTGGGTCAGTCTTCAAAACCATGATCGATTATCTTGGCAAGCTAGGGAAACGAAAGGATCCACAATGCACGGGGATGCCTGCCCTCTCAACATCAACGACGTCGATTTGGGTCAAGTTGTAATCGTCGAGCCGTCTAACCAACCAACTATGATTTCACATCTTCTATGTAGGTCACGTTCAAGTTTTACGCTGACGATAGCAATGCGTGAATGCGCTGCTGCAGTTCATGGCTGGCTTACCAGTCGATCTGATCCATTGGTCGCACTGGCTAAACTCGATACCAAGCTGCTAGAGCTAGACGACATGCAATGGTACAAGGGTGATTCACTGGAATACATCCCTTGCGCTCGACACATTTGGAAACTCTGTGTTCAACACAAAAGACTCGTCAGTCATCGACCGTTCTTTGCTCGCAGTTTCAGACAACCTCAGTACGGAGCTGCGAGGGACGTTTGCGTCAACGCGGCTCACGAGATATTGATCGAACGTCGAAAGATTCTACCAACGCCATATGAAAAAGCTTGGGCGGTCATGTTCGATACCCTTGCTGCTGCCGTGGTTCTCACCATTGATTTCTTTCACACACCAGCAGCAAGGTTGATCACTAGACGTGCGGATATCTACGAGTTACTCGGTGCTCTCACGCGAGGATTGCAACATAACGCCTATGTACAACGTGCATCGACCTTGCTACTTTCTCTCCTGGCTGAAGAGGACAAACTTCGTGCTTCATTCGCTCAGCAACAGGTGGAGCCTACAGCTCTACCTCCCACCACAACTTCAAGCGTGGATGAGCTCAAGACCGATCCAAACATTTGGCGATGGTTAGATCCAGGGGTTGCGGAAGAAATCAGTCCATCATCCATTCCTCTACCAAGTGGGTCGATGATCGAGGGGGCATCAGTGGATTTGAGAGCGTGGTTAGATTTAGACATTGATTTAGGGACACTGTAGTTTTAGTCTGATGCAAGTTTAGTCTAATGCCGCAATTCTCCGTGTATGTCTGATAATGAGTCATCCAATTAACCGTATCGAACTCGCCCGAGCAATTCCTGGTATCCACATCCATGCGATTAACATGAAATACGCTCGCCCGCATTTTGATACATACTACTTGCTTCCACCGATTCAACCTCCATCCCCACCAGCGTCATGACCAGAGTACTCCTTGGAACCTACACAGATGACGTCTACGACGTCGAATTCACTCCACCTACCAGTACCACCCCTCCTAAACTTGAAAAGATCCGTGACCTACCAATTGGTTGGGGAGCTTCATGGTTGACTCAACATCCAGTTCATCGCGAAATCTGGTACGTCGCTTTAGAAGCTGACGACGATGGAGGAGAAAAGTTTGGTGTAGAGGGTCATATTGCGGCTTATCGTATCAACGATGCTGGAGCTGAACTCCTTTGCAAGGTTTCAGCTGTTGCCAACCCATGTCACGCAGAGGTTGTTGGTAAAGCTCGTGGGTTAGCTATTGCAAACGTAGGTCCAATTGACGCAAAGAGCTAACTCTCTAGTACACTGGCGGCTCAGCTATGCTCATTCCATTAAGCCCCGAAGGATTGTTTATCGGTAAAACGAACCAGAATTTCATTAAATACGAACAGTTGGGTGAGAGATTGGTCAAATGTCATCAATGCGTTGATATCCCAGCCACTGGAGAATGTTGGGTTGTCGATTGTGGAAACTGTGTGATCTGGAAAATGAGCCTGGATGGAAGTGGGGAAGATCTTTCTTGGTCAATCGTTGACAAGATCGATGTTTCCGTCAACCACGCTGCCCGACAGATTGTTGTTTCTGATGATGGTAAGTCTAGTTCTGTCCCAAAGCTGACATCAGCTCGTCACATGTACGCTCTCCATGCTGGTGCTTGTACTGTCAGTCACTATGACTTGTCAAAAACAGAAAACGGTGGTCTGGTCTCTGTACAAAACATGCTCCCACCCCCACACTCAGTTGACATGGCGAACCGTCAAGCACCATTCACCAGTGCAGCAGCTTTAACCTACCATGCTCCATCTAAATCACTCATGGCGACTTCACGTAAGATCAAGAACGAACTGGTCGACTGTGTTTCAGTTTTCAAAGTTCAACCAGATGGTACATTGAGTTCACCAACTTTCCTTCGCCCCTCCAAAGGTCGTGAATACAGAGGGTTCGGCTTCGTTGGTGACTGTTTCCTGGTCGCTGGTCAAGAAGACGGATGGATCACTTGTTTCCAATGGGACAAGGAGACTGATACATGGTCAGAAAAGGCGTTTGAGGCTCCAGTCAATATGACCAAGGTTGTAGATGTTCAGATGGTTGTATAGATCACAGTGTGATGAATGTCACGGCTGTATACAACTTGTGATGTAACAGAAATACCTCAGAGTTTGAAGCCAAAACAATACCGCACTGATCACCTGATGTTTAACGAAATGCATACAACATAAATCCAACCTAACCACTAGTATGGATCAAGACCAATCAACTGTCTACCTCTGGCAGTGAGTTTAGGTTCTTGCAGAGGACGAGATTTGTACATGGGGTACGTGGGATGATCCTCTGGAATCTCTCTTTGAACTAGCCAGAAAGAAACTGGGTCATGAGAAGAGTTGAGTTTCTTCTCCCAAGCATCTTTTCTACGAGCGTGAGCTTCTTCGGTAGCGAATCTCAATGGTTTGTAACAACAGTCTGCGGGTCAGCGACTGTCGCCAAGTTCACTCACAGACTGCAACACGATCACTTTCAGCGGATGGGGTTGCTCCGTAATGAACGGTACGCTATGTGGAGTCAGGAGTTATTCAAACGTCGAGTGAACAACTTACACTATCCCACAAAAGCAAATCACCTGGTTGAGCACACACCTTGTGCCATTCACAACCGTGATCGTACAGCCATTGTAGTTGCTCGGGTGAGTGATTGTGACGATCGATCTTGTTCCAACCGCGTTCAGGCTTGACATCATCAAAGGCAGCAAACATTTGACCGTAAAGAGCAGCTGAACCAGTCAAAACCATGAGACCTCCATCTTCTGGTCCGTTGGGAGCAAGGTTCATGATACCTTGGATACAGTACAAGTCTTCGATCAAGGGTGATTGATCGACATGGGCCCATGGTTTGAAGACTTCGTCGTCGGTCGATCGACCGAGAACTGGGATGGAAACGTTCATACCGTCTGTATGTAAGTGATGGACATACTCCAAAACTCACCAAAGGAGACTAAAAGCTCTTGGGTTCCCCAGATCTGTTCGAATTTCTCAATGAGAGCTGGTTCTTGTCTTTTGAGTGTCAGAAAACCCTAGCCATAGACTTACTTAATATCCCAGATGAATTGCTCATGAGCGACACCGTAACGGTTGGTGAGACCACCCTTGGCGAAGAAATGAAGCTTTTCCTTGATTCTTGTGGTTGGGTCGTCACGTTTGTAGCCAAGACCAAAGTCTTCGACCCATTGATAAGCTTGATCGGCGTAGAGCTTGGCTTTCTCTTCAGAAAGAACCCCGGGTACGACACACCATCCTGATCACGTCAGTTATCGGTCGCGACTCGAAACGTACCCTCTCTGTGAAGTGTGTTGAGCCATTCTGGCTTTACGGTAGCGTCAGTGGTGGTAGCGACGGGCATTATGATGTTGAGTGGAATGTAACAAAAGTACGAGTGGAGTTGATCTTGATTATTATAAGCTTTGCATTCACCGGCCGAGATACAGCATGACCTTCATGAATGTGCCCCGTTGACTAAATGTGGCATTTTCAAACGTATCAAAAGTCGCTCGGCCGGGTGAGATAGACAGTAGATAGCAGATAGACTGCGAATCCAGTTTAAATATGCAACTTCACGTCTCCGGAATTTAACCGAAAACATCACCGATGTCATCAGTAGTAACGCGCTCAGAGCCCTCACCAAACAACCCAATCGATTCCAGCTCGGTCCAAGGGATTCTAGACAAGCTTGGTGTGACCGTTTCGTCAGAGCATCATGCGGTTTATACTGGACTTTTGAGTGGAGTATGGGAGCTTTGGAACGATGTTGATCAAATGGGGGACTATGTTCCTGCTGTAGACGAGGAGAGATTCCCCAGAGAGAACGTCCATCGAGCCACCAAAGAAGAAAACGAGTCGAATGCTTGGGCGTGGAAGTGCGAGATCAAAGACACCAAGCCTAATGCTGGTTTACTTGCGGGGAAGACGGTCTGTTTAAAGGTATGAATCAAATGGAGCCGACTAACTTCCAAGGATACCATAGCTGTCAAAGGTGTTCCGTGTCTCGTCGGTACAGAAATGTTTACAGATTGGATACCCAACACCGATGCAACCGTAGCCACTCGTATTCTTGAGGCTGGGGGTATCATCAATGGGAAGGGTGTTTGCGAGAATCTCTGTCTATGGGGACTGTCAAACTCGGCTGCGACAGGTGAGTCATTCCTGTCGACTTTGACTAATTTCTAGGTACTATGGACAACATTCACGCTCCTGGGTATTCTGCAGGTGGTTCCTCGTCTGGTACTGCAGTTTGTGTCGGATTAGGTCTTTCAGACATGGGTATCGGTGGTGATCAAGGAGGTTCCATCAGAGGCCCCTGCAGTGTCAACGGTCTCGTTGGGTTGAAGCCTACTTTTGGTCTGGTTCCATACACTGGTATCGCAAGTCTCGAACCCATGCTGGATTTCGCTGGTCCAATGACAAAGGTAGGTCCAGAAGGAGTCTCTTACTGACTTCAGAACGTCTTGGACAACGCGTTGCTTCTTCAAGCCATTGCAGGTGTCGACGATATCGACGATAGACAAGGTGCGGGTACACCATTCCGCGATCAAGTACCAGACTATCCAGCAATCGCACAAACCGGAATCAAGGGGTTGAAAATCGGTATCATCAGTGAATCACTCGATCAACCTATGAGAGACGAAAGAGTTACAGCAATGGTTATCAAGGCAACGGAATCTTTGAGAGCAGCTGGAGCAGAGGTCGAGACTGTTTCCATCCCAATGCACAAAGTCGCACCATCTCTTTGGGCTGTACTTGGAAGAATGAGTGCTACAGCGACTTTCCTTGGTCGTAACGGTGGACGAAGAGGTCACACGATGACAGACCTTACGGATAAAATGCTCCCACTCACTCAAGACAAGGTTGACAAGATGTTCCCGACAAGCGTGAATTTGATATTGAACGGGCTTTGGGCTCTTGATAACGTCCCTCCATCTGTAAGTCGGAATTGGGGCAAAACTGACGTCAGTTGATGGGCAGAGCATCGAATCTTTCACGAAAACTTAGCGACGCTTACACTGCCGCGCTTTCCAAATACGACGTCTTGATAACTCCAACTCTTCCATTTTTGCCACCAAAAATGCCAAACCCTGGTGCAACCATCACTGAACAACTAGAAGCGAACTTGGGTCTATCTTTGAACACTTCAGCGTTTAATTTGGTAAGTCTATTGTTCAGTCAGCGCTAAAACCAGACTGGCCACCCTGCGTTGTCCATTCCTATTGGTAGACTTGAATCTCTGCAGGACGACAAGGCACTTCTCCCTGTTGGCTTACAGATGGTTGGCAAAAACTTTTCAGAAGGTACCTTGTACAGAGTAGCCTACGCGTGGGAACAGGCCAATGATTGGTTAACGTTTAACTAGGGCATGCATGTAACTTAATTATCGATCGTAAGGGCAAATGAAGCCAAAAGTGGGCTTATGGCTTATCTGTCTGAGGAGTTTGAGCCCCGAGAGTTCTCCGGGGTCCGAGATGCAAAAGTCTGCCTAGGCTATATCCGCAAAATCGTTATAATTCCATTATTGAGTGGAACATCTCTCGTGTTTGACACCCAAACGCTGTTCGCTCACATCTGCATAATCGTACCAAAGTATAAAGAAGCAATATAAATTCCAATCAAGCTAAGAAGCCCATACAATTGCAGAACCCCACCATCTAAACCCATCCATTAAAAAGAAACAACTTGACAAACACCACCCCTTCACGTCCACCTACAGCAAACTATTGTCTAGCTTTGGCAGCTTTAGACTCTTCCAAAGCCCTCTTACGAGCTTCTTTAGCCATGTTGATAGATGTTTCTCTGTAGTTCTTGCTTTCAAAGACAAAGTGGAGATCTTCGAGTGATAACCATTTAGTTTCGACAGCTGTGAAGTAGATCCAGACAGTCCAGCAGACGTTGGCAGCGAAGAAGATAAAGTACACTGAGAGTCAGTCGTGTTACAACAAGGGGACTCACTTTTCCAACTGATAGCAGCAAAGGCTGTTGGGAGACCGAAAGTGTTGACAAGATTGACAGCGGTAGCGAACCAACTGAACAAAGCGACTTGCTTGGCTCTACTTTCGTATGTAGCACATTCACCTGGATATAAACCTTGGAGAGGAGTGAAACCAACAGAGTAACCGAAACCAAAGAGATAAAGGAAAGCGATACCAGCACTGGCTCTGGAGGAGTTGGTACTACTTTGAACGTTTGCCAAAAGACCACCACAGAGTAACATGAGTGTGGTACATGATCCGATAGCGAAGAGCAAGATTTGACGTCTACCGGCGTAGTTACTGTCAGTCAAGTAGACACCAGTAAGAGCACCAGCGAATGAAATGATGGAGTTGACAAAGTTGAGACTGAGGTTAGCTCTGTTCGATTTAGTTAACTTACATTCTTTGGGTGTTGGTGTTGGTAAGACCAGCTTGAGCAAGTAAAGTTGGAAGGAAGTATGAAGTCAAACCGTTACCACAAAGTTGACCTGGGATAGCGATAAGGAGAGCCATGTTGAGACGGAGACGTGCAGATCTTGAACCAAAGACTGATCTGAAATCCCAGAAACTGGTGTGTTGTTGTAATTCGATACTCTCTTCGATTTCAGCGATTTCAAGTTTGATAAGTGGGGAGTTGACGTCCTTGGTACGTGAATGAAGATCGGCGAGAGTAAGAGCAGCCTTCTCTTTTTGTCCTTTGGCGTACAAGAATCTTGGAGATTCAGGCAAGAACCAAACAAAGGCGAAGGTGATGAAAGCGGGAACACATTGGATCAACATGGGGATACGCCATGCCCATTCAGAGTCACCTTGACCCAACGGGATAGCGATACCAGTGGCCAAGATTGAACCAGTGTAGTAGAAGGTTTGAATCATACCACACCAGCGTCCTCTGGTTGCTGGTGGAGCAATCTCTGGAAGATAGATCTTGGCACCACCACCAAGAATGTTACAACCGAAAGCAGTGATGAATCTACCAGCAAGGAACATTCCCAAGGTAGTAGCGAAACCAGTGATGAAACCACCCAACATCAAGATACCAGCACCGATGAACATGACAGCACGTCTACCAAGAGAATCGGAGAGGAGAACGACTGGGAAGAAACCGCAAACACTACCAACGTTGTAAATACCAAATACGAGGGAAGTACCAGAAGCAGCAGAGACACCAAAGTAAGTTTGATATTGAACCATAGAGTTGACACTTGACATGACGGCATTGTCGAAACCGTTATCACCACCAGCCATCCAAATGACAAGGGCGATACCGAAGAATCTCCACCAACGAAGAGAGAAGACGGCAAGTCCTGGATCAGCTTCTTGAGCGAAACGAAGAGCTTGAGTACGATCCTCAAAAGTCATCTCCATGACTTGCTTGGTTGCGAGATCATCAGCTTCGGTGACGATTTGACGAATGTCATCTTTGTTGTCGATGGCTTCAATGTCTGTAGACATCTTGAATGAATAAGGCTGTGAGAAGAAATAGAAGGAAGGGGAATGAGGAGATCTAATTCGAAAGACACGTCTTGGGCTTTAAATGCTTTAATGTTCAAGATCGTCTTATCCTGGTGCCGGCCGAGCGAACCAATGGATATTCAGGAATTTGGACCGATATCTCATCCGCTATCTGACCCTGATTACGAGTTGGACACACGGACGAATTCGGTCAGGTTTGGTGGTGGTGGTTATCTACTCCAGTGGAGGACAGGAGGGCACTTTGGGATCTGCGATCGATCAAGTGACTTATCAAGAAGATCAATGTCGTGGGAGCGGCCGACACCCCAGAGCCAGATAAGAAATGATATGGGGCAGGTTGGTGGAACATTATAATTCCGTTGACCTCCAAGACCCTTCCGCTCGCGTCTGATGCCGTCTCCTCGCCACGAGATGAATTCTAATTAAATGATAAGAGTGAATTCAAACTTCAATAGGCAAAGAAGACACAAAAGGCGAACAGTGTACAGTGTGGGAATTTACGACGACGAATTTTATAGTAGCAATTATAAAAATAGCATGTATGTACTAGAAACATCCGATAAGAGAATGATGGGGAAACAGTGATCAGATGAAAATAATCGTGTCTAATGACGGTCGAATAACACAGTGATCTAGCTGAGAGCCAAAGGATAGGAGAATGGACCTGATGCCACTTCTCTAGACGGTAACAATCACTGATTTGATGCTCTATGAAGATAGGATAAGGCTGTAGCCTGGTACATCGCTGGAAATTCATCTGTCAGGAGTCGATAAGAATTTAGAACATGAAATTATATCGGCATTTTTACATTAACCGGTGATTTCCACTCTGGACGTACTACTGTATCTTGCTGATGAAAACGTATTGAACCCGCAATCGACTTTCAAATCTCTGGCCATTCATCCCAACCTTAAATGCAGCGTGATCCTCCATCTTCAACTCTTACATTATGAAATGACCTGAAGTTTTGTTATTGCCTTTCCATGAAACTCAATGACACGTACATGATAGTATTTTCTGTTACCGCTTAATTTCGCTTACAAAACCTTAATTTGATAGTCATCTTCATCGACCAGTCCGCATTTGCCATTTCAAACGGCTAAAAGCATGATTGTAGTGATGTGATGATCAGTAGAAAGTCTATCTCACCCAATTCACGAACAGAATTGCGTTATTAAAGTAGACACATCAGTACACTTATAGATCCTCATTCAACCAGGAAGTCATAATGGATTTGATAACATGTGAAGATGGCCACCCAGGAGCTCGGAATAGACCATGCAATCGAGCCAATTCTTCCTGCTAAAGCCATAAACGACGCATAAAATGCATTAATGTCCATGCAGTATAGTCAAACATATAAACAGCCAGAGCTATCGATTAGAACAAGGAGGCGACAACCAAGATTCCAGTAGCGGTACCGATCCAAGCGATGATACCACTGAAGACGGCGGATGAAGCAGCACTGGAAGCTTTGGTGGCTGAAGCAGAAGCACTGGCTGTAGCAGCACTACCTGTGGTGGTACGTGTTGAACCTGAAGCTGAGACTGTACCAGATTTGTTTGATGAACTTGCAGAAGCTGAACCTGTGATGGCTGCGGCACTTGCTGCGTAACCTAAACTTGCTGTTGGGAAGAGATCTGTTGAATGGTAGGTTACACAGTTTGATGAGGAAGGGACTCTTGGTGTCCATGGGAGGGTGGTGTCAGCAGCGAGAGAGGCGGGTTGTGACCAAGTATAGGCTAATGGAGTCAGAGGGTATTCCAATCAGGTGACTTACTGGCTCCGTTCGAGGTATAAGTACCAACTTCATCTTGGAGTTCACCTTCGCATGAGATGAAAAGGTTGTCGGCTTGGAGGGTGGCATAATCAGCAGGCATGTTGTATTCACAACCGATAAGATCGTAGATGCTAAGACGAAGATTAGTCGATGAACGAAGTAGATGAACAGCTGAATAGACCCACTTTTGACAATAGTTTAAATCGGTACTATAACTTGGATCACAAAGTTTCATGCAGAACTGGTTTGAACCGACGAAATGGTTCCAGGATTGAGTTTGGACGTAGGTAACATTATCACCTGATTCGAAACCTGTTGAATACATGAGACCGCCTAATGGGTTACCGAGGTAATCAGCACCGTGGGGGTCGAGTTCACCTCCTGTATCAGTGGAGTTGAGGTTGACGCTGATTTGATTGAAGAAACCGACGATTTGGATGTAGGCTGGGGTTTTCATGAACTGGGGGCGAGTCAGGATTGTTGAATTATACAAAGCTGCTACTCACCTGAATTGAGGTGAATGTACCCTCTGGGAAAATTCTAGCACCGTGACCAGATCTGGAACACTGCTTGTCAGTAGAGTTCAACTCGAGACTACTCACGTAGGCAACGACTGCAGCTTCGACGTCACCAATAGTTTGATTAGGATTGTTGGTCGCAGTACCTGGAGCACCCCAGAAACAGAAATCAGAGATCGAGTTCATGACTGCAGTTTGACATTGGGAGTTGGCGCCTTCTGTTGTGGAGTTACATTGGTTGTCTAACAGGTTGTCAATTTTTCACGTCCAAACTCGATCTCGATCTACTTACAACCAGATTGAGGTCCACGTCCGACATTGTATGGGTTAACTTGGTATGGGATAGCTGAGTATGGGTAAAAGTATCTAACGAACTTCAGTACTTGACGTATATTAACAATTAATCGAACTCACTCTGTTAAAGGAAGTGGGGAGGTGGTTTCATAGGTCGTTGCAGCAGCTGAGGAGGCTCTAGCTTTGATAACAGGAGCTGTGGTGATTGTAGGTGCTGCGGCTTCTGGAAGAGCAGAGACGATTTGACCAGTGATGGCGACGGTGAGAAGGGCGGCTTGGATGAACATTATAGGAGTGATAGATGAGAAATATAAAGAAAGTCAATGTAATAAGTAGAGATAACAAAGGAAGTTGATATCAAACGCGTTGCTGTTGATGTTGCTTTGTTGCTTTGTTGCTTCTTTTTTTTGGTGTCAGTCTGCGCAAAATGGATCGAGGGCGTCAGGGTTAAAATGCTATAAATAAATCATGGCAGTGCAGTCAGTAGAGTCAGTAGAGTCAGTCCTTTAGGTCAGCATGGGGCTGCTATTAGATCGTAGCAAGCATCAACAACAACTGTACTCAGAAATAGAAGAGACAGCTAAACACAGCAACCGCAGTATTAGAATTAAAACCTCTTGTTTACTTCGTTCTAAAACAAAGCCATTGTCGTGGATGTTGGTTGGTTGTTTCAGGCTCAAACGCGTTCAAAGTACAAGGTTAATGAGTCATAAACGGTTGGTAGAGTATATGGCAGAGCATATAAATAGCATCTACATTCTACTTACCTTCCCTTATAGTTCTTTCTTTTCGCGATCTGAGCTTCACTAGGAGAAAACCCTTTTCAAAAAACCCTTTCATGTTTATTTTCGTTATAACCCATTTTCCGTCAACCATGTTCATCACGTTCATGGATGGAGACAACTAGGATGTGCTTAGACATTGACGACTGCTGTCGAGGATTCCAATGTACCGAAAGAGTAGCCATGGTAAAGGGAGGAGGGATTTGCTTCACATCGAGCATAAGGATACAAAGAGTTCAAACTGAAATTCTCCGAACAGACGACTATAACAGTCTACAGAGTGAAGATGATAAAGTCGCAGCCGTATTTGTACGAGTAGCACCAGACATTGATTCCCGAGACGATATTCGAAAACGTATGAATCTGACAAAAATTTTCACTTCCACCAGCTTTCGTCATATTTATCGCGTCTCTCACGGTGCGAATGATCGTTCATGCTATCCTTAACCTGGACAACCTGAACGCCTATGACGAAAAAGTAATTAGGTAAGGTTAAGGTAAGGTGAGGTAAACAAACAACCAGTGCCGCCACGGTGGCCGAAAGCCAAGGAGGTGGTGGAGAAGAAGAAGAAAAAATGACTATTCATTCAATTATGCATCATATCTGACTCATACTATAAACTTAGATGCACATACCTCTGATTATCTCCTTAATATCCTAGACTACTAAGGGTAATGCAATGCAGACGTAGACATTGACATCCCAAACATCAACGATGACCGAAATCGCCAAGAATGTCAGACTAAAAAAGCGATGAAACCGAACCACAAGAAAGGAGTATTTATACGACAAACAATTCAATCCTCAATATCTTCTTACCAACAGTCAAAATGCTACCAACAGCAATATCAATATTCATCCTATCATGTCTATCATTAACCACAGCAACTCCAGTCGATGGTCTAACAAGACGAGAAGCGGCTCTCGAAATCCTAGCAAAATCTAAAAGAGAGAATAAAGACCCCCGGACTATTGTGAAAGATTTATTCAGTGGAGGTGGTGTTTACGCACCTTATAAAGTTGCTTGCCCAACTGGTGTAACATGGGTACGATCTGCTGATGTAAGTGTATTCAACCTCTGGTGTCATTTGCTCTAAACTTTCTAGTCATTATCGTCAGGCGAGCAATCCTTCGTCGCCTCCCGTCAATCAATCGTCAACAGCGCAATACAAACCCAACTCTCCTCTCACAACCTACCTAAACCCCCTCGAACTCCAAAGATAGGCTTAGCACTCTCAGGAGGAGGGTATCGAGCAATGATCAACGGTCTGGGTATGGTTCAAGCAACGATGAATGGATCCAGTGAAGCCGCTGCATCTGGTGTTGGTGGTTTGCTCGATGCGGTGACTTATATGGCAGGACTTAGTGGTGGTAGTTGGGCAACCGGAAGTTTTATGGCCAACGGGGGGGTTTTACCTACCACTCTTATCAGTTCTGTAAGTTTATCGCCCTCTTTTCAACTCCATCTAACAACAATGCTTAGGTTTGGAACTTGGACTCAAATCTAGTTTTACCGACAGACAACAAAATTGAATTCTACACTGATCTGATCGCTGAAGTCGGTGCAAAAGCGGATACAGGATTTGAAACCCAGATCGTATGTCAATCAATCTTTCATCTCTGACAAAGTAGACCGATTACTGGGCTTTAGCACTTGCAGACCATCTCCTCCCAGTCCAATTCCGAACGGATACCAATCCAAATCTCACCTTCTCAAATCTATCATCGGTAGTTCCAGCACTAGGTAATGCGCAACTACCAATGCCAATAATCGTCGCAGCAGAGTAAGTATCGTCACACGACTCAGTACTCATTCAACATAGACGAGAACCGGGAGAACTTGTTATTGCTGAAAACGCGACACTCTGGGAATTCACTCCTTTCGAATTCGGTTCATGGGCTTTTGGATCGACCAAGAAAGTCAAAGGCGCTTTCACACCTTTAGAATATCTTGGTAGTCAGGTCAACAATGGGCAGGCTAACGGGACGTGTTGGAAAGGGTTTGATCAGTTAGAGTGGGTCACGTTCCATTTGTGACTGTACAAATGACTGAATGAAACAGCTTTGTCATGGGTACATCATCAACACTTTTTAATGGCGCTTTCCTTCAGATTAACGGGACGGATGATTCACTTATCACCGACGCTATTGAATCTGTATTGGGAGCTATCGGCCAAGATAACAACGATGTCGCACTTTATCCAAATTCCTTCGCCAACTGGAACGTCCAACCTAACCCGGTGAGTCTATTTATTGGATTTATTGATGTGATCCATTTTATTGACGATAATGCAGATCTCTAACTTCACATATATAACCCTAGTGGACGCGGGAGAGACCAACCAGAATATCCCCATTGAACCACTGTTATCACCTTATAGAGCTGTTGACGCTATTCTCGCCTTTGATAACTCTGCTGATACGACGTACTCGTGGCCAAACGGGACTGCTCTCGTAAGTCAAAGACATTGATCTGAACTGACATTAGTACACAACATTCACCCGTGCCAAGATTCTAGCTGAGAATCAAGATGTCCAAATTAACATGCCCGAAGTACCCAGTCCCAACGGATTCATCAACGGTGGCTACAACACTCGTCCAACGTATGTCTAACTCTAAACTTCACTAACAAAAAGATTCTTCGGATGTAACGACACTACAACACCTTTAATCGTTTATGTACCAAACTACCCCTGGTCAGCAGCCTCCAACACCTCGACAGTAAGTCTCTTCCCAGGTCACCACTAACCAACAGTACATGCTCTCCTACGACAACCAAACAGCAACCAACCAAATGCTTTCCTCAATGCGAGCCCTAACCCTAAACGGCACCATCTCAAACTGGCCAACCTGTCTAGCCTGTGCCCTAACGGACAGATCATTCAGCTACACCTCATCAAACAGAACGTCAACCTGTCAATCATGTTTCGACACGTATTGTTGGAGTGGGGTCGATAATTCCACCCAACCTAGTGGCGAATACGAACCTGTTGTTGGTAGTGTCCCGTCATTCTTCGTTTCCAAGGGTTTGAGTAGTGGATCTCCAACTCCAGCCAGTGGTTCTGGATCGTCACCTACCGTCACGGGAAATACTGCTTCGACTAGTAAAGCTAGTTCTGCGGAGAAAATTGGAGCTAGTGTCGGTAGAGTCGCTATGATAGCTGCGTTAGTATCGTTGCTTTGATTACTGTCATTTGGTTTATCTTCGAGACCACTTCAAATTTATTGCATATACACGTATACAATTGATTTAGCGTTATCATCTAGCAAGGGTTTTCATGTATGAACGTACTCAGGGCAACATCCTCCGTGGCAGTGGCGAATCGAGTGTCCTGAAATTGATCAAGCTAAGTTTTACAAGTAGAACAAGAATGAGATGCAATATCCAAGTTACAGTTACTCGGATTCTTCCAATTGTCTAACCAGGATACATACCATGTGGTGATTGATTGATGTTGATGAACCCATCCCCATTCCCATCCCCACTCCTTTCAAAGCGTTGCTTTGATCCACCCCTTTCCGCTAGGAACTCGTACGAAGGTCTGCAGATTTAATGATATATAACGACAACAAAAGTTGATCTCTTTCTTACCATCAATGTTATCTTTATCTATCGTTCAAACGAAAATATTTGAGAATTTTAATCAAAACTTTACGATCGGACCAAAGATCTCTTGGACATCAAACGTCAAGTTACTTGTACAAGTCGATCAAGTCACCTGCTCTTCAGGGGTATAATCAAACTACCACCTTGATCGATCCATATCCTAGATCAATGAAATGTGGATGCCAACGCATCAACACTCCACAATGGCGATGCGGTTGTCAAGCAAGAGAAGGTATTTGCTTCTTTTTCAGGCGCAGCTGATGGTGATGATTAATAATGTATGTTCTGTACCTCCTTTCGATTTATTCCTTTTCCCAGTCATCTCTGATTCCATCTCAACAAAACCTTATCACCAATCCGACTTTATTAGCATTGAAGAACTTGACATTTATCACGTACATTGGTACCAAATATTATCTCCTTCAGGGGATACTTCTCAAATCTAAGAATTCTTGACTTGCTTTATCGAATCTATCTTGGGAGTATTGCTGTTGGTAGGTCATTTTTTGCCTATGATATCGTATCTTGGGGGACCATGTCACAAAGGTTTGGATGATTCAGATAGCTCCTATCAGATAAACTACTACTACACCTCTCTGAACCTGTTTAAGATGCCCATCATCTCCTAGCCTCCCTTCGTCCCCCAACCCGAAACACCACCACCACCCCCCCAACACACAACCCACGACTCAACGCCTCAATCAAGATATCTCTGTACTGATTCATTTCCTGCTGTCTGCTAGATCTCACCGTATACAAGGATAACTGGAGACCTACATCTAATCTAACCTATCCCTCGTACAAGAGGACACTATCCTACCACATCTTGATCTCCACTCTCCGTATTCCCTTCACAAAATGAACGATCTACTATCAACTCACCCTCTCACAACAAAGACAAACTCTAACACCAAAGACCGACCACCTCCAATTCCAGGCAACACCGGACCATACTTCAATGGTAAAATCAAGAGAATCTCAGTTGACGAAAAAGGGTACGCAATTGGTATTTACGGACCAACGAAGGTCAACTGGATCTGGGGATTAGCCCAATCCTTATCGGTATTCCTGATTTACGCCTCAGCAGGTTTGTTTGGTATAATCCTCTACACGATGATGAATGACCGGACCGCCATTATTTCACTCAACATCGATACCCAAGGCTACTGGGGATGGGTTTACGAAACCCTACCAACACTCATTACTATCACCTTCTCAGCACTCGGAGTCATTACTTCCAATTTCGCTTTCGCCTGTTATTTGGAGCTGTGGAGTGCTAGTGAGATTTCGAGTTTAATGAATCTTCATAAGGGAATGGAATTGTACGATTTCGTTTGGATTCGACAGTACAATCGGGCGACTTTGTATGACAAATGGAGGTTATCGAAGGGTGAAAGAATTCCATTTGTTCTTACTATGGTCAAAAGGATCATTTTGCCATTGTTGGCAGCTACCACTGGTTTATGTTTTGGTCATATCATCCTCAATGACTCGATCGTCTTCAGCGCCAGTAAATTTTCGTTTTGCATCTCAATCGTAACGTTGTTCTACGGCACTATCAATCTGATCGTACAATCGGTCGTCCTCATCATGACAAAAGTCCATGGTCAAATCGTCTTCGAAAGTCCAGATGGGTTGAATCTGGTCAACTGCCTTGAAGAAGATGTTCAGAAGGCTCTATTGGGTTTCAACAATGGTAGTATTGAAGCTTTACTTCGTTGGAGGAAGAGTGAACAAGCTAAAAACAAAATTTGGTTAAGGATCTTTGAGGATAGAAAATATGGCTGGATGCAGATTGGGTTCAATCCTCCTTTCTACGAGGGTCAAAAAGGAAGAGACACAGAGGATGGAATTCAACCTGAACAACTGGGTAAAGATTTCCAAGAAAGTGGTGATATTGGATTAAAACAACATGGCCATCGCCAGATCAACGTCTTCCTTGCTCCTGCTCAGCAAGACTCGATTCACCTCCAATCGAATGACTCTGTTTCTGGAAATCATGTTAATTCTCCTGCACTACCATACCTCAAACCTTCTACACCAGGTACATCCCCCAACGACAGTGTTGTCCAGATGCAAGACTTCTTTGCGACAGAATGTCGAGAAGTTGATATGTTCAAACCCAACATCTTTTACATTTGATTTTGTACATTTACAATTGTTCTGTTCATTTTTGGTTTGTAAGATTAGTGCACTATAGTTGTAGGATTCATAGGATTTTATTCATACATGGTTATGATGATGGAACAGGTGTATTACTGTATGTTTTGATGCATCCGACTGGAAGTGGTAAACCACAAATGGGATTCTTGAAGTACATCACTTGTACTGTACTTGTATACACTGTACATACTGATCAATCGATCATGAAATTGTAAGAGGTCAGTTAATCTTCCTCTAACTGACCTAGCTGACAGATGAATAGACATTGAAAATGAATTTCTAGAGGTAGAATGTTAAAGAATTTTGGGAGATGGCTCTCAAGAGTTCACAAAGATGACCGTCGCTATATTCTGAATACTGGCGATGAATCCCGATGACAAACTGTATAGGAATACATGAATTTCCACCATCATCTCTAATTATAAGCACACCAGTCTGGATCTATACCATTCACAAATACACCCACGTCTCACGTCCCACCAACTCTCTTCCCTCTAACCCAAACATCTTTGATATCCCGATCATCACCCGTAAACAACCATTTCTCAAATCTCATCTCGACGCTTTCACCCGGTTCAACCCACATCCCAGGACTTCCCCCAGCCTTAATCCTCAACGCATCGAATTCCTTCCCTGGCAAGAAATTACCAATCCTATTATCGAGTCTGCAGAGTGATGCGCCGCCTAGTGTGGCCATGTGGAACAGTTTTTGAAGGGATAACGGAGGATAGTTGTGGATGTTGAGGAATGATAGGGTTTTAGATACGTTTGAAGCGGCTCTGATGGATGAGAGGATTCCTATGGAGTAACCTCCTGAACAATCTGTTCCGAGTCCGACCTGGTTGTTAGTGAATTCGAGACCGCGACTCACTTTTATACCCTTTTCCAACATCTCCGCAACTCTTGCTGCCCCACTGTTGAGATTCAAGTTGCTAACAGGACAATGACTGATCCCAGCGCCGTTCCTTTTGATAATATCCCTCTCCTCCTCAGACAGATGAACACAATGAGCAAGAATAGTTCCAGGAGTGAGTAACCCAAACTTCTCATAAACACCAGCATAAGTCGTACAATCGGGGAACAGTTCCAAAGCGTATTTGACCTCTGCCAGATTTTCAGATAGATGAGTCTGAATAGCCAAAGGTGGGTTATGTGATTTCGACAGTTTATCCAAAAAAGTCAACGTGGTTGGTGTACAACAGATTGCGAATCTTGGAGTAAGGATTGGTTGCACTAATGAATTCGCTGGATAATTTTGGAAATGATCGACGAAATCTTTCGTTGATTGACTAGATTCCTCAGTCGTCTCGATATAGGTTTCAGGACAGTTTCTGTCCATATTACATTTCCCAACGAAAGCCCTTTGACCTGGGGTGGGAGATCAGCACTGTACCAATCAAAATAGGAAAACATACCTTTCTCATGAATGATATCAGCCAAAACTTTTGTCGATTCACCATGTAAAGAAGCGTAATAACATGAAGTAGTAGTCTAACATCAGTTCAATCCCCCAAGCCTAAACTTACACCCTGGTTCAAAGTCCTTCTCACGACCTCGGAATAAACTTTCTTGGCATAATCGACATCTTTGAATTTAGCCTCTCTTGGAAAAGTCAATTTATCGAGCCATTCGAGTAATTGATATTGTTGACCGAGTCCGTTGTTTGGATGTTGAGGTGCGTGCTATTTCCTATCAGCAGTTATCAATGTTAACTAAAAGTAAAACCCACTGTGTGGGTATCAATCAATCCTGGACAAAGAAATTCGTCTTGTTCCAAAACGATCACCGAGACGTCTGGTCCACCAATGATAACTCCATGAGCAGCAGCAACCGTCTGAATGGAACTGGGATCCACATCCTCCTGGATCCAACTGACGATTCCATTCGCTGAGACGCATAGAAGAGCTTTCTTGAGATATTGTAAACGATCTAACGATAGGGAATGAACGATATCTCCATGATACAACGTTGTAACTGTGGAATCCATTTCTGGGGAATTGATATAACTTTTCATAGTTGGTAACAACCTTGGTATCTAGAATTCTATTGTTCTAGTTGATCTATAAGGACAGTTAGTAATTGACTCCATTGTTATCGGATACAGACACAGAAAAAGAGGGGATCAGGAGAAACGACTTGATAGTCGCGATTAGCATTTAACTGGCGTGGTATCAGATCTTCAGATGGATCTGAAGGATATCAAAGTCCCAGCGTTCTCATCAAGGTGTAGATATGCAAGGGTTGTAGAGGGAGGGAGGTGTGACTTACAACTGTTGGAGTGGGAGTTGGGTTCGGAGGTGAGAATTGAGTACGAGTACAGGTAAATTATATGATCTATTGTTCCCTATTAATGTCCTTTCCCTATACACAGGAATAGGTGTTGTCGAAGATTATATAAACTTATTATACAATGGATGGAATAAGAAAATGAAAAAATGAATGTAAACTAAAAGATTATTGTTGATAGATAAGACATCCGAATAGATCGGGTTAGGGTAGTACCACATCTTGAATTCACAACCGACTACAACGGCTATATATGATACTGTATACCAATAACATCTCATATCATCTACAACGACCAACTACAACTCAGTACAGTATCTACCTCTAGCTCTGATACTAATCCACCAAATTACCCAATCCAACCCTCCCAGTAACCTGTTTAACCTCTCCGTCATCATCTAGATGATGTTTATTCTCGCTGGTCGTCGGAGTGATCGATTTGGAGTTGGGATGGGAGTTTGAATTCTGGTTATAATTCGATTCAGGTAATCTATGTGAATTCGATTGAGGTGATTGATCTACTTTCCCATCAACTCTGGATGCAGATCCATATTTATTCCCAGAATTGAGTGGAGCTAATCGCATCCGAGGTGAACTCTCGTACGAATTGATTCTAGACAGATCAGGTCGAACATCTTGACGAGGATCGTTTTGTGGTTGACGTCTTGATGAGGAAGAATGGGAATGAACGGAATCCGTTGGAGATTGATTATAATGATAATGCGAATGTGAAGATGATCCTCGATTCTGGGCTGACGGAGGTGATGGACGTCGTTCACCAGATCGCTGGGGCCATGGTACACCACCACCACCTGAGCTGTGACCTCTTTGATCGTAATAAGATGAAGATGCATGGTTCGGATAAGTTAGATGAGCTTGACCGTGTTCAGGTAGATATCCTGGTGGCGGCAAGGAATGATGATGATTCGATCGATGTTCTGAATTACCAGTGTTAGGTCGAGATGATGTGTTAGGTCTAGATGGAGGTTGAGATTGAGATGGTGGTGGTTGATAAGGAGGATAATAACCGTTACCTGAGAAAGGTGGTCTGTATTCACCAATAGGTACAGGAGGTGGAGCCATGTGCGAAGGATGGCCATGGTAAGGTGAATAATGTTGTGGTTGTGGTTGATAGTGATAACCGTTATGAGGAGGTGGATAATTTTCACGATATCCTTCCTGTGGATACAAAGGATGAGATTGGTATTGTGGGAAAGATTGTGTTCTAGCTCTCTTGACATGTTGTTGACTCTCATCTTCTGAACCTGGTGCACTGGTTTTACGTTTACTTTTGGGGTTTTTGCTTGATGCTGCTGGGTCAGCAGTGTAGGAATACTCCACTCACGTCTTGGTTCTTTTCTGACACGAATTTTAAGACCTTGATCAGCGAATGATCGAGACAAATCAGTCGCTTCTGTGGCAAAGTCAGTTAAGATCTAGTGAAAACAATCTGGACCTACTCTCCATCCCTGGAAATTTCTTCGCAGAATAAACGGAAAAAGTAGCGGTGTACATGGTAGTACAATAAAAGACCTCTTGTCTGAGTCGAATCAGTATCAACCCTAAGAACTCGACTTACTCGACAATCTCAAATAAAGTCAACTTCAACTTATACCTCCCTTCCTTCCTAACACCTAGATCAGGGAAGACGAAGAAAGCAGCTTCGGTGTTATCGACATCCTTCAAATGATACAACGAAGATACTGGAGTTCCAGTCAAGAATCTAGTTCTACCATCGTCAATGACGTGAAGTTCGTCTTCTTCCTCATCGCCACCAACAAGACATGCGAACAGAAAGTAGTGTGGGTCTTTTATTAGTCAGAGTCGACAGATAGACTTACTTTGCATAAACGTCATACCACCTGGTCCAGGTGTGGGTCTCTTCAATTTACTTCTTCCAGAAGGATCCGTTGAATCTCTAGTACGAGGATCGATATCGGTTACATCTTCCCCGTTACTATCTATCACTTTAAGTTGAATAATAGGGGTAGGATCAACAGGTCGACGATCAGCTACACAGGGTCAGCCTTGCAAACACGACCTGGACGTACACTTTTCCCCAACACCACACATTCTAGCTTGTTTAGGTTGTTGACGCATTGTCAATTCGTATGATCTGAGAATACAATCGTGGTCGGTGGCAAGATGAGATTTTGCATTTCGAAGAATAGGGGTCGGAGGTAAAGTGGTAGGTGTGGGTAAAGGATTGTTTATGGGGATAGGGGGTGTTGTCGATTTTGATGACGGCGAAGAAGTATCGTTACCATATGTCAAGAGAGATACCGGTTGATCGACAGGAGATTCGTTACGTATAGAACGTTGTGGTAGTGGGGATGGATGATGTAAAGGTCGATGGTACATGTGATAGAATGAAGGAGGTGGGACGTAGATCAAACGATAATTTGGATGAGGAGGTGGTGGAGGTGGTATATGTGGTGGTAGAGATATATGCGGTGGTAGAGAGATCGTTGGTTGATATGGGTGATAGAACATTTCGTCAGCTTATTTTCATTTGATTGATGAAAGAAGAAAGAAGATATTGAGGAAGAAGGAAAAAGTGAGGCAGGGACGAGAACATGCTGGATAGATGTAGGTAAAAGGTAAAGATTGTCTTTACGTTTTCAAACGATAACAATAAGTAAAACGATAAAAAGGATGAACCCCATTGTTGACCGTCTTTGCGATCGTATCGGGGGTGGTTTTGTATGGGTGATGCCCCCGGGGGTATTGGTAGACGAGGAGGAGGGAATGTGTGTGTATGAGGAAGAGGAAGATGATTGATCAAGGAGGGAAACGGTCGTGTAGGTAGCAAATAGAACCGACAACGACAACTTACATATTCTTACGTCCTTCCCGTTTCTAAAGGTTATATTGTTAGTCAATACAAATAACACAATGGCATGTATATCAACACAATACTCACCTGTGAAACTGGTACATATTCATAAACAAAATCTAACCCTTCTACCCAACCTTTGGTTCCAGGACCAGCACCACCAGTAGAACTCTGACTTGGACGTCCACTACCAGAACCCAACGAACTGGTTCTACTGTTTTCAGCACCAGAAGCAGCGAGAGCAGGTTTAGACGGTGACCTTCTTTTACTTTTGGTGGTTTGAACATGAATGTCGTGATCACGATTTTCAACTTTGACACCACCAAGACCTAGACCGTGAGATTGAGCTTGAGCTTGATTGGATCTTGGACCAGATGGATTATTCTCAGTTGAAGAAGAATCATTCGAACTTCGTCTATCGTTATCGTCTAAACCCATGACTGAACCTTCAGATCTAGAGACTGAACCAGTTCGTTCACTGGTTGAAATCAAATTTTCCACAGATGAATGAACAGGCATTAGGATGTTTGTTGAATTCGAGGTTGAATTTGGTGAATAAGATGAACGTTGTTGAGAATTTGGGGTGGAAGCTGAATTGGAAGAAGAGTATGAATTTGATTTAGATTGTAAATTAGGTCTGGTTGGTGAAGCCAAAGAACCTAATGCACGTTGACTTGAGATAGGTAAAGAATGAAGTGGTAATGATCGAGGAGGTGATGGAGAAGGTGGGATCAATGGTGAAGCTTCTCTATCAACCTCCTCTTTACTCTGTCTATTCGACTCTTCTTCTGCTGAATCGTTCGATGATGGTGAAGGTGAAGATTTTGAAATTTGATCAACAAGGGATTTTCGGTTTAGATTAGAATCCTTCGATTCGATTTTATCCACACTGTGTTTAGATCCTTCTTGACCAATGTTGAGGGTGTTTTCACTGGTCTTATCTAATTTTTGATCCAACTCGTCACGTATATCTGGAGTTGGAGGTTGTGAAGAAAGATTGATGATCTGATTTTGGGTGTCGGACATGGGAGTTGTAAGCTTTGGATGATATGTTAAATTGATGATGTTGTTGATGTTGTTGATATGATCGTGTATTTCAAGTCAAGAAAATGGATCTAACGGTCTAATTCCCAAAGTATAGTGGTGTTATTTATAGTGTTGTGTGATGAAATTTGATGAAAGCACTTTTGAGAAAGGAAGTTGACGGAAGGGGAGGTTTATGATATAATCTAATCCTATTTAAGTTATCGCAGTTAGCTTTAAATGATCTACAGGGGGTGAATGATAGGACAGATGACGATGAATGAAAATCAAGATAAACACAAACCAAAAGGAAACGAAAAAAGATAAAGGAGATGGTTCTAAAAGGAAGGAGGCAAGGAGGCAAAAAGTGAATTAGAGTTTTAGCTACCTAGTCAACCCAACCCAACAATTAATTATAGCATTGAAACGTCACCTCGGGATAATGAGGAGAAGGAGGGGGAGGTACAGACAGGAGGTACAGGAGGTACAGGATAGGTACTGATTGATGGAAGCATAAGGTGGATTTGTCTGCGCAGCACAGCGTAGTTAAGACGGGTGGTGATGGTGATGGTGATGGCAAAGGTAACGATCAATCAACAACAAACTCACTAGCTTATACGCCTTGAGCTCTCACCCCGTTCCACCTGGTTTAAGCACCTCTCCTTTAATTATTGTGGAACACGACGACGAAAGGAAGGAATTCGACGACGATCACTTTTAGTTGACAAGGCGCAAGCGCTTAGAAAGGGTGTTGACTTACCCTTGTGGTGATGATCACGACCACAAAGGAGTTGATGATGGAATGGACGATGATAGAAAGAGATAACAATAACCTCAATCTTAGCGTTGATCCCAAGGACAATGTGGTGCGAGAATTGATATGACGACGAATGATCCAATTTCGAACTTTTTTGTCTTTTGTATTTTTGGGGGGTTGCTGTGAATAATTTTGATTGTTATCGATACTCGTCCGATCTACCGACCGATTAGAGTGATATAGATTGAGATTTATCACCTCGTGAGATGATGTAGAGACCGAAAACCGAATTGATAGGAACGACTAATACCGTGCTAAATGGTAACTGTAACTGAAAATAAAATAGAAATGTGTCTCTGAAATTTGGATTGACAACAACGCTTTTGTTTTTTCAAAGCAAAGTACTAGCTTCATAGTTTATCTAAGTAGCCTTTATCCTACTGAATCCTTACATGTCACCCCTCACCCTCACCCTCGCCCTCACCCTTCACGTCCTTGCATTCCTAAAAGTCATCTAACTTCTAACGTAACGTCACCAAAGCTAACGGGTAGAATTTAAGTTCAGGTTCTTTGCCTGTTTTTGGTAAAGTAACTTAATGAAATTCGTTACCTAAAAGACCCTTATAGATTTTCATTCTGCAAACTTTACAAGCTTAAGTTATCCGCCTTAGCATCCGCTTTGACAATTTAGATCTCTCTTGTTTGGTAAGTACTTTCGAAATTGAAATTCCTTCTTCTTCTTCCTGAGCTTCCTGGGATAAGTAACCTTAGTTACGGCTTGACGCCTCTTGATCAAAGTTAACCTAAACCTGTTTCGGAGATTACCTCTGTCTCACCGATTATTCTTCAACCGGTTCAATGGATTAATAAATAAGTTAAGTATGGATCAATGGGTGAGGTGAGAGTATCCAGTTTAAACGACGTTTATGTCATTGTCGATCGTCAGCCGAATGATGGCGTTCTAAAATACCCACATTTCCTAAAAACTTTGGTCAAGATCGCTTGCGACGTAGGAACTTAAAGAACTCAATCTTCAAGTGCTTATGGCAATGCTAAAGACTAATGCTTAAATCTCATCCATCCATTGGGTCAACTACTAGGTAAATGACAACAAACTTATTCTCGATCACACCGATAAAAGATCTACTTACGACTACCTCCTTACCTAATAATTTAGTGTATATTTTGCATTCCGAAAAAGTTGGAAAATCCATTGGTTTGTTTTCAATTAGTTAAGTACTTGCTATTTAGGCCATGACTGCGCATCAAGTTCATAGGTGAATAATGGTAACGATCGGAAGTAAAAAAGAAACCAGAAATCCGGTGTAACCAGGGAAAAGCCACAGAAAGACCAACGTGTCACACCAATCCTTTGAAACCAAATTGCAAGTGGTTATGTATGTAAACTGAGCTCCAAATGTATGTATGTAAGTTACACCGAGTACGATACAGTCTCCATCGTGTGAAGAACCAGAGGACAAACTTAAAAAGCAGAGATAATTCCCTAAGTAACAACCAAAAATAGAAGTCGTGGTCAAAGTGACTCACTTCTTTCCTAAGGAAACTCTAGTGAATCGTAGTACGAATATTTCACATAATCAGTCTTCCGCTGAATCCGGATGGAGGAACTAACTTAATCCAATCAAGGAGGAAACATAACGTACACCGGAGAGATTTTTTGTAACTCTCTGTTTCCATAATCCTGGATTTTGGGATTTAGCGTACGTTTAAGCCTGTCTCAGTTAACCTAAATGACGCCATGGACCATCCATAAAGTCAACTTGACTTAAAAAAATGTTTGCTACCCCATTTCTTTGACAGCTACGATCGCGATACCTAGCAATCCGAATCGAACAAAAGTAAATCCGAAATTAGTCTCAGTAGCGTACCTTGGTAATGTAATCAGTTACGGAGGTTTTTGGCGAAATTTTCCAATTAGTCTCCTACAAATTCTGTATGTCTTTTTGTATTTCTATTGTTTCCTTGTTTGACTGTCAGAGTTGTAACAATGGCACGATCCAAGGCGGCTCCAATTCCGGTTCGACCGCCGGGTCTGTTTCTAAATTTGGACTCTTTACTAAATATGGACTGCTTCTCATGCACTGAGGTGGTGCAGGACAAAACTTAAATTCAACCCAGGGAGCTTATTCGATGAGAGAAGTTTGGTTGAAATCCATGAAATGAGGGCTCGTTGAAATAATTCACGCGTCGTATAATCATTAAACCGAGAATCAAGATTGACAAGATCAAGGTGGTTGTCAACTTTGCTTGAACCTTACTGTAGACCAGTCGTAGATTCAAGCCAACATCTTTCATCTCAACTTCGTCTCATATTTGATTACGCACCTGCACTACGTAAACTTCGAAATCAATCCCCTGATACACACTAGCAAAACCCTTTCTGGAATTCATTCTCCCCAGGATCAACTCCCAACTAAGCATCTTCCGTATCTTGCAGATTGGAAACTTCCTCCTTGTATGGGAACTTTTTCAACAGATACCAAGCAGCTACTGCGAACATCAAAGATCCCACCTGTAACATACATGTTGTAACGAATCCAGGAATATAGTCGGGAGCTGAAGTAGAAGGCCAGATATACGAACCACTATTTGTCAGAGTCTTGACCCAAGAATGAAACTCACTATACCGAAGATAAATTCGCAAGACCACTACTGATTAGCTCGATACAAAAGTCCGACTCACCCTATGATACCAATACTAACAGCCCGTTTCTCGGGAGGTGAAGAGATTGTATTCGACAGATAACTAAGAGTCAACGGACTACATGCCCAAATTCCAGATGCACCGAATGCTAGGAAGGCATATCGTACTTTGGCATTACTGGTTACACCTGCTACAATGGCCAAGGAAATGGCAGACATCAAAGCCATCACCATGATGTGTTTTGGACGTTCTTGTTGATAATCTGAAGAGAAACATGCGGCTAGCACGATAACCAGAGCGACCGCGTCTTGATTTTAGCCTTGGCAATGAAGGTTTCTGCTTACAGATTGGAACAGTCATCTAAGAGATGTTAGTCTTTGAGCTGAAAGAATCGAGGGTTGACTCACGAATTGAGCCTCGGTACCAGAGTAACCCAATGAAGTCATCAGTGTCGGAACGAAATATGTGATAGTTCCAGCACAGGTGTTGGTCGATTGACCAAAAACGAACATCCAAGTACGCCAGTCCAAGACTGCCATTTTGATCGCTCTAAGAACGCCAACTGAATGGTCGACACCGACAGTAACGTTGTTGTCATGAGCCAGACGAGCGACAGCATAATTTCTCTCCTCTTCACTAAGCCATTTCGTGTTGGATGGGAAATCTGGTAAGATAAACCTAAGAGATCAGGCTGTGATGCTGATAATGGACTAACACTGCGAGCACTGAAAATCCTATTGTCATAAGACCTTCGACTGGGGACGTCAGCTGGCTTTCGTACTGACTCCTTACTTAGAAACAACCATTTCCAAGCTGGGAGACCTTTGGCACCACTCAATCCACTCAAGATTGCACCAGCTACGACAATCAGTACAACACATAAAGCTTAACTTACCCAACAGACCACCGAAAGCTCCTGATATAATACTTGCGGCGTAGAAGAGGGAAAACCTTCGAGCGAGTTCCATCTTTCTATACCAAAGACTCATGTAAAGGAGAATACCGGGCTAGTTGTCAGTTCAACTCGACGTTTGACCTACGAAAAATCCACTTTCAACTAGACCCAAGCAGAATCTGACTCCAATCAGTTGTCCTTTGGTGTTGACTCCGACATAAGCAAGACTGATACAACCCCATACAAACTGGGTTATGATCAGACCAATGATTTCAATGGATGAAGAAGACTTACCATGATTCCAGGTAGATACAGACGTGGTTTGGTTCTACTCAAAATCAGATTGGACGGGATTTGGAGACATAAATAACCTGGTAGGGGGTGAGTAGATTGATGATTTTGTTGGTACATGACTTACCGATGAAGAAGATGGACACTGCCAATGAATAATCCGAAGAGGAGAGGTTGAGATCATCAGCCATACCGGCGGTCTTAGCGTTGGCAATACTATCAGTGGATTAGGATATTTACGCGTGGAACGTAAATATGCTTACTTGTTACGATCAAGATCTACGATAGTCGTTTAGCTTAAGTTCGTGAATGAAAACGAGACTTACAGTTCAGAAGATACTACAATGTGATATGTTGTTATCGGACAATGCGTAGTGACCATCTCAAAACTTACCATAATCCAAACGATGGGGATCAAACGGAAATCTACCTTTCGTAAAAGCCTATCATGATCAGCAAGAACGAGTCTCAGTGGTGAGAGATGATAACTAACTTCTTTTCCAGTTCTGGATTATGTACGAACGGGACCCCCTCAGCACCCGAATGATGTTCCAAATGTTCTTCAGAAGGTACGACCTTGATTTCGTTCATGGCGATAGATCTTTGGGAAGAGATTTTGGAGGGGAGAAATCCCTTTGCCTACTCTTTATAGACGGTGAATAGCATAAAACCCATGGGGACCCATCTCAAATGGATACTCATGGATGGATATCTTGAACTAGCTCCATTTCTTAAAATAATTTTCGGAAACCCCTCTAAGACCTGGCGAAGCTATATTTGAACCCATGCCGAATGAAGTTGGTACCTCAATCTACCAATCACGGTCCGTGTATACATGTGATGGTATCCATCTGTCGTAAAGTCCATCGCTAAGTTCCATCATGCAGCGGAAACATTCCTGGTCTCGTTTCTGGGTTATCCATTTTTCACTGAATATCAACACTCCTCGAACTCCAGCTGGCACCTCTACCTTCTTGCTTTGCTTATTACTGTGAGATGCAGTGAAACTTCAGTAGGAGAGAGAGGTGGTGGTGACATGGAGCTATGACGATGGAAGTCGTTTGACTTGCAATGGGGTGTTTAATGTATTCATACGCCACCATCAGTGAGGACCACGAGAATATGCAAGATAGTACAGCATCCCGTTGAAATGTCCGTAGGAGCGATGTAGATCGTCGATCGTTTTCGCACAATCGAATGCCGTAAAGAACGTTAAAGTTTGATGTGTTGTAAAGTGTAACGTGTAACTTGAGCAAATCATGCATGCACGTTTGATTTGAAGTTCGTGGGTATCGTAATTGTGTTCTAGCGTTTCTGCCAGTATGTGCTCCCACAACATCGTACAGTATTCGTAGACCGATTGTCGTAAAAAATTTACAAGGTTATCAGAACTTTGGTTTTAGGATGGTTAATCAAGACTGCATACGTTAATCCAAAATGATCACAATCAGCGTAGTCGCGCTACTGCACATGTTGAATTTCAATCCACCAAGCGTGAGAAATTCATTTGGTTTAAAGGAGCACATGTTTACTGAATATGCGATTGTAGCAATCCTTTATTTGTACACCAGATTGACTTGCAATGATTTCCAGATCGATTGCTTATCTGGATTGGATTGATAAAGCATTTGTGTAACCAGCGAATTAAATACGATTAGTTCCACTCTCAACCTAAAAGGATATCTTTGAAAGATGATTTGAGAAAAGTCAGCGATGCAAGATTACTCTGTACCATGAATTCATGAGTTCAAAATGTCAGATCGAACCCGACTTGATTCCACAGGAAGGGATATTGCATTATTGGTAGATTCATCTACCATCGGAACCCAGAACACCGTTTATGACTTCTGACCAGGCATAGTATTGTACTGTTATTCGTGAGAAAGTAAATAGCCACAATCAATAGCACTAGTATTGCCTAGACTCAACGTCGTACACCTCCACCTGACATGTCCACTTGACTCTTGACATTGAATTCAACGGGAAAAGCAGTAACCGCAGCCGTTAAAACCGATCTCCAATCGAAATGTGAACTATAAATCTATGCTCCATAGATCTCATCTTTTACCGTTTCTGCAAACCATATAAACCAAACACGCCAAAAACTAAAAATGGGTAGTTCAATCTCCTCATACGCTGGATCGAACGATGTTGAATCTTTCGTTTCTAAGATTTCTGAAGTGGAATATGATTATGTGATTTGTGGAGGTATGTCGAGTTTCTATTGATACAATGTGGTGGATACTGAAGAGACGTTAAGGTGGTACAGCTGGATGTGTAATTGCCAGTCGAGTGAGTAGATTCGTATACTTTACCAATCCCACATTATTGAAATATTTTTCACCGTTAGTTGACCGAGAATCCCGATATCAATGTATTGGTGATTGAAGCTGGTGAATCTGATGCTCGACAGATCAACAGCAGGATCCCAGCTGGATGGGTGAGTGTTAATTTCATCGGTTCAAGCTAGAATGTTGACCAAATACTTGTACCATAGCCACGTCTTTTCAAGTAAGTTCTCTATCTAGATATTGTACAGAACGCTGAATCAACCTGAAGAACTGAGGCAGATTGGAACTTTGATACAGTCGAGCAAACATCCGCTGGAAATCGAAAACTCTATTTCCCAAGGGGAAAGATGCTGGGTGGATGCAGTGCGATCAGTGAGTGAATCTTATGGGCAGGTCTAACAAGAAAGATGCCCAGATATATCAAAGATGTGCACCATCGGATTACGATGATGTAAGTTACCTAACCAGCTAGTGACTGATTTCAACGTCTAGTGGGTGAAAAAAGGTGCAGAAGGATGGGGTTGGTCAGATTTGAAACCTTATTTCCATAAGGCTGAACATTTCACTCCGAATCCTGATTATGAGATTGATCTGAACGTAAGTAGAGTATTGGAATCATAGGAGTGGGATCTAAATTGGTGTGCTTGTAGGAAAGAGGTAAAGGAGGACTATGGCAGACTAGTTATCCACCTACCAACATCATGTCGAAAGCTTTGATCAAATCTATCGTAGGTATCGATCCCTTCTCAAGATTCGACAATTGATCTCAATCGTATATCAGGTCGAAGTCGGTATCCCAATCTCACCAGATCTCAATGTTGAAAGACATGCATCAGGTGTTTCAAGATTCCAAGCAACCGTCGACAGCGGTGGAACGAGATCCTCAACCTCCGCAGCCTATCTACCAAGTAACATCTGGAATCGACCGAATCTATCGATTCTGACTGGAACCCATGTTACCAAATTGTTATTCAACGATAACGCTATCACGCAGTCAGATAAGAAATGTATCGGAGTCGAAATAGCTCAATCAAAAGATGGTAAACGATACACCTTGAATGTCAAGAAAGAAGTGATAGTTTGTCAAGGTGCCATTGGATCTCCACAGCTTTTACTTTGTAGCGGTATCGGGTCTAAGATTGAACTGGACAAGATTGGTGTGAAACAGGTGGTGGTTAATGACAACGTTGGAGAAGGTTTCATTGATCACGTTTTGGTACCTGTATGTTATAAGGCTAAAGAAGGAGTTAGTGCACAATATCTCTTTGATACTGTAAAAGCGGTAGGTCCAACGTCTGTACATGGTAAAGCTGTTGATTGATCAACGACCTAGTTACCCTCCTTGGCACAATGGCTTTGGAAGGGGACTGGACCTTTAGCTTCTAATGTAAGTACAAACCATGGTTCAGCGCTGATAAGAAGGGAGCAGAGGTTGGTGCTTTCTTACGATCAGATGATATTCCAGGTGCGACATCCAGTATTGCAAAGGGAATCATCAACGCCAGTGGACCGGATGCACCAGATCTAGAGATAATCAACTGTAAGTCATAAGTGAGTCTATCATTGACGAATAGGTCCACTGTGGTATGTCCAGTGAGTGAACCAAATCCAGAGTTTTCAATACAGGATCTAATTCCATGCTATCAATAGACACTCACTGAACCACCCATCTTCCGGTGATTATCATTCAATCTTCCCCGTCGTACTTCGACCCAAATCAATTGGATCACTTAAATGCACATCTGGAAATATCTTTGATAGCCCGTTAATTGATCCAGCCTATCTATCAGATAAAGAAGGTTTGGATAAGAAGGTAACTCCAAAAACTTGGTACACTACTAATGATCCAGGTCTTACTTGAAGGAATCAAATTAGTCAGAAGAATCGCTCGGACACCGCCTCTATCAGATTATTTGCTTGAATCAGTAGTACCCGAACGAGTTGAGGAATTGACCGATGAACAGATCAATGAACATATTGAGCAAAGTGAGTGAATAACCTTGGTTCCATATTAACAACATAGACGTGGAAACCATCTATCATCCATTCAGTTCATGTAAAATAGGTAAGTTACCACCCAGAATTATAATCCTAACAAATCAGGACCCAGAGAGACAGGCGTGATCAACACCAAATGTTTCGTGTACGGTACATCAAACGTTAGAGTTTGTGACGCTTCAATCTTCCCTGATGCAGTTTCTGGACATCCGGTAGGTTTGGTTTTGGCTTTGGGTCGTACACTACCCAAATACTGACCCAAGTTTGAATCTTATAGCAAGCAGCTGTCGTAGCTGTTGCAGAGAAATGTTCGGATTTAATTAAGAATACTTGGTGATTGTGGGGATGGTGGCGGGGGAGAGGAGTGACCTGACCTGACCGGTTATTGATGTGAATCTGAATTTTGACTCAAAGCTTGTATGTACAGTTCGACTACGCTGTGTTGAAGTGACGGCCGAGTGAATGTGTGTTGTACGGATGTAAGAGTATTTTCAAGTATTGTGCTATATCTATCCATGTACACATACATATACAACCTCTGATCAAGTCTACCTTACGAATCCATACATACTCTAAAGTGATAAACATAAGCACTAATTAACTTTAACTGGAATTTCAATTACTATGATTACGAAATGACCATCGCTACGGTTAACTTTTAACCGTGGCGAAGCCATTTCATTGATAACCGGAAACCTCATCAAGAGTCTAAGGCATTAGATTTGATATAAATAACCAAGTGAGCGAAGGGGGGAAAAGAAAGGGGGGAAAGATAAACATCGACCATCAAACATCAGACGAAAACACAAACATTTTTGAAAGTCAGAACCAACAATCAAATCACCAATGCCACCATCCAATCAACTCCCTCGACCCCGTTCCAACCCCTCACTATCGAATCAACTTCAAAAATCAAACAGGAAGAAACCGTACATGGTAGCCCTGAGTGGATGGCCTGAACCTATTTTCATCTCTGAACCAGGTAGTGGTGGTGGTGAACGACCTCGATCGTCGTCGTTAAAAGGTGGATTCGGATTTGGGTTTGGGTTTGGTGGAGGAGATGATTTTCAGGTTGGAGTTGGGGATGGGATTGGGTTTGAGATTGGTACTGGGGAAAGCACTAAGGGATCAATGATTGCCTCTGGTTCTGGTTCAGGAATTGGTACTGGAACCACTAAGAATCCAGGTGGAATCGATGAATCAGGCTTCGCAATTCCAGCCATCCCAGAAAGAGATCCAACTCTCATGAAATCATCTAAACCATCAACCAGCGGTAGTGGAAACACCAACATCAAACCAAACGAAGCAACAACCAAACCCCCAACCCACTCTATACTGGATAAATACAAATATCGTTCGAACCCAGCGTCGAGTAACACTAGTCCACAGAGTGATCTGACGAATAACTCGACACCGAATACTTCACCTGCTTATGAAGAGGTTTTGAGCTCTCAGGATGAGGATGGGGGTGGGGGTGGAGACGGAGATGAGATCGTCGTTTCGGGTTTGGCGTTAGGTTCTGTTTCTGGTTCCCACTCCGATACTGGAGGGGATAAATCTGAATTAGATTGATTCAGTAAGTCCTCGATTGATTCTAGGCTGATTCGATTAGTCTCCATCAAGCAACAGTTTTCACCATTCCAATCGAAGTCTCTTTTACTTATAAAGTCAATTCGCATCTGTGCATAACAACATTCATAATAACTGGTATTCGTCCCAACACCCTCGTCCTCTTTGTCGTTCATCAGAATCAACAAATAACCCTAATCAATCTATCGTTGTACTGTATACTGTATATCAAATAAATCTCTAATGCATTTTAAAAAATCTCCATTCGCATCTATATTCACTGTATACAAGTATCATCACCAACTCCAACCAACACAAAACCCTCCAACCCCTCATGCCACCTCCTCCCAAGCCTCACTCTCAAGTTGTCTACCATGATCAATCAGTATCATATGCCGGAAAAACACTGTCAAACCTACATCTTACTCCTTTTAGCTTTCGCCATTCGTTCCCTCCTTAACCCAGCGAAGATCGATAAAAGGAGCGCAACGAAACATGCGAAAGCTGAAATCTTGAATGCTGTCCCGTAACATTTTTCACCGATCAGACCTTAAATAAGTTAGGTCGTGTGATACGATGCGACTTACAATCATGAGATGAATCTCCTGGGATTGAGATTCCACCGCCTCTTCTTAGGATCCTACGAAGGAGTTCGACTGTGTCGTTTGGTGATTCGGGAGTTCCAATTCTTCCAATCTATTTTACGTCAATATGATGTACAGCTGGTGGATATAAGCCTTACAGTGTTTGAATCGTAGACTCTACCAAAAACTAAATTGAAAAGATTACCTCCGATGACTGGAGCGACACATGTCCATCCGTAGTTCTGGTCACGTCAGCTTTTATACCACTCGCTCTGATCAACATACCTGACTGAAATGAGCTACAAGATGTCAATAACATTCAACATCCAACTGAATCGCACTCACTCATCCCAAACCACTCCAACACCAACATCGGCAAAACGTTGAACAAACTGCCATAACTCAATCCAAGGGTTGTTGAAACTAACCAAAGATGTTTCACTTGTGTGGTTTCTAGTGCTGCCAATTGTGAAGTCACGAACATGAGAGCTACAACTGGAAGGAACCAAATCTATACGCTTCGTCAGAATGACAGTGACAGAAAGCGAATGAACCTACTCTACGCATTTGGAATTTAGCTTTAAGAAGATCCGATACGACACCTAACAATGGTCAGTCGTCGTATTCTCAGGTATTCGACTTACCACCTAGAATTCTTCCTGAACAATTCCATACTGAGATGATAGCAACCTGACTAGCTTGCCAACGACTAACGACTCTGGGATCATAATCCAATTGCCCATCTCTGGCAAGTGCCAAAGCGACCGTTCCGACGTTGTTGATGTACATCAAACCAGTTCCGCAGAGTAACGCAAGGACGACGAAGAGGATATAGAAATCTGCTGAAGCTAATAGATCCAATGGTGTCATTGAAATCGCAGTTGGTGGTAATGAAACTAGGGATTCTGATCTTGGTTCAGTTGGTTTGGCGGGTTGAGACGAACGACCTCTGTTGGGTGAGAACGATCTTGATCTGGTTAATTCCAATGAATGATCTCTTGGTTCTTCATCGTGAATCTCGTCATCGGGGATGACGTTGATGACGGGTTGATAACCATCAGCCTCACGTCTTGGTGGGATAGGTCTAACAACAAAGGAACCAATGATTAACGGTAACCCAGTTCCAATCGATAAAAGCAACAATAAACCACCAGCTTCACCGTGATAGATCGATTGTCCTAGGATAGAGAATACAAATGCACTTAGTCCAAATCCAGCTAACACTGTACCAGTAGCAGAAGCTCTAGTAAGATCAGTAAAAGATTTGGCAGCTGCGTTGACTGATGATGAAAGTCCTGCTGATCCACCGATCCCAGTCATGGCCATTGAGATTGCTAGGAGGAAGATTCTAAAAGAAGACGCTGGAGATGCAGAGTCTGGTCTGATTGCTATGGTACCGTTGAAGAACGCTCGTACGAGGGAATAACCAGTCAATTGAAGTAATCCACCGCAAAGAAGCGGACTGGGGTGGTTAGTGGGGTAGGAAAGGCGGACATACATTCTTGGACCTCTCGCATCAACTATACGTCCCCATCTGTGATGGAGTTAGTTTCAGGTTCAACTTCGTGTGGTGTAACTTACATCGGACCACTCATGTACATCCCTAGATTTCCTGCTGTACCAACTAGATTGACTTGAGTTGATGAGATGTGTAAATTGGATGCGAGTTGGGGTGCGTAGCCTAAGAAGAAGTTAGTCGTTGAGTTGTGTATCCAAGGACGTGCTTGGACCTACCTGAGTAAACCTATGACAGGGAGGATAAGGCAATTATCTTCTACAGCGTTAGAACCAACTTACATAGTTTGAACCACTAAGAGGGGGTTAGACCATGTACCGCTAGAAGACTACAGAGAAACACGACACGACCCACCTTGCCAAACCACAAATGACAGACATGGCGAAAACGACCATTCTTCTAGTATCAGTTGGAGTCCATTTTGATGGAGTGGGAGTCTTCGAGGACATGGTGATGTGGGTGCAGGTGTGGGGATAGATATATGATCTATGATATGTATGAGATGTTGTTGAATGGTTAAAAGTCTGAAATCTGATAACACCAAAGACCATAACAACTGGCTGGCGGCAAAGACCGACGGAGCAAAAACCCGCTTTATGCGATAGTCACGTGACTGACCACGCGACTCTCACGTTGAATATCTTGTCAACAAATGTTTGAACTGGTGTTCATCAACAACCACCACCCCCCACCAAGGATGTCTATAGATCTGACTAAATCATCAGAGATATCACCAAAACAATTCATCAAAGACCAACAACTACCCAACAACACTCATCTCGTAGCCAAGTTCCAAAATATATGGCCAGTCAAAGAACCTCATCTCCGTCTCCAATGTCAACTCAAATCAAAAGATTCACCCGAATGGTCAAACAACTACACTTCAACTAAAGGTAAAACCTTGACCTATAAAATCGAGATCTGTCTGTTCTCTTCGTTACTCAAATCTCCAGATGGAGTTATCACGCAGAATCTTCAAATCAGACAGAAAGTCTTGGAAGCTGTTAAATCGGATTACTCTGTCTTACTTGATAAATACGTCGGGAGGGAATTTAGAATAAGTTGTCAAGGATTAAAAGTCGTCAGTGCCAAAGAAGATACAAAAGTTGGTCATTATCTCGTTGAACTCTCTGGGAGGGGAGAGAGGTCTATCCAAGTTAAAGCGACACCCCAATTGGTGATTCTAAAGGGTATGTCTGACGAGCAATTTCTTTACTCACTTTAGATCCTCCTTTACCTATTGAAAACCCACCTCAACCTCAGAAAAGAGGTCCAACAATCCCCCCTCCAGAACTAGCTCAGGTCGCATCTACGTCCAAACTTCGACCTCTTTCCTTGGTTCAACCGGTATTTCGGGGTACGCTCGAGACCGCACCAGGTAAACGGGTACGATCTGGGAACGATGATGTAGTTCCGGAGGGGATAATGAAGAGATCTAGACTTGAGGAATTGGTCGCTCAAAGGGGTTCTGGACATGTGAGAAGCAACTCTTTGCAACCAGGGATTGAGGGTGGAGGACACCGAGACGTTGTTCGATCATCAAAACGTCAATCTATGATATACTCATCTTCGGGATCCAGACCAACATTGCCCAACCTAACTCAATCTGCTATTGAACCAGCTGTCAACACTAATCTACCGCACTTATCAGAACCCCTGGCGCCCGCGTCTGAATTAATACGACCCCGCGGTTCAGACCTTCCACATTCCAGTTCCACCCCCAATCCACCCCCAACCACACAAAGAACAAGTCAGACACAACAAATACCCAGCACTCAAATCATTCCCTTATCACTCCCCACTCAACCTTCCAACACCCCAACGCCTCTACCTAAATCCACTCAAATGCTTCCTCCGACCCACCACACCTCAACCCCACAAACCTCACAGATCACCGATAAAACCCTACCCTTTCCTTTGGAACAACCGACCCCTCGTGTCGATTTTCGTGAAAAACGGCGAGTGGCTGAGGAGAAAGCCCGAGAAGCTGCTCAAAAACGTTTGGAAGAATCTAAAAGGATTCAACAGATTGAACAGACTTCCGTCCAAAGTTTGAAAAGATCTTTTAGGACTAATGTAAGTCGTTGACATTACATTGCTGACGTTAGGGTTTACTTTACGAGACGATCGACAAGATAGGTGTTGGCAATGGAGTTAATACCATGGGTATAGTTTTATCTACGAGGGAAGTTAAGAAATCTCGTATGTCGTTTAGAGATTTAGGATTGATGTTGTACTAATAACTGGGTAGGGGATTGGATGATGACTCTAGTCATCACTGATCCAAGTCGATACAGTGGTGGCGCGACTGAAGATTTTGTAATCACGATATTCAGAAGACAGAGGGAAGGACTTCCAGAGAATATTAAACCTGGGACACCGATTCTATGGAGGGGATTGACGGTAGGTTCGCCTTTTTGCGACTGAGACCCCCCAACTCACGTCTTCAGATCAACATCTTCAAAGATAAACCGAAAGGTAACGCCTTCAATGATCCACCAGGAGGAAACACTTGGATCTATCTCGATGACGAGAATTTGATTCAAGAGGAGAGTAATTCTATGGAGGCTGATCAAATGGAAATCAATCGTTTGATAGCGTTACGTCGGTGGTGGCAGACTTCGGGTGGTCAATTTGGCTCAGAAACGAATGTTGGAAATGGGGATGGAAGGATTACATTGGGTACAAGCTTTGCCAGTGGTTCTGGTCCAAGTGTTGCTACTGTTGCTGGCGGTATTAGTAACCGACCAGAGATGGTCTTAGGTGATGTTCAACATTATCAATTCTTCAATGGAGTATTTAAAGTAAGTCCCAATCAAAAACACAACTGACATCCCCTAGATCCTAGCCGTCTTCCCAAACAAACCACCAACCTCTAAACCCGCATTAGAGATCTACATAACCGACGGGACCCTAACCAAAAGCCAACCAAGGAATTTCCACGGTTACACCCATCCCACCCTCCCCCCCAAATCCATCTTCTGTCTCTCGATCCACGCACCAACCGACTCCGAAAGACAAGTACTCAAAACGGGCAATTTCGTTAAAATGGGTAATCTACGTGGGAACGTTTATAGGAACGAGATGGAGCTTAAATGGTCTGAAAAAGTTTCTGAAGAGTTGGAGAGGGGGGGTTATAGACGGGCTAAATGTGAGATGTTGGGTCAGGGGGATCGGAGGGTAGAGGAGGTCGAACGGTAGGTGGGGTGTTTGGTCAGCGTGCTGATTACTCATTTAGACGTTTGAGTGAATTCGATAATCTTCCATTGGAGGTTAGACCAAGAGGGAAATCGATTGTTCCTTTCAACAGAGCTGGATCCCGAGCCAGCTCTGTTCACGCGATTACAAGTCCTCTACAATTGTCGAAAAGGTCGAACCCATTGACACCGATAACGAATCGAATCAATCAAACGATCCCTTCGAATCCACTTTCTAACCCAGAACTGGAAATCGCGAAACACCTTTATACGACCTTTAAAGATCCCATAACCAACCCTCTGAGCACGATCAGGGAGATCAACAATAACCAAACTATCCCGAATAAATATAGAGTCAGAGCTAGAGTTGCACAGATCATACCTAGAGGCGGAGGGGAGATTATCACGAAATTCTGTAAACACTGTAATAGGGTGTAAGTGGACGTGAACTCCACAGTACAATCAATGTTGATATTCGAATTAGGTTTACCAGCGAATATTGTCTTTCATGTAATGATACCGACCTAAACGACGCCGAATGGAGATATAGGTTCGTTCTAATCCTCCAAGATGGGGAGGATCGAATAGCGTGTCTAATCCCAGATGACGAGGTGGGTAGGGTTCCATCCAAGAAAAATCACTGTCTAACATGTATAGACGAAAATCCTCCCAGCACTACCAAAACTAGAACCCCAAGGTGATCCTAAAGATGGCAGAACAACGAAAACCCAGTTGAAAGCTTGTAAAGATACCCTCCTGAATCTGTTTCAAGGTGCCAAGATGGATGATCGTCGATCGAGTCCGGTCATAGAATTCACATTGGAACTCGTAGAAGTTGGTCTCAAGAATGGTGGAGGTGGCGTGGTGGTTGCTAGGATCTTTGGGATGTCTACGGATCCTTTGGAAGTTTGACCTTGAAAGTGTCTTGTAGATATTTTTCGGCTTTATCCTCACTTGCAGATAGTAATCTGAATTAACGATCTTAATGAATAACGATATTTATGTGTTTGGAAATGTGTTTGTTTAATATTAAGATCAATATCATGATGCGTTACAATTTTCTACAGGGTGAATCGTAACCTATCATCCCATGAAAGGTTTTGCAACTCTACAAAGAATAACTTGGTGATTGATTATACAACCAAGATACTGATTTACATAGGAGTGGAATACAATTGGTGAACTAGATTGGGGTATGAATTACAGGTCATCGATTAAGTAGACGATTAACGACATAATCCTTGACTTCCTGATAATCTTAAAAAGCCAGTCAGTACCAGTACCCTAGTCAAACATACCTTCCAAAAGCCCACCGACCAAATCCAAATCCAAATCCATCCTCCCATCACCAAAACATTTCAAAATCTCTCTAAACCTTTCAACCAATCCCTCCCCCTCCCGCTCCCCCTCAATAACCCAAGCAATCTCGAATATCCTCTTCGCCAATTCCTTCTTCCCAATGACGATCTTCTCTTCTAGGGATAACGAAGGGTCGATGTGGGGTGGTAAAACTAGATTCTTTGATTTGGTCAGTGATTCCAATGAGGTTTTGTAATTCATCTCCAAGAGTTCTGGGTAATTTTTCTTAAAGAGTCGAAGGGTCTGTTTATGGTTTAGCATCAGACTTGAGTTAAGTGAGAGGACCGGGACGTACACAGATCCTAACGAATTTATCAAAACTGTTCAATCCCTCCATCAAAATCCCCATCTCCCTTTCATCAAGTGTTTCATCCCAAGATTCCTTGGGTAGGTTGATCAAACATTTCAAAACTAGGATATGGGTTTGGGGATCTGGTAATTCTATCGTTAAGGAGGTTGACATTGACGTTGACGTTGAAATCGGTTCTGGTGATAAACAGTTTTTGAGTTTGGCTACGACTTTGGAGGCTAGATTTGGGATTTTGGATGTTATTTTTGATATTTCCAGGAGATAGGCTGTAGGGGTTTTTATCAGTAATTGAGTCTGATTGAGACGGTAGACATACCCCCTTTCCAATTGACATCATCTAATCTCAGTCGATCTGAGATGTATTCTTCTATCCTAGTCAAAGATATCCTATAGCTTAATCAATATCCATATCCAAAGCTGGTAGAATTCCCATGACCCACTGAGAATCACCAAGAACAACATCCAAAATCTTAACCACAGTCATCTCCAATACCCCACCAGCACGAGAAGATTCAGATGATTCCAGTATCTTCTCAACAATGTATTCCCTCTCTATATCGTTTTGGATGGTATAACCATTCTAAAAATGTCAATACACCGTCCCAAACCACACCTACCTGAATGACAACCCCGATCAATCGATACAAAACCTCCAGGACACTCGCTTCAACCTCCCCAGAGATCAATTTACATATCCTACTCATAGATAAAGATCCATTTAACACGATCAAAGCCTGGATAGTACGTTGTCTTATACTAGCTCTAAACGATTCAATTGAACATCCCACAAGGTAAACGTACAGTTTATGTTTGAGTAAGAGTTTAGAGGTTAATATATCCATCAAAGCTGTTGTGAGATCTTTAGAAGGGATTTTGATAACAGCGTTTAAAGCAAGTAAGATCCTTGATTCGTTTGATGAGGTTAGATCCTGAGCATTCGATTAACGTAGAAGTCATCAACGAAGTGCAGGAAAGAAATACCTTGGAGATAGTGTTAACAAGCATTAATTCAAGTTGATGACCTCTAGGTAAAAGTTCTTGGAGATATAGATAACCTAGATAAGATCAGTATCATATTCTGTACGGTAGTTGACATACCTATTCGTCGTTCTTTGATGTTAACACCAGAGGCAGCTAACTGCAAAGCGAAAATCAAAGCGAATTCAAGATCATGTTTTGAAAGTTGAAAACTAGATATATGAAGTAGTATAATGAGTGTATCACATATTTTACTCTGGTGTTATCAGCAACAGTGCGAAAAAAGTAGACTTACAGATGACGGTCGATTCGATAGAACTTCCTGACAATCTTTAATGGTGGTTGTTATGATCTCTTCTTCGTCTTCTTGGTTGATCTTCTCGTTGAGCTTTGATAAGAGGGCATGATGGGATCTCGAGGAGGCTCCTGATATCAGATACGCTGGGAAGCGGGACATCTTGGATGGATGTTGTAGAGAGAGATGAGAGTTGATTTTTGAATGGCAATAACAATCAACAACCGGTTATTCACCGTTGGCTTATTGCATTCATAAATCTATCCTCAAAAATGTTGCTGCAATGCAAAGTATAGTTCACAAGACCTCACAACGCACCAGCCCAAACATACTGTACATCTCAATTCTTTCACCCCATCCACATCCACAACCAAGTATAAACTATCTGTAAAGTGTTCTGTATCTCTGTATAAACCCGACACGAAATGAAACCAAATTAACCCCAACCCCCGTCTAAGCTTTATAGATATAAGCATCTTCAGAAGCAGGTGTAAGTTTGTCATCTAGTTTAACGGCTAATTTCTGATATTCAGGATCAGAATCTACGTGGGTGAATTTGACTAATTCCCATGAAGTTCCAGCGGCAGCCTCATCTTTACGTCTTTGACGTTGTTCGTTCTAAGGTGTTTTCATTAGATTGTGAAATGGTGAAACGAGTTTGGACTCACTTCAATACGAGTTTTATCTTTGGCAGCTTCATCGTAGTTACCACTTCTGATTCCCTTTGCGACTTTTTCCCAAAGTTTACGACTTTCCCATTCACCTTGTTCTTCGATTGGTTTAACGATGATCTCCTCCTTTGGCACATTGGTATCAAGGAAGATTTGTGATTTATGACCACCGATCGTTGAGACACCGGTCCATTGACCTTCATAGGTTTGAATAGTTTTGCCTTCGTGTTGCAGGGTCGCTTTGAACGTGTGTGGTTTACCTGAAAAGTAACCTTTACCTTTGTAATCGATCTATGTGATGTCAGATGGTACACGATCTGTAATTGGGGATTGCCTACCACAGCGGTGAAACCAGTGCTACTTTGAATAGCGTTCGTCTCTGCTAATTCAACATAAGGAGATCCCCAAACGATACCCTCAATTCGGAGTTTAGCTGTGGTCAAGTCAGTAACGCGATGACGTGGTGAACAATGTGAACTCACGTAGAGTGATTAGATATTCCTCCAATTCTCCAGTTGGAGTGGTGACTTTTAACAAAGCATGACCAGATTGCTTGACGTGAATCGCGGTACCGCTGAAAGAGGTTTTTTGACCAGAGTGACCTTGAAGAACGACACCGGCAGCTTTGTTCTCGATATAACTGGGGATGTCAGTTGATGTGTTGCTTACAACTCACTAAGCGGTCTAGAAAAAGTCAGCAAACGATATCAAGGCTGAATACAATCAACTACTCACGATTGGTGGATGATGGGAAACCTGTTCCACGGTAAGAGTAGTCTCACCACGACCATCGACGTCAGGCCATACACCATAGAACAATTCTCCGAGAACGGGATTGAGAGGCTGACGTCAACACGTATTCATCATGACTAATCTCACTTTTTTCTCGGAACCCATCTTTTCATTTCTCGTCTATAAACACGTATCGGTCAATACAGTCACATTCACCCCCTTGACCTAAGAGATACCCACAGTGTATTGTCCCTTGAGAGTAGCGATGAACCATTTCAAAACGCGTTCCATCCTGTCCTGGGGTGTAGTACCTTTTGAGATCGAAGCGAAAAGCAAAGGATGTTCACACCAATAAGCAGGGAATTCGGTTAACGAGATGGGTGAGAGGATGACTAGAGGGGGTCGATGATGTCCATTAGTTGTCATTCAACACAGTTGTTGAACGTGGACTACACTTACATGGCGGCGCAGTCATACTTGATAAATCACCAGTCATATGAGCTAGAGATTTGATGAATGCTCCCCAACCTGCTTTTTGTTCTTGGGGTACATCGGCACCTGGGTTGGTCAGTTGGTTGTTAGATGTCATTGTGAGATTGATGCATGGATGACTTACCTTCTTCTTTTTCTGCCATTGTGTATTAGAGATATAGGGGGTGTTGTAAGATCGATGCGCTGTTTGAAGGGGTTCGTGGGTTGTAGTATGTATTACTGTTTACTGTTTAGTGATATGATATGTATCTACTATGTCTAGAGTATATGTATATGTTATATGTAAACACGTTGACGCTATCGTTCAAGTTGTTGTCGCTATCGTCGTTGTTGTTGTCATCACCCCCAATTCCAATTGAATATATAGATCTCAGTCCTACGTCACCCGGCGATTTCAACGTGGCACCATACATTCATGGTACGATTCTGGTGGCAAAGGCAATGCTAAAAGGCTGTTCGATCACATTATTCATATCAATCAATCACACCTAAGAAGACTACGCTGTTCATTCATTCACCCTCCATTAACCCTCCATTTTCAATCGAGGAAAAGAAAAACCCAAGTCCTAAGCAAACTTCTCCCACGAATACTTAAGAGCCCTCTTGAGCTTCTTCTTCTCTGGACTACCACCAGAAGCAGGTGAAGGGGACCCAGAACCCAAGCAAAGTCTACCGAATTGATCCTCCAATTGGATGATATCACGGGAAAATCGTACTTGATAACCAGAGGAAGAAGGTCTGGCGAAGTTTCGGAGGTATTCGATGTCAGAGTCTTGGGGATGGTGGGGTGGGGTAACCAATTGATCCTCCTTTGGACTCGATGATCGACTTTGACGTTGTCGTTGACGTTGACGTTGACGTTGTTGATTGGCCTTAATGGCATCGTACAGTTGTTGTTCTTGTTGTGGGAGTTGGGCGGTGAAGACGTATTTGTCGAGTAAATAGATGACGAGGTCATACCAAAGAGAGAACCACCATTTGACGACGCGCCAAATCAAGATGTGAACAGGGACGTCTACGATAAAGTCGAATACCCAGTTACGATACTCTTCGGTGGGATACAAGATGGATACGTTTATAAAGTGGCTGACAAAGGTTTTCAAAGAAAAGTTGACGAAGAAATCAATGTAACGATCGAAAGTACCGGCTGGTTTGAAGAATCGTTTGGTGGCTTGGATGAGTTGGTGAAGGTTACGAGCGGCTGTGACACAGTACATGACGCGAAAGACGATTTCTGGAACCGATTGATCGAAGCAACCATGGGTATATGTCTGTGGTACACTGACAAACGAGCAGCTGAAGGTGTTGTTAGCCAAATTTCCGGTAAGATCCAAAGACACTTACAATTGGAAGACCCGGATCGCGATGATGACTTTCCTATCGTCAAGTCTCATGAACAAACGTTTAGCTCTATCACCATGAGCAATGTTCCAACAATGTCTTTCGATGACTCTCATAGCTTTACCGGGGAGTTTACAAAGACGAAGAGAACGCCAGCACCAGAAAGAGTTCAATTTACACCAGACAAGGTAGTAAACGCCACCAGAAACCAGATGATAGAGTACCAAGAGAAGACCTGATTTGAGTCCAAATACGAATTGACTGGTGGTGTATCGCGGGAAGAGCATTCGAATCAAGTTGTTACTGAACAAGAAGAAGTCTTTGTGGATTTGATCAATGAACCAGAAGAAATTGTTGAGGAAAACGAAGAAGTTGATGAAACAGATGATGAGAACGTTGTAAATGACCTTCAAACCTTGATCGAATAGAACCATGAAACCATTAATACCGATTAAGACACGACCAATGAGCCAGAAAGCGAATGAGAAGAAGGAGGTGTCGAAGAGAGCGAAAATCAAAACCGAAAGACCGAAAACGGCGAGAACCTGGATGAACCAAAGTTTACCGCGGAATGCCTCGAAAATTTGGAGGTAGGAGATCATTTTGTGGATGTCAAAAATTGGAATTTGATAATAAAGATAAATGATAATGATATTGATGATGGATGGATGTTGATATGGGAATCATCACGTCTAGAGATGTCTTGTATGACGAAAATTAGGTTTAGGGATAACTGGTCGAAATTGAAATTTCATTCAAAAAAGGGCGATTTTGGATTTGGATTTTGATTGGTTCGACCGTTTTGGTTTTTTGGGCTCTTGAAATGATGGTGTTAGAGAGGTACAGTATGTTTGGGTAGTCGCGGTGCTGGATTGTGGGATCATTGTTGTTTGATGTTGGTGGTGGTGAAGTGCGATACAATTCAATCTGGACCACCTGTATTTGGTTAGTCACCATGATGGGTGGCAAATTTTGATACTGAACTGTACGAGTACTGTAGGTGCGGTAAAGGGGAAACCTAGCTGTTTCTTGCACGTCATTTGGTGCCAGTTAGTGCATATATAGACCGGAGGACTACAACGCTATATTCACAACAGTCTGCTTATAACCAATGTGACGGATTCACAACACTACATACATAAACTACGAACGATGTTACAGAACATTTCGGCCTTAATCCATTCGGGTCTTACCTGAACTTTCTCCAACTTCTTCCCCAACAACCTGGAGACTAGTTTGTTTCCCCTCACTCTTGTCTGTTCCAATCTCTTTTCGCATTAGCCCGTAAGCAGCGAAAGCCCTATCCAAGACGAATTTAGTATCGTCTGCAATAGTCTTCTGATCCATTTCAGAGATTTCATCGAACGTGAACCAACCTTGAGCAGTATGACTTTTACCTTTGAAGGAAAGTGAATCGAGCTCCGACCCATCTTCGCTATAGAGCGAACATGCGAGAACCGTATGTTCCCTTTTTTTGATCTTGTGAAAATACTTCATTGTCTTGAAGTGACTTCCCCATTTTACAAGCTGCTGCATTTTAAGATTCTGAATCACGATACCAGAGCATGTAGAAATGATCTTGCACCAGTAGTGATCCATGTTGAAGTAGATGGATCTTGATGATCTGAAAGAGAACCCCCGGGTAACTCATATAGACGTTTAGAACGTCGACCGTCGTTTCTTTTGAACAAGAGTGTTTGAATCGTTTCTGGGTCGTCTGGATGTTGTCGCATAATTGAACCAAAGAAGCTGACCTCTGTTTTCTCCCCTTTGGGATCGAGCGATTCTGGACAGCCAAAGTACCCTTCGAGCTTTTGTGAAACAATGAAACCATCTTTATGCTTCCAACCTTCTTCTCCGATCTTGGTATAGTGATTTGTATTTGCTTCATCCATCAAGGGGACTCGGGATTTAGATCTGGACATGTCGTACGAGTAATATTGGTGTACTGTAAGTGGTGGCAATTGAACTGTGTTGAAAAACTGGAATAGGAAGAGTTGAAGGAAATTTGAAAAAGGGGGAAATGAACAAGTTCGAGAAATAAATAGCAATTAAACCCCTGTACATATCACTGAAGTATGTTCTTTCTTTGGATGGCTTAAACAAAAACGACATTGCCTCTTGGACAAAGTAGACTCTTCAATTTCAAAGACAGAAGGTTAAAGGAGTGCATGGACTGTGAATGTTTGTGAATGGAAATGGAACATGAAAATTTTCAAAAGACACTTCGTTTGTTCAACCATTGTTCGATTGTCTCACAGGCATTACATATAATACCCAAGTAAAATACTTTTTCCCCATTCAACTTGTCACCGTGCAAAAGATTCAAAAGACAGGATGACATTGATCGACGGTTCTCATTATAGAGCTCTTTATACTTTTTCGACAACTAACGATGAATTAAGACCCAGAGATAGGAACGGATTATGGTACAAACTATCAGGTACGTATATTTTTTACAACTTCCAAAACAGGAACTAACAAAATCTTACAGGTATGGAAGTAGTGGTAAGGCAACTTTGCGGTGACCTCTTAACCAACTCCTGCCTGTCATACGAAAAACGCGTTAATCCAACTTTCTGTTTTTTGTGCTCTGAAGATATTCATGTCGGTGATAGGACGACACAAAACTCTCTCTGTAACAAAGAAGCTTCAAATTTGGTCTTTTTATCGAATCATAGTGAAAGGGATCGCAATCTTCTGAACAGCACACACAGTCGTCTGACCCACATCACCCATAGTCGTTGCTACTCAACCGCTTGTCAATCTATTTCCGAGATGATGAAAAACGTCTATACATCATCGTTATCTGATGGTTACTATACAACTGATTTATTGCAGGAAATAGAATCAAAATACAGAGAAGCTAGTACAAAAAAATCGAACTCCAAAGCTAAAAAGTCGTGGTTGGCTAGAAAAACCAATGGAATTTTGGATCATCAGTGGGAAGTCGGTAAGAAAGATTACCTTTCAGAATACGGTGGTCAAAGTCTTTGTCCTTCTTGTACTTTGCCGATCAGAGATGGTGAAGTGATTTATCAAACTTCTTTGAAAGATCAATCTTTGGAGGTTCAAGTTCATTCCGATTGTTTTAGATGGCCGAGGTTGGAATGATGTGGGGCGGTACTATAGGATTTCTTTGGACGAGTGGTGTACTGGGTTTCCCCGTGTGGTTTATTTGTATATGATTATGATATCAAGTCATGAGCGCTACGCTACGTGTTAATCATCTCTGAAGTACTACAAAATTACCAACCCCTATCTCCGAGATCTACGAGAATGTAGGCTAGGCATTGGTTTATTATCCAACTGGCGAACAATTGAACCAACGAGCTGTCTTCTCGCCTGATTGATTTCGTCTTGACTTGCACCTGGAGGCTGGACTACACTAAGGCGATTCTTAGCTGTATGCTCTATTTTCCACATTTCGCCTTCCCATGTTTCTCCTTTCCGCATTTTGCGCGTACTCGTATAGAACTTTCTGATGTCTAGACTACTGGAAATCCCCAACCTAACTCCACTTTCATCATAGAACCTCTTTTGAACGTATTCTGTTTTCCAATTCTCACTCTTATGTTCCCATCCCTCCCATCTGACTCTAGTAATAATGTCGGCCAGCCCCAGTTCTGACTTTACTGTGACAAATTCAGGCTCAGAAGCTCTATTCGAAGGACCACCAGGTGTTGTGCTACCGAAGAAGTCTGAGAGATCATCGTAGTCGTTTTTGATGGAGTATCGCCCATATACATCTCTTAAATCAACGTAATTATCTTCTGTACCCATTTTGAGATAATCAATTTTAAAGTAGCAGCAACGGTGTTATGTTATTGGTTAAAAACCGAAGTGGAACTCGAAAGTCTTCATCACCTTTTAACTCAACTTGTACAAGACCCGTACTGGACGAAGGAGGAGACATGCCTCCCAAGAAAGGATCAGATATACCGAAATGTCAAAGGTTATGAATCATATATTTCCAAATACTAAGGATATTGTCCCGATCATGGGAGTTTCTTGAGTGAAGCTCCACCTCCAACAAAGGACGTTCAGTAGAGCTCCACACTAGCATGTTCGTCGGGAAAACCAACTTCGCTCCACAACTCACATACTGCTGAAAGGAACCTCGTCGTGAGAGAAAAGCCATGTAATTCGGAGATTGAAAATATCCACAGTACAAATGTCTTCTTTCAACATAACTTTGACTCCACCCAATTCTTTCCCCAAATCATCAAATATCTTCAAAGTAAAAGGCAATGTCTTCTGAAGCCTCCAAAAATCAATCTTCGACCTTTCCGACCAACTATGGGACTTTAGGTTCGATTTCCAGTCGAGCCCTATCTTCCCCTCCCCGAGTATTTTTGGAAAGGCTCGCCGATGGGACCGTAGTAGACGAGCAAGGTCGATCAGGTCATTTTGTTCCCTTTTCTGAAGTGCCGCCTCCACAGTATATGGAGGCGGTACCTCCGTCACAACCGACTGATACTCAATCACAACAGTCCAACATTCAATCACAATCACAAGTCACCACACGACACCAAAATTCAAACACACAACGGTCTCGTAGGGCACAGGGATGCTTCACAAACGAATGCTTGTTGTCTGTCCTCAGTTGCTGTGTGGTTGCAGACGCAATCAGTGGAGGGATGTTATTGAAATGTTTGGAGTGCGGGGTGAGCTGTTGCGAGGATTAGTGGAGGATTGTGCTGTAGGTGATACTGCTGTGGATTTAGTAGACGGCAGGAAGTTGTACCTTGGATGTATTGTAAAGTAGTCGAGTCGTATGTAATGCTAGATCCTGTTGAATGGCGTTATGTACATAAATGTGATTAACAGTGAACTGCTTTCATGTCACTATTGATTGTTCGGGGGAAAATTTGCCTATTCAGCCCTAGTAGGGTTTTCAAGCTGTCTGTGCTGACTGTTTCATAAATTCAATTGAAAGTGATCATCTCTAATCTCAACGGTTTGTACCAGAACAAAATGTGATTTACATTCATATTTACGATTATCACAAGACTACAAAGACAGAACCTTGCGCGAAAACATCTCATCCCCCTTTCTCCGTTGAGTGCACTATGTATCTATTACAGTTCCTCCAGATCCTTTACTGTACATACTGCTCCATGCCGCTGTCGACCCACTCAAAGATTGTACCAGCTAAATTAACACGAGCCTCCATTAAATACTCTTCCCTCCACGTCTCATCGAAACGCTGATAAGTTTCTTGTCTCATAGGTAGAAGGTAACGTGTTTCTTGACCCGACACACTGGAGGAGATGCTATCAAGTACGAGGGTTTTTGATTTTCGAAAAACAGTACCATCGGTGTCGTATAAGTGATCCAACAAGTAGTCGACTTTATTTTTGGAGTAGTTTTCGCCTTCTTCTTTTATCAATCTACAGAACGATGGTCTACTGAGAGGTAGGTTGCGGTTGAAATAGATAGTTTCACTGTTCATTCTCTTGCGTAAGGTCTCATAGTCGTCTAGATTGGATGGAATCCAGCCTGAATTTTTGCCGGACATGCTTTTGTAAATACAGTTATGAAGTGCGAATTTATGGAGAAAAAACAGGTTTCTTGATTGAAACACTTGGAAGTAGTTTGAACGATTGACGTGAGAGGGAAGAATCCATTATCCCACCTCTCAATATATGTCGCAGACGTCAAAGGACTAATGGAAGCCTACCAAGTTAGTTGAAGTACTACGGTATGGAAAATAGTAAAAGTGGCAAAAAGTTTTTGCCACCTTGGTCAACTATGTAGTAAAAATGTTTTCTGCATAAACCTATGAAATGCACTATTGCACAGAAACTTCAATCCTCTCATCAATCTCAACCTTGTCAACAAAATCCCACTCCTCCTTCCCAAAATCCTCCATATCAATAACCTCACACTCAGTAGACGAACCATCATCATCAAGTTCCTTCAATCCATTAAAATCAAACTCAACCTCTTGAGAAGGCGTAGGGGTATATTCTTCTGCCAAATCCAAACTGTCCGGACGCATTTTTGAAATCAACTTGTCTCTATACTGAATCATACTATCACATTTTTCGGTTTGTATCAAGTCGGTTTTGATTGATCGATACTGTTTTTGAACAAATAGATTGATTTGTAGTTCTGTAACTTCAAAACGTGTCGTGTAGAGATAGAGAGTCAAATAAGTTGAAATACAAGTAACAGCTATCCTCTTGGTCTCTGCATCTTTCCAATCGAACGCATCATCTCCAAGTAATCCAGTTAAATCGAAATCTGTTTTGAGAGGTGTACTTAACTGTTCAAGATGGTTATTGATTGAAAGATAGAATGGAGCTACTGATTCTTGCGATTCTAAAGGTTTTTTGTATCGATCATGAAAATTGGTTTCAACCCAATTCTCTGGATCATCTAAAAACTTGGGATCGGATTTGAGGATTTGAGGTAGGTCTACCGAGTAGATGTCTGTATCTATCTCATCGTTGTCAAAAAACTTGCTACCGAAAAAATCCATGGTGGGCAAAAAGGACAAATTGGAGTTTGAGAAATTTCCAACTTTTTACTTGTACAGCTAGCCCAGTTGCGCTTGGCACATCCTTTCATATACGAAGACCTGGTTTTGGGATTTCTTCCTTTCTGCTCTGTCGGCCTATGCAATAAATATGCGTCTGGCAAATTTCATTTTCAATCTAGCGGAGTACAATATTAGACACTTCATTTACGTTTATGACATTCTTCACCAATGAGACAAGCTCAAGGGGGAAGGGTTCTGAGACCGATTGTAATACGTTATGAAACAAAGCTACAGTTAGAAATTTGCAAGCAAAACCCCCACTGACCAAGGCGAGAATCGATTTATACATACACAAGGATGGAAGTTATATACTGTGACTACACATTTTCTCGCCACTCAACCCGTTGAACTCATTCCCTTCAGAGCATTTAGAAGCTCAATACGTCTGTGTGACCAATCTACCATAATATTTACAAGAGATTATATCTTTCAGATGTAACATCATACCATTCTAGCATTTGCCCCTGGGAGAACTCAAGTCTCGTAGCTGACTTATCCAACTCATCCTTCAATCTCGCCGATTCTGAATTTTCCTCCCAGTCAACAGTCTTCTTGAGTTGACTTTCGACTTCACTGGTGAATTCAATATACTTGTCGCGCATGACTTCTACCATTTTTCTGTGATAAGACTGTTTCACCACGTTTGGTGTCGGTGCTGCTGGAGAAATGATGGAACCAGTGTCTTCACTTCTGGAGGGAGTTTCGGATGGTGCAGACTCTGCAATTGAATGGTTTTTCGTTGAATCCATTTTGTATGATGGTGGTTGTTACTTTCAAGTTGGAAGACAGGAAAGAACATATCTGAACTTATAGGTAACGGTCTCATACAGTACTGCTGGCTTCCGTTAAGAAGCCTTCTCATCTTTGGTCTTATATGAATGATTTTGCCGACAGACTACTGGTGACGCAATAGTAGCCGTTTGCTTCCTCACAGAAGACCATTCATATATCGAGCTCGTATTGACAGTGCCCCTTACATTACACCCAAGAATGGAACAATGACGCGACTGATAATAGTTTGACAATACATGCATTGCATTCTCCATAAAACTAAGACTAATTAATTCATAAGAAACCAAAGGTCACTGCCCAACATCCCTTCCGCTATCCTATTGTACTTTCACAAAAACTCCATGAGACAAAACCTTAAAAACAATCACATGTCCCCTCGAACACTGGTTTTACGAGTACGGAATGTGAGGTAAGAAGAAGGTGATTCGATTGGTGAACCGAATTCCCCGGCTTCAAGTGGTGGAGTAAGGATCATCGTCTCGATGGAGCTGTCAGAGAAGTTACGTTCCAACCTTTGAGTATATGGAAGGATCATTCGACCTTCAAAGATTTCATCGGAGTGTGAGACGGGTCTACCAGAGGTTCCTAGATTTTTGAAGAATAGTTTGATGGCGTTGAGACAGGTGACTAAACCGGAAATAGGATTTGGATGAGTGATACCAAAGTATTTATCGATGAGATCGAAAAACGGTCTGAGGATCACCAAGGACTTAATAAGTTGAGTCACAGCTGTTGAGGATTTGTAGAAGAAGCTGTGCAAGTGAATAAAATATAATAGAGTGTAGGTGACAGTGGTGTATTGTAACGACCAGAGGATAGCGATGGCCACTTGCTGTTTGGTAGGAGAAAGGTGAGAAACCATTGTTGAAGCACAAGTGACGATAGAGGTGAAGAATACCAGAGTACTGTTATAGAAACCGTTGATGAAAGTCAAGAATCGAGCTACCATAATGTCTTTACGGTGGTAAACGAAGACACAGAGTACCGCGGAATAAGTTTTGGTGTAGAGGATAAAACGGTTGAGAACAGAGCGTGGGAGATGAACCAAGGATGACCAGAGCATTACCAAATCTTGCTTGATAAGGAACCAATAGATAGATATACAGTTGAAACCGTTGATAGAGATTACGATAGCTGTTTGATATATTGATCGGAAGGTGTAGCAAGCAAGGATGGTCCAGCAAGCTCTAAATTGGGTGAAAGGTCCGAGTGGCATTGAGGTTTGTCGGTAAGACGACATGACAGTGATCACTGAAGATCTGACCTAGTGTCAGTGGTTATATTGTAAAGAGATATGTGAGGATTGACTTACAGTTGAACAAGACGGAAGAGAAGGTTGGAGCCACGGAACTTGACATTGAGTTGTGAAAACCATGAACATTGATTTCGACCACGTTCAGACCATCGACTGTGTTCAATGAGACTGAAGGTTTTGAGGATCTCCCAGAAAGCTTTACAGCCTTCGAAATAGTATTTAACCAAGAGACCAACCAAGAGAAGGAAAACAGTGGTGAGGACGATATTTTTGATGACCAAGTCGAGCTCTTCGGCTTCAACCGTAATGATCTTGTTGTTGACGAAGTCGATGGAAGTGAAAATACGAGTGAAGATAGCGTCGACACCTTCTAAAGTCATACAGAAGAGTGAGAGAACACCTAGACTGAACTGGATCGAAAAGACAGTGAGACCAGTCATGACGAAGATGGTGTAACAAGGGAGATACCAGAAAAAGAACCATGGTGACCAGAACGCACAGTAAAGAGCACCAGGAAGAACTGTGAAGAGTACCCATCCGTAGAAACCAAGATTATAAAGCGCGTAGATGGAAAGACCCAAGAGGGTGAGTAAGAACAGACATTCGAATCGAACTTCGTTGATGAAAATCATTACCATTTGAGTCATGTTCGATCCCTCTTTGAAGTTGGCGATTTCCATTGGAGTTGTACAGTCTTTTTCTGACTTTGGTGGAATCATTTTGTTTGATCTTTCTAGATTTGGTAGTAGTTTAACGTTATCAGGAGCTGGGTTGATGATGTGGATGATATGAAAGATATTGAACATCTTTGGAGTATGTCCTAGGTCATATATCGCCCTATTCAAAATCTCCCTTTTTTCATTTCGGCCAAACCTTAATTCTCACTGGTCGTTTTTAAAATCCCCTCAAACGTCGTTTACTTCTTTTTGCAAGCATTATTTTGATGAAATGATTTTGAAGGCATTAGTGATAGATTTATTCCTGTATACACCATTGCAATGCTCGACATTACGGGTTATGATGGGTGTCAAAAGATGTGTTTTTGAGATTTGAATTTGGACTGATTGTAATGCCACAGATCTACTTTGGGGCCACATTCACGTGTATATGGGCCTCCAAACATCTTGTACGTCTTCTTTTCAACAACAACCACAACAACGACCACGATAACTACAACAACAACATCGATAGCACAACATCCATCTACCTGAAATAATATACACAATGACCAGATTCCAAGATCTACCCAGAGAAGTCATCAGATCAATCGCAACAAACATCTACAACCCATTGTATCTAACTCAACAGGATAGACTAAGTGAGTGAAACGCAAGTGGATGCAAACAACACTAATTTTCCACAGCATGGGGAATCTTCTCAACGGTCGACATGCATCAAGAACGTCAGGATGATCTCACATCCATAGTGAACTTCGGTAGTACATGTCGTAAAGCCAGGAAAGAAGTTCGAGTGATCACCCATCGATGTGTCAGGATACCTGGGATCAATGAAGCTGAAGAGTTGATCAGGAATAAAGATGGATGGGCGAGATATGTCAAGTGGGTCAAGAACTTTTTTCAAAACTAACACATCGTTATAGGAGTATCATTATTGATTTGACAATGTTTGATGAAGAACAACCAAGATCGTTCTGGAGGGAATCGTCACTGTTAATCCAATTATTCAAATCCCTCCCATCACTTAATCACGTCTCGTTCTTCGCAGACGCATCCGACGACACGACATTAGCACTAGTGTTCGCCAACCTCATCCCCCATCCATCAAAACACTCGATCCCACAAACAATCCCCTCAACCCCAACAGATTCCTATCAAAACATCCCCTTCGCCCAGAGAATCAGATCATTCGGATGGAGACAACGAGCCGTCCCCCCAACCGATCTCAGACAATTCTCCCAATCATCAACCTTCGTCTCAACCCTTCATCTGATGAGACACGCAAATAAATTATCGTTCCTGGTCTTAGACGCGGATATGGATGAGATCATCCAACAAGATATCCTGCTGTTACTCAAAGAATTATCATTGAGGACAACACCTTTAGACGAGGTAACTGAGAAATTGAGTTTGATGATTTGTGGACCAATCAAAGGGTGGGATAGGAAATTTCTGAAAGAAATGATTGAAGTCTTCAAGGATATAAAGGAGTTATTCATTGATAGACCATTAAGTAAATCCTCCCAAACGCAGATGACTTTCGAGGAATTCGTAAGTACCCCAAAAGTACAATAATCCTAACGAAAAAAGACAACCCTAGTCGAACCACTGAATCAATTACCTTACCTCCAACTCCTGCAAATAGGATCATACACCTTCCCATCGAACCTCCAACAAGATATCGTGAATCATCTAGCGGAGAGTATCCCATCGTTACTGGTCGTAGGTCTTTTAGGTGAAGAGGGAGAAACGAATTGGTGGGGGATATGGAGATCGACTCATGGGTTCCACATCCTTCCTTTGGCTGATGGTCATCTGAGGAAATTGGAGGCGTCTGTCGATGGTTATCTCAGTAGGAGGGGGTCAATCATGGTTGACAGCGGTGGTCGATTGGTTTGAGTTGTAGGGTAAACCCGGAATTAGGTATGAACGCTAGTCTTGAACAAATACGTAGGGAAATGAAACGGAACAAAATGCATACGATAATGCACATACTAAATCAATACCCAAACCAAAATCTTAAATTTAAACAATCATAGCTCTGATTAACAAATCCTTTTTTACTACCATCTACTCCTCCATCTCTTCATCAGAATCATCATCTTCATCAGAACTTTCACCTTCAGCAACCTTCAAAGTTTCCAGATCAAAGTCTTGATCGGCGCCTAAAGAACCCATCGTCAAGTCAGTCAAAGTTTTCACAAGAGTTGAATTCGTCACGTACCAGCATAAGAATCACAAATCAAGAACAATTTCAAATCATGTGAACCCTCCGTCAAATTGAATTCCAACTTGGTCTCCAATTTAGCCTTAACAGTGACTTTCTTGATAGCATAAAGAGCTTTGGATTTAGCGTCACCAACGACGATCCACCAAGAAACCATTTTTCGACCTGGATAAAGTGCCGCGTCTGCTATTTGATCGTCTGGGTTTTCAGCGTCAACTTCACGATCTAGGGTTACGGATAACGTTATTGAATCGTTTGATTTGAGGTCGTCTTTGTCTTCGATTTCGTAGGTTACTTCAATGTTTGGATAGGAGTTGACGAATTTGGCAACTCGGGCACTGGATGTTTCATTAGAATTTCCTTCCAACTCAAGATAACCTAACTTACAGTTGCCTATCTGACATTTGAAGTAAATCGTTTCTCTCCTCATCCTCTAATTCCATGATATCATAAACACTATCTTTACCAGCAGCCTTGAAACGACCCAAAACATCGTGATCGAAATAAGGAACCTGTTTCAAGGGACTATCCCGATCCCAAACAGCCTGAACACACATTTGACTGAGATCCATAGCGCCCAAACAGTTCAAGAAAGATTTGGACGACATGACATCAACACAGGCTGATAACAATCCAGTGATCTTGGTCAAAATGTTTGATTGATCGATTTTGAGATCAGGAGGTAAGTTGAGTCTCGAGAAATGAGCTTGTAAAAGTAGATAGGTTTTGAAATAGGGTGAATTGTAATCGGCCTTGGCTACTTTGACTGGGACTCGATCGTAGATCCTTTCAAGTAAAGTCTCTTCGTGATGTCTAATCGGGACAGTTTCGAATTCATGAGCAGAAGAAACGATTTCAAGTAATCCTTTTAGTTTAGTTGTTTCTTTGATTGACGCCGAGAAAGTTTCGACGGTAACATAAGAAATGTAGTAGAAAGAAGCGATCATACCCAAGTTATTAGGTAGAGTATCCATTTCATCTAAACGTTAGCTCTCGTCCATCACCGGACCCACCTTGAACAATGATACAATCAGAAGCAACCAAGTCGTTCAAAGTGTTTTCGACCAATTCACTCAAATAATCAGCAACATGAGTACTGGTAGTACCTTGGAGATTATAGAACTAAGCCAGTCAGTATAAATACTCCAAGAAAAGTCAATTAACCTACCCCAGGATTCTGAGTTAATCTACGATAGAACCATGTCCAAGTACACCAATCCACCGCGTCCTGTTTATTCTCAATAGTCTTAGCCACGATCTCAGCGTTGAAATGATCATGCAGGAAATTAGGTAAAGACGATTCGACAGGTAACGCTTCACTCAAGAATTTTTTAAAGAATTCTTTACGAGTTTGTTGAGTCATTAAGACGCATTTTGAGGAATTATCGATGGAGGGTCGACAAGCCCTACCCATCATTTGGAGGACGTCGGCAATGGCGTAGTCTACGTAACGATGTTCTTGGCCGTCGAAAGATTGGACTCCCATTATGATTACCATGTAGGAGGTTACGGGGAGTGACCAAGCAGTGTCCTACTTGTTAGTTCTATTACAGCAATAAACTCACCTTCGAAGCGACCAACACTTTAATCGCACCCTCAGCGAACAGAGCGGTAACAATACGTTTATCAATCTTGCTCAAAGCCTCATGATAGAATCCAATACCATAACGTAAAGTTTCAACCAAATCCCTATCCTCGATCCTTTCCAAATGAGGTTCCAACTCATCCTTGTCAACATTGAGGAAACGATATTCATCCTCATCAGCCATGCAGTAACTCAAAATATCCGATGCGGTCAATTTACATTGTTTCCTCGAAGCGACAAAAGCGATTGTCGGTTTCGTATTGGCATGTTCGATCATGGCGAGATAAGCTGGTTTAGCCATTGATAACATGAGCGAAGGGAAATGTGGGACGTTGAACGATTGAACATGAACTTCCAGAGGTAGAGGTCTAGCCGATGGTGAAAAGTTGTAAACTGTCGATGAACTCGCTCCAATCCAATCTCCAAGATCACGAGCGTTGGCTAAAGAAACTGAACAAGCGACGATTCGGGTTGGATTTTTAGTGGTCGCAGAAACGAATCTGGTTCTTGAAACTATAACTTCGTAAGTTGAGCCGATATCACCACCGATGAGTTGAAGTTCATCAGCGATGAGGAGACCAATGTTCTGAACGTCCTTTCTAGTTTTCCAACGACGAGACAATAAATCCCATTGGGAAGGTGTACAAACAATGATATCAGCTTTACGCAGTAAAGCCAAATCAGCCGTTGATTCACCGGTAAGAGCGACGATTTCCTTGTTCAAAACTTCAAACTTTTCTTTCCATTCAGTAACCCTCATATCAACCATCTCTTGATAAGGTTCAATACAAACTGCTCTAGGTGGATCCCTCTTACTCCATAATCGAAGTAAAGCGAATTCAGCACAGATAGTCTTACCGGAACCAGTCGGAGCACCGATGAAAACGTTTTCGTCTGAACTGAAAAGAGCTTGGAATACTTGAGTTTGGATTTTATTGAAATGAGTGAAAGGATAGAGAGATTCGAAATCCTTGTTGTGAAGTGCGCTTACTGGTAGAGGTTGAAGATCGAGTAATTGGGTGTGTGGTGGATAAGCCTCGGGTCGAATTAAATGTTGGAAAGAAATTGGTAAACGAGTTTCAGACTGGATCCATCTATCTGAAATAACTGAAATGTAGTAATTCGGTGGGACGGGTTCATGAATCGGTACAGTGATGGTAACGTAATGTTCGTCTTGAGCGAATCTCTCCCGTAAAATGAAGGTATCATGGAACAAAATGATTTCACCATCTACGTCCTCGACCAAAATCCAGAAAGCCTGACTGGCACCGTGAATCTCCCTATCCCAAACGAAGTCAGGTGTAATAGTGACGTTAACCTTGAGTAAAGATCTCGTGAGAGGTAAAACATGAGCTTGTAAATCCAATCTAGGGAATTTATGAACGAGAGATTCGATATGTTGACCAGATTTAGGCATTCCGATAAGTTCACCTAATTCAGCGGCGTCAAGATCGAAATATCGATACCAAGGGAATTCCTTTCTTTCGGCTTTGGTGATAATCTCTTGTCTGATTTTAGGGAATTGTCGTAGAGGTGACATTGATTTCCACATTCTTCTTTCAACCATTTTACAAAGATCCAAAGCGGCTCTCGTAGGTCCTGCCCAACCTTTCTTCAAACAGATCTCAAACATTGCACGTAAAATACGTCCTGCTGATTGTTGAACGAAAACCATGTCGGTGACGATATCGAATCCAGAGAGTTTGAGTTGAGAAATGTAGGTTTGGAGAAGAACGTTGACTTTGGAAATAGGTTCGTCGACACCTTCTTTAACGGGTATAGGAACTCTTTCGAGTAATTTAGCTAATTCCAATTTCTCCTCTTGTCTAACTGGGATCAATTTGAATTCGTTTGATAGAGCGAAAACTCTGAATAGATCGATAAGACTGAGATTAGGTTTGAGATGTTTGTTATAAGTAGCCATGGAAGTGTAGGTGACGTAGTAGTGTGAAGCGATTCTACCTAAATCTGTTGATTGGAACACACCAGATGCACGATCGTATTTGACCAAACCACCTTTTTCAAGTAGGACAGCGGCTGAATGAATTAAATCCGCTCGTTTCTGTACCAAAGCTGCGTCACCTTCGAGATAATCTGCACCAACATTGTAAAGAGCTGGAGAACCGAGCATTCGAACGTATCTAAAGTCAGCTTTGTTCCCTGACGTGAACTCACAGATAAGTATAACCTAACCACTGAACACCTTCGTCTCTATTTCTAACATTACCCAAAACAATCTCTGCGTTCAAATTATCGACCATTCTAGAAACAAATTGACTCTCGATAGGAAGTTGTTGATTCATCAAACTGGTGTAATACTGTAATTCACCATGGTTGGTGATGATAATACCTTCACCATAAGTATCGAATTGAGGTCGTCCAGCTCTACCAAGCATTTGGAGGACATCTTGAGGAGACAGTTCTGACCATTTACCTTTTTCAGGGTTGTAAACTTGAGTGCCCTTGATGATAACAGTGTGAGCGGGTAGATTAACACCCCAAGCTAAAGTCGCGGTACAAACTAAAACTTGAATATGACCTTCCAAGAAAAGTTCTTCGACTGTCGATCGATCCTCACGAGTCATACCGGCATGATGAATACCGAAACCGAACGGTAACAAGTCACCCAAATTTCTATCTTTAGCGTTCCGAGCTTCTTCCTGTAAAATCTCCAAAGAAGCTCCAGATGGATTGAGGAATTGAGTAAGAGTTTCCTTTTCCATCGCAGTGTCTCTCAAGAATTTCGCAGTTTTAGCAGTTTCCTTTCTTGAATGAACGAAAACGATGGTCTGGGATTTTCCAGCTTGATTCAAAACTTTTTCATAACACACTTCGTTGACGACTTGGAATCTCTTGATAGCTTTCTTTTCAGTGACACCGATGAATTGCTGTTTCAATCCGACAGGTCGATAGGAAGCGTCAAAGTAGAATAAACCTTTTTTGACGTCAACACGTAAGAACGCCGCTACATCCTTGTAATTTGGTAACGTAGCGGAAAGACCGATGACTCTGACTTCGTCGTGAGTTTGATCCATTTTACGTATAGTTCTGGCGAGGATAGATTCGAGTACGGGTCCACGATCGTCATGCAACAAATGAATTTCATCAACGATAATCAATCGAACTAGATTGGTGTAACTCGTGTCCGTGGATTTACGAGTGATAACATCGTATTTCTCAGGAGTGGTGACGATGATTTGAGTTTCGGCAATTTGTTGTTTGGTAAGTTGACTGTCACCAGTGAGTTCAGCGACTTTGATATCAAGAGCGGAGAATCTTTTACTGAAAGCTTGAACCTGTTCTTGAACCAAAGCTTTCATTGGTGAAACATAGATGATCTTGAAAGCGTCCCTATCGATGAAACCCGATTCATCACGGAATTTAGAGATCGCACGGAGCATGGCCAAAGCGGCACAATTGGTCTAAAGTCAGTCATGATCAGATGTTGGAACTCACCTTTCCAGCACCGGTCGGTGCACAGATCAACATTGGTTCATCGGTTTCGAAAGCGATTGGGAAAACTTTGGATTGAATGGTGTTGAGTCTGGTAGCGTTGACACTGGCGAAAACAGGATGTGTCCAATCAGGCATAGAAGCGACAGCGACAGCTTCACCTGGTACGACTTCACGTTTCTTGGGTTCAGGAACATGGATTTCCTCGTAACCTTTCATTTGACGTTTGAAAGAACCTTCAGGAAGTTTAACTTTTTTACGTGACATCAAATGTCCACCCTCTGTGAATATCAAACTATCGATATCGATAACTCGACGAGGTTGAGCGACAGATCCAGGGGCTAAAGTTGCTTTTGTGGGGACGACGATTTCGGTAGATTCAGTGTCTTGTTTACGATCACCTTTGAGTGAACGTAGAATCCATCCGACTCCCTTTTCACGCATCGCAACTTCGATATCACGTTTTTCGTCTTCACTACTTCTAGCAAGTTTCGTACACCAAACGATAACTTCACGATTCCTCGTTAAGGTGGTGACCAGTTCGAAATTTTCGTAACTGAACATGTCGGCCAATGAATTTTCTAAATCTCTCAATTCAGCTTCTGATCCAAGTAGTTCTAACGCTCTTGATGTGAAATCAGATGATTGAACTGGATCAGGGTATGATGCCGCTATTAATCTTTGGAGCCAGAAACCGTCGACTTCGTGTGGTGAAACCTTGTCCGATTTAGCTTTGGTTTTAGTGGTTTCTTTGCCTAGTATCAAAGCGTCGTCTTCGTCCATTGGTTCAGCTTCGTCATCGTCGTCCTCCTCTTCCTCTTCATCATCTTCATCCTCATCTTCGTCCTCTGAATCTCTAGCCTTGACTTCGAAATTGTCACCATCCTCGTCGTCGTCATCGTCCTCGAACAAAACTGCGACCCCTTCAGCATCAACAGCACGTTCCCTATCATCCCCAGCAGGAGCTTCTTCCTCTTCTCCATAATCGGTAACCTTCTTTCCTAGATTAACAATTTGATTCCACATTTCTTCAGCGACCGAACCACCAAGAACTTCTTCGACGTCTTTACGTTTATCGAATTCCTTCAGATCATCTGATTTAAGAGTCTCCAAAACAGCGTCGGTAGCTGATCGAACGACTTCCTGAGTTTGATCACCTAAAGTACTATGAATGAGACTCAACAAGAGTTCATAGATATCTCTAGTCTCCGCTGTTCGAGGTCTATAACGTAAACCCTCCATTTGCTGAACACTCTCCAAAACATCTGCAGCACCGAATCTAGCGTTTGTAGTTTCTTGAGCTCGTCTGATTGATTTTTCAACAGCGTCAGCAGAGTTCAACAACGCTTTAGCCTTTTTCTTTTCGAGATCTTTAGGTGCTTCTCTGGTAACTCTTGAACCCATTTCTTTGACTGAGATACGACCAACGAGAGATTCAGCAGTTCCGGTGGGTTCGTTGTCACGACGAACAGAGCGGTCTGAAAGGTTGTGGAGTGATCAGATGTGATTGCCACTGGGGGGAAAGGGGTGACTTACCTTGGTTAACAACCAGCCTACTCATCGCCCCATAGTTGAACTCTGACAAATCTCTTTTTTGACCCGACATGTTGAGGTGGAGGTGGATGGGTTAAGGAGGGGAGGGGGAGGGATGGTTGGATGGATTAGATGATTGATATCGAAATCGATTCTCTCGATCCCAATTTTTTTTTTCTCCTGAAGGAAGAGATAGGTGATGAAATGGATAAGTGGGGCGTAGCAGAGCTGTCCACTGTAAATGTCGACCTGATGCTCTGTCTACCAGAGGGGGAATGAGAAAGACGAAAGAGAGAAGAAGGATAAAAAGAAAGAATAGAACAAGATGTAAGAAATGTAAGAAATTGATGTTCAACGACACACGTTAAAACGCCTTGAATTTCCGATGAATTTTGAGGGAAATCTAAGGGCCAACCACGTGGTGTGAGATCTTTATTACTGATTATAGTAATTCTACCTCCCAGTTTTCTCCTTTTTCCCTTAAAATTTTCCCTTTGTGTTTTTGAGTAGATTTGTTGTGAAAGAGAGAAAAGAGGAGGTTACATTTATTCACTTTTATTCACTTTTTATCTCTTTTTCTTCATTCTCACTTTCGCTTTTCAATATCATCCAGCAATAGTTATATCACTCATAAGTCTTCAAAAGTAGTCCCCAACTACCATCCTACGATTCACTCCCCAAAACACACTGGACTACACCTTTCGAATCATACTAAACTCGCCACCATTCACTTTCCATGGCACGTCTTTAAATATTCAATTCACTCCTTACACATCAATCTATAACACTGTGAGTCATTCATCTTTTCATTGTATCATACACTACAGTACATGAAACTGTTCCAACGGTTCCTTCAATCAATACCTCACCTTCGTCATATACTAACACCACACAGTCTACAACCGCAACATCGAACCCATGATATCTCTGTAAGGCCCTTTGCCTCTAGCGCTCCCTGTCAAAGACCCATCGCTCATTCAATAAAAAAGACTTTATAGACCGTTACGAACCCTTTCTTAAAACTCAGACTATCCAAGAAGGAGTAAGGGAGAAACGCGTATGTCAACAACACAAAGAACCAAAACTAAGTCAACAGTATCAATCAACATGAATCCCAATCCACCCTACACCGTTGAAGTCAATCTAGACGGATCGATAGTCGTCCCGCCACCACACAGTCATCTCAACCCCTCCAGTCCTCTTAAACCTGCTGATAGCGTTTTGGAAGTTGAGAAAGTTTTATCTGAAGATACACCAATTGAGACTCGAGAATCGATATCGACTGAACGAGGACGCGTTGAAATGGATCCAGTTCAAGTTGAGAAGATTGAGAATCATGGGGGAACAGAAGAGGTGGAAACGGTGGAGTCAAAGGATCCAGTTCAATCGATTGATTTAGCAACGACAACGGAGGAATCTGTGACCGTCGAGATACAAGCAGACACCACTACCATCGACGAAAACGCCATCACGAATTCAATCGCATCTCAAGAGATTGCTAATCTTTTGGGTATATCGACATCTACTCAACCCGAGCATCCAGTCGAAGTTCCAGTTGATCAACCTATTCGTCCACCCTCACCCCCAACCACCACCACCAACCCTCTCCCCACAACCGAGACAATCACCCCTCCAATCGAAATCGAATCCCAACCCGCGCCTCAACCCAAACCCAAACCCAAACGTAAAAGAAACGCAACGGCTGGACCATCACGTCGAGCGTCTGATCAAACAGCCGTACCTGATCATTACTTGGGTGAGGATAATCAAATCATTCGATGTATCTGTGGTATAATAGAAGATGATGGGTTCACGATTCAATGTGGTATCTGTGGAGCATGGGAACACGCTCTTTGTTTTGGATACACCAACGAAAGTCAAATTCCCGAAGTGTACTTGTGTGAAATATGTGAACCAAGACCGTTCGATGCTCAGGCGTCTAAAATCAGGTTATTACGTCGATTCGGTTATTCACTTCAATCATGGGACGATGAGAAGACTCTGGAAGCAGTCGAAGACCCCGACGACGAATTTAATAGGTTGAAAAGAGGGAAATCGAAACGCCCAAGAACTGAAAGTCTGGCTGATGGGGATGATCGGGATGATTCGAGTGTTATCGCAGCTAGAGAATCGAGTCCGATTACGATGGCACCTCCGATTGGGAAACCTAAAAGAAAGAGTGGACCTGGACCAAAACCGAAACCTAGATCCAATGATCAATCGAATTCAGTCAACATAGGTGGCTTCAAAGAACCACTCCCACCTCCACCTTTATTAGTTCAACAGCAACCACTTCAACAGAATCAATCTGATGTCAACGAAGATTATTTCAAAATCGATCCTTGGGAATTGGAGTATACGCCGATAAAAGAAAACGTCGTCAGGGGTCTATCAGCTCGAAAGATTTTATCTGGTTTCTATAAAGAATGGGTTGAAGATGGTAACGAGATTCCAAAGGATACATCCAAAAGGGACAGAACTATTCAAGATGAATCTGGATTACCTTCACCTACCGAACCTGGATCAACAATTGGGTTATCACCTGACGATTTCTTATCACCACCCGATTTCTCAATTCTAGCCCCACCCATTCCACCTGTAACGATAACCAATCAAGACCTCAGTTCAATTCAAGCATCAATAAGAATAAAGTCGATCAACGCAACATCAAGTTTTTTACCTCTAGATTATGTCGAACAGAATTCACAGAACGGTATCTACAGTCGACCATCGATCTATGGATGTTTCTCGGATGAATTCTTAGACGAAGGAGCGTTCATTGGAGATTACAAGGGAGAAATCATGGATTCCGAATCGTACAGACACGATCCGATCAATCAATATGCAGGTCTTGGAATCCCGAAACCATTCGTTCGTAGTGTAGGACCACCGATCAATCTGATAATCGATAGTAGAGGTTACGGGAGTGAATTGAGATACATCAGGAACGGTTGTCATCCGAATTCAGTCATCAGACCGTTCCTACATAAACGGAATGAACACGATCATTTTCCTAAATTGAAATTCGGTGTTTTCGCTTCAAGATCGATCAATAAAAAAGAAGAAATAGTCCTAGGTTGGGAATGGGATGATCAGCATGTTATCCATTCACTGAAATCGTTGATTGAATTCGGTCACATTAATGGTAACAACCAATCGACAACGATTTCGATGATAATCGAAAAATCATCTTCAGTCATCACTCATTTGTTGGGTACATTCTCGTCATGCGCTTGTGTCGTTAACAGTAATTGTGCTATCATACAACTATGTCGATTGATCGAAGGGAAACCGTTTCTTCAAAGGGGACCAGGTCCAGTTCCGAATCCAACATCACATGGACCAGGTCGTAAACCCAAGAAACCTGATATGGGTAAATTGATCGGCGCTGTACGAGGATGGAGAAGAAGGGAGATTGAGATTCAACAATCGAAAAGATTTTCTACACCCGATGGATTCTCTGTTGGGACTGGGTTTATTGCGAATGCTAGGATATCTTCTCCTCAGTCGATAGACGCTCATGGTGATTGGGCCGATGACGACGACGTCGACGTCGAGATGGAACATGAACCGGTCGAGCAGAAACATGAAATCGTGGTTAATCTCAATGAATCGATACCACCTCCAAAGACTATTGAGATCATGTCACCGGTGACTGTTTCAGTTTCACCCAAAAATTCGTTGAAAAGAAATACGTCTTCTTCGTCTTTATCATCAGCTGCGTCGGCTTCGGCTACACCTTCTGTTCCATCAGCTTCATCGAGACAAGACGATGATGGTGATCTGTCAGATGCTACCACTGCTACGATCAGTAAATCAGTGTTTTCAGATAGTGAGAGTGAAGATGGTGATACCCGTATGGGTCGGGGTGAATCTGAACTTGACGGGGGTGACTCGAACGATGAAGATGAAGAAGTTTACCAATCAAGTTTCAAGTCGAGAAACCACAGACGTAGGGTTTTATCGCCTGTTCAAGTGACGATCACGAAGTCGAAACCCAATAAACAATCTTCACCCGCTTTAACCACTAAATCGGCGAAATCTGAATCATCAGTTAAATCCAAATCGAAGCCTGCTAAACCGAAAGCAGAGGTTGTTGTCAAAGTCACTAAACAGAAATTGGTCAAGGAACCTAAAGTCAAGGAGAAGAAGATTAAAGCTGATCGATTGATCAGTAAGAAGGATATTGCTGATGGTCGGAAGAGTCAGACACCTCAGAGGGGTGGTAGGAAACGGATCATCACGTCTGAAGATGAAGATGAAGGTGAGGGTGAGGTCGACGGTGGAAATGGGACTGGAACTGGGGACGTGAAAGTTGGAACGGACGTTGGAGAGGTTGAAGGAACAGAAATCAATTCCAAACCCGATATCCCAGAAAAGGAATCTACACCCCGAGAACCAACTCCACCACCGAAAAACCCAACACCTCCACCGAAAGAACCTACACCCCCACCACCGAAGAAAGTTTCTTTCGCCGAATGGATGAAATTGAGGAAAGAATCGCAACCTGGTCCAATCGTTTCTGGATCCGGATCCACCCCAGAAACCAAGGAGAAGGAAAAGGACGAGTTTGTGATTCCAGGATTCTCACCTCAGAAACCGTCTCCTCAGAAATTAGCCAATCATCTACCAACTCCAACCCCAACGTCAACTTTGGAGGAGACATCCCCGAAATCCAAGAATTCAACTTTGAACCTCAATTTGAATTTATACGAACACCTACCAACTTCACGTTCGGTTTCACAACCGAGTATGGGATTAGGTCTGACTTCAACGCCAACATCGATTTATCCGAATGGGTATCCGTTTACACCGACACCAGCTGAATCACCACGTACCTCGAGCAGTTATACCCCTCGAACGAGTTTCGGTGCGGGATCGAGCAGTACGATAGATTACTTTGGTCAAACACAGTCGTCGATACCGGTACCCGTTCCGGTCCCAGTCCAAACCCCAACACCTAGTAGTGCCTACGTCCCAAGAAACACTAGTGGTAGTTATGTACCTCGACAATCTGATAGTTTCGGCTCTATGGGGATAACATCGAATATCGGTTTAAATCCAAATCCAACTCCAATTCCAATTTCCACACCTACACCCAGTCTATCCTTATCCGACCATTATCAACGACAATCACCCCTGAAACCCCAAATCCCAGGTCTAACCACCCTATCCAATTCACCAGCGACAACCCCACTCCCACCTCCAGCACAAAGAGAACCTCCTCCTCACACCATAACCCCAAATAAACCATTACCGACAGGACCCAAAGTCCCACCCAAAGGTCCACGTTCATCTTGGGAATCAAGTGCAGTAGTAGTCCCAGCTGGAGGTGGACATATCGAAAGAGAAAGAGATGATGGGACACCTAGGGAACGTGAGAATTTCATTCCGGGACCGAGGTATAGTGGGGCGTTTAGAGGTGCTGGTGGAGGTTATGATCGGGGATTTTATAGAGGGAGAGGAAGGGGGTTTAGAGGGAGGGGTTGAGTTTAGGGGATGTTATGTATTTATGTTACATGTTTTTTTCATTTGATTTGGTTGGTACGGATTTCTTAGTTGCCTCATTGAGATATTCTCGCTTCTTATGTACACCATTCGAGTAACTCTCCAGGCCTTAAACAACCACCAAGCCTTAACCTGCTCCAAAATGTCAGTATCCTCGCAACAATGGGAAAAAGAAAATGAAACATTCCCTATCCCTAAATTGATGTGCATGATGAAATGTGCATGATATGAGTCTTTTCACGATTGCCTAATTGTACTGTACTGTACCTAATTTAACCTAAAAAAATGAGAAAATGAAAATGAAAATGAAGAAAAACGAAAAATGAAGGAAATCGCGACCATGTAAATCAGAATAAACATTTGGATATTGGGAGGTTGAGAAGACTGGTATAGAGCTTGATTGTTGTAAAAAAATGGAATGACATGATAGGGATGATTCTCTATTCTCCACCTAGCGTCAGCTTGGTCCTCCTCCTCCCAAACATTTACTTTTACTCACAATCATAAGCCTCTTCAGCCGATCTTCTAGCTAATCGTTTAACTTTCTTCCTGTATGCTGAAAATTGACGTCAGCAATAAAGAAAGTTAATCACGATATCAGCCCCGACTTACATGGGAAATCTTCTCTGACTTCTTTAGCGGCATCTACGTTCGCTGGTGAATTCAAATCTGGTGAGTCTTGTGATAACAATGAAATAACCGAAACGAGCTATGATCGAGTTTCATCAGTCTCTGACTCTCTGTTCATGTTAGATTCGACGTACAACACTTTCAACTGTATGCACCGGTAACCATCTTTCACCTGCATCTTCGTATCCCCATTCATCGTCTCCTGGATTATGCTATATGGGGTCAGTTGGTATTCGTGGAGGGAAAAAACATTTTGAACATACTAAGATGGATACACAAACTTCTCCTTTCTTATCACCTTTGTGATACACTACGAATGGTCAGATCAAGTCAGTGATAGGTTCAGCATACCGTTCGGATGCCACATTTCAGAATCAAAGACCATCTTGGGCGGTAGCAGTGGATACTCCTGTTCGAAGTTAGTCCAGCGACAAGGATCGGTTGATAGTCTAGTCTACTCACGGTAGGAAATATTAATCTGGCTTTGAGGATGGCTCCTTCGTATAGAGTATCGGCGGGACTGGGGAATTATCAGCTACGATGACATTGGATGCTGAGTACAGCACTCACCCCATGATAACAATCTGCCATTCAAGGATGTTATCATCATCCACCAATCCAGCACTAAATCCATCAACAGGGTTCTTTTGTAGATCTAGAAGGTGAGATGTTCAGGTGTTAGACCAATCATTCCGGATATATCACAGCTAACCCACCTAACAACTGTTTCCGTAATATCAAAGATGAATTGGCGGTTGAAGAGATGACAGGAGTTCCAGGTTTTGAGTTTGAATTGTTTGGTCTGGAAGTTGGATAAGCCATTTTGGATGATGCTGATGAGGATGGTGCTGTTGATGTCCTTGTTGGGGGCATGTAACGTGAGAAGGGGGTGGTGTTGAGATGGGATAATAGATGGGTAGATGGTATAAATTGAAGGTGACTGTGACTGTGATCGTATATATAGTGGTGGCAAACGCGTTCCTTATCAATAAACAGTCTCAAAATACACGTCATAAACCACGTGCTTCGAGATATAATTTCTGAATTTCACCTCCTCAAAGATGTTGTTAAAATTTTGACCAACAATATCACATATCCATCCTACCAAAAATGCCTTCCTCACTACCGAAACCCAAATCAATATCATCCAAGGTAGCCTCCTCATCCACCTCCTCACCCTTGATCCAAATCCCAAAACTCGAAACCTCACTTCTATCCTCGCCGTACAACCCCAATCCTCTTCTCTCCTTGACCCAACTGTCAAGACATCAATCACCTGAAGTCGTTCATAAAGCCATCTGGGCTTTACACAGGGTATTCATCGTATACATCAACGAAGGGAAAGTCGGTGGATTAGCTGGTGGAGATGGGAACGGTGTTTCCAAGAGTGAAGCGGTCGTTACCGAAGATGGTGACGCTGAATCACATTCTAGACAAGTGAAAGGTTGGGTACGAGAACGATTCATCGAATATGTCGATGTTCTTGGGGGACTGCTACGTGATTCAGAGGCAGGTTTACGAGTGAGTCACCTGATCATACTCCACTGACATCTAGTCTTCTGCACTACCATTGTTGTTTTCACTACTTGGACCGCTCTCCTTATCGTCCTCCCCCCCACCTAATCCAGCCATCATCCATACTCAATTTTTCCGTCTCATACTTCGTTTCCTTCTTTCACCTACACCATCACTCCGAGGTTCCTCCACACCTTCAGCTTCTACTTCAGAAAACGCAATTAAATGGGTGACCAAAGCTGACAATCAAATTCCACTCGAGGAAGGGGTTTTACCACTGGACGTCATCAAAATTATTGTTGATGAATATTGGGCTAAACATGATGATCTTCGATGGGCATTCTTCAAGGAAGCTACGTAAGTAGTGTCAGCTGAAACAGACCACCCACTAATATCTCACTAGTCACTACCTCCAAAACTCCACTCTCGACCATCCCGAGAATCTGTTATCCCAATTAACACCACTCACGAATCTACCCAAACTTCCAGAAGATCTCAATACATTTTTCCTCCCCTCGTTAGCCACCAAACCTAGTGGAACCTCATCAAACAAAAAAGTCAAACTATCCAAACCTAAACCCAAAAAGAACGGTAAAATCGCCGGTGAAAACGACGCAACACCAGATTGGATGGCATATTACGATTCGGAAAGTGAAGAATCCGAAGCAGAAGATTTATCGATAGGTAAAAAAAGAGCTTTACCGGGATCAACCAATGGAATCCGAACATCCAGTTTATCGATTCATGCGTCGATACATTCAATCCCATCTCATGTAGGTTTGTATACGACACTTTGGGAAACTTTATTATCGAATATCAGATTAGATGAGAATTGGACTAGAAAAGTTTTGGTTGGTTTACATGGTGAAAAGGGTATTTTGGGTCATATGAAACCGGAAAGAAGAGTTAGAGTCGCAGATTGGTTAGGTGGTTTGGTTGATGGTGGAGGTGGATTGGCTATGTTGGCAATGAACGGGTTGTTCGTTTTAATGACTAAATATAATCTGTAAGTGGTGTCGTTCATTGGCAAACCTTACTAACCTTGAAATAGTGATTATCCAAATTTCTACATCCGACTATATGGCTTACTAGATAAAAACGTTTTACATGTTAAATATCGAGCGAGATTTTTTAGATTACTAGATACATTCCTAAAATCAAGGTAAGATTTTCATCACCTCATTTCTATCCCTCTGACCCGAATAGTCTCCTACCATCGGCACTAATCGCCTCATTCATTAAAAGATTATCAAGACTTGCCCTAAAAGCTCCACCAGCAGGTATAATAATGTTAATCCCGTTCATCTACAATCTCTTCAAAAGACATCCAGGATGTATGGTGATGATCCAACGTCATGAATCTGAAGAGACGGGTGAGTCCATCTTGGCATCCTGAGAAACACCTAACGAAGTTATAGATCCATTCGATGAATCCGAGGAATCACCATTCGTCACCAAAGCCATTAATTCATCTTGTTGGGAATTAGGTGCCCTGCAACATCACTATTTAGCGTCGGTCTCCACACTAGCTAAAATATTTACGGAGGTATTCACCAAACCTGAATACAACCTAGAAGATTTTCTGGATCACGGATACGGTACTGTGAGTCGTCTTTTTCCACTGCTTTTCATAAAGTTACGCTTACACTGTGACAGCTTTTCGAAACTGAGATCAACAGGAAAATCAAGAACCCACCTGCGCTTTCACTTTCACTAGAGTTACCTGATTCTGCTGTTGGTGTTGTCTTCCCTGGTGAAGTGGAAGAAGAGGTCAGAGCTTCTGGAGACGTCGTTAGTCAATTATGGAAGTTTTAGGTGTATCCCAATATCTTGTCTGAAGACGTATGCATCTCTTGCTACAAGAACGCAGCACATATGGCTTCATAACAATCCATCAGCATTGACTACTGAACTATATGATCTATCGAAAGTTCAACGTAACGCTGAACCATCTCCACTCATACCCAAGAACTTCTCGCGAGTCCGAAGATGAGCCTCAACAATCGTGTCTCTATTCTCTTTAACCACAGATCTAAACTTTTCAAACTCCATCTGTTCAACTGTCCCAACGATAACCGTATCAAGCAAAGACAACCAACGAGTTTGATCACAAAGTATCAAACTCGCCTCAGGAGCCTCAATAACCTTCTGAATTTCATTTTCGTGCCCGATCAAATTCGATCCATCGTGCACGAAATACATCCAAGCCTGTTCTCTGAGTACCGAATCGGAAAGGTCCAAAGATGCAGAAAGCTCGCATTTGTAATGACGTTTCTTGATATCGTTGGAATTAGGTGTATCGTTGGAGTCGTCGGTGTTCGATACGAATTGAAAAACGGTGAAGAGTTCTTGATATTCAATCTCTCTAAAACGTATTCATCTGTCAATCGAATCATCCTTCATTCGATGAACTGTACTTCAGAAAGACTACTCACCCTTTATCTGAGTTCGTTACCCAGAACTGGGATTGGAGACTTCCATTTTCAACTGGATGGGTGATGATTTCAGAAGGGACAAGTGGCATTATTTTCGCAGTAAGTCTTTAATTTGTGAATCAATGAACAGTGGTTGGAGAGGAAATACTTTGCTCTGAGGAAAGAGATAACATAGCACACGTTCAGTAATTGATGCCTTCCCATTAATACAAAAGATCCTTCAGAGTCATACAAAAAGAAGCGAACGAGTCTTATTCATCAATAACCAGTCCATTCCAGCATGTACCTCAAAATACGAAAATCGGCCATCCTCGAGGTCCCAAATTTCTTTGGCTTGTGATTTCAATTACTTGAAGTAGTGTGAGTGGTCGAAAAGAGAATGTATTGATGACCTAACGGAGTTACGAATCCACGGTATAATGAGGTCTCTTCTTGCCTTCTGATGTGATAAAGGATGTCTGAAGAGGCCGAGAGGGACTTCCCATTGTCTTTGTGTAATTCAAACCCAGATTGATTTTGGAGTTTTCAGGCATTTTCTAAAAGACTGTACTGATAGTTGAGTCTAAGCGATTGACGCCGCATACGTTACATCTCTATATGAACACATGATGGCCTAACCTCTAAGACGAATCCAAAGATTCCGCCTCTACTGAATATACCTGACTCACAATCTTCTTCCCGTTCTCATCGTATTTCAAAATCTCTTTACGTTGCGAGAGATGAGCCCCGATGATAGAATCAACATTTCTTCCAACAAAAGCACTGAAAACAGGAGTATTTGCGAACCGAATACTATTGTTGATCAAAGCAGTCCAGCCACTATAAGGTACCAGTTCCTCGCTGTTCCACTCAAAACGTCGAACTCCGTCCCAACCCAAAACCTTCTTTCCACGTACAATCGAAACTTTTTCGAAGATATTGACAGACGGAATATCACTGATTGAAGTGGATAGAACGAGTCTTTCTTTTTCATCACTCGTGTTAAACGTATAAGAACTTGTTTCTAAGGTTTGCGAAACAGTGGAGCTGGAATAAAGCGGTTACTTTAAAAGTTGGATTCCAAAATAATATCGACTTACCCTTCATCATTCGTTTTTGAATCATAATTGGTATGGATGAAACCGCTGTCGTTCTCAAGAATTATGAGCGGCATAGGAGGAGACTTGGCTTTCTCGTTTTGCGAAATTGAATGAATGCGTTGGGAGAAGATACTGTACAATTATCATTGCCTATCATTCACATACATTGTAGTCTTCGCAGGTTCAAGTGTGAAACCACAAATGACGAATGTGCCCAGAAAGGACTGATCATGATAATTGTCATCATGAAGTGTGAACCAGTGGACAGTCTTCTACAGGTTGGGGTCTTTGGTAACATTAGTACAATAATGCATCTCTGTGAACTATCACGTTGAAGCCGCATACATACAAAGAAGTGGAACACAAGAGACAAAGCCTATATACAGTAGCCTCACTTCACCTCAGTAGGTGACTCCTCCATCTTCTTCCCTGTCTCATCGTACTTAAGGAGCTTTCCACGCTCAGAAATATGAGTGTTGATGATAGAAACAGCTTTCTTTCTGACAAGATCAGAAAATACTTGTCGATCGGGAATTTGACGTGATGTAGCTGAACCCAAGAGAATCCACCATCCCTCAAAATCCCCAAGTCGATCCCCGACCAAACTTTTGAAATACTGACGAGAGTCCCAATCTACCCTTTCCCTAGGCACCATTTTCCCATCCACCCTGCCCCTAACTACGAACCGCGCTGCTTCCTCGACATTGGCTCTATGGTCCTTGAAAATCGTAGTGGTGAGAACAAATTCCTCTCTCTCCTCATTGGACTCGAATGATCGAAAAGTCGATTGCAATTTTTGAGAGATGGTAGAGCTGGTAGATATGAAGTCAGACTTTTACTATTCAGAAAATGAGTTGAACCAATTCGACCTACCCTGCATCATTTGTTTCTAAAGTATAATAGGTCTCAATGAAACAGACGTCTTCATCGTCACTTTCATCAAGTATAGTCAGGTTTGCTCTGGAAACCGAGATGGGCATGATAAGAGATTTTGGGCTTTTTTCTAAAACTGAAAAAAAAATTCCTTTACGGTAGGGAAGAAGAAGAGTTCTGTTTGTTTTACTTCCCATCATTACATTTCTATACTCCCGAATGTTTTCTGACTCCGAAATCAAAGATAGCGAGTATTAGGAGAAAGTCACAAAGGATAGAATGTGGTCTTCGTCTTTTTGAGGTTGCATCATATTGATGGCGCCTCCTTCCAGGAAGTCTGACGCTGACATAAAACAGAATACATACCTCAATGGAAATCCTTTTATTACCTACTTGGCCTCCTCTATCTTCCTCGACAAACATGTGTCAAGGATTCAAAAAGCATTTGTAAATCCAGGATATCAAAATGGTTTCCAAATTTAAACAGCCTTTTGCTAAGTGGCAAAACAGCTTTTGCCACACTGTTAGAAAGTTCCAGTTCTCCTCTGTTACCTTTCATGCATATGACTAGAGAACTACTTGCACCAGCGAATGGAGATAAATACCTTACCTCATTCCCTTCTTGTATCTCTCACCCCCTCGAAGCTCTCTGTTTTTCTACGCTCCTCAGCAATCTTGAAAAGCGTCTCGCAACCCTCCAAATGAGACTTGATGATCCCGTCCATACAATCTTTCGTACAAAAGACCGATTGAAAACTTTCATCAACCTCAAATTTCCACCGCGATGCCAGATCTCTTAGAGTAGATTTCCACACCTTTTCTGGTGAATGTTTCGAGTATCTCGTTAGAGTTACCGCTAGGATTTTTATACCGTCGTCGTTGACTTTAAAGGGTGCTTGACTTTCGTAGGGGTTGGGATTCCCAATTTTGCATATACGTGCTGTGACGACTACTTGTTTTTCTCTGCATTTCAGACTGTTCAGTGTAAGTCTAAGCGAAGGGTGTTCGGGATTTTGAAAGAAACTGTCGACTCTGTATGTGTGTTCTTGAGCACTGCGGATCGGTCAGTGAAACCGAAGCACTTGCAGTACCTACAGGTTGATAGAATGAGTGGTGAGAGTGCAGACGTCTCCATATATCTCATCCGATGAAAATAGAGTGGTAGTTGTAGTTGTAGTTGTTGTTGTTGTAGTTGTTGTACCGACATCAGACATGACGATGAGTAACAACAGGCTAAGGTTTTGGTAAACAGGCTATAAGTTAGCAAAGATAAGTGGTTAATCGTGCAATGTTTTTGTACTCCGAGATTGACAACATCGAAGGCAACTTTCTTTCTAAGACCATCGGCATTTGATTTTATGTCCTACTGATCCCTAATTCCGCAGAGAGAGTAGAATTCTTAAAGTTTCGGTCAAAATGTGAGCTGGATCATGTAAAAGATAACTAAAAATGGACAAGCAGAAGGAGTTACAAGATAATCACATCCAAACTTCCATACTGATCAGTAAAAGCCCCACGCTCCTCATTAAGTAGACAAGAACCTCGAACAAAAACTCATCTGCACCAAAAACATCGTCTTCAAACTCTCCCTGACCTCAGTATAAATCCTCTGTTCAACCCCCTCTGTCCATTCCTCTTCGATATCACCAACGTTCTCTGGTAAATCTCTACCCTTCTGATCATCGAAATCTGATAACTTGTATTCCACCAAAACCTTTTCACCAAGTCCGGGATGTAGACAACTACAAACTCTCGTGGTTGACTGGGTGACTTGCATTATTGCTGCCAAGTCTTGGATTTTGTCTTCGGGGTTTTGGATGTTGGTGAACGATAATCTTAGATAGGGGAGATGTTGATGTTGAAGGGTAGTGCTAACATCTTTCCACGTTTCTCCACTTATAGGATAAGCACTACAGTGTTTGCCGGTGAGTTGAAACACGAGTTTTGATGTGAGGTGCAGTACTTACATTGTGGAATATTGGGTATAGAATTTGATTTTATCGCTATAACAAGTTTTGAAGATTTCGGATGGATCCTCAGACGCCATTTTGTACTGATACAAGTAAAATAGTAATCTGAAAAGGTGGATCGATGACAAGCCTGAAAGTGAACATAGTGTGTCCAGTTCGATCTGATTTACCCGAGTGTGGTCTCATTGGAAGCTCAGTCTTCTAGCTTGCTTACCTTCGCCTGACAACAATTATCTTGGAAGGGTCTTTGGAATGAAAGAAGACTCTCCATCTCTCCGATTTAGTCATGATGATCAGTTGGAAAGTGCTAAAATTCACCTCCATCAGGCGATGTACTGTAAATGTCAACAACCAGTAACTTACAGTACCAAACCCTTCTTAGTGGCACGCCACAGGTAGTAATCACCATCACTGACTGACTGAAGCACACAAACAGATCCTCATCACCCCCAATCCACGCCTAAACCGAACAGAAACGTATCATAACCATCTTGACCATCTTGATTATCCTGACATTTCCCAAAGAAATGTGGCCATATCATTTCCCGCAACAAAGCCAAGTCCAAGTCCAAGTCCCACCACCAGCTCCCCTCCCTGAGCCAGCACCAAGAGACTCGATCAAAGGTACACCCCCGGATCTCCTACATCAAATCCGTTTCTTCGTAGAAGGTATAACGAACGGTGATCCAACTACTGGCATCGATTATGCAACTTGGATAGAGGTCTATAAATCTTGTCAATCTAGGTCAGTACCTCTCTCCCATAGTCCTATTTTGATACTTACAGTCGACGGCGATATTATAGTGAAACTCGAAGTATCATCGAGAAGATAGTTACTGAAAGATTAAAACTTCCTTGGCCTTATAATCATAAAGTACGTCCATCTCCCATTTACTGATTTAGATCAAATGAGTGATGATAGGCCCTACTCCTATCACAACTCCTTCCTGCTCGATCCCTACCCCCCCTCCTAGAGAATCTTAAACCTTTAGCCAAACTCCCCGATCCAGATCCCCACACCGGTCAAATATACAATTCAACAGATGCAACAATCTACACCAATCTTTTAGCTTCACATATAAAAGCACTCGGTAAATTCCACGATTCAGTATATCGTTATACGTAACTGACAACTGTACCCCAGGTGAAGCTCAAAAAGCAGTTGACGAAGAAGAAAAAGTGAAAAATAACTTCCAACTGTTCAATTCTTTCTATGGTCAATCCAAAGTCGCTTGGAGACCTCTACCGAAACCTGATGTTCGATGGGGTCAATGGGTATTACCTGGTACAGGTAGTTCAGGATTTTCAGCGCAAGATTGGTGGGTTGTACGTAAAGACGATGATCAGGTTGTGTAATGTACTTTTACAATAGTTGTAGTGATATGCATTCCACTTTTCAAACTATGAACCAAAACTTGAGAGAAATAGGGTTTGGGGTATCAAAATGCTATAAACGGGAAACAAAAACAGGCTAGCTAGGAAAGAAGAAAGATAAGAAAGTGAAAAAGGAAAAAGTCAAAAATCAAAAGGGTCCATGTGAAATGAAATGATATACCATCTTGTGGTATTCAATTGATGATTAATGGATCGAATTAAAATCGTAGTGTAATGATATGATAATTTTGTTATGCTTCAAGTTCCTGTTTATTTGTCGGTATGCGATGTGATGCGTTTACTATTTGTTATAATTGGATTCTGTTTTTTCGTTTTTGTTTTTGTGATTGTTTCTTGATGTTGATGTCGTACCGACCGTAGTTCACTTTGGAGGACTCAACCCCAACCCAGCCATAGGTTTCAACGGAGTCATCGGAACAAACGGAGTAGCAGCTCCAGGTGTACCGGCGACTGAACGGTTATGTTTCATATGAGCTTGAATCAAATGACCAGCCGCCAAAGCCGACATGAGCGAGAGTTCACCAGCCATGACGGCAGCTGAGATGATCCTAGCCAACCTTTGAGCGTTGCTACCAGGTGATGTTGGATGGGCACCTGCGACACCCAACATTTCTAGCATCGCTCGTTGCGGAGCGAGAATGGTTCCACCTCCAACTGTTCCTACTTCTATCGATGGCATTGAACAGGTGATGAGTAAATCCTGGCCGTCGTTGATACTAATAGCTATTAGCAAAAATAGGGAGAAGAGAAAAACAACACTCACGGTTCCATCAACGTCATACAGTTTGAACTTTCAACGTTTTGGGCTGGATCTTGACCGGTAGCCAAATAAATAGCAGTGAGGATGTTCGAAGCATGAGCGTTGAAACCACCAACAGCACCAGCCATAGCTGAACCAATCAAATTCTTCTTGATGTTGAGATTACATAAATCCTGAACCGTAGTTTTGAGTACCGATTTGACCACATGCCCAGGGACGACAGCTTCAGCAACGACGGATTTACCACGACCTTCGATCCAATTGATAGCAGCTGCTTTCTTGTCGATACAGTAATTACCGGATAACGCCAACAAGTTCATCTCGGGGTATCGTAATTCGAGGACTTTGAGAGCAGCTTCTACACCTTTGGAAATCATGTTCATTCCCATTGCGTCACCAGTTTGAGTTGCAAACCTGACGTATAGAGTACGACCTGCCATTGCACATTTTAATGAAGACAATCTAGCGAATCTCGAAGTTGAATTGAAAGCTTCTCTGATGATGTTGAAACCTTCTTCTGAATCCAGGAAAATACGACATTGAGATGCCATGATGATTGATGGGAAATCGATAGCTGGGCCACGAGTCATGGCGTCTTTAGTCAATACTGTCGTTACTCCACCACCAAGATTGAGTGCTTTACATCCACGTGAAGCTGATGCAACCAAAGTTCCTTCAGTGGTAGCCATAGGGATATGTAACAATTGACCATCGACGTTTAATGGTCCAGCGACACCAACCGGTAAAGGCATGTAACCAATGACGTTTTCACAACAAGCACCAATGATAGCTTTGTAATCGTAATCAGCCATCGGTAAAGCTGAAGCCTCGAGGGTCTGAGTAAGTGAAGTTCTTGAAGTAACAGCCCGTCTAACTCTAACAGCTCGTTCGAGATTCTTCAAAACTTTCTCTAAAGCATAAGTAGCGATTTTACCTTTTTCAACCAAGAAAATGACCTCTTCGTCAGACAGGTTATTGGCACCAACACCACCTGCAAAGATTTCCACACATTCGTCCAGAGATCTTCTGCCGAATGTCATTTGAAGTGAAGAGGGGGAAGAGGAAGTGGAGGAAGGGTTACTGGCAGCCATTGTTGGTTCGGCGATGATTGGGATTTTAGGTGTTCCAGGGATGACAATGTGACCGAGGGCAGGTTTTGTGTTGGGAGGATGACCGTTGGCGTGTCCGTTGGCATGTCCGTTACTGTTTGCGTGACCGTTTTCATTCGTTGGCGTTTGATCACCTTCAACGGGACGAAGCATGGTTGCTGGTAACGGTGTCTTGTCTCGACCCCTTGGTGTGATTGATCTAGCATCTCGTCGGAATTGTTCGAGTTGAGAACCGCCACTCCATCTTCGTCTTTTGACTGGTTCCGTACCGTCGAACACGCTAACCAAAGCTTGAGCAGCTGCTGCGACAGGACCTTTACCACCGATTGAATTTGAAGCAATTCCTTTGAGTAGATAACCGTTAAGCAATACACTGATTCCCAAAGCGACTACTATCCATTTACTCAAAACTGGATCACCAACAAGAGTAGACCATTCACTCATGAAATGGTCAATCGAAGCCATACGCGATGAAGCGTAACCGTCTAGTGACATGACGATATGAGTTGGGGGAATGATTTGAACGACCATGTCAGTTTCAACAGGTTGGTTGTTGTATATCGATTCCAAAATGGGTGAAAGTGATGGGGATCTTGGATCGATTCTCGGTGGACTGGGTAAAGAATGAGTTGAATGACGTTTCAGAGCGGTTTGCTCTGTAAGTGTGGTACAGAGGTTGAGAATGTGGAGAGTGAGGAATGAGACGATGAGGAATAGTTTTAATCGAACGACTGGATTTTCAGGTTGATCGACTTTTGATAGGTTTGGGGTTTGTTCGGCGGATCCATTGAGAGAGGTTGATGAGGAACTTCGATGAATTGATTTAGCCCTTCGGTTACCTCTGATCAACTTGATTCGATGGACTTCAACCATGACAGCGAGGATGGCGACGTAGAATGAAAAGAGGAAGATGCAATCAGCTGCCATGATTAGTGCAGCTAGATAACAGAATTCCCGTAAACCTCCAATACCACTTGCAGCTCCAACACTCAGAACAGCGATCTCGACGATGTAATCCCTAACAATGCTGACACCAACTTTTCCAACAGCTTCAACAACGATTTGTTTAGCAGCAACCGGTGCTGCCCATCTAACACCTTTCCCTTCAGCCAATCTCTGTAACCTCTCCAAAGGAGCTAAACCCTTGTGTAAAGCACCCAAATCTAATCCTAACCCAACAGCGTCCGAATCTAATTCTCTGGTTGGTGACATTTCAGGTGAAGCTGCTATAGGGGCGATTTCTGGATTTTGGAAAACAGCACGGGCGAGTTGGAAAGGTTTATCGAAACCGACTGTGATGACCAAAAAGGGGAGAGCTTCTGATAAACAGACAGGATCGACGGGTACGTTCAATAAGTATGCAGCGAGAAGAGCGGCGAGGAAAGCGAAAATAGATGAAATCAAGGTGGCGAAAGCTAGAACAATAGATGGTTAACAAAAGATTTTTTTTTCAAAGGATGGCAAATCTTTGTAGACAAAAACTCACGAAGCCAGAAGCTACTTCCCATCTTTCTCATGTTGATGAATAAATTCACAAATGTGCCGTGCATCAGTATGTAACCAAGAAGGACAACGAAGATATCGGCGGAATCGGCATTCTATCGTCAGAAAGGACAAACAAAAATGACTCACCTTGGCCAACGTATAAAACCTCATTACCAAAGTTCTAGCAGCGTAAGTGAACCATTTGACATTTCTCAACCCGGCCAACATGTCATTCTTTTCTTCTTTTTCCGCTTGACTAGAGGACGATAAACTGGAGAAAAGACCGGAACCATCGAAAGAAGGGAAGAAGCCCCAGGACGATGAAGAAGGTAAAAGACGGAAAGTCGTATTTGAAGCTGAAGTGAAAACGGGTAAATGTTGGAGTTGTTGGAGATATGTTAAAGTTGGAGTGTCAGGTGCTGGAGGACGTAGCAACATTGTTAAAGTTGATTGAGTGGAGTGAAGTGGATGAGGAACGAGTTGAGCGTCACAATCGAAACATAAATCTTTGAAAGTAAACTGCTTTTCCCCAACCTCGACACTGAAATCGTTCAACAACCAATTCGACCATTCCTCAACCCCATCACCTTCCTCCCTAACCACGGTTAACTGTTTAACCAAAACGACAACAGCTTGATCACCCTGTGAATTTCCACCTAATTCAGGTGAGAAGACATAACCACCTTCTAAAGCGTTGGCTTCTAGTATCCGACGGAAATCGGTGGTAGGCAATGGAGCCCATGTGTTTGAATTTGAAAAAGTTTGATAGAGAGGTGATGAAGGTGAGGGGAGGAGATATGGACTATCGTCGATCTGTGCTGGATGAGATAGTCGAACTAGATGGATAGGTCTAGCTGGTGGTGCTGTGGGGGGTACATTGAAGCTGAGCGAGAGTTAGTGGTGAGCAACAGAACTAAAGAAGACTTTAGACTTACAACTCCGATCCCTTGATTGCATGAAGCAATTGAAAGTAAACCAAGGTAACGATGATGAAAGTAAGAGTGATAGCTTCAATAGGTGAAGTAGCCGTTAACCCAGATAGAGAAATGAGTGTAGATCGAAGGTTCGAGCTTATCATTGTGATATTAGATTTATAGCCCGAGCGATGAATCGATTTAGAAGGGGAATAAAATTATAAAAATTCAAGGTATGGTTGGTAATAAACGTCGATCTATCCGTCTAACGCTCTATCCTCTATCACTTCTGGTATCTGATCTTGTGATCCTGTGTTGAACAAGAGCACTTGACTGAGACCTTTGAGAAGGAGTTGAGGTTTCAAGTTGAATAAGAATTTGATGAACGAAAAAAGTCTATTGTTCGATGGATATCAGTAGTCGCGTCGCCCTGTGGGCTAGGAGGGGAGAGAGTTGTTCTTCCTTGCCGTCTTTGATTGTATGTGTACCTCTGTTTGGGTATGTGAGGTGGTGTTACTACACTATAATATGTATATGATAGATGGAATAAAGGTATATGTATAAAGTAGACACCTGGTGCTGTCAATAAATCCTGCACTAACAACATTCCACTCCTCCCCCAAAAAGGGATCGTGCGATGCCCTGTTAAACCCTGAAAATAGCAAAGTGGCACCACCAACAACAACAACAACGCAACAACAAATCATACTATTAGTAAATCTCAAATGCATCCACCTGGGTCAGCAGCAAAGCACATCACAGTGGACGCTACGAATCCTCCCCTCCAAACACATTCTCCAAACCACCGTACCATACTCCCAACTCATCTCCAAATACTCCCCCAATTCCTGATCCCAACCCTCGACGCGTCTCGCCACCCAATCTCATTTTCGTCTCCAGTCAGCAGACGCAGCCCGTCAATCGTACCATCTTCAATTAGTCTTCTTTCGTGCCATCTCTTTATGCATAGCAATTTTCATCTTATTCCAAATTTAATCTGATTACGCAAACGAATTATCATACAATATGAAATGGACTGTCATTTAGCATCCGTGTTCATCAGATTTATGCAACTTAAACTCTATCGGAACTACTAAATGATCGGCTTGTCCGAATAGAGAACTGTAATTCTTGAATTGAGCATTCTTGAATTGAGCATTCTTCAAATGAGTGATCCAAAGAAGTCAAGCAGCTAATGACGTTGTCTGCAAACATCAAAGGAAAGAAGTTTCTGGTGTTGACTTGAAAGGGAAGTCTCGGGGAAACAATCAGGAGATTGAGAAGTCCTTTCTATTCGTTGGAAGATGACATACGAGCATGACGATAATACCTCTTTTGTTGCAGTGGAGCTCTAGAAGAAGACTTGGTGGTTTCGTGGAAGCCCTCCCCCAGAAATAAAGGTATGAAGGATTCATCCACCCGACTCAACACCTCAAGTTTTAATCAATTACATCCACTCAAACCAAATACCAAATACCAAATAAACTCCACGTCTCAAATCAATGACCTTCTTTTCACAAGTTCCCAAAGACACATCAATTTTGAGATTCAGGTTATTGAATAAATTAGAATCAGGAGAACTTCTTGTTTCGATAACGTCTTACCAGATACTGGATACGAAAAGCGAACCGTACTTAGGTGAATATCCACGCTGTTATATCAACCCCAAAGAGAAGACAATAAGAAAAGAAACGACAGGTTTCATGTGCGAAACCAGGTGGTCCTATGTTGGTGAACTCTCTATCACGATTGTTGATGATATCAGTGCAGAAGATCGTACCAAATATGAGACGGAGATTGTAAAACTCAATACTGCTGTCAAAACGCTACATACAGAGCTGAAGAATTCTTCTCAAGGTCTCGACGAACAATACCCCATATCTGAAGGAAGACCAAGTATGATTATGATGAATCGTTATAAGAAACTGAATGAAGCCACTCTCAAACTTTATAAAGATTTTCGTGAGAAGTATCCAGAAGATCAATACAGGATTTATAAGACTGGAGAGATCAATGGTGTTTTCACTAGAACCTCTCGTTCTTCTCATCCTGAATCTCATACCTGTAGTTTTCAATAGAAAGGTGGATGATAAAGCGGTGTTTGAATTTTCGAAAGGAGGTTGAAAGGAGATACAGTATTGTGAATGTATGATTTGAATGCTTTCTCATTCTTGATCACAGCAGGTTCGATGCAGAATATTGTAACGCAGTATCATTCTCACCGTTTGATTCTTATCAACCAAATGTTCTTGACCACGAGGTAACCAGGGAGGCAACTATTTACTCGTTCATCAAGCAGATTTTCCATCACTCAGAACCAGCTCAGTATATGTACAGAATCAAACCAAACTCCGTCATCTTAAAAATGAAGAACCATTCCTCTCCCAACGCACTGAAACAATTATTAGATATGACTCGTCTAAGAACTGATCACGAACGCGCTCCCTCTTCCATTCACCTGTGGAGCTCTGGAAGAAGACTCGGTCGTCTCGTGGAAGCTCTCCCTCCTAAAATAAAGGTATGAAGGATTCATTCACCCAACCCCCCAGTTTTTAACAAATTACATCCACTCTTATCAAATACAAATAAATCCACCTCTCAAAACAATGAACTCGTCTTCAGAAATTCCCCAAGAAACGTCAACTTTCACGTTCAAAGTCATACAAGAGTATGGTCCAGCATCGCTTTATGTTTCGATAATCGACTACGAGAGAAAAGATACGAGAAGCGATTCTCACTTCGGTAAATATCCACGCTACTACATCAACCCAATACAGAAGACAATAAGAAATGCAGATATCGACGAAGACACATGGTCCTACGATGGTGAAATCTCTTTCACAGTCGTCGATAAACTCAGTCCAGAAGAACGTTCAGAATATGAGAAGGCTTTGAAAACTTATGTGGAGACTCGCAATATGCTCGCTGCACCAGGGATCAACTATTTTCGCAGTCTCGATAATGCATCCTTCGATACTGAAGAAGCACGAAACAAGTTGAGAAGATTCAATGATGATTGGGACGAAGCCAACGCCAAACTTCGTAAAGATCTTTTTGAGAGATGTCCAAGTGATCGTTACGAGCTTGATATGATTGGGGAGATCGAATCAGTTATCACTAGAACCTCTCCTTCTCGTTATCATGAACGTCATAGCTGTACTTGTTCATAGAAAAGTTGGTTGATAAAGCGGTGTTCGAATAATTGGAAGGAGATTGAAAGGAGTTATAGTGGATGTATGATTTGAATGTTTTTCGTTCTTGATTACAGCAGCCTCGACCCAGGATATCAGTACAATTCTGCCTTTGGTTCTTTGTTAACGAAGATTGATTTCTCTTGCGTTCTCATTCATGTTACTCTACTGCTCGATACCCAACCATAACCGCCCAAGAGACACTAAGCGGAATTAATACGTAACAACCCTTTCGGCTTCAATGAGCGTTCATTGAAGCCGGGTTCATTGTATCTTCATTGTAACTACAATGAACTTTCTTCCCGATATACTCTGAGGTATAAATAGTAAGCAAGTAATTCCCGGAGTCTCTTCTTCTCCTCATTCGCGACTTTCCAACTTTCCAACATCCAATCCAGTCTGTTTTTCACCGAAAAGGTTTGAAACAACTGAACTCGGGCGCAGGGCGTAAATCAATTACGGCATCGAGAACAATAACAAAAACGCTCATTCCTCCCATCCATTTCTTTTGACATCTTCTTCCTTCTTCACTGAAGAAGTGCATCCAGACAGCATTCACAGATACGCCCATACTAAACATCCAGTACCATGTCAAAAGACTCCATCCCGCGACGTTCATTCGCCGATTTATTCAGTAACCCAGCCCACGAAGAGTTATTGGAAGAAGTCTTGCGTCTGTGCGATGTCAAGACAGTTCTTCGTGCATCAAGAGTAAGTCTAATCATTGACGACGTACTGATGTACAGCTAAACAAACACTGTGATCATTTGATCAACGAATCGACCCTACTTCAATTACCCATTCATGAACAGTTCTATCAATACGATTCGACGAAAACTTGGAAGACCGCTGGTCCCAACGATAGACTTAAGAATCTCAAATCACTCCAATCGAATTTAAATAATCTCAACCCCAAATCAGTCTCATACATTGATACACCTTCAATAGCAATGTATCGAATTCTGAATGAAGGTATACTACTGGCTGGACCTAATGTAATGGCAGCTCCAATGCTGTTCAATGATAATGTAAAACCCTCTGAAGCTACTCTCAAACCTGCACCTTTTCTCTTTTATGATTTAAGAGGAAATCAACCATTTCAGTCTCCTACTAATACTTCGACTGCAGGACCGTCGGTGATTTCTCTTGGTGAAAACGAGATTCTGAAACGGTGTTTAAAACCTACAAAGGTTATTGATCCTGTCGAGAAACCTTGGTGGATCCTGTTACAAACGACTTTCAGAGTCGAGGACGATATATTCGTCGTTGCAAGGGCGTAAGTGGAATATGAACGATTCAACTGACAATCTCTAGACAACTGGATCCTTATTCAAGATTTCGAATTTACTTTTACAAAATGCCTTCGTTGACTCCTGATCTGAACGACGGTTTAGAAAATACAGACGAAGTCGAGCTTGAAAGTCACCCGCATGCTGTTCCGTTTATCGATGTTGTCTTTCCACCCAACTGGGACGCTATGATTGATGGGTCGTACAACACCTTTGAATTAGTCTTGGGACCTGGACATCAACTCGCTGTGATTGCTCGTGACACTATCAGGGTATTCGATTGGATTTCTGGACAATGTACTGTAAGTCGACGTATTTAAAGTCAACTAAACACTGTATAGACCTTGGTACCACCATACCAAGATGATCATATAGACACAACCCTTGTTTTCCCTGCACAACATATCATCGTTACACTTCATTGGCAACCTGGAGATCGAGGTGAACCTGGATTCATCATCAGGGGATACATGAGTGTAGCAGCAGGAGGAGGATGGAGATTGATTTTCGAATTGGATCTACCTAGATCAACGGTACTTCCAGAAATCCAATTGACAGGTCCCGAAAAAGCATTCACCGTTTTACCTAAAAATCAATTTCAAGAGGTAACAATACTGTTTGAAATAGAATTGACCACTCCACAATCGAATCAACAATTATCATTCGAAGGTCAATACAGAAGATCCTTGCGTGGTAGAATACCATTAAGTCTCCAAAGGTGGACATCTTTGGCGAAATTATACCGAAAATACAAAAATAATGGTTTAGCCAACATACCTCTAGAAAATTGGTCATCATTCTCTCAACTCTGTTTAACAAGATTCGACAACGAACCTCTCTCACGTGAAACTATGCCATCTTTAGAATGGGGTTACAAAGATTCATTAACGACTTATATGGTGAAAACTTCAAAATTGTTTGAAGACAATTTTGAAGAAGATGAAATTGACCCTGATGAACCGGAAGGTGAATTGGGTAACTTCTTCTGGTTATATTTGAACGATCAAAATCAGAGAATAGACAAAGCTGTCAAGTTGCGTAGTAAGAAGTTCGAACCTCCATCAAGGGGTTTAAATCAAGTAAGTGTCCGATACCTACTGTATCCTTGTTATCACTGATCACCGGGGCCGAATAGATTTTTGAACAAGAGAATATCAGAGAAAAAATCGAAAAAGTGTTTCCGATAAGTAACAAGAGTTTATGGAAAATCCATAAAAACTCTTCACGAAGACTTCGGAAAGAGGTGATTGAATTTTTGAGATATGGTACGAGGCAAGATCGAATGGTTGGTTGGCATGATGGACCTAGACATGTTACCCCTGCTGTCAAGTTTGATGGTCAGAGGATTATGTTGAATGTGAGTGCTACGGGTTTGTATTGATGAGATGACATTTCACTGACTTTGGTAGTGCTACGAGAGGGTGGTTGTACTTCATTTTTAATGCGGGGGAGCTCATATCGTGAATGCCCTCAGACCAAGTTGGAAAGGAATGCCAACCTGATTTCACATCGAGTATATGTACATAATTAGGAGATGTATGAAACAAAGCAGATCAACGACTAATCACAGTGCCAACCTCATCTCATCATATAACTTCCCCTTCTACAACCCGGGAGTAGAGTCAACACCTCCGCTCTTCCACGCTTCAATTTCATCTTCATCATAGACACCTTTCCATCGTCCCGCATCAACCCATTCTCCCATAGTCATGAAGTTGATCTCTTCTTGTCTTTTGTCCATCATTTTTTTATCTTGTGGAAAAAGAAAACTTTCTTTTATTTGCTCTCTGAAGCGACTTTCGAAATTGTCTTTAACTGTCTTTCCATCGCAAGTGGGAACCGACATCCATTCGGGATTGATCGAATCAAAGTTGACGTATGTTATATGGGCCTCAGAGTAGAGCACCCAAGGAAGAGCAGTGTAGATTAGTGCGCTGATAGTTGGACTGACATCGCGAGGATAGGAATAATATCTAGAGTCTCTGAGTTTCATAATCTCAGAAAGATACCCTTCGAGTGGTGGGAGACCTTCTAGAACCAATTCAAAATGACGAACCCCTCCTTCGTTTCTATAGCGGTAAAACCAATCTGTCCATGTAATCCATGAGCAAAAAACTTCTTTGAGTGGATCCAGAGTGAAAACCATTCTTCGAGATCGAGTTTCGAAAAGTTTCATTGACGAATTGAGGGTATCGTGATGATCCAGATACATGGATAAACCTCGTACAGTCAGGGTGTCCAAAGAAAGTGATCCGAGAAATAATAACTCTTCTTCACGGGGTGTTGATCTGTGGTGACAGTCTGAGATCGATGTAGGAAAGAGGCGAACACATTGAAGAGCTTTAAGGGATGACATATGTGGTGTATTGAATATTGCCTCCAAATTTGATTCGAAATGAATATCGAGAATTTCAACCTGACCGAGTAGGTAGTGTTTGAACGAAAGATCTGGGGTATCTCGTCGAGCGATAGTCGTAGAGCTAGATACCAATAGATCGTCATCTGATCTGTGTTCGTTGTTGTTTTCTGAAATTGGAAAATCTTGGAAAGGGGAAATACGTTGTGAAGCATCAATTGAAATCTTTTGATAGATTTTCTTGCCAACTGTTTCGAAGACATCGCGAGAGATTCGTAACCATGAAGCTGGTGGATTATCGATATATGAGAGGATGTGGGTAATGACCTCTTGTGGTATTGGTTTGCTTCTGAATTCACTCATGGTAGGTATGATAGTGATATGATCAGTGCTGATAATGTGATGTTGTATGAAACACACTTGCATGGCTTTCAGTTCAAGTGGCACTTTCGATGATGGCAAGAATCGTGTATCATTTTAGGAACAAGTGGTAGTGTACAATTCCAAGTGTTACGGGGTGTAAGATAGACAGACAGCTACTGTCGATTACCACAGTAACGGTATGAATGAATGTACAGAGATAATTGTCCATCGATATTTATTTTCTCGTTTTGTCCAAAACCCCCAAAAAACATATTATAGAAGACGCCCTAAACCCTAAAACAAAATTGCAAGTGACTATAAAGAAGAGAAAGCGAATTTCTAAACAGAAGATTAATTTCAATCCTGCCAACTAAACACCCCCAAACACTCACCAAAACAAAAACAGAATCAGAAATCCCTTGACTCGATTGTTCATTCTCATAAGCCAAGACGTTCCCAGTAAGTCCAAAAGATCCTATCCAACCCAAAACGCTCAATCACAATCCCAAGAAAGAACGATATGGACATACTATAATGGATACTATCGATTATCACTGCATTTGGTGAATCACCATTAGGATTGGTCCATTGAGCGGTGATTTCTTGGGTGTCTGCGTTGTATACCCACTAAGGTACTTTTAGTACAGTCTAGGTTCAGACTTACGATGGCTGTTTCGACGTTGGCTGGATTGGTGGTGGTTGAGGTATAACTGTTTGAGATTCCACTTTTAGCCGTAGAATCTGATCCAACTTTAATTGAATTTTAGTCAAATTTAACACCAAATATGATGGAAATCATTTACCACTTGATCCGACTTGAGCCATGAACACGAAACTGAGACATAGTGTCAACTTTGAATAAATCCCCATACTGTATTTAGTGTTCTACTCACTCCCCCGAGGTAGATGTTAGATCAGCATTCGGATTTTGAGTGGGGGCAACTATCCAGTCAACACAAATACGAACGTACGACCTACCAGCTCCGAAATAAGTTTCAGTAGGAAATTGTAAATTACTTGGATCCATGGTGATCTCAATACCATAAGTAACACCAGTGGCGGCCGCTTTGAAATTGAAGATGATAGCTTGGCTACCCTAAAACGCGTATTTGATCCATGTTAATATACTCTCTGTCATGGTCAAATTGAGATTTGACGTACAGCAGTGTTAGCATTGACGATAGTACCCAGAGCAGATAACGTCGGTGTCATATAACCAATCGTGAATCCCAAATCAACGTTTGAAACGACGATATATCCTCTGTAACTGAGGTCCAAAAGCGGGTGAGCGAGCCCGTAAAGAACAAAGATGGAGTCAATACCTTAATATAGGAGGAGGAGAATTCCTAGGTCTCAAGGCCTTTTTCTTCGCATTCCGTAAAGATCGATTAATCCGTAGACACTCAGCGTTGGTTTTACAATCCGAATTACCCATCGAAAGAAGTCTACGGGATGGGATGGTGGTACTAGGTGAATTTGGGATTGCACATGTTGATACTACTGTTAAAGCAAGTACGAAGATTTGATATATCTTCATTATGGGAATAAGTTGAGGAGGATGAAAAGATGATTGTTACAAGAATGCTTTGTGCTATACGGGGTAGATACTCCGAGATCTATTCTTGTAAAAAAAGCCACGGCCAAGAGCCACAGGGACCAGGAACCCTTTTTAATTCTAAAAATCTAAAGTACATACTCACGTTCTTGCTCGCTTCAGTTTACGCCATGGCCATACTATTGTCTGCAGCTGCAGCCCCGGTAGAGGTGAATAACCAGATTTTCATTAAATTTTAGCACAATCAGTGCGTCACACCGACCCAACCTCTAATTCTACCGACTCTATCTAAAATCTCTTTGCCCTTGCCTTCAACACCACCCAAAGCCAATCGATAACCCTCCAAATCTTTAATCTCAACACTTTCCTTCCATCTCTCCAACTCCTCCCATTCGACATCAAGTGCTCTAACAGCGTTAGACAGATAGCCCAAATCAGAAGCCAACTGAGCCGAACCGTGTGTAGATAATTGATTGATCAGCGGTAATGTCTGATTGGTCAGATCAGATAAAAGTGAGAGTGACAACGACGAAACCCAGGTCGAAAGGACGGTTTCACTATTCAAACCGTGTTCATTTTTGATCACCAAATCTAAAGATTCTTTATCGACGTAGGGTAGAGTTTCTATAGAAAACGCCAGGGCGTCGTCCGTAGCGTAAACCTCGAAAACACGTAGTAAGTTTAACAAACCTTCCGAAAGTCTGGCTACAATGTCCGTGGGTGAAAGTGAGAAACTTGGGATTTGGAGTTCACCTCTTCGAGGTGCTTTGTCGGGTTGTGACCAAACCGATAAACTTGGGTAGGACGCTAGTTGCGAGCGTAACGGTGAAAGGATGATGTCTTGTAGGAAGAGTTGTGCTTTTTTGGTGAATTCAGATAAAGTTTCTCGAGCCATGATGAGTGGGTAAGTGGATTCAGTTGATGTTGAGAGTGAGGTCGAAATGTCGTGTAGTTGGATTGAATTGAGTGGTGATTGTTGAAGGAGAGTCAAAACTCCGTTGGTACTGGTATGAGTTGACTCGGACTGCTGTACCATCATCGATAACAAAGAAGTATACAGTTTTCCCTCAAAAACACCCAATCGATCCCGAATATCACGAACCGTCTCAAGTAAGTGTAAACCCAATTGAAAACTACCCCAATCTTCGGTAGAATAATCCAAACCGTCAAAATCCAATTCATCATGATTGGACGAAACCGATTGTTTCCCGTTTGATTGTTTAGCCAAATTGATAGTAGTCGTCATATGAGATTCCAAGAAATCAGATAGAAATTGATTCAAGGCAGAAATCAATCCTTCAGCTCCATAACCGTGAGTCAAGGAGTTACATCTTCCAATGGCATCATCCGCCATTCCAAATATCGTAACTGCTTTTTCCCAAAGTAATTTAGCTGCACTATCTTGTCTTGATGAAGTTGAAGTGAACGCTGGATCGTTTTTCAGTTGATACGATAGATAACGACGTTCTAACGATGGATACGAAGTTTGTAAATCCAAGAAAGGTTCGTACAGAGTCGTTTCCCAAATTGATGACCCGATCGTAGTCTCTGCGCGAGAGAAACGACTCGACATGCGTCGGTTTCTAGGTATACCAGGACTAACATCGGAGGTACCACTGTTGACACCGCCTTGGGAGTTGAAAGCGACCTTGTCCATGACACTTTGTATCGCGACACCCAACTCCTCAGTCGCTTTGAAAGCACGAATAACTTCAGGTAACGCCTCTGAACCGTAATGATCCACCATAGCCCCTAAACGAGATTGCATCGAGGGTTCCAATGAATCCAGAGTACTTTGAACAAATGTCGATAAAATCTCTGCAGCTTCGTCATGTGGGAAAATCAATGAAACCTGACTCCGTTCAGTTGTAAGGACGCCCAACAAAGTCGTGTAAAACCTAGGTAAGAAGGAAGTTAATTTCATTGGAGTCGATGAATCCTGAACAACGACGGAAAGTTGTGTTGAATCGAGTAAAACCACATCGTTCCATTCATCTAAAATAGGTGTTCGTCTAGCGTTGAAATAGTAATTTCTGAATTCTTGACCCCTCTCCATTAATTCAAAGATATCATAGAACTTTGCACAAGCTTCCGTATCAGATCTAGCCAAACATTCCTTTAACGCAGTACTGGAAGAAGTTTCCAATTCATTTTGTAAACTAACCAAAAGGGTTTTACGATTTTCATATTCCGAGGGAGTGTTTTGAAAGACGACCATTGATTTTGAAGCTTCCGCCAAACGTTCACCAGCTTTGTTCCATGCTTGTGAAGCTATCAGTGAAGTGATTTCAGATTCAAGCGTTGACCAAGATTCAGCTTCGCGTAAAACGTCTCTAGCAGATTCCATCCTGGTTTTGACTTTATCGAGATACGATAGTTTCTCCAACGAAACCTGAGTTTTAACTTCATCGCTTTGTTTGGAATTGTTTTCTGGGTTCGTTTTGGTGTTGGTGGTAGAGGCCTGTCTAGCTACTCTAGTTTGAACGGATTGTAGATTCGCTTGAAGGGAGGTAGCAGATTCTCTCATGAATTGAAGATCATAAGTTAATCTTGGAACTGTCCTTGAAATGTCGTGGATGGATTGTTCGAGTGAAGAGGATGTATCCTGTGTAAGAATGGTTAAGCGATTTGAAAGATCGTTGAGATGTTTGTCAAGAACTGGTAGGTCAGGTTGAGCGTGAGGTTGAGATGAGGGAGGGAGTAATGGTGCCAGCAGTTCGTTTAGGAATGAGGCGATGTCTGAGGTGTAGGTGTCTAGTGAATTCGCTAGAGTCGATGTGGAAGCTAGAGGTTGATCACTGGGTGGTGTAGATAGATCTACGTGACCGTTTGTAGGTCTAGAGGAGAGTGGGGAGGTCATTGTGTGGTGATGAAGTGGAAGTGAAAGTGGAAGTGAATGTGATACTATCAGTAACTCTTCGAATGGTTGTCCTTACGCGGTTACATCCTACACGTAATTTGGCAGTCAAGACTACCTTGAATAACATCAACAACCTTTGCAACTACAACTACAATAAATATGTGATACATACAATGTCAACCTTCACAGATGTAAGTAGAGAGTACTAGATTCCACTGATAGGAAGAAACATGACGAAGCCCTGCTTTCATCACCATGGCTTCCAAATTCGACCTCTAAAGGTCGATATTTGATCGTAAGTCAAAACCAAACATTAAACCCTGACAACAGAAATACGCTCCTCATCCAGAAAGACCAGGATACATAATTCTAGTATGACCAATGAGTGGACACGATCTAACTTCTCAGATTACAGATCTATCTAAAGTTTATTTCGAATCTCTAACGACACCAGCGTTCTCCTCTAGGTTTCTACAGATTGATGCGCATGAATCGTCAAAGACACGGAAATCTAATCAGAAACCCAAAGCTCATTCTAGACCTAGTGAGATTGAAGTGGAAGATCTAAAGAGAAGGACTGAAGATGAATTGTTGAATTTGGATAGATTGATGAGCAGTGATGATTGGGAAGATGTTGAGATTGGTTTAGAATCTGATGATTATTTCGTATGTCCAAGTGATCAACAATGGTGTTAAAGTACTTTCAGGACGCGGTCTTTGTCATCAAGTCAAATGATTTTAGTTGGATCTTTAATACCACGGAAATCAGAGATAACTATCTATCGATAATCTCGAAACATCTGTTCATACCTCTAACAGGTCTGATCGCAGACGCCAGATCGATCAAGGTATGTCAACCGTCTAAGCAATCACTAATGCATTTAGAGTAAAGGGAAACCATCGGTCGATTCTTCAATGAAGATACTCTCTGATAATCAAGTCTCGAGGGAGCTGAGTTCTTGGGTAGATAAATCTTATGGTCCACCGAAGAAATTTATTGCTTCTACCGGTACGACACCAGCGGATGATAATGAAGAAGCTGAAGAAGAGGTTTATGAAGACGAAAACAAAGAGAAGAACGTAACCCGATCACCATCACCAGAACCAAAGAGATCCACAACCAGAACGTCGAAAAGAATACTCTCACCCTCACCAACGAAATCGATCTCACCACCCTCATCAGCCCAAAGACCGGTACATCATCAAAAAGAATCGACTCCAGCTGAAGATGATGACGATGGGATAGAACCAACTCCTCCGAGCCCTTCCCCTCCCCCTCTTACTCATCTAAGAAAGATAAAGAGAAGGAAGAAGAGGAGGAATTGGAGAAGAAACGTGAAGCTCTTAAACGAAAGATGCAATCTGGTGGAGGTGGGAAATTGGGTAAGAGGAGATTGAGATGAGGGTTGTGATGGGGGATGCCACACTATCGAATGGATGATGAGATTTTTAGTTCTTTTGGAGTTTGATGGGGTAGGTGATCGCTATGGGTTTACGAGTATGAGATGCGTTCAGATCTCATGCTTGGGTGTCCTTGAATTCTACTGTATGTATGGATGTATTTACGGCGATAGATGCTGAGTGTGGATTCACTATGAAGTAACGAATTAATGACGTGTAATTAAATTTCAACTTTAAAAAGTTGAGAATGAAGATCTTCATCTTAAATTTCAAAACCATACATTCTTTGAATATTTTACAAAATTATAACCAAGAGTTATAAAAAGAATATCCAAAAATGGCACCATCAAAAGAAGCCTCAACCTCAACACCCAAGATAGTCCAACAACTACCCAAAAACTTTTCCGAGAAACAAGCGAAAAAAGCTGTTGAAGCTCTGTTGAAACATAACTCCAAAGTCGTTGCTGAAAGAGAAGAAACCGAGTTGTTACCAAGGGAAGAATATGTTTATTTGGTTATCAACACTAAGACTGGTAGTACGAAGAAGAAGTTGATGCCTATCAAAATGTCAGTAAAGATCCCAATCAAACCAATATCGTCAATTAACGTTTGACCAGAATCCTACCTCATCCACCACTCCCACCACCCCCCGCAACCTCAGTTTGCTTATTCACCAAAGACCCTCAAAGAACTTACAAAGATCTCCTCGCAACGCACGAAATCAAATTCATCAACCGAGTCGTTGGAACCTCTAAACTCGGAGGTAAATTCAAACCATACGAGGCTAGACGTCAGTTACTCCGTGATCACGAGTTGTTTCTGTGCGACGACAGGATCTTGGAGAAGATGCCTGGGTTGTTGGGTAAAATGTTTTTTGAAGCTAAGAAGTGGGTCATCATCCCCTTTACACAGTAGATAGATCGGGGTTACTGATATATGGTATAGACAACCTATCCCAGTTAATCTCGCTCGTAAAGATTTGAAAGCAGAACTAGGTCGAGCAATCTCCTCAACATATTTCCATCCATCAACCGGAACTTCGTTGTAAGTCCCCTTACCCCTTACCCCCTGGCCCCTCCTAACCCAATTATAGTTCAATCAGAATCTCCACACCTAAATCATCAACTCCCACCCAAACCCTCGAAAACCTCCTATCAGCCCTCACCCCAGTCCTCCAACATATCCCAGGTGGGACAGACAACCTCTTGAGTATAGGTGTTAAAACCTCTACCAGTCTTTTGTTACCGATTTGGAATTCTGGTTTAAGTGGACGGTTCGATGGTAAGAAGACTGAGTCTGAAGGGTTGGATGTTGAAATGAACGAGGTGGTCGAGGAAGAGGTGGTTGAACCTGTCAAAACTAAGACGGTTAAATCTGATTCAACTTCTACTTCGAAGAAGGTCGATGGGAAGAAATCCTCTGATGGGAAAAAGAAATCTTCAAAACTTATCGGATCTGCTGGTCAACGTGCGAAGAAAGCCGTTATTGGTGCTTAAAAGGGACGTGTGTTTCGGTTTTCAAAAGTGTTATTGGGATTCTGGTTAATTAGATCATGTATGCATATACCCATGACTCCATCAGAAACGAATCTAAATAAACTTCTATCCTGGACCCAATTGTAATCCCAGTTCCAAACCCAACTTCCACTTCACCCTCAAAGCAATCCCCATCGTCTCCTACTCATAAAATAGTCTACTGCTTCTTCCTCTCATCGTTCTCGACCCATTGACCATTACTGTCCTTATGTCTAACAGTGAAACAGGCAATACCAGTATGTTCCGTACTACCCCCATCGATCAGCAATCCGAAGATTCAACTTAAGAAGTTTTGACTCACATTTGCCAAATAACCTCTCGAGCAAATCGAACATAATTGAACAGAGCTACCAAGAACGACATGCAGATGAAAACGTTAGCCGCGACCGGTGAAGATTGGACCAGAGGTTCTCTACGATATCAATTAGTACGAGGTAGAGGTTTTCATTTTGGTGGGACCCACCTGCCGAAAAGATATTGGGCGTTGGCGTCTATAGCACCGAACAATGAGAAAACCATCATACCGTTCCAAAACGGGAAAGGCGATTTGGTGACATGAGCGAGAATGAGTTGACTGACTTGGTAAGAGAAACTAACAGGTGGGTCAGTGAGCTATTCAAATTCAGTGCTATTGACAGAAAGAAATGGACATATATCCCCAACTCACCTCATTCCCCAGTACCCCATGAACGGTAGTAATCTAGCATCATGGACTAGAGACACGCCACCTCTTATACCAGCTTGTAACCAACTGACCAGAATCGCGGTGTGGAGTAAGAAAGGTAATAAACCCAATAGAGGCGGTAAGATTGGTTGATTATTTTTACGTTTCGAAATGATAACGTTCCAGTAGCTATAACCAGACGATCGGTCATCTCTGTACTAGTGCAGAGAAAAGAACAACCCACGCATTAACTATATTCCCCACAGTACCAAAAGCCGCAAAAATCATGAAACCAATATTAACAGGAACGTCTTCAAGTTTATAAACCCCCTTCAAACCCAGAACCTCATCGATCTTGAGCGAAACCTCCAAACCCGATTGACCCAAGAAAGAGACTATCGGTTGTTTCCAAAATCCAGTCCCTAACGGATGGAACGCTGTGATAAGGTAGATGGCGCAGATGAGGAGGATCCCTTCGACTGGACCTGAGAAAGCTGAGAGGTAGAGGGTGCCTGTATGGTATTCTTCCCAGGTTGAGAGGTAGAAATTTGAGAGGGTTGCTGCTTGACTGGCTACTGTCCACCATGATCTGTTTAGACCTAGGGCATGGGAACATAGGATAACTTCGAGCTAGGTGGTTAGGTCAGGTTTGGGGTCGGGGCTTGGGGGTTTGAGAAGTTACATACGGTCGTGTTGATAGCGTCTAGTTGTGTTGATTAATTGTCGATGCGTAGTGAATTAAGGGGATACTCACCACATCCATGATCAAACATTTCACCAAGTGGACCAGCCATACCAGTCCGTCTAGCTTGTTTACCATCAATAGCGTCCATACCTATAACCCCAATTCAGTACAGCACCAGCACAACATCCAACGTGAACCCACTCTGATAAGCGAACAACCCAATAGCCCAAGACAAATAAACCCAAGAAGAAAGTTCTTTGCCCGTATAAGTCAAATCAAGACATAACAACGTTGCGACGTTGATGAAAACGAAACAAAGACCAAGGAAGGTTATCTATCGTGTAATCAGAATAAGTGTTGAAAGTGGGAAAACTCAAGTCGACGTACAGCGTTAGGAGCTAAACTCATTGGAAACAATCCAACCAACCAATTCCAATATGGACCCAAGACATGACGGGAGACTACTGATTTATCCGTTCCAGAATATTTGTATTGGTCTAAACCTTTGAATTGGGTTTTGGAGATACGCATGGTAGGTCGTGGTGTGGTGTGGTGGGATGTGATGTAAAAATGGAAATGGGAATGGAAATCAAAATCAAGAAAAATCTGACTTTGATTTGATCTTAAAAACGTCATACTTATCCGTGGCGTGGCATTCACACAATCCAACGATATTTGCCCCATCATACTTGTAAACTCGAAATTTCTGCATAACTAAAATAGTAAAGAGTAAGGACGAAGGAGGTCGAAGTAGGAGTTGAAGTAGAACTATAAAAGTCGAAACTGAAAACTACATGAACGAAAAGTGAATAAACAGCGAAAAATGAAAAATAACCGGATCGAAATAAATAAAATTGGATTCAAGTGGAAAGGGGTTACAACCTAAATAGCTTGAAAGAAAAAAAGAAACAAATCAAAAGTATAGAGGATGGTATAAAAAGATCCCGAATCGAAATCTGATCAGATCTATTCATCATCAGAATCCTCTTCGTCTTCTTCAGAAGCGACGCTAATGAACCACCAAATCAGTCCAAAATTCACCTCCTCAAAAAAAGTAGAATCAACTCACGCCTCAACTTTCTTGGAAGAACTAGCTGGTTTCTTAGTTTTCTTACCGATAGAAGTGTCATAAGCAGCTTTATCGGTAGCGGCACGTTCTTTATCACGAGCAGCGGCGGTTTCGTATGGCTAGAAAGTGTGTACAGAATTAAGCAATGAGAGGGTGAAAGAGTGAATACAGTTTGATACTAACCTTCTTCTCACCCTCTGACATTTCCTTCCATTTGGCACCGAGTAATTTACCAACTTCACCGAAAGAGGCATCAGCGTTTTCAGTCTTGATACGTTCTCTGTAATCTTGGACGAAGAACATGTAAGCGGAAAGAGCTCTGAAAGTTGAGTCAACATTTGATCGTATGGTAACGATGGGTTTCAGTGTTTGGGAGATACATACCTCTTGGGAGCGTTAGGATCCTTCTTGGCCTTTCTCTTCTTCTTCTCTGGGACAGCTGTAGCTGAAGCGGAAGATTTTGATTTCTTGGGTTCTTTAACGTCTTTTGGCATTTTGCTTTGGCTGTGGGTATGGGTGTAAGTGTAAGTGTTATGGTGATTGGGAGGGGTTGGGGTTGGTTGATGTAACAATAGTGGAGGAATGGTATCAAGTAATGGATCGAGATTGTAGGTTAAGAATTGATAGTCGTCGATGTCAGTGTTTGTGTCTTTATCGAGGAGGATTGACATTGTGGATGAAGAGTGGGATGATGATACACAAATAGAAGTATGAATGGATGAATGGTTGGATGATGATTCTGTGGTTGACTGGACTGGAGGACATCACTCGAAACGAGAGACGCACAGACCTGATGCAGAACGGGGATGGAACCAAACAAAATCATCACACCACACCACGTCACGTCGAATCAAGATAACACTCAAAGGTGATAACCAAATACAGTATCGTGTAACGAGGTTATGAGTAGACTCTGACATGATCATACCCCACACCCATACCCATACCAAGATGACTATGGGACGGTGCCACATGCCACCCCACCATCATATCAGTCTGATAAACAACAACAACAACAGACAAAAGCAACGGGGGGGATGATAACGAAGACGAGGTTGATGGTGAGAAAGGGATGTGGAGTGGGAATAAGATAGATTGATTGATGTATGCATGGAATGGAATGTGGTGTGACGTGAAGTGAAGTGGATGGTATGTATGGTATGTATGGTATGTATGGTACTCACCTTATAGGTTGTATTGGTTATTTACTATGGTGTTGTTTGTATGGTGATACGTTGTATGGTGGGAATTGTATGGTGGGAAGAATGCTATCTATATGGTACAGTAGTATGGTACAGTATGGTACTATGTTTACTTAGTGAGCGGAAGCAAATGCCTATAAGGCGTAAGACGCGCGTAAACAAGAGTCAGGAGCTGTAACGCCGAAACCCCGCATAGAGAGTAGTATCTTGTTCGATCCCCACCTTACCATACCAACCATCAACTGCGTATGAGAGGTGAGAGTTGGTGAAGACGACGGCTGAGGTACCATGCATAACATATCTCCCTACCACCCAACACCTAGTACCTATGGAACTCTTCCTTCTCACGTCCACGCATGAAAGGTGGTTCAGTTCCCTTGTACTAAAAGGGAGCAGCAGTATCAGTATATCATCTAATTCAACCACCAAACGACCCACATAAATATCAGTCCAGAAATCTTTAACATCCGGGAAAGGTGATTTCTTAGCTTCCTCAACGGCAGTGTCAACTTCTTCCTTAGCAGCCTTGTCGATAGCCTATCACCAAAGGTGTTAGTCTGCAATCTTGTATCGACACAAATCATGACCCACCTTGAGTTGCGCTTCATCAGCGACTCCCCATTCTGAAATGTATTTCTTTAATCCAGCAATGGCGTCCTTGTTCGAACGCATTTGTTGAATTTCCTCACGAGTACGGTATGTTGTTCCAGGGTCGGACATACTAAATACATGAATCAGTAACTAAACCCCCATCAAGAAGCAACACTCACGAGTGACCACCGTATCTGTAAGTAACGTATTCAACGAGTAAAGGTCCTTTACCAGATGTTGTCCATTCCTTGGCGAATTTCGAAGCTTGGTAACAAGCGAGAATGTCCATACCGTTAACCTGGCGTGTCAGCTATGATTCACAATTTTGACCCACCTGGATACCAGCGATTTGATCACCACGAGTGAAGTATTGAGTGTTTTGTGAAGATCGCTCAGCTGATGTACCCATACCATATTTGTTGTTTTCACAAACGAAGACACAAGGAAGATCCCAAAGTTTAGCCTACGATCCAAAGGTCAGCCGGGTTTCCATTTCAGATTCAACCAACACACCATGTTGTAAGCTTCAAAAACTTGACCTTGGTTAGAAGCACCATCACCGTACATTGCGAAAGTGACTGTCTTTTTCTTTAAATATTTTTGAGCGAAAGCGATACCAGCACCAACGGGGACCTGTAGTAGTTGTAAGAACGAAATCGAATTTAATACAAGTTGTACCCACTTGAGCACCAACGATACCGTTACCACCAAAGAATGATGGAGTGAACATGTGCATTGAACCACCTTTACCGTTTGACATACCGGCTTGACGACCTGGGGAGTGTTAAGGTAACAACTAACACAACAAAAGATCCAGCCTACCCATCAATTCAGCCAAAACACCTAAAATCGTACCACCCCTCAAAACAGCGAAAGTATGACAACGATAACTAGTGATAACCCTATCGTTCTCATCGATAGCATGTTCCATACCGACCGAAACGGCTTCCTGACCAATAGCCAAATGACAGAAACCTCTAATCAATTTAGCTTTGTACAAAGCGTCGGCGGCTTGTTCCATTCGACGCATGGTAACCATTTTAGTGTACATGTCGATAAGTTGTTCCTTGGTCACTTCGACGTCTAAAGAAGGGGCGTCACATCTGTATGAATGGAAGGAATCTTCGTGTAGTTTAACGGAGAACTGGGGCACGGAGATTGGTCAAGACTTTGATTTGTTGTAGTAGGTGATTTACTCACTGGAGCATCTCCTCTTTCAGGTAGATCCTGAGCTGGTGATGATTTATCAGCATCGGTTTGAAGGAATCTGAGGGAAGGTAAAGTAGATCGAATGGGTTGCTGAAGATCAAGAGATTAGCCATAAACTCTTTCAAATTTCCAAAATTCTTCAAGCGACAAAGTCGTAAGACTTACAGTAGGTAATCTAGCTAATCTGAGACCCCTCGTTCTGAGTGAGGTAGCGAAAACCATCTTGAAGGTGAGGTGAACAAGAAGGGGGGCTGGTGGTGGGATGAAGATGTAGATGTTTGAAAGATAGGAATCCCGACTTCTCTCTTCTTGACTTGATCGTCCTCGGAACGGATGTCAAAGCATGGGGGGACGTCGGCCACGTGGTTATTTATTTTCAATCTTTATTTGCATTTTATCCTGTAGGTGGGTAGTGGCATCCGAGTAGAGGCAGAGTACTGTAGTACTTGTATTTGATAAAGTAAGTTCATATTCAGTATCCATTCATGATGAGATATCTACGAAGACTCGTTCAAATCGAAATTAAACTATATACGAATATGTAAACAAAACGTCCATCCTTCACACTAACTAGCAACAACAGGATCGGTGGTATCACCACCAGCAACCCCCAAAACGACCTCATAAGGATCCATCGTCGCCTCCCTAACCTGACCGAAAGAGTAAATCGAGACGTTGGAATTAACAACATTCCTTGGTACAGTCCCGTTAACGAGGTAATCCAACAACACATCTCTGGCTTCTGATAACACTATGACCATTGTTTCAATATAGACACTGACGCCGAAATTCGGACCCTACTTACCGTGCATACTACCATGTCCATCACCGTGGCGGACTACTAATGTTGAATTTGGATCCCGATCGAAAATTAGATCAGCGAATTCCGTTGGTGTACTAAAGAGAATAGAAGTTTTCAGGATGCTAGTAAGAAATTGATGTTGACTTGAACCCACTTGTAATCGAAATCTGCTGTTACGACTAACATCTGTGACAACTCATTTGGTGTGATCTTGTCAACGATGGTATTCTCAATCGGCCAATCACTACAAAGTAACTTCGCAGAGTCAACGTTAATCTCCAAGAGTACTCACAGCAATAGTCCCTTCCAGACTATATTTCATTCCATAGCTATCTAGAGCATCAGCCTCATCACGAAGCCCAGCGAAAGTAGTATAATCCAACCCCTGTCTATCTAAGTCCCAAATCAGTCTCGATCTAATCCCAAACACCCACCTCGATCTAAACAGAAAATATTAGCAGCCGGGAGTAAATTCATAGTCTCAACCGGAGCCACCGACTTCCAATCGAAAGCTGAATAATTCCCCGATAAACCCAAAGCAAGAAGTTGATTGAAAGTCTGGAACGGTGGGTTGAGCGGGAAAATCTCTAGAGCTGTTAATGCGCGGATATCGTTGGCTGAAACTGAACCAGTCCCGTTCGAGGTGGAGCTCATGAGTTGTTCCCAAGCCTAATCCATTTTGAATCAGTATTTGGACATTCTTGTTTTCTGAAGTATTTACTTTAATGACTGATCCTTTTCCTTGACCGTAGAATGGGCAGGTGGTGTCTAACAGACAAAACGCGTCTGCTCGTTCTAAAAGTTTATTTGCGATCCTGATTTGTCCAGTGAAGATTTCCGTCAAGTTCTGTTTGAATATTCAATGTCAACAAACTACATATTCCCAAAGTCCACTCTACTCACGATACCACGAGGAGCTGGACCTTCCATAACGATTCTTTCAACTCTCTCAGGATATTTAAGAGCATAATTCTCGTTAATAAAAGTCCCACTAAAAAGAATCATTAACGAGGCACAATTTATAGGACGCACTAAGACAATCCAAGTAAACTCATCCTCTCGTATCCGAGGGCATGACGAAGTGTATCCCAATCCTGAATGACCTCTCTGGTTCCCATCAAACCTAACAGACCAGCTGGTTCGGTGGCGTTACACTCCAAAGCCCAAGATCGGGCTTGAGATTGGAGAGTGTTGAACGCAGCTTCATCTATTGGACTGTGTACGATATCAAGTTTCAGTCTCCAGCCATAATTGAATGATAACCTTACTAAGATGAATTCAAAGGTGAACCGAAAGAATCTATTGAACAGTTGAGGGGTGTCGATTGGAACGTTCCCCTGACGTCCATTGCTGTGCTCAATGTTAGATTCTGATACATATTGAAGAGGACGGATTTACCTAAGAAATCGAAATCTGATAATGGTTGGAAGAAAATTCCTTCGGAGATGTTAAGTGCCAATTGCCATGCATAAGAAGCGACTTCGCCTGTGGGACCACCTATTCGACGTCAAATACAATAATGGCTTTGGTTTCTTAAGTCTACTTACCTGAATTATAGTTCAAAAGACCGATAGGAGATTCTGGTCGATGCCTTTGGAAACATAGTATCAGCGTTAGTCACCTCCAGAAGTGCGGTATATATGAACTCACATGGCGAAACCCAAAGAAATCTGATTATCCTCGCTGAATGGTCTAGAATAATCCATTGGGACGTTGATCAACCCACAATGTAATGTATCCGGTAGTATCGGGAGAGTGGACCCAGATTGATTCAAGAGTTGTTGGATCGGTTGTGGGACATGTTGTGAGCAGTTGACCCATTGGATGGTGCCACTGTAAGTGTAACTGGTGTCACGAGTGACAGCAACGGAATGTGGTAACGAAAATACCGTTGAGATGATTGAAAATGCGATGAAAAGTGGTATATAAATCATACTTGCAGGAACTGGGGATGGGAGGGATATCTTTTGTCAGAGGTTGATAAACTCTTTATACTGTATGCTTAATGTTTCGGACGCCATTGTGAAGGGTTTTTCGGTACCGGATTATCAGTACTTTATGCTTAGCGTTGATGGTGACGTAGGATAGACTCCGTTTTGTTGGAACGACACTGCATTTGTATCTCATGGGGCCGTTGAAAACAGTAATGAAGGTTTACCCACCCAACCCCGGTACCTTATGGAGTTGTGATTCTGGTTCTCAAATGAGCTTCGTCACGACATTAAAGCAGAACCTGAACGGGGATGTTGAAGGCGATGAGAAAGGATGTTTTAGAGATTCAACTGAGTCTGTTGACTCCGGTTGCTGTAGTACAGCTTTCTAAGTCCAACCGAATCCAATCTCAATGATGTTTCAACTTGCAGTACAGTATCTGTATTCAGAGGATTGAGTTGGGAGATCAGGAGATGCGCTTGACGAAAAGCTTTACAACTTGATAAATGTTGCTGAAAGTGTCCTACCCCTTGTTGATACATTATAAAAACCCTATTAATCCATCTCCTACCCGAATGCATCGGTTCACTTCTTCAAAGTGAATTTATCAGATTCAGTCATTATCCCAACACCGTTATCAATTTTGGTAATACCAAGTCTAAAATGTTTCATTTATCAGCTCCCAGAAGACATATGATTCGATTCATACAGCAACTACGGGGTAAACGAGGAACTATCAGATGTAACCCCTCTATCACTGATTTCACTTTTGATACGAGTTTTTCCAATCCTATAAGGAGTTGGAGTGAGTGATTGGATTTGGAATATGATAGCATAATGAGTAAAAAATTGATGATAACCAAAACACACGACCTCTCCTTCACTCTTTCAATCTAAATGAAGAACTATCGACCGTAGCGCCAACATTAGTTCTTTTGTTTCTCAAAAACGTTTTTCCAAGTCTAGGAAAATAATCGTCAGATCAATCGATCCTTTCCATTTAAAAATGAAAAAGGAGAAGAGAAAAACAAACGACGAAAGACACGAATGAACGCCAGAATAAAACTCCCACTTACAAGGGATAATTGCAAACATCCAAATCATTTCTAGTCCCACCACAAATATATTCAACCCCTTCACTCAAACTTTTGAGACCATGAGCGAATCTAGCTGCCAGATGACCACCTTGGAAACCAATAAAATCGCCAGGTTTAACCTCAACCTCCTCGATGGTGTAAGGAATCGAATCATCCGATCGATCTGGGTTCAACGAGACTAGAGCGTTTGACGCGTCTACGAGTTGGAGGAGTGCACTTCCTTTTAGTATGTAGAGCCATTCGGAATCTACTAGATGGTAATGGATGGTCTGTTTGGGTTTGGTAAACGTTTATAGGGTGAGATGGAGTCGTGACTGACCGTTGATTCGGTGTTGGGTTCTAGAACGACTTTATGAACCCCCATACCGGACATTCCAGCTAAATCATCACAAGGTTAACAAACTATTCATCTAACGATTGAACTGACCAAATCTAATAAAACTAACATACCAAGATCCGACATACACACACTAGATTTCGTTGCCGATTTCGTCAAGAAATGAGAAGTCTTCTTCAGATTCTGATCGATAGTCTCTGAAGATACTATCGGATGGGTACTCATGATTGACTGGGTGGGTTTAAATGGCTCAAGGGGTTGAGGTGATTGTACTGATTGGTTGGGGGGTGCTGGTGGAAGTGAAGATGGTGCTGTACTTGTTGGCGGGGTTTAATATCGGCGCCCGAAAGTGGAGGTGGTCCACCTACTACCTATAAAATCATCTCTACTTCTGGGTCTTTGCTTTTCTTTTCTCCATCTTTATCATTTACATGTCACACTCAGAGCATAACCACGCTCACTCCCACACTCATGGCCATGGCCATGGCCACCACGGTCATGACCACAAGCACAACAATGATAACTGGGATGGCGAAGAATATCTAAACCGACCAGAAGTGTAAGTCCACCTTACCCATCAGTTCTAATCAAAAGTCAAAACATAGCCATAAAATCAACTCAAGAAGTTCTATACGCCTTGAACCAAGCTGGTTTCTCAGAAGATAAAATCAAAAAACTAAATCTACTAGAAGTGGGTTGTGGTAAGTGTCCCTCTTCTCAAGAACGATAACAATCTATTAACACGGATCGATAGGCGCTGGAGCGGTGACCAAAAAGCTTATCCCTTATTTCAACTCGATCCACTCAATCGACACTTCCCCATCAATGTTGAAATCGTTCTCGAAACAAATGCAAGATCCAAAAGTAATCTATACTCTCCACAACTTGTCTTCAAAATCGAAAGCGGAATTTGATAAACACACCCTCCAACCTTCACCAACCGAGTCCGAACCCGAACGAAAGATTGCACCGTTGCACGAAAAGTTTGACGTGATCATTTCGAATCTGGTCATGCATCATGTAGATGATCTTGATGAGATCACTATTGGGATGATTGATTTGTTAACTGAAGGTGGTTGGATCGTGATCACTGAATTTGGAAGGATCGAGGGTGAAGTTGATATAGCTGGTGAAGTTAGATTATCAAAGGCGAAAGTAAGTCCAGATTTACTTCAAGAAGAAAATGACTCATCATATTGTCCACTAGACCCTGCCTGATAACTCGGTAAACGCTCCAGAACATTATCATCCAGCTTTCACACCTGAAGCTCTTACTTCGTTATTCGAACGTCATGGTTTGAAGGACGTTGTCACTGAATTTAGGGGTGATTTGCCAGTTTGGAAAGACCATCCTGCTCCTCCTTGTCTGGTCCTTTGGGGTCAAAAGGAGTGATAAGTGTGGTTTCGGTTTGATATGTACAAGTACACTCTTGTAGCGGTTGTTGAATGTATGTCGTTGGTTCAAAGGATCTTTACAATTTCTTTTCATTAGGTTCTTCGAAAGGAGATTTGAGATCACATGAGCTGACTATAAATAGTCAACCTGGACAATTTAACCTCGAATTTAAACTATCATCAATCCAACAATGGCAAAAGGGAAAGAAAAAGAAAAAGCAATTTCCACATCAGAAACGTCAAGGCCACTAATAACCGAAAGATACCTCATAGAATGGCTAAAATCCAACAAACAACATTTCAAATCCAACAAAACCCAAATCCTAAGATCATGGATAGCATCATCAAATCTTTATGGTGAAATCTCCTCAAAATCCTTGAATCTGAACTATCCAACCGAATTCTATCCATTGGATTCGAAGTGGATCGATAGATTTAGTATCTCGTATATCAAGAAGACCAAAACAGCAGCTGCTTATGACAGAACGATTTCATTAGGAGTTTTACCTGTTGGAGATTATTTCGATTTTTTGATTGAGGAGATTGACAGGATTGAGGGGTTGAAGTTGGATGTTGGTGATCATGCGGAAAGAATCGTTGCTTATACTGACACCAAATTTTTCGTTGTTTATGATAGTACGCTTCACGCATATCATAATAAACCTTCAGATAGCGATTAGCGTCGGGAGGTGATTAATTGGTTTCATAGAGATATGTATTTATACTTTCAATGATACTGTAGAGTGCAAACCAGTACGTTCGAGCACAGTTTAGTACCAAACCCCTTTGATTCGCCTTCTCGATTCGATAGCAAGAAATGAAAATGCAAGTAAAACCCTTCCAGACGTGCGAGTACTATACATCTATCAAAGACAATAACAGAAGAGACCGCCTTCTTCAGAATCGTCAATCACTGTACCACTACCAAATCCCGAAAACATCTATCGCCATGCCACTTTAAATCCTTTCACAGAAGATCCTCGATCACACCATGAGATTACTGCATATGAAAGACAGAAAGAGATAAGCCCAATCTTCCAATCTTAACACCAACTATCCACTAAATCCAACATCAAAGAAACACTGTAATTCCAAAATGTCAGAAATCACAAACGAAGAACTCCTCTCCATCCTGAAAACGCTAAAAGAAACCCAAAAAGAACTACAAGAATGGACCCAAAATTCATTCCGTCTAAACCAAATCCCACTTTCGGAGATGACAGAATTCAAAGACTGGGAAGGGTTAACTCTTCACAATCGATCGTTGGGTTCAGAGATCATTAGTCATATATCTAATTTAGTCAAGTTGCCCCACAGTTTACTTGAACGGGGTATGGAGGAACAGAGGGAATTTTTGATTGCGGCTTTGACAGGGAGTTTGGAGAGGTTTTATCGAATGTCGATAGCTACGGAGGAATTGGAGATGGATGGGGGGAATCCAGCGTCAACGTCAATTTTCCCAAAGTCTTTCCTCGAACATTCTGAAAACGAGATTGCTGGTTGGAAACGTAAAAGAACAGATGATTCTTATGGCGATTTGATGCCTTCTTTGTAGAAGGCTTTTTGTTTGATTGGGATTAGGAACGGACCAGAATGAATGCATGATTAAGTGACATCTCGGGGTATCGTAAATGTACAATCTAAATATTAAGTGATAAGAAATAAAGAAAAAAAAATGCACAACAATACCAAACAGCCATCGATCGATATCAGAATAATAAAAACGTAAGACCAGTAGATCAAATCTAACAGTTCCATCAGTATTAATCCCCAGCCCAAATTTCCCACGCCCACTCACCAAAGACAATTCAAGAGTCCAAACTCTTCTTGCCCAGACTTTAACAAGCATCGTGGAAGATTTATCAAGACTAGAAGAAGGGATTTCAACCTCAACACCGTCCCACCAACATTTACGCTAAATCGAGGCCATCAGTAAGATCTCAAGATTTTGAGAGTACACTACGTACCGCAGGTTTTCTCCAGAAAAGTAACAATTTTTGTGCAGTCGCCATTTGTTGATGATCTATCGTTACGTGTTCTTGACCCCTTTCAGCTTCACTCATGCCAGGATGGATGATTCCTGTTTTGAGTAATACCAACGCCATTGAAGAGATGATATTTCGTGTTGGTTCACAAGCTCTGAAACCCCATTCATCCGTTCGATTGAATCCGCTAAGACAATGAGATCAGCTTGAAAACCCTTGATACATCAGTTCACGAGCTGACCCACCTCATACAAAGCATATCGATCAAATGCTGTTCAGCCATGTTATTCTCCTTATTAACATTTCTCTGCAAAGCCGTGAAAATCTGTCTTTTCCCCGCCAAAGCCGAACCACAATTCCTCTTTAACGCACGCAACTCCTCATTAGCCAATCCAGTGATGATATCAGTTCGAGCCAGAGCACCCGGTTTAGTGATAGAGAAATATTCAAGTTCTTCACGTAAGACGATGATCGCTTGTTTGGTCAACAAAGGATTTTGTTGTGGATCCATGGCGGTTAATTGATCTAGGGTGAATGAGTCTTTTGGTCCTAGCATGGGAATGTTTTGTTGGGCGTAGTAGAGACCTGTTTGAGTTGTTGAGCCGTAGAAATTGTTGGTTGCTGTTGACCAGAAATCTAAAATGTATTGAAAACAATCGGCATCGAACTGGTGTTGAATTAGAATTGGATTACATCTCGTTGAAAAACCACTCACATCAACAGTGAACACTCCGTCATCACCACCATCCCAACTAGCTGGTTTTGAAAGTATCAAACCCTGAGGGAACAAACCCAACAAAACGCTTTCAGGTAACAACATCAAAGTCTCCCTTTCGACTGGGAACATTCGACCGCGTAAATCGAGGTTCAAACGTGTGAGTAGTTGTTGAGTGTTGGATTGGTAGATAGGTGCTGAATACGATTGGGAGACTGAGGTGATAGGGTTGGAGGATGGGACGGAGGTTATGGGGTTATCTGCGATTGTTGCCATGGTGAATCAGATTATGTGAGTGATGGTGTGTTTGGGGTAGGGGTTGCGATTGAGTAGCAAGATTTGACTTGAGTCTGGTTCTTTACCACGTAGGTTAGTCTGATGGATATGGGAGTTGGATGAGTGTAATGCAATGTATGATATCGAAAGACAGAAAGAGTTAAGAAGGATAATCTCTATTGTAGCATCATTCCACCCATTGGTGGTGTAAACCGGCCACTCTTTTGATTCCGCTAATCGGGCTGCTTATACCAGATGCTTTCATTTTCTTATATTTTATGCATGCATCTCTATCCCAAACACCTCCCCACTCAAGGCTCAATGACCTCCTTCAGCTTCAGCTAAATCGTGATGTCCTTGTTTAGAGTTGTAGTATGCAGATCTGAAAGGGGTGTAAATTGAAGCATTTGAGTGGGATAATTTTACAACTTACTTTTCTTTACCCCATGTGTAGACGAAGTAACCTATTCACAATTAGCTTACTTCGACCATAAACGAAGGACATGAAATCGAGACATGAAAGCAATTGATGTAATCTACAGCATATCCAGAAGAATGGTCGAAGCTGCAACCTCGGTTGAAAACCTTGGGTAAAGCTACAACGACTGCCTCTTTACAGCGTCTAGTGAAAGACACGTTCAACAGCACATCACACTCGAGACCATCTGGTGATACAGAAATCGCCTAGAATTATTACAACCAAACACTCACCGAAAGCGACGGATGGAGCGAAGTAAGGAACAAAGTGCATCGTTCTCTTGAAACCGTTGAACAAGTATCCATGGAGAGCTCCTGCGAATGGTTTTTGTTGAAATGGGGTTAAACCTGTTGAGGTCACCATGAATTGGGTAAAGATTGATGAGAAAAGATCAGACAGAAGTAAGAAGAGAAATTGACGAAATGAGATGAAGGTTGAAGAACAGCTTATTAGTACTGAATCACACTAGGTAATTGTCCAACATACTGTACTGAGAGATACCCTTTTGCTTTGGTCCTCCCATATCACCCCACCAACCGATCTAAACGTTTTGTCAGTATCGTCCCAATGTAATGTCATCAATCCGATTCCTCCCGACAACTTGTGTCTTTATCCAGAATGACCATCCAGCTCCCAGTGTCGTTGTATATCCATTAGCGATATGCTCCTAATGCCTTGAGCGCTCTGTATTCTCCGCTCTCTGGATTCCCCATCCAACCAATCCATTGATATACTCCAGAGATATGATGTCCCAAGACGAAAAGATCGAACAACAACTCACGTAGGTTTTAGCTAAAAGTAGAATTGGTATCAGTATTCTGCTATAATTTTCACCACCAGGACCTAATTGATGTAACTCACCTCCTGGCATTCCACTTGACACTGGTGCGGATGGTCTCATATTGGATGAATTGGATGGTTGATAGTTAAATTAAATGTTAGGTGTAGGAAGAACCATGATGCTAGCAGGTTAACCAATGGCGGAGTAGGTGTTACCTCAAACGCCGATATTCCCGGTAATGTGGCACTCCATCTCTTTCACCTATTCTATCAATTCAAGATTAAAGATATACCTTTAAATCATCAGTCAACAACAACCAACAACTAATAACGACAATGTCTCTACTGGCAAATATCATAGGTGGTGGTGCATTCGGAATAGGTGTCAGAGTCTTCCAACTGGGATTACAAAAGAGAGGTTTATTCGAGGGTAAGTCGTTATCAAACATATCCTTCATCCTTGTGTTCTCATGTATTAAAATCCACCAGGTCCAACAGCACATCTAGCATACGCAGGAGCCTTCGGTCTACTAGGTTACGGAATATACGAAGGTGAACAAAGACAGTAAGTCCCTTCTTCATTGTCATGGACCAGTGGACTAACAATCTTCATAGACGTGTCTTACTAGATGAGAGAAAGAAAACACTACAAGAAAAGAGGGATATCGAGAACGCTGCGTATGCAGCATCGTAGGTCGTGATTCTTATGCAGATTTAATCATTCCTATGGACGACAAGGGTTTACACCGTATCACAACGTGGAATAGACATTGTTTTTGAACACCGTTTCAAGATCGGTGGATTGAGAATGCCTCTAGGAAGACTGGGAGGACGGAATCTGAACTACAACCTATCTAAGATGAGTTCGACACAACAGGATCTCTTGCTTAAAACGACGCCCGGGCGACTGGTAATTCTTCAAACTCTGCGTCGCCATTTTGGTTCGCACCGTTGGTGATTGTATATCTTTTCATCAGCGTCGACGTATCTTGGATAACCGTCTGAACGCAAAGAAAACTTGGTGAACGTCTCTTCAAGATGAATAATCATGAGTGGAACGACACTCAGATCAAGAAAGACTGCCATACCATTTAAATCGATTGATAACTCTCTACCATTGTCCTGTTTTAACCCCCCAGTGTTCTTCAAGAGCACAACAATACTACCATAAAAATTAGCAAGCAGTGTATTGTTAAGACGCCGGAATACGTGAATGGGATCAGAATGTAGATATATCAATAGCAATGCACGTCTACATCGATAAGACTACAGAAATCGACACCCCCTAAACCTCAACTTCAGGTTCTAAATCACCAAAAGGTCTACTACGGAAATAAGATTCGTCAAACTAGCAACTGTCAGTAAAACCCCTGGCTGATCCCCAAGACGTACCCAGAAAACACGAACGAAACCATCCTCTGCACCTGAAGCATAAGCTTTTCCTTGTGGATGAACGGCGATAGTGTTGATAGGACCACTATCAATTCATTAGCCTCCATGTTACGACTAACACAAGGGATACTCACAAATGACCCTTGATTCTACCAACTTCCTCCTCGAACAGTTTATGCCAAAATCTAGATTCAAATTTACCTGATCTCGTTGATGTTGTCGTTACGCTCATTGCATCTTGACCACCTCCGAGGATAACCTAAATCAAAGAGTCAGCGTTATCCCAAATGGAGAGAGTACACCTACATATGGACGAAGAGGTGCGATACAAGCACTATTCAGTGGTGTCTCCGTAACATAAACCTTCATCTCATCTAAAGTCTCCGAATCGAATATCTGAACAACATCAGTAAAACCCCACAGCCTATACCAATCTACCCACCCTGGCACTCTTGTCTTTACTCGAAGTAATGAAATAAGTTCCATCAGGACTTAATTGGATATCCGTAATCTCTCCCAAATGCGCTCCTTCGACTGCATTAACCTCTTCACCAGTTTTAACATCGTATTTAGCTATTTTACCGTTCTCGTGACCTGTGAGTATGTATTCTGACAATGGGGCGAAAAGTGCGACTGTAGCTTTTGAACCTTCTATCGTGATTTCTGACAATGGCTCGTTGGTTTCTAGGGTGTGTAAGTTGTGATCGACCGAATCGAAAATCCAACTTACGCGAAGATCCTTCCTCTCTGTTGATTGGGAATACACTGGGAAGCGTCAGCAAAAGCATCTACTGATAGTAACCAGACCTACCGAATAATACTAGGTTGACCACTTCTCTGCTCCGTAATACTTAAAATCAATTTATCGTCCTCACTCCAAGCAACTCTTTTAACTGCAGTTCTGAATTCCCAAGATTTCAAACATTTCCCAGTTGAGATTTCCCAAAGTTTCATCATGTTGTCAGCAGCGCCCGAGACCAAATATTTAGTTTGAGCTAAAAGACGTTTGTGTCGTTAGATTGGATTTAAGAATGTCAAAAAACAACGTATACCCACAATCACAGGCTACCGTCCAAACTGATCCATTGTGACCATTGAATGTACCTAATCTTTCACCGTTCGATGTGAACCAAACGTTGATAATCGAATCTTTCGATGCGGAGAACAACAAATCTCCCTCAGCGTTAAAAACGATCTGTGTTAATGAACGTTCATGACCTAAAAAAGTTGGTATCAGTAGATATACATTTTTTGGTGATAATTTTTATGATCAAAGGAACACCAGATTTTCGCTCCTGAACAACGATTCAAACGGGGACATACCTTGTAGAATGATAGGTTTCTGTTGGATATTATCAGTGGGTCATTCCTTGCTGTCATGTACTCGATCTACTCACCATTTTGTGATATTTTATGTATGATTTTCTGTAGGATTGACTGAATTTTCAATAATTCATAGAGAACAATACAACTTTCACGCGAATGTGGCATTCTCGGATATTAACGGCGAAGTGGCAAAGTGGCACATGTCTTCTTGTTCGAAGCTCGGAATGCAAGTACTGATATCGATGGATAGAAACTATATTCCGATCAACCCATGATACTCTTTATCATTGTTCAACATAGATTTGAAAGGCGTTACAGCCCTAAAAAGGTAAATGCCGTCAACACGCTCCTCAACCTCAAAACAAACCAAAACCTACGGACATGTGTCGTTATGTTTACATCTCAAAGATCAAACAGATCTCCTCTGTAACCCTGTAGAATGGATTAACAAAAACATCTATAACGACGGAACGTTACTCTCCGAGAAACTCGAATCGATAAAATATGATAAATTCACTCTAATTGTGGATGGAAAAATGGAAACAATCGATGATTATACTGTTTCGATGTTTAGGCACAGACGTCGTCAACTCCCGTCTCATGGTTCCAGGGTCACGGAGACAGACATGGTGATTTTGAGAACTGCTATCTGGAAGTCGTTTCAGGATATGGTCTGTTGGGTTACAGGAGGGGAGATCGGGATATTGGATGAAGATGATTGGGTTAAAGACGGGGAAGTTGAGAAAGTTGTTGTTGAATGTGGAGGAGAAAGTGAACCAAAGTGATATCGTTCTCTCAGTATTGACTGTGAGAGGAGCTACAGTGTTGTATTCACGGTAGGTCATACTGTTCGAATCATGTAGCTCCTTCTCACAACCAATCGCGATTGGTTTTGTTTGTCATGTTCCTCCTTGGATTGCCATGTCATGCTGTACAGAATATCCAAGAGAATAGCTGTATCATTCTTCCATTTTCCAAGCTGATCCCTTGTTGTAGACGTCTGTCGACTTTATCTACATCAAAGGATCATCTGTTGTTGCTTAGTAAGCTGATAGATAGATCCTTTATTCGACGACTTCTCTCACTCCTTCCATATCTGATCCCTTGTCGTAGACTTTCGTCCAGCTTATCTATATCAAAGGAGCATCTGATGCTGCTTAGTAAGCTGACTAGCAGATCCTTTGATCCACGACTTCTATCACTCCTTACATTAGTGGAGCTAGCTCTTGGATATTATGGGGGTTTTACGCAACTCAATTTCTTTTTCGAATCACTTCTTTCGCCACTCAAGCAAACACAACGCAACACTCGATTCTACAATCACAATACTACACGACAATACGCAATGTCACTTTCAGAGGTTATCTACACCGACGACCTTGCTCAATACCTGAGTGAAACGGGTGTCGACTTCGGCAATTTTATAACAAGAAATCGTTGGGTTGGAAAGAATGTTTTGAATCGCAACAAACCCCTTTCTGAATGGCGTTACACCGTTCAAGACAATGATTTCTCAGTAATCGTGAATGGTAGACAACGACGAATCAGGTATAGCGAATATGAGATGTTTAGAGAAAGAAAAGAATTTCCAGAAGAAGAGGAGGAATTCACTGAGAAAGATATGAGAGACATGAGAGAAGCGATTGCTATCAGTTTCGGCAATCTTGTTTTTGATTACAGACAAAGCTACAATAGAGATACGACAAAAGAATTCATTGAAGACGAAGAAGAACTAGCAGAGTATCTAATCTCAAGAAGAAACTTCCTTCAAGACAGTCTTAGTTGGGTTGGCAATCATGTTTACAACGAGGAGAAGGAAATTTCAGAAAATCTTGAATGTGTTTATGATGGTGATTTCTTTGTCAAGGTTGGAAGCAGCAAAAGACGTCTCACAGAAGGTACTATTCGCAGAGTTAGAGGGATGGTCAATTTCCCCGAAGACTGCGAGGATATGGATGAAAGTGGTTTGGAGAAAATGAGATCGGCTTTCAGTCAGTACTTCACAAAGATCGTCAACGACTATCGATCAAAAGTCAAAGAAGAAAAGAAGAGCGATATCGAGATGAGCGACGGATAAGGGAGGGATGAGAAGGTGTTGGGATCAAGGTTCATAGTACTTGTCTTAAAAGCTAGCTTTGCTTTCCATACCTTTTTGTTTTGTTTTTCAGTATCATCAGTAAGTTCAAGAAGTTTGTTAATTATATGCAATGAGTGTTTCCCCGACGGTCTCCGAGGTTATCTGAAGCTCTCAGTCTCTGGTTCAGTTGATAGGGGCGTGCATGTAAAGTATTGCGGTGTGTATAATCTCGCTGAGTGAAAAGAGTGGTAATACAGCAGTCAGAACGAGAGTGCTAGGCATGTACTGTACATTATCTTCCAGTACATTCCACAGGGTAGAAATTCATCATTGCTTTGTGAAATTTACAAATAAGTCCGGTTATCCTTTGTCCTGAGACTTCTTCTTTCCTTTTCATCCAGCTCCACAGGGTGAACTAGACAATCTCGTATATACAGATGGATTCCAATTGTTTCTTCCTTAAGGGCGGAACAGTTTTTGGGAGTAGCTGTTACAATGTATACGGAAAACACTATCTCCACTGCCCTTCCCTTGTTTTAGTTGTGTTCTCGGTGTTATCAATATGGTTTATTAGTAGATACGTTAGTGTCAGGCAATGAGTGTCGGTGCGATAACCCAATTTCAGATTCTTGACTGCTCTCCATTAGTGCTTTACATCATAGATTGTAGCAAATGTTTTCCAGGGGTATGAAGTCTTCCAAGCAATGCACTTTATGTCATGACACAATGTAAAAAGGTGAGACACGAAAGAGAAATTTCAAACACGTCCGGATATCCTTTATCCTAAGGACTTTTTCTTTTCCCTTCATACGACTCCACAAGGAAGCGACAAAATCCCCTACGTATATACGGACCGTTTCTAATCCTTACATTTCTTACTTTACAAATCCTCCCCGCCACCGAAATCAACAATCAACTTGTCTTTCAATCACAAATTCTCATCAAGTACAATGTCCGATCACGAAACCATCCTCGAGGAAACCCTCGCAGCATACTTGAGTAAACTCCCTTTCATCAACGACGACGACAAAAGACTCAAATGGGCTGTAAGCAATATTTCGAACAACGGTGTTTTGATTTCAAAAAGTCTCAATACAATCAAATACGACAATTTCACTGTCAAAATCGATGGAAAAGAATGGAAGTTGGAGGGAAAAACAGTTGAGAAGTTCACACAATTTGATGGTTTCCCTAGAGAACACGAGGAGTTGGATGGTGATCAAATGCGGAGTATGAGTCTAGGGATTACTAAGACTTTGGACGACATTGTTTTTTTCTATAGAAGGGAGAAGGGAGAATGTTGAGTGGAAGGTGCTCTTAAATACTTCTTTCCATTTTATCGTCTTTCCGAGTCTTACTGTAGTCGTTATGTTGAATGTACACTAGTATACCTCTATAAGCATTGATGTGCACCACGAGAATAAAGGATCGACCTCCATTCAATATGTACATATATCATCGTTCGAGTGATCTTTCCATATCGATTTTCCGAAGTCTCTTCCATCCTCCATCGAAACATGTCGCCGACAAACCTATCAGTCGAAGAAGCAGTGTTCATCGATTTCTTCCATAAATTCAAAACCGAAACTCAATCAACAAGCTGTACAGAATGGGTTCGATCAAACGTTTACGTCCAACTCGAAGAATCAGGAGATCAGCCAATCCTCCTTTCGAAATCCAAAACGATGAATCTAAAAACCATTCAAATCTTAAACAGAGACTCGCTGATCTACCTCAGTGACAGTATGAGAAGTGTTCTTAGAGAATATAGACATTTTCCGAAGGATGGTGATATGGATAGCGAGAGTAGGGAACAGGCTCTTTAAGCTATTGGGTTTGTTCTTGATAGTACGAGTAAAAACTATCTGAGACGTCCAAGAACTGTTCACAGGATGAGTGATACGGTTACAACCCCTGAAGGAGTTTAGTAGTGGCAATTCTTCGAGATGAATACATGTTTAGTGATGACCATTCTTCACACCAATCTTCACACCGAAATGTTTTACGGTGTTTCAGAACGGGGAGCTCACACGCACTCGGGATAAAACGTACAAAGGAGAGATTTCACACGAATAATTCCTTTCATTTGGCATGTACTGCAGCTGAGCCACAATCCTTTTATCCACCTTTATCGTCAATCTCCTTTCAAGTCATTCTTTTCAAGATTTCTACACAAAAAAGCCATACTCATATGGCCAGGATAATCCCATCTCCCCCTCTCTTTCTTACTTTAACCGTACATTGTTCGCCACCTAGAACAGAAGACTCAGCTCTAATCGAATAACAATGTTCTCCCTCCACAAATATCCAGAGATCAGTGAAAAAGACGACGAAGATATCTGGAATTCAATTTTCAAAGCCACCAAATCGACCAACGGAGATTTGGCGATGCAAAGATGGGCGAGTGAGCATGTTTATGTAAAGTCAACAAGTGGGGGCGGAGATTATGAACCGTTAGCTACATCCACAGGTTACGATGTATTCAATCTAAGAATTGTTTATGAAGATAAAATCAGAAGATTGACAGGGGAGATGAGAAGTGAATTATTCCGCAGTGAACAGGTAAATCAGTATATTCGAAAATTCAAAGACAAATATAGTAGGGATGGTACTTGTTGGGCTGTTGGTAGCATGCTTAGCGTGTATATTCCCAAATCTATCGAAAAATCATCTCAGCTCTCAACGAAAGGTTAAGATATAGATTGGGGAGGTATTGTGAGACCCAAAATTGTTGGAAAAGGGAAAGACTTGGTAGATCAATGGCGTATTTGATGAAACCGTGTGACTGCACCTTCCTTCCACATCAGTCCTCCTATATTCCCAACAACCTCCTATCCGCTCCTCGATCAGTTAACAGTCTGCCCCACCCCCTGCCGGTCCTATAACAAAGTCATTGCATCTAGCGGGTATGTTCATCCAAGAGAATAGTTGGATCAGTTTTATACAGTGTAGCATGAAAGATGCATCTAGCGGGGTATACCTATACAAACATAAAGATCCGTGACACCGAAAACCCAAATCAAAATCTTTGCTTCATTCTTGCGCCGACAGTCTTCAAATGAGCATAAACTTTTCCGGGTGGTGAACCAAGAATCAGGGATACAACGGCGTCACGAGCGATTTTGATGTTCTGAACGGAACCGAGGATATGGATGTGACTATAGCCTATCGTTAACAGGTAACCTATGAATGATATTAGAAATATACCTACGTTTCTGCCAATACTATTCTCGTTCTGCTAGCGTTCTCAATTGAGAATTTGACTTTACCACCTTCACCTGCTATACGACCTATAGCTCTGGAGAGATGGTCACCGTGGAGGGTTTTGACGTCTTTGACTTCGAACGAGTCTAGATAGAGATCGTCTAAACGCAAAAGAGCGAGGGCATCCTGTGGAGATCGTAAGCTTTGCTCGGCGAAAATTGGATGTTAGCTTACATTGACATCAAAACCTAATGAGAAAGCTTTGACGAAATCGGCACCTTTTTGTACAGATCCTGAATCGACTGTGTGACCAGATGTCTATGAACAAGTTAGCGAGGTTCTAAGCTACCGATCCACATTCTGGTTCACTAGCTTATAACTCACCTTCATCTCCACACACCGCCTTTTAACATTCATCCTAACCTGTAAACCCAACATCTCAACCATAGGAGTATAGAGATTAACCCATTCCCGTTTCAAAGGAGTCATTCTATGAGGTGGTATAGGAACTCTTCTGAATTCATTCTTCAAAACGGTCGATTGAGCAGCTGTTGAGAGAGGTGCGAAACCTGATGAAGATTCGGCGTTTGATACTGGGATTGTAGATGTTGAACCTGAACCTGATGGAGCTGATGAGATTAGGATTGAATCTTCATTGTCTGAATCGATATCCATAGACGCTGAAGGTTTTGATTTTGTTGATTTAGGTTTTGTTGTCACTAAAGAGATTTCTGGTTGGGGCTCAAGTTGAGCTTGTAGAGCTTTGTGTCTATGAGATTTGTGAGCCATGATTGGGGATGCTGTGGATGGGCAAGAGATGAAAATGTAAGTAAGTAATTGAATAAAGGTTGAAAATAACACCAAGTCAATGAAGATTTTACTTTGCGTCTATTAACTTTTCAGCGGCAAGTCTGAAATGACGTGTATTAAAATTTCGTTATCAACACTCACGCGATCTATTGATCTGGTGTAATCTAACTTTCTCTTTCTTTCTTTCTTTCTTTCTTTCTTTCCTACTTATTCTCATATCAAATATCATCCATCCCCACCATGCCTAGATCTAGTTCCCTCACAGAGGGTAATGGGTACAGTAGCAAATCCAAAAAGAGAAAGCTACCTCTCACTATCCCACGTCCAGAATACCCCATCAAACGACAAACCAGTACACTCGATTCTCAAGATTCTCAAACTAGCGAGTCACTCAATGTCGGTACGGCCTCCACTCCTTCACCAGCTCCGCATAGCAAGAAAAGGGACAAGAAGAGACGAAAACTTAGCTCTGGTTTACCTCCTTCCCCTCTTACGTTGACAGACACCGTCAAAGTCGACAAACTCAACGCTCAACCTTCTCGAGGACTCGATGATGTTCGAATTAACTCCACCGACATCAAAGCTAATGGTATTGGTAACCAAAGCAGTCGTCCAATCAAAGGTTATGGTGAACCCAAACTCAAGTATCGTCCCGAAATGCCTGTAAACCCTTCTGTCAAAAGACATCGATCAATCACCCCTGTCCTTTCAAACGATAATGTCAAATCAGAGAAAATCGAGAAAATCGAGAAAGTCGAATATCTAGTAGAAAAAATGGAGAAAAGACTCAAAAAGCAACAAAAACTCATCGAAGACCAAGAAAAAGCTCTTCAATCCAACAAGAAGCTTTTAGACGACAGACAAAAGGCTTTAGATATTGCTAAACAAGCCTTGAAGGAGAGCGAGGAAGGCGATAAGATCCAACGGGATGATATTAAAACTAAAGAAGAGGAGTTGAAGATGAAGGAAGAAGTGATTCGAGATAAAGAACAAGTTATCAAGGGATTGGAAGAAACGAAGGAAGCAGTCAAGGAAGCTTTGAGTTGCGGTGTTTGCTTTGAACCCTTAAACGATCCTCATATGTAAGTCTACAACATTGATCAAGCTAATGGAAGTCTCTCGTGTGGTCATGTCGCTTGTAAAGAATGTCTGAAATCATGGTTCAGAACGGCAAACGCTTATCGAAACGAAATCACACAACCCATCACCATCAATACAGACTTGTCCTATCGTTCCAAACTCTGTCACGTCTGTCGTACCGTCATCATCCGTCGTCCAGCTCGAATCTACCTCATGCAATCGATGCTTGAACCACTTGGTATTTCCCATCCCCTGCCAACTCTCTCACAAGACCCTGATGGTGATCCATGGATGCTCACGTTCCCACCGGAGAAGGATTCCTATAAAATCATCGATGACTCGGATGATGTTGAAAGATGTCCCAAATGTTTCTCCGAAATCGACGGTGGACAGTGTGGGAGTTGCGACATCGAATTCAGCGATTACGACGCAGATTTCATGTCAGACGGCGAGGACGATTTTCCTCCGAATCTCCCCTTTGACCATGGAGAAGATGAGCACGATGGCTTCAATCATTTACTCTACGGACGACACGACCATCACGATCACGGTTTAGACTTGGAAGCGGAAGAAGATGACGATGATGTCGACGTTCACCCTCGTAGCCTTACTTATGCTGAAGTCTTCAATGACTCCGATGAAGGATCAGAAGACGAGTACGGGGGATCTTTCATTGATGACGGAGAGGAAGAAGACGGCACAGAGATTTCAGAATCTGACCATGACTCTGTTATCCCCGTACCACCACGTCGACGTCGACGATCAACTCCAATCCCCGTCGACTCCGAGTCAAATTCAGAAGATACCGATAATTCAGATGTTGAAGATGAGGAATCAGTCGAGGAGATTGATGTCGATGAATTACGTCGTAGAAGAGCAGCTAGGTTCGGAAGAGCGTACGTCTACCTTTTGCGATAATGTACTGATCCTTGCCAGTCCAGCGCAAAGTCCTGTTCCTGATGATATTCCACGTCGTCGTCAAACATCAAGAAGAAGACCGATCATCATCGAGTCAGATTCAGACGAATAGATCATCAGCGTTTTTGCAGTTTTTATACCATTTCATTTATATCCCACATCATCGAGATATCCTTTTATTGTAGCCTTTTTCATGTTTCCATATTCACTGTATACTTTTTTCCCCCCACTTATTGACGTATGCACACCTTCATGTACTAAAATTGCAAATCGAAAAGAAGTGATCGGAACCGAACACGCTCTAAGACTACCTCCCTGCCATTTGTACACGCCGCCCGTCGCTAGTCTTTGCTGGAAAGAGAAGAAGGGGAAGAGAGAAAAGAAAAGCTAGCGAAGAAAGAAGGTGGAGGGAGAGGATGGAAAATAAAAGAGAACAATAAGAAATCTATCAAAAATAGAATGAGCAGAAGAAGGGCAGAAGACGTAAATCCAAGAAAGGAAAGATGTAAAAAGTAGAGGAGAGAATGACGAAGGGATACTCAGATAAAGGGCGTTCGGGGTGATGGAGGAGGACCTTTGTGGTTAAGTGGGCTCTCGTCATTAGGTTTCAGAGGTTACGATAATGTGGAGAGATCTGTGGTTGTGACGTTTGTGGATTGTATGGAAGTAGGAAAGTAGGACTGAAGTAGTAGTAAAAGGTCGAATAAAATTCTGCCTCACTCAGGTTGTTTCAGGAACATCTCTTCCAGGAACATGGCAGTTATGGAAGCTAAGAAGATTCGTACGCACGTTCATGATTCCAGTTAGTCAACCACAGATATCATTCGTTCATTCTTTAATTACAACAAACAACAATTCTTCTAATTTAGGAACGACCTAACATCTTGGCGATCTATAAACAAATTGAGGTCCTTGAGGACGATGAAATATGCTAACTCTCCTTTATTTGTCTCCTCCTGCTCTAGTCTATTAACATACCTCTTTTGGTAGGATTCTTTTTCATCCGATCAAATAACATTCCTGACCGAAGATGTTTATTTCTGGCTTTTTGAAACACCTCTCACTGATCTGAAAGCAACGTGTACAGCCCAGAAGAAGATATTTTGTTTACACCACCACCACCCCATTTTTTCCCTTCGATCAATTTGATTATGCCGTTGATGGGGATAATGTCTTTGCGTCGGCAGTCAAGAAAAGATGAAAGAGGATAAATACCAGAATCTTTTTTTTTTGACAGAGATGAATCTTCATCCCCCCCTCGTGAAAAAAACCCATCAAAAAAATGTTGGCTCAAGGTTTAATTGCAGCTTTACTCTTACCTACTTTGGTAGTTTCGAGACCTACCATCAGTACTCGTGATAATAAATTTACATCGATTTTCGCTTCGTACGCTAACGTCCAAGCTCTCAATGCTACTTATCACCAATATCTTGAGGTGAGTGTATGAAGTTGAACATGTTGACTGATCTAATCTAGGTTTTCGTTACTGCCCAATACTACCTTACACCAGCTACTGGAATCGTCTACACCCCAGCCGATAGATTTACCACCTTAACCATCGAAAGTGTAAGTTCCCCCTTCCCTCCCCAGAAGCAAAAAGACTGATGATTGCCAGACAACATCATCCAACACAACTGGATACTTGGTCTACGGTTACGGAGGTCAATCAGTTACACCTCTACCAACTGGACAATATTCTATCACCAACCCAGCCAAAGAATACGCTAACTACATCTTACCATTCTTACCATTCGGTTCAGCACCTGTTGAACTTTGTACTTACTTCTACAAAGAACCTACTTCAGGTGTCTCTTCTGCTGGTACTATCAACAGATCTGGATTCGACGTTACCGCTTTCGCCAGTAAGATCGGGCTGGGATCTCCTATCGCCGGTGAGTTTTTTTTTTGATACTGTATCTCCGATTGGGTGACTAACGGGAATCTCATTTAGCTCAATGCTTCTACGTCATCAACGGTCCTGTCCCTACTACTACTCCATCCGTGGCTCCAGCAACTAGTTCAAGCCAGAGTTCTTCATCAGCTGTCACTTCTTCTAGTTCAAGTGTAGGAACTCCAGAAAAAACTGTTACCACGACCACGACCACTACTGTTACCACTACTGTTACTCCAAACACTTCTTCAAGTAGCAGTAGCAGCGTCGTAGTTGTCGTCCCTTCGACTTCTACTAAGGTTACAACCTCAAGCAGTTCTACTGTATCCAGCTCCAGCTCCAGCTCAAGCAGTTCCGTTGTAGTTGTACCAAGCTCCAGCTCCAGCTCCAGCTCATCTTCTTCATCATCAGCTTCAGTACCTTCCTCAAGCTCAAGCTCAAGCTCAACTTCGGTCTCTTCATCTACCCCAGTATCGAGCTCGAAATCATCCAGCAGCTCTTCAGTTGTTTCCTCATCATCTTCATCCTCTCCATCCTCTTCATCAGTCGTCTCATCATCAAGTATTTCGTCAGTCGCTTCATCATCCTCGGTAGCTTCATCTTCATCTAAAGCGTCTTCATCTTCGGTCGCTTCGTCCTCAGCTTCTTCCTCATCAGTCGCTTCATCTTCAGCTTCTTCTTCATCTGTCATATCATCTTCAGCTTCATCATCATCTTCATCATCATCTTCATCATCCTCTTCCTCAGCTGCTTCTTCCTCAGCTGTTTCATCTTCTTCGATCGCCTCGTCCTCATCCTCATCCTCATCCTCATCCCCATCCTCATCGAAAGCATCATCTACCATCTCCTCCTCTTCAATCCCCAGCTCATCAGCATCATCCACCGGATCATCTTCAATCCCAACTTCCTCAGCATCATCATCTTCATCTTCAGCTGCTTCCTCATCATCAGCAGCTTCCAGCGTCACAGCTCCACTCGCTGCTTACCAAACTACCGTAGCCTTCAATGGTCAAACCTACATCAACAAAGGTTTGGTAGGTTTCGGTCGTATCCCTGGAGATGCCGTTGATTCTCGAGGTGAAACCATCGGTGGTATTGGTTCAGCCATCGCTCTTAAATCATTCACTAAAACAGGTAACACCTACTCTGGTGTAATGGTCGTCCAACCCGATAGAGGTCACAATACAGCCACAACTACCGATTACATTGCTCGTCAACACAACATCGCTTTCACCTTGAACCCATACTACGGCTCAACCAAACTCAACTACTTTGTCGCTGCCAACACAACTTTCAACCTCTCTTACCAAAGTTCTTTACTTTACTACGAGCAAGATGGTACTCCAACTACTGGACTTGATGCCACGGCTTTCAGAGCCGGCAGTGTCAACTACCCAATCGCTTCATCAACTTATAACAGAATCTCAACAGATGCCGAAGCTTTAGTTCTTAACGCTGACGGTTCTTTCTGGGTAGGAGACGAGTACGGACCATACATCTACAAATACTCTGCCGGTGGTCAATTACTTTCAACCATCGTTCCTCCAGCTGCAGTTCTTCCTATGTTAAACGGTCAACTCTATTTCGACGCTGAGTCATCCACTCCTCCAACCACTGGCAGAGCCCAAAACCAAGGATTTGAAGGTTTGGCAATCTCCGCAGATGGAACTACACTTTACGCCCTTTTACAATCTGGTTTAATGCAAGATTTAGATGCTGCTTTGGACGATGGTGTCTACACCAGATTGTTCTCTTACGATATCACAGGTACACCAAAATTGGTCTCTTCATGGGTTGTTCAACTTCCAGTTACCAACGGTAAAGGCAAAGCTCTAGCTTCCAGTGAACTTCATTGGCTTTCACCCAACACTTTGATGATTCTTTCAAGAGACGGAAAAGGAAACGGTGATACCGATCCTGATTCCAAACACAAAGATTTCATGCTCATCTCTACCGTCGGTGCTACTGATATCGCCAACACTGCTTACACCACTGGTACAACCCCTGTTGCACCTGGTGGAGTTTTGGTCTCAAGTATCGTCCCAATCGTTCCAACTGAATTCATCGATATCACCAAGGAAGCTCAATTGGAGAGATTCGGTTTACACAACGATGGTGTATTCGAAGTTGAATTGTTGAACTCTAAATGGGAATCGATCGTAGGTTACACTTCAGATACAGGTAGTGAAAACCGCTGACATAATGATTAGGCTTTGGCTTCATGTCAAGACCCAGCTTTCCCTAACGATTACTTCTTGTTCAGTTTCTCTGACAACGATTTCATCACTACCAACGGTTTCGAAGATGGACAAGCTTACTCTGACGCTTACGGTTCCACTCTTGATAACCAAGCTTTGGTTTGGAGAATCACTCTTCCATAGATAATCGATCTCTTGATCACGGACATTAAGGACAATTTTTAAAAAAGTACATGCAATGCACTAATTATTTGAACACTGTAAAATACCACCTCAGCATCGTTTGTCTAATTGAACTCATCCAATTCTTCCTCCCTTTGAACTCTTTTTGAATAAGACATGGGACCCGTGGCACCATTAGGAACGTGGAATCTACGATCGATCCTTCCGAGTAAGAATAGCGATAAGATTAAAACATCAATGGTAAAGTTGAAAAGGTAGAATGCAGGTTTTGAATCCCACCAGGCTGGATCAGTAGCTAGAGGAGCAGGTGACCAAGTTGTACCACATCTAAAACCAGCTTCTATAATTGCTAAAGCAGTCGATAAAGCTAATATCGTTACTTTAGCGTTCCAAGATCCAGTACCGAATATATCTTTCTCTTCATGTTCTTTGATTACTGCCAAGGTTAAAAGGAAAGCTGGTGAGACTGCGATAACGATGAAATAAGTTTGGGCTAATCTTGAAACAACAGTTGTTGCAGTTGAGATACCGCTGAGAGTAGGACTTTTGACTCGTAAGACGATGATCACGATTAAAGGGATGATCAAACCAGCGACCGCCCATAAAAACATTGTATTGATTCGAACAACGACAGTATTCCAACCGAATTCAGGATAAACACTTCTAACCATCCTCCAAGCGAACAGATTATTGATAATGTAAACAAGCAAGATACCGGCGTTCAAGAACACACTGGAAACCAAACTGATATCAGCGTTGGTAGGTTGTGTCGCCCAAACTAATCTGAATACACAGGCCATGATTCTGGACATGCTGAAACCGAAACATAAACCGTTGAAGAGGAATTTATGACCTCGTTTGTTGTTTAGTTGGAGGATCGTCATGTGTCCCGCTGCTAGGCATACGAAGAGTGCGATGAAGACTGCACAGATTGGGACATCGACGGCGACGGTTGGGATACCACCTATTTGAGCTGTGAGTTGTGGTGTTGAAGTAACGTTGTTTGACATGGTGGAAATGGTCTTTTCGATCGGGGGTTGTTAATCTACAGTAGGTGTATGACACTTTTCTATCCTATCGCTGCTTCACTGGTTGAGTCGCGTGATGTAGATAGTTTGTTTATATTGAAAGAAAGATAGAAAGGAGAAGAGCAAATTAACTGAGAGATAAATGCACAATCCGCTGTACGGGGTTCAGCCAGCGGTCAGCGGTCGTGCAGCGGCCATGCTCGTAGCTTTGTCCATCACTTCGGTCTAAGCAATTTTAATTTAGTTCAACTTGTAAACAAACACTGAACCTTGAATACTACTTTCCTTAAGTACCTTAATTCAGACTAAAACCGAGTTGGTCATCAGGGTGACCTGAGATCCAAGTATCTGAAAGGGGGGGGAAGCTGGGAATGGCGACGCCACTTACAGAATAAGTGATTAATACGTGTATTAAAGTGATGAATGATTAATTGATACCGGCTGTCTCCTATGCGAAGCTGTGGTGTAGATTCAGACTGGTATTCTAACTGTAGATACTGTACTTGGAAGTAGATGGATATTAGACAGAGAGCTTTAGCTTAGAAGTCAGTAAGAAAGAGTAAGAGTAATAGTAGTACAGGCAGTGACAAGAAGAGAAGAGAATACAAGGGAAAGACATAAAGGGATTCACGTCATGTCCGACCCAGCGATTCCAATCGTACATGGACACACCAACCATAAGCTCAAGGGCAAGAGTTTGCTGTACAGTGTATCTGTTTTTATGAGTATAGGAGTATGGCTGTTTGGGTAAGTGACATGAAGTATCTGTTACAGTTCTCAGACAGCTAATTCTTAACCATTCTAGTTATGATCAAGGGTGAGTTTCGTTTGTCGCTGTATGGCAAATGATCTAACAAGGGAATAGTGTCATGTCTGGTATGTTTCTCTTTGGTTTGTCATATTCAGTCTAATGATCTTCTTCAGGTGTAATTACGGGCCCTTATTTCAAGTGAGTTTGCTCAAGTAACTGAAATCTAAGCTGACCCACGACTTCAGAGCCTATTGTAATGCCTTTCTCAAATCTGATCTCCTAGCATTACTGACAATATGCAGTCAATCAACCATCATCGACAAAAATAGGAAAGTGAGTTGACAAATGATTTAGCAAATTGAATAACTACTGACGAATTTACAGTATGGTAGCTGTACTAGAGATTGGCGCTTTCAGTTAGTCACCTCTACGACACTTTCTTCCTTAGTTAACCTCCACTCCAGTTACATCTCTACTAGCGGCTCACTTAGCAGATAACTACGGTCGACGTCTGACACTCCGACTGGGGGCTGCTGTATTCACAATAGGAGGCGCTTTACAAACTTTATGTAACGGATATGGAATGATCGTTGCTGGACGGGTGGTTAGTGGATTTGGAGTGGGGATGCTGAGGTTAGTCAGCTATTTGTGTGTCTGATTACCTAGCTGATTAACCATAGTATGATTGTTCCTATATATCAATCCGAGATAGCACCAGCTAGTCATGTATGTGACATCCGTGGTCTGAATGAACACCTACTGAATCTGCATAGCGTGGATTATTAGGATCTGTCGAATTCACCGGTAACATAATAGGATATGCGTCCTCAGTGGTAAGATATCTACCAAAGAAACTCAGTGACCACACGTAACTCTGACACACTTCTAGTGGATCGACTATGCCTGCTCCTACATCCAATCGGACTGGTCATGGCGTATCCCCCTCTCAGTCCAATGTCTCGGCGGTATCGTCCTAGCCCTAGGAAGTTTTCTCATGCCAGAATCACCAAGATATCTCATCGATACCGATCAAGAAGTGGAGGGTCTAGCTGTCATTGCCGATTTCCAGGGTGCAGAACTTGATGATGAATTGGTTTTGGCGGAGTATAAGGAGATTAGAGATGCTGTTTTGGCAGATCGAGCTGCTGGGGATCGATCTTATAAGACCCTTTGGAGAAAGTATAAAGGAAGAGTTATGATTGCAATGAGTAGTCAAATGTTTGCGCAGTTGGTAAGTCGGTCGTAAAGCTTGGATCATAAGTTAACTGATCTTTCTTCAGAATGGTATAAACGGTTAGTTATTATTTAGGCAAACTACCCATTAGCTGATTCATGTCCCCCTCAGTCATATCATACTATGCTCGTGAGTTATTTGTCCTGTAGGATTACTATCACTAACACGCGCTCAGCTCTGGTATTCGAACGTAAGTGAAGATTCCATCCCCCACTAACATCAACAGAGGCCGGATGGATAGGTCGAGATGCGATATTGATGACAGGTATAAACTCTTTGTTCTACACTGCCAGTTCTTTACCCCCATGGATACTCATGGATCGAGCTGGACGTCGGCCAATACTCTTAACTGGGGCAATCGCAATGGCAATCGCCTTGACTGCGACTGGATGGTGGATCTACATCGATCAAGCAATAACACCCAATGCTGGTGAGTATAACATCTATCACCACTACGACTGGCACTGGAACTGATCATACATAGTCGTTATTTGCGTCGTCATTTACAACGCAGCATTTGGGATGAGTTGGGGACCAGTTCCTTGGCTTTATCCACCTGAAATTATGCCTTTACCATTCAGAGCGAAGGGTGTTTCATTGTCAACGGCGACTGTATGTTCATTGATGAACAGCGGAGAACTGACATAGGTAGAATTGGCTGTTCAATTATTGGGTTGGAGTTTCGACACCATTATTCCAAGAACTTATTGGTTGGAGATTGTATCCTATGCACGCTTTCTTCTGTGCTTTATCTTTTGTTCTTGGTGAGTAATGGAGTTTATCACTTGTAAATTTGGTCTAACCTATCTCTTAGTTTATTTCCGTAAGTCTAGCTTGAACGATGTTGGATCATTACTCATGATATTAGTATATCCGGAGACAAGGGGTGTTCCATTGGAGGAAATGGATAAATTGTTTGGTGATGGTAAGTATACATTTGTCTATCGACCTGACATTCTATCAGATGTTGACGACGACGATGAAGAAGATGGGGAAGATAACGGAGAAGAGGAGGACGGCGATGATGAAGGCTCTGATACATCCTCCAATTTCGCTGGTGCCTCTCTACCGACATCCAGGAAACCATCTCCAATGCCAACAAGAACCGATAATCAAACCATTGTCGGTAAGATAACAAACGCAGTAGGAGCGATGTTTGGTGGAAGGAGATCGAGTTTGCGTGGGGATTATAACGTCGTTGGGGAACAATAAGAACTCGCGAGTAAGTGTTTTTCCAGGGACTCTCAACATATGCTAATTTGTCTCGTAGGACTCAATCACGATGTGAGGAATGTGGATCTAGAAGCTGCAAGGGAATTTGAAGTTTTGCCTGAAGAGGATGAAGTCGAGGGAGAAGAGAACGATGATGAGGAAGAAGGTAAACCCCTGACGCGATCTTGATACGTTTCCTTTATACTGTGTTGAGTCTCTGTTAGGTTTGGCGATTTGTTTTGTAGCATAGATACCGACATGCATTACCCCTTAGACGAGAGTTGCTGGTACAATCAAAGTCTACTTTTACCAGAGGATGAGCCGGCAATCTTAACCAAACTGAAGAAGATTTAGTCACGAAGTTACAATGGTACATTACTCACGTTTTACCATAGTTCTTACCCCCGAAAACGACTTCCAAACCTTCAACACAAAGTCCAATTCCACTTCCACCATCATGATTCTCAAGTAAATGATATTGATAATTCATTTTACCTTTTTCTTTGAGATCTGCCAAATAAGCTTGACCTTCTGGATATCTTTTAGCGTAGTCGAACGCGATGAAACCTTGCATTTTGGCTTTCATTGAGATTAGGGCTGCTGTGTTTTGGATCCCGTATCTTTCGGATGAACTATTGAAGTTTGGGTTAGTTTCTTTTAGAAATAGGAGACTCACTTGTATCCTGAGATGGCTCCACACATGACTATTCTGGCATATGGTTTCAATTGCGCCAAAGCCATATCTAAAATTTCACCACCAACTATAAAAGCTTATTAACGGATTGTGAAGACTTGGAGGTAAAACGACTTACCATTATCGAAATAAACATCTAACAAACCTATCTTCCTGAATTCATCCTTGAATTTTGAATCCTTGTAATTAAGTACGGTGTGAACACCGAGTTGTTTCAATGAATCACATTTCTCAGTGTTACCAGCGATAGCGATTACTTTACACTTTGGATGTGAAAGTGCTATTTGGGTTACGATGAGTCCTACTGATCCTGCTGCTCCGGAGATTAAGACTGTATCTCCATCTTTTAGATTTCCTATGTCGAAGATTCCCTTTGATTTTTGAGTCCTGTACGATGGGTTGGGGGACTTACGAAATACGCTGTCATTCCTGATGTACCGAACAGACCTAGATGATCAATATCTTGTCCACCTTTCGGTGTCCTATAAGAATACACTGTATCAGTATATGTTACCATTTGTTTGATCACCCACTCTTTCTTCTGTAAGGCTTTAGATGGACCGATCCAATATTCTTGCCATCCTAGTGAACCTGATACCAAATCGCCCTCCTTAAATTCATTTGATGAAGAAGAGATCACTCGTCCTATCCCACCCGCTCTCATGACTTCACCAATTTGAACGGGGGGTAAATAAGATCTAACATCGTTCAACCATCCTCTCATAGCTGGGTCCTAGGATGTTTGATCAGTTCATTATTCGTACATGGACAACGTATCAGGAGGGAGGTGTACTTACTATACTGACGTATTCGACTCTAACCAAAACCTCGTCATTCTTCAGAGTTGGGATTGGGATGGTATCTTGTCGGAAGGTGTTGGATTTGATCGGTCCTTTGCCTGGTCTTTCGTTTAGCAAAACTCTTTGGTTGGTTGTTGGGAGGGAAGTCATTTTTGGTGTTTGTTATCTCAAAGATAGATGTTTGTATTCAAGAATTTTTGTTCTCTAGTGCTTTCTGTTACCTCATGATCGTATCGGTTATTCACGCATCCGCACCATGGATTCCGGAAAAAACGGAATCTTCGTGCTTACATCGATTAGTAGACTCGTACATCGCTAGAAGTAAGTTAAACCATGCGTTTAGTGTAAGGATATTGGTGAGCAGACGATAGGAAAGCGTAAAATTTGAGTGGAACATGAAAGTCGTTGGTCACAAATCAAATCCTTCCCTAAGACCTCCTACAGTTTTGCTACGGTGATTACGAACTTTGCTTTGGACTTTGATATCAGTGACTTCGATTTCAAAACCTGCTCCTGTCAAAAGGAGAAACGCTAACGACAGAGTGTTAGTATCGAAAAAAACACATTAATGCTGCGAACTATGGTTGTGAGGATGTATTGTCGATGCTTCGTCTCAAAAGTTGCTTCAGATGATCCCAATTGTTAGGACGTAGAACAGGCAGTCTCAGCGTTCATGCTAACGATTGGAGGAGTTCAGGTCTACACTGTAGAGCCCAAGTGTACTCTCGATGCTGAGGAAAGTGTGCCATAACAGTATGTAGAATAATGGAAAGAGTTGCTTTGAATTACGAGCAGCTTAGCGCTCGAACTTCTAACATAAACTCTAATCCCGCAAATCTCCGTGTAACACCACCCAAATCGTACCGATATACTGACATGCATATTGCATAAAGCTATATAACAAAACAACTCGCGCTATCTAACATCTCCAATAAAAGATACACTCTTCGTTAGTATATCGGCTAGTATAACCGCCTTTCATTACGTAATAGTTTATGATCGCGGTAGAGACGGGTTCGACTCCCGTACGGAGAACATTTTTGCTTCTTTTTGCATCCCACTGCTTTTGACTTTCCAAAGCTTTTTGGAAGCGGATTGGGAAGTTTTTGTGTCGATGAGGTGAAAGTGCCACATTAAAATCAGGAGTGCCACATGTATTTTTTGGCGCGCGTTAAGATCTTCCTTTGGGTTCTCTTAATAGATACTCGATGACTTGACGTTTAGTCGCTACTTGGATCTGAATTGGGTCATGATAGAGAGATAAGATGGGATGACTTGGAGCGAAGTCTGATTCGACAAGTGAGAGTAATGGGTCCCGCTTTGTCAACTGACAGGATTATTTCCACTCAACCGGTGAGATTATAACCGTTATGTACCCGGGTGATTAAAAATGACTGCAGCTGACTGACGTATTGAGTATTGGATGTGTCGATGAAATAGATGATAATCAAATGTTGAGATATGATTATATGTCTACCAACACTTATCACATCATACAGCCAATTAAGATAAAGTAAACAGTCGAATCAAAACAACACAACAACGAAAAGAACCGAATCAAATTGACCATGACATCACCTCTCAACCTTTCCAATATAGGTTACGAACTCGATCAAGCTCGATTAGAAAGGTCCAACTCGAATGATAGTAATTCAACATCAACATCAACTTCATCTACAAATGAAATCAAAATCGATGAGAAACCTTTCCCATTATGTCTACTTTGTTTGAATAGACCACCTTCAGCTGTACTCTTACCATGTGAGCAATACGTACCGTACTCGTACAGCTTTTACCAATTCTAACCAAGGATTTTCAGGTTGTCACCTAAACCTATGTTATCTATGTGCACCGCTTTTACTACTTCGTTGTCAACCAATCCAAAAACCAGAGACAGAGACACAAGAAAGAATCCCATTCAATCAACTTTTAATGAAAGCAACTCGAAATCATCCTTCACGTAAATATCTCACTGGTTATCATCCATCGCCAAAAGCAATACCTGGTGGGGAATACGATGGGATGAATCTTTTACCTGGTGATGTTGCTCAGGAAACTTTTGTTAGTAGTTTAGATGAATCTGGACGGGTTAGGTTAGAAAGTGAGAAACATTCTCATGGTTCGGCGAAATGTTTGATTTGTAGAGCTGGTGTTCAAGGTTGGTTAAGAGTTTATACTTAGGACGGGTGTTGGATTTTCAATCGTCACAACCGTCGTTCTAGACAAGGAGAATTTCGATTCGTCAAAGGCGTCATCCAGTTGTATTTGTTGTATTTAAATCAATCGTCGCTATGATTCTAGGCAAGGGGAGTTCAGTTTATGCTTAGCGTTGGTATCCCATGTTGTACTTCTAGTCGATGTTACAATATTCATTCAGCAAGAAAAAGGTTCATCATGCTCTATTATCCATTATATGATGGCCTCAATATCAACCGCCTACGTCTGCAGTTTACGTTTATTACCCTTCTTCTCACTATCGGCGTGACTAAACGAATGAGCATTTTCCACTTGCACTGACTTACCTCTCAAACGAAACTTCAGTTTGGAAACCGCCAGTAACTAGTTTCTGTTCCAAATCATAACCCAAAACCGAGACTTTGAAATGTCTCCCGATCGTCATTATTCTCTTCACCAATGGATCAGTTTCCGTAAGTGTCGTATCCGGTGCTTGACGAGTCCATATTGATATTCTATAGAATCCAGGTCTAACGGATACGATTACACCAGTGACGAGATCGGATTGGAGTGGGGCTTCGTCGACTTTATCTGATGGCAAGGGGGTTTCGAAAGTTTCACCAATAGCGGCGAGCATCTGAATGTCAGTTGAGTATGAGGGGTGGACTTACGGTGTATAACCACATTTTATCGATGGCAGCTTTTGTTTTATCTCTTGGTAACTGGATAGACCATTTCCCTCCAGCTTTGTTAGCAGTATCTTCCCATGCAGGCATGATTCCGTCCTAAAAAATGTTAGCTTAATTCTAGAAACGAATTATGAAGCTAACCTTGAATAGATAGTAGTTTGCCTTTCCCGGTAATTGGGAAGGTGGAACGATGTTGTTGTACAAACCCCAGAATTCTTCGACACAATCGAAAGCGACGACTTTACGTATATCGTCCATCCATCCACCTGAACATTAGCACGATTCACATCACAAGACTTACCATGTGCAATACCAGGAGTTGCAGGTGTGGAAGAAGGTGTTTTAGGTAATAGTTTAGAAGCAGGAGAATCAAAGTATAAAGTCCATTCAGCGAAAAGTGGGTGCTACCAGGATTAGCAATTGAATTCTAAGATTAAACTCACTTTGACGTTGAATTTAGAAGCGTCATCGAAAACGGTTTTGACCTTTCCGTCGTCCTCTTCATCGCCATCCTCTCTTATCTCTCCTTCTTCCAATTCATCGATAACGTTGACTTTATCGGTAGATTCAGATGGTGGTGTAGATGGTTCAGAGGATATGTGGGCAGCGGCCAAGGCTTCTGTTAGAGTCGCTAGGTTAGCAGCTGCAGCTGCTGGTGGTATGGATGACATGGTGGTAGGTAGTGGTTGTTTGTAGAATGATATCCGTTTATAGCAAAAACAGGAGACTTTTGTTCGATGGCGAATAGATTGGCCACAAGTCGAGTTTTAATCCGTTTGCCTTGAGGAGTTTAGATAGATGTGCGACTGAGACTGGCTCTTGAGCTGTTAGAAGTGATCAGATACAGAGAGTTTTTATCGTAACAATGACTGTTTTAATTGAATGAAAAGCTTCGAAATGTAATTGAGTAACAGGTGAATGTCTTTCTTTGTTCCAGTTTAAGCCAAATTCGAGGGGAGGAATTTAGATACTATCAGTCACGTGACTCCATGTGGCACATTTATCCTTTCTTCACCAACCTTTGATTCAGTATTGAAAGGATAACCAACAAGGTAAACATATAACATCAAGATGTGATGATATGCATGACTATCAAGTACATTCGCAATATGCCATCGAAAAAACCCAGTTCAAGATCTAGATCTCAACCCACATCCAGATCTAGATCATCTAGACCTCAACCAACAAGCAGTCGGTCCCGAGCACCTCCACCGTCGACCAATGGGACCAGCACCCGAACTCTTATCTTGATCATCATCCCATTCATCTTCTTCATTTTGTTTGGGTTGGCGGGGGTTTGGACGATATCAGTATTCAAGTATACTTACTATAACGCTTCATACGCGATAGGTGCACAGGGGTATACCTCCACAGCAGGTGATCAGTTGTAAGTTGTCAAGATTTGTTACGCTGATCCCAGACCATCACCGACATTCCACTTCAACCCACCGTCTAACTGGTTGTATCCTGTCGACCACATCCCATTAATCCTACTCTTCCATTTCATTCTCTCAATCCTCCTTCTGCTCTATCTTTCAGGAATGATAGGAACGTTCTGGTACACCTCCAAACAATTCGCCAACAACGGTGGTCAATACCAACCAGCTCGTAACGCCGTCATCAATCCTGGAACTGTCGGTTGGATAGTTCATTTCTTCTTTGTACTCTGTTGTGGTGGTTTGATCATTACCGATATCGTCGTTTGGGGTTTAGCGACTAGTGGTCAAGGTCTTCAATTCCAACCTGACGTCTTGGGGTTTTTGTAAGTTGTCAAAAGAGTTAGACTGAAGTTAGTATCATCATCCCCGGAACGCTACTTTGGTTGGTATGGACCTCAACTCATATCTCCACTTTGACGGGTTGTAATCCGACTTGTCAACACAACGGTACCAATATCAACTGTTGCGCTCCAAATAAGCAATTCGTATGCTGTAAATATCAGTAGTATCCTATGTAGCTCATGATACAATTGCATATGATCAGTATCATTTCACACAAAATGTACATACCAACGACCTGAGTCGCGCTTGACAAACGAAATGAAACTGATGAAAATGTGAGAAAAGAGTCATCTAAAAAAAGAAAAAGCTTAGGCATCATCCCCTTCTTCGAATTTATGTTTCCCCATTTTCTCATAATTCGTTACACCTTTTCCTGAACCCACGACACCGACTGTACGTTAGCGAAGATAACAACCAAAGACTTACCCTTGCCATAAGGATTATCTGGAGTTCTAAAAACGGATTTCCCTTCGAGACTAATCAATCAGCTTTCGAACCCAATCATCAACTCACCCCGAGATATGAATCCCCTTTTTAGCAGCTTTCTTACCAAACTTCTCCCAAGCGTTCTTCTTATCCTTGACCTCATCAGCTCTAGCTTTCTGGCTTTCCATCCATTTTTCACCTTTCTTCTTTTTCTTCTCTTTCTCACGTTCAGTCAATTCATCAGCTGTCCTTTTAGCGGGTTGAATGGCTGCTGCTGCTTGCGCGTCATATGGTCGAAGTGATGATTGGGGGACGTTGGTTGTTGATGAATAGCCTTTGAATGTTATAGTGAATAATGGTGAATCTTGAGATCCGATCACGGCTGATATTTTAGCTGGATACCTGGGTTGTCAGTAGTGGTTGAAAGGGATTGACTTACCATTTACCATCTTTGTATTTCGCCATACAATCCATTCCTGCTTTGTATGGACCTTTATCTTGCCAATTGACTTCTTTGGATTTACCTTTATTCGATGGTTGTGGAGCTGGTTTGGAAGATGATGAAGCACCTAACGCTGCTTGAGTAAGGTCGATAACTTCGTTCAACTCGGCTTTTAATTTGAGTAGATCGTCATTTGTTGGATCTGTTTCTAGTGATAAGTTGACATAAGCGAGTTGATCTTTGTATGTTTGTAGCTCTGACTCCATCTTGAGTGTAGAATCGATGTTGTTGTTGAGGTAGAAAGTAGATGGTAGATGGCAGAACATCAACAAATCTTAGATACCAGTTCACTGGTGGCGAAACGCCGAATGTGGCTGTCGTAAGGACTTGATTTTCTTTCTAACGTCTGATTTTACTGTCCCGTCCGTCTGTCTTGTCGCCTATCACTAAACAATCAAATCTCCATGATACTATCATCTTCTAGCTACCATACTCCTATGAGATATCTCAAGATTTTCATCATGAGTTGCTCACTGAAATTCCGGTCGGAAGACTTGTAGCCGCGAATGCTTCTGAAGGATATTTGATGTACAGTATTGTAGCATGCAAGTTTGTGATAGTTTAACGGAACTATGGCAACAAGTAGTATGATATTCTCGCCTCCTCTGTAAGCTTCTTAAAAGGGAAGATATTGTCACACAGTCGATTCATATCTTAGCCCACTACAGATTTCTTATCAAGCTTTTCCCTCTCTCAACGAGGTGAAGATGTCTATCCCTTCCGGGCTTCGTTGACACTACCATCTTCTGAAACCTTTGCTCCCTCAGTTCCCTCCACCTTGGAAACAACACTGTTCTTTAAAGCTGTACCAACCCCTGACTCCGACCGACCTTCCGTCTCATTAATCAACTCCATCCTCAGTTCCTCACTCAATTCTGTATAAACTAAAACAAGGTACGAATACGACTGTCCGTTTGATGCTTCATCAAGCTCTGTGTACATCTTACGACGCCTTTCCGCTATGGATCTGGATTCGACAAAATAAACTTAGATGAAAACAAAAAAACATTAAGAATTGAAAGCTTGAACTTCTACTCACAATTTCTCAGCTGTTTTAAGATGAGACCAGTTTTTTCGACGTGTTGATTTAAATTGCTCGACGTCGGATTTGAAAAAGTATTGGATAACCTGAGATTCTGTCATCATACATGATTCCAGTTATGATGATAAGTATATATGTTGTACTCGCAAAAGAATGAAAGTGGGATTGTGCTCTTCTAAAGAAACTACACGTAGGAAATCTCCTTTGTACGGTTTAAAACGAACAGTTTCTTTTAACAGTTAAAGGAACGATCTTCAAGCCTTCTACCTCGGTTTATTGCTCAGTATGGAGCAAATTCATTATTAATATATGGATGGATAGTAGTGTAGTATGGATCGATTCGATGCATTTTCTCCTGATCGAGAACGGTGGAAAGCTGCAGATTCAATGGATCAAATTTGACCTTGAGAGAGGAATTTGAATCAAGATAAATTAAATATCTTTCTTGTGCATGAGGTTTGAATCTTAAATCTTGAACAATCAATCGACAACTTTTATCTGATCAACTATCAGCGAGTGTGGTATTAACGTATTGCTCAATGTCTATCTCATACCAACATGGACTCGATGATTTACAGTCGACAATCGCCACATTGACAAAGTACTCTTAGCTGACACGAAACGCACCTCTCTCCTCTTGTTGACATCCAACAATGACTTCAACACCCAATTCAACCAGACGTCAAACGTTCCCAGAGATCTCCTCTCCAACACCAACCACCCGCTCCGACAGATCGACACCAATAAGGAGATCCAGTGCATTAACCGTGAACACTGAAGCCCGAAAAGCCAGACGTGACCAACTACGTGATTTCTATGGATTGAACCAATCGATCAACGAGATAACAGGGGATCCATTGGATATCAGTAAGCTTACTCTAAACACCACACCTACTAAGAAAAACGAATTAGATTCATCAACCTTCAATCCTAATCAATATTACGAAGATCTAATCAAATCATCCAACCTAACCGAACTGATGCAGAAATCAACTGATCTATCCAAAGAAATCCATCATCTCAATTCATCAAGATACACATTAGTCTATAACCACCACAACCAACTGTTTCAAGCTGGCGACACGATTTCTAAACTCAATTCAACGACTCCGCAATTATTAGCTATCGTAACGGAATTACAATCCTCTTTCAGTGAGATTTCGAATTTGGTGGATTCGGTTGCTGAACATAGAGGTGGGGGTGGGGATGAGGGGGAAGGGGAGGGGGATAGGTTGGATCTAATTGCTTGGGATGGGAGTAGACGGTTGGAATTGATGGTTCAAGCTGAAGGTGGGTTTTTATTATGTTTACACCAAGCTGATAATAAGAATCACCGGAGGAGATCAAGAAAGTGTTCGAATCTTTTAGGAAGAATCTTGAAAAACTTGCTGGGAGGCCTGGGAAGAAGGGGGAAGAGGCAACTGAGATACTGGAGAGTTGCAGGTCTATCGTTGAAGGTTTACCTACGGATGAGAGTGTTGGGGGAAAAGCGGAATAAGTTTACAATACAAAATATACCTTGCATCGTGAGTCCTCCTTGCATACAGAGCTAATTCCAGATATACCCTATATCGCAATGCAAATACCTATCCGTCCCTACCAAAATAATCCTTCAACCTACTAACAGCAATCTATCGTTCCATCAGCTGAATCCTAATCCAAACACAACAAGACTCACATCGTAACTCTCCTTGTAACCCGTTAAATCACTTTCAGCAACTTTAACTTTCTTCAAACTCTTCAAATGATTAGCGTCGTTCATCAACCCCTTGAAATATCTAGCTTCCTGTTTCTCGACTAACGACCAGGCGACTCCTGATCGACCTGCTCGAGCAGTTCTTCCGACTCTATGAACGTATTTTTGGATATCAAGAGGGATGTCGTATGAGACGACGTGGTTCACGGTTGGTAGATCCATTCCACGGGCGATAAGGTCGGAACAGATGAGTCTGATTATAAGTCTTGATTGGTTTAAAGTGAAGGTAGACTTACATGTGTATTTCCCCCCTGCCAAATTCATTCAACAAAACCTGTCGTTCAGAAGGTTTCATGTCACTGTTGTAATTCCTAACGACGATTTTCGGTTTCCCACTAATAAACACAAAAGCGTCTTCAAAGAATTCCAATAGTTTGAACAATCTAAGGGAAGATTCCACACTTTTGGTGAAAACTATCACACCGCTATCAACACAGAATTCAGGGTGATGAATGAGATGGATCAAGTTCAACGGTTTAACCTCTGGTGGGAGGATTAACATTTTCTCAGAGAGGGTTGAAGGGAAAGCGAATTGGGTACCGATGGAGGTTATAGCTTGAATACCTTGTTGAGTCGTTTGTTGGATGATATAATATTTCGGTGATGTTAGGGAGAGGGAAGCTACTTTACTCGGATCTCTGGTTAACGTTGCTGAGAATAATAGTTTTTGACACTGGGAGTTAGTGGTATGATGATTGGGTTACTTACGGTATTTTGAACTTGTTCAGAACCTTCCCATGAATCCCCGTTTAATCCTAACGCCGCCCTCCAAGATGAAGCGACGGAATCGCATGGAGTAGTTGGATTGGATGAACCGTTTTGTGGGGACCTTATATGATCCAATACTTGAGATAACCAATTTTGGAAACTTTGAGTTAACAATCTATCAGCTTCGTCGATAACCTAAAGGGGTTAGCTGGCTTCGACTCCAGGGACTTACCAAAAATCTCAGATGTTGTAAAGTGAAATTTGGGGTTGAGAGATGATCAATCAATCTACCTGGAGTAGCGATCAAGATGTCGACTTTTGATGAACCCCCTAGTAAACTGATACCGTTAGTCCAATCCTCGTAATCTCACTCACCAGTTATCAAGATCAGCAACCAAAGAAGATTGTTCATGAGAAAATGAATGTTGACCAGTAGCAGTTCCAATCTATTCTATCAACCTCCACAATTTTTTCAGATTCAAAAACTGCACTCACCACCAACCCGGTCCCTTTCGACAAAGCCTCCAAAGTCTCTCTAACCTGAACCACCAAATCTCTAGTCGGCAAAACGATCAAAGCTCTTAATCTAGTGATCACCCTTTTAGACAGAATCTCAATGATCGGTATAGCGTAAGCTAAAGTTTTTCCTGAACCTGTTGGAGCTGAAACTAGATAATCGGGTAGGGTGGTGTATGGTAAAGGAAGTAATGGGAGGGAAATGAGTTGAGGTAAGATTGATGATTGGACTAAAGGGAGTTTTAGTTTGATAGATGGCAGAGTAGAGAGTTGGTAACTTACCAGCGAATAAATCTTTTATCCCGATAGTTTGTAAACTCGATTTCATATTTTCACTTATCCCGTTTACACTGTCCAAAGATAGTTTTTCATCTTGATCGACGAAAACTGCATCTTCTAATCCACTGGGTAGACCTTGTCGAGAGAGGATTAATGGATCAGGTGCAGGTGCAGGGACAGGTAGAGGGAAAGCAGTGAGTGGTGGTGGAGTTGGTGATCTGCTGGGATTTATCTGTATATCGTCCAGATTACCGGGTGTATCTTCTTCTGGCTCATCGTCCTCTGATATATCTAGATCTTCGGTGTTCTCAGGTATCGAAACGTCCTCGACTTGAACCACAGCCTCAACTTCACCCTCTTTCCGCCTCCTCTTCTCCCTTCGTTCACTCTTATCCCTCAACTCCCTCTTCTCCCTCTTCTCACGTTTCCGTTTAACTTTCTCATCCTCAACCCCATTCTCCTCATCCTCAACCGTTTCAACATGATTCTCAGATACAGGTTTCACGGAAGACGGTCCAGGTCCAGCTTTAGCGTTATCCTCCAAATTCTCCCCATCCCCCTCTAATACATGCGATTGTGACTTGTTCTTAGGCGCTGCATCTTTACGTGCCTTCAAAACGACTTTTCTCTTTCTAAGTTTCTTTTGGAGATAACGTTTTTTGGCTTCTGTCTTGACCTAAAATCCAGCTGTTAGTTGATGTGTAACGGTCTGTTGAAGATGGCCTTACCTTTTCTTTCTTAGTTATTGGTGCTGGTTTAACGTATCTGGCTGGAGGAACGATTCCACCTAGGGTTGGTGGATTCGCTATAGCTCTGAGTCTATCTGGATGGATTCCATGACTTTGACTCGGTGTTGACATTTTTAGTTTGTAGGGTTGAAGAAATTCAGACGCTGCGAGTTGAAGATTTCAACATTTCAGAAATCAAAATAAATATGGGTTACACCGTGGGAAAATGATTGTCAGTCTCAGGCACAATCATACGGCTTGTTGGTGATGATGATAATATTGATAGCGACAACGACGACGACGATGCCTTGGTTAATGAAAGCTGAACCTGATAGTCGTATAGTAAAAGGTAAAGATGTCAAGGTGAGTCACTATCCACAAGATGGAAGATGGGTGCTGAAGACAACCAACCAGTTCTCAGTTGACGATTTCGAGAAACTTGGGTAAGTCCACATTTCACTCTTCAGAGCTAACAACGATAAGGGTGTCACCATGGGATGGTAAGTCTCCATTAGATGACCGATCATAACACTGGCTTAGGAGTACGGAACCACGAAGCCAAAAAAATCATGAAGGAGAAAATGAAATTAGGTGATAAAGTGAGTATACATCTTTTGCGTCTTCTAAAGTCAAAAACTGAAAACGCGATTTTTAGGTCCTGTTTTATCATAGTAATACCAAGATACCTGGGGTGTTCGGTTTAGCTGAAGTTGTTAAAGAGGGATATCCGGATTGTGAGTTGCCTCTGGTTCACTTCTGAATCTGGCTGATAGAGATGTAGATACGGCTTTTGACGAGTATGTTTGATTCCTTACATCCCTATACCTATAGAATTGAAATGAAATGATTCACCTAGGTCACATCCATATTATGATCCCAAATCCAAAAAAGAAGATCCAACTTGGTACATGGTAACTCTCCATCCTACTCAACCTATAAACCCAATCTAACTTGACTCCCAGGTATCAGTGAAATTCATCCAGAAACTCCCTTATCCCCCTACCCTCTCTCTAATCAAATATCTCTCCACCACCTCAAAAATACCTGAACAAGTTGGATACATCGGTGAAGAGGGTTATAGGGCTTTGAAAGTTATGCAGTTGGTTAACAGGGGTCGATTGAGTGGGTTATCTCTTCGTCATTTTGTTTTGATTGTTGATTGATTGATACGGGGAAGGTGTTCAACCGGTCGAGGAGGATGCTTATGAGGCGGTTGTTTTACTTGGGACTAGAGGGGGKTGGGAGGGAATTGATGGTAAGGTCAAGAGGAAGGTTGAGGAGGATCTTGAAACTACGGAGAAGACTGTTGTGAAGAAGAAGAAAATCTCGTCAAACAGTAAGACATCTGATAAAGCTGTTACCGTGAAGGAAGAAGTTCCAGCTGGAAGAAGGAGTAAGAGGATAAAGAAATAGCTTTATGGATTTTGTGACACGATTCATCTGCATATTCAAAATTTCGTTATTACTAGCGGTTCTGGTTTATCCACATTCTGACAATCACTTCCCAACTACTCATTAAATCCATCGTCACGTTCTGATCTCACAAATGTATTCACAAATACGATATGACAGTACTCGTAGAATCTATGAAGATCCTGGGACGAGTGGGGCACGTTCCTCATCATGGAGGAGGCTACCTGAACCTTTGATGGTGGTGCTGCAGATCTCACGTCAGCTGATCATTCATTCCAAAATCAAGCTTCAAACTTACTAGAGTGATTTGAGAATAGCGAAGAGAGACAAGATGAAGAAAGCAAAGGCTGACCAGTGAATGAATTTTGAGCTGGTTTGGTGAATGACTACGTAGGGAGTTAGTTGGGAGTTCAAACTCATTTTCTCGACTTACAGATCGCAAACAAAGCCCAAGTGATGGCAGCGGCACCAGCTGCATCACCTTCTTTACTGGCAAAGGCGTATGCGGCGGCGGTAGTCTCAAGGAAGACGAAGGCGAGGAAAACAAAGATTTTCGTCCAAAGTCCTGGATGGTTGTGGTGGGCGTTGGCACCGAACGCCTCGAAAGCTGAAAGAACGACTAGAACGATGGTCCCTGTAGGGTGTTAGTTGTGCGAAACTTGATTCTCTATGGGTTGACCTACAACCATGATACAAAGAGAAAGGTAGATGAACGAAAGCCTCTTCAGCCAAAGATTCCCTACTTCCATGATTCTTCTTGACGACATAATAGATCTGACTGACCGTAGCTGAAACTAACAAACTAAGAACAAAGGCTAGGATATACCAATGTCTAGACCAGAAGAAGATGTAGACGGTGTTGAAGATACCGAGTAAAGCGAAACGCCATTGAATACTGTCAACGATGATTTCTTTACCTCGGGTTGTGAATTGGAAAAACATTGTTCCGAGGAGAAGGAGATGGATGAGTGACCAAACGTAGAAGGCGTAGTAGGAGGGAGTTATGAAGGTTGTTTTACCATGGTTGTAGATGTCTTCTGGACCTGCTACTGAGTAGACGTTCGAGCCTAGGGAGAAGGCGAAGACTATGATGTTGACTACCTGGAAGGGGGTTAGGAACGTGGACGAGTGCGAGTGGCCAATGGGGTGGGGGTGGGGGTGGTGAAGGGAAGGGAGACTTACTTTGATGAGTAGACCGTCTGTGAGAGCCATTGTGAAGATGTGTTAGAGGTCAGAGGGGGGTGTTGGATTGATATACAGGTGAAGAAGATAATTCTTATTACTTGGAAACAATAGGAATAAGAGGTGAGGAGGAGAGAAGGAGGACAGCAGGCAAACAACGAGTTCAGGGACAGGGCGAGGGGTGACTGTCATTTTGACGTCATTCATCAATGAAACATTACGTAATAGTTCTTATCTGTGGCACCTTTACCATCTCTTCCCTTCCTTCGTGTGTGTGTTGATGCTTCAACCCAGGTAGTCTAATCCATTTAGTTTAATTTAACTTAATCCAATCTATGCTTCTTCCATTCTAACTCATCCTGAATAATGATATTCTCACTCTTACTCCTCCTCCCCTCCCTCCCCCCTTCCCTAGCATTCCTCCCAACCCCAACACCCCCGCCCAAACCCAAATCCACGTTGAACGATCTTCTACACCCAAAACGTCAATCAACATCAACCTCAACACTCCATCCATCAATCATAACAGGTTCTCCAGATCTATCCTCCTCAATAGTCCAACCTGTAACTCTACCTATCACATTGGCAACTACACCCGTACCAGTAGCTGATACTATAGGTTTGATCATGCCTAACCCGTATGGTGATTTATACGTCGGTAAGCTATCTTGCATATTGTTCCATGATATAGCTGACTATGTCTATAGGTCTGAATTATACTTTTGGTTTCGTGGATCCAGTCCCTAGACCTGCACCTACTTTAGGTGGTTTCATTCGACAAATCATCCCAGTGTTGATATTCCCGAATTACGAGGTAGGTGGCGAAACGCATAGAGTTAGAAACCTACTGACACACGCCCAGGTTGACGTCTTTCCCTGGTCTGGTACTGATGATCCAACCAGTCCTGCTGCTCATCCGGATGGAAATCTGGAAGGACTCTGTGGGTAAGTATATCTTCCTTTCCCTTTGTTCTCCCAATACTGATTCGGGGTAAAAGGGCGACAGCTGAACCTTATTCCATTGGATATCCTTTTTATTTCGATAAACCCGGTTGGTACATGTTCGTATTGAATCAGACGTACATACAGCCAACTGTAGTGGGTATCAGCTTTTTCAGGAATTTCTTTTAAATAGAAAAACAAGCTGATTTTGTTAGATCAACAACACTTGTAACCTCCCCCTTGTCGGTATCAAATCCTTCTTCTCGACTCAACTACTCTCAATAGCACCTATACCAAGCACCTCACCTACACCCGTATCACCACAAACCCCTTACACAGTGTTCGCATCGGTACAAACAGATTTACCTGGTAACCTCCCAATCGATCCTGCACCAACGACTTCGACTCAAGCAACTGTCGTAGGTGTAAGTATCGCTGGTGGCGTAGTGGGTATACTGTTTATCATAGGGGTAGTGATGTATGTAAGGAGGAAACATAGATTGGAACTTGAGGTATGTTGATGGCGTGGATGGGACTGATGAAAATAGGTTATAGCTTTTAACAGGATGAGACCTGAGGAACAAATTCAGTTTTTACAGGAAAATCCAACTTCTCCATTGAGCCGACAATTTAGACAGTACAATCAAAATGGTTATAACACCGGGGCCTACGGTGTACAGAACGGATGGAATCGATGGTTGCCGAGGAATGTCAATATGGCACCAGGTTTCGTTCATCAACAACCACCTATGGTTGAAGTTGGTAATGGGAACTATAGAATACCACAGAGATCTAGAGGTTATGGACAATTGAACTTGTTTGGGAATAGACGATAGATGGGATTTGTTGTATGACTAGTGTATTAATGTCATTGTTCGAGGTACGATGTTGCTTGTGAGACTGGCCTGAATGCCACTGAAAATTGCCACAATCAAACCTTGAAAGAAGACGCCAGCGTCGAATTAGATGTCCATTTTCGACTTTTTTGATCATTCTTTTCTTCGTCAAAACAGCCAATTAGAAGCTCATAGAGCAGAAAGAACAAGGAGATAGAGGTGAGTCAAAATACAATCCGTATTCTCCAACCTCTTACCTATTCCCCGTTACTCCCAAAAATGCTCGTCTGACTTCTTTTCAAGGATGTCGATCCGACCTACTCAAACTCTAGGGATCGAGTTGTTCAAAGGTCTAGGAAATGGATTGGGGAGTAGATCAATAATAAGATCCAGAGTAGGAGCTGTAAGTAGCTATCATAAAACATATACTAACCAACAGCTCACCCGGGAAACCATTCTAAACCGCTCATCAGTCCTCAAACGATCATTCACATCCACCCCCCTGCCTTCCGGTCTATTCTCCAAATCCAATCCCAAACCCGACCAAACCCCAGAACCCCAATCATTAACCGATTTCCAAACTAAAATCGCCGCTCTCGAAACTGAAGCCCATCAGAAGAAAGAGAATCTAGGTGTTCAACTGGCTTTGTTGAACGCTTTGAACGATGGAGGGGAGTATACCGGTTTAGTCAAGTACTATGATGAAATTGCTTTAGCTGGAAGTGGGAGTGGGTCTGGGGGGTGGGTTGGGAGTAAAACCCTTTTGGAGAGTCCGGAGGCGTGGAACCTTTATTCGACTGCTTTAGGTCGGTTGGGTAGGTTGGGAGAGTTGGTTCGTTCTGTTAGACGACGGGATGAACTTTTTGGATCGGTTTTGGGGAAGAGTCTTGAGATTCCTTCAAATCCTGTTCCCGCTACTCCCGAACCAATCAAGTCAACTGCAACTGCAACTGCAACTGCGACTGGTACGACTCCATCCATACCGACGACACCTGGTCCACAGGGATTAAACGGAATCGCTACACCTGGTTCAGCAATGTCTCCGCTTTACGTTACCATGACTCCTCAGACTCCAGCTATGACTTTATGGGGGATTCTTCGTCGTCTACTCACAATGTTGTTTATCGGTTTTTTACTGTTGACGGTGTTAAGCATGTTAATGGAGAATATGGGTTTGATGAAAGCAGGTCCAGGTCCGGCGGAATTCGAACCTGAAGAAGGGAAGATTGTTAAATTCAGTGACGTCCATGGAGTTGAGGAAGCTAAAAGTGTATGTCTGTTTGGTTTGGTTTACACGGTTATAGCTGACATGTGAGATAGGAATTGGAGGAGATCGTAGAGTTCCTACGTAATCCAGAAAAATTCTCGACTTTGGGTGGTAAATTACCTAAAGGTGTCCTGTTGACTGGACCCCCTGGAACTGGGAAAACAATGTTGGCAAGAGCTGTAGCTGGTGAAGCTGAAGTTCCATTTTTGTTCGCCTCTGGATCAAGTTTCGATGAAATGTTTGTTGGTGTTGGAGGTAGGTCACTCTTCTCACGCAGAATCGGTACTGATCAGCTTTAATGATTAGCCAAAAGGGTTCGTGAACTTTTCGCGGCTGCTAGGAAAAAGGCTCCTGCAATCATCTTCATTGATGAGTTGGATGCTATCGGTTCGAAACGTTCGGCCAAGGATCAACATTACATGAAACAAACTCTTAACCAATTGCTCGTTGAACTGGATGGCTTCCAACAGACCGAGGGTGTGATTATTATAGCAGCGACTAATTTCCCGGAATCATTGGATAAAGCTTTAACTAGACCTGGGAGATTCGATCGTCATGGTAGGTAGAAAGTCCTTTGTCTTCGGTGCAGAACTAACAGAACCTGTAGTTGTGGTTGGTTTACCCGACGTCAGAGGTCGTATCGAAATTCTCAAACACCACATGGAGGATGTTCAATTCGACGTCGACGTCGATCCGAGCGTCATCGCTCGTGGATGTCCTGGAATGTCTGGTGCTGATCTACAAAATCTCGTTAATCAAGCTGCTGTCAAAGCTTCTAAAGACGGATCGAATTCTGTCCAATTGAAACATTTCGAATGGGCTAAAGGTGCGTTGGCATCTTGTTGCATTGACCTTTTGTATGCTAATGACTCTTTTTAGATCGTATTCTTATGGGTGCAGAACGTCGATCACATTATGTAACGGAGGAATCTAAACGGGCTACGGCTTATCATGAAGGTGGTCATGCCCTTGTAGCACTTCATACACCTGGTGCAATGCCTTTACATAAAGTGTAAGTCTCTTATTCAAAACACGACTAATGTTTTAGAACAATAATGCCAAGAGGTCAAGCTTTGGGTATAACTTTCCAATTACCAGAGGCTGATAAGGGTATGTCACGGAGGATAAATCCAAACTTACAATGTAGACTCATACACACGACGTGAATACAACGCAATGATCGACGTCGCACTTGGCGGTCGGGCTGCTGAGGAAATGATCTTCGGCGAAGACGACGTGACCAGTGGTTGTAGTAGTGATTTACAGCGGGCGACTGACGTTGCTGCTAGGATGGTCAGGGTGGGTTTTTTGGAACTACGAAAACGATCCATGACTGATTTCGTCAACAGAGTTACGGTTTCAGTGATAAAGTCGGATTAGTCGCTCATGGTGACGATGAATCGGTTTATCTATCTGGAAAGAAAAAGGATGAGATCGAGAGTGAAATCAAAACGTATGTTTATCACCGTTTACTGGAGATAGTTTCTTACAAGCACTATGATAGATTCTTGGAGAAATCAATAACTCGTGCGTCGACATTACTGAAAACACATGAAGACGAGTTACACAAAGTAGGTCAAATCAAAATTCCAAGTCTTTGATACTAACAAGTCATATAGTTGGCAGCTGCGCTAGTCGAATACGAAACGTTAAACCTCGATGAAGTGAGATTAATCCTGAAAGGCGAAAAATTGGTTCGACCCGTCAACGAAGGTGAAAAACTTATCGGTGAACAGGAGAAAATCGGTGGTGTCGGAGTCGTTGTTGATGGGATATGAGGGAAAAGTAGGGAGATAAACTGCATGATATCTATACACCATTATTATTCTACTTTTGAATCGAAAAACAAATGATTCGAGGTTTACGATGAACTCTGTTTTTCGAGTTCATGTAAATTCTTTTCGATAAATTTAGCATGTCCCCTATGAGTCGACGGATGTCAATTTCGATCAAGAGGGGTTTAGGAAACGACTTACGCGAATTTTAGATTTTCTGAATAGACGTCTCTGACAATACCTTTGGCATCGATGAAGAATGTTTCCCTAGCTAAAATCGAGGGTAAGAGTGGTTCTAGTACAGGATTAATTAGACATACCCTCAGATAAACCAAAGAAAGCTTTCCCAACTCCATAAGCCTTTCTAGCAGTACCGTCCGCATCGGAGATGATAGGATACGGTAGATTGTTCTCATCAGCGAAAAGTGATTGTTTCGCTGTATCGTCTATAGTATTTTCCCTTTAATAAGAATAAACTTTATTTGAGTGAGGAGATACGAACGTACCACCTGAAATGCCTACTACTACCAATTCAGGATGTCTCTTGAAAACGACGTTGGAATTTGAGGCATCTCGAAAAGCACAGGCTTCCATCGTACATCCTTTCGTACTTGCTGCTGGGAACTAAACTCGATATATGAGTGATGATGACAATGGGATGATAAGACGGACATACGAAGAATAAAGCTATTGGCTGAGGGGAATCATTTCTTTGTCAGCGTAAATAGATTGGTGAAAAGTTGACACACCTTCTCACCGATTGGTAATTTGAATAAATCACCTTTGGGGATACTTGGTAATTCAAGTGGTGGAGCTGGTTTCCCAATTAATTCTTTACCCATTCTTCGTTGTTGTGGTGGTGGTGGTTAGAAAGATGGATGTTGGTTGCTGGATTTGAATTGTGACGATCATCTTTTTGCGCCCTAACTATAAACCCATACTGCGCCCCCGATCGTACGATTTCCCCGGTTTTTACGGTTGTGTTTACCGGTTCAGCCTACAGATTTCAGTTGCTGGATGACTGTAGGTAGAAGTAGATAAAAATAAGAGAAGGATGCAATCTGTTCATTTGACTTCTGCATGTACTTCCATATAAGTACAATAACGTAACGTTCAAGAAAGCTCTATCTACCATCGAAACACCACCGTCATAGGCCTCGAGTATTACTCGAGGACTGCGGTCGTTGCCGTTACTGCTTGAAATCAAGTTACATCCGTAAGCGAGAAGCTTATGTACTTTCCATTTATAGCTTGTTCTGCATCACACGCTTTACGCTTGGCAATCATTTCAATTACTGGTTTAAGCTTTTTTACCAATCTGCCGTAGTATCCGAGGCTCCAGTTGAGGGAAATCAAGTCAGCTGTTAGACACATGAGCAATGACGAGGGAAAACAATGGGGTTACTGGGACTCCATGTACATAAACTAAAATATTCACCCTAGTCTCTTTTCTCTCCCCTCTGATTTTTTTTCTTACTACGAGTGAATACATTCATTTAATCAAAGATGTCAAATCGATTCGACGATCAACCAAACAAAAAAACTAACGTCGATCACGATGAAGTCGTTGGGACTGGTGGAACCAAGGAATCCGCTTTAAACGCGATTGGTAATAAAGACGGTAGTCTCGCTATGGGTACTGAAAGACGTATCAGGATCGAGAAAAAATTGAAACGCAAACTTGATGCCAGATTCAGTATTCTTGTGAGTCAGTTTTGATAGATCAAATTAAAATTACTGACTTCTTTTAGGTGTGAGTACTCATGGGTTTTTGTTGAGTGATCAGTCGTGTGCTGACTTTTGCTTGGCGCAGGGTTATTTATAGTAAGTCATCAAATATAGTAGGTATCAAATGCTGAGACAATTGTTTAGTTCTGTGAGTTAGACATGGCCCATCGACCTCGAAACATCAGTTGACCAAGTATACCGTAATACAGCAATTATATCGACCGAAACAACGCTGCCGCCGCTAGGTTAGTATCTACCCATCCAAATACCAGTATATCACTGACATCCGTAGACTTCAAGGATTCGAAGCGGATCTTGGATTGACCGGTGCTCAATTCCCCACTCTTCTATCGATCTTATATGTAAGTATACCGGGGGAAAGTAAGCTAATGTGATCCAGGTTGGATATATTCTTTTCCAAGGTCAGTCCATATGTGCCACTGCAAACGACAACTGACGATCACATGTAGTTCCCTCAAATATGATCTTGGTAAGGCAGCATTGACAGTTTGTTTTGGAGAGACTAACTAACTTTGATAGAACAAAATCGGTCGTCCATCCATTTACATCCCTTCAGCGATGTTGATTGTAAGTTTTCTACTGTCATTGACTTGACTGACATGTAGTGGGGAGCCATCAGTGTTCTTACTGGAGTAACGACCGATTTTACTGGTGCTTTGTTAACTCGTCTGTTCTTGGGTGTGGTTGAAGCTGCGTTCCTCCCTGGGGCTCTGTTCATCCTCAGTAAATGGTATAAGAAGGACGAGATTAGGTGAGTGCGTACATTTACAATGCTGACCTCATACAGTTTACGATACACAATTTTGTATTGTGGCAATCTGATCAGTAATGCCTGTATGTGTCTTTATCGCCTTTTGACCACAACCTGACATAAGTCAGTCGGAAGTTTAATAGCAGCAGGAGTACTTGCGAACATGAACGGACTTCTCGGACACGCAGCTTGGAGGTGAGCCACCTAACTACCCACAAAGACTGATGATCAGATGGCTCTTCTACATCGAAGGAGCACTCACCATGTTCTTCGCTTTGGTAGCTATGGCCATGTTACCCGATTTCCCTCATAATTCAAGAGGTTTCACCAAAGAAGAACTCCAGGTCGCTCAACTGAGAATGCTGGAGGATGTATGTGAAACATCTACTGTTTTTTTTGCAGAAACTGATTTACGAGATAGGTCGGTGAAGTTGATCAAGATTCTCACGACGACAAATTCTATGTCGGTTTGGTACTCGCTCTCAAAGTATGTTCCCATCGTTCATTTACAACTTTGTCATCTGTTGACCGAAAGTAGGACTGGAAAATCTACATCCTCATGCTAAGTTTAACAGCTTGTGTTACTGGTCTTTCCTTCAACAGTTATTTCCCAACTTTGGTTCGTAATTTCTCATCCAAGAACTGACAAAAACCAAGCTGACCTAAAAAAAATAGACTAAAACTCTTGGTTTCGGTACGACTCAAACTTTACTACTCGTAGCTCCACCTTGGGTGGTGAGTTTACTTTACGTCGTCAATGCGGGATCAATCTGATCAAACAAATCAGTTCTCTTGTTTGGTTGCCCTAGCCAATTCATGGCATTCCGACAAGACCAACGAGAAATTCTGGCATTCAGTGTAAGTCACGACTCTACATTTAACATATCTGACAGCCATAATATAGATGGCCAATCTGCATGGGTATCATTGGATTCATCATTGCCATCGGTAAGCTATATCTTTGAGCAGTCCACTGACCTACAGCAACTCAACCCACCAACATCGCCGCGAGATATGTATCACTCTTCCTTCAGGCTGGTTCATATGCTGGTAAGTATTTAACAACAACTGAGAATTACACTGATTCATTGTGTCTAGGTTATGTCATTGTACGCTGGAGTTCTTGAATCTTGAATCAAGCTGACACTTCTAGATGTACACTTGGATGAGCAGTTCTTTCCCTCGACCACCTGCCAAACGAGCTGTAGCTTTGGCTCTAATGGTAAGTCGACTGATGTTTGCAGTCTAACAAGGATAGAACGCCGTCTCTCAACTTGGTAACATCGCCGGTAGTGTGAGTATCAGTATCTAATGCAATTACACCATCTGACTTTCGCAGTACGTTTGGCCAACCGATTTCGGACCGTGAGTGTTCTTTCATTGGACATAAACATCATCTAATACCCTTCAGAACCTACCTCAAAAGTTACTGTATCGTCTTGTCATGTTTCGTCGCAACCCTCGTAGTGAGTAAAACATCTTAAAGTGTCAAACACAGCTGATACCCCAAAGCTCAACTTTGTTTTCCGACAAATCCTCATCAGAGCCAATCGAAAACTTGACGAAGGCGAACGAGCATTCCGTGAACATGGTGATACACTCGCCAACGCCGCTGCCTTGGAAGGAACGACAGTTCAAGACGCTGCACAAATGCAGAAAGGTTTCAGATACCTTGTTTAAGTTTATGTCGATATGGAGAGGAAAGTTTGAAGGCGGAAAGAAAGGTTGGATACTATCGATACATTGATTTTTATGCAAAATTTTAGATATCGGTTTCACTGATTTCGGGAATCTCGATTCCAGCTGCTCTGGCTTTGACCAAAACTTTTTGAGCCTGTGTCGTGTCAGTTTAGTCAAGAATTAGTTTCGCTAACCTGTTTATACACTGGTGCATCGATCATCGATCCATCTAGGACATAAGCTCCAGTCCCCTTTTCACCGTGATGTTCAAACGACCATACGATCCTAGCTGCTTTCTTGATATCTGTCATAGGTGTTAGATGCGCAGCCTAACATGGAGCCATCACTCACCTTTCTCGCTGGGTGAAAATGCGTTTTGAATTATATCAATCTGACCTGGATGTATAGCTTGCTATGGTAGAGTTAACACCGTTATCAGTGCGATTTTGTGAACGCACCTTCCCATCAAATCCCAATACCCGACCTTCAAGTGATTCAGTCCTCAGAAATTCTTCATCTTTATATCGAACGCACACCTATATGGGTCAGATCTCTATCAGAAATGAGACAATCGAAACCTACCAGATCGATAGCCTGCAGACCGAAAGCTCGTGCCGTGGTTACCAGCTTTGAACGAGGATAGAGTAATTCAGTTCTTGAATGGGTTCTTGTAAGTCCGACATCGGCACAATCTGTGGTAAATCAGCATCAATTGGTGATCACTGGTGTACCCACAATCCTCAGCTGCAAACTACCATTTCTATCAGTCTAGTCTCCCTGTGTAACCCATCAAACCCACGAGTAAAGCATCCAAATGACCTTTTCCAGCTTGACTAATCTCTTTAATCGATATCATTCCAACGGCACTTTCGATCATCGCAATGATTCTTATCGGATGAGAACCACCTGTCCTTTTCTCTGGTGATGCCAATCGATTGATAGCATTGACGACATAGTCGATATGATCTGGTGAATTGGTTTTAGGAAGGGCGATAGCGGATATATTCCTTGTTCTCAGCTATGTCATTGATCAGTCTCGTATATGAGAGGGTTGACGTACGACTGCATCCAGATCTTCTTCCTCATATCCAGTCCCAACAGCGTTGATCCTAGCTACAATCTCCCCTCTCGGTCTTCTATCCCCCTAAACAGCCTAATCAGTTGATTCCAAAATCATCATTCCTCACTGACATCCATAAATTCCGCGATTCGAGATCGAGCTTCAGCTTTCATATTAACAGCTACAGAGTCCTCTAGATCGTATGCGATTGAATCTGCAGGTGTGGATAGAGATTTTTCAATCATCCTTGGATTGGATCCGGGTACTAATTTGAATAAGCTGGGTTTGATGGGTGCTGTCAAAAACTAACCGTATAGCATTGCTCTTCTTGATATTGGAGGTCTTTCTATGGATGTAGATAGACATCTTATCGTCTGCTTACTTAGACTGCTACTTGAATTATAGAATCGATTGATCATGACGCTGAGAGAGAGATGTAACGGGTTAAAGAATTCAAGTAACAGCCAGGAATTCGTTGTACGACCATCTACGGTGCCATCGGATCAAACCTCACATTTACGCGACTGATTTCGCAGGGCAACAGCACAGCACAGGACCAGTTTTTGAATGCTAATAACAGCAAGATGCGTCCTGGCAATAACAGTCTTCTGCCCTTATCTATCATAGCTCCTCGACATTTGATGATCTCATTGATGTTTGTATCTTTGTATATCTCCTTTGTCCCAACTCTCCGATTGATGCCAGTGAATGTTACAGGTCAAGTTCATAAATATACATACAGTGTTCGTCATAGCCTAAAGCAGAGTTTAAACTCGTTCACGTCATGCTTTCTTTGAATTCTAAAACAGACTATCACCGAGTGAAATCATCAAACTCCTTTCATCAACGAGTTCTAGCAGTTTCCAAAAGTGGAGCGGGAGGATCTCTTTTGTCGTTGAAGACTTCCATTGCCATGAAAGGGTACTCGAAAAGAGGACATTCAAATACGAACAACTTTTGGTGGGTTCAAATATTTTTTCTCCTTCCCTAAATAATTTTTATTCTTAACAGCAACGAAACAACACCCAAACAACTACCAACAACTAAAAATCAACATGCCCCAAACAGATAAAGAGAATGCCACCGCCGATATATCACGATGGTCGTTCGCCACCACCCCAATCGATAGCGACAAGTCAAAAATGTCAAAAATCACTGCATCTTGTAACGAAGGCACAAAAGATTGGAAATCGTGCGAGCTCTATACTGTGGTCGAGACGGTTACCACTGAGGACAACAGGGGTACTCAGAACAACAAGGGAGTCGTTAGAGGCAAGGGTGATGTAACTGATACGAAGGCATGGAAGACCGGTGAACTGCGTGGGCTTATGGCGGAGATCTCGGTTGGTGGATTTAAAAGTTGGTTGGACCACGACTATCCGCCCAGATTCTTCGAAGAAGGCGAGAAAGATGCGCTCTCGCAAGAATTCGCGAAGAGAGCCAAGTCCTTACTTTCTGATGTCTAGGTCGGGAAAAGAATAGTATCTTTCATAGATCTTTAAGGTGATGTGGTACAGTAATGGTTCAGTAGCGATTTACAGATATATTCTTTGAGAGTAGTAAGGCTTTGATCATAAACAATTGCATCACATGGTTTCTTTGCTTGAAAGGTGAAGGAACAATGGGCAACATTTCCATTGATGAATGAGCGTATATTTTTCACAGACATCCATGAAATGAAAGGTTGCGCGAACCTTTCTCCATACAAGAGGATGCCTACAGTATAGCCTGTTAAATGAACGTTCTCTCTTCTTCAAAACACGACTCGCCCACTAACAACTTATAAGGAGTAAACTAACACCACCACCAAAAACAATACAAATGTCCAAAAATACAGAACAAAGTGCCTTATGGTCTCCTCCCGATAAATGGGGTTTCAAACCGGAGATGAACTGGGTTTTGGATCAATTAACGATCTCTGCAACAAGTCGCGACCGCTCCTACACTATAGTTTCTCTCTTTAAATCCAATGGAGAGGTACTCAGTGTTGGGGTCGAAGATGGGGAGGATAAAGAGACATTCAAAATCCCTGCTCAGCCAGTTGTTCTGGATTGTGATAATTTCCAATCTTGGATCAGTCAAATCAATCCTACTACCATACTCAAAGACCGAGAGTGGCTCGATGATCAAGATATTCATAAGATCTCAAAAGGTTTCGAGGTAGAGTGCAAGGATTGGTGTGAGCGACGTAGGGAGAGAGCAAGCCTCAGCACTTCACCCGAAGACTCTGAGTGATACGCGGGGGGGAGAGAGGGGGGGGGGGGGATTGATTTAGTAGCGGTATCCAGATGTACAAGACGAATGTGATTATCATGCGCCCATATCGTCAAAGAAGCTTCCAATGTAGCCGACATGTACCGAGGTGTCGAGTCTGAGTAGAGAGTGCCAAAAGTTAGCATCACATACGCTGCATACAGCATAGCAGCGGATTACACGCCAAAAAGCTTCTAACGCAGCAATGAGTATAACCTGCGGTTTTTTGATAAACACCCATCGTCAGTGCCACACTTCGATCCAGCACTAGTGATGATCCACGTTTACAGAATAATGTGAAAGGATGACAAGCAATTTCCTCTAGCCAAAGTTGAGAGACAAATCCAGACTAATACTACTGCAGCATTGTTTTGTCATCATGTCAAACACAGACAAAGTCACAAGTGGGACGATCGACGAGTCCATCAGTCACTGGTCATTTGAACCCAAAGCCACCCTTAGTGACACAAGGATCGACGCGAAATGTTCAAACAATCCCTTGTCAGTCTATATCACAGTCCACGAGGGAAAAGTCAAATCAATTGGAGGAAGTAGAGGAGAAACACGTATCGAGGGATCAACGATGTATGATAACGGTACTTCCAGCGTTGACAACTTCAAAGTCTGGTTGGACAAATTTAATCCACAAACTGGTATTAGTGGCAAAAGATTGAAATGGCTTGGAGCAAAAGATATTGTTGAACTTTCGGAAGGGTTTCATAGTAGGGTGGAATCAATGAGCAAAGAGAGTTGAGGATCAAATAAATGTCTCATTGGGAAGATAAACAGGTATGATGATACGGTGAGAGACCTAGAATGAGACGTAGACATAGATTTTTATCAGTTCCGAGATTATACTGTACATATTAGTGGCGAATGTGCTACTCATGCTTCACTAGTATACTTTACCTAGTAGTCGCAGTGCATTACACTAAAAAGACCCAGCAGTCCAAAGGTTCTACTGGTCATACACCCTTCAACATGTTCTAGTAATTTCCATGTCTGCTCCACAGCATTCATCAGCAATTTCACCTTTGTTGATCAATTGTTTCTTCGTGATGAAAGGATATCCCATGTTTGAAATCGTCTAAATCCCTCTTTTGATGTCAAGGAGCACACAATCTTTCGAGCAAAATCCATAAGGGGGTCCATAAAGGGTCATTATGATCTAGCATGACTTTATAAGCGAGATCTAGAATTTCCCCTTTCCACCTTTGTCAATCAATAGTCTCTCCGTGATGAAAAGATCAATCACCCTTCAAAATTGACTTGATCCCTCTTTTGATGTTGAGGAGCACACAATATTTCCAGCAAAATCCATTGCGGGTCCATGACAATCTAGTATGATCCGTGAGGGCAAACCCCAAGCTACCTTTGTTCTTGTAGACTTTCTAGGGAATGAAAGGTGGATTGTCACTTAGGATATATAAATACTGCCATGAAAATTTCTGTTTTCTCCTCTTTCCTTATCGACAACGATCTGCTGATATCTATCAACTAACCAACCAACCAACCAACCAACCAACCAACCAACCAACCAACCAACCAACCAACTCACACAGACTCAAACATATAAACAAAGTCCTACAACATGTCCCAACCTGATACCGACACCCGTACTGCCACCGCTACCACCGCAACCAATGGTACATGTTCCTGGTCATTCTCACACGAAGCTTTCTCCACAAACGACTTTAAAGGTTACAAGGTCATCGCAAAGAACAACACCGACCAAAAAAAATCCGTTTTCTCCCTTGTTGGTGATGACGGTAAATTCCGCAGTGTTGTAGCCTCCACAAGAGATTACGAAGGCACTAGTGGTACCATCGATTTCGAAAAACCCAGTGTTGATGATTATAAGAGTCATTTGAAAGGTTATTATCGGGATTGGTTGGGTGAAAGTGATATCGACGATATCTCGAAAGGGATTATTAGTGAGGCTTCAAAGATTGGAGATGTTAGTACCTGAAAGATAGAGGGATGTCTGGGTTTACAGGGAGGCATTGTTGGAGGGAGAAAAGTTGAAGAGGTCTTGTTCAGATGATGGAGATTAACATGAGCACACGGGGAGTTTGTTATATGTTGTAGCTAGTATGGATAGTAGAGAGAGTTACAGTGTATGAAGGTCTATTAGAGGATGACACCAAGTCATAACCCCAGTACACTGCAGGGACATGTTTTGAACGGAAGTTCGATTGTGAACCTTGCAGCATCTCTATCTGAATCAAGTGTTGGTAACCAAAAAGGTTGGTTGAAGATTATAGGTACTTTGTACTGATGTCGAATAGACAGGATAGACAGACTTGTACAGCGTCCCCAAAGTCTTTGAGAAGGAAACCTCGACTGCTCTTTCCAAGCGAGGTAAGTCTAATGGATAGACCTTTGTTGAGAGTTTAGTACAGTATGCAGTACAACAGAGGCATTGATCAAAAGTGAAAGTGACAGTGGTACATATGCATAAAGTGCATATTGTGTGTACATACGGAACAATGACCGATACAGAATATTGGAATTTTCTAATATGGTTTGCGTAATTGTATATGAAGACCAATCTAGAGCTGGTTGATACATACTGTGTAAAGAGTTTTCAGATCGACCATGGTCCAATATCAGATTATACCCAACTGTTTTCTCATCTGTTCTGCATTCGAAAGAAAGGACATGTTATTCATAGTGAGAAGATTTCTACGTGATCCTCATCATTGTCTGACGCTGTTGTACCTCAGGCCTGTACAAGCACTAGCAGAACCTCTTGATGTGCAAGAAATAGCTAGATTTCTCTTGTAATATACCAGTATGGGCCACTTCTGCTTATCTTGTTACCACAGCGCCGCATATGACTATTCATTGGGGGTTCATGATATTCCAGTATGTTCCATGAGAGCGAACCCAAGCTACCTTTGTTCTTGTAGACCTTCCAGGGAATGAATTATTTTGAGCAAAATCCATCAGGGGTCCACGATATTCCAGTATGATCCATGAGAGAAGACCCAAAGCTACCTTGGTTCTTGTAGACTTTCCAGAGAATGAAAGGTGGATTGTCACTACAGACAAATAAATACTGCCATGAAATTTCTCTTTTCTGCCCTTTCCTTATCAACAACAACCAGCTACTATCAACCAACCAACCCAACAAAATTAAACAGACCCCAATACAACAAACATACTCATACGACATGGCCGACTCTGGTTCAACAACTCAAAACTCTCAGGCCCCTACTACAGCTCCAACCTTGGCTGGAAATTGGTCACTCAGCCACAAATACATCTCCAGCCCCGTATTCGAAGGTATGAAAATCACCGCAAAAAGCGAATCCGACAAGACAACATTCTACTCCCTTATCAAAGACGGTAAAGTTCGCTTTGTTGGGATGCTCGGCCCCGACTACAAGGAAAGAAACCCCACAACCTATAATAATGGTGAAGCGAGTGTTGCTAATTACGGAGCTTGGTTGAAGGAATTGCATGGTGCACCTGAGGGGACAGACTTAGATAGTCTCGCAAAAGGGTTTGAGAGGGAGACCTCGACTGTTCTCTCCAAGAACGATTAGTCCATGGGATGGACAGTCGTTCGTTGGAGAGTTCTGGAAGTAATAGAGAGGCTGTGATGAGGAGAAAGGACTGGAAGCTATTGAGGTGATTTTATGTGGTTGTTTATGAAGATGAAATCAGAGTTTGATCAATATATGCAATACCGTAGAAACGAAAGCTTGACTGTGAGATCAAAGACATACAGTAGCCATGGATATAGGTGGGTCTCAGTCTGTTACAAGGATCATCGATTCATTGTATCGTCCACAGTATCCGTACAAACCGAAATCAGAATCTTCACTTCCAATTTCACCGATAATACCGCCTGGTCAGAGTTCAAGTCATTGTGTCCAGCAAAAGAGATTAATACAGAAAACATGAATATACAACGAGCTTCGTCGTGATACATGCTTTGACAAACCCAGCAGATCTCCCATCACTCGTAAAAAACCGTACATAAGCTTACAATCTATCGGTACATCTGTTATCTGGATGGATAACTTGACAAAATCTGTCGATAATGCCGATCAATCCCCAGGGTAAAATCCAAAGGTGTTTTGATCCTGACACCCCTCAGCGTTGTTTTATTCATTTGAGGATCAACAACGATGTTGTAGAAACGCTCCCCACGTGCAGGAGGAAGTAAGCGTTTGAAATCCCTGATATCATCGTACATTTCGCTGATAAGAGTCCTTCAGCATATGTCTAAAATTCATGTTACATTGTTTAGCTCACCCGTTGTACTTGTTGACAACTTCTCTGATCCACTCAAACTGCTGCTTTACTTTGAAGTGCGCTGTCCTGAAGATACAGACTTTCCACCCTCTGAGATCGGGGACTGGTAATCTCTCCCGTCTGGAAGATCACATCAGCCACTCAAAATACGGTAGAATAGGACCAGCAACAGAAAACAACAATTAACTTACTCGAAATACGCCGAGTTTCGATAGAATTTCAGAATCTGGTCCGTTATTATCTGATCTTGAAGCTGTTCAATCAACACAGCGCCGAAGGTGGAATCTTTCCATTCTGATTTACTTTCAAGAGCAGGTCTGAGTGAACGCAGATACATTGAGCTTTCGGTATATTTACGAGGGTCATACGACGTCTTGTGAAGTCAGCGGCGATAATTGAACAATCAAATACACCACTTACTTCTAACAATCTGTCGACTTCTGAATAATAGCGACTTTGACCAGGGTTTGATGTCATAATTGGCTGATCGTACTGATGGCTAGATCGTGAAACTCCAGTGGATAGTGTCGGAAGTGTTGCTGGTTCATTTGGACTTGAAGGGAAATGTTCGCTATCAACCCCTGAATACACATATCTCAATTCTGAGGACGACGATCTTCGTCGTTTAACTGGAGTGAGGGTATCACATTGAAGCGGTTCGAAACTGGGAATGGATAGCGGTTGGTTGTGAGTTGACAAATCAGGGAGGACCAAATCGGCAGCCAGTGGATGAATCGAAGCGGTTTGTTGTGTGAGATATTCAGTTTTGTCGGTGAAAGGTTGTTGATCCGAAGGGAACCGTAAATTGTCTCCAGCCGCAACCTCTGCGATTGCTATAGCTGACCGAGGTAGTGATCCTTGAATATCCGGTGATGACGGTCCCATGAACTCTGCGAGATCGTCTAAAGTCTCGCTCTGAGGAAATGCCGGAGAGTTGGGTCCAGAATGTGGTTCTTCTTTCACTACAGTATTGGACTGCAAAGGAGATCTGGACGGTCCGGCATCATCATTTGAATTCGCTGGATGGTGATTGTGTGATTGATTGTACGATTTGTACACAGGAGGGATATTGCTAGGTGACGCTGCTGTGATTGACCGAGGTGTAAAGTTTACACTTGCCGTTGAATTTGATCTGGGATGGATATTGTTGTCCAGAGGAGGATTGGGATTACCAGGAAAGACATGAAATAGAGCAATGATTTCACGAAGTTGGAAATAGAATGGAAAATTCTCTCTGATCTCTTCTTCAGTTTACAAGTCAGTCCGATCGTCTTGTGATGTAAACTGAACGTACCAGATATTTGGAAATCGTCAGGATAGTCTGTCCAAGAGGGATCGATACCATGTATCAATTGGTAGTCTCCCTCTAGAAATCCAGATTTTAGTCTAAATTGTGGTGAGTATCAGATTTTACAGCGACGTGTCAATTAATCAATGTATCCATCTCAACTCACTCATCTACCTTGTCTACCACAAAAGGATGTTTTGAAATAGGCCACTTTTCTGTCGCTTTCCAAACGTAGTCATCCTCACTTTCCACCATCTCCTTCTCACATAACCCCCATTGAGCAGCTACATGGAACCAATCTTGATCTTTTAGAACGACTAGAGCAAGATCACGTCCAGCGGTGTATCTCTCATTAGATTCCTCGTTTGATGATGGCGAAGGTCCGAATAGTATTCTGGTATAGGTGTCATTCTCTTTGATAGCTGTAAGGAGATTTATGATTGTTTCATTGTCCCAAATTATCTTGGATGGCATGATGATAATGATCGAGGAATACATCAACAAGATTAATGAACCCATACCCCTCTTTATCTTCCCATGGCACAGATCATTTCCTGAAACGAGGTCAGAGATCAGAGATCACCATAGGGGATTTTAAGTTAAGTACGATAGAATTTTGAAAATCGCCTTTTGTTCTACCAAACAGGTAATATGCAGGCGACAATCATGTACAGGTAGCGAGTCTTTGTCAATCTCAGTATCATTCGATGCGAACATTTTGTAATCAAACATCAGAACGTAGCGATATAAGCATGAAGGGATGATTGAACGGGAATGGAAGCTCTATTGGATATTGGTATCAAGAGGCTGAAGTGGTTTTCTGCCAAAACTTGATTCACAATCAATCATAACTCGATCATACCTACATAGAGATAATTGTAGCATCAACTATCAGCGACTAATGCCCTACTGTTAATGAGTCTAAGCGAATCTCGAGTTTTCGCTTCCTAATCATGCTCATTATAAGTTTCAAAGCCCTCATTCAACTCGACGGAGAAACCACCACCATTCCCATCCATTATCAACTCATTCAACGTTGTATTGTGGGAGAGGAGATCGTAAGAGGATGGCTGTGTTTCTGTAATAGAGAGATAAGTTGAATGACACGTTAACTTTCTGTTAAAAAGCGTCGGGTGAAGTGGACAGAGCTCCTTCCACAGACGTCCATCGACATCGAAACAATCCTTGGAATGTCTCCTATGTTGAATCTCAATTGGACTGACGTTTTCCTGATGTGAATCTCACCTTCAATTTCTATGCTGCCATTCGCGACATCAAAAGAAGACTCACACGAGTCCATAAACACGTCTCCATGACTAACAAACCTCAAACGAAGCCTTCATCCCAACTCTCCCACCCTGCACCGCAACCAACTCCCAACCCTCCTCATTCTGCATCCCAAAAACCTCAACCTCCCTAGAAACATACAACGGACTTGTCGCTCTATATTGAAACCCTCTCATCTTCCGACCAGAAGCTACTTTAACACCGATTTCAACAAGTATCGTCGCTGTCAACGGACCGTGCATCAGCAGATCTGGATGACCCTCGATGGAACGTGTCCAATCTAGATCGTAATGTATTCGGTGTGGGTTGAAGGTCAGAGCTGAATATCGGAATAAGAGTGGTGGGGTTGGAGTGAATTTGAACAGGGAGATGAAATCTGGTGGTAGAGCTGTATGGGGATCTGTTATCAGTTTCGTTCAAATAGTGAACTCACTCTTGGTCTTTTCGAGAACTTGTTGATTTTTCCCTAATACCTCTTTTCGGAATACATGAGTTCTGATTTCCCTCACAGACCAATTCTCATCCACCTCAGATATCTCTTCAACAGCCTTATCAAATAAATCGCGTTGCTGATGAACAAAGATCATTCCAGCTTTAAATTCAGTTTTCGGAACGCTGACACGTTGAACTATGTTTGATCCTATTCGAAGAGGGTTTTCGTGATTCCAAGTGAAATTTCCTGATGCCCACATACGACGTGAATATGGATGTGGAGCGTTGTATTCCTAGATTCGAGTTAGTAATATATACAATTTTCAGAGAAGTTGAACTTACAGGTGATGATCCATCTTCTGCTAGGTCTCTCAACATGGTTTCTGGTTGGAAATATATCATATGATGGGATAATGGGAGTTCATCACCAGCATTGATAGTCGGTGGTAGACCATCCTGTCTGGTTGGGAGAGTTCTTTGTAAATGTGAAGCCCTGATTATATCAACGGTGTCAGTGGATAAGACTGCAGGTCGAGATGTGAGATCTTTGATCCATTTATCTATATTTTCTGCAGTGGATGTTAGAACTGAATAGTAGCGATACTTCTGTAGTCCATGGTGGGTCGTGCTCAAGACTCGACTTGAGGTAGTGAGCGAACGTTGAAAGGTCCTTGTGATGTACATAACATTAGAAAATGGTAGAAAGGTGAGAGTGGTGAAATTCGAAAGTGGCTTAGTTGTACAGGACAGTTGACTACAAGTACATAAGACAAACACATACATTTCGTCACAAACATTCCAGAAACTAATTGTAAACCTCTCCAACCCCCTCCATAAACAACTAAACTCTCCCCTCTCTGATTCTAGGATGTTGGATCCCCATTCGTCCATCAATACCATTAGCAACCTCATGAGAAGCATCATATCTAGTCCAAGCAGAAGCCGTTCCACCTTCACCCATTCTAGGATATGGAGTATCAAGATCAGCTTGAATATATCGTTTAGCTGTGGATGCTAGACAGGTGTTAATGACATAACATGTCATACATAGTTACAACTCACCACCATCATATCTAGCTCTAGGGGCGTCGTTCCTATCACCCCAAGCACTTTGATTAGGCGTCATTCCCGAATAAACACTGGCAGATTGCGGATGGGAATAATAAGATTGTTGACTTGGTTGATATGGTTGTGATTGAGTGTGTCTAGCTGGAGGTCGACCGTTACCGTTGTTAGGTGATGTTGAACGCATTCCCGATCCTGATCCTAGTGTTGGTAAGCTTTGAGTACGTTGAGGTGATTGCGGTAACATTCCAGCTGGTAAATGTCCGGGGGGTGGACCAGCTAATTCTATCCTTTCATCAGTATTCAACTTCCTCGCTTAAAGATGGTTCGACACTCACCCCTCCCTTCCAGATACCCGTAATGTCCCATTCTACCAGCCTTGAGCTTACCAGGTTCATAAGGCTTCAAAGAGTCTTGTCCTCCCATCCCTCCCATTCCCATTCCCATTCCCATTCCACCAGCGCCGGGTGGCATCATTCCCATCATTTGTTGTGCATAAGGATTCATACCTGGGTAGCCACCTTGTTGAGCTCCCCATTGACCTTGACCGAACGGGCTATACATGTTCATACCCCTGTGATTGGAAGTGGCGACAGATAGTATGAAGTGATGACGATATTTTAAGAATAGTAAAGGGTAGAGTGGTAGTGATAGTCGAGACGACGAGTGAGTGAGCGGGTGAAATTCGATTTAGGAAACAGATAATTAGAGAAAAGATAACCAATTTGTCAGCTTCAATCTTCAATGATATTGTGTGAAGAAACGAAAGAGGAGGAGTAAAGTGAAAGTACAAATCGCGACAACACTAAGAAGTCCGTCGATGGCTCCTTTCTTCACCCTCTAGCGACGAGACCTTCGAATCATGGGGCCAAACCAAAAAAGGAAGGGGGTAAATTGGAAATAGATAATCAAGAAAACACACCCTGCCATCTGATTGAACATGGGATTCATCCCTCCCATCCCGTAGTTCAATCCACCACCTGCCATAGCGCCGAAACCAGCAGTCATCCCACTTCCTCCCCTTCCACCCCCTGGCATAGCTTGTATACCCATACCACCTAAATTGGGTTGATAACCAAAACCATTTCCTTGGTCGTTCAAACCGAATCCTATACCACCGTACGATTGGGGTTGGGGGTAACCCTGGTTACCCATTCCTCCCATGTTACCGTACATGTTTTGGTAGTATTGAGCTTCTAGGGATGGAAGGGAGTTGTGATTGGGGGGTGGGGTCGTACCGTACATCATCATTTTGGAGATTTGGAGATATCAAAGATGTAAACAGGATATTGAGTCGTATGGTAAAAAGGGGTACGGGAAAACACAGCAGTGAAGAAATCTCTGTCTCAGTCTCCATCTCATATAGCTCCATCCCAACAACCACCGATAGAGACGGATTCGTCCATAAAGGACTCGAGAAAAGCCCCCTTTTCCCCATCCTTTCGCAAACGGCACCGACCCAAAACATAAAATCAACTCACTCTTCAGAGTAGACTGCGTCAGAAGAAGAATCTCGACTAGAAGACAAATCCGAGGTCGAGGATTGATTTCGAATTCGTTTTTCGAAGGACACACTCCTATAAAATCAGTACCATCCAAATTCAAATACTGTCAATACCTCTTTTTCCTATCCTTTCGTTCAACCTCCTTCTCCTTTACGTCTACCTTTTGCGTCTCCTTCTGTCTTACATCTCCCTTACCTTCGTCAAACGTCATATCTCCAGGATACCCCCACCAATAACCATTGGGGTCCCACATCCCATTCTGAAATCCATAGTTTTGATCGAAATACATACCATTCCCGTTCAGGCCGTTTGGGTCCATCATCGTTGGATACATGAACATCTCGTTTCCCTGCATATAAGGGTATCCCATGGGATAACCGAATCCATTCCATTGATACTGTTCTGGAACCATTGGAAGTCCTTCATCGATAGGAGTAATTGGATTGGAACTCGAACTCGAAGATTGTTCAATAGCAGGTCGGACAGGTAGTCGTTTCTCTACACGTCTTGAACTCTCTTGATATCCATCAGAATGAGCTACACCCTCAACATGACCTGGAGTTGCGATTTGCCTATCACCCCGAGGTCTCCATTCACCAACATTTCCACCTAACTCATCTTCAAAACCCCCCTCACGTTCAGATTTCCGTTTCAACCAATCCTCATATTCCTCACGGGCTTTATCAGCTAAAGACGATACATAAACTTGATTGTGATTAACGTGTAGATTTTGTTTTCGACGTCCGGGTGTAGCTTCAGGGTCATCTGGTAGATTGGAGAAAGTGTCTGAAACTAGAGGCGAGAAGAGGGGTAATGGAAGTTGATGATTTGGTTGATTCTTCTTGAAAGAGATTTCTTGTTGGTCGGGAGGAAGTCTTGGTCGGATACCGACATGGACAGATGTGACTCCGGTTGGTGCCGCTCGAATAGGAACTCTTGGGACTGAGGGTGGATAGGCTGAAGAGTCAGTAGGATATCAAGTTGGTGACTTACCAATCTCCCGATTTGCCTCTCGTCTAGTCCTATCCTCTGCTTCTCTAGCTGCAGATATACCATCATCCCATTTTCCAGATCGTTCCCATTCTATATCTCTCGCTTCGTTTCCTGGTCTGCCCTGATGATACGTATCATCAACCCTTTCCTTCCCCTTGACTTGGTAACCATCTGCAAGCTGCAGTCGATTTGCACCTTTCACCAATTCAGCTTCCCAATCTTCTGCCATCGTATCTTCAGTTTTAGTAGGAGACGACGGTGGTTGAAGTTTGACAATTGGTCTTGTTCTAGCAGGGAATGGATTAGGATTGAGGTTGGAAGGACCCGTTTGAGCAACTGGAGTCTGTCTACGTGGTTGAGCGACTTGTCTAGTTTCTATCGGTTTTGATCTGGGAGATCCGTTTTGGGATGTTTTCTCGATTTGTTCAAATCTCTGACGAAGATGTTGAACCACCTTCTCCGTCCTGTCTGGGGTTCCTTTCCCATCATTTTGCTGATTGTGTCTGGAAACGTTTTGTGAAGTGAGTCTAGAATCAGATGTCCTCTCACGTAATTTAGTATCGGAAGGTACGACCTGACCAGATGATCGACCAGTAACATTTTGAGTCAAATTAGGTGCTGAACCTCTACCACTCAATTTTCGTTGTTGAGGTACAGGATCAACTTCAGTTGAACGAAGTGCTGATTGTGAATAAACTTGACGTAGATTAGTTCCGGATTTTTGTCGATGTTCATTAAGTCTTTGTAGGATTATTGAAGACGGTCTTTCTCTGGGTTTATCGTTTGAGGTGAGTGTTGGATAGGGACCTGTCACGTTTAGGTTTGATTGACGTTTTTTGATTATCGGACTGTCCGTTAAACCTAATGCTGAAGCGTGAAGACTTGATATTGTCGATGGGTATGTTGTTGATGTTGATATAAGACTATCCCTAGCTGAAGTTGTCATTGTGCGGGTATTTGATTATATCTCTTTTTTAGTACGATAGTGTGAATTGTTAGAATGTTTACCTTAAAAAATGTTCAACTCGTTTTCACCAAAGGATCAGTAGAAAGTCATTCAACCAAAGTGGCACGCCACTAAACTTGACAACACATATTATTTCCATTTCCTCCATCGACTCCTCCTCATATTCGCAAGTCTTTCAAGAAATGAACAGGGATGCAGTTGAAGTTAGTAACTTGAAATCAAACAGTCAACATTATTGGCAAATCAGACGATAAGTTACGTCACCCAATCGAACGGGGAAAACCGGGCCGCCATCGCCACAGGGTAATCAACCACAAGGGTCCATGTGGAGCCATGTGTCCAACCTAAATAGAACTCCTCCTATCCCAACCCAACCTCACCAATTCCCCGAAGAAACGACTGTGAGAAAAAGAAATATAGACCAGGGGAACCGTTATATACCGTCTATAACCCTGATCAAATTTATGTATCCCCAGATTTTAGGTTGGAAGGATTGGTATTTATCGGTTGAAACCATTCCTCCTGATAGAACCCCCAGACAGAAACCCCCCGGACATATATAAGACAGCGGTTCATTGCCTTATTCATCCCTCTTCCTTTTGAAAGTATTTTCTCACCGAACTGAATTGATCATGACCGAAATTCAACCTCATAAAGATACAGTCGAACATGTCGATCTGGCTGATTTGAATCAACAGAAGGTTGCTGCACCTCTCGAAACCCAAAATGCCGCCTTCTATCAGGAGGCTTTAGATCGCTTTGGTGCAGAGGGTGATATCCCTATCGAAGCTGAGAAGAAATTGAAGAGGTCAGTTAGCTTGCATCTTGATTCCAAATGATCACTATTTTTGGGTTGGTGGCTAAATGGTTATAAATAGAAAATTGGATAGAAGGATTTTACCTCTCCTAGGGATTTGTTATTTCTTCTATGTAAGTTATATATAAGATTGATGAAAGGTTGACTAACGGGTCGCTATAGTATGTTGACAAGGTATGTTTAAAATCCCCTGTCGAAGAGCCATTCGAGTTTTCAAGAACTTCCGCCACTCCCCCCGTTCAAACACTGACCAGGGCTCCAGACCACCTTATCCTACGCTGCTATCTACGGTATAAAAACAGACCTCAACCTCGTAGGAACAGAATATTCCTGGCTAAGTTCAATCTTCTATTTCGGTTGGTTGGCTTGGGCAATCCCGTCCAACTTGATCTTACAAAGATTACCACCTGCCTACTATCTCGCTGGAAACATCTTCATGTGGGGTGTATTGTTGATGTTCGTGTCCTCTCCATCTCAGTCATTATTATAGCTAACATGTGTGATTTTTAGGGCACAAGCTGCTTCTCAGAATTTCGCTACTATCGCTGCGCTTCGTGTTTTGTCTGGTGCTGCGGAGGCTATTGTAAGTGTACACCATCGATTGGCTTGTGAATTGAGAGAGACTGACTCAATTTTGATAGGCGGATCCAGCGTATGTTTCTTTCACATCTTCAAACGTGAAGATTATTAACAACAGTCTAGTTTCATGTTGGTGACCTCCATGTACTACACACGTTCAGAACAGCCGTCAAGAATTTCAGTCTGGTACGCTTTCAACGGAATTGGTGTTGCCGGAGGCGGTCTTATCGGTTATGGAATAGGTAACATCAAATCAGCCCTAGCCTCTTGGAGATACGAGTAAGTTGTTGCATTATCACCCTGAACAACCGCTGACCTGACCCTACCTAGATTCATCATTGTCGGAGCCTTCTGCGCAGCCTGGGGAATAGTTTTACTGATTTTCCTACCGAATTCTCCAACTTCCATTAGAGGATTCAGTAAAGATGAGAAATTGATGATTGTAGCTCGTATGAGGAAAAACCAAACCGGTATCGAGAACAGAGTCATCAAATGGGATCAAGTGGTTGAAGCTTTGACCGATTACAAGACATTCATGTTCTTCTTCCTCGGTTTGATCGGTAACATCCCCAACGGAGGTATTTCAAATTTCTCAACACTTGTGATTCAAGGACTTGGATTTGATACCCTCCACACTGCCTTGTTGGGTATCCCACAAGGTGTACTGGTTGTAATTTGGATCGCAGCCGGTGCGTTGATTAATGAACATATGCCGAAGAATTCTAGAACTTGGGTCTGCGCTATTTTCATGATTCCAACTATTGCAGGGGCGTTGGGTTTCTTGCTAGCACCCACCGACGCTTATGTTGGAAGATTGATATGTTTCTATTTGACCGGTTCATATCAAGCCTCATTCGTTATCTCGCTGTCGTTAATCACTTCTAATACCGGTGGTCAAACCAAGAAAATGATTGTATCCGGGTTAATCTGGTTCGGAGCGTGTGTCGGGAACATAGCTGTAAGTGTGATCTCATTCTATCACTTCAGATGGAGAAATCTAACTTGGATAGGGCCCATTCTTCTATAAAACCGAACAAGCACCATCCTACCATCTCGGTATAGGTTCAATCCTAGTTTGCAACATCCTAGAATTCATCTTGTTCTTTGGATTCAGATACGCTTTCATCTGGGAGAACCGTAAAAAGGAAAAGGCTATTGAGAGGGGAGAAATCGTTGTTGGAGATGATAACCAAACGGCTTTTAGTGATATGACTGATCAGCAGAATCCAAAGTAGGTTCTGATGTCTGGGAGTGAAGATAAAATACTGATCATCTGCAATAGTTTCCGATACGTTTATTAAGTCTATTTTCATGACTCATTTCAAGCCATATCCTTAGATAGATAGAGAGAGTATTAATATAAGTACTAAGAGGTTATGCAAAGATATGAACGAGAGTAACCTTACGTGCATGGCTGATATCGTTACATTCAGTTAAATAGCTTGTACAGTACTAAATATTACCAGATTGAGTAATTACAGTGCCACTCTGCCACGCTTAACTTTGGTAGACAACATCACCACCACCACCACCGAGTTCTTGATTACTTTCTCAGTCATTCTTACAATCTCTCTTATCATTGTTATATCCTCACAACCCTTCAGTGGCCAGTAGACCATTCCAGCCACGACATCCAGAGTCCAATTCCCACTTCCAAATTCGCAGTCAAACATCTAACTCAACAACTCAACCCGCTTCGGTCACACTCCGGTCGTCAGACAAAGCTAAACAAATCTATCACCTCGCACAATTTAACCAACAATGTCTTCAAATCCCCAAACCCCAGCCTCAGCAGATTTCTCCTCTTCCAGCAACCCACTCAAAAAATTCAAGTTGGTATTCCTAGGTGAACAAAGTGTTGGTAAAACGAGTTTAATCACGCGGTTTGTATGTTACTTCAATGACAACGCAATTTGCATGCTAACAAGTAATTTGGGTTAGATGTACGACACGTTTGATAACACTTATCAAGCCACTATTGGAATTGATTTTTTATCTAAGACTATGTATTTGGAAGATAGGACGGTGAGATTGCAACTTTGGGATACTGGTGGGTTTTATTTCTTTTGACTGAATGGTTGTTGTTACTGATCGTCAACAGCTGGGTGAGTTATATAGATGGTTTACACGATGTGTCACTGACTTTGGTGTTTCTGCTTTCCAGTCAAGTGAGTTAATTGCCCCTCTTGCAAAGATGTTACTGACATCACTAGGAACGATTCCGATCTCTTATACCCTCCTACATCAGAGATTCATCAGTAGCCGTCATCGTTTTCGATATAACCAGTACGTGGTCATTTGCACACTGAGCAACCGTCCTAACCCCATCACAGACAGAACATCATTCCTAAACACGACGAAATGGGTCGACGACGTCCGTAACGAAAGAGGTCAAGACGTAATCATAGTCTTAGTAGGAAATAAAACAGATTTAAACGATAAACGGTAAATCAATCAGCTCCCTTGCCAGGAACTTCCACTGAATAAACGAATTGTAGCCAAGTGACACCGGAAGATTTAGATAAAAGAGCCAAAGAATTAGGAGTCATGTCGATTGAAACATCAGCTAAAGCTGGTCATAACGTTAAAACTTTGTTTAAGAAGATAGCGATGGCTTTACCAGGTGCTGGAGGACCAGAGACAAAGGATACCACAGCGAATCAAAGTACGTCTTTCATTCCATTTTTATCAAAGCAAAGGACTGATGAATTTTTCCAACAGAGATTGACGTTTCAGCAACGGCTGAGGAAGTTCCACAAGCTTCGAATTGTAGTTGTTAAGACTTGGATGATGGTTTTGTGTACTCGGATACGATCGATTGACGATACAGATGATATGATATTATGGTGATTGCGAATTGAAGACTTTAAGTCTGACACACCAAAGAAAGTCGAGCCAAATAACTCAGTCTTCCTCTTTACATCGATTCGTCCTTCTTTCTGAGAAAGGATTTATTGTATCTACTAAACCTACTGGCACGAGTTACCAAATCGTTTTCCCCAAATACAAACTCCTCCCCTCCCCCGTCCGCTTCATCATCAAAAACCACAGCAACACTGTCACACCCCTTAACAGCTACAACCATCTAAGAGACATCAATAACGATTCGATGACTATTGTTGACCTACCTGTTCATCCTGATGCGAAGAAAGGAAATTAATCGCATTTTGATATAACCTATCGCTTTCTTTCAATTCTTCTGCTGTCATTTGCGGACTTCGACGACCGTTGTTACACTTGTTTGTACTGAGTTTTGAATTGGTGGGATTTTGAGATTCATTCTCGATTGTGGTGGTTGAGATTGTGATCTCTGGTTTGTGAGGGTTAAGGTGAGGTTCATCGACAGTGTTTGATTCTTCTGGCATGTTTGGAGATAATTATTATTTGAATATAAGACATACGGCAGTTGGTACTTCAAGTAATCTTTCTCCGATCGTTCCTTTCAAATACATTCGAAGGCATCTACATGAATTTCATTCATTACATTTATCCAAATCCACGTCCTATCACCTCTTATTCCCAGGACTAGGTGTCCAACTCATCCTCCCCGAATTCTTACTACCAACCCCACCCCACCCAGAACCCATCTCCATCGCCGCTCCCCTATTCTTCCCACCCGCACCAGAACCTGAACCCACCCCCAACCCAGTTCCAGGATGTAAAGGACTCCTCCCAATACTCCTCTCCAACAATCTTTTCCCGGCTGGTGTCAACCCCCCAGCTCTTTTCGGAGTAGCCACCGGTGGTCCCATATTATTCCCCCTAACTGATTTATCGGTACTACCGCTAGTTCTTTGAGCTGATTGTTTGAGTTTATCAGATAGAGATTGATGTTTCGGAGTGATGAAACCTTTTGCTCGGTCTTTCATTGATTTACTAGCTTTGTCAGCTAGTTTTCGTCCTATCTCATCACGTTTTTTGGTCTCTGGTAATCGGAAAGACGGGGTTGAGAGATCCAAGGGATCGTTCGTACCGTCTAGAGCTCTGGGTGTTGATAACAGTGTTCCCCAAGTTAGGAGAGAAGGGAGATCTGTAGGTGAAGGTGAGGGATCGTTCGGTAAGAGTGGATACGAGTTTATTGTTGGTAAAGAGGATCCTCCTGGATGATCTAGATTCTTGATTCAGTAAGATATCGTAAATGAAAAGCGCCGTACGCACATGGAGTTCCCTTGACTGCTGCATCAACCCAACTTCTCGCCGGACTGCTTCCACCTCTAGTAGATCCTTTTTGAGTAGAACTGATCGTAAACTCCTCCTCATCAGGTAAACGTGTGTTGGAATGTGAAATAGCTTTCGGAGCTTGTCTAGCAACTTCCAAATTCTTATCCACCTCAGTTTTGCTTTTAGGATAAGGATCAGAATTAGCGTCAGCAGGGAAGAAAAAGTTGTTTCGTGTCTACGCAAGGTTATTGATCGTTCTGAACATCTTTTACCTACCTTGAACCCCCAAAGATCGGCTCCGCTTCCACCTAACGATAAACTCTCTTGTTTTTCTTCACCCATAATTGCTTTCTCGATCACATCGCGTTTCTGACGTTCTTCAATTCCTCTTCCTCTTCCTGCTCCTTCTCCTCCTACTGTTTCCCTGTAGGGTACAATGGCACCGTCTTCTGTTGAGACTAAGGCCGTTGTAGGTAAACCAGCTGTGGTGAGAGCTTGATGAAGAGGATGTGAGGGTGGTAATGGCTTCTCAACCGTAGTTTCTGCTGCTTTACTTTCAGATGTCGATTTGACCAACGCTGACGAAGTCGAAGTCGAAGTATGAGGTATCAAAGCAGAATCAGTTTCTCCAGTCGTAACTGTCGAGATATCTCCACCATCACTCGTTATCAATTTTCTCTCTTCTTTCCAAGCTTCACCCTCGGACCGATCTCTCCCCCCCTGAGCCAAACCACCAATCATCCGTCTCCCCTCCCCATCAACAACCCATTTCCCGGACGTAGCAGCGTCCAAGATCAAATGTCGCTTGGTCTCCCCTTCAATCCGTCTACTTTCCGCCCGTTTCTCAGCCTCCCACGCCCAACCCCATCGATCTTCTCGACGTCGTTTGTTCTCTTCATCAACGATATGCACAAACGATGCGTTATCCTCCGAAGTGTAATTCCTCTGGAAAGCATCTAATGGTAAATCATCCCTAATCCTGCTGATTGGGTTTTTCGGTGTTTTCCTACGTTTCTTTTGGGAGGGGCCGGGGGTTTCTGAATCTATTGGTCCATCTTCTAGTTCATCGTATTCGTTGGAATTCTGTTGACGACGTGTGGAACCTTGACCATTTTTCATTATTGGTGTATCCCATCCTCTGGCTCCAACTGGTGTTCGTGCATGTCTAGATCCACGACCTGTTGTGGAGATATACGGTGTACCCATCATTTCCAATTCCCTTCGTCTCATCCTCTCAGCCTCTGTCTCTTGATCGACAACATCTTCACCATCGTTCCTACGTCTACCTCCGTCTTCCTTCTCTTGAGCTAGTGCTGCAAGTCTTCTGATAGACGACGAAAGTAGTTCGGGATCGTTCGTTGATAGTGCTGTCAGATAGGCGTTCGTAGCATGCAAATGAGGTAAATTTGGAAAGAAATCTCTAGTAATGATATGTGATAAAGCGTCGGTGTAGGTATCTTCCTGTTTGAAATGGGTAAGTATTGAACAATGGATCGTATAGTCGTTTGGACTTACATCGAGAACTCTTTGTTGATATAGGGATTGTTGACCTGACCTCGGACCTTCTAACAGCTTCACAGGTATACCTGTACGTGGTATGAGAGCGTTATGACTACTGTCAATGTTATCGACTGACATTGTTGTAGGTGAAGGTGGGATGTGAAGAAAAGAAAAGATTATCTGTGATTGAACTTATGGTGGTGGCGTAAAGTGGGTAACCTAAATAAAGGGGGGTGCTGTGGAGGTTGTTCTTTGTAGGTGTAATTGTAGGTATCTTTGGATTGGATTTTGATAGTTAAAAATCAATTGGAATATCAGTATACAGCATTCAACAATGACAACCGCGAAGAGGATAATTAGAATAGCTCTTCTTCTATGCGACACTCCAGTGAGTAGATATTACACACCAACATTCCAACGTTACTAATCATCTCAAGGGTGATGCTGTCCTAGCTGAGCATGGTGATTGTAAGTCAACTCACAAAGTATCACTACTCACACTACCACAGATCTTGAAATATATACCAAATGGCTCAATTCCACTATATCATCATTCCCCGATCAAGTTCAAGCATCAAACATCCAACTCATCATTGATGGATACGATGTCGTCGATAAAATGGAATACCCACCTATTGAAAGACTCTTACCAGATGCTACAGATGGATACGACGCTGTCGTCTTGACTGGATCAAGTAGGCGAATCACCATAAATCAGAAACTGATATCTTAGAACATACAGCACAAGATTCATCAATACCATTCGTCCCTAAACTAATCTCTTTCATTCATGATCTAGCGTCATCACCTTCCACTCAACATATCAAAATCGTTGGCATATGTTTCGGTCATCAGGTCGTATCCATCGCTACAGGTGGTGAATGCGTTCGTGGAGAGAACGGTTGGGAAATTGGAGTTTACGGAACTGAACTCACGGAAGAGGGTAAATATTGGTGGACTGGTGATGTAGGTGGTGAAGGGGGGAATGAGAGGATTGTAGGTGATCTACTTAAATTTTGAGTACCACTGACTGATCGAAAATAGTATGTTGAGCAAATGGTAAGTGACAACCACTAGAGACACGAAACTAACGAAATAGCACCGAGATCACGTCCCATACCTACCGCCAAATTTCCATCTTCTAGCCTCAACATCCCGATATCCAGTTCATTCAATGATTCGCTATCACCCTTCCTCATCACCAGCCAATCCCTTAGCACAGATAATAACCATCCAAGGTCATCCCGAATACATCCCATCAATAGTCTCTCACATGGTTGATGCAAGATCCCAATCTGGTCTTTTCGATGCTGAAACAACCGCAGAGGCCAGACGTAGATTACCAGGTAAAGATGGGACTGGAGCTGAGGGGTATGGGAGAGTTGGATGGGCAATTTGGAGAGTTTTGTTACAGGATTTACCTGTTGGTGGTGTATCTGTTAATGGGAATGGAAACGGTCATGTTTCAGCGGATAATTATGTTAACGACGACTCTCGATATGCTCATATTGATAAAGTCTTGGATAGAAGGGGACCATGGACGGCAGAAGAGTTCCAAGGAGGTCAAGAGGTAAACTTCCAATCTCAACAAATCCCTCTGTGAAGCCAGCTGACCCTCTTCTAGACCAAAAGCTTCTTGCGAACTCAAGCCAAAATACTAGTTATCGGAGCTGGAGGTTTAGGGTGTGAGATTCTACAAAATCTAGCTTTGAGTAAGCGTCTCTTGATTGTAATTGAATGGAGTTCATACTGACATAGGTCTAGCTGGTTTCCATGACATTCACGTCATTGACATGGACACCATTGATATCTCGAATTTAAATCGACAATTCCTTTTTAGGTGAGTAGCAGCTGTTCATTCCTATTTACATCGGAGCTGAACTGTACGCAGAGAATCTGACGTTGGAAAATCGAAAGCAATAGTTGCAGCTGAATTTGTCATGAAGCGAGTTCCAGGAGTTAAAGTCACGCCGTAGGTGCCAATAGCTTGACTCTAGTCTTTACCTAACCATTTTTTAGCCATCACAACAAGATCCAAGATCATCCGCCATCCTTCTATATGCAATTTAACCTCATAGTCACCGGTCTAGACTCGATATCAGCTCGTCGTTGGATCAACGCGACTTTGGTCAACATGGTTGATGAAGAGAATGAGGAAAGTTTGAAACCTTTGATTGATGGAGGGACAGAGGGTGAGTTTACTTATACCAATTGAAACAGTTGATTAATGCTTTCAATAGGTTTCAAAGGTCAAGCCAGAGTTATTTTACCGACGGTCACTTCTTGTTATGAATGCTCTGTAGGTCAAGTACCAGTTTAACTTCAGCTAACGCTTTAGATCGACATGCTCACACCACCGACGGCCTATCCTATCTGTACTATCGCCAATACGCCTCGGCTACCCGAACATTGCATCGAATGGGCGAGTGTCTTGGAATGGCCAAAAGTATTCAAGGGTATGTAACTTCACTCAATGGAGTTGACCAACACTGAACCACCTTGATAGATCGAAAACTAGATACAGATTCGCCTGACGATATTGAATGGTTGTATCAAAAAGCTAGCAATCGTGCTAGAGAATTCAAGATTGAAGGTGTTACATGGGCATTGACACAAGGAGTCGTCAAGAACATCATCCCCGCTATAGCCAGTACCAATGCGATTATTGCTGGTAGGTCCCATTGTCTCTGTGTATAATGCTAATCCTGCTAGCATCATGTTGTAATGAAGCACTCAAGATTGCGACTACTTGCGCACCTTTCCTCAACAATTACATGATGGTAAGTGTTTCCACGATATTTAAGTAACTCATGTTAATGACGCTACAGTACGTCGGTAACGACTCCGTCTACACCTACACATTCGAACATGAAAAAAGACCAGAATGTCCAGTCTGCGGAGGAGAATCATTAACAGTTGAGATCGGTAGAGAGTGGAAACTTGAAAAACTTGTTGAGTGGTTATCGGAGAAACAAGAGCTGTGAGTGAACCCAATGATACGTATATCACGAAACTGAAATCAATAGACAAATTACCAAACCGTCATTATCATTTTCCAGCGGATCACCGTTATTCTTTCAAGCCCCTCCACAGATTTATGAAAACACTAAAGGAAACCTTGATAAATTGGTTACTGATTTATTAGAGGATGGGGATGAAGTTACGGTTACTGATCCTGGATTACCATTCAGTTTATCTATCGTTATTAAGTATTTGGATAGAACATAGAGGGGGAGGTGTTGAAATTGCCACTACATGATTTGATACCGCTTAGATTGTGTTTATGGTTTTAGTTTTAATTAGTGCGCAGTCTGAATCTATATTTATATTCTTCTGTTTATATTTATATTTATTCATTGTATTCTAGTCATCGTTATTCACTTTCATACAACATCCATTCATCAGAAGGAGCATAGAAACATTGGAAGACAATCAAATCGGTCATCTCTCCAAAGGAGAAAAAGGAGAATAAGTCAGAACAGATTCCGGTTGTCTGCAATTTAAAAAAAAACACAATCAACCCCGCACCACACGTAAATACGTCAAAACGATACCCAAAGCAACACCAACGACGATCCCCAGCCCGAGTGTTAGGATTGCACTCCAACCTCGGAATCTGGGGACAGATCCTAATCACCAATCGACGACTAGTTCAGATCTTTTCGCGGCGTCGTCTTCTTCAACTGTCTCTGATCTTTTCCCGACCGCTAGCAGTAGCAGTAGTAATGCTTCTCAACCTAACACCAGTATCTATTATCTTGTTGTGAGTGTTTAGGCCTTTCATTTGATGATGATTGCGAAAAATGTAGCTGAGTATTGACTGACTTCTCTACTAGTTCCTCGGAGCCCTCGTTATCATCCTCCTTCTAGCAGCAGCCTTAGGTCTCCGAGCCTGGCGAATGCGAAGACAATACAGAACAGCCACCCAACTAGCCCTAGCCCGTGGTGAACCTCCTCCACCCCCAATAAATTATTTCTCACCTTACACCACAGGCGGTGAACGCGATGAAGAATTTTGGGGGTTCGGAGGTCCATTCGCTCCATGGGCTGTTGGCGGTGTTGGAGATAATCATCGTCGGAATGGTGGAGCTGGGAATGGGGGCCATGGGAATAAACCTAAAGGTCGTTGGGAGAGGGTTCCTAAACTCTGGGAAGGGGTTGTTGTTAATGAAAGACTTTGGGTTGGGGTGGGAGAGGAGGATGATGATTTGGAAGAGGATGATGATGATTTATGGGATGAGGTTCAGGTTGGTTTCATTCTTCTACCCTTCTTGAAATACTCACTTGAGGAAAATGCTTATCATTGTCTTTCAGCCCATGACAGTTCAATCTCTACTCCCAATCCAACAAATACCTCTCTTCCCCACTTCAACCCCTCAAAACATGGGTCCAAGACCTCGACCACCCCCAATAATCCACTTAAACCCACGAAGAAGATCAGTCGATCTCGATATCTCCCCCTCCCCCAATCCACCCAAGAAAGAACGCGAAATAGATAGGAATCTGGTTTCAGGTGAACCTTTACGTTTGGGTTTCATCGTTCGTATGCCAGGGGATAGTGGTGATCTTTCGACTCGGAGGGTTAACGATGATGGCGAGATGGAGGAGATTGGTTGGGAACATGGGATGGAGTTGGGGGTTTGGGAAGGCGTTTTGAGGGATGATCATAGTGATTATGGGAGGAGTTTGGATAAATTGGATTAATGGGGGTTTTATTTTTCTATCTGTATTTTGGATCGATATATTTTACTTCATATCTCTTTTTGGCCTTTTGTATTGGTAGGTATACATTTGAGAATATTCTTTTATGGTTTCAGAGGAATCTATCAATATACTGTAAAATTTGTATAAATCATTTTCACCAACAGCATTCGCCTTCACGTGAGATAAGATAAGATTACAGCACATACAACTATCTATCTTCTTACATTACATCCACCAACTTTAATGATACCACTCATCTCTGAACGCGTATCAATCGCCTACCCACCAGAACCCCATCACGAGAATTGTCATGTCCAAGTCCTAACGTCCTCTGAAGGCTATTACGTAGATCTACGAATCTACAACGAAACATCTGGGACCGATAAAACAGGTAAACTTGAATCAGGCGTTGCGGGACGTAAAGAATTCCTAGGTGATGGCAATGGTACGTCTTTCTAGTCTCAAAGGTAATAAATTGACACTATAGTGCTCACAGCTCGATGGACTCAATATATAACATCCAACGAACCACTCCCAAATTCATCGGAAGAAGGTCATTCGACACCTTATCCACCGAATCCAGAGTTGACTTTAGAAACTGGGAAAATGAGGAATCCAATTACTGGTCAAGGTGAAATTGAATTTGAAGAGTTATGGCGAGATACCCCGATCACAGATGACAATGCTCGTGTTCTGGTCTTGGAATTAGAGACAGCTTCGGATTCGGGGAAGAAGGGCTGGATGATAAGGATTGGGGATAGGGCTTTGGGATTGATCGTTTCTGAGAATGAGAGTCGTGGGAAGGAGAGTTGGAGTTGGTGGGCTGGTCTTGAAGGTTCTTGGAAGGTTAAGCGGGTTACTGGAAGTCAAGCGGGGTTGGGGGTGTTTGAAGGTGTTTTGGAGGTGGATGAGGGGTTGCGAGTTGGGGATAGGATAACGAAAGAGGTTACTTGGGTCGTTAGAGAGATTTCTTGATTTCAGAGTATTAGTTTTGGTTGTACAGCTTTCATGTTTGTTACTATATGTGGGACATTGATAGACTTATTTTGAACATTCTGAGTGGAAACCTAACAGTTCAATCTGCTTTCAACGGTCACAACGATTCCATGTCAACAGGGATTCTTTTGAACCTTTGTATCTTGTCAGATAGAATAGTTCAGAGTTAAATGTATCACGCCCTGTTGGAATTCTTGGAGTAAGCATAGATGGAACTACGCCGCAGTTCTTTATTTTCATGAAGACTGACACATTTGGGATCTTGTTACCTTGACCTATCTTAGCCTCTTGGCTGTTGTCTCTTATATTGGACAGTGAGTCGAGTCCAAGGGCCTTGACGACTTCACCTTGGCTACATTGTAGCTCCACATGAATTAACAACACCACTACTGAGACATACATTCGAATGCACTGGATGCTGTAAACTTGCTGCAGTGGATCTGACATCTGATACTGTATGATGAAATGCCGCGGCCGCAGTGTAACTTAAATGAATGTGATCTCCTTAAACCCCTCGTTCCCCCTTGACTCTCGATATCGTTTCAGGAATCTTCTCAACTTAAAAGTCTCAGAAAATCCCTCCCTCTCTCCTGCTGCCCGGTTTCACTCGGGAAAATAACAATGAAAATGAAAATGAGGCGTTTGATTTCTTGTTACCTTAAGGCCTCACTGACCCTCTCTACCAATTAAAATCTCATCTCCTCTGCACAGCTTGACGCGATCTCAGTATAAAAGATGGGTTGATATTTCTTTGTGCATTGATCAGGTGTTTATCAGGTAGAACGTTTAGGTTACATCAAAACATAACATAACCTTCGTTTATACTTTCGTTTTCGTTTCTTTTTTCGACTTTCTGTTCTCTATAAATAAAGTCATAAGTTGACTACTCGTTGTTAGGGTGGACGATAGGATTTTATTTTAATTTGTTTTTAATTTTTCACCCTACACGTCCCTGTTTAACGCGCATTGCTTTGTGGGTAAATATTTGGGTTAATCACAATGTAGGTGCATGTTTATTTCGTTGTAAACTTCTAAATATAAATCATGGTATCGTATTAATACATCATAGACATACATATAGATCTGTAGACAGGTGAAGGTGCAGGTTTATTCTTTCGTTTTCGACCATCACACTCTCTAACAAAAACGTTTTTTCAAACAAACCCCCTTTCGGAGAGAATCGAAGGTGTCGACTCTATCGGATACGTTAGGGATAGGACATTGATCGTGAACGGAGTGTTGTCGTGCTTTGTTACTCCTATAATAACACCGCATCTTTCGACGTCCACATTGATAGAAACTGGACTCCCAACAAAGAAAAAAACACAGACATAGCCAACAAATTACCGTCAACATCAACAAAGTTGGCATCTCATCGTGGCATCCATCAATCATGATTTTGACCACAATCTTATCCGTCACCTCATTGATTCTACCATTCCTACCCTCAACATATTCCAAACCCCACGTCCATACTCATAACATCGACAATCCTCATCGATATCTCTACAAAAAATCATTGACGACAGATGCAACTTCAGTTTCTGGATCGGCGTTTGATTTCGTGATCGTTGGTGGAGGAGTTGCTGGGTTGACTTTAGGTGCTAGATTGAGTGAATGGAGTAATGTCACTGTTTTGGTCGTTGAGGCTGGTGGTGATGGTTCAGATGTCGAGGATCAAATTGACATTCCTGGTATGTCCGATATCCTTCAATTGGTGCTAGGCTAGATACGTTGTTGATGATTTCTTAGGTTATTCATATTTGAACTCATTAACTGGTTCAGCTTATGATTGGCAATATAAAACAGTTGCCCAGGTGAGTTTCTTAAGAATACGGGAGGAGTATTCATCTGATCATACCTACCAGACGGATAGTTTGAACTTGACTTACTCATGGCCTAGAGGGAAAGGATTAGGTGGATCAGGAGCTATCAACGGTCTCTTTTGGTGTCGAGGTGCTGCAACCGAATACGACGCTTGGTCAAGTGAGTCACAAGCTTTCTGTTTCATCCCAAATTAAACTGACCTTGTTCAAGCGTTAAATCCTGGGGGAGCTCAAACGTGGAATTGGGCAGAGATGAACAAACATATCATGAAGGTATGTTCATGTCATTTTTGGCCATATTTCCAATTACTGATATAACACCATTACGGATAGGCTGAAAACTTTTCTCAACCAAACGCAACAGTTCAAGCTCAATTTGGGATGGTACTCAACGCTTCTGCTCATGGTTCAGGTGGTCCAATTCAATCTGGGTAAGTTGGTATTTCCATTTCGTAGACAGGTTTGTTGACTTGAACAAAGATTTTCTGAATACATTTTCCCCGTTGTTGCCAATTGGATACCGTGAGTCCAGCGTCGTTTGCTGTGTGATTTAGTATTGACATTTCTCAGAGCATGGATCAAGCTCGGTTTCACAGCTAAAGATTTAGCTGGTGGTGATACTCGTATGTCAAATTTATTCTGCTGAGATTCAGACTAATTCCTTTCCAGACGGTGTCATGATAACACCTTCCACACTTAACATGAGAAATCAAACTCGTTCAGATTCAAAAGCAGGTTACATAGATCCTCTACCACCCAGATCGAATCTAGTTATCCTCACCGGTCAACAAGTCACTCAAGTTTTATTCAATGGATCAACGGACGCTTCGGGAAACATTATCGCTAGTGGTATCCAATTCCAAGCATCGTCCACTGGTGCCTCCTATTCCGTTCAGGCCAACAAAGAAGTTATCTTAGCGTAAGTTGTGCCATATTGATTTGTGCTAATCTCTAGTGGTGGCACGATAGGATCAGCTCAGTTGTTGCAATTATCGGGGATTGGTCCTAAATCCTTGATGACTGGTTTGGGAATTACTAGTAGACTCGATTTACCTGTTGGATATAATCTTCAGGATCATGTTTCTTATTCCATGTATTGGTCTACTCCGTATGTGAAGTCAACACAAAGGTCAAATTTATTACTGACATCAACTAGACAAGGAACTCTTACTTGGGCTAACTTGAGTGCTTCGGCCACCCTCAAAGCGACAGAGTTGACGGAATATCAAACTTATCATACTGGAATGTGGACTTATATCAATGAAGCAGTCGGTTGTGAGTATCTAACGAAAAGTCGAAGGGACTCTGTAACTTACTCGATCTAGATCCCAGTATGACCGATATCACTGGTTCAGCAACGGCAGCAGCAACATACGCTTCTGAAGTTCTATCTGCACTCACCACAACAGTATCAGACGTTACCTCCTGGTTAGCGTTACCTAGCACTGTCGCAACTGGTCTTGCAGCACAATACGCTATCCAACAAAAATGGCTTACTCAAGATAACGGACAACTTGAAATTATCATGACGACACTTGGACAAGGTGACAACACGCTCGGTATACAAGTCGCCCTGCAACATCCATGGTCAAGAGGAACGGTGATGATAACTTCAACCAGTGCTTTCACCCAACCAGCTATTAATCCAGATTACTTTGGTGTAGGATACGATATTGATATCATAGGTTATGGTTCGGAATTCGCTAGAACTTTGGCAGCTGCTAGTCCACTTTCTAACGTGATGATCACGGAGACTTTACCTGGTGCTACGGTCACTGGAGACGCTTTAGCGAATTATACAAAACAGCACTGTGGTACTGAATATCATCCACTTGGAACTTGTGCCATGTTACCTCAAGCCAGTGGTGGTGTCGTTGATACCAATTTGATTGTCTATGGTTCATCAAATTTGAGAGTCATCGACGCCAGTATTATCCCAATGCACATCTCAGCACATCTTATGGCTACCACTTATGGTATAGCTGAAAAGGGTGCTGATATCGTTAAATCAAGATATTACGCTACTACAACGACCTCGAACGGTACGACAACGACTGCTTCGGTTGGTAAAGCTACGGATACGAGTGTCATCAATGCCAGTAAATCTGGTTCGACAACTGCTTTGTCTACCACCGCCGTTATTGGAATCGCAGTCGGAGCTGGTGTTGGAGGTGCAGCCATCATTGCTGGTTTGGTAAGTTGATCAATGCTCATTCTATCTTAGTTACTGACCGTCAATAGATCGCTTTCTGCTGTATCAGACGAAAGAAGAAGAACGCCAAACCAGTTGAAAAAGGTTGGTATGCAGGGGCAGAAGGAGCATACGGCGCCTACAACAAAGAAGATCCTTCCCAAGCATACCCCATGTCAAGTCTTCAAGCTCCCGTCGCACCATACGGTCGTCATCAACGCAATATCAGTAATTCGCCTAGTGTCGATACGATGGCAACGGCGGATTTGATGACCAACGCACCAATGAGAAGTGAGAGTTATAATAATTTCGGTGAATATTCTCGCGGTGGTGCGACTAGTCCTTATAGGTATGTTTACTTCTTGGAGTGATTGATCTATGGCTGACTTATGTGGTTTATAGGGATTTCGAGACCGACGATCACTCTACTCCAGCAAGTGGATATAGTACACCTGGTAGATATGGGACACCTCAACCACAGCAACCGAACGAATATCAATCTCAACCCTATCAAACCTATCAGAACAGACAACCATCACAACCGCAAGCACAGTATCAGAATCAGCAACAACGGTATCAGATTGTTCAACCCAGATAAACTTCAAGATTACTGGACGATGATCCATGAACACTGAATAAACACCGATGTAGCTAGATTCTTTAGATTAATATACTTTTCTTTTATTTCCTTTTTAACGAACTTGACGATGGATCCTGTTTTGATTGTGGACAATCATTCTCAATATCTACATACGATATATACATATATATAAAGCATTTCTGTGCATGCATTTTGATTCCCATTCGTAGTTGTATTTGTCAACCACGTTCGATCGCGGGGAGAAAGGAGAAATGAAATTGCCACTTTAAGTTAAAGGCAGTGTTGCTGTTGGTGGGTCTTGGAATCTTATCAATACTCTTCTTTTACATCCAACTTTACACCTTATTCTTTATGGACATACCGTATTCTACATAACAACAATGACAAGAGGCAGATCAATCGATATCACCTTGACTCCATCTCGAGCGTTATCCCAACAAAGGGATTATCGAGCCAGAAAAGCTGCTCGAATAGTGAGTTTCCACTTATCTTCTCAAAAACAAACAAACAAACTTATACATGTATTTAGAACGAACTCGAAGAAGAAAATGTTAAACTTAAATTGGAGAATCAACAACTACGAGATAAAATCGCTAAAATGACTCAAGACGATTCAGAACATAAAATCCAGGAAGCTAAAGTCGCATCTGTTCAAAAAGATTTAATGGCTGCTCTGAAGAATTTTCAAGATCTGAGTGATTCTTTAGGGATGCATGGACCCGGTGGATTGAATTCATACGGTCAAATTCAAGTTCAACCTTTTCTACCCAATTATCAGATCCCAACATCGACACCGGTTCCTTCGAATCGTGCCAGTTTTTCATCTTCAACATCCCACCTCCCCGATGGTATTCCTTTATCTTCACCTGTCCTTTCGAATCCACCTTCACCTTTTTCCGTTTCTTCAAATTATTCAATGGCTTCTCAAATGTCATCAAACAATCTTAATCAACATCACGTTCCTACTCATACTCAACATTCACATGTTAGGACGGATATTCAACCTCACTCCCAAATGCCTTTGCCATTACCTTTACCGATTAACACGGATGTTGTCGCAAATGGAAATAAACGTTTCGTACCCTACGTCCCACCTTTTGATCCAAACTGTTGTGGTGGTCTTTTTGATTGTTCGACTTTGCCAATCACATCTCTACCTCGTAACGGCAGTGGAAGTGGAAATGGTAACGGTAACGGTAGCGGAGTTGAACCTTATACATCCTCCTCGACTTATATTCAAAAACGTTCGATTGATCTTTCAAACAGTGATTCCCAGGATGATCTCCAGTTTCAACCGAACAAGAAAACTTGTAGACCTGCACAAAACTCGGTCTCTCAAATTCAAATCCCTACCAATCAGAGTCCTGCTCAAATTGGTTATCAACTCGATGTCTCCCAGACCAGTAGCGTTTCAGGCTCTTTTGACACATCTGCACTGGAGATTGATGACAACAAATGTTGTTTGGGTATTGTGAATTGTGATGAAACGAGTACATGATGTTGTTTGATTTTTTTTAGATTTAGTTGACATGTATTACATATTTACATCGTGGATCCAATTATATGTACATGTTACATGAATGTCTGAATGTTCAAGATTGATTGTGAAATAAGTTTTTCACAAGATCAATGCTGTAAATGCAATCACCAAATATCACCGTCCCTCTCTTTCAGAATTGATCTCAGTTTCTCAACTCTATCAATCGGCTTTTCGTCGTTCCAACGTTCCTCCAGTTCTCCATCTATTTTGATATGACTTAAAACCGGAACACCTGTTTGTTGGACCACGAATGAAGAAGCTACAGTGGCGTAGAGTACGGCTAAGCATTGAGATCAGCCAAGTCATTGCAGATATAACACTGAACAAACCTTCGTAATGATCTCCATTGTTTAGGGCTAGACCAGCAGCGAAACCACCAAGGAATGCGTTCCCAGCTAGTGAGTATAGTTAGCGAGAGACGTCTTCATGAATGACATCACTTACCCCCAGTAACATCTTTTACCATGTGCTCCTGCTCATTATTGAAATACGCAGGAACCCATCTGATCCCCTTCTCAGTTGTTCCTATACAAGCTCCCAGTTTACTACATCTCACCACTATCGAACCTTTCCCGTCTTCGCCCACACCAAGACCCATCAGTTCTGTAATAATGGATTCAACCTGACTCCTTAGATTTGGATCAGAAGAATTTGGTTTTGGTAAACTATACAACGCGAATAATTCTTCGTGATTAGGTCTAAATAGTTAATCAGTATCCAGTCATGGTTATCAATACCACTTACGATAAAACATCGACTATAGGAGTTATACGTTCCAACCATTCCTTTTCGGCTGGAATACAATCCTTTGGATAAGGCTCATAAACGAATTTAGGTGTCCAAGAAGATTTAGTTTTCAATTTATAATCTCGTATCTCGTCTGATAACTCTGATAATGAAGATGGAGCAGCGACTACATGAAGAAACTCGGCGTTGTTCAACGGACTGTTCAGTATCGATGAAAGAGTTCTTTCAGGTGGTGGCACGACATGTTGGAATCTATGTCCTCGATCAGTTCAAATCTTTTTCTATATCGTTCACACAAGGTCGGACTAACATTCTTTCATCGCCTTTATAACCTATTCTAGCTCTAGGAGTTCTAGTGGATTGGTTCTCGTTGAAAACCCAAATCTCAGATCCGAAATGATCCAACAATCTCTTGGCGTCACTCGGGAAGTCTTCTTCTTCATCTAATTGATTCTGTTGTAAAATCGACCGCGAAGTTTTATCCATAATCGTCCGCAGTTCTTTAGGTTGCAGAAACAATCTAGCACCTGCAATAGCATATAGACCTCCACCACCTAGAGTCCTGAGTGGTTCATTTGATGAAGAACCGTGAGGTAGATTTGAAGAACTTTTTGTTTTACTTGATGATGATGGTGCTGTGTTCATGAATTCTTCAATGAACACGCTTCCTGCAGAATGAAGAGTTCAGTGGTCAGCGAGAATAACTAACTCCTTGAGGTAACTTACCGATCGATGCAAAAATTGGTGGATGGTGGTTGTCATTGAGTTTTGGGCCACTGAACAGCCCTCCCATGTTATCACACCTGATAGGCTGTAGAAGCACACTGCTAAGCAAATAAAGTGATCTGAAATGACCCTTGGAAATTGACTGTAGTAGAATCACTATATATCCGAATGAAAAGTTGTAGGTATCGACAAGAAATGCAGAACGTGTTGAACGTCTGCTGTTGCTGTTCTCTTATTAAAGAGAAGTTGACTTCACTTGGATGAGGAGATATCCTGTTGATTGAATCACTGCACGTCCCTCGTTGATGATTGTGACTTGACAAAGCGCTGCTGCAATCAAAATATCCCGATACTGATGATAGAGTTTGTCGCACGACCAAATGATTGTGTAAAGAATGCCAAAAAGGTGATCCGTGTATGATGGCTTCAAATGTGTATCTTTACAGATTGTTGCTAGTTGGGTTGTAAAATCTTCAAGTCCAAGGCCAAGATATATAAATAAACGATTATGAGAAATCTCGGTTGAAGCAGGGATGCGTGAACCTTTCGGTTTTGAGGAAGCGAGTAAAGTTAAGTTTATGTTGATGAACGTGAGGCGAGACGATAATCTATGATCGGTAAGACGCAGTCCTTTACTCTCCTTTGGAGCTCCCTTGTTCTAAATGCGAAAATGAAAGCTAGATCCGGATGATTGTTGAAGAGCACTAATCTATGTGCGTGCAATAACAACCGCCCGCCCGGTGATATAACGAGCGTTTTGTTTTATTGTTATGAAAGGATAGAAGTTTAATTCTATCGGTGGTGAAGCAGGCAGGACGAGAGTCTGAATCCTGATTGTACTTCATCCAAGTTACCTATTGAATGGTTCTTACTGTAACTTAGCTGTCGATTCTCTGCCTGTTCAAAGGGTAAATCAAGTTAAAAAGCCGAAGATCAAGATCGTCAATATAACCTAACCCGAAATGAAAATCTTCTTCGCTCACCTTAACTAGTGGCTGACGAAATCCGATAACTTCGCAATAACGATAATCTCCTCAAGTCCGACCCGAAAAGCCAATTTGGGGGACGACTCCCTGAGGTGCGAATTTTAAACGAATCTAGATCTAACTTAGATTAGGAAATTGAATGGATCAATGCAAAGAAATCGCTTTTTTTAAACACCTCTTTTCGTTCCGTTTCTTCAATCTATTCTTGGTCAAGGTCATCTTGCTGTGCAGGTGGTTGTCGCCGTCATCACATCTCCGTATTCGTAATCCCTCCAAAACGAAATTGTTGAAACATCACACGGTCGGTACCTTTACTCTCGAGTCTCATGTAAGTCAATTTCTCTTCACCACCTCGTTTGATCACTTGTTCACAAGTCGACCGATACACAGCGCCACTTTTCAATAAAGGGGAAACACTCTCGCACTTCAGTGAAACTTAGCTCACAGTGAAAGAGACCAGAAGGAAAAGGAAAGGATTTAGATTCTTTTCTCTTGCGCCCTCCTTTATTAAATCCGATCAGCCCATACCTTTCAGTTCCGAAGGTACCATCAAATCAACTCTAACCCGATTCACACCTCACCCTCATTGAACTGCCCTCCCTCCTTCCCCCTTCCCCTCCTCTTCAAGCCTCACTTATCTCTTATCTCTTCTCATACAATCCCTACTTAAACAGTACAGGTCGTGCGACCTTTGAATTTCTTTTCGTTTTCTGAAATTTACCTCGTCAAATCCATTCCCGACCCCACCAAATTCGAAACATCTCTGTGTTTGATATATCATTTTTTGGAGAACCACCATTCGCACCTCCTTAACTACTGCTATACGACGTCTCCGACTCCCTGATCTAAATACCTCAACAGCACGAGCCAAAGGCCTTTTCAAACGGATTCCCTCGCTCGGACCAAGGTCACTAGTATAGTGATTGCATCAGCACCTCGTTTCACTACTTTTTCTCCTGGAGTTCTCTATCGCAGTCCGCGTAACGAGGCTAGGTACGTTCAAGATTATTCTACACCTTGCAAACGGTCAGAACTAATTGAATCGTATGGTTATCTTTTCTCCCTTACTCCTATTTTCTTTTGCCTCGTTACAGTCACTAACCTCGTTGGATCCGATTGAATCCCTCAAACGACCTTGCGGCACGTCTCTACATAGGGGGTAATCTGGTAACTCTGTACCTACTGTGAGTTGATTTCTGTATATACCATCAATCATGGCGTTCTTTTCATCAAATCATCCCATCACCCATCAACAGTCCGTCCACTCCCCTTTAAAAGAAAAAAACTTTTTATTAAACGACTTGCCCCGCTCTCTGTCTTTTCTTTCTGAATTATGTTCCCCACCTATCTAGAAAATAAATCTAACGACGACATTTTCAACCCTCCTCAACGTGTACATTCTAGAAACAGCGTTCTAACTGCTACCTTAGGCAAGATGAAATTCTCTGCTCCTGAACCAAGAAAATGGTTTACCAAATCTTATTGGTATCTCGAAACCCCTCCAGCTTCTTATGCTACTCACGACGGATGGAGTAACGCGGATGTTGATGTTGTTCCTCTTGAACAGAGAAACTGGAGAGCGTGAGTTGGTCCACAGTTCTGTTGTCATGGTAAACTAATTTCCGCTTAGTATCAACTATCTTTTCCTTTGGTTATCTGATGGTGCCAACGTTGGTACCATGCAACAAGCAAGTTCCATCGTTGCCATGGGTTTGAGCTGGAGAGAAGCTTCAGTCTGTATCGCGATTGGTAACATCATCATCGCTGCTGCTGTAGCTTTCAACGGAGCCATTGGTTCTCGCCACCATATTCCTTTCTCAATCGCTTCAAGAGCATCAATGGGTTTCTACTTTTCTTATTTTGCTGTCGTATCTCGTCTCGTTCTTGGTTTACTTTACTTCGGGTATGTCTTTTTCTAACCACTCATCTGGCTTCACGACTAACACCTCGCAGTATCAACTCGTACATCGGTGCATCATGCATGTTGATCATGCTCGAAGCTATTTGGCCATCACTCAAAACCTATCCAAACTCTCTACCAGCGTCAGCCGGTGTTACGAGTAACAAGTTAATTGCCTATTTCGTATTCTGGGTTCGTGAGTATCGAAGGTTACGCTAAGATCATGATGAAACAAAGCAACTGACGCTTGGATACAGTTCAATTCCCATTGGTTTTGATTCACCCCAGAAAAATGAGATGGCTTTTCTTCGTTAAATCAATGTTTGCTATTGTAGCTGCATTCGCTCTTCTTGGTTGGGCCGTTAATACCGCTGGAGGTGCTGGGCCTGTCTTCAGTGCACAAAGCACTTTGAGCGGTAGTACTAAATCATGGGCTTGGGTTGCTGGACTTAACATTGCCATTAGTGGAAAGACCACTTTGGCTCTTAACATGGTAAGTAGTTCATGGTTCGAATATATCGTATAGCGTTAAATGGAATCCACCAGCCCGATCTCTCTCGTTACGCTCATAAAACATCTGATAATTGGTGGCAACTGTTGTTCATCCCCTTTGTCTATTTCATCTTCTCCTTCATCGGTATCGTGGTTGCATCTGCCGGTCAAGCAATCTACGGTACCCTCTACTGGGATCCAACCGCCATCATAGCTTTATGGGATAACAGAGCTGGAGCTTTCTTCTGCGCTTTCGCCTTTGGTCTCGCAACTCTCGGTACAAACATTTCAACCAACTCTATCGCTTCTTCAAACGATTTCGCTTTCCTTTTCCCAAGATATATCAACATCCAACGTGGTGCTTTCTTGACTGCCCTTCTTGGTGGTTGGGCTACTAGTCCTTGGCAAATTCAAGCTTCAGCTACTTCTCTTACCACTTTCCTCAGTGGTTATATCATCGTTTTAGCTCCAGTTGTCGCGATCATGGTAAGTTAGGTTTAACTTCATTTCCGGGTTTCCACTTACATTTGTTTCTAGATTGCCGATTATTGGGTTGTTAGAGGTACAAAACTTCATGTTCCGATGCTTTACCAAAACGAAGGTATCTACCGTTACAAAGGTGGTGTCAACTGGAGAGCCGTCGCGACGCTTGTCGTCGTGATTCCAATCAATTTACCAGGTTTGATCCATGCCATCAATCCAGCCGTTAACATCGGTAATCTACTCTACTTCTGTAAGTTGGTTCTCGGCTGAGAAAGCTTAATGAAATTTAACCAATCCTTTTATAGACAAAGCTTCATGGTTCACATCCTTCTTCATGGCTTTTGGTGTTTACACCGCTCTCTCCCTTATTTCACCACCAACTTCAACGCTGGTCGACGCAACTGTTGAATCCATTGATGAAGATCTCGGAAATGATCATGTCGCCATGTCAGATCCTAACGACTGGCAACGAGAGAAAGACTCACAATTAGCTAGTCCAAACGATGATTTAGCTTTCAGTGGTCATCGCGTCTAAAGACAGGATCATTCTTTGCAATCCAAACTGTAAACACGGAAGCACTTGCTTGTTAACAGGATTTATTTACCAATATACCCTTTCGACTCTCTTTTTATATCTTGACGCCGATTAGATGATAATATGTTTGATCTAGTGATGACATCTTCTTGTATATATTGTGATGCAGATTATGCAGAATTAAATTACGAGTACAACAGTGTTAATGTACAAACAAGTCATGAGACGTTTTAGACGGTTGCTACCGGTGTAGAAACCTGATTCCCTATGGGATTGTTCAACCCACCCCAATAAAGTCGTCCAGCAACTTCCTTGACTACCCAATTAATGCCTTCTTCTAAACCTGATCCAGTGAATGCTGAACAGGGATGAACGACCCATCGATGAGAAACGATTGAAGGGAGTGATAAAGCCTTAGACAAGTTAACACTGGTATCAAATCAAGATGGCTCGATAACTTACATCACGAATCTCTTCTAACGTCAAGGACCCCTCCAAATCCTGTTTATTGGCAAAAACCAATAAAGTAGCTCCGGAAAGTCTCTATCAAAGGGGTATTCAGTTGGCATCATCGGAAAAAGGAATTACTACACACCTCTTCCTGAAGTAAACCTTTCAGTTCAGCTTCACAATCTTTCATCCGTAATTTATCAGATGAATCGACGACCCAAACAACCGCGTCTGTAGATTCGAAATAATTTCTCCAATACGGACGTAAAGTCTTTTGACCACCGACATCCCCTATATCGTTGGTTTCATTATTCTGAACATGACTATACGGAATAATGGTTACTCACATATATTCAATGTATAGCTATAATCCGGAGTTAGTTTTACACAAAGTCAACTGATATGGTCAACTCACCCATCCCTTATCAAAGTCTTGATGTTAAACCCAAGAGTCGGACTAACTAGATTGATATCCTCGTCATTCAATTTCTTCAGTATAGTCGTTTTACCAGCGTTATCCAAACCTCTATAAACGAGACTCTCAAATCAGTTCCCGACTTCATCAGACGATAAAAAACAAAAACTGACAGAAACAATATCCTCATTTCCTTGGATTTAGCTTTATTTTTTCTCAGTATCGTTAGAAGACCTATGGGATTTCGGTTCAATCAGATTTGTGCCATTCATTTTTACATCGTGAACATACCCATTTTGTTGGTGAAAACGAGGAACACTGGAAAATCTTGGAATTATTATTGTTGTTATCGGTTAACAGTGAGCCGAGGTCGATCGAAAGAAACCCAAAATTTCCAAGATTTGATTCAAAATTTGGACTCAAAACCATCCTATTTCCATATAAAACATCTTTGAAAGGAAGTGAAATAGAGATCAACTGGAAGATATTCACATATAAAATCTCGACAATGTTTCGGAAAACTCCATTTCTTTTCAGAAATTTGAATCTCAGGACATCTTCGAACCCTCCCAAGGGATCAAGAGTAATCGACACCCGATTCTATTCAACATCAATGTCTAAACCGTCATTGAACGTTCCATCAGGTTCTGGTGGACCTCAAAACCCTATAGAATATTGTTCATCTCTAGTGCAGAGGTTAGATCCTGAATCATGGTTGGTCAGTTATTTCTGGCCGAAGAGGGAGAGAGCGTGGTGGTTAGCATGGAGAGCTTTCAACGTGAGTTAAAACTTTTAAGAATTTTGTTCATAAACTTTTTGTCATGCTCAACGTTGACCGTTTTTTAGATCGAATTACATCTAATCTCTACTACCGTTACTCAACCCGCTTTGGCAGCTATCAGATTCCAATTCTGGCGGGACGCTTTAACCTCAATCTTCTCATCGTCAACTTCCACAGATAAAAGTGGAATCCCCCAACATCCAGTGACAGTTCTCTTGTCCGATTTAAAAGCCCACAGACCAATACAGAAATACTATCTCAGTCAGATGATAGATGTAAGAGTAAGTATGACGTATCTCTCACAAAAGAAGCAATCAATTTGCTAACCGACCCAACCAGGCTAAAATTCTTTCTAAACCGAACTCCCCAACCCTTCAAACCCATTTAGATCTCCACACCCCACTCCAAACTTCCCTCCTCCTAGGTCCACTCCCAATCCTCCTTCCTCCAACCAATCCATCCCAATCAAAAATCTCCCACACCCTCTCTCACCTTTCAACACTCCTCTGCACCACCTCTTTACTCCGTACCCTACCTGTCCAACTGAATTCCAAAAGAACGCTCAATCTACCTAATGGGATCATGGGTAAACATTCGATAGTGGAGGAAGAGGTTTTGAGGAAGGGTGGGGAGGCTAAAGGGTTACGGGACGCTTGTTGGGAAATTGGAACTAGGGGGATGGACGAGTTGATCACTGCCAGACGAGAGCTGAAGGCTGATAATGGTAAAATCTTACCTAATTCAGTGGTACCGTTGTTTCTTTCTACCGTGGGTGGATTTCATTCAGTGCTAAAGGATATCGCTAACTTGGCATTTTAGGTACCCGCCGAAAATTATCTTAAAAGATTAGAGAAATTAGATTTCGACGTTTTCAATCCAGAATTACAAAAACATGATTGGAGGTTGGCACCTAAAATTTGGTGGACTTATCAAAGTGGGAAATTGTAAACGTAGACATTATCCGACATCATAGATGATATAATTTGCATGGTAATCGTACATGTCGTCAACCTATTGATTTATAGATAAGATCATATCTTATCGTTTGATATATCCGTCAAATGGTATAAATGGTTTTTAGCTTCTCAGGTCTTCCGAAACGGAAAATCATTTCGAAAATGAACCAGAAGATCTCGTCGTCCTTCCATCATCATCCTGAAACTCTGTTAGAACAAAATCCGATTTCGAAAACACTTGAGAACTAACTATTCTTCTTTCTCGCCTCTCCGTCGACCATAGTATGTAGCATAACCTTCGTAACCATGTTAGGAGTATTGCCTGCGAAACCCCGAGACCAATCGTAAGATAAAGCGCTAAACGTTGATATCAGCTCGGTATTCCGGATCCCGACTCTAGATCCCAACTCACTAAGCAAGAATGGTTCGATCGTGATTGAACGATGTCGATACGATTGGTGTACCCAAATTCAAGTTGTTCAGATCGTCAAGGTTACCATTATTCAACTCCTTGGCCGAGAAAGCTAAACATTACGATCAATAGCGTTTCCTGGAAGCTATGATACAAGGGACTTACTTTTAATCTTTTGTTTCATTTTTCCGTCCCAGAACGTGATACTTCCGTCTGACCCAGCAGTACAGAACGTTCCAAATTCGCGATGGAAAGTGACGGCGTTGACGGCAAAGACGTTTTGTTTGGAATCTTTGTTAACACTACCGTTGGATAGAGGGATATCGTATCTATGACATTTGAAGGAATAATTTTTGCTAAAAGACGGGAAAAGGGTGTTAATCAAATACTGGAGACAAATACTTCGGCATAGATTTTCACTCACCTGTCGATATTTGCAAAAACCCCATTCTCGTTGTTTGGCATACCCACAGTAACAGGAGGAGCATTGATTGACAAGTCGTGAACTCTATAAGGTTAGCACAGCTCCACCATAATTACTCACTGGAAGGCAATTCTCCCTTCGATACCACCGATAGCGTACCCATCGCCAGTAGGGAAACATGCGACTGTACGGGTCTGCCACTTGAGCGGGGAGTCGATGCACTATTAAAACATAGGTTAGCACCAAATTTACGAACAGTATAAAAATCATAGACTTACTCTGTGTATACGTTCTGGGTGAGCGAGGTTGATGATATATATTTTTCTGTCAGCGGTGGCGACAACCTGTTATCAGAAAGGCTTATCAGAGACCAGTAACAATTTGTCACAAAAAGATGATCTACCAATAACTGTTGAGCGCTATCCATCGAGTAAACTCTATCCGATAACGCAATTTCTCCCAAAAAGTAAGGTTGTCCAGAAGCCATCTTCCCTATATCCCAATACTAAAACCAGAAATCAGTACAACGATCTTTGACTGATGCCAAAGTCGCCTATAGACATACTTTGATTTTATGATCCCATGAACCAGTCACTAAACAATTAAGCGATTCGATGAAAGTTAGAGCTTTGACGGGTTGTTGATGAACGTTTGAGGGTTCTCCGATTTTATGAGGTGTGCCCATGAAATTCGCTCCTGGTGCTTGTTCGGAATCGTAGACGAAAGCGTTGTTATCACATCCACCTGAGAATAGATATCTTCCATCCTATGATGTATCAGTAATTTTTCCTATACAGGAAAATGAACTTGGCCTTACTGCCGACCAACAAATGTCGAGAACTGGTGCTTGGTTTTCGTGTTGATATCGACTGAGGGCAATGTAAGGTCCAGCTGATGATTGAGCGTGATAAAGCATGACCTAAGAGTTGAGGAGTGAGTGAATGGAGAATTAGATTGGGGGGCGAGAATGGTAAGAACGCAACAGAATGGAGGAATAGCATGGAGACCAAAATGAAAACAACATACCCAACCTGACCAACTTGCGACGGCTATGATATTCCTCGTTGGAGAGAAAGCTATTTTGGTGATAGAATCTGAAGGTGGATCTGCGAGTTCCACATCTGGCTTCGTAGTACTGTATAAACTCATCTTGAAGATAGATAAGTTTTAATGAAGTGGGAACGAGAAGTAGAAGAAAAAGAAGATGTGGAAATGCAAGAGAGGTTAGAAGATTCAACCAGCTACACCGTGGGAAAGTAGTCGTTTGTATGTACAAAAAAATTGAGAATGAGAACATCCAATTTCATTGCTCAGCAATCAACCTAATTATTATCACTTACCACAATGGCATCCCTGACAGAACTGTTCGAATTCTTGTCCTCTCCGAACCCATCAGCTCGTCATCTAGCTCTTCAAAATCTGATAGGTCACACACCCAAGAATTCTCCTCAAAGAAATATCTTCATCCCATCTTCATTCGCAAGTACAGCTATGAACGGTACTGGCTTGGGTGGTAGTGGTGGTTCGAATAGTATTCAACAATCTGATAAAGTCAAAATCGAAGCTTTGAAAGATTTGACTAGTCTTTGTAGGGACCAAGCTGTATGTTTTTTTCTGTTTGTTACCATGTTCAACATCTGATTGTATGAGTAGATCATCGCCCATGACGCTTTATCTGCGCTTATCAATTTATCTGATAATCTAGCCGTTGCTAGACATTTGGTTGATCCAGAATTCCTAGTTTGGCTCGTTTCTTATACTGCCGTATGTCGTTCCTATTCCATTCTATCAAATCCCAACTAAACTCATACCCTTAGAACACCACATCCCCCCTCTCCCCTTTAACATCAATGCTTCTTTCCAATCTAACTTCCCATCCCTCACTCCTAACACCTATCGCAACCCTCAAAATCCCAATTGTACCACTACCCAAATCGAAAATCTATCCGCCATGGTTCCTACCAGCCTCGGCATCTTCCTCATCATCCATTCATCCAGATTACAGAGATCCAAGTGTACTACCACCAAATGCTGAAGCTGGTCAGGAGGAAGAAACGGAGATTGAAGGTTTACGAGCGTTAGTTCAGGCTTTTGAAGATGGGGCCGGGGAAGGTGTGAAGGATTCAAAGGGGAAGAGGAAAGGTGAATGTCATTTTTTGGCATCGGTTTTCGCTAATGTTTCAATGGTATGTGGGATTGTTCAATGAAGAAAGTAGTGGTACTGATCTGTATTATAGGTGCCCGGTACTAGGCCTTTGCTACTTACACCCCAACCTGTTTTCCCTTTACCTACCCAATCTTCACCTTCAGAAACGGATGAACCTCTTTTAACGAAGATCGTTGTCTACACTGAACATAGCGATACGATACGTCGTGGAGGTGCTTTGGGTTGTATAAAAAATTGTGCGATGGATAGGGCAAGTATGGGATGGCTTTTGGCTTCGGAGGGTATGTCCTTGATCTATTAAGTCTTGTCACTCCTGACACCCGACATAGATGATAGAGTTCGACTTCCATCGGATTCTAGTCGAATGGTGAAAGGTGTCGATGTGTTGCCATGGGTTATGAGTCCACTAATGGGTCCCGAAGAATATGACATCGACGTGGGTCATATCATTCAAGGAAATGTTATATAAACTAATCACTACGTAGGATACGGAGCTTTTACCCCCAACTCTTCAATTCCTTCCTCCGACGAAAGTGAGAGAAAGGGATACAGTCCTAAGAATGATGTGTGTCGAGATCCTCCTTTTATTATCAACCAGTAAGTCCAACGATTCTTGCAAGAGACATGTCTGATCGGAAATAGCATACACCGGTCGTCAAGCACTACGTAAAAGAGGTGCATACGTCGTAGTGAGAGAAGCCCATAAAGTGGAAACAGATCAACCAGTGAGTTTTAATAAATCTGCAATTCATCATCTTTGAGTGCTAACTTGGATAAGATCAAGGAAGCAATAGAAAGATTGGTATCCTTACTTCAAGGTGAGGAAGGTGCTGATACACGTCGAGAACATGTGGAAGATTTGGTACGGGTTGAAAAAGGATCGGAGGGAGTGGACGTTGAGGATGATGTTATGGAGGTTTAGGATTTTAGACATAGATTAATAATTGGACATGGATGATTTCGCATGTCACTCAATTTCGTTTCCACCGGGAGACTTTTCATTTCTCATTGTCTTTCTCCTTAGACCTGGCAATACGTCCAAAGTCCCTCTCTCTTACCCAGTACACTCTGACACTCTTTGCTCATGTATGCATAGGGTGGAAATTAAAGACGAGAGAAATTGGTTAATCGACGACCGGCGTATCACGTGACATTCATTGTTTTCAATTATTAATTATTTCTGAAATCTGAGATACATCTCCAACTTCAACAACCAACATTCAAGAATGAAGTTAGACGCAACAGATTTAAGATACATAACCGCAGATGAATTCAGAGTACTCACTGCTGTAAGTGAAATACTTAATGACAGCAGCATCGAATGTACCTTGTTCTGATAATTTTACAAAGACCGAAATAGGATCCAAAAATCATGAAGTTGTACCTTCATCCTTGATAGCTCAAATTTCTGGTATCAGGGATGGAAACATCAACAAGATGATGGGACAACTAGCTAAACGTGGACTAATAGCTAGAGTCCAGAATGCTAAATGTATGAAATTCAATTCCTATTCTCACTTGGTAGTCACTAATCCAACTTTAGACGACGGATACAGGTTAACATACGGTGGATTAGATTATCTAGCTCTAAGAACTTTTTCACGTAAGAAGCCTGCTTCAGTGCATTCGGTCGGTAAACAGATTGGCGTGGGTAAGGAATCAGATATCCATGTTGTTCAGGATGAAGATGGTCAACAGAGGGTATTGAAAATGCATCGGTATGTTTTAATTATCAATGATAATAAGTCCATCTAATACCTTTGTAGTCTCGGTCGTATCTCTTTCCGTGCTATCAAATCAAAAAGAGATTATTTGGGTAAAAGGAAATCTGCTAGTTGGATGTATATGAGTCGATTATCTGCTCAAAAGGAATTTGCTTTTATGAAAGTACGTCTTCTTTATTATCTTAATGGATTGATGCTGATGCTATGATTAGGTGTTGTACGAAAACGATTTCCCAGTTCCGATCCCAATTGATCAAGCTAGACATTGTATCGTCATGTCGTTAATCGATTCTTATCCATTGTACGTTGATTCACCCCAATTGACTGTATCCATGCTGACGCTACGATTCCAGACGACAGATTTCAGCAGTCGAATCTCCTAATGAATTATATGCCAAACTAATGGCTTTGATCGTTAGATTCGCAAACGCTGGTTTGATACATGGTGATTTCAATGAGTTCAACATCTTGATCGGAAGAAAAGATGGTGAACCTGTAGTCATTGATTTCCCACAGATGGTTTCTACAAGACATGAAAATGCGGAATAGTACGTACCAACTTAGCTGCTTTCTGCCACTCGAGTCTAACTAAGATGGTTACTAGTTTCTTCAATAGGGACGTTAACAGTATACGTAAATTCTTTAGAAAAAGATTTAGGTTTGAATCGAAATCTTGGCCAACTTGGAGGGAAATCATTCAAGAGGAAGAAGAGTTGGATCGACTTGAGAAAGAATCGGCACAGGTTGCTGAAGATGGTGCGGATGGTGAGGATGGCGAGGAGGAGAAAGACGATGGAGATACTCCAGAGAGTTCAACTGCTGCTGCTGAAAGGAGTGAGAAGAGATTGAGATTAGATTTAGAAGTTGAAGCTAGTGGTTTTGGTCGGGCTATGCAGAGGGAATTGGAGGATGTGAGTGGGTGTCACTTGGTATGAGCTGACGTTCAGTATATGATTGAAGTTCAAGATATGCCAGAAAGCGATGATGAGGATGAGGACGATGATGAAGACGACGAAGAGGAGGAGGAGGATGAAGAAGTGGAGGAAGTGGAGGAATCTGAACCTTTGGACGAAGCAACTGTCGAGAAACAAGTCACCGATCGACTGGAAGCTCTCCGACTAAGTAAAGCACTTGGCAACACCGAAAATTCCACCGACGACCAAACAGATTCAGATTCAGAAGAAGTCGATTCAGACTCGGACTCGGATGGATCAAACGATTCCACCAAACCGCCTCCATCGGATTACACCTCTTTCGCGCCTTCCACCCGAAATCTTCGTCGTCACGTTGCTAGATTAACTAACAAGCAATTGGAGAATGTTGACGAGTTGCGTTCGACTGTTGAGAAGCAGGTTGAGAAGGAACGAAGGAAGGGAGAGAGGAAACATCATCATACTAATAAAGGGGTTGGGAAGTTGGGGAATGCAAAGGGTCATAAATGGAAACAGAGTGGTGGGTATTTGGTGGGGAAGAACGGTGGTGGTGATGGATGGTAGAGTGATTACTTGAGCGAACTCTTGTAGAGATGATGTTATGTTCATTCAATTCAATTCATACGTTGAAACCTTCTCGTCATGATAATCGTTACAAACTCGAAACACGTAGCCTATCAAAGAACAGATTCTGATCTTGACCGAGCCACTATTGGACCTAATAATCAAACCAACCTAATGGTTCACCAACTGCGAAAACAGCTCCACCCTCTTCAGAACGACGGGTGTCGATAGAATGGAAAGTTGGGGTAGGGTTGACGTTGGCTTTATGAGCTCGAACTGGGTGTGGTGTGTGAGCGTGAATACGGTTTGTGAAGGTAGGAGATGGGACTCACCGTGAATAGCTTTCCCTTGTTCAATCTCGATTTCTCCAATGTAATCGATACCGCCTGGGCGGGTTACTGTAAAGTAACGAAGGGGGTGGTAGAACTGTCCATCGTTAGCATCAGGTTGAATGAAGGAAGGACACTCACAGAGATACCTTTCTTATCACCACCTTCAACACTCAAATCAAGACTAGCAACCTCTTTCAAACCATGTCTAACGTCTTCACTAAGAAAGTGAAAACAACACAATCAGTAAAAGAAGAGAATTCGACCGACAGACGAAACCTACACAGCTAGTTTATTGATCTTAACCAAAACTTCATGTTTGACTGTATGAGCTTCAAAAACCTCTAAGCCGACACTATCAATCTTGATAACTGGACTAACGGTCGAATCGGGTGGGAGAGTTGATTTATGGGAATGTTCTTCTGAATGGGTGTGGGTGGTTAAACCGGCTTGGGAGGCTAGGTTCGAAGCGTGCTCGGTGGCTTTGGCGGTTAGGGTTGTTGCTGCGTCCTGGGGAGTGTTTAGTTGGGGTTAGGGGTGGGGAACTTACTATGATACCTTGCATTGTTGATTGTTGTTGGTATATGTTGTAGTAGTAGTAGAGAACAAGTGGTGCTGTGTTACTTACTACTCCCACTCCTATGTGCACGGTGACACACTATGACGATATACCTTGTGGCGAAGGGCAAGTGGCAATTCTTCATCAGGAGTGTTCATTCCAATCAATTATATCAATCATTCATCTCATTTCTCAGACAAGGGGGTTTTCAACTCCAAATCCACCCCTTCCCCATTCACGTTCACGTACAAAATCCACCACCATCAAATGACAAGTCTTATTCGAACATCAGAATTAGAACAAGATACCACTAATCTTCTGCCAAACAGTTTCAGCCTTGTATTTAACTAAATCTTCCGCCTCCATCTCGTCGAGTTCCCTACGACCCGTGTCGAAATCTATATCTTTCAATGCTACAACCTTGGATTTAGTGGCCAATTTCCAACCTATCCATGCGATAAAGAACACTGGGAGAGCTTGAGTTGGGTCAGTTGGGTTGTATTTCTTGTGGATGTAGTGATGAGAGACGACTTACTGATGTAGGCGGCGAAGAATCCTGAGACTGTAAAGTTGCCTTGGAGGAAGACTGTGAAACCTAAATAACGATTCAGTTATAGTGGCGGGAAAATGATACCATCAATACTCACCGTTGAACAAGATAATGACCGTGAAGAAAATCAAACCGTACCAAGAGAGCCACGGTTGAAGAGGGGCTCTGTACGGGAAATCATCTCTCGACAATCCCTGGGCTTTCAAACCGTAATAGAATCTCAAATATGATATCAAGATAGCCCACCAAGTGATGATTCCAGTAATCGCACTGAGATTGTATAACCAGTTGAAAGCTGTAACAGCAGCTTCACCACCTGTGTTCAAATAGGCCAAAACTCCAAAGGCACCGGTGACAACAACACACCAAATTGGTAAACCACTTTTCGTACATTTCTTGAAGAATTTTGGCATCATTCCACCGAGAGCTAGTGCGTAGAGTGTACGGGATGAAGCGTAGAGATCAGAGTTACCTGCTGACCATGCTGCGATGAGGATGACGGCGTTGATGATTGAAGGTAGAGCTTGGATTCCAGCGTTATTTATGGCGATAACGAAAGGTGAGGATGTGGCTGTTCCGGATCCGTTTAGAAGGTTGGGGTCATCGTAGGGTACCAAGACTGAGATTACGAAGATACCGAGGACGTAGAAGAATAGGAGACGGAAAAAGACTCTCTTAATAGCCTTTGGGACGGTTTTACGTGGATTTTGAGCTTCACCGAGGGTTGTGGCGATAATTTCAGTTCCGATGAAAGAGAACGCTGCTTGGACCTAAAAAATATCAGCAAACTGAGGTCATTTTCTGGCTTTTTGGTGTTTGACCGGACATACGAATACGTTCCAGAAGGCTAAGAACTTCCCCCAATTGCCTGGGATGTATCCATCTCCAGCATCGATAGAAATGTTGTTGAAAGGTCCCGGATCAGCCCAATATCTGAATCCGATGACGTCGTGGGAAGGACCGCCACCTGCCATCAAAACAATACCCAAAATGATCAATCCGACGATAGTAACGACCTTGATAGCCGAGAACCAGAATTCAGCTTCTCCATAAGCTTTAGCGCCCCAGAAATTGATGAACAGGATAAGGACGAAAAGGACGGTGATGTAGACGGCGGAATTGGTGTTCGAGTCCCAATACGAGATGACGATTGAGGCCGCCACAATCTCTGTTGGGATTGTTATGGCGTAGGAATACCAGTAGTTGAATCCTAAGGCGAAACCGAGGGCTGGGTCGACGAAACGGGTTGCGTAGTGGGTGAACCCTCCCGCTACGGGGTAGAGGGTTGACATTTCACCTAGAGCCACCTAGGGTGGGGTTCAGTTTTGGTGAGAGTAGGGAAATAATCTAAGTTAACATACCATCATTGAGTAGCTATAACATATCAGATTAGTATTTAGATAGTACAGTACACTGTTCAAACTTACACCATGGACGACATGAAGATATATCCCAGCCATGTCCCAACTGGACCACCAGAATTTAGAGCAGCTCCAGATCCGAGGAAAAGACCTAAGAGTGTCGAGCGTCAGTCTCAGCATACAGTCACTCTGTCGCTTCATGCATGACCCCGTCAATCCCCATATCCATCGAGATGATCACCACACTGTAGTCCCATCATCCCCATGCATGTTTTGATTCTTCCCAATTTCAATTTCAATTTCCGCTTTTATCGGACCGAAAATTTTTCGATCACTCCTGCAAGGCAATGTCCACTCACCAGTTCCAATAGCACCACCGATAGCTATCATTGCCAAATGTCTAGATTTGAGTGAACGATGAACGGCACCTTCACCACCAGCTACGCCTATGGATCAACCAATATCAGTAGATGTCCAGTAAATTTACTTCTACCGCCAAAAAGGGTAACCACAAACACACCTGGACCATCAACGATCAAACCATTCTGTTCAACATGACGAGCCGCTTTTTCAGCGTCATATTCACCAGCAGCAGTCGCTGAGACGTAAACACCTTCACCATCGTTTGAGGTATCTCCATTAAATCTTTTATCGCCGTTGACGGCTTTTTCATCTTTGCCCTCCATCTTGACACGAAATTAAAAGCAAATATGTGATTTGAAACGATATTCTTTTAATCGTTAAAAGAGACAAGTTGAAAGAATAAACAGATAGACAAGGTCTTATAAATTGAATTATGGCTCGTGACTAGCCAACATGAAAATTTCATCTACTTATCTCGTAAAACAAGCATCATGGCTTTTTCCAGCTCCACTACAGGCTATAGCTTCCGAGAATAGAATTTGATTTGGTGTCAAAAAGAGCATTCTCGCTTGGTATAAGCTTAAAAAGTCGTCCAATAGTATCTTTTGCTTCCTTATCTCATGGTAGATCACACGATGTTAACAGTCAGGAGAGGGAATTTTTTCTTTCGAAAACTCGCTTAATGGACCATGCGGATTTGCCATATGGAAATTAATTTTTTAGTGTCCAACAAAACTGCGATTTATACGGAGTAGGTTAAGCTACTGAATTGAATTGGATTCTACTGTACAGTAAACACGAGCTACGTCTCCCGTCTCTCTACATATAGCTTGTGCATAGGAGGTGAACAGTCAAGTTAAGTTACGGCTTGCAGATGGAAGATCAAGCCAAAAATTCATTAAAATATCCAATGACGTAATGTATATTTACGACTCTTATGTAACTAACCTATTAAATTTAGATATCTTATCTGCTGTAGATCGATATGATTGGCTCAGATTGTAGTGTAGACGAAGATCCGGGACATGTGGTGTTAGGCATGTGGTCGTACGAAGTTTGGCAGACTTTCGTTGTGAAATGCTATTGTTGGAATCCTGGGGTAAATGAGTGTTTAAGAGTCAGGTCCGAGGGGGTACACCTGATGTTATACAACAAGGAAGCTTGTGTGTGTTATCCTTTAATCATTGTATGGTTCAATGGGTATTAGTAGACAATCGATAAAAACGATCTTCTACGGCACAGCAATGCAATAATTGCAGTCACCAATACAGAAACAGATACATAGAAACTACCATCGATCAAACCAATCACAAAAAGAAAGTTCTCCTCGAAACTTCCATCTTAGGCTACAGGTAAAAATGTCAGAAATCGATGAACTCCAGTCTCCAAAGGAAAGTATGACCTACCTTCCATTTCCATTCGTATTCCTGTTCCTCATCCAAAGCAGGGATACCCAAAGCCTTCAAGCTCTTCTTCTCACTCTCAACCTTTGAAGGTTTACCCATCTCACCCATCGCTTCATCTTCATCTATTTTCTCCTGTTTCTCCAATTCATCTTCATCAACCTCTTCCTCATCTGATACCTCTTTATCACCACCCGACGGTGGTCTTCCATCAGCAGCTGAAACTGTTGGTAAACCTTTACGTAGCCATCGTAGTTTTAACGTGAACCTTGGTCCGATTTCTTGGAGTTTCGCTGAAGTAGGCGAAGCGAACATGTATCGGTGTCTACGGAAGAAGAGGAAATCACGTTGATTGTGGAGTGTTACTACTTGTCTACCTCTGAATTGGGGCAGGGGTGGGAAGAGAGATCCGAAAAGTCTTCCTACGGCGTTACCTAAAAGTGTGGTAAAATTGTTTAAAATCAATTCGGCTAGAGGTCGATGTGTTAGATCTAAATTCTGTATATTTAGCTGTGAGCGATCAACTCACGAGAATGAGGAGAAGGTCTTGCATGTCCCTATAGATTATGAGTACTGATCAAAGCTATATAAACATTCACTCACAGCAATCTGCGATCCAAGCGTGACAGACGACAATTTGAAGTAAGCCGTAGGTCCAGCAGGAAGGTTGATCAAAGTAATAGCATCTAACGCACATCAGTAAATCTCGTCTATACCCCAAATATAAACAAAACCCACTAGGTCGTTTATGATCCTCATTGACAACGATAAGAGCGTTGAACCCCCGTTTAGCAGCCCAACGTGCAACCCTCCCCATCTCGAATCCCCTTCCTTTAGGTCTTTTGAAGAACGAACCACCAGGGAAAACAGCTTTCAAATCGTCACAGAACTCGTAAGTCGTTTTGATGGCTCCTGGTGATGTCGTTATCAAGATTCGGGGTGGTGTAGTTGTTGCAGGCGCCGTTTCCTCCTCTTCCTCTTCTTCTTCGTTCTCTTCGTCCTCTATCATCTCCGTATCTTCCTCTGGTTTAGGTGATTTGGATGGTCCAGCTTCTGGCATTTCGTCGTCATTGTCATCTTCTTCTGATTCCTCCTGATCATCCTCATCTTCATCATCACCATTGACCAATCGTGAAGCTTCAGCTGCTCTTGCTGCTGCATCTTCCAAAGTCTTTGGATCAGCCGTGAGATACGATGTAGAATCGTATATCCTAGTGTTATCAATAGTTCTAGGGATGTTAGCAGCCAAACGAGCCTAAACATTGAATCATCAATATAAACTCATTGCAGCATGTTGGGACAAACGTATTCACCCGCTTTAATTCCTCCCCAACGCCTTTCTCTTTTTCAGCTTTCCGAATCTAAAATAACAAATCCATCAGCTCAATTCGAGATTATTGAGAAACTTTGACTGCTCACATCCATCCGCCTTTTCAATTTCGCCTGAGCTTTCTCCCTCTTCGACTTTCTGTGTTGTTCAGATCTCTTGAAGGCATTGGGGATTTTATGTTCTGGTGCCATCTTGAGCTATCGGTTGATAGGCTGTCTTTCAATTTTCAATTCTTCGACCAGAAACAAAAACAAATTCAAAATTCTGAAATCTTAAGTGGAGGCTTTATTTTGTTATTAAATTTTTACACGTCATTTGGGTTGGTTTGGTTTTAGTGGCGGAAATTGAGGCTAATCAGAATGACTTTTGAGACAGTCTGTACTGTACATGTATATGCTAACCCGAATAGAACGGATACATAACCAACACCAAACCCTAATTGAGAACTATATACGATTTTAAACAACGGAATGAGTAGAAGAATTATAACTAGAAACCCATCCCACATCCGCCCGCCCTCATCCCTCATCCCACTTCAACCCTTACTTTGCCACACTACTTCCTAGCTCCAGGTGGGATATCAGTATACAAAGGAGGGAGTTCTACACGAGTCTGCTGAGCTGGATTTGGACTGGAAGAACCACTCAAAGACCCAGCATCCTGATGTCTCTGGAAAGAGAATGACGAGCCAGTAGGTGAAGTCAACAACGGTTGCTGTTGTTCATGTTCCCCGAATTCATTAATAGCACTGGATCGATTATTCGGATCGACACCTTGATTGGGTGATGTACCGTTCACTGAGTAATGTGAAAAAGTTTGTGTAGGTGATGTTACCTGACTATGACGAGATTTCTCACTTCCACCGAAATTGTTGTTTGTACCAGCTGATAAAGGTCTGATTGGGATGGTCGATTGAATCATACCAGGTTCCTCGATAGTGAAAGGTGTAACCAGATCTTCTGGTCGATCTCGAGATCTAATAGATTTAATTTCAGTGGGTCCGTTATCATATGTTTCACTGTATTGTCGGAATCCAGTGGTTGGTCGACTGTTCTGTTCCATATCGTCTCTAGCCCTTTTTCGTCGTAGATAAATCCAAATTCCCACAGCTAAAGCTATAGCGATGGCTGCACCACCTACTGCTATACCGGCTATAGCACCTGTAGAGAGTGAACTACCACCACTACTGCTGTCTTTGGAATCTGATGATACTTGTTGTAAAGGTGGTAGGGTTTCTGAAACCATGCCATCTGGATAACCGTAGAAACGGGTCATGTTTTGAACTTGAGTTGAACAATTTGTTGATGGTCCGGCGGTAACTCGATAAACTCCACTCGTACCGCCAGCACCCCAACTAAGTCGATTACTGAAAAAAAAAGGCGGGGGTTAATCACTACCAACGATACTATCACCATTACTCACTTTAACATCAAGGTGAAATACGTATCAATAGTCATATTAACTCTCCAATCCATATACGAAGCATCGCTGGGCAAGGGAACGACCCAAGGTAAATACGAACCGTCTAATGGGATCACCGAGAAGTTGTATGGTCCCTGTTCAGGGGGTCCGTCCCATGTCAATCTGAAGTTCTTGTCACATTCAGCAGTCGTTCCTGAGACGTTGAAATTGAATAAATGGAGTGATGAATTTGAGCTGACGGTTGATAAACAATTTGTCAAACCGTTACCGACTATTTGGGTTGGTGAGACGCCACCTGGAATTTGGGCTTTTCAGTCCTGCTGTGATGATTTTATAGGGGATGACGACTTACCGGTTCCAAAACCGTTGTTATCTGAGAGAAGGAGTGTGTATTGCGAGCCATAGGCTAGTTGAACTTGTATCTAGATGATGTCAGACTAGGTAAAAGTAATTGATATCAAACCCACATCAGCATAATACAAGTTTGGATTGTTGGGTTGTGTTTTGTAGACGGCAAAAGTGATGGGTTGTCTATGAGGTGATCTGTTTAATGAAGGGTCGTCAGTTCAATTGGACGTGTGACAGATTGGATGCTGATACTGACAACATGTAGCCAACAGATGGTGGCGATCCTCCAGTTTGATTAAAAGTATAGACCTGGGAATACGTTAGAAGCGTCACATGAAAAAGAAGTCAAGGGACTCACGCCACATGAGTTTGTGCTACTTGGCCAAGTGAAAGTCATGGCTTCAACACTTGAGAGGTAGATGATGAACAGGAGACGATAGATGATCATACTGACAGAGGTTGTCATCATTGGATACAATGATAGTTGTGAAAGTGATAAAGTTGTGAATAGTAGATGATGTCGAATGGGTTAGCAAAAGGGCGTGAGAAAAGTGTGGTATGTGGATAGGAGGTAAGTTACGAAAGAGTGCGGATACTGGTTTCAATTCAGATCTCAATCCCATGCACCCAAACACACACCTTCTATTCGGTTCGGTCATCAGGTCAAATTAAATTAAACGACACAAAGGACAAGGACAAGGATTTGATCATCAAAGGTGAGCAAGCATCACAGCCTTGATGCCACCTTGTTGAAGCGATGCCAAGGTTAAGAGTGAGAAATAGAATTCCGTTTCTGCCGGCATGCAATGAAATGAAATGAGAAATGCGATCTCGTCGTGGTCCTATTCGGGATCGTCGTTGTCTCAGACAGCAGACTTGTTAACCGTTCTCCGAGAATGGTACTTCCTCTGAGAGTAGTGAGTAGTCACCAGTCACCAGTCACTTAAAATGGCATTTGATGTATGTAAGTCGAGGAATGACTCCGAGGTGGGCGGGAGGAAAGAGGGAAAGTGATTGATTGTGATTGGTCTTGGCAGGTCAGGAACGAGATGTAACTGTAAGTCACTTTGTACGTTTTAAATTAAGTGATGCATATCCTGCCGGCATGAGGCGTTTTCTTAAAGTTATACATACAGTATACATACATGAAAAAGGGTGGTGAGATTCTACAGGAAGAGCATGAAGACGAGAAAAACCTTTCTCACATCATTCCAATTCATTTATCAGCGGATAAATCTTCAGACGCAGGTCTGAAGTACGAAGTCGGGTATCCATTTTGGTTTAATGTCAACTGCGGTATCTGAGTGGTCTCGGGGCTGTGATTGATTTCATTTCCATCGGATCTGATTGGTCTATTAGGATTTTCAGCTTTTAGTGCGGGAGTTGAAATGAATCGACGGCACTGACTGCACTGACTGACCTTTGATTCTTGGTAGAACGAAAACAGCAGAAACCTGTTTTTAGAGATAATTGGTCTGTGAATGAATAGATTGAAATCTCGTCTTCTGGATGAGAGTTTAGACTGGTTGAAGAGTGTCGATCTAGGGGTTGTTATTTGATGTCTACATAAGTGTAATTATGATAACCACTCACTCATTGATTGATGAACTCTTGGAGGTGTTGTTATGACATTCATCACGTTGAATGTGAATTAGAGAAATAACGAGCCTCGATTCTAAAGGGATTTATCGATTCAACTCATTTATAGAACTCGGAAGGCTATTACTTCCTTGCACACTGACTTTTCGCTTGAAAATAAACTCTCGCCTTGAGATCTAAGTCAGCGGGGCGATGCCAAGGTAAGAGGCGTGCGTGCATCAAAACGCATACTCCCACCTCCTCCTTTCTTGTACCGAGTCACCGAATAGGCGTCCGGACAATCAATCACACACAGACATACATAATACATAATACACAAGACGGTTCATCTCACGAACCAAAGACGACTTCTTATTTTTGATCATCACTCAATTCTGAAATTCAACTTCCACAATTTCATCTCTGCATCAACAACACTTATCATGCTCTGTTTCTTGATTTTCAGTGTTTTCGTCGCCACAGTCTCTGCTCATTTCACACTCGACTATCCCGTAAGTCAATCAAACATCCCCTATCCTCATGCTTATACTCATCCTACTAGCAAACACGTGGATTCGTCATTGCCAATGAAATACAATTCTGCGGTGGATTCCCCAATGCAACTGATAGACAACCCTTCCCAATAAACGGTGGACCAAGTGAGTACTTCATATCATATCAACCAAATAAGTCTGATATCTAACCTTTTGGTTTTCAGTTTGGATAACGAATCTACACAACACAACGACACGTTTCGAAGCGGGATTATCATTAAGCAACAACCCAACTTCCTTCACTGATTTCAATTATACTTCCAACGGTCAAAACCCAATTGTCACCAAATCATTCCCTGTGAACGGTGGTTCACATTGTTGGATTGTGGATTTCTCGACTTTGGGTTTGAAGATTGTTGACAATTCAAATGCGACACTTCAAATTCGTTATAATGATGTAGGTGACTCTCTTCTTTCCTTTGCCTCAAGTGTTTGGTTGACAGTTTAACGTGTATAGGGTACGGGTGATTTATTTCAATGTACAGATTTGGTTCTACTTCAAGGATTCACAGCTCCTTCAAGTAGAACTTGTACCAATAACGAAGCTCTCACTTCGGGGTCGGGTTCTGGTTCTGTTTCTGGTGTAACATCTGCAGCCACTGGTGCTATTACGTCAACTACTAGTAAAAGTTCAGCTATCAGGATGAAGGATTCGAATACAAATTGGGCTTTCGTGGGTTTATCTATCTGTTTATCATTTGTGATTGGAGCTTTAATTTGATTTCATATTTGGTGTGAATATGATTCTTCTAGTTCTGGGCCTATTCTGTACTTGTATATACCAGTCTTTCCTTTCCTCTATATTTCCTTTCCTCATGATGAATTTTATAATGAACCGTCCCGTCCTGCCACAAATACGCTCAACTGATAAGAGAAATGACACGTAATTGATATATTATTACAATAACAAAGAATGTTGGTTGACGCGACTGTCTTCAACTTTGACCATCAACATCACCATCAACAATCGATAGCGACAACGACATTAGAGGTAACGAAGAGAGCATCAAAGGTAACGACCAACAACAATGCCACCTTTAGTAACTTCAAGATCGACCAACACCGCCTCGTTCTCCAGAGTGAACAGCATAAAAAGAGAATGGGACGATGATGATGATTTCTTCGAGACACCAAAATCATCACAGGAAATCGAATGGAGTCCGTAAGTCTATCAATGTGATGTTGACAATAAGTATCGTGCTAATACTAGATATCAATAGATCACCAAAGAAACGGGCTCCATCACCTGTGCCTCCACCTGTCGTCAATCCTAATGAAACCGCTGCTGATAGACGAAGAAAAGCGATCATGGCGGCTATGGGAATGACTGATCCTTTACCCTCAACTTCTACCTCTACCACTACCGCTTCCACATCGACTTCTCGTTCAGCCACTATCCGTACACCCCAAATCTTACCTTCACTACCAACCATCTCATCAACTTCGTCGATGGTAGATACCAAAAAACGTCAAATGCCTTGGGAACAAAATAATGCGTATGTTTTCAAGAAAAAAGATTACTTCCTGTTATCAGACGCTAATCATAGATTAGTACCGCTAAAAAATCCTTACAAGCTGAATCAAGTTCAAGATCTAATTCTTTAACAAAAGGTAAAGCTGAACCCAAGGGTCCGTTGATCAACATCAAACAAAAGATGGTTTTGAGTGTTGAACAACAAAAAGTTCTTTCTTTGGTTGTTAATGAGGGAAAGAACATTTTCTTCACTGGTAGTGCAGGTGGGTATACGACTAACGATGAATACAGATAGAAGGGGCTAACTGTCTACCATAGGTACTGGAAAATCCGTTTTGTTGAGAGAAATCATCAAATCACTTCGAAAGAAATATGCGACAGCTGCAGACGCTGTTGCTGTCACCGCTTCGACCGGTATCGCAGCTTGTAATATCGGAGGTGTGACTCTTCATTCATTCGGTGGTGCCGGTATAGCGATAGAGGATGTTGGGGTTTTAGTTGGAAAGATTAAGAAAAACAAAAAAGCTTTGGCTAGATGGTTACGAACCAAGGTATTGATTATCGATGAAGGTAGGTTAAGGGTTGATCTTGAAATGTCACCAGGGTGCTAATCAACATGATCTAGTTTCTATGGTCGACGGAGATTTATTTGACAAATATTGTAAAATCGGAAGTATGCTTCGAAAAAATACTAAACCATTCGGTGGTATTCAAATCATCGTTACTGGTGATTTCTTCCAACTTCCACCTGTTACCAAAGGTGGTCAACCTAAATTCGCTTTTGAAGCTGAAATGTGGAATGAGACTATTAGCATATCAGTGAATCTGACTAAAGTGTTTAGACAAAAGGATCAAAGTAAGTTTCAGTTTGATTGAGCACGGGCATAGGCTTATGATTACAGCCTTTATCGACATGTTGAATGAAATGCGATTTGGTCGTCTGACACCAGCCTCGATTTCAAAATTCAGATCGTTATCGCGACATATCACTTATAGTGATGGCATCGAACCCACTGAACTTTTCCCCAGACGAGAGGACGTCGATCGATCCAATGGTACAAGAATCAATGCACTGAATACCAATGGATATACCTATACGTCAACGGATGGAGGAGCAATGCAAGATCCTAAACAACGTGAAAAGCTGTTATCGAATTTCATGGCACCGTCCCATATCCAAATCAAAGAAGGAGCTCAAGTCATGTTGATCAAGAATCTAGATGAAACACTGGTAAACGGATCAATGGGAATCGTCATTGGATTCTGTCACAAGATGTTATTCGTTCAAGATTTAAATGGGAACTGGCAACCTGATGGTGAAGTCGGTGATTTGATGGATGACGATGAAGATAAACGTGTCAAGATGAGAAAGATTTTGGAGAGTAAGATCAGTCCTGATGCTAAACCTTGTCCGGTGGTTCGATTCAAGGTTCCAGGTGGGGTTAGAGATCATTTGGTGGAAATGGATACTTTTAAGAATGAACTTCCTAATGGAGAGATTCAAGTTTCGAGAACTCAGGTGGGTATTTTGGTGTTCGCTTTCTGTAGGTTGATGCTGACTATCTGTTTATTAGGTACCGCTAATTCTTGCTTGGGCTATGTCGATCCATAAATCTCAAGGACAGAGTGAGTTGTGATCATTTACCGATGGCTAGTAGCTGATCAAGTATAAAGCACTTGACAGGGTTAAAGTTGACCTTGGGAAAGTTTTCGAGAAAGGTCAAGGTTAGTTTGCGAGCCCAGTTTATTGGAGGAAGCCTTAACTAACCTACTTATCAGCTTACGTCGCTCTTTCTCGTGCAACTTCATTAGAAGGACTACAAGTCACTGGATTCAGTGCAGATAAGGTCAGTTTTTATCGACAGTCATTATGACTTGTACTAACTGACATTTCAAAATAGGTCATGGCACATCGTAAAGTAGCAGTTTGGTCTTCGAGTTTACGTGACCTCAACCAATAGTTTGTCAATATTGTCTTTCAGCTTATTTATTTACTTCATTATTCTGTATATTTTATACGTTCCATTCTATTGTTACCCTTACATTATTCTTCATTATCATGTTGATTATACCACCCATTGCATGTATACGATCAAGTACAAGAAGTGAGTGCCACTTTGTGGTGTTGCTGTTTTGGTACAGTATTGTTCTGTTACTGCGGGGGATAATTAATTGACTGCGACTGCGACTTTTTTCATTTCAACCATCATACAACCAATTTAAGATGATCTTATGGACATTACTTATCTTGGTCTTATAATCTCATCAGTCTGTTCATCATATTTCATCTTCTGTGTGGAAGAACATAATCTCATAAAGACAACTCAACGTTGTCGAGATCGATACATTTAAATAAATTTTTACATTCAATTAATCAAACCCATCTCGCAGCGACAATAATGATTCTACCGGAAGATACCAAACCACCTATAGATTCAGATGAAGAAGACGTTTATGAGAACTACGAAGATTTCGTTGATAGTGGATACGAACTTTCGCCAGCTACAGCAGCGAGATTACTTCGACCAATAGACGAGAGGGAATATGGTGAATTGGTATCAGGCTTGGGTCTAGTGAACGGAGACAGAGAAGGAGAAGAATTCGAGTATCCACTTTCACCTGGTGTATCTAATCATCCGTTGTTACCTTATCCTGATACCGATGATACAGAACTAGGATTAGGATTAGGTCCAGCACCACCTTACACCCCTCGACCAATTTTCAAAAAATCATTTAGGAACGGTTACGGATTGTTCAGAACTCAATTACCTAGACGCAGAGGAGCGGGTTTTGGACAGCGTAAACAATCACCGAAAACCAAGTTGGCTATGATTGTAGCTTACGCTTTGGGTGGTTATGTGATCTTGACGGTGATTACTGCTGTTGGATTCAAGATTTTCGGGGGTAGAGGTCATCATCCCCATGGACCTTTTGATCGACCTATCGAAGATGATCAGGAGGATAATAACGGTGGTAGTGGTAGTGATTCAGGACCAGAGAAACAATTCCAACGTGATGGAAATGAATTGGTTTGTTCCAATTTCACTGATGATTCTTTATGGAGTTGGATCGACGGTGAGAACTCCGTTGGTGGGACGAATTCAACTTTTTTGTTACCTTTGGATAGGGGTCATTCTATTTTCACTCATTTAATTGGTCCGGCTGCTATTGGTCCTATCAGACTTGGGAGGTATGACGCCAATTCGAAAATTGAATTCGAATCTACCATGAATTCTTATAATCTTTTGACACCCCCACCTGGAGCTCGGTTCGATCATAAATTCAAACATGGCGAATATGTCAAGGTGGTCGTTGAATCTTTGTTCAACGTTTTGGAGACTTTTGATGATCAACAAGAAACCATGTCTACAGAATTCAGTCCTGGTTGGGAAATGTTGGTTGGATCGAAACTTTGTTTAATGGATAGGAGATCATCTAAAGGTGGTAACGGCAATTTCACCGAGAACTTCGAAAGGAATAAAGATAAAGATCATCAGATGGATGATGCAATGGGCGTTGGGATTTATACGAAAACAATCGAAAATTCAATTCATCCACGACAACCTTCAGTACCACTTAAATTTATCATCCATGTTTTACTACCATCGTTCGAAATCCCTTCATCAACAGATGTTTCCTCACATAAACCACCTGGTCCACTTGGATTGGCATCGGCTATTCTCGAATCGTTATCTTCAGATGACCACAAACATCATGGTCCACCTGATGAACCGCCTAAACATTTCGTTAATTCCTTGGAATTGAGAGGTGGTGCGACTGATTTCCTGATTGATGATCTTGGAGGTGTCGAGTTGGGTGATTTGTTCATGGAAAGCGCTTTGGGTTCTGTTGAATTCAGTGAGAAAGGTGTTAGAGCTGGCAAAGTCGGTGTTAAGGTTGTCGGCAGTGTTAAAGGTTTAATTGGGGTTTATGATAGTTTGGAAGTGGACACTCCTGTGTAAGTTGTAATCGTTTACATGGTTTTCATCCGCTAATCTCGTCGTTTAGGGGAGAAATCGATTTAGACATTTCATTGATCACTCCACCTGAACATGCTTTATATCTCCCACCTCCAAATTCCAACTCAACAGACGATGTACCACCAGGTCCACCTATGCGTACTGACGTATGCAATCTACCTCCAGTCACCATTGCTGCAAGAGCTGGTAGTGAGAAAATGTCAATCAGATACCGAGATTGGGAAATCCCTTGTCGAGGAGTCAGACAGGATGGATTCAGTTTAATTGGTGATATCGAGGGTATGTAACATGAAATTTTTCAACACGAATGTTAAGCTGACATATTCATTGTCTCAGTTCATCACCATCCCCTCTTCACTGGTCATTATAGATTAGGTACAGCTCTCGGTGACTTATCACTCGAGATCCCAGACGACGAAATCCCAGATCCAGAAAACCTAAATCGTCATAGAAACATCACGATCGAGAAACAAGATAGAGCAGGTGCGAAACAATGGACGGGGGTAGTTAGTTGGGAAGAGGAATCGGATTCACAACCGTCCTCTGATGAGGATGGAGAAGACGACGAAATGAAATTGGCGAAACGTAAGATTTCACCTCCGGCTGATCGACCTAAATGGCACCATAAGAATGAGAAGGGTATGGATGTATATAGTTCTGCTGGGAATGTTAGAGTGATCTTTTGAGTGAGGATTATTAGGTATTTTGGGATTTCTGGGGTGTTTCTTGTATTGTCCTTTGTTGTATACAATGTAGTTGTATTTGCTGTAAAAATGTTAGAGGGATGAATGATCTGTCTCTTCACTTCACTTCGGACGGAGCTGACCGGGTGGTAGGAGCGAGTTGAAATTAGATGGATTCATTCGTACCATTGTTCATTCCTACATTATACGTATCATACTTCAAATACAGCACCGACACCTCTCCACCACACCCGCACCCAACATCAAACTCCAAACTCCAATCCCCAAACACATGTCCGGTATGAATTTCACCTCAGGAGCCTCAGTCGCCGATCTCTTATCCTTAGACACAATCAGAGGTCAATTGATAAGATTAGAGGATACGATTATTTTCTGTACGTCTAGGTTTTACCTCGAGTTCCATTCAGACTTGATTGACAGAATCCCGAAGCTCTTATCGAACGTGCTCAATTCGCTTTGAATTCTAAAATCTATGTTAAGGGCGCTTTCAAGGATGAAATGGATTTAGATGGGAGTTGGTTAGAATGGTTTTTGTTCCAGACCGAGAGTTTCCATGGTATGTCCAAACTTGGTTTTACGAATTGTGTTGAAATTGATGATCTGAATATCTTTTAGCAAAAGCACGTCGATACACAAGGTAACTTGACATCTTAATCCCAATTCAAAACTAAACCAACCTGACCAAACCCAACTCCAGCCCCGACGAACACCCATTCTCACCGCTCTCAACCCTCCCCTCCCCAATCCTGAAATCCCAAGAATTCCCACCCCTCCTCCATCTCCCCTCAGCAACCCACCCTTCAACCAACGTCAACGATCAAATCTTAAAATTCTACGTCGAAACCCTAGTCCCAGGGATCTGCTCTTCTGAATCCAAATTACAAGATGACGGGAATTATGGGAGTGCCGCAACGAGGGATGTAGAGGTTTTACAAGCTTTGAGTAGGAGGATTCATTTTGGTTTGTCTTTTCCTTTTTTTTCTTTCGATGAAGGAATGGTAACTAACAATTCTGTAGGGATGTTCGTGTCTGAATCTAAATTTTTGGAGAAACCTTCAGATTTCATCCCCCACATCCTCTCTAATCCACCTAACACCGCAGCACTAGAATCTTTAATCACCAAACCTGAAGTCGAAAGGAAACTTCTTATCAGATTAGCGAACAAAGCTAGAGTGTACGGATGTGAGATGGATGCCGATGGACGAGTTATCGCTTCGCCTGATGATGATCAGTGGAAGGGGAAGATCGATATCGACGCTGTTGTCAGTCTTTATCGTGATAATGTCATTCCTTTGACTAAGGATGTCGAGGTAGGTTGTTTGAGCTATTACTTTGATTTTTCGTTGATATGTTTTAGGTTGATTATCTCATTCATCGTCTTGATGAGGTTCCACAAAGTCAGATTGATGAATGGATGGCTGCAAAGTAGATGGACGTAGATGGAGAATTAGATTATTTAGTTGATTGGTCGATGCTCTGTCATTCTATAAATCACTCTATACATCAAATTCACTACCTAATAAATCATTTGAACTAATCAAGTATTCATCTCGAAAGTCAATCGTACTACTGGTTGGTCATAGATTCAGACTACACCATGGGATTGGGTAGTTATCACCTAAATATCCAAGTTCCTTCAGATCTGATATCAATGATAACATCCAGATTTCAATTGGGTGAACGGAAACACGCTAATGTCATTCCCTCCCACTAGAAATCCGTAACTCCAGCTTGACTCGGAGCAATACTCTGAACATCATCATCACCACCCTTATATCCATAAGAATACATGGAGGCAGAAGGTGCTTCACTAGTAGCCATCGAACCAATCGATAATCTTCGACGATGTTTCTCGCCACCGCCCAACCTATCAAATTGGTTATAAGCGATACCACGAGTAGGTAACCCAACGACCGAAGCTGAATCTCCATTCGTTTCTTGACTTTGTGAAATGACTGAAGATGCGTATCCAGTGTAAGATGACATTTTGTTTTTACCTTGACCTGGGAATAATGGGAAATTCGAGGTTAGGGCTTGGGAAACTACTGATTGAGCGTCTGAGGGAATGAACGATATTGGATCATGGGTTCGGTAGAATGCTGGATCGAATCTACTAGGTGCTGGACCTGGAACTCTACCTAGACATCGAATCTGTTTTAGTAGTGGTCTTACATCAATGTGTATGATTTACTCACCCTTGTCTAGATATTCCGCCGCCGAAGTTTCAAATCGTTTGAAAGGATCCATCGCGCTGGCTAACGATTTCTTTGGTCGACTGAATTGTATCATACTAGGTTGGAGATTACTGAGAGGACCTTCGACGAAACATGATTTCTCTTTATAATGTGTAAGAAGATATAACCAAAGAGGATGCTATGAGCACAGTCAGCAAATCAGAAAACAGTCTTTACGGCGGACGTATAACCCACCTTGCTTAAAACCTTTGGATTACCTAAAATGACAACACCATATTTAGCTCTAGTCAAAGCAACATTCAATCTTCTAGGATCGTTCAAGAATCCAATACCCTGATGTTCATTACTTCTAACACAACTCAGAATGATGTAATCTTTCTCTCTACCCTGGAAAGCGTCAACACTGGCGACTTCGACTTCCTTGTATAATTCCTTCTTCAAACTACCATGCATTTGCATGTAAGAAACCACATAAGATCTTTGACCTTCGTATGGAGTGATAACACCAATTTGACTGGGTAAGACTCCAGATTTAAAGAATTTAGTGACCATCTTTTCGACATTCGAAGCCTCAGTTCGATTGAGATACGAAGTTCCACTTGAAGATATCTCTTCGTTTCCTAAATTTTGATGGAAAAACATTGGAGTATCTGAAACTGGCCATGGGAAATCCACGTTCTTTCTTAATCTCTCTGGAGCTGTTACACCGTTTTGTAAAGTCCCTTCGTAAAACATGTTGGATGGGAATTCTGATAAACATGGGTGCATTCTGTATTGAACTTGAAGTCGAATGGGTCGATTACCTAGGATGACTAATCGTTCGAAGAGGGATTGTGATAGACCAGCTCGTGCAGCTTTTTTGTTCATGATTACAGGTCCTAGTTGTTGATGATCACCGACAAGAACGGCTTGTTTACATCCCATGACGAGAGGAATCATACATTCTATAAAAGCCGTCAGCCAGTCCATCACTTGAGAACAGTATCACTGACCAGGTTCAGCAGCTTGAGTGGCCTCATCAATAACAACAGTTCTAAATTTGAATTTCGCCAAACGAGGATCACCACAACCAACACAAGTAGCACAGATAACATCGGCCGCATTCAAAATCTCCTTTTCACAAGCTTTCACCAAAGCTTTATATTTCCTTTCATCATTAGAACTAAGTTCACCTTGATCGTTTCTCAATTGAATCAATTTTTGTAATTCAGGATGAGTACCGGCGTTGGCAACTTGAGAATGAAGGGATAAAAATGAAACAGATGAATCTAAAGCTTCACGAGATTTAGCCGCTATTCTAACAACTTTTAAACCGGTTTGATGGATTTTTTCACAAAGATGATCAACAGCTACGTTGGATGGCGCACAAACCAAAACTTGTCCTGGATTCATTTTCGCGAGATGGTAAACTAAACTGGCTGAGGTGACTGTTTTACCAGTACCTGGTGGACCTTGGATCAAACTGAGCGGCTTTTGAAGGACTGATTTGACAGCTGCCATCTGAGAGTGATTGAGTTCTGGTAAATTTGGTGCGGAGAATCGTTTAGGCATTTGAGTTCTTAACACTTGAGGTTCGAGATCGTGTCCAAGGAGTTTGTGGTACTATTCGAATAAGTAAGGTAGATAAGTATTGAGGTGAACTTACAATATAACCAGATACACTCTTCTCGTCAACCGCAAAAGTCTTCATGGCAGCCTGCATTCTATCGAAACTTGTAGCTTTCCACACAAAGTCGACAGAGAATCCGTGATTACAATCCGTAGGAACACCATCATTTCGTCTGAGCTCGAGACCAATTTCGTCAGACACATCTGCAGTATTGTCAGTTATTGTTCAACACAACCAGGAAATTCACTGACTGTTAGGAATTTTGATGACACTACCAACCCCTTCCCAAGCTTTCTCACCACCCCAGGATTTATTAAAAGCTTGTAAACCTTTGACACCACCCATACCACTAGAACCACCACCGACGAATTTCATTCGTAACTCATCACCAACTGCTAATCTAACTTCACCAGATTCTAATTTTGGCATTGAAAACCAAGCGATTCGTTTCTGGTTCAATCCCATATCCCATCTGACAGAGATATCGTTTTCAGTTTGAGATTCCTTCAAACGTTTATCATAATCTGCTTCGATTTTAACGAGAGGTCCAAAGATGTTTTGATATTGATAAGCGTCTTCGTAACTGTTCAAAGTCAGCTTGACGGTAACGTTGAGAAAAACGTTTGCTCACCTCATCAGAATGGGTTGCATTTCTTCTTCACCAGTTTGAGCCTCAGCATCTTCTAATTTAGCTTCAGGATTGTCTCTCCAAAGCTCTTCTAATTTTGCTATTTGAGCTAATGAGATTTGTCTCGCTCGAAGTTGTTCAGCTTCTGAGGGGACTTTGACCAACCAAGATAAGAAAGATCGATCATCGATGATAGCAGACCATTGGGAAGTATCCCAATTGATATCTCTTGAATTGGTGAGTGCTGCACAAGGTTGACTGCAGGTTTTGGTTAGTTGATTTCGTTGGTATGATTTCAAGGTTGTTACCTACCGACAAAGGAGGACTACGACTGTATCGGATTTGGCTGGAATGAAACCAAGCATGAATACATTCTTGCTTCCACAATTATAACCTAAAAATGTGTTCAGTATACAGCATCCTGCCTAAGAGATTTCTTACACCAAATCAACGTACATTCAGGCGTAGTTTCTCCCAGAGCACTTTCTTTGTGAAGAATGACTTCTTTATGTTTAGCTTTGACCAGATGACCAACAATATGAGACGTCGAAGTACTTCCTCTCGAATTACAGAACCACTTGTTGCAAGGAAGACACTAACAAGGTTGTATTAGACACCTATAAAATTGACAATGACAAAAGGAAACGTACTTTGACAACACTCTGTGGATTATGTATCCCACAATAACTTTGATTGCAAGTCAATCAACTAATCCATGTTAACGAGAGTGACGATGACTCACCTGCAAGCATGTTCAACACCAACACCAAAACCTAATCTCTCATCTTCCAAATTACCCTCGAAATCTTCATCATATTGATGATCATGTCCATGGCCACCATGTTGATCAATAACTAAATCTTCGATACCTAACGAAAGATCGTTTAAACCCGAATTTCGATGTTGGGGTTGATCGATCCTGGTCGATGCTAAAGTTGGAGCTGCTGAATAGACTGAGATGGTATCATCTTCTACACCGTACTGAGAGAAATGTTGTTAGTAGGATGTTTTTTGCATGGTGGCGAGGTGAAATGAGATTTATTACTCACTTGCGAAGCACCGTCGAAACCTGTAAAATGATCCATGATCAAGTCAGTTGCTTTTGAGATCTATCGATAAATCGCGAGGTTCCTGGTATTGGTATCACCTAAAAATGGATATATGTAATAATGAGATATAATAGATGAATGGAATGTAAAGAGTATCAAGAAATGTAATGTCGAGAAAGAAAACTAGAAATGATTGATTGGATTTTATTTCTTTCACCTCCACTTAATGATTCGAATTCAAATTTACCTTTGTCTGGGTCTTTTGTCCTCAAGGAATTGCTTGGATATATGAGCCCACCGATATACAGAGATACGGAACCTCCTTTTAGACTATGCATTGTCCAACGAGAACTATGATTTAATTAAACTACAAGCAACGCTTCCCAACAACCTTCTGATATCTTGAAAATCGACATCATGAGCTAAAACAAAGTTGTCAGCACTGCAGAAATAATCAATCAAAATCTGATGCTCAACTCACTATCCTCAACTTCACCCCATCTCTCAATCTGACTCCTCACCTCGACATGAGCAGCGTCCGAAGCTTGATCAGCATTCAAAAACCCTTTAACAAGTGCTAAAGCAATAACGAAACTTTTAGAAGCGTAAACCGCCCGTTCGAATCCTGCCAAAGTAATCTCATCCATCCCTTCCAAGATTTCTCGTAAGATCTGATGAGTCTGGGGTGATTGATGGGCTGGTGAGAAACCTTCTGCGGTGACTAGATCTAGTTTGTAGGTCTCTTTTAACCATTTGAAAAGTGGGTCCCAGTGTTTATGTTGTAATCTGACTAATTGTTCTGGTTCTTCTTCGTGGAAACTAAGGTTTGTGGTTAGTTCAAGAAATGTTTTTCCAGCAGGAGCACCTGAAACTTACCAGATCGTATCGGTATCAACATATTTCATTAAAGCATCAACAACGCCCGCTCTAATTTTCTCATCCCTCAATCCATCAATAGCACGAGAAACCAAAGAAGTCTAGATAACGATCTGTAAACACAACGACCTAACGAGACGATAAAACAGGTGACAACTGACCAAAGGCAACGCATGTTGTTTCAAAACTTCATCCTGATTCTCCCATTCGTTAGCAATAAGCAAAGCCAACAACTGTCGATTCGATGGAACGATCAAAAGCGCTCCCCCAGGAGTTTTAAGTTTTCGATGATCAAGTGCAACCTGGTAATCACCTATACGATATTTTCTCAATCAGTCAACCGTCGAAGTGGAATGAAATCAACAACCTACCATTATCCAGTTTCGTTATATGAACAGTTTTCCAAAATCGTCTCAAAGTAATTTCAGCACCTACAACCAAATCAGTTTCAAGATCAATGCATAGGATGATGAATGGTTTTTTTGGACATACGATTCGTTTGACTAAGTACTGGACCAGATTTAACGTCCGCTCTTGGAATTGGACTAACGAAATAAGTTCGAGATGATTTGGGTGTACAGAATTTCAACAATGGGGTTCTAGTTCTTATACTTCTTAAGAGCGTTGTTGGTCTGATCAATGATGTTGACATTATGAATGGATGTTGATGTGACAATTGAGGTAGATGTCAGAAAATGAAATATGTAAAAGTGGATGGATGGATGGATGATGGATCGGTAATTTGATTGTTACCGAAACTATCTTACTATTATTCTGCTATGAGATAAATAATCTGACACAAAATACATGCATGCACAAAACTGAAATATTAATAAATCCCAAAAGACTACAACCTGGGAGGTAGTATAAAACTGTAATCCAACAAAAAAACAAAAAAAGAAGAAAAAACCCAAAATATAACCAAAATTCAATGCGAAGGCTCGTCTATCTACGTTCAGCAGGGGGACCCATGATCCCAGCGACCATATCCCTATTCCATTTCCCAGGATTGTTCATGACCTTCCCATCTTTCTCCTTCTCCTTTTCTTTCTCCTTCTCCTTATCCTTGATATCAGGTGAAGAAGATAAATTCTCTTTCAATTTTTCAGATTTTGATTTCCCAATGACAGATTTACTGGCTATCGACATTGATCTGCCGAAACTACCTAATCTTTTCGATGGTTTGGGAGCGGTGCTCGATGGTTCTTTCGGTGCTACTGTCGTGATGTTCTGTTGAGATTGGGGTTGCGGCAAAGATTGGATTGGAGGTAAATTGTTCGTATTCGTCGATGGTGATGAATTCATTCCGTTCCCAATAGACATGGGATTAACGTTAATTGAGGTATTTTGATTCTGACCAAAAGAAGAAGTCGCAGGCGAGATCGACGGTCGGATGATCGAAGTGAAAACACCAGATTGAGGAGTTTTGGGTTGAACCGAATTAGAACTTGTATTCGTTTCACCATTATCCTGTCGAGGGATAGCCTGAGGACTTGGGAACCCAGGTCTATCAAAAACGAGTGGTAAAGGAGGTGGTCGAATTGCAGAATCCATATTCCTTGAATAACCAGGACCCGCCGATCTAGGTCCAGATGATTTGACCGATGTGTCAATTTTAGAAGGTGAAGGTGATGATTGGGCGATCGTGTATCCTCTTCTTGGTGGTGATGAGACTACATGTGATGGTGATCCGGATAACGAAACTGGTGTAGACTTGTAATCTAAATTCTTATCATCATCATATAATCCATCGTAAATACTCCCACTTCGGATTAACGATTCTGAAGTCTGTCGGTTGATAGTTTGTGCTTGACTCTGGTTATCGTAATTACGTCGAGGTGGTCGAGGTGGAGAATTAATCGATGCGACCGAGGGCGTCGTAGACGATTTCCTCGAATGACCAGCGGAATTGGAATTCATATCTACAGTTGAGGAAGTAGCCATTTGAGGTGTAAGATCTATATCACTGAAGTCCTTGATAGGAAGTAGATATTCAGCAGGTGAAGCTCCAGGTGGAAGTGGATGAGAAACATTAAAACTGCCAGATGAGGAATTCGATTGATGTTTCTCCTCTTTCGTTGGTACAGGACGACTTTCGAGCCATGGGATAGGATTGGGATTTTCCGTATGAACAGCAGAAACTACATCCCACCAACCACCGGTGGTTCCAGCACTTGAATGATCGTTCCCATCGTCCGATTTAGTTGGACTCAAAAATTCCAAAGGTGATAAAGAAGGTGGCATAGGTATTCTCGGTGGCGATGTCGTGTCTGATTGTTTAGTTTCGTTCTGTTGATTAGAAGACGAATCAGATGATGAAACGATATCCGATTCGGTATCGCTATCCTCATACGAATTCGAGCGCATCGGCATACTGACTGAACGTGAGTGTGAATTTCGTCTGCTTGGATGTGCGGGTATTAATAAATTCGTTGGTTGGGGTCTGGAAATAGGTGACGAAGTTGAAACAACAGCTGAGGAGAGTGCTCTACGATGAAGGGAAGCTCGTTTCGCAGGTGGAGCTGGGGTCGTTTGAGTAGGTAAAAGATCCTTCGGTTCTGGAGAGGGTTTCGCTATCTGCTCTTTCACGAGAGCGAATACGGAAGCATAAGAGCCGTCGGGGAACTAAACACGACGTCAGTTGACAGTTGTCTACCTCAAACCCACCCTTTTTTCAACGTTATCTACTAATCCCGATATCCAATCTACCATCTCCTCCCTAGTTCCATCAGCAGCAACGACTTTTTCTTTTTCACTTTCTACCAATTCATCCAAAACTTCAAAAGCCCTAGCATCGTCCAGCCGAGGATTAACATACAGAGTCGCCGTCGTACTACTAACACTTGGTTCTCTAAAAGGAACCTCATCAGGATCAGGTGGAGCAGGTAAGATATCTTGATAAGGTTCGATAATCGATGGATGCAAAGGCGATTTCGGTAGGGCGAAAGTACGTCTTAATATCAAAAATGTAGGTAATAGAATTGATGCTTGTGGTGAAGGTGTATTTCTCGATTGGAGACATAAAGAGGATTCGATTTCACCCAGATCTTTCGATAGAGAATCACGACCTGATTTAGCCCATTTCTGTTTCATCATATATTCCCTTTTCTCTCTCGTCAAATATTCAGATAAAAGTTCCAAAGCGTAAACAGCAAGTTGATTTTTATCATTACTAGACTGACTACCATTAATCGAAGTCGGTGTGGGTAAACCATTCAAGGCAGCCTTTGGACTATTACCAGGACTGACACCTTGTTTTGAAAATGTGAAAAACGATCTTTCAGGTGAAGTAACGCTATTTGGACTGGGCAAACCGGACATGTAACTTGCTGAAGGTTGAGTGAAAGATGAACTTGGTCCTGAAGCTGTATCCAATTCTTTTGAGAATGCTGTTAGCAGTTTGATACAAGTTGATTTTGATGGTGCTGGAAGAGTTATCGGGTAGATTGGACGATTGGGTAGATTCGTTCGTGCTTTCGCAGCTCTGAATGCAGGTCGTAAAGCCGGTCTTTTGGAGACAGTCTAAATCTCTGTCAGTGTCCCAAAATCTTGATCTAACGATAAAGCAAACTAACCAAACTCTCCACATATTCCAATTCCTTTCCAACGCCCCATCTACCTTCACCTTGAACCCGTCTCCTAACGTGCTGAACCAAAGTTCGTTCCGCGTCACTCAAAGCCAATTCCAACAACTGCGTAGCCAAACCCTGTAAAGTGAAATAAGACAAACTCATACGTAAAGACAGAATCAATGTCAAACCAATTTGTCTAGGTTCATCGAGTTCTTGAGTAACCAACGAACGTTGAGAAGAGGGTGATGGGAAAGCGTTATCCCCGTTCGAAAATGAATTACCGTTATTGGTCGAACCACGTAATGAATCTTCAATCTCCATTAATTTCTTACTGACATCTTCGAAACTATCACGACCTAACGTTCCTTTCCCACCCCGACCATGTTTCTTCTCACGAAATTTAAGTTCTCTGGCGAGAACGAATTCGAGGATGACTTCTCTTGAATGTTGGATTGATGGTGTTGGATTTGATTGGAGATGATTTAGGATTGTTAATGGTGAAGTGGATTTATGAAGGGGGAAGGGACCCATTGGTGGAGTTAGATCATGAGGTTGAGGAACTTGAGTTACATATCTTGATAATTGGAACGCGTATCGTAGATGAGGTGACGCCTAGAACATGATATCAGTATGATTTATTGATGAAAGGTCTCAAACCCACTCTATCTTCCAATTCAACCAATCCAACAGAAACTTCAAATAACGTCTCCCCTTTACCCCGCCGATGTAGAATCCATTCTTCCAAAGCGTCCGTAGCAGCTTCAGAAGTTGTGTTGGGAGACGATAAGAGTTGTAAGAGATATGGTTGAAATGAAGTAGCTGGCATTGTTGTTTAGATGGGTGAATGAACAAAATTTAAATCTATTTGTAGGTATTCAATGCTTTGCTTGGATGGTCTTGTTTAAATGGTGTCTTGGCAGACGTGTAGAATGTTGCAGGTATGGTGTGGGTGGGGATTAAAGAAGCATTGGTGAGTTGATTAGATTGAAAGGGAGGGGGTGGTGGAGCGTGCGACTTTATTGTCTCTGTTGCTGTATACGGACAGAGACACTGCCTTTGATGATGATATCAAAGTGTAATGTTAATGTAGATAGTAGAATGTAGAATGTTGTCTTTTTCAGAAGTCACTTGTAAGTTAGGGATGTGAAAGTCGTTCGAGGTAACCTATAAAGGCACAATGTTAAATTCAACTAATTCTCAGGTTAATCGAGGGAGGTACTCGAGGTACTCACAGCAATAATAAAAAGCACGAGTCAGTCCATGGGATATAGATGATGGATATCAAGATACTCTACTCTACACTACAGAACATGCATGGCATTCCAATCTCATGCACATCCTTGACTTTGCTGCATCTTTCTGTACGACTCCCTCACCGGGTGCTTTCTTGAAGTCGTAACTTATCCCACAGTTATAGTCACCAAAGAGAACCCTCGGAATGCTATGCTAAGCTAAACAAATTCCCGCATGGCCACACCACTATGCATACGAGTACTCTACATCCCCATCCGATTTCTAAGAGGTCTACGAAAATGAATCCCCCCCCATTCCAAATCCATACTTATGGCACCGCGCTTCACCTAAACCATTTAATGTATTGATTCATGATAAGCTATAAATCCATGTCAGCTATGTTTAATCCTCGCGTTAGTTGGACTGACCTCGTTAGAAACCAAAGTCAAAATAGTATGCGGTGCGATTCTCAAGAAATGAGCAGTCGTTCCTATGAAACATTTCGTTATTAAACATAATTCTCCGATCAAGGCTGTGCGCTATAACCAAAAAGTTTAAAACTCACCTTTGTACCATCCTCTAATTCCTTCGGTCTTGAATGTTTTCCATAAACAATCCAATGGTCCTGAATAAAGATCACCACGGACTTTACCTGTTATTGGATCTTTGACTGTGTTTTCTACAAGGTTTGTTAGTACATGATGAGATTTAAGTTGGAAAAGATTTACGATTGTACATCCGTGTCAAGACCTGGTTTCAGATCGTTGTTAGTACGATGTTATAACATATAGAAGTCAACTTACAGTATCGGCTGGTCTGAGATTCAAAAAGGAAACATCCATCAGTTAAATCATTCCACAAAGATATTTCAGGACGTCTAAACTTACTGCATGGCAGCACACTAAAACAGTTCATTAGCAAAAGAAGCCAATCAATGAATGTATGACCTACCACACAAACACCAGATACCGAACTAGCCGCCAAAAACGTCCCAAAACTACCATCCTTAGTCAAACCATTCTTAGTGAAGAAAGTCTTAGCATAGTTATAAGAAGGCAATTGAACCGATGATCCCTAAATGTGGAAAGAGATCCAAACTCATCAGTCTGTACCACACAAAGTGAATTAACGTGGACATACCATAGCAGTTCTCAACAATGCAGCATTCAAACCTCTCCACAATCCAAAGAAACCATCAGATTTCATGATAGTTCTCAAAGCGTCCCAAGAATTTTTGTAATAATGTTGAGCACCTACTGGGAGGATCGGTGAATAGGCTTGAATTCTTGCTTTGACTAGGAAAAGGGGTGATCCAAGACCGGCTAAATAGGTGTTAGCATTAAACTGTGGCCATGATGGGACAAAATAGTGAATGGGTTTACTTACCACCTATCATTCCTGTTACTGCACCTGCTGCTATTGAAGTACCAAATACTTGTTGAGTTGCGTCAATACCCAAAACCTTGTTGAAGACCTTTCGAATGGGTTCGTAGAATCCTATGAGACCGTCAGTATCGACGTCACAAATCAAGCGATGAAAAAGAGATGACCAACCTAACCTAGAACCGTTCAATAAAATCTATAAACCCAACCCATCGATCAGCACTAAACCCCAAAAATGAATCACAAAAGAAGACAAACCTGATATCCATAAGCAGGCATCAAACCTCTCTGTAAACCTCTAACACCCTCGTTCTTCCAAGTTTTCTTGAAAACGTCAAAAACATTTTTATAAACCCTAGGAGCGTTAGCGTCTTGTTTAACCAATTCTCCTTGGAGTTGAAGTCTCGTTTTCATGGTTTCAGGGATATTAGCTATGACACATCGAGTTCAGTTAGTTTTTGTGGTGTGATTCGAGGAAGAGGAGGAGGGTTGGACTTACACACTGTGACAGCTGTCATACCTGCTAATCCACCACATAAGAAACTTTCAGCTAGATTTAGAGGTGCGACTACTGTTTTCGTTGGTGTTGGTACAGGTGTGGGTGAGGTTGATGTTGACATTTTAAAGATTGTTTTTTGATGTGATCTATGGTATAACTGGATGCAAGAAAATGTGTTTGATGGGATGATATTGCGACGATTTGATTCGCTTTTTGAATTTCGGATTTGTCTTTTAAGATTTCGATTATAGAATGTTTATGATATGACGTTAAGCGATTGTACTGGTACCGTCGATTGCTATGCCGTGACTACTCGTCGATTCACTACTACTGCTGTTCTACCAAGATGTTGAATCTAACTAAGAAAGTGGAAAGAAGAGAAGAGAAATCGAATTTACTAATCCAAATTAATTCGTTGACTCGGATTTCGTTTTGGCTCCGGCCAAATGACCACAATTGATGCCAGGCAGGTATAAAAAGTGCATGGTATGGTATTATGAGGTATCAATCCCAACTCAATCTCAAGCTAATAACCAAGGTCTCTCATCCCAGAACCCATCTTTAATAAGATCTTCATGCACCACAACGATCTCGCCCATAGTCCCCTCATAAACTTTGATTTTGGTTTTCTTGACTTTCCCCGAAGTTTGCGTGGCGACAACTTGTTCCTCAACAGCTCCTATATCACCACTTGTATTCGTATCAGTAGTCAGTGGTTCAGAAACATCGTCCGAAGGTGCTATTCGAATCATTACACTCCCTTTCCTAAACATCTCTGGTAGTTGATTATAATTGATATTAAATCTTTGGAAAAGAATTTCGTGTTTATCTTTAGCGAATGTTCCCTAAACCCAACAATGTTAATTGAATTCTTGGTAGAGTGCTACGACAACATACTTGAAGAGTCTTATGAGCTTCTGTCTGAGTCATACCACCCTGAAGTATCAACGCCCAAAAAGTAGTGTTATATAAATTATTAACGTGAGCTAAAGAACGGTCAACTTCCCTTCTCCAATGAATTAAGCCACTCACTATCTGCTTGTCTCCATGAGAAATAATCTCGAACTTCAATAAGATTCGGGTAGAGGACTACACGACTATCGAATGTTGGTGGATAAAGGAGTTTCGTGTTTGGGAGATAGCTCGACCAGTGAAATACATAAGATGAAGTGAAGATTGATACAACAGCCGAATTGATTTTACTATTCCATTAACCATATCAATGAATTGAACCCCCCCCCCCCCCAAAAAAAAAAAAAAAAATTGGGAAATCACTAACCTTCTTCTTCGATTATACAATTTCGAAGATTTCCTAATCAAAAAACTACCACACTATGAGCTATCGTCAAAGATCAAAGCCAACCAAACCCCATACCTATATTCATCACTCTCCCCAAACCCTAAAACCACATCTCCAAACTCCTCAAAAACAGATTGAGCAGCCCGATCCATCAATCTCAAAGCATCCACATCGTTAGGTTTCCGAAAAGAATGAGCGTCAGAGAATCTATTCATATCATCTCAGTATACGATCTTGATTATTGAGATGCGACATACTTGTGGAACCCTCTTCCGTCTATTCGGACTATTATATAGGTGTTGGGTAGTAGTTGATCGGGGAGTTCGAAATTTCTTACATATTCGAATCTTGATTTAGCCATTGTGGTGGAAGGGGGTGGGGGGTTGTTCTGATGGATGGTAATGAGAAAATGAGAATTTACAGAGGACACTGGATATAGGATTACTGAAATTCATAAGGAAGATAATAACTTTCCCACGGTGTGAACGGGTTATTTGCTGCACTAAATTTCAATTTCAACCCCCTCCTCATCTTTCATCAATCTCAACAAAAAATCATCAACGAATCAATAAAACCAGAGTAAACAAACAAGGTTAGAAGATCAAGGTAAACATCACATCTCATCCAAAAAACCCGCCAAAAATCTCCATCGAAATCGAATTAGTTCAAAATCCAAAACCCAAAATGTCCAGCAGCGCCTTATCCAAACTCCCCAAACCCCTCGTCCAACCCACAAAACGCTTCGCCTCCACAACCACCCGCGCAAACCCCCCAACTCCCCAATGGCCTTCCAGAACCCATCTAACCTCCCAAACGACCCCTCAAATCCCAGCACCAGTAGCTCAGAAATACAAACAACAAGTGCAACTTTCCGATGGGTCGACGTTCCATATTTATTCTACTGCGCCGACACCTTCGATATTGAGGTTGACTAGGGATGTGGGTAATAATCCACTTTGGACGCCTGGGATGGAGAAACATGGACTTGGGGAGGGGAGTGAGGAGGGTCGAGTTGGGAGGTTTAGGAAGAGGTTTGAAGGTGTTGCTGTGGATGGTGATGATTCGGCTTCGACTACGACGCAGACGCAAACGCAAACGGCGTCGACGACTTCCACTACGACCACGAGTAAGAACGCTTTTGCTGAGAGTGATTTCGATTGGATGTCGGAGGGTGCTAAGGATGAAACGGTTTCTGCTAAGGAGAAACAGGGTAAACAGAAGGTTACGGGGAAGAAGAAGTAGATCTTGTGGGTTGGTTTAGGGGGATGGACGGTGGATCGACGGGTGTCGGCAGAAGGATTGATCTTACTTTGGCGTTGGTGGAGGGATAGGACATGGGATTTGGAAGGAGAAGTATTTAGCATTTAGATTGATATTCATCCTTGGAATTTCATTACACATCTCTCTGTATAGAATACCAATATTTTAACAAATATCCCACACGTTACATCCCAGCCTCTCAACCTGATCCCAAAAGCCAACACAATACAAGCAATAACCTAACAAATACACACTACTCATACTTGACAGCCTTAACATCCTCAATCTCACCTTTAACATCCCCACCGACAACTTCATCAGGGTCTCTCAAATGCTGTCCAAGAATTTTATTCATCCTGAAGAAGTATCAGTGTCAATTTTAAGTGTCGAAACTAAGTGTTAAATGACCCACGTAAACATATGCACTTTATCCGAATGAAAGACAGCTCTCAAAGGTTCATCACAGATGATCATCCTCCCATCATTTGGATCCTGTAAATGATGAAGTTTTATATGTTGCCAAATCCTTTTAACGGTTTGAGGACGTGAACAACGAGGTGTATCCAGTAAAGCAGCTAATGCGTCGCTAAACGAAAAAAATTGGTCTTAGCTTCACTATGCGCTCGAAAAAGACCCAATGGGACTTCGAACTAACCTCAAAATCATCTCTTTGTTGAAAGCACCCCCACCCCCACCTTTCCTTTTCGGTTTATCCTCATCTTCACCACCATCATCATCACTATCCCTAACCCTCTTCTTCGATATTTTCCGCTTAACAACCTTCTTCTTAACCTTACTCTGTCGACTACTCCGTCCAGTATCCATAGCATCATATTCGCGTTGTAGCCTCCTAGCAATCGCTTCGTCGTCTTCAACCTCCTCCTCCTCTTCTACTACGTTGTAATTCTCTATTTTCGGTTTGACCTCGGTTTTGATTTTAGGTTGATGTTTTAGGGGTTTGGGGAGGGAGGAGGAAGGGATGGGTGGTGAGGATCGGGAATCTGATTGGAGGGGTCTTTCGGGTGATGATTCTTGGTTTGCTGAACAGAGTTCTTCGTAGATCTCACCAATCTGTCGTCATCTATATCAGTTGATTTTTTAGGATTGAGCTCGATAACCGACCTCAGCGTCTATCTCATCACGATTGGTTTTAATGGTATCAGAATCTTCACCTTGACTGATCAAAGTCTTTCGAATTCCTTTTGCGGAACTAACAAATTTTGTTCAGCGTTTAACAAAAGTGACAGACCGGTGCACTGACATTGTACTCAAATCACTTGCTTCCAGTATCCTTCGGATCCTTGGAAGTAGTCCGGCAACGTACTGAAAAGGGATAGTTGTCAACAAACCATCCGTTTGATGAGTCTTTGGGACTCACGGGAGACGGCATTATGGGGATTTCGCCTGCTCACTGTAAGCTTGTGTTCTATCAGAATTGACTGAGTGGATGTTGAGAATAGATGATTGTGTTTTGATTGCTGATTGATTGGATACCTCCTCTCCTACCTTCTTTATCTCGTTGCTCGGTGGCGGGAAAACACTGTGGCAAAAGCTTATTTGTGTTGATCCGGTATTTGCAGTATTGTGTAATGTTTCTTCTGGCATGCAGAGCACTCTGCAGTACATACGGGTGCAGTACAGTCCCATTGATACTATCGTTTGCTCCCACTGTCAGACGCATGAGCGATTTACAAGCTGGCTAGCAGGGTGTTTTCGTTCATATGTAATGAAAGGGTAAACCCTTTCCTCCCCAATGGCTTTTCTATTGAACTTTTCCATTTACGCAATTTTTGTCGCTACAAAGGAAAGCTACCAAAATCTCCTTTCATTCTTTCTCACAGAATGTATTGTGATAAATGATGATATATGGAATGATTACTCTGCCAAGTCTTCTTTCTTTTCCCTTTCCACTTTCCCTCAATTATCGTATTTTCAATCGACTTATTAAAGAAACACAAGTCTCCCACAATGTTTGATGCCGATACCACTAATTCACAAGTGAGTGATTATAGTTTATAGACAGTATCCAACCACTGCTGATTAAAAACTACATTAGATCATAGAAAGTGCTGAATCTGATCTTCTAGAAGCACTCAAAGCCATCAGAGACACTATAGGTATCGAGACAAACCACGATATCGAAGATCAACGAGCGCTATCCAACTGTAAACTACCCACAGATACAACAAAAGCTTGTATCGCAGAAGACTTACCCTAGTTGGCGACCGCCATCAGGTTAGCCTCAAAATCGAAAGCCTCTTCTTCAGAAACCAAAAGCCTACAAGAGCATCTCGAGACCATCGAAAATTCTTGCATCAGACGTGCTGTGGAGAAGCATTACATAAACTGCTCAAAACCCCCAGTCACCGTACTGAAATCTCAGAGATGTTCATCAATGGTTTGGTTGGGAAAGCTACGGAGTCTTGGAAGATGAACGGTATAGACCCTGATGAGAAAAAGAAAAGACTCTTGTGAGTGCTCTTGTACGCTGACCTCGCACTCTAGTTCTGAATTTGTAAACTGATTTTTTATTTTAATTTTTGGCGAAATAGAGAATACGCCGAATCGCAAATATCACTCTGGCACGAGCAGAAGCAGGAGAAGAAGAATCTGGCTGCTGCCGATGAAGACAGCTACAGTGACAGTCTTCAGGTTGGTGACATTCTTTAGTAGCGGGGATGAAATTTTGAAATGATGGTTCAAATTGTACTTATCCTGCGTGGAATAAATTCTTGCCTATATCATATCTTACAGTTATCACTATCCCTTGTTGGAGGATACTTGTAGTGTATGAGGATTCCCCCTTCTTTCACGTTGAGTGATGTAGATTTCAGCGTTGAGTGATTTTCTACTCTCCACTACATCAAACGTCAACTTGTTCTTCTTCGTCTCTATCTTCTACTTTTACTTCAGCTTCTGCAATTATCTACATTACTGAATCTCAATCACTCACAATGGAACGTCAATCAAAACTACCTCAACCAAATCGACCAAAATCAATAACCTCATTTCGAGAGATAACCGCCTCCCAAACATCACAAAAACCCTCTCACAACACATCAATGTCAATGACAACATCAATTCCTCGTCCAGCATCTCAACTATTCCGACCAAACACGACACCAGCAGCAGCAACCGCAACATTCAATCCCACACCCAAGGTCATCAATCAATTGCCCAGACCCACTTTTAAATCATCAATTGGATTAGGTAAATTATCGAAAAAACCTGTTCCCAACTCCAACCCTGCTACAATGACTTCACCATTGTCGACACCCAAAACCAGACAATCAACAATGAATTTAAGAAAAGAGAATAAACCTAGTATTCAACCTAATCTCAAGAGTCGTTCTCAAATCTTTCAAAGATCTACTTCAACGAAGATCAATCGAATCTCACCACCAAAGGGAAAGTTCACTCGACCATTACCGAGATATAATTCCTCTATTCCACTTACTTCACCCACTCGTTCGACTAATTCATCTGTTTCACCAACTCATCATATGCCTGTACCACTTGTTCCTCGTCGTACTGTGTCAACGACAACTCTGGGAAGCTCCACTTCGTCAACTAAAAGTGTTTCCACTGGATCAGGAATTTCGGGTAACACCGCAAGCAGTATTTCATCGATCAACCTTGAGGAGTCTGTCATACAGGAATCACCATCACCAAACAAGATTTACATGAGTAGTTCTGGTTCAAATGTAAGAAATAACGGTAATGCTTCTGGTTTACTTTCATCAATGCGAAAAATGAGTATCAAAAGTATCAAAAGAGGTTCAACGAGTGTTTTAACCACCCTAAAATCGAAATCTTCGACATCGTTGAATAAATCCACTTCCTCTACATCTTCCTCTGATAGATCCATTTCATCATCATCGAGAAAATCATTATCATCTTCAACATCATTGACCAAATCGACAGCTTCATCAGTAATATCCATACCGTCATTAAGTCGTTCAACGACTTCTACAGCAGCAGAATATGGTCTCCCACTTACCCCACCTCACTCAAAATCACCAGAGGAAGATGGAGGTCCAACACCCCGACCATGGACATCACGTATTCATCCTCCATCCGAAACTCCAATCCGAAGATTCAGGTCTCAACAACAATCAACCACTATTTTCCCACAACCATCGCCCGAACGACCATTCACTGTTAATCGAGGGACAATGTCGAATTTCGCTGGTACACCATTACTACCTAGATTACTTGCGTCTCACGCATCTCATTCTAGAGATGACGATACCGAAGAAATGCTAACGAAAGTAGAAATGAAATTCGAAGATAGTCCAGACTTATACAAACTCTCGACGCAGAATGGGGAATTGAAAAATAGAAATAATCAGTTGCCTCTGCCATCGACTGTCGAGAAATCAGTGGCGGCAGCTAAATCTGTAGAGAAACTTGACTCTGTTTCTAGGAGATTGGCGGAAGCTTTGGAATCTCGGAAGAAGATGGTTAAGGAGATTGAGGAGTTTAAGCGGGAGAAGGTACGACGGGCTTGGGATGATGTTGTACGAATTGGAGAGAGGGAGGTGGAAGCTGTGAATGAGGTCAAGGCGAATTTGAAGTTTGTGAAGATTTTGGTTGAGGGGATTTGAATTACGGTACGCTGTGCATGCTGTACAGGTTGGGGGGTCTTTTTTTTGCTGCTAGACAGTATATCTTTGTTTCTTATACAATCTTGTATGATATGATATCTACACCTAGCTGAATGCTTACTCAGAGATGAACTTCCGTTGTTAAGATACGTACAACCGCCATAAGCTTGGACTTTCTGTTAAAACATCATCACCGTGCGTGAATCCTTGTATATACATAGATTATTTTCGGCTTATTTAGTAAATCAGAGTCAAAGACGTGAACGTTGCATGAAAGGATTTGAATAATGTACGAATGCAGCAAGATTGCTGTACCCCAGTTCGATTTTCTGCAAATAGAAATGTGTCCACAGAACAATCGAAGCCCTACCGGGCTTATTGTTGAGTACATATTGTCACGAAGTCATGTACTGTATCCTTTCCTCCAAAGTACAGTATCTCGCCACTTCACATCTTCATTGTTGCCACTCTGCTTTGGTCTTCGAGTGATACTCTTTCTGTAGAGTACAGTATTAGATATTCTCGCAGCATTTCGGTATCTAATGAAGAATCAATGGGTTGTATTTCAAAGATCATGTTATCCACATTTCTGTCGGGAATGGGGAATTTACAAGGCTTCTGAAGAGTTTTCTCGTTCCGAATTCGGTTTAATGAAAGAACTTGAGAGGAGAAGCCCAAACTCGGGAGATTGTGGAAATGATATCACTCACACGGCTTCGTCTGTGAAAAGATACGGAGCCCTTGAAGAAAGGATGCTTGTCTTCTAATCATTGTCGTCGCTCGAAATTATGCAAGTCGTGGAGCTGCTCTGCTGGTTAGGTTTTCTTTCTTCCTACTATCGTTTTCAAATCTATCCATACAACAATCCACTAAACATTCGACTTAGAAAAACAATGAAGACTCCATTAGACAACGAGGGTTTCGATCTCGAAGAAATTCGCGCTGCTCTTGCACTCTCTCAGCAAGATGTAGACAGCCGACTTCCTGTAGAAGAAGAGAGTCATCCCCCAGAAGCCCCTCCCTCATACAATGAGGCTGTTTTTGGTCTATCAGACGATAAAGCATCTCTTAGTTCAACTGTTTTTGGTCTATCAGACAAAAAAGCGTCTCTCAGTTCAACTTCTGATTCGGACGACGATTCAGAAGATGATTCAGACGGTGAAAGGCTTAACAGTAAGTAGATATATAGGAAAAAACATCGTCCCACTCTAACCATGTTTCTATTCAGAAATGTACAGACCCTCAATTCTCAGAACTATTGTTGAGCCTTGGACCGTAGACACACTCCGACCACTCACTGATAATCTCGCCACTAGAAAAATTCTAGAAAATGTCTTCAACGAGTTCAAGACATTTGATGAGTGGCTCAATACCTGTCAGGGTGCTGGAGCTCCATATCCATCAGCCGACTTCACCGCTCGCTGTTGGTAATATGAAGGTTTTGCAGAAGAGTGGCGTCAAGCTGTTCCCAGACGTGAAGGTAAAAAAATTTTCTTCTATTCACCGGATTCTGAAGGTAGTCAAGGGTCATCCAGTATTCAAGGTCGATATGCAAGGTAAAGTAAACTTATTCCGTTTGACTAATATAGTACTAATAGGATTTTATAGTCTTCCTTTCTGCATCTGCGAAGATGTGGTTCGAACACAAGAAGACATGGAAAGGAAAGCTTCCTACTGGATACAACTTCCAGAAGGTTACACAACTTCAAGCAAAGCTGCTTCGACACTTGTTATGCTTTCCACGAGCGTTATACTTACGCAATCCAGTGAATCTTCATCCGAAGTATGCATACCAGCTCGTATGACCAATAGAATCAATGAGGCGGTCGAACTGCAAGGTCTGCAGGTGAGTAACTTATCACTGGGCCAAATGCTCGTTCTGAAGAAAGTTTAGCTTTGGGGTTTCGACAGTAACCGTTCTTGTGCGGGAGGAGAATGGGTGAATCAGGAGTGCAGTGTCATGTAGCTGTCATGTACATATAAGTATTTAATGAACGAAGGTGAATGAATGCGGTGATTGATTTCGTAATTGGCACCTCAGTGACGCTTGGTAGAGGTGTGTGCAGATTTGGCCATGATAATGGCCGCAGATGAAAGACAGAACAGAACGACTTAAAACAAGCTGCCACACCCAACTGACCAGTCTTTGAATTTTTATACCATAGCCTAGAGGCAAGAAATTATATCAAATTGCTGAATTCCTAGCTTTTGATAAGAGAAGGCCGTATACATTATCCCGATGACCTTCCATGAGACTAAATAAACCATCAGAAGCCCGGCTTTTCAAAATACAAATTATCCATGATTCATTGACGATATATCGATATTCGTTAAATATCTCATTTAGTAACTGAGGAAAGGATTAAAGTCTTCTAAACATTTTTCATCATTTGACATACTGCCCTTTGTGGAGCTGCACAATGTACAGAAAATATTTCAGTGTATTCCCCCAGATTCTGAAATAATCATTATCATCTCAACAAATCTCATCAATAAATCATCCACTTTTACAGTCATGTCATTCGAGAAATACGATATAATACGTTTCCTAAGTGGCTCCCCAGAGGAGATACGATCCCAATGTGAGTGAACCTTCTCTTACAATTGTGATACTTCAAACAGTTGTACTTACATGGAACCGTAGTTAACACCGTCGTCTCTGAGCTCACTCAGAAGCTCTCCGAAGACGATCTCGAAGAATTTCGCACCGACCCTACTGTTGGTACCCTCCTCTTCGACCCCAATTCGCCTGAGCTTGAAGGTCCAGTCCTAGACTCACCTTTGAAGTTTGGTTTAGCTCTGTGTACTCAATTTTATGGATCGTTGCTCAAGAAGAAGAGCCCTCCCAGAGATTCAATCAGATCCACCATCGCTCGTATTGATGCAGAGGAAAGTAGAGATGGAGAAAGGTTATCGGCTGGGGACACAAGGTAAGTTCACTCAATATCTACTGTACATTTGTAGTCATTGATTGACTTTCTTCGTGAGTATTTCCCCGATATCTACAGCTCGTCAAATCACCAAGTTATCATTTACCTACGATCCTAACCATGGAAATACCGACACGTCTTCAGAGATCTTGATGAACATTATGTTAGGAAAAAGGAACAGCATTCACACGTATTGTGACCCGAATGCGCGTATGGATGCCATGAATTATCAGTTCTCGAAAATTCGAGACTCAATCGAAGAGTGGGCTAAGGATCTCAACGTGAGTTTCTGAATGAAATGAGCAATATTCTGACTTGTTGTGTCTTCAGACCACCGTTTCCAACTCCGCTTAATCGGTTCTTGAATTTTGTGTGTATTGAGGGAATCATTTTGAAAACGAGATTGTTTAATTTATGTTTGTATACATTTGCTATGTCATAATGAGGGACCATTCCCCAATACGACCTGCCGTTCTCCCAACTCTTGCATGTACGTATAATGTTGAATCTTTGAAACACGTGAGAGGCTCAATCATATGAGTTTTAGCAGCGAGACTTTAAGATATGTGGATGAAAAGAGAAATTTGGGGTCAAGACCAATAGCAAAAAGGGATTGAAGAGCGAACGAATCTCTCAAGTCTAGCGTTGAATGCTTTCTTGATGGTCATAGGAAATCGATAGAGGAGTAAAAAACTGAAAGTTCCTATATTTCTTTGAGGATTAGGAGCAGTAGCTATGTAGGGGTGCTTGTAATTGATTGATTGAGCCATCCTACACTTTGCCACTGAATTCACTGCCACCAACCTCACTCTGATTTCGATCGATGTGTATGGTGGAGGTTGATCGACGTGACGTAGATCGAGTAAGTTAGGTAAAGTTTACTGTAAACAAATAATTTAGTAGAGACAACAATCATTCATATATACATGTTAAGAGGATTGACAACAAGTATATCAACACAAATCACAACAACAAGATACCTAAGAACAACTTGTATGCCTCAATTAACTCTCTTCTCAGACCCAAACTCAAAACAACTTTCACTAAGTCCAGCCAAGCCGAAATCAAAATCAAAATCAACCACCAACCCATCCCGACATTACACCCAAAAAACCGACCAACCGAATTTGTGGGAATTACATCATATCCAAGAAGACATGGCTGCAGATTCCTCCTCGAAAGCTTCAGCTCGAGCTATGGAGAATAAAGACAAGAAAGTTAAAAGTGAAAAAATCAATCTGGATTCGGGGGGTGAAGCTAAAGGTCAACCTGGACATGGGAAGGGGAAGAAAAGAAGTCATTCACCTGAAGGTGGTGGTGTTGCTTCGTCTAGAGATGTAAAGAGACATAAAAACGCTTATGAAATTAGTGGGTTCAACAGTTCTTTCCAGGTAGGATACTGACTTTAGGGTTGAAGAGGGTAAAATTGCTTCTGCTGAGGTTGCTGCTAGTGTCGATGAAGATCCACCTTTGAATCAATTGATGAGATTACAGGAGGAATCAGCTGGGAAAGTGGAGAAAGGAGAATCGGTCGTTTTCTGGATGAGGATTGAGGATGTGAGAAGTGAGTTGTTATAGCTTCTATTGTGTCAGGATATGTTGACTAAACAGTTTAGTCGAGGACAGTACCGCTCTAGCGTTAGCTTCGACTAAAGCTAAAGAGCTTGGAGTCCCACTTATCATTCTTTTCGTCTTTTCACCCGGAGATTATAAAATGCATGACAGAAGTCCTAGACGAATCGATTTCGTTCTTCGTAATCTACGTCGATTGAAGGTATATCCAACTTCGTCTCATGAAACCATGAGGCCATTTACTGAGTTAACTATCCTAGCCTGAACTAGATGAACTTCATATACCGATACACATCATCACTCGTAAAAACAGATTAAAGATACCGACACATCTCGTTGATGTCGTTTTCCCATTTCTCAAGACGACTCATGTTTTCGCTAATATCTCTTACGAAGTTGATGAATTAAGGAGAGATTTGGCAACTGTGAAACTTGGTAGAGAGAAGGGAATCGATGTGGTTTGTGTACATGATCGATTGACGGTTCCTCCTGGAAAGGTTTTGTCTAAGCAGGGTAAACCTATGAGTGTATATAGGTAAGTGATAAGATTTGTTGTGATGGACGATGATAGTGACGATACTGTTCATTATCAGTCCTTGGCAGAGAGGTAAGTTTTACAGAGGAGTGTTATATTCTGGGGTTTGATTAACGCCACTGGCTAGCTTGGGCAAAGGTTATCGATGAAGACCCGTCTTTACTTGAAGAGTCACCTCGACCAGAAGGTAATCCAGATTCGACACGAAAACATCAAGAATTCGGATCACTTTTCGACGCAACTCCAATTCCAGATTTTATAGAGGGATTCAAATGCGAGGATGCAGAGAATATGGCGGAATGTTGGCCAGAAGGAACGGATCGTGCGAAAGAGGTTGGTTATTTACCGTGATTTTTAACAAATTACTGAAGTAATTCTCTAGCTACTGGATAGATTCCTACACACGAAAGCCAGAACTGCACAATTCCAACTAGTCTCTCCGTTATCCGAAGGAGCGGAAACTGACCCCAAGAAATCCCGTGTGGCCTTATATCAAGAAGGTCGTAACCTCGTAAACGGCGATAACAGTTCTCGTCTCAGTCCATATCTAGCATCCGGAGTCATCTCATCCCGAATGGTTTTAAACGCAGCTAAAGCTTATAGTAAAGGTAAACTCCAAAGTGGGAGGGATTCAGGTATAGGAATGTGGGTTCAGGAAGTAGCTTGGAGAGATTTTTATAATCATGTCAGTTCTTTTTTTTGAGTTTGAAACAGAGACTGATGGTGTTGGTTTAGGTTTTAGCTACTTGGCCAAGGGTTTCCATGGGTCGACCTTTTTTGGAAAAATTCGCTGATGTTCAATGGGAGGTTAGTGAGGATCATTTACAAGCTTGGAAAGAAGGTAAAACTGGTTATCCTATTGTTGACGCTGCGATGAGAGCTTGTAATGCGAGGGGTAAGTTCAATTTTTTTTCTGCTGTTAAAAGAACAGAGATTAATAGCGATTTAGGATGGATGGAGAACAGGGTCAGAATGGTGACTGCTTCTTTCCTTGTTAAATCGCTTTTACTTGATTGGAGTGAGTCGTTTCGCTGTTGATGTTTAGAGTTTGCTGATGGGTATGTTGTTTTCAGGACTTGGGGAGAAATACTTTATGGAAAGTTTCATAGATGGAGATCTTGCTGCCAACAATGGAGGATGGCAATGGACGGCGAGCGTGAGTCGTCGAACCATCTCGTTGAATTGTACTTAATTGACATGCTCGGGACAGACTGGAACGGATCCACAACCATATTTTGTGAGTTTCTATACGTCTCTACATATCACTATACTGATCCCATCGTCCCTTCAGAGAATCTTCAACACCTTGACACAATCAGAAAAATGTGATCCTAACGGAGATTACATTAGATATTGGGTTCCTGAATTAAAGAATCTCAAAGGTAAAGCGATTCATGATCCTTTCCATAATCTACCTTCTGGGGAGTTTAAGAAACTGGGATATCCTAAACCTATTGTTGAACATAAGGCCAGTAGAGAGAGAGCGTTGTTTAGATATAAGAATGTTGGTGAGAAGGAGGAGTAGAAGTAGTGCCACTTTTGATAAATGCCAAACACCGATTACTGTAGAGGTAGATTGTGTATGACGTTGAGGATGCACTTTACTATAACCAACTTTTTTTGGCTTTGGATTGTCAATATTATTTATTCATAACATCGTTTAAATCCAATAAGAAACTATATCGAAGCAACTGAAAGAGATGGCACCAATCCTACCGACTCCACCACCAACTTCCTTACCACCAACCGGAAATTTTCCACAACCTCCACAATCGATTTTAACGAGATCACAAAAATTCATCGAAGAGAACCAAAAGCTCATCCTACTAGGATGCGCAATAGCAGCAGCTTCAGGAGCAGGCTACTACCTCTATTCAAGATCTTCATCGAATGATTCTTCCAAACCTGGATCTTCGAGTTCATCAACTTCAACTTCTACCGCTACCGGTAAAAAATCTAAGAAATCTAAAAAGAAGAAATCTGGTCTTAAGGGGGAAGGTACTAATGGACCATTACTTGAGGAGATTGTTCCTCCTGCTGTGAAAATTGATAAGAAGGAGAAGAGCGAGGGGGAGGTAAAAGTTGAGAGTCCGGGTCATTTGGCTGGTACGTTACATTTCATTTTTGGGTTGTTGGATTTTGTTGTTGATGGTTGGGTTTTTTAGATGTTCCTGATGCAGCTGGACTTGCTGCTCTCTCTGATTCGGTGGGTACGATTTCGAAGAATGTGGTCATGAGCTAATGAATCACAATAGGAACGGAACACTTTAGGTGCAACTCTTAAAGATCGTGGAAACAAACTTTATTCAAAGAAAGATTACAAAAACGCTGTTGAATGGTGTGTCACCTTTTTCAGTCATTGATGAAGTCAAGGAGACATACTAACAAATCCATGTTCAGTTACACAAAAGCGATTGAAGTTTCTGTTCGAAAAGACGCCGTCTTTTATTCAAATCGAGCTGCTTGTACGCTTATATTGATTTCTTTTTGACTTTATGCTGATTAGATCGAATTTTAGGCTATACCAACTTTTCACCACCTAATTATGAACTTTGTGTTGCTGACTGTGATTCCGCTCTTGAGCTTGACCATACTTAGTGAGTTGAATTCTGGTTTCTTTTCGGAACAACCCCACTGACTCAATTCGGTCACAGCGTGAAAGCATTGAAAAGACGTGCAACAGCTTTAGAGAACCTTGGCAGAGATGAAGAGGCTGTCAGAGGTGAGATAAATATATTCGTGGGAAACTAATTTACAAATCAAGACTTTACCGCTACCACTATCATCGAACGATTCCAGGATGAAAGTGCTGCTGCTGCCGTTGAAAGGTGTTTGAAGAAATTGGCTCAGAAAAAGGCAACAGATTTACTTGAGGTTGGTCCTTGTCTTTCATTGTCCGTTCAAGATACTTACCCACCTCATCACTAGACACGAGAACCTAAACTTCCATCACCAACCTTCATTTCATCTTATCTCTCCGCTTTCAGACCTCGTGAGTAGCTTACGTTAAAGGCGGTGATGCGAGCTCAGCTAAACTTTTTTAGACGGAAAACCAATCCTCCCCGAGAACCCATCTCAAGGAGACCAAACTCTTCTACTAGCCTTTGACGCACTCGCAGCAGCAGATTACAGTCATGCTGTCTCCTTCGCCAACGAAGCTATAGATCAAGGTGTCAGTTGGAAGGAAGGTCAGGCAGAGGCATACAACCTAAGAGGAACTTTTAAGTGAGTCTCGAATTTCTGGATGGAAGCTGACGTCGGAAGATTCTTGATCGGTGATTCCCAAGGAGCTAAGGCAGATTTAGAGAAGAGTTTGGATTTGGTTCCTGAATTCGTCCAAGCTTGGGTCAAGATTGCTAGTGTGCATATGGAGTTAGGTAAGTTGAAGGTTCATTTCACGAATGGTAGTCTGATCTGTCCTTTTCAGGTGACGCCGCTTCTGCATTCGGTGATTTCGAAGCTGCTATTCGACACAACCCCAATGATCCCGATATCTACTACCACAGAGGACAAGGTCAGTTTAAGCATCAATTCCGGTCTGGAAAGCACCGAACTGACCAAAATCACAGTCTACTTCATCATGCAAGAACACGACAAAGCTATTGCTGATTACACTAAATCAACAACGTTAGATGGAGATTTCATTTTCAGTCATGTCCAAGCCGCCGTTGCTCAATATAAAATGGGTAACGTCGCTTCGAGTATGGCTGCCTTCAGACGTATTCTCAAACAATTCCCTGAGAGAGGTGAACCCAGTAACTACTAGTGCGTCGCTTCTTACTAAAATTCAATATAATGTTTGTACTGATAATGTCTCTAGCGGTGAATTGTTACTTGATCAACAGAAATTCCAAGAATCCGTGGAACGATTCGATAAATCGTTGGAATTAGACAAGGACAAGTGCGTTGGGGCAATCTTAACCGCGTAGTAAACCAACTGACGATAACTCAAGGAAACCACGTAACGTTTTACCATTAGTCAACAAGGCTTTAGCGATCTTCCAATGGAAACAGGATATCACAGCGTCTGAAGCGTTATGTAAAGAAGCTCTTTCTATCGATCCAGATTGTGATGTCGCAGTTGCAACGCTTGCTCAATTGAGTTTACAACAGGGAAAGATTGATGAAGCTATTAAATGGTTTGAGAAGAGTGCTCAATTGGCTAGAACTGAGGGTGAACTGATTAACGCTATTACTTGTATGTCTTGGCTTTCATATTTGGGTAGCTGGATACTGATGGGAACGTTTAGACGAACATGCTTCAAGGGCTCAACAGGCTTTCCTCAAGGTAAGCCAGTTGTCTACGATCATGGATTAGCTGACTCTTTGTTTAGAACTACCCAGAATTCGCCGAACGTCTCAGTCAAATGGCTCAACAACTTTAGAGAGGAGTCGATTGAAAGGCGAACGTTGACGTAGAGTTGAACTCGAGAGGGGATCTTTGGGGGGACATGTGGATTTGCTGGAGTTGTGGTTTATACAAGTAATAATCATTTGATGGATGCAACTGCTCAACGATAGTTTGTGATTTGGATTCACCAGTGATTTGAGGTTTACAGTACAGGTTGAATGAGTTGCTTTGTTTTCCATGCCGCCGTCTCCAACCCAACAACATTTCCCAACCAAAGAAATCAACCCAAATCAAACATACATAGAAAAGTACCAAAAGATGTCAGGTCTACCACCCCTCAACCAACCCACAGCGTCCATCAGAACACCAAAAGAAGAAAGAAGAAGGGGATTAAGATGACCAAAAAACAAAGAAAATTGAATTTTGTTCTCGCCAAAGTTTGACGCTCGACTACAAGTTGACGTTTTATTGTGGTTGTAGGAGCAACTGGGGAAACAGTATTTACTTTGGCTGCCGCACAGATGTATTTACATCTATGAAGAAGAAGAAAAGAGAAGAGAGGAAGAGGGGGAAGAAATTTGGGAGGGTGGTGGTGGGAGAGGAAATTTCGATGGGGTTAGTACACGTCATTCTGTTTATCAGTTGTGGCGTTTCGCCGTCACAATAATGCGAATACTTGTGTGTGAATCCACATTAATGCTTCTCTTTACAACAATGACAAAATTGTTGGCATGGTCTGAAAAGATATATATAAATATCCTCACCGAGCATGATTCAAGGAGCTAACTTGATCAGAAATTCATACGACTGAGTGAAAATCTGTGAATACTGTAAATTCCAATCGATAATGAACCCCGTACCTCAACTTTCAAACCTCACTCTCCAACCACTAACAGCAGCAACCAGATTCCACCGACTTCGAAATGATCTTTCCATCCATTTCCTCGCCATCCAATCATCAGCATTGTCAGTGATCAGTCATCCAAACTCAAATTCAGCAGCACCGTTCAATCCACTACCCAACTCTTCTAGACGATACATCACAACCCCAACCATACCAATAGACTATTCACTCCCACCAATCAACTTCATCTTCATCCTAGGTGTCCCGGTTAACGATGATTCAACCATTGGACCTAATCTATTAACAAGGATCCAAAGAGGTTTGGTTGAAGCTCGAAAAGATCCAAAGGCAATTATTGTCGCTTCAGGGAGTGGTGTACAGAATCGATATATCGAAGCTGTAGCTATAAAAAATGAATTGATCAAAAACGGTATAGATGGTACGAGGATTTGGACGGAAGTTGAATCCAGAACTACAGTAGAAAATTTCGCTTATATTTGGCAAATGATCATCGAAAATATCATCTTATCACCAACGGGTTCAACGAGACGAACAAGACCTCAAATAGGTTATATCACAATCGTCGCTGAACCATATCATTCCATTCGAGCTCTAAGGATAATGGCAGCATTACTCTCAAGATCTGATGAACTATTTCAAAGGATACCGCCAATCGTACGCTTGGCTCAGGCTGGTCGATTGGTCCCCAAAATCGTTCCTTGGTATACGATGAATCCCAGAATCCGTCTTTTGAATAGACATGTTAGACCACCAAACGGACTTAGATTCGGGAGAAACGATCAGGAGCAAGATGAATTGATTTTGGTTCTTAGTCGGTTATTTGATGAGAAACGGAAAATGCTTATAGGATGGTAAAAGGGAGATGATCGATTGTTTGGGATATGCAACGTTGATCACCTAGCATCTCATAGATCGCTACATCTTGTATTGTTTGTTATTGGTTTCCTACTTCATCCTACGGTTGTACATATAAATCATCCACATCAACCCACTGTTTCTCGGTACTGTATCACGTAATACAACTTAAATTTGAGTTTCTGCCCAATCAGCGACCTTTGTAAGTTGTGGGAAACCAGCTGAAGGTGGGTTACTGAACGGGAAGTTAGTGTTGACAAAATCAATAACCGTAACAATGTAAAAGAGATACTCACCTGGCCTTGGTGGTCACGAAGACCTTCTCAACACCAGCCCAACGTTTATCAAACTTTCTAAACAATTCCGGGAAATCTTCAAGTTCAACACGATGAGAAACGATATCTTGTACCTTGAATTTGCCAGTCATGATATAATCGTGTAGGATCTCTTCCCAATAAAGATGAACAGGAGCTTGACCGTTTCCAATGAATCTCACACCTTTCTCCATGACTGCACCGATATTGAAATGATTGGTGAAACCAGAGTAAACACCTATCAGACCGACTCGACCGAATTTTTTGACTAGATGAATAGCTTCGTTGGGAGTTTCACAGACGTCTGTCTCGAGCATGAGAGCTTTTTCGACTTTGTGAAGAAGTGTTTTGGGCTCGTGGAAGGTCGTACAATCGATTGCCACTTTTATGGTTCAGTCTGGGAATTTTCACTTTGAACTCACCATCTAAACCTTTTGGTTCGGCTTCGGAGATGGTTTTAGTTGGATCGTCGACGTTACGATCGATGGTCACGACTTCGATCCCAGCATTCTTGGCCATGGCAAGTCGACTTGCGACTGAATCGATTGCGTACACTTTCTTGGCTCCTTTGAGAATAGCCCATCGAACGGCAGCTTGCTACTTGGTTGTGAGTATGAAAATTCTCTTCGAGATCTGCAACCAGACTTACACCGATAGGACCTAGACTGTATGGTAATTTTGATCAGTACCCCGACGAAGTTATAGAAAGGTGAAACTTACCCCCAGATTCCAACAACATCTCCTTCAGTTACTCCAGTATCGACCACGGCGTGATATGCGGTTGGAAGGATATCGGACAAGTCTGTTAGTAGATGAGTATTCGAACGGGACTCGCTGATGGATGAAAAACATACAAAGGGCAGATTCATCTAAACCTTGAATCAGTATATCTCCAATCAATAAGACAACTTGAACCCACCGGCAACACCTTCAGGAACCTTTAAACAATTAACATCTCCATAAGGTACTCTACAATATTCAGCCTGACCACCAGGCCAACCACCAGTTAAATGACCATAACCAAAGAAACCAGCGTCACGTTTTCCGTAGAGCTGTTCCATCATGGAGGAGTTGTTGGTGTTATCGCACATTGATGACCATTTCTTTTGACAGAATTCACATTCTCCACAAGCGATTTGGAAGGATACCACGACCCTATCGCCGATTTTCAGTTTTTGGACATTGGGTCCGACTCTGTCGATGACTCCCCTACAGTAGGATATCAGTGTACAAGTACATAGGTCTAGAAAAAGACGATGGCAGCTTACATAAACTCGTGTCCCAAGATATCACCCTTCTGTAAACCCAACATCTCAGAATGGTACAAATGTAAATCAGAGCCACAGATCGTAGTACCGGTAATCTTTACAATGACGTCTTTACCATTATCAGAAGTGATATCTGGGATAGGCGCATCGACCATTCGAACATCCTGATTACCGAACCAAGCAAGCGCTCTCATAGTAGCTCCACCTTCTCGATGTTTGTATTCCGGATTAACGGTTGCTTCATACGGTGTCAGCTCGGGTGGTGAGATGGAATGACATAAGCAACTTACTAGGTGCTGGACCCATGGCGTCTTGAGCTTTGTTAACGATTGTTTGCATTTTTGTTGTGATTTGATTGATTGAGGAATGATGAGTTGTAATGGTATATTTTGGTTGGAGTTATAAACACTTGTACTGTATCATCTGATTATGTCTTCGATGATGATGCTGTTCATTCTGTCATTCACCGTAGAGCTGAGTACGGCAGCATCTCGCTGATGATGTCATAACAATCAGAAACATTGCAATTTAAGGTTAAACAACAGGGTCTGATTCCAGTGAATTTGCCCGGATGTAAATTATGTAAGGTAAAGCTAAGTAGCCAATATGTGGAATAAGTTACATGTAGACTAGTATCTGTGCTAACGTTCAACTACGACGGTAAGCTCTCCAATCATCCACAGCAAATTGATCATCTTCTCCATCAGCATCAGAATAATCTTCAGACCCGGAATCAGTCTCAACATCGTTATAGATGATCCTGACCAAGACAATATTTCTGTCGTTAAACTGCATATCACATTCTCGAGGTGACTACCGAAAAATTAGAAATTCCATCATCAGCAAGTGAACTCAAAGAGACAGGAAAGCTGGTGACTCACATCACCCTCATTGATCATACGGCCGTTGAAGAAGAATCTGAATGAGTTTTCAGTACGTCAAATTTCTGCACGAAACAGATTCACAGACGTACAGATAGATATTAGTTGAACTTCCATATACTCGTTTAAATTCCTCCATATAATAAAGAAGCTCTTCATCACAATCAGTCTTGGCTACCAAGATATAGTTCTTTGGATCGGAATCAACAGCAAACTATAATCTTCCATGAGTATTTTGGCTGGGTTGAGGATTTGATTTTGCAAAGAAGACATACTGCGATTTCAACCTCGAAACTAACTTCTTCGTTTTGATATTCTTCTTCGTCTTCCCCTGAACCTTCTTCTATATCTGATTGAGGAATATGGAGTATGAATCAGGGTAAATTTCGAAGTCGAAAGAGTATACAGTATCAAGTAGACTTGGTTCGTGGTAGAACAATGGCTGAAAAAGTGGATAATGAGTTTTCAGATGAAGCGAGGATGAAATATGTATAACGACAAGAAAATGTGATCCTGAAGTCTTTCTTTCCTCATCGAGACCGCATGTATCATAAAAAGATGATCGATCTGAGAAGCAACGCAGAAGAACAAAGTCAATCAAAGGACAAGAAGTGTGGAAGGAGAACGCCATCGGCCACAATTTTTGATTCTGAGAAGGGGACCGGATCAAAGAAAGTTCTCATGTTTCTCGAATTCGGTTGATCTTCTTCCGTAGGTATTCGGGAGTATTTCACATAGAATGAAATGGAGATGGAAGCGAATAGATTACGATTGATACGCATAAATATTCGACATACAGTAGTGTATATTGTAGATGTCATGATTTCTATTTTCTCTTTTGTGGCAGCATTTTTTGTTTTTGATGAGTAGGAAGAATGATGTAAAAATGCATGTCCTAGTTCACAATGCTACACTATGAATTAAGTATTCTATCCGATAACCAAGATTTTTCTATTTGTTAGAGAAGATGATGACATTCGTCGTTTCCAATGACATCCCCAGAATTCGAGGAGTCTGAGATCATCGTTTTTCAGCATCTCATTTCACTCCTTGTTTAAGGGTGTTGACGATCACTCACCTCATTGCCAACCAGTACATAGTCGTTGTATTCGAATCTAAAAAAGATTATTACAGTATGATAAATATCAATGAATCGGTTCTAAATAATCTTTGACTCACTGATATTGATCCACATCACTTGGGAGATGATCTTGACAAAACCATCTGAGGATACCTCCAACCTCTGAATCTTGATTTATGTCAATTTCGAAGACATAATTAGCTGGATCGTTTGACCATACGAACTAAAGAGGATAAGCTTACTGGCACCAGAAACCTGTACCTTGGGTGGATTTCTGGAGAATTTGGTACAGCACTTACTACGATAGTAACATCGGTGTTCTTCTTTCCCTCCTCTTCTTCTTCTTCATCCTCCTCCTCCTCTTCGTCCTCTTCTGAGTCCTCATCTTGGTTGTCGTATTCGTATTCAGACATGTTTTAATAGGTGTTCTTAAAATTGGGCAAGTCCAGATCAAGATCCGATACCAGTTGCTGAAAAGAGTGAAAGGACCTTTACGATTTTTCTAACTTCCCAATGTAGATTGATGAGATGCCGCTTTGATCTTTCCAACTACTTCCGAAGGGTAATGATCATCATTGTAGGACAGTCAAGATCAGGAAGAGTCGAGTTTTGGAAACGGTGATGTTGAAAAAGTCGTTTCCATCCTCGACAAAACCGCATGTAGGAAGAATGGAATTGAGTCTACCTGGATGTAGCGGATTGATTTGATGAAGGACGAGATCTGATTTATACTTATTTTGACAAAAAGGCGATGGAAATGTGTAAGGGTTGATAAATCATCTAGAGGTCACGGTTGCATTGATACTCCACTACTCCACTTCATACAATTCATGACACCTTCGAAAGGACAGTTTAGCGCGACTCAATACATACTTGTACATCTAGCAATTCTCTACAGAAAACAATTTCAAACCATCACGTCAACAGAGCGAACTAATCACTATCGATATATCCCATATATTCTTCATAGCCAGCATCATCATCGTAGTCGTCATAGCTCCAATAACCATCTGCACGATCATATCCATGGCAGGAATCCCCATCGGAGTCATAGTTCCAAGTGCTGACTTGTGGTCTTATCAAGTAACTAATCACATTGATTTGATCCAGATTCATCTTTAAGAGAGAAGGTGTCTAAGAAACATCTTAATTAGAGTGGCAAGATCCACAATATACTATAGTTATACCACTCACTTGCGTCCCGACGACTTGACGACCGTTGAATGAAAAGTCGTATCTGCGTAACTGAATCAGCTTAAGATGTTCGTTGTTGCTCCAACCCAGCTTACTGATATCTATCAAATCCACTAAGGGTTGATTTGAACTTCTCCAAAGCTTCGTGCAGTCTACCATTGTAACCTACAACCATTTTGAAAAGAATCTTCTTCTTATTATTGTACCCGGTCGTGAACTGAAAAGATGGATCAGTATGCTGTTCTCTTATTCATCAGGTGTAACTTACTGCTAAGAAAACTTGTTTGTCATCGTCTTTTTGGGTAGAAGCCGATTGTTGACTTTGATATGAGGTTGTACTTTTCTTCCAGCACATGATTTAGAATATTCCGTTTATTTTTGAAGTAAAGTATAAGTATTCTCCCCTTTTCAAACTGTTAACGAGAACGATATTTGATTTGACTCTGAGCGAATACAATTTATACAAATAATGCAAAATTCCATTGAAGAGAGCCCACCCTCGGGTTAACTGCATGTTTCTTGATTGATGTGTAGAGAGAATCAAAGAAGCAAAGCAGCAGAAAAGCATGCTTCTGACCGGAGAGGCAGTGCCTCGATTCAATGTTGTAGTTGTCACTCGTACCGGAAGGAATCTGACTCCTCTTACAATCTCTTCCCTCACGAATGGAGATCGTGTAGGAACAAGACAGATCTCGTTAGTATCACTACCCATTTCATGAAGTAAATCTCAATGCCAACGACTTTTTCAGTAGCTGCTGATACACCACGCTTAATTCGGTACATTCTGAAATCCCTATAATCTCAGAACAACTGACCGCTCATCTGTCCAACAATCAACAAATCAGATCTCAAACCAATGCTCAAAAATCAACCAAATCCTATTATGCCAGAAAATCTAATCACTGAACTCATATTCTTCAGTCTCTTCAGACTCAGATCCGGATTCAGGATCATTGAAATTGTGTTTGGTGTAGAAAGTGAGAACATTCGTCTGATCGAGAAGCATTTGTAAATATCGAGGTGTCTATATACATAGCTCGTCAGAATCGCAATTCGATGATAATCATGCTTGGTGAAATGAAAACGCACCTCTTCATCACTGCCATTAAGTTGATACTCTCCGAAAGCAAATCTGATCACCATTTTCAGTTTATTATCTTTTCCAGTGTGACTGTCGTCATAAAGAGATGGTATTGTATGCTTACTGATAGCGACCTACATGATTCGGTATAATCTCTTTCAAGAATTTCTTGATAACATCTCTCAATTTGCTGTTAATGTCTATATCGATCTCGTAGAGATAGTTGGTTGGATCACTCTGAAATGCGAACTACAAGTCCGTCAGATAGTTCCATTCCATATATAGCAGAAAAACGTACAGCGATTGAGACTTCAACTTCCATGTTTTCGTCATCTTCTTCGTCCTCATCTCCACTCTCTTCTTCTCCTTCTTCATCGTCATCTTCTTCTTCAATGTCTTCATTGGCGAATGCGAAATTGTATTCGGTCATTGTAGTAGATCTCTGACTATCTTCAATTGATAATTTGCCAAGGATCAGTTGTTTAGTTAAAACACGGTCAACGAGGTAAGAAAGGACACAGATAAACGGAACGTCCTACGATGCCTCGCAGTGAACGCATGTTTCTGATTGCCCGGGGAAAAGTGTAGAACGTTTATCAAGATTTCTTTAGGATACACCGAAAAAGCAAAAGAGCGAAACCCCTATCCTCTTACACAACACTGGTCAGTTGATAATGAAGAACCTCCATCAAATCCCCAAATGACAAGTGTGAGTAATCCAATAAAAAGTAAGTGATACATCATAGCATAAATAACTCCTACCGACCATCTACTCATTCTTCTCAGGTTCCAAAACACCACTACCGGCCAATGAACCACCAGGCGAACCAGAGCTAGAAGCACTGCTACTAGGAGCCATTTGCCAGGCTGGGATACCAGTTTTAGTTCCAGGTTTAGGACGTAGCAAAGCGTCAGCAGCTGCTTGTGTAGAAGAGATTCCGCTTCCATTTCCGTTGGTGTTCGTGTTGGTGTTAGATGGATTAGGTGATTGTTGTGAACGGGAGATCAAAAGCGTTTTAAGTGATCTCAATTCAGATTGTAAATCTGCCAAAGCTGCTGATTGAGTGTGAGAATGTTTTTCAATCATCTATTTATGGTTGTCAGTACAGCACTCTTTGGAGGGCTAGGGAGAATGACTGAATTTACCTTAGGAACCAGTTCTCTGACACTTTCAACCTCTTCCCTCATTTCTCTCAACTCATCTCTCCATCTTTCTTCACCATCCCGAACAGCTCTAACAGCATCTTCAACCTCCCCAACAACCCCGTTAATCCTTTCTCTATCACTCTCAACAGATTTCTGAATCTCATTCGTCTGATTGGTTATTTCAGTTAAAAGTCTTGAAGCTTCGTCGTACTGTTCAGTGAGATCTTGGGAAGTTTGTTGGAAAGCTGTTGAAGATGGTGGTTGGAGATGAGGGAGGAGGTATTTCTATTACATTTCATTCAGTATTAAGAGCAATCTGTTTGACGGGGTGAAGGGACGTTGGTTTACCTTGGCAAGCATTCCTACACCATACATGACACCACCAGAAACGACAGCCATGATCTATTCAATTTTAGTAATCGAAACCCTAACGAGTGAAGACATACGAATAAATCTCTCCAATCCCGTCTTGGTGGAAGAGGAGCATGCATCGTTTGAGTTCCATTTCCAAATCCATAACCATAATTCTGATTCACCGTTCGTTCATAAGATGAAGGTCCGGAAGAAGTTGATGACGAAGCTTGTTGAAGAACTTGTTGGATTTCGGATTCAGTTAATCCCTTTGATTCTAGAAACGTTATTCGAGATGTTAAAGATGAATTCTGGACCTGTTCACAAATGGTGTTAGTTTGAACTAGATGGTATTCTAACATGCTTGTTGAGTAGATATTTACCTTAGGATCATTGAGGAACAGTAAAGCGTTTTCGAGCAATTCCCGTCGATTTGAGGGGGTTGATCCTGATGCATCCATCGTGAGAGATGATCAAGAAGGTCAATACTAGTTAGTGCAAGTAAGAGGGACGATGATTGAAAGAGTGATCCCAAAAAATCAATGATTTGTCGATAGGAAAATAAATTCAGAATGTCAAAATTGAAGTGGATTGGATGTTCATTTTTCTTATCGGTAAATGCATCAACCGAGAAAAGTACTTTATTGTTATTCAGATTACAACAATTCATCTAGCAGCAACTCCAACTCCAACACCAAACCCTTCAACCCTTGCTCTGGGTCCAGCTCCACTTCCTTGTCCTTCCTCACCCACAGGTCTCATTGAGGAGGAAACAGTCAGCCCTCTGATTCTAGTAGTCCTAACCAAAGGTTCTGGTCCAGGTGAACTAGCTGATCGTCTTCTAGTCTGATTGTCACCCTCATTGTCAGACCATTGATCAGATTGTCGATTCTCGTTATTCTTATCATTAAATAGCCCAGATTCCACTTCATGTACAGAATTTGATAGATTACTTGTTGAAGATGATAATTCAAGATGTCGTAATCGGTTCAAGATATCTGAATTCAATTTGATGTCGAAAAGATCTAAGATGAATCGACGGACTGGAGCTTGATAATGATTCGATGATATCATACAGAGAGCTTTGTGGAAGAGAGTAACTGAGTTGAAATATTTTGGATGTTTACTGCGTATCCTGTCAAATGTCATCAATACTCAACTCCAGCGTAAAATGAAAACGAAAAAGTACTCACTTGCGAAGAGTGTTCATTGCTCCAGCTGCCAGAACATAATTACTTAAATTAGAAATAGCAGTCATGATTTCCCCTTCTGATCCAGTGGATTTAGGTTTGGCTACTGGCGTAGGCATCAAGTCAGGTCGGTCCCAAGGTTCGATCTATAAAAGTGTATCAATATCACCATCAAATTAAAGGACTTACAGCAACAAATCTCGAGATATCGTTCGGTAGACATAATCCAGTCGTGTTACCAATTGGTGTCCTGGTCGACACCCAACCAAGCTCCTCTAGGATCTCCGCTCCCTGTCGTGTAGAAGACAACAGGCCAATGACGAAGAAACTTGTCCTGCTAGGTATAAGCTTTCGGACTAGTCGACTACGAGTAGCTTACCCTTTCATCGTCAAAACAGGGGACTGCTCAGCAATCTCAACAATAACCTCAATAATCTCCTCATCCTCCAAAAACGGTAATCCACCTTCCGTAGACCCAATATTCCCCTAATAAAAAGATCAGGACAATGTCAGGAAGACACACGTACCAAGGCCCAAAGAACACTTTTCAGATTAGTCAAAACAGCTTGATCATTCCCTTCCATTCCATGAAGTCGAACGATTTCCGCGAATTCAGCAACTATTCCACGTTCTTTCAATAGTTGACAGCCTTCTTGAGTCTTTGTAAGTTCTCCCAAGAAATGAGTGGGGGCTGTTCCTTCATATGACCTATGTATTGAGATCAGTTGACAACCCTTCAATTCCGCATTGTTTAGTTCACTGACCAATAATCTTCTATAGCATCTGTAGAAAATGGTCGAATAGTTTTTGAAACAAACGTCTCAGCTTCAATAACATATAACAAATTCCGTTCCTTGAAGAAATCAGCATTGCCGATGTGTAAAGGGATTTAAGCCTACAATTAACCAACTATCAAGCTCACGCTCCACATACTCAGCCTGGTGCAGATAATGAAATCCAATAGAGGTTCCAACGAATCTACGCAAATCACGTCAGAATGTATTACAATTCTAACCAAAAGATCCACACATACCTCATGAAAAGTGGATGACCAACATCGCCAAGATGTTCCAAAGTCGGTCGAAGCTCCACAACCTTTTCCAAATTAACAGGATCCGTACAAGCTTCTTCCAAATACATGACAGCAACATCGCAAATTTCCATGGAAGTATCGTAAAGTTGTGTTATCATTAATTGTAAAGCCCAATCTGTCAGTACCGGGTATTCATGTAGTAATCGACCAAGATGATGGGTAGCGAAAAGACGGGTCTCCTGTGGACGATCAGTTCCTGTTGGATGTATAATAATTACCATATAACTTGATGTCAAAGCTTTAGAGAGAACGATCCGAGGATGGGCATCACTAGCTACTAATCAGTATCCGTGTAGTGCGATTTAATCGTATACTTACATAGTATAATCGAAACATTCAATAATGATTCGAACAATATCGTCCCGACTTCTCAATTCACTAAGATGATAGAAACAGGTGAAGAACTTGAATTTCTCCAACAACCTAAATCATCCGTTAGAACGGTAACGCAAAAAAGCACAGAAACTCACTTCATCCCTTCACGATGTTTACTCAAAGTACCGATCATTTCAAAATATCCATAAGTCAATGAATTCTCTAATCTATCCCTGGCAAACACGGGTTGAGAGCTAGGTTGTCCTGCGTACTTCATGGATCTGTCAGTCCACAGGAAGAACCCTCGGATGGGAAGAGGACACACCTGATCCAGTTCATTGAAACAATCCACCATCTGTTTCAATAATTTATCTTCGGTAATGAAGCGTATACCCTCAGGGTTCACAAGCATAGTCGAAAGCAATGCACAACCAAGTTTTACCCATTTATGATTAGGCTATGACATTAAGAAATGTTTCCACTGCATATTCAAAATCAACTCACTCTGGTTCTCTTCACACTTGAAAATCGATTATTCATAGGATGGAAAAAGGAGAATAATCTCCTCATGAATTTCGTAGCTTTGATAGCTTCATCCAAGCGTTTAGGATTCAATAAAGGTCCTTGAACAAGATCCATTATTAGATCGTAATTCCATCCAGAATGGTCTCGACTCAAGAGTACCTAAAGAGAAGTTCAGTCATTGCAATCAAGACTCGGTAAAGAAACATACCCCGGAATCACTGATCATTTGTTGAAATTTCTTGTCCTCGATCTGAAGTCCTAGACGAAGCTTGACTTGTTGCACCTGCTTCTGACCGCGAAGTAGCGAGTCTTGGACAGTTCCGTGACTATGAGACACCGTCAGTTTTTTGTATCAGTTCGCAGGCGACAAAACAACTGACCTCAAACGATCTCTAGGTAAAATTCCAATCTTTGTCTGATTCCTGTTTAAACTATCTATGGAAGACAACGCTGTCAGAGCAGCATGTCTTTCCCCAGGATTAGAAAATTCGGCGGCAATATTGAATAACCTAGGCAGAGACTGAACAGAGATGTTATCAGGTTTACGATGCAGACTAGAATGGACGGTATACTGACCTGTAACTGAGCAGCATAGTGTAGGGGTAAGATACGATTGGCCATTTGAAGTATCTCTCCAAGGAGTAAAGTAGCTTTTCGATGCAGAGAAGCATTGTTTTCCTCAATAATGGAAACCAAAGCCTGGGATCTCATTAGCGTTATTCACATCAAAAACTAAACCACGACAAACCTCCAGTAAACCAGCTTCAATAAAGATTGCTAAGAGTAGAGCAATGAAGTGATCGACAAGATTCAAATTTTGTGGTAATTCCTCTTCATCGCCGTCCTCTTGCAATTGCGACGAAGCTTCTTGAGTCCGATTGTAGACTAGATATTTCTCATTCAGGCTCTATGTTCCATGCATGTGAGTGGACTTACCAGTCAATCGACGACCATCAAGAAACGCGTTCATCCATGTCGGTAATTTTATTCTCAATGCTGAAAACATTAAATCCATAATGGCGTCCTGTTTAGATCAGCTATGTGAAGCCACACAATTGTATTTAAGATCTTACACGCATCTCAGTGATAGGGACATGAAGAGAACTGATCAAAGATTTGATAGCTCTACACTCATCCATGCAGAGGTAAAGTAGACCTGAAGCGATTTCCAATCATCAGTATCCAGCTCGATCAGAATATTCAACAAAACTTACCAGTCCAAGAACCCAACAACATGCCAACATTCCTAACACAATTTTGAAGATTCTCCATATGTTTCGCCATCTGACGTGAAGGGATTTTACCGTATTCTTCGGTAAGTCCAACAAGAATAGTCTACGCGAACCGTCAGCCATATCCCCAAAATCATCAAAAACGATCCTAATCCCACCTCAAGATCCGATCCAGCAATTAACAGATGTCGTGTTGAAGGTTGGTTAACTAGACATAACAATAAACCAGTAATCGCTGGTCCTAGTTCCGAGGGTCCATCTTTGAAGGTAAGTAAGATAGTTCGGAAAGCGTCAGATCGTAATAAACAAGGTAAATCCAGTAACCCTACAGAGGTGTTAGTCAATACCGTGTGAAAAAAAAATCAAAGAACGTACCTATTTCGACCAAAGTCTCCATACACACAGTTCGCATAGCATCGTCCGGATTTTCAGCGGCACTGACCAAAGCTCGTACAAGACCATCGGTGAGTGAGACTCTGTTATCCAATAACAAAGTGATCGTATCGGGCGGGACAACGTTCGATGGTTCACGAGAATGACGACCGCCAGCTGACGAGCCTCTATGTCGATTTTTCGAGCTTGACCTAAATTTTATTGGCGGAGGTAGTGAGATTACGGATCTTAGTAAACGAAGAGCTTGTTCACGTTCAAGCACTGATTTAGCGTCTCTCGTGAATGACCTGATTCAATTTTTACCATGTCAGTGTTAAGAGCTTAGTCAGAAAATTTCAGTAGTAGAATACTTACCTAATGATCAACCATTCAACACCAGCTTGAAGCATCACACCCCAAGCTCTTCGATCAATGAGATATCTAAACAAACGATATCCAGCGCAACGTCTTTTACTATCACTCGAATCCCCCATGAACGGCAACACACTAAAAAAATCAGCTCTTCCCAAGAACTCCCACTGAAAAGCAACTTACCTCCTAACAACATCTTCGACATTAACACAACCCCTCAAAGAATCAGATTTCTTGATCATCTCAGTGATCCTCGTGATACATTCCCAAGATTCATCACGTCCAACATCCACAGATTTATTTTTCCCTTTCCCACTAAATTCTTTTCTAAAAAGCTCACGTAATTTCTTGAGATTCACTGAAAAATTTTCGATCAAATTCGTTAAGTTGATATCAGTGAAGCCGACAGGTGAAGAGAGGTTTGATCGATAATTGTTATGGATAGCGCTGGGACTTGAAAGACCGTATTTTCTGAATTCATCGATACTTTCATTTCCTGGACTTAGGGATCTGTTGAATGTGTTTGGTGAAAGATCTAGACCTAATGAACGGTTTGGTGTAGCCCGACCTGAGGTTTGGTTTTGGAATTGAATTCGTTCACGATCACGATCAGGTGTTAGACTTGAACCTTGTCTAGGTAGTTTCGGACGAGAAGTTGATCCTATGAGACTCGTTGATGAAAGTGAAGATGAGAGACCTTGTGTGATAGATGATGAGGAAGGATACCCATTGAGCTTGGTCTGTTGTCGTCGTCTTGTACGTTGGTTCGTTCCTATATGTTGACCTTCAGAATTGATCAAGAACAGCAAGCTCCATCTACTCACCACCCTGTAATCTCTCTAATTTCGTTTCCAACATCTTGATCTGTTCATTGGTAGCTTCCAACTGAGCAGTGATCCGATCCTTGACTTGTAAATCACCACCATCAGCGTTTCCTGTCCTTTTACTGATGACCTAAAACAGATTCCTGTAATCAGTAAAACCATTCCTAGCAAGAGTACGAATGACTAACATCAAGCATCTTTTCAGCACCATATTGGACTCTCCTTTCTATAGCTAATCGATTAACGATTGAATCGACCTACAATTAACTCGAGTTAACACATTTCCTTCAACTCAACAAAAGGATAGAGGATATACGTACAGTCTCACCTTCCTCTTCACTCCTTAGGAACTCATCTTCAACGCCCAATCCACTGCCTGTTGATACGCTACTTCCCAAAAGATCTAAACTAGGTCGAGCAGGTGATGTTCGTAATGAAAATGCCATTATGTTTAACTGATGTTTTTGTATGATTATCGAGATCTGGATTTAGAATGAATATCTTATCATAGCGGTTGACCACCCAGACAGATTCATTGAACTGTAAGATGAGGTATTCCTTAAGTTTCAGAGTTTTGAATGGTTGTGGCCGCTTTTTCGCTGTTGATGTTTTGTACTTGAGTGATCCTAGTAGATGGAAAGATAAGTAGGATATAGATATGGACAGATATGAATATAGATTAACAGTCTATAGCTTTATGTTGGCCAGTATTGTACGAATATGTATGTTGTTGTTGTCAAGTTCAAGTCAGTCATTAGTTGTCGTTGATACAGCTTAATGGCTTAACTCAATGTCCGTGGCAGTCAGTCAATCAATCATCTTGAACTTTCAATTTCCATTGCATCGCCAACATCCTTGTTCAAGCAGACAAGGCATCTAAATCAGAGATAAATCTTATATTCATATAAATATATAAACTAGATATAAAAGAGAATTTCGTTAAAAGAAAGCGAGGATGAATTTCAATGAAAATAAGGTCGACGATACAGAGGGTATTGATAAAGGTATAACAAATGATTTTTGGGGGTATCAAAAAGAGAAGAAAGATATCAAAGAGAATTGAAAACCGTGGAAAGAACTTGAGAAATAAAAAACAAACAAACAAATGGACGAGAAGAAATGTGGAAAGAATTTGGTTCTATGGATGAATGGATGCGATCAAGGAAATAACGTTTTGATCATGAAAAATGTAATGTCAGATTGATTTTCGTTAAAATGGAAAAGACTTGAGTGAATTGATTTGATCATTCCGTCGTTATAATGTTGTTGTAATTGTGATTGTTGAAAAATGAATACCAAAATGAATTGAATGATTGATAAAAAAACTAGACCACTTTTCGTTTTGTCTTCGTATACAGTAATGAATGATTTCTCTAATGGTTTCGTTAAAGAATGGGTAGTAGACATGAAATTGAATTCTATGCAAAAGAAGGGAAATGAGAAATTGACGCGAAGACTCGAATAACCAAAAAAGACGGATTCATTGATTAATTCGATAATCGCCTCATAGGACCTCGGTGAGGTAAAGATAATTCAGTGGTTCCACCAATGGTGATTAAAACTGGACGATTCTGTTGAGTAACTGAATTCAACACTGGTTTAACCTCCATACCAGAATGACTGATTCCACCGGAAGGATTGATATTCTCTTTTAGAGGAATCGCGAAAGGATCTGTTACGTAGGTATGGATTGGAGTGATAGGAGTGAGAGGAGCTGAATCATCGCCAGCATCAGAGGAAGCACAACTACCTGAACCAGGTGAAGATGAGATCCAAGAACCACGTTTATGTGGCCAACCTGAACTACTCGATGAAGAAGTCGATGTCGAAGGTGCTAAACCAGGTGATGGCATACCCGCAGAAACAGGTGTAACAGGGGTTTCAGGATGATAAACGAATCTACGACCAGATAGATACCATTCTTTAACGATGAAAGACGCTCTTGAATAGTATGTTGGTGCGTATTTTCTGATAGCGATTTCAGATATCGAATCGATTTTATCTGGACCGAATTGTTTATCGATAGCTTGAGCGACGCGTACCACTACTGCTTCGTAACGAGCGACAGGTTTCTTTGGTTTGCCAGCGATGAATCTAGCGAGCATCAACGCACCAGACGCGACGGTTGATGAATTTATTCCAACAAAGTCACGGTGGAATAGCGTGATTTCCATCAAGAATCTAGCGATGTGGGATACCTTGGGTTCTTCATAGTTGAAACCAGTTGTTGCCATTCTTAACCAAGCTTCTGCAGTTGGGTGACCAATACACCAACCGATAGTTGACAAGACGTGACCTTCCATTTGGATGAAAGCAGATTCGTCATAAGCTTTACAACACATTTCAGCTAATTCTTTAACCAAAGGTACGCGATCTTTTCCATCTTCAAACTTTGCCGCTATCCAAAGAGCTGCACAACCGACTAATTGATAATGTTTCTTGTAAACGACGCGTTTTGACACGTATCTGTCGACGATGTTGATAGCTAGGTAGAGGACTTCAGGTCGTAACCTGAATTGTTGATGAATTTCGATGAGGAAATCGATGAGATAGGGTCGCATATACCATTGAAGTTCTGGTTGCATATCCATGAGATCTGCAGAAGCGAGCGTGTTTGACTTTGGAGGTGAAGTTAGAACACTGTTCAAAGACTCTTTAGACGTGTACTCACCTCCATGTAACGCATATACGATACAATCTCTTCAGCATACTCCTCTTCGAAATAAAGGTTCTCCTCTCCCTTTCTAACAGGTGCTGACATGACTTGAACTGGTTTAGTTTTAGGTGGTTGAGAAGGGCCTGCAGGTGATACTGAACGTTTCTTTGTCCAACCGTAAATAGAATTTCGTGTAGTAGTAGTTGGTTTGGAAGATGGTGCGGCTGGCATAATGGGAAAGAGAAGAAGAAGAAAGAAAGAAGACGAGACCTGCTCGAAATAGATTTATTTAACGAGGTCGTGAAAATAGATCAGTCGATAATCAAATAAATATAATTCAGTAAGGTGAAGGTGAAGGTCGTAATCAATTCCAATCGAGTCGGTACCAGGATGAACAAGTGATTTGTGTAATTATTGGATTGTAAAAGAAAGAGGGCGAGTTGGTCGGTATTGAAATAGTTATAGTAGTGGTAGTGGTTTTTGAGATGGCGATGCAAATTGGTTGATTGTTGGTGTTGTTGATATCGTTAAATGAAGATAGACACGAGCGAGTTAACCAAAAAGTAAGCTCTCTTTTCTAGTTTCCAATTTTAGATCAAGAAGAAGAATGATAAAGAGATTTGGAGGAACAACTAAACGAGCACGTCGAGAGTAGTGGTGATGGAAATGAAGTGAGATGAAAAGGAATGAAATGAATGTCGTCGTCTAGACCGTCTTTTGATTTTTTGACTTTCAACAGATCATAGAGATGAGTTGATAGATCGTAAAGGCGAAACAAGGAAGGAGAAAACAAAAAGATATATATGAGAGAGAAAAAAGTTATAGTTGATATAGTGGAATCTTTAAATGAAATCCAAGTAACAACTAAATCCTGTACTACTTTTAATAATTTAACTAAGAGAACCTCAAACCACGAGAAACCACGACGAGAGAAACAGGGAAGGGAAGGTGCCAACGCCAAAGGTCAAGCGAAGGCGAGGATTAGGATAAATAAGTTAAGGATTTGGATAGGATGGGATGGGATTCCAATAACGTAGTGAATTTATTTCATTCGTCACGCACGAGTTTAGGGGGTGTTAGGGAAATAACAAGTTGAGTTTGGTGGTGATTAAACCAACGGCATTCATTCAGTCAAGAAAATCTTGTTAGAACTTAACCCATCCCATTGAATTCCCCCGAAGGATGATAGGTTCGGCGAGGGCGGGATGGGATGGGATAGCATTACTGTAGTGTAGTGCGAAGTGAAGGTGATAATGAATAAGTCAAAGGTAAAAGTAAGATCAGGGAATGAGAAAAGGTAAAGATGTCACGAAAAGTAAACTTTTTGGTCATGTCACGTTCCTAGTGGAACTTGGAATTGATATTATTTGAGATTATAATATTATCCTAGTCTTGCTCTAAAGCACAGACGCGATTGACCATCCCACAAAGTATATCGAGATTTAATCTCTAAACCCTTTCAAACTGTCACATCCTTTTATTTCCCGGTGCCCAAAAGGTTACAGTTATGACGATGTATGGCTTGAACGCCCAACGCCAATTCCTGCCCTAAGGAAAAGAGCATCGCACCAAAGAGACAAACCAAGGAAACAGACAAAAAAAGAAATCCCAACGGATAGAATAAAATTCAAGGAAAACAGGAAAACCAGGAAAACCGGAGACAGGGAAATTTGAATTATAATGTGCCAAAAAATCACACTTACCTAGATCTTCTTTTCTCCTGCCAAAAGATTCAGAGAGTTCTCAACGCGCAGAGATAAGATTTTAAGGTTCTTTGATTAACGTTTAACGTCACTTTTTATGTGGGGCGTCAAAAAAAAAAGGATTCGATAGATTATCTCGTTATACGGGTACTAGAACTAGAACTTGATCAGTTTTTACTTTTGCAATGGACTAGAACAATTGGAGAAATCATGGTTTGGGAATTGATAAGAAGATTTCAATTGACAATTGAGATTTTTATGAAAAAGAAGGTACAGATGAAAGCTTCAGGGGGCGGCGGGGGGGAGTTGGAACTACCGGACAATGAAAATGACGATAATGAATTTGTTGATCACCGCAAAGTGTTTGAGTAGGTGGTAGAGTACCAAGACTCGTAGGAATGGGAGAGAATAGTTTGGGCCAGAGAGTCCGAGACAATGAATGGAATGCCATCTGACCAAAAGATCAGACGACAAGACGAAGTACCAGTCACCAAAACTCATTCCAGAGAATACAACCTATAGGTTCAATCCAACACGTTCCTCCAAGATGATTAAACCAATCACCGACCGTCCCAACCGGGACCGGGAAGTCCTTCAGGAGAACCCACACGTCCATGTCGATCAGGTCAAGGCCAGGACACGTCAAAACCTAATCCCACCAATAAAGCAAACAACTCAAAACGCCTCAACCAAAGCCCAGAAACAAAGAGAGTTGGAAAGGGAAAAATGAAAGTTTAGTCTCCAAGGCACAAATTAGATATTTGGATGATCGACGAATGAAAGCCGATCCCATTTAGAAAGGGAAGAAGTTTAACTTAACTTTGGAAGAAGTATAGTCTAAGCTAAAGATCCTTCTAAAGACGACCCCGGGATTGACAGGAACGTGAGGGATTGTTTGTGGATACCGATTTCTAGCTAAACTAGCGTTATCTGGCTCCAACAGGATCGACAAGGGTAGTCGGTGATAGAAGGAAATGACAGTCCAATTCCCGTAGTCAAATCATATTCTCCCACAAGCGATCGAAGATCATCATCGACACAGAACGAGAACCGAATAGAAGAGAGGAAAAGAAGAAGCCAATAGAGTTGAAAAGGATTTAAAGCGCCACGATGAAAGAAAACCTAAACTTACTTTTTTTCAGAGGTCTTTGTCTCTTTTTCTTCTTTTCGAGAACAATGAATTGTCTGTGCGGGGATTACGAGATTGGTTTTTTAACCTAAAGTTTATGATGTTATGAGCTATTGTGGTCACATGGATCGTAGATCGTTTCCACCACCCCCATTGTTCATTCTTTTCATTAACAATGAATAGGTGGGATTTGTGTGGCTAAAGATTTATCGGAAGCGAGTTACTTACGAATTGAGTCCTTTTTCTTTAATCGAGTTGTTGATCTATGTCTGGAGAGAGGATGAGGATAATCAAGATTGAAATTGACTTTGGGTGATAGCTGAAAGTAAAGTGTACAGTGTAAGTAACGATACGATTAACAAACAAAACGTCAAGCAGAAGCAAGAACCGAATGACCAAGGTAGAAGATTCAAGGATACAATGAAAGTGATAAAGAAATGATACGATAAAGAAGATAAGAATCGAATCACGAGAATCTGAAATTATAGAAATTCAAATAGGACCTACCCTTCAAACGTATCCCAAAAAACTCTTGACATCCAAAACAATCCTCGAAGGATTGGGAACTGATTTCTATGTACGACGAATGGGGATGTACCTAACGAAAAATAATTGTACCTAGTTTGAACCCCTTTTTTCAAACCAAACCAAATGTCCTCGAAGGATTTTCAACTGACGTCGATTGGTGCGGTTGGTAGGATGGATCGATATTGGATTGTCGATCTATGAGGGAATATTGTTGTGTTATTGAGAGGAACGAGCGGATTGTGGAAAATGGTTTTTTTCTTTTTGGCTTTCCGTTGAGGATCTTTCGGGAATCGTAACTGACTAACGATTGTGAAAGGGAAATAAAATGTTTATGCTGCGGATGGTAGACTTGGTGATTGCTGTTCGATTGTGACTACCGTTGTTGATATGCTGAAATGAATTATACGTGGGTGGATATGGGAAATGTGTTGTGTGTATGAAGGATTCGTGGATTTTGTGCTTTGACTGTTGGAGTGGATTGTGAAATTAAATTATTAATTATGTGGTGTAGATACTTTTGATATTATGTAGTTGTAGTAGTATAGGTGATACTTTTTTTTTAGGGGAAGAACGAAGGATGGATTGGTGGTGTTATATATGAATCATGATCCGTGACGATGAGTGGGAGTGACAGTGATTAATGAAATGAAATGGATACATATATAGTGAGAAGATGTTACATATCGATCAAATCTCGCATCCCCCATCACAGATCAAAGATCCCATCAACATCAAATCAGTGATCAGTGACTGAAAGGATAGTCCCTCGTACTAAGCTAGCTTAGCTTCACCGTTACTCACCATCACTCTCACTCTCACTTACATCATGCATGGCGAATCACACACATCACTCTTTGACCTCTTACCTCGTTGCATGTGTATGTGTATGTGTATGCGTACGAGTCTTCGCACCAGGGTAGGGTACGGTATAGATCTCAGTGCATGAACAGTTTCATCCCACCGTGGCACCACTCACACCAAACCACTTCATCCATTCTCATTCTCAGTATAAACCAGACCATTACCTATCTTTTAATTAAACATCTACATCAACCTTTATGGGAGCTATTCAAATCGTGACAAATGACCTTTTAACGCACAGATGTAACTTGGGAGGTACTGACCGTGCACTGTCTCAAACCTCAGACGAGCGGCTTTATGCGTATGCCTTGATGATTTGATGGTAACTTGTAAGTGTAACTTAGGGGGGTGATACCGACGAGGTGTCACTCCATGGGAATAGGGATGAGGACATAGGGGGCGAAGTAATGCAGTGAATCGATGAAGCAGTATCGATTCTTCCACAAGTAACTTTTGACCACTTGAATCAAATTCCATAAATCAAAGTAACCACAACACCACTCGAAAAATTCATTCGGCCATTGAAGCGTTTGATAGAAAATTAATTAATAAATTTTAGTTCCTTATGATGATCTACAAAAAGAGGTCTACCTACGACGAACTTGCAAAGGGTGGGTGACAAAAAGTTACCATCATCGTAAAGCGGCTAAGTAAGTTAAGTTACGAGTACGGACCTTGGTACCAAGTGTCAGTATCGTTTTGATCAACGACATCGAGTAGATTCATAGGCTGTGGTAATGTCTTGGAATTTTAAGAGTGTGACAGTGACTGATTTCCACATCTCATCTCAAACATGTAACAAAATCCATCAAGCGAATATAAACTGTCCACTGAGGAGTTACAGTAAACAGCAACGGTAACGGCAACTATACAAGTGACATACATGCATGCATAGCGATACAAGTACATCTGAGGTACGGTACCTATCAGTCACCAACCAACTACGCCCAGTCGGTGATTTCGGTATGATCTCGAGTCTATCAAATTCTCAACCAGATCTCAGTTCCGAAAACTCAACAAGTTCGTTACCAAGGTAACAAGAAATCTTTGACCCTTTGTAGATGTAGATCATCAGGATAAAGCTGAATTTTTAGGTAAAAACAAATTTCTTATTTTGATGCGATACTTAGCCACAGGTCACAGATCACGGTCAAACTGTCGAGTGCGAAACTGGATCGGGTGCAACAAACGGTGCAACATAGCGTTAGCGTACGGTACCTACGGTGCAATTCGTAGTCATCCTTAGCGGTCACGACGGGCTATGAAAGGTAAGATAAATCTCAGGAGTCAGGTAAAGAGCGTGGCGTCAGCAATGCTGGGGGTAAGTATCTATCCACTTACATCACTATCGCGAATGCCAATACCGTGATTCATTAAAACATGACAGCATGGGAAAAATAAACTGACGTTCTTCCAGACAATCATTTGGTAAAGAAGCTACTTAACAGTATTCACTCTATCCGCACAATTTCGTAACAAAAGTTGGTTTTGGGGTTAGTCACAGAAATTACGTTAGGTTTCTCGTAGGGCTGTCTAGTTTTTTTGTCGTACATCAATTCCACGATCAGATGCTTGGATGTTATCATCGATAGGATTTAATTATCTACTAAGTGGTGTGTTGTTCGGGTTTGGTGTAGTTTACAACTGCGCTGCTTCCCGCTGTATAGCTTTCAGTTATTTTTGCACACCTCGCATCGTTTGGTAGGTACCGATTAATTATCGGATGAGAATAGTTAGTTAATCGACTGGGGAGTCGCATGTACTTGTACTTGTGCACTATGAAACTGAAATCAAACATGGACCATGGATTGGTTTGGGGTTTGGTAACGGTCAATCTCAGTCGCCCAGTTCTAAAACCTCAGTATGGGTTACTGATTCATAAGTTAACTAAAGTAGTGGTACAGGTGAGATGTCAGAAACACGCCAAAGTTTAAGGTCACTCTTAACCCCCGTTCAATTGAGTTGTTCAATCGCTTGTCTTACCATTTAAGTACGATACCTCGCACTTGTTCGTGATTCTCGTCGCGTCGATGTTCACCATGTTACCGCGATCACAACTATGGACTTACAGTAACTTGGTACCAAGCTCTCACGATGCAATGAATCGTCTCAAAGAGCCAAGCTCGACATAACGGTCAAAAGAAATTCATAGCAAGAAACACCACCATCTAAGTATATACCATTTATCTAAATGTATAAACAAATATCTAAAAGTATAAACAATTATCTAAAGAAAAGTATGAACAAACCAAGCCAAACCCGAATCACAAAGCACAATCGTAAAAACCATTAAACCGCACCAACGACTTTAACAGCTGTTCGAGCGTCCAAAGCCACCCCCAAACATTTAACCCATTCAACGACCTCGTTCTTCTCATGAGAATTACCCTCCATTTGATTCATAAGATGTAAAACACGTTCAACGTCGTTTTTCATCGATAACCCAATCTTTCTCGACCAATCCTCAGCAGTTCCAAAACCCGACAACACTTTATGTTCGTATTCCACCAAACTCAAACCGAGATTTTCGTTTGGTGATTTGATTCTAAGTGGGTTGGTTGGCATGAAAGATGTTAATTGAGTGTTTACTTTTTTGATCAGAATGGTGAACAGAGTGATAGCTGGTAAATCTTCCAAAGCGTCATCTAACGTTTCTTCAGATTCTAGATCTTGGTCGTCGCGGATTCTTCGGAGGGCTGATAACAATCTTGAAGATGAATTCGGAGAATTCATGGCGGACGAAACTGTTCTTAACGATGTTAAAGCTTCCATCGCTTCGAACAATGCTTCACGAGCTAGATGTTCTGTAGAGTTTGAATCGACAGGTGCTGAAGTTGGAGGTTGGACCAGACCGTTGACCAATCTTTTAACTAATCCCTCGAGAGACAGTAATGCATGAGTGGTGAAATCCATTCTGATTCCATTGGCATGAGTTGGTCGAGGTGGTGAGGGAGGTCTTGATTGAACTCGAGACGGAAGGATCGATAATGGATTAGCCAATTTGGCAGCCACTCCAACAGGTGCAGGGACTGTTGATTCTTTACCTAATCCAGCTAAAGCTTTGGCGACACTTGTAGGTGAAGGTGGTCGACCGTTCTTTGATGTTGGTGAGAGATCTTTATCAGATGTGATACACATTCCCTTCCAGATTACAGCAACCACAACACCGGTCACCCAACCTTCTCCATCGTCTTGACACGGTCCAGCGATAGTTTCTAAAACTCTACGACTGGCATCAACACGATTAGCGAAATGTTGTAAACAAACTGGAATAGTCAATTGTCGAGATACACCAGATTGTGAAATTTCTTTGGTAAGTCTAGAGATAGGTTGACTTGAATGTTCTTTGGTGATTGGTACGACCCCGTTGGCGGTGTTTGGTGTTGGAATCGTAGCCAAACCAATGACTTTACCACCTGGTGGTGATGTACCTTCAGTTCTACCGATGCTATTAACGAGATCACGTTTAAGCCCACCAAGTAGTGGTTGAACGACTTTACCAACGACCAAATCGAATTTATCCATAACAGGTCGAAGAGTTTCTTGAACGAATCGTGGCCATTTACCAGTTTCCAAAGTTTGTTCGAGAACTTCACAAGTTTCCCAAGCTGCGTGAGCGATTGAGACTGCGTAAAGCTGGGTTGTGTTTAGAGGATTTGAAGTGGATCCTGGTAGATTCAAAGTGAGAGGTGAGGCGAAAGATGGATCGGTTAACGCTGGAAGGAGAAGGGATTCAAGGCGTGACAAGTAGATTGAAAGAGATCGTACGGCAGTGCGAAGAACTGCTCGAATGAGGTAAGCGTCGGAAGGAGGGAAAGGCAGTTCACTGAGATTGTCAATACGATACGTAGCTACATTGGGATTTACTCACTGAACTACACTTTCACCAACAGACCAACCACTTCCTTTGCGGAATCCTTTTTTAGCCTTGAAATCCACTCCCAAACACGCTTTGTTGACGGTCTCGTTAAGTCTGAGACCTAGGACGTCCATGTAACCGCCTTGTGGACCACCTTCAGCGGGGACCGCACCTGGTAACGGAGTTTGGGGAGCTCGAGGTGTAGCAGGTCGACTTGCAGGAGGTGAATGACCCTTAACACCACCAAGGGGTTGAGAAGATATAATATGACCGTTACTTGGGGTACTAGAGATATGGAGACCAGCAACTTTATCATTAAGTTGTCGACTGAGAGATCGAGATCTAGGTTTGGTCGGATCTATGAGAGGAGGACCCATACCTGATGGTTGAGTGATGGCGCCAGAGGCAGAGGAATTTGAGGGTTGAATAGAAGGAGGTGCAGGTGAAGCGGATCGAGAAGGTCGGTTAAGGATAGGTAGAGTGCGTAGAGCTTGCATTTTGGCGATAGATTGAATTGGAGATTTGATAGATAAGAATGGCCAATGAAGTTGATTGTCTGATTGAATCAACCTTCAACAGCCAGGATAAGATTAATGTTGATGAGATTTATCCCATTCGAAATGATAGGAATTAAAATTATATGTTTCAATAATAATTATCCAATGTTATGGAGTTGGATGATCTCCTTTTATGTGTTTTCGGGGTGTAAGTCAAATTATGGGGGTTTGCCACCGCTGGCAAGAAGTGTTTGGATGAGTGGTGGGATGCGAAGTAGAGCTGATGGGGAGATGGAGCTGTGTTTTTGAGTTAGCATTTGGTTTGAAGTGGGATGGTAAGGTGGGAGGAAGTCATAGCAGTACAAGTCAACGTTTTGATCGCGTGTCATTAGGACAAAGGGGCGAGGAGAAGGGAAAAAAGGAAAAGTGATTCTGACACATTTCATGACGACTTGGGCAGTCGAAACTGGATCTGAGATTGAAAGGGCAAGTGACGGGGGTGTAATCGAAGACCATTGTAAGAAGAACGTCAACTTACAGTCTACCTTCGCCCTTTAGATTGTTCTTAGAATAGTTTCGTATAGGAAGATGTTTCTTCATTTATTATGAATGTGTAGAATGATCTTATCTACGTCGAGTAGGTGTAAGTGTAGGTGTTGGTTGTTGTTGTTGTTGTTGTTGTTGTTGTTGGGTTGAGTTGAATGTATATCTCTTAAAGAGAAAGGTTGATGATTGTAAGAAAAGAAAGAGAAGAAAGAGAAGAAAGCTAACTAACTATATACCATTGTCTCAGCATCATACATGACGGAATCAAAAAAATTAAAATTAACTCTGTTTACTAAATTGAATTCTGATTGGCTGGCTGGTTGGAGTGGCAGCGATAGGAGAGTGATTTACAGTGACTATAACAGTGACAAGTATTAGGTATCAGTCTAATAAAGTGTCAAGCATGGACGTGTGGTCTTAACAAGACGGAGATGATCCAACGGGATCAGAGACAAGAAACAAGGTAATTGATTCATGCATTACAACGATTCAGAATGAAGTGAATGCACTACCAGCATGTCGGACTGTTGCTTAGCATGAACCCCTCCGTTGTCCACGGGAATCCTGTCGGCCCTTCTGTCTGTTCCTCTTTCCAAACATACTGTACAAGTATCAGCTTAAACAATGAATATCTCGACTATGCATAGTTGTGGATTCTCTTTTCTATTCTGTAGTTAAGCAGAACCTATATCAATGTATATCTCCTTATACCCGTTAACCGGTCCGATATTCGCCACGACAAGGATCACGACTCAAAACCTACTTTCCAACAACACCAGAAAAACTCACCATTCAATCAAAAAGAATAACCTAACAACCAATTAATTCAAAAATGTTATCCCAAACAACACTCACTCTCCAAAGATCAGCCATCAGATCAAGCTCTTTATTATCAGCTGGTAGATCCGTTTCTGCTTGGGCAAAAGTTCCAGCTGGGTAAGTGGATCAGATCGTTGTCAAGATGTAAACTGATTTTTTTTATTTCGGTTGAATTAGTCCACCTGATGCTATTCTCGGTATGTTCCCTTTTGGGTAATCAGTATCCCTGTTAACAGTTAATTATTAGGTGTTACTGAGAAATGGAAAGCCGATAAATCACCAAAGAAAATTAATCTAGGTGTTGGTATGGTTTGATTTCATTATTTCATTCGTGATCAACGCTGATCTGTGTTTTAGGTGCATACGTAAGTACAACAGATCTACTTTGGAGGATCGATTTAACAATAACAGCGTGATGGTAACGGTAAACCATACGTTCTTCCTTCAGTTCAAAAAGCTGAAAAGATCTTGTACGAGAACTTGGGTGATAAAGAATATCTACCAATCACTGTATGTTCCCATTATTCACCCTTAGCATGTTTACTAACCTTCAATGCCTAAATAGGGATTATCAAGCTTTAACCAACTAGCAGCTGAATTAGCTTACGGTAAAGATTCAAGACCAATTGTTGAGGACAGAGTAAGTATTTGTTCATTTTACGCAATGAGAAAACTAATTGGATCAGCTTGCCATCACTCAATCCATCTCTGGTACTGGTGCTTTAAGAATCGGAACTGCTTTCTTAGCACGTCACTATCCAGGTGCTAAAACTATCTATCTACCTTCACCAACTTGGGGTAATCATATTCCTATCGCTAAGGACTCTGGTTTGGAGGTAAAGACTTACAAGTGAGTTAGCTACATTCTGGAGCATAGGTTCTTAGTTGGCTAACAATAATAACAAGATACTTCGACAAGGGAACTGTCGGACTTGATTTCGAGGGTATGAAGGCTGACATCAAGGTAGGTTCGATGGGAGTCGTTGGAAGATACTGAGATTGAATATTTTCTAGGCAGCTCCAGAAGGTTCAATTGTATGTCCATTTTCTGATCCCTTAGTTCTTGACACTGATTTATCATAGATCCTTCTCCATGCCTGTGCACACGTAAGTCAGGCTATCACGGGTGACTATCCCCTCTGACTCTTTTACCAGAACCCTACCGGTATCGACCCAACCGATGCGCAATGGAAGGAGTTGAGCACCATCATGAAAGAGAAGAATCACTTTGCATTCTTCGACATGGTAAGCTGAAAGTATACGATTGAAGGTCCCATTTAATAACATACATCAGGCCTACCAAGGCTTTGCATCTGGAGATATTCTCAAAGACGCTTTCGCAGTTCGTTACTTTGTTGAACAAGGTCATCAAATCCTTCTCTGTCAATCTTTCGCCAAGGTGAGATTGAAAATCAATGAGATGATGGATTTTTACTGACAACTGACAGAACTTGGGTCTCTATGGTGAACGTGTTGGAGCCATTTCTTTCGTTTGCGCCGATAAAGAAGAAAAAGCTAGAGTTGACTCCCAATTGAAAATCATCATTCGACCTTTATACTCCAACCCTCCAGTTCAGTGAGTAACCCAAAATTCCCTTGAGGATTGGTATTGACATCCTTTTTAGTGGTGCTCGTTTGGTTACCACCATCCTTGGTTCACCTGAACTCAAAGAGGAATGGTGAGTTAAATGCGAAAATTTCGGATGGAGTACTGATATTAATCACTTTGTAGGCTCGGTGAAGTTAAAGGCATGGCTGATAGAATCATCTCAATGAGAGAAAAACTTTATAACAAACTTGTTGAACTCAAGACACCTGGTGAATGGGGACACATTAAATCACAAATCGGTATGTTGAATTTGGAACTGGAGGAATCAAATTTGATCTGACGATATGAATATAGGAATGTTCAGTTTCACAGGTCTTAAACCTGAACAAGTCGATGCTTTAGCTGAAAAGGCTAGTGTTTACTTGACGAGAGATGGACGTATCTCCATGGCTGGTTTGAACGATTCCAACGTTGAGGTAAGTGGAGGATGCATGTACGATTGGAGCGAAGAATTGACCTTGGATGACACAGTACTTCGCCGAGAGTGTTAGTAAAGCTGTCAAAGGTGAACTTTAGATGTTGAGGGGAAATGAGGATTGATGTTGAGAAATCTTGATAGATAGATGTAGAGACAGGAGATAGTATCTTGAACCATTAAAATGCATAGTGTAGAGGAGGAGAAGACGTAGAAGATGACTCAACTTGGTGTGCACGGACCATCACCATGATATAACGCGACTGCTTTTATTTCTTTCTTTCCTTTCAACCTTCATTTCTTCAAACATCATTAATAAAGATGTATAACCAATACCTACCCAATAACAATAGGAGACCACCATACGATCTCCCAGGACCACTTCCAAGGGCGACGGCGAATTCATCTACATCCAGACTCCCCCAACCCCAATCTCGTGCTCAAATCCAACCCACCCAACGCAGATTTTCAATCACCCGTCCTTCCTCATCTCTATCAAGAGAAGAATTACAACCCACTTTAACTCCTCGAGCTCGGGTTTTACCTACCATCCAACACCAACCACAAACACCGAAATATAATTGGAAATCGACCACACCAACACCAGCTCCAGTTCCAGAGAGAGATGAAGATTATCGATATCCAGATTCACAGATTGATGATCGTTTCCACGAGGATGGAGGGGATCAAGGGGACCGGGAACGGGAGCAGAGTTGGGGTGGAGAGGCTCAACCTCCAGTCGGAAATGGTGGGGGTAGGGGGTTGGTTGATAGTTATAGACCTAATTGGAGGGGTGGGGAGGTGATCAAATCTACTCAAGATGGTGCTGGGGAGGCGGGAGCTGGAGCTGGGGTTTTGAAGAATCAATCTAATGGTAAAGGCTTCGGGAGGGATATCCTAGCTGCTGTTAAAGGTATGTTTGGATGTACTCGTGGATTATGAATATTGATATAAGGTTTGATCACAGATATTCAAGAAAAGTTTAATAACGAAAATAGAAATCTTAGGGATCAACTTCATGATCTTCAAACTGGTCAGAAAGCTCTTGCCACTAAAGAAGAAATCGTTGAAGGTGTTTGGGAGACTTGTGAGTTCCAAGTTCAATTTCTTTGGTGCAAGATATTTGAACGTGATTCTGATGCAAAGCGAACTCTTGTAGTACTTCCAGCTCTTCGAGAGGCTTTCCTTGATATCCAAACCAAGATTGATGAATCTGTTAAAAGTATTCCGGAGAGGTTATCTGAATTAGTGGCGGATTCTGTTCGACGGGTTATGGTTGAACGTGAGGAATTGGGTAAGGTTGAAAGAGCCAAAGAAGGGGAATATCATGAGGTAGGTGTGGATTTGAGTTACATAAAAGCAGTTAACACCTACCACCTACATAGCCCCTCTCCAAACTCCTCACCGTCCTAATCGACAAACTCGGACCAATAGACGAAACCAATAAAAAACTCGATCTTTTTAAAGATTTCTCAAAAATCCTCGAAGGTATTACAGGATTAAAAAGCTCATTCGAAACATTTCAGAATCAACAGAAACAAATGGTCACCCCTCTTACACCAGTTACCCCAGCTCCTGTTCCCGTATCTATACCACCAATCAACATTGTTTTACCTGAACCAAAGGATTTGGTCAGGATCTTCGATCAACCTGTTCAAGAGATTTTACGTACTTTCCAAAATCATTTGAATCTGATCAAAATCCCTGTTCAAGCTCTTGGTCAAGGTGGATCTGGAACGATTGCTGATCATCCTCAACAAGATGATCGACCATCTACATCTGGAACTCCATTTTTCACACCTGAAAATCAAGATTCAATGCCACTACCACAACCACCGATTGACAGACCTCATACTCCTGTTTCCAAAAGTAAGACACCTCAACGTCAGGTTCAACCACAACCAATACAACTAAACTCAAATTCCAAAGACACACCCGCTGAACTAATCGAGACCAAACCACGCCTCCCCGAGATTTTCACTTCACCTCATCACACAAGAAGTAAATCAATTAGATTATCTCAGAAATCCACCAGTTCGTCTCCGCAACGAACTAAATCAAGAACACCAGTCGATTCTTTGGACGCTATCAGAACCTCATCTTTGGATAGTCATCCACTACCAACTATCTCTGAAAACGATCCCCTCGAGATCGATAGTTCTGGTACTTCCGATGTGTTCGGTTCAAAGAAGGCTATCCCGTCAACCGTTAAACATAGTTATAAACGTAAACGTTCGATTGTACCCTTGACAGTGGGCGAGAATTCAGAAAGAAGTAGTTCAAGTGGAAGTGGGAGCGGTAGTGGGAATTCTATTGTGATGATTGATAAAAATGGTCAAGAGATCGAGGAACCTCCCAAAAAAAAGGGCAAAACGTCAACTCCAAAAGCAACTGGAGGTTCAAAGAATACCAAATCTACTAGCGGTAAAAAAACGAAATCAGTCTCTACTTCCAAGAATAATACCCCGAGGGGGACAGGTACACCTACTGCTTCTGATAGGAAAAATACGAAATCGGTTTTGAAGGTTAATGATGTACTAGGGTTGAATCCAAGATCCAACTCGAATTTGGAAAGTCCGGTTGAGGGTGAAAATCCAATCCTTTCTTCTGTCCAGATGATGAAAGAAAACAGTAGAACACCTTCGACATCGACTTCAGCTTCTACTTCTAATTCAACCTCGAAGAGTTATTCATACCAGGGAATGACATTGGCTACCAAAAACATAATAAGATCGAATTTGTCAAAGGTTGATTCTCCTTTTAACTTGGGTCTCAATGCACTTTCCCCTACGACTCCGAGGGCAGGAACAATCGGCAAGATCAACGATGAACCCACTCTATCAACGAATCTTACAAACGATGTCGATAAAAACACAAACCACATCGACAAAGGTAAATCGAAATTTGTCGATAAACAATATAATCCCGATCCATCCAAAGAAACCACAAGCAACACCAAGAAATTCACCAGTTTGGGAGGATCTTCACCAAACGAAAGTCCTGAAAACAACAGTTTGTACACCGCCAGTGAATCTTTACCAGAACTCAAGGATATTTTGAAAGATCTTCAAAATAGTGGTAATGAAATTGAGGAGGTTGAGGCTAGTGATCCCGTTGTTGCGTGAGTTGGAATTACGGTCTCGTTTGGATGATGTTGACGTTTGATTGTGCATTTTAGTCCATTTCAGAGATTTGGTTTCCAGACTCTTCATCGACCTTGGGCTAGGTAGACCTCCCTTCGGTGGGAAAGGGATCGAATTTTGGTTTTTCACATGTTGGTACATCAAGACGTCGTTCTCATTTTCGATTTTAAGTTTGATCATTACTCATTCGCATACTGTAGCCTATGACTAGTATATCTTCATCATACTCCTCACAACATGTTATTTACTCTTATTTTCCTCTCTTTACATCATATATCATACAATTCATGTATCACATTACATACATTATTTGATTTCATCATCATTATCCATGATAGAGCTCATGCATACATATAACCATTACAGTACTTTCCATTCACCCACCAACCACAGTTCTGATAAGATAACCCGACGGGTCATTTCCGTCGGACCATACCGAGGACAGATATAAGAGGGAGTAGAGGTTTAGGTAACAACTGAATCTTGTCTCTTCACCATCATCCAAACCCTAACCATGTCATATTCAGTAGGAGAAAGTAAAACACCCACAACCTCCCTCGTAGGGATGCACAAAATAATGTCAGAAGCTAAATCAAAAGGGAAACCTGTTGTTGGTACGTCCCCCCTCCCCTGGCGTCACTAATCAATACCATTAGGATCATGGCTCCAACTCCCCGGAGCTTCTTTAGCAAGGATGACCGCTCAATTAGGTTTCGACTACGTTCTCCTAGATTGTGAACATGGTGATATTGACGATGGAATGATGCATAACATGATTTTGGGGGTTACCAGTGTCCCAGGTGTTGGTGCTATGATTCGGATTCCTGGTTCAGAGAATTTCTTTATTAAGAGAGCTTTGGATACTGGTGCCCATGGGATTCTGGTTCCTATGGTATCTACCGTAGTAGGTTTAGATTCATTTTCTTGATTGGCTCTTTATGTCAGTGCTGATCAACTTTTAGGCCGAGGCTAAACGTATCGTCTCATCTTCAAAATTCCCTGTTCAATTGGAAGATAGAGCTAAAGGCGTTTTTTCTGGGGTTAGAGGTGCAGGTTCACCGTTTGCTCCAGCACCTTTTGGGTGGGTCATATTGGATGATTGGACAATCAATAATGCTTATACCTTCACTTCATAGTCAAAATATCAACGATTACGTTAAAACAGCTAATAAAAACACCTTCGTCGCTATCCAAATAGAGAATGAGGAAGGTTTAGCTAATTGTGAAGAAATCGCTAAAGTTGAGGGTATAGGTGAGTCGAGGGTTTTCTGGGAGATGGGTCTGGGTTTTATTGATATTCTGTTAGATATGCTTTTTGTTGGGTAAGCTCAAGTTTCGTTTTTGGGAATAACGTTTTTGAGCTGATGATTCCGATTTAGACCTAATGATTTGTGTTGCGCTTTGGGTTATGATATTTCTAATCATCCCAATATTCCTGAAGTTCAGGCTGCAATTGAAAGAGTTAAACAAGCTGCTCACGCAGCAGGTAAATATGCTGGTACGTCTGATTACCATTCAAAAGTACCATATTTTGTCTAAAATCTCGCTTTTAGGTATGTTCTGCGTTACAGCTGAACAAGTTGCTCTCCGTGCCCAACAAGGATGTAAGTGGTGTTTGAGTCGGAACTGTTGATTTGTTTGCACAAGTATACTGATTCGCTGGTGCTTTAGTCGATTTCGTTAATCTTGGTGGTGATACTATTGCTATTCCATTCTGGAACATGGGGGAATTAGGTAAACTTAAGACTTTGTTGGCGTAGGTTTTGGGTTTGGGATTGAATTGAATGTGGTGGTTGTGTAATAGATTTTAGAATGCATCTAAAAATACCCAATAAGTTTTACAACAACATGTCGAGTGACTGAACCTCCAAATTTCGATCTTCTCTCCCCTACCAGCAATCCATCCCACTAGATCTTCTCACTCCCCCTCCTCCTCATTAAAAGACAATAAACCTTTATCAACCTTTTTCTTCTTTTTCTTCTTCTCCTTCGAATCGGATTCCTTGGTTCCACCCTCATCCTCGTCTTTATCGTTACCATGACCAACAAGTTTCCTTTTAGCTGATGAAGAGATGATTTTAGGTATAACAGGTTTCGTAGTGGTTGTTTTCGTCGAGTTCGTAGATTTATCAACAGACTCTAAAGTTTTCGGAGGTGGACTTTCAGATTTCAATCCAGCAGCTGAAATCTCACATCAACATCAATCAACCCAAAAATCTAACCAAACTCACCTCTCCGTCTCTCCCTCCTAACCTGATCAGCACTAAGATGTCTCCCTTCTTTCAAAACAACAACCTGAGGTCCCTCATCACCACCCCCACCGAAAACTTCTCCCCATTCATCCTCCTCCTCTTCCTTGTCCTTGTCCTTGTCTCGCTCATCATCACTACCCCCAGCCCATTCACCTTCACTAGGTCGTTCAGGTAACGCTTCCCTTCCATCTCTACTCACCCCTCCTCGTCCTCTTGGTAGTTCTTTGGGAGGGGGAGGGGGAGCAGCAGCTTGACCGAAATTACGTAGAAATGAAGGGGTTTGAGCGATGTAGGTCATCCCTTTGGAGATTTGGTGGTTCGTTTGATTCCCTTTACGTGACATTTTGTTGGGTGTTTTCGGGTTTAGATGTTGTTGCTGGTGGTATCTATCCTCTTTTCTAGACTTCTTTTTAGTTCGCTGGGGGTCTGCCTGGTCTACTCTTTGTTCTATTTGACGATATATCGGTTTTTATCGGTTTGTTGATGATTGTAAAATAACAAGATGGTGAACCGATGAAATCCGAATTGTAACCTCAACCTCCACTAAAATGATCCACTCTAGGTATAAATAGTACTCGTTCAGTATCTTGGGATAAAGAATTAAACGTCTCTTCTTAAACATTCATCCAGTCATTATCTATACAGGCTACAAGTCTAGTGATCAAGTGTGTTCAGAGAAACACTGCTGTAAGATCCATCACACAGCTGTTCTCGTTACAGTCAACTATGGCATCATTCGCTAAATCAACCTTCGACGTAGGCAACTATCTAGCCTGTCGAGCGTAAGTCCATCCCAGCTCCAATGCAGACCCACTAAACAGGGGTACGAGTACAGAACATACCCACCTAGGATATACGAAATAATCAAAGCCTATCATTCGTTAAACGGTGGGAAATTCGATAAAGCCATAGATCTAGGATGTGGACCTGGTATGTACCAGTGCCCTCACTCCAATTGTATATCTAGTTAACAGAGGAATTATAGGATTTATGGCCTTGAACTTGATAAATCAATTCAAACATGTTCAAGCTATTGATCCAGCTCAAAAAATGATTGATATTGGTTTACAACCTGCAGACGATTCTCGTCAGATTGATTATCGGGTTGGGAATGCTGAACGATTGGATTTGGTTGGAGTTGGATCAGGTGAGAAGGGTGTAGATTTGGTTGTTGCCGGTGAGTCTGAAGATTCATCTCCTCTGTCACTGTTACTGATACTGATTGATGGTATGAAGGGCAAGCGGCTCATTGGTTCGATTTTCCTAAAGTCTGGAAAGAGCTTTCGAGGGTAGTAAGACCAGGTGGGACAGTAGCATTCGTCGTAAGTCCAACCCAAAAAAAAACAATTCATATTAACAAAGATAGGCCTACGCAGAAGCTCAATTCCCTAATCATCCCAAACTAACTCCCTTGATCTCACATCACGCTTCCTCGTCCCAAGCCTTAGGTCCACACTGGTCCCAACCAGGTCGATCCATCGTTGAAGGTCTCCTGGATAAAGTTCCTTTCCCAGTTCGTCCTACTTGGAACACCCCCACCAGCCAAAAAATATCAATCCCGGGTTTAGAGATTGATTCAACAGCCATTCCCTCGGATATTGATGAACCACAGTCGATAGGATTAGATGATGAATCCTGGGATCCGGAGAGCGCGATGAGATTCAAATCTGATACCAGCTCAACTTCGCCTTGGTTAATGAAGAAAATGTATACTCTGGAAACTCTCGAAGGGTATTTCAGGACTTTTAGCGCTTTGCATGATTATCATGAAGTTAATCCTGAGGATAAGTTGAAGAGGGGTACGGTGGAGGGTGATATTGTTGATAGACTGATGAAGAGGGTTAGAGCGGGGTTGGAAGTTGAGGGTCAGTCTGGTGGAGAGGGGGTTGGGGAGATCGAAGTTGGGTGGCCATTGGTTTTGATGATGATTAAGAAGAAGGGGTTGTGACTTGGGTTTTGGATTCAACAAATGACATGAATTGTATAGTTTGATAGAATTTTCACTACAAATATGATAATACGAGTACAGTATAACGAACAACATGAGACAACTGATTGTTGATACAATGATTTCCAAATATCGTGTTTTAATCACTCTCCTCAAGTTTCCAGCAATCCAATAAATCTCTAAGATCATCCGAAACACCCCGTCGCTCTTTCACTGCCTCAACGTTAGATTCACTAACCTTTCGTCTTCGTAGCTGAGAAGTTGAATTTGAATTCGCGTTCGAGTTCGAATCCAGTTCCTCTTTATCCAAGTCCTCGACCAGTCCCTTGAAAGATAAAAACAAGACTTCAGCTTGAGCTAGGGTGGTGTCCAAGTCGATCTAATAGACTTTGTTAGTTCACATCTAGAGCGTGAAAGTGATGCCACTCACTGTCCCACTGAGATCATTGGCGTATTTCAATACTTCATCGAACTCTGTTAGATATCGTAACAAGACATCACGATGTGATTGTAAAACAGCCAAAGCGACGAAAAGAACGAAATGAGTCGAATAGTAATTCGTCCACAAAACCTAATTATTCGTCAGTTGTCGTACTCAGATTCATACTATACCCAACTCACTTCCCACAATTTGATGACCTTGTCAAATCGGAATTCCCTTTTGAAAGCTATAAGAATCCAACGGAAACAGAAGAAAAGATTCAAAGAATCAGTTCGTTCTATAAGCCGTCAGCTGAATTATCCATGGGTCATAAACCAACTGACCAAGATGAGAATAAAGTTCTGGATCCATGACACCAATCAATTGTTGAAGTGTACTCAATTGTCTTTTCATTCCACTTTGATCTCTGAGGAAATTTGATTCCTTCGAAGGATCAGTGTACGTCTTATGTCCAAGATCAACATCGAACTACTTACCATCATTTTCATTACTCCAACTAAACCCCAGAACGAGTCTGCTTCGTTGGCGTCGAAAACGACGTAGATCGGTGAAAGAAGGTCGGACATGCCTGTGAGTGTGTCAGCTTCAAAATCGTGCACAACGGGACGAGGAATTGACCTTGAACATAGCCTAGTTCCGGGGAGTAGGTATGATAAGTCATAAGGATCGTTCGTAGGGCTGCTATATGCGCTATGATCGAAGTTAGTCAAAAACCTACAAACCATCAACTTACGATTAAGACTAGCCATTCCACCTTCCTCTTCCTTCTCCCCCTTCCCATCCCAATCAACAGCAGTTGTCAACTTCTGTCCAGCTCCACCAGCTTCCTTCTCCTCATTTCCAGTCTTGACGATTTCAGATGGAACAGAGAAAATCGGTTGATTCCTATCTGTCCTTCTGCAGTCTACCTGTATACATGAGAACGAATGTAAGGGTGGTGGTATAGGTAATTCGTCATAATAGATAGTGAAGGAATCAAGGAATGGAATTTTCTAAGCAGTCAGAAATGGTCCTTTGGTTAATTTACAGAAATGAAGATTGATAACGTACATCGATCCTATGCCATTCTTCCTTCCATTCCTCTTGATCACCTTCTTGGACTTTACTTCGCCAAGCCGAGTTCAACCGTTGATATTCCAAACGTTTCTCATCCCTCTTCTCTTGTCTCAATTTTCTTCTTTTCTCCTTCCCACCAACCCCACCTCCAACCCCACCAACGTTCCATTCTACGATACCCAACAGAACCTCCCATCCTTCCCTTCGAGCAGCTTTCTCCTCTGGTTCGGTAGAATCACTGAATCCTCGAGTAAAGATTTCTCGTCGAACCCATTTCTCGTCTCTTCCTTGTGCAGCGAATGATTCCCAATCACGACTGGTTATTGGATGTTGAGGTTGACGAGTTGGGTTTGGAGTTGGTCTCTTTGAGTTGGGTGAGGTGAGAAGAGAGAAGACTCCTAATGAAGAAGTAAGATCGTCTGCGGGGGTGACGTTCCCTGTATCAGTCGATGATCGTCTGATACCAGCTCTGGAAGCTAGTTCACTTCTTCTTGCCCGTTCACCTTCTTCCGCTACCACTCGTGCCCATCTTGCAAGGTACAATCGAGCAGCTTCGAATTCTGTGGCGACGTCGGCGCCACTTCTACGTGGACCTGGTGAAAGACGGGATGCTCGTTCCCATTCTCCAGGGACCGTAACTAGGCTCCTCACAGCTGGTGGTAGATGTGGTACTACAGGTTGGGCAAGTGGATGATTGAGTATCGTTTGAGCAGTTTTCCTTGAAAGGTTAGTGAGATTACTTAAAGAAGTGAGAAGTGTTTGTCGGGGTGTAGTTTGGTTTAAAACGGCCGCACTTGGGAACGTTCGTTGAGGTGGGTATGGTCGAGTACTACTTGAGCTTGACGCAGGAGCTGACGTTGTACTTTGTGCCGTTGGCACTGCGGATGACTTCTCCTCCAGACCGTTCTCATGTACTTCACGGTCTGATTTACTGGGGTTGATGAGCCATAGTTCAGCACCTCGATTCTGTCCTGCTGAAAGCAAACGTGAACGAAGTAGGGAGGCATGCGATTCCAACAATGTTAAGAAAGGAGGGAACCCCCATTGAGCTCGAGGGGAGGGGGTCGACACTGGTTCAGTCGTGGCAAGCAATGGAGACTCGTCATCGTGGAAGAAGAGAGTCGGTAGTGATACGCCTCCACTAAGACTGAGTGGCGTCAGCTTGTATTACTTCCAGATGCACCGGTGACTCACTTGAAGGTTGCCGATCCATGCCAATGTGTAAGACTTGGCTGTTGAAGTGAGTGAAATCCGTTGCTTTGCGATGACTCATGACCTACTGGGTAGACCAAAATACTATAGATACCTGAGATTGGTACTGAAAAGGCATATTTCTCTCCTCTGGGAGGTGGAACGGTGACGAATACGAAACCTGGGGCGATAAGTCAATCACCATTCCATTACCGTGAGATATTGCAACTTACCATCCTCATCTTCCTTAGGGGTCACCGAGGCCGTACTTCTGTTTTCAACTTTTCTATAACCCGCTCTCTCCTCTTCAGTCAGCCTATCAAGTAATTCATTAGGTACCCAAAAGACCAAAACATCCTTTTTCCTTTTACTGTTGCCCTCGTCAAAATCAACTAAAGCAGTACCAGAAACAGTGGAAGGTACAGCAATACTCTCCTGATCAACTTCTATCAATCCAAGATATCCTGATAAATTATCACGATGGAAGGCAGTTGGATGAATGGCTACGTGTGATTTACAATATAACAGTTTAGCTTTTTTATCGGATACCATGGAGGCTGTTAGCGGATCTGTTAGGTTGGTTGGGAGGTGGACGTAGTCGTCTGATGGGGATGGTGAGTTTTGGAGTTGATTTATGAGTGAGGTGTTTGAATCTATTGATGAGAGAGATTCGGTTTTCTGAAGGATAACGTTGTGGTTAGTGATTGATGCTGAAACAGATATATTAGGTCGAGTGGCGATGACTCACGTTTGAAGTGTTGGTTGTGACCATCTTGTATTACAAATTGGGTTTTGGGGTAGGAGTGATGGTTTACAGTAGGTCCCAGATGGATTCAAGGATGTTCTTACAAGTGAGATATACGAATGATTAGAAAGATAAGTTGAAGTGGAAGAAGGATGAAATAGAGATAGCTGGATGGTGATGGGTGGTGTTGCTGTTGCTGTGCCGGAATGAGAATGACGCAGTAATAGTAATTGTTAAATGAGGGGATTAAATAAATACATTAAATCGACGTGTCTCGTACAGTGCAAAGGTGTTGTTGTAGGGGGCAAGGTATGGATGGTCATTCAAGATATTCATCTACAACATCCATCCTTTCTTATCCTTATCCAAAAATGCCTCCAAGGTCAAGGTATGCTGTAGATCCAAGTCTCACAGCTCAAGTGTCTCAACCCCAGATCCAACATCAAGAGCAATGGTCACAACCTCAATTTCAACAGAATCAAAATCAACAACACGGTCAAGCTCAAGCTCAACCTCATCAGCAGCACCAGCACCAGCAATTTGATCACCAATATCAACAACCTCAATCACATTCACAATTCCAGCCCCAACTCCAGCCCCAAGGTCCGTACAATCCAGACCCAAATCAATCTCAACAACCTCAAAATCATGCAAGACCAATTGGACCATCACCCATCCATTCATCTTACGTAGCACCTTCTAACCATATCCAACCTCCACCTCATTCATCTGGTCCAACCATCGCCGGTCCAAGAATACGTATCGATCCAGCTCAAATACCTAATCCAGTTGAAGCTCAGGAGTTGGATCAGAATTTATATGATGATGAGGATTTCTTGAGTTGCGATACAAAAGGTTTGATCCCACTTTGTGGAACTGATTATAGAGGTGTTGATCAGGGTAGGTTAACAAGTATTCTGATGAGCATTATACTGATGGACGGGTTTAGGTAATTCTCTCCCTCGACATGTTCGAGCTACTCTTCCAACTGTACCTTCCACTTCCCAGTTACTTGATACAACAGCACTTCCATTTGCACTTGTTGTTCAACCATTCGCTGCTCTTCGATACGACGAAGCACCCATACCTCTTGTTTCCAATTGGGTAGTTGGAGAGAGTCCGTTTGATACACCAACAATCGTTGAAGGGGCTGAAGATGACGGTCCACCAAGATGCGAGAAATGTAGAGGATACGTCAATCCATGGGTCAGATGGATGGATGGAGGTCGTCGGTGGGGTTGTAACTTATGTGGGCATTCGAATATTGGTAAGTAGTTGTTCGACTGATGTCTTGACTGTCAACTGATCAAGTGTACAGTTCCCGACGCATACTTCTGTCATTTAACACCAACAGGACATCGAACGGATCATCAAAATCGACCTGAACTCATGAACGGTACCATTGACATCCCAGTTCCAAGATCGTATTGGTCACCCCAACCACCTCCCACCGGATCATTACTTGATTCAGCGATTGACGCATCAACCTCAAATCTAGCCTCAGCAGGTGACGCCTTAGCTACAACAGGAGCAGATCTACTTGGAGCCCTTCAATCTTCTCTCGGACAAACCCCAACTACCACACGTGGACCTTCACCTGTACCTGGATACAAAGAACGTGAAAAGGAACGGAAAAAGGAAGAAAGAAGACTTCGACGTCCATCACCTTTATCTCGAGTTTTCGTTATTGACGTCTCGACTCCTAGTGTACAACGTGGAATTGTTAGAGAAGTTTGTGAGGGTATCAGAAAATCTCTTTATGGGTCTAGAAGAAAGGATGAGGCTGGTGACGAAGGTGACGACGAGGACGTCATTGGGAAAGGGGAGAGAGTGGCTATAGTTACTGTAGGAGAGACTGTTGGGTTTTGGAATTTAACAGTAAGTTTGGTTCATGAGCACTTGATCGCGGTCTAATTTGTTTCAGTCAACTGCTCCTTCTCTCATGGTTGTGTCGGATCTGGAAGATATGTTTATACCACTTACTACTGGTTTCCTTGTGGATCCCTCAGAATCAAGGTAAGTGTGGTGGATGTTATAGTTTGGGATACTCATAGGAGTAGATCTCAAATTGACAATCTGCTGGATCTTTTACCTGGAATGTACGAAGTGACCTCGGATGGAAACCGAGTCGCTGCTGGAGCAGCAGTTTCAGGTGTTCTAGCTGGTTTGGTAAGAGAGTCATCACTCGAATGAAACACATTCTGACATCGTTTTTAGCGAATGCTGGGTGGTCAAATCACCCTGTTCTTATCGGGATTACCAACGATCGGTCCAGGCAAATTGCAACCTCGAGATGATCCAACGACATATAACACCGATAAGGAAAAAGCTTTGTTCTCAGCAGCGGATTCTTTCTGGCGAAAAACAGCAGATGAACTAGCTGAATGTGGAGTTGGAGTCAATCTTTTCCTTTTCCCCGAACAATACACCGATGTAGCTTCTTTAGGAACGTTACCAGCAGTCACAGGAGGGACGACATATTTCCATCCCAAATTCTCACCAGTTCGAGATAGAGATACCCTCCATTCCGAGATCATCAGAACAATAACAACGTCAAAGGAGACGGTTTACAACGCAACCATAAGGATCAGATGTTCAAACGGCTTAAGGGTTTCCGATCACATCGGTAACTATTATCAAAGAAGTTTAACAGATTTGGAATTCGGAATGATGGACGATGAAAAGACTTTTGTAGCTTTAATGAAACATGACGGAAGTGGTCGTTTGGATGATAGGAATCAAGCTTTCATCCAAGTCGCGACTCTTTATACTTCTTCTGATGGGTCTCGTCGGGTTAGATTGTTGAATTTAGCGTTGGGAATCACGAGTTTGATCGGGAACGTTTTCAGATTTGCGGATTTAGATGCGGCTGTTACGGTTTTCATCAAAGATGGTAAGTGAGAGGATTTATTGAGTGTGATGAGTGATTGATTTGTTGTAGCCGTTTCCCAAATGCCTACCAAGTCTTTGAAGGAGATTAGGAAAAATCTTACGGATAGATGTAACAGGGTGTTGCTGATGTATCGAAGACATTGTGCACCAGCTGTTCAATCTGGTCAAGTGAGTTGATGATTTGAGTTGGAAGACGATTTCTCACCACCTTCAATAGCTCATTCTACCGGAAGGATTCAAGTTATTACCCCTATACGTTCTTTGTATGCTAAAAACGAAAGCACTTAAAGGCGAGTCAATCGATACAAAAGTTTTCCATAGACTAACAAATTGTTTACTATCAGGTGGAAACGTTACATCAGACGTTAGATCGCACTACATGCGTCATTTGAAATCACTCTCTGCAATCTCGACTCTTAATTTACTTTACCCCCGGTTATTAGCTATTCACGACTTGAACGATGAAATCGGTTTCCCAGCTTCGAACGGTAGATTGAGGTTACCTAGGTTTATGAGAGCAAGCTACGCTTACATGGTTGCTGAGGGTGCTTATTTGATGTGTGAGTTGATGACTAACCCAGATTTGGAATCCCAACTGATTGTTTTGGTAGCTAATGGAGAAGTGGCAATGATTTGGTTGGGCGCTGCGGTGAACCCACAGATCATTGATGACATCTATGGAGTTGAGAACCTAGATGAATTGGATGTACGAATGGTAAGTAGTTTCTTCCTTTCAATCTATCATTGAAAACTTATGGATACCTTTTTCTAGACACGTTTACCAAAATTACCAACCCTGCTTTCAACTCAAATACGAAACATCCTAGCCCACCTCGAAAGGATCATTGGACATTCATTACCTGTGCTGATCATTCGACAGAATATGGATGGAATGGAGATTGAATTCGCGAATCAATTGGTTGAAGATAGTAATAACGACGCTTTGAGTTATACGGATTGTAGGTCTTGGTTTTGGTTTTGATACTGATTTCGATGACAGATTTAATGACTGCACATAAGAGTATCACTAATGAATTGAGTGGGAATGCTGGGAAGGGAGAGGGATGGAAAGCTCCTTGGTCGTGAGCGGGGTAGTCGTTGATTGTTAATGCATTATTTGAATCCAAGTGGAGACCGATCCAACGATATTCGCCGAGTGCCCAGTAGCCCGAAGATCCAACTAAGTATACACAAATATCAACAAAACCTTTATCTCTTTCATTCATCCATCACTACAGCATCTAAAATGACTAAACCTTCGCAACCCTATTCATACCCAATCACAAACACCGATCTGATAGCCCTTCAAAATCTAGAAAAACATTTCGAAGGTGGTTATTTCTCTCAAACTATTCTCCTTGAATCGGGGAATCCCAATCCCGGTCTAACGACAACGAGTTCATTACCAATCTCCTCAGCTTTACATGGGAAAATTCAGAAATCTTCTGGGACAGGTAGTGAATTACTTGGATCTACTGGATTGCATTTAGAATCGGAGGGGAAGGGGAACGACGCAACTCAGATTTATTATTTGTTAACACCGGATAGTTATCGAGGTAGGATGCATATGAATTTACATTCTGTAAGTCCTCATTCTCGACCATCAACACACTGAATAAGATAAATTCAAGACATTCCATGTCCATCATCAAGGTAGAGCTTTATATACACTCATCAAACCACCCAGCAACACCACCGACATACCAATAATCAAGAAAATCGTCATGGGAACAGATCTAGCTAAAGGGGAGGTGATGCAATTATTCGTCCCTGGTGGATGGTGGAAAGCTTCTGAAATCCCTTCTGAAGATTTGGAGTTGGGGGATCTGGATCGGGAGAGGACAGGTTGTTTGATAACGGAGGTTGTGGTTCCTGGTTGGAATCCTGATCAACATCAGTTTATTGATTTGGATAAGGTGGGTTCGGGGTTTTTGTTTGTGAGGGTTTTGGCTGATTTTAGTATACTTTGGTTTAGCTTAAAGCTATGTGGAATGGTCAGATTGGTTGGGAAGAGTATGTTAGGTATATTAAAGCTCCGGAGGGACTTGAATATCCTGATAAATAGGGGTTGAGAGGTGATGTTAATTGGTTATCGATATGCCGGGCTTGGAATTGGTTAGACTCGAGATTAGATCATAGATACTCGATTGCTGGTTGACAAGTAAAGAGTTTAATGTATAGATGAAAACACGAATTCAACTATACGCAGACCACCCCACCAGATGCTATGAAAATGCATGACCAAAAATACACCCAGAACAATCGTAACCCTACGATCTCTCTACCCATTCCACAGGGAATCCCCTAACTCCACCAACAACTTCACTTCTAGCTTTCATAGCTTGAGCTCTACGATAAACATGTGCGCCTGATCTATTATTTTTCTTCAACTGTCGACTGGATAGATGTCTCGTATCAAGTGGTGTATCAACCGGGATGGGTGAATTAGGATCCTAAAATTATCGTATGAGTAAACACCGTATAAAAATTGTGGTAGATGGATTTAAACCTACATTAGCAGCTTCAACCAATCTCTCCAAAATATCAGAAACGGATTTCCGATTCATCAACCCTTCTTTCCAACTTTCCTCCGATATCTTGATCCAACCCTCCTTCCCAACCTCTTCGGGATCTGCATCAAACTCCCCCCGTCCAGGTTTACCAGGTGACCATCGTGGTCCAGCTAGTATCTTACATCTGTGTATGGCGTCTTTGGTTTTTAAGGGTAGTTCGGATAGGGGGGCTAGGAGGACTGCTTTGGTTTGATATGGACTTTTGGGGGCTGAGAGGTCTATCGTCGTTGTTATTCTTATTTTTGAGGTTGGGGGTGTGAATGGTTTCGATTGGGCTGAGGGTTGGGTAAGTTCAGATCGTGTGAGGGTTTGGGATTTGAGTTAAATGTCTTTGGAGTGTTTTACACATGCGTAACCTTCGAATCTCAACATATGGCAGTTCACTCAACATCGGGATGATTACCTCAATGACCTTGAATCACCATTTGATCTGCCATAGTATCGGCCCCTATCCTGAAAGTCCTGACTACCAAACAAGACTTCCATCCATCATGCCAATCTGGAAACCCAAAATGACTCCCGAACAATACTGAAACCCCAACACTCACCTCGCAATACCGCCCGATCAGCATCAACCCTCCTAATCAAATCATTGACCTCCTGAATCTTCTGCAACCGTAAATGACCTAACGAGGTGGCATCGTCAAATTTGAAACTTTCAAGTTTATCGATATTGAACGAAGCCGCTATCGAACGTGTTGTTACTCCTTCCGACGATTGGATTTCTTTTCTGGGGGCTGGGATTCGAGAGGTTGAGGAGAAGGCTCGGGTGGTTTTTGAGATTATGCGGGTTGGGTTTAGTGACATTTTTTGGGATTAGGTTTTTGGTCAAGATATGAGGAGGTTGACCTTTGAACTTTTCAACTTTTGGAATTCGAAGAAATAGGCGCGTGGGTGTGCCTGTGCCTAATGCATTTGCTTTAATAGGCGCGCGTATGTTTGTTGTTCTGAAAACCTCCTCCAACACCTCCAATCCCAAATATCAACATCTATAAACTACTCTTATATCCAGATATAACCAGAGTATACCCCACTGAGAACTGAGGTACAGACCAAACATCCACATCCTATCCACAATGCCACCCAAAAAAGGTGGTCCATCCCGTCATCGTCTACCAGCTCATGTCCCACCACCAATCCCAACTAAATATCCAGGTAAAATCGATGGGAAAGGCTTAGAAGATTATCATTGGAATGCATGTAGGAATTTGCTAGAAGGTGTTTACAACGCTAAAGATAATACTGGGTACGTTGATCTTTGAATTTCGTTCAATGAGATTGAAACAACCGAAATTCTTACCGCGTTCATTATCTTATCTATCACGCGAAACCTATTGCTAACTTTATTTCTATATTCTCAGACGACTGTTATGCGAAATCTTTAGAGAATTACCTGATAGGATTGAATATGCTGATTATTACGAGGCTATACCTGAACCTGAATGTTTGGATAATATCTCGGTACGTCCTTTAGGTGGAATCTTTCGACTTACACCGTTCTGTAGAAACAACTTGGATCACAGTCTTACAAGACTCCTGAGGAATTGTTCAAACAGCTTCATTTAGTTTTCCTAAATGCTAAACATTGTATGTGAACAAATCCAATGTCAAACTTTCCTAACTGACTGATCGTTCTTAGATAACGAAGAAGGGTCTGGTATTTGGGACGACGCGAAGACTTTAGAGGTATGTTGTATCTGGAGGCGACCATCTAACAATAATAAGGATAAAATCTTTGAAGATTGGCGCTCAAGAGCTGGTCAAGGTTTACTACCACACGCGGACCCATATCATCTCGTTCAAAAAGGAAAAAAGAAGGAAAGAGCAGTCTCAGGAACTCGAGGATCTGCGACACCCGTCGCAGAATCTGTGGAACCACCTAAACCTCACAAGATAACCTTGATTCCTCCAACTAGAGCCAAGAATACCCCTCCAAAACCGACAATTCCACTTCCAACTCCACCTCTGAACTTGTCGCAATCTGTAGCATCCAATTATGTTGATCAACCACTTTATAGTGCGAATGATCAGGCTATGGTGGATGCTTTCGAAAGGACTTTGCCTAGATGGCCTGGTCCCCAGGAGAGTGTTTCGAATTCTCCTTCTGAAAGTATTGAAGGTAGTGGTTGGTTTGGGGAAGGTGGTCCACCAATTCCATCAGAGCAATGGAGCGAAAAGATCTCATCGGTGGCCATTGCCTTGAACGGATATGCGGATGCGACGTATGTTGGAGTTGATGATCAATTGCTGATATATATAGTGGATTCCGTTTAGCAGACACGTTAGAAACAGTACCTGAGAGTTCTAATTTGGTATTCTTGTCATATCAGGTAAGGTCGCTAGAACGTCTGCTAGGCTTTATGCTTACAGTCGTTAGACTCCCATTTCCTTCAACACCATCTATTCATCAGCCATGTCAGCGCGTTACACTTCCTTATTCGAATTTGATCTGGATATGGTGAGACTGTTTGAAAAAGCTCGAAGATATTTCGTGGATCAATCAATCGAATACGGTCATATTTTAACTCTCCAACGGTTATACAATGCCTTGACTTCGCCTTACCCACTGGCTCTACCTGCCAACGGGATTCCGGAGCCTTCGCCGACACACTTTGCTTCGATACCGGCTGGACCTGCTAATGCTCGACCTCAGCATGAAACCAATCAAGAGTTACGCGCTGGAGCTGCCGAAGCGGATGTTGGGTTTGGATTGACAACTTTCAGAGTCGGGACTAAAGATCGTATCTTCACAGAAGAAGCTAGACATAAGGGGATGACTTATAGATTAGGTACGTTAATCGGGAATGGATGTTTCGCTGATAGTTAGGTGATTACGTGCATACGATTAACCCGGACGACCCAACTCGTCCAATAATCGGTCAAATTTTCAAAACCTTCATTCCGACAAATAGAAATCCAATCCATCACGCCACTATCTGTTGGTATTTCAGACCAGAACAAACTGTTCATACTCAAGATCGACTATTCTTCAATCGAGAGGTCTTCAAAACTGGTCATTTCTGTGATCATCCAGTTGAGGATATTATCGAGAAAATCAGTTGTCAGTTCTATACGAAATATATTAGGGGTAGACCTTTGGCTCCGGAATATTATCCTGGATGGCCGTTGTATGTATGTAATTCTAGGTATAACGATAGGGAATACCTATCTGTCAAGATCAAAAATTGGAATTCTTGTATACCAGATGTGAGTTAATGATGTTGATAGGGTGCTAGTTGTCCTAACAGGAGATGATAGGAGTTGCGTCAATCGGAGTTCATGTCTATCGTACCTTTTGATCATCATTTGGATCTTAGTTTACACCCTTCACCATTTTTGAGAGGTATTACTGGACCTGGTTTCTTTGGCGATGCGAAGAATGTTGAAGAAGGTAATGAAACTCCTGAAAGACCACCAGTGGTGACCCGGAGATTACGAGATCATGGAGTGACACAAGCTTCACCTAATGCTGTTTCAACACCCCCTCCAACTCTGGCGGCAGTAGATGTCCCTCCAACGCTAGCCTCTGCTCCAACAAACACACAAACTCCACTTCACGGATTTCATCAACAACCATCATTGAACCAGTTACAACAGTCGTATCCCAGACAACAAACTTCTCAACCTCTTCCTCCTAGATCTGCATCTTCCACTACGTACCCTACTGGTGGACCCCCAAGACCAGTCCAACCACTCCCTCAAGGTCGTCATCAACCTTCTCAACAGCCCACCTGGCCACCCGCAAGAGGAACCAAATCACTAGCCGCCATATTAGGTGGACCTCAATTGATGGATTCGTTAGTACACAGAGAACTACTTCCTGCAGATACAGGTTAGTCCATTCCCTTTTCACTATATTATCGCTAACACCAGAAATTTATCAGCTAAACTGTTCGAACATGACGCAAGAAATCAAACACTTTGGTTCTCGGGTCCACCAATCGCCCCTGGAACAATCAAGATTCCAGAACAAGAATATCATTCTTTGGAATATTTGAAATATATGACGAAAAGAAAACGAGGTGATGAGGGGTATAAACCTTGTCCTCAGAAACGGAAGGTTGAGGGGGTGGAGAGTGGGGATAAGGGTAAACGAGGTGATTGGTGGGCTGAAGGTTTGAGTGCTGAGGAGGAATTGAAGGCTTTACTGGGTGGGTATGGATGGATTGAAGAGGGATTGACGCTGACTTCTGGTTTAGCTGTTGTTGATTCTGTTTGAAGTTATATGAGGAGATCGTAACGTTTTCTGGGACATTCGAGATGAAATCAGATGCATCATGATGTATCTGTTTGAATATGCCGTTGAACCTATGAAAAACTTGATTACGCTGCATACATGTTATTATACAAACTCTAGTGATACCTGTCACCGACCAAAGTGTTACGAATACATGCCCACAAATTCATCCCTGGCTCCTCCTTCTTCATATTGGTCATCGTTTCCTAAAACATTACCAAAACCGAATCCGAACCCAGCATGATTCGGTGGCTGACCTTCACCTTGTGGATGTCCAGCGAAAAGAGTTTGAAACAATCTCAACAACCCATCAGGATTCTGTGTTGGTTCGTCCGAATCCGTTTCCTCTGGGACGTTAGGATCAAGTTTAGCTCGACACATTGGACAAGTATTGTTCTATAAGTCATTTCCATTAAGCCATTAATCTTGTACTTAAGAAAAGAAGAGAGGAAGTGGGACATACAATAGATAACCAAGCTTTAACGCATTTCCCACATACTACATGTTTAGCTGTACAGGTTAACGATCTTAGACCTAGATCGTTGAGGTTCCCATAATATGATTCTGAGGCTTGAGCATATTCTTCCTCTGTGAGTAGGGCATGTAGAGTTTGCAAACAGATTGGACAAGTTGCTTTAGAGTCTTTATATCAGTTTGAGTTCTTTTAGCTTGGATGGTTGGACTAACCTTCGTTATCTGTTATTTGAGATTCTTTGATCCTTGCTAAGGAATTTATATATTCCTCACTGGCACCTTTACGTCTATTCCTAACAACCGTTGGAAGGTTAACACTGATTCATGGGATGGTACCAACTACGAGACTCACTCACTCTTCACCAAATATCTCTTCATACAATTCTGAATCTATAGTCACACCTCCACCTGCCCTTTCGACTTGAGCAATCTGTTGAAGGAATTGTTGGTAGGATTCTGGTATTGGATGTGAACCGTCTGGAAGGGTGTTTGATGCCATTGGTTTGGATTTATATGTGTGTATGGACGTAGTATGAAAGAGATTTCGACTTTTGTTGTTGTTGCTTAAATCCTTGTTCGAACGCTTCGTAATTACCAGAGTGGCGTTTGTTTTTGATATAAGTTTTTGTCGATATTCTTAGACACCGATCGGTTTTTTCAATAGTTATGTATCTGTACATCCTCAACATCACCTAAGGCTTTTCTCTTTCATCTACTTGATATCTTTGATTCAACTTTTTTTGCTCCTGATTGCAAATTTGCCAGTGAATTGATCAAAAACACTTTCAAGTCCTGTCAAAGGTGGCGAAAGGAGGGATAAGGTCAACTTCATTTACAAGCAGTACAACAAGAAGACCAAGTCTCGAGAATCTATCTGACATTTAAAACAACTACATTTAAAACCCCATCAGCTTCCAGGACTCAAGATTTATTGTAACTTTCCTCAAAAAGCTCTTGTAACATCTTCGCTAGATATTGGTTATGATTATCTGATAAAAATCCTCCATGTTCACCTACAAATTTCGTAAATCTTCTTACTCATGATAGAACTCTGGGCTTGCATCGCTTGTTCCAAAGACACTGTTTGGGTATAACGCGTTTCCCCCCCTGATGTATAGTAGAAGCTTCGACAATCTTCGGATGGGGTTACCTGAATTAATCAATTTTTGTTCATGATTCGATAGGGTACAAGAAAACTCACGTTACTCTCTATCAACGACCGACAGAATGCCCAACTTAATTCTCTTTTTCCTTCGACCCTTGTATTCTGATAATTATCCATAAGATCCTTCTTCATGAATTTAACGACGTTCTCCTTTTCCGCTGATGTCTCTGTTAATGTTGTCTGATATTTTTTGCAGAATACGGCTATTCTAAGTAGATCATATGAAGTGACGCAATCTGGGACGAAGGTTTTACTAGACATTTTCAGGTTTCTTTGTGATAACTCGTGTTTATTTCTGTGGTAGTATTGCTGTAGAAGTTAGGTGGCTACTTTATTGGAAGAACAGTATTTCACTCGAGCGGAGTTCGAAAGACTTCCAAGGAAGGTTAGAAGTACTCTTTTCCCCGAGCTTCTGTACTCTGTCATCATGCACATTCTGATGGGCAAGGTATCGGCCACATCTGAAGAATAAGATTGCGGCTCTGGTAGATCGGCAAATCATCACGAGTACATACAAGTACTGTACAAGTACATGCTTGTACATGCTGTATGAGTGCCACGTTACTAAGATCTTGATTCTTATCAATGCTCCTTTATCAACTGACCCTCATATAAAAAACCAAAAGATAGATCTATCATTCTCATTGACAGTATGCTCCATGATATATAAACTGCTTCGGACGAAAATGAACTAAGATTGCGAATGGAGAGTTTGAATTAAAATTAGGATTATGAATAAGATTAAGATTACGATTACGATTGCATTAATTGTACGTAAAGGTTGTAAGGGCAAAAGGGTACCAAAGATTTCAGATCCAGTGTCCCAGTGTTCCCGTTTAATGGGAGTGGATTTTGACTCAAGACTTGGGAGATTTATATGCATTGAATGAATGTTAATGCATAGGATTGGATATGGACGCGTGCATAGAGAGTTGGTTTGAAGGAACATGAAATGAAATGAAGACGAAAGTGAGAGTCAGAAGTCAGAAGTAAGTAACTCAGAAAGCTGTGCCTCTAAGCTTTGACTAGCGAGTAAAGAGAACAAGAACAACACATCAACACATCTCTTTCCTTTCCTTTCCCCTTTATACATTACAAGCACTCAACTACAACTACACTTGTTGACATTGTCTATCACTCCTTCTTCTACTTCTACTTCTACTTTCACTCACTTTTCATCACCAACCTCACCATCACGTTCACAAACCACCCCCCACCCCTCTCAACCCGGATCTAATTTCCAGCGTTTTAAATAAACTCTTGGACCTTAAAAAAACGTCTCCAATTCAAATTTCTCATATTGAACTACTTTTACTTCAAATTATCCAATTATCCAACAGGGTTCTCAACGTCGAATCGTCATTCCTTCACTTTATCAAAGGGTCATTAACAGTAGACAACTCATTCAAGCATCAATTAATCCGGGAGTGTCTAATTCGCTTCCACAAAACCAGCTACCAGCTACCAGCTACCAGTTACCTCTAACAACTGTATTGGAATTCAAACCTTAGCAGTAAAGTTACCGTCATCAGAGATCCAGCTGGAGGTCAAGACGAGATATCCAGACGGGGATTTAACAAGGTTCATTTCGTTAGCAGCTAAAAGATCATTTTTTTAATTCGTACTAAATCCATTTTTCATTCTATCATTTTTTTTCTCACACCTGTGAGAGTAAGTGGTAGTTGAAAGGGTTTACGAATGAGTAGATTGTTCAAGTGAGTCTTAATTATTCTTAAATCTTTAAATCAAATCAATCTGTTCCTCGATCACTCTTACATTTTTTTTTATCTACAACTGTAACACGTCGTTGTCATTTTTTGATTGTCACCGTCACGTCTACTCTAGTCTCGTTCAACCCAAATCAATTCCATCTTCTATGTGACATTGAGGCTATCATATTATTTTTCTTCCCGTTCCCGTTTCTTTTCAACATTATCTAACTGGTTTTGATATTATTCCTTTTCTTTCTCTCTTCTGTATTTTTATCCCCTTGTTCCGAATTAAACGAAGGAAGTAAAAATGCCTTTACTGACTGTCGTTCTTCGCACCCCTTTGATGAGTAGGAAAAGAACGCCTACGCCAACGACAACACCTGAGAAATTCGGTACGAGACCATCAAGTAAAGGTAGAAGGGAGCAGCAGATTGAGGTCATCAACGTCGTCAAGGAGGAGAGGGACGAATGGAGAACGAAACCTGTTGAAGATATCGCACCGAGTTTGGACCTTGATTTCAGGCATTCTTTGATATTACCCGGGTGAGTCATTTGTCGATTTGGTGACGTTTTTACTGATACAACTTTTCTAGATTAACTCAGAGATTCTCCGTACTCCTGCCATCTCTTTCAACAGCACCAGAAACATCGTTGAGATCATTACTGGCGTCTCAAAGAGCTCGTCAGAATGGTCCATCAATAACTGAGGAAGAGGAAGAGCTTGTCTTGGCAGAGATACGCGATGCGGCAAGTGGAGGATCAGCTTTTGATGCATCATGGGATGGTCGTCCTCCAGATTTCAGAAGTTGGAGCCCAGTTCAAAGTCGAGTCAACGGAAATGAGAATCAGAGATATATGAACGGTTATTCTTCCAATAACACATATCTCTCCGCTTCAACCAGTAGTCCATCAATATTCGACAGTGGATCTTTATCACCGTCATCAGAAATTCCAGCTTCAGCGACTAGTTCCGCATTTCCAACTTATTCACCTTTACCAACCTCGTCATCTTTTTCTTCATTCCAATCAAACTCTGGCGATAACGTTCGAACAAAGTCTTATGGATTCGGCGGCAGGTCTGCAATGCGTGATGGAGATTACATGAGAAAAGTCAAGAAAAGCGCCAGTGGTCGAAATTTGAATGGTCAATTGGATCAATCAACAGATTCCCAAGAACTCACTCCCAAAGAGAAACCAACTCCTTTACCGTATATTTCACCTGAAAAGGCAAACGCTTACTACAAGAAACATCGGTCCGATAGTCCAACGGGTTCAGAAAGAACGACGACACCAACTCCATCATATTTCGCTTCGACGTCTTCACTCCCACGACCTCGACGTACGCCATCACCATCAGCGGCTTCAGCTTTGAATCTTCCACCACAACTACCACCTCCTTCAGCATGTCTACCTCCAATCCCTTCTGATTCTTCAACAAACGATAGACGAAGCAAGAGGCAGAGTCTCCTCGCTCATCTTACACCCGCACAGATGAAGAGGATTTCGAAAGCTTTGGAAGAGATTGAGGGTAAACTGGATACTCGATCTATCAACGAATTCACGAAACAGAAATCTATACCGGAAGATGGTCAGGATATGGAAGAAGTTCTCGATAATCATGAAGGGAAGAAGGGTGAAGAGTTGCAGCGACAAATTTCGAATTATTCAGAATCTTCTGCACATTCTGCAGCTTCCAATCAATTTCCCTACAAGATGTCGCCTTCAAATTCAACTCATAAACCTTCTATATCCCAAGCATCATCCCCACCAGCTCGACTCCCTCCTTCCCCAAGAACGCATAATTTATTAGCTCATATCGGTAACGATGAGCCTGTTCCACCGCAACCAACTTTTACCGTTTCCAGTGCTGAAGTCCAAGAATCAGCATCAACGACTTCTCGAGTGTCTCATGTGTCGCATAACTCGATAACATCTGTACCATCGCACGTCACTCCAACACCAGGTTACACACCAGGTCAACCTAGACCAGTTGGATCCTTTCATCCTTCAGATGGGTCTGGTTCACGAGCTGCTACCCCTAGTCAAACATCTCCTGCACCTGGTTCACCAGCATTGACTATGTCAACGATGAGTTCCAATGGTCGTGCGAGATCTGGTTCAAGTCCTTCAATACGAGGTGGGCCGTTCATATCACCTAGAACAACATCGCTCTCACGTTCAAGATCTGTTAATCAGCCCAGTCCGTTCGGTGCTTCGTCATCGACTTTTCAAGATCATCCTTCTCCGAACGGCATGCAGGTTGATCGAAGTCCAAGCTCTCCTTATAACACTGTTCCATTACATTCACCAGCTGCCGAGACTATTGCTGAAATCGACGAAGATGATTCACCAAGGAGTTTTGTTGGTGAAGCCGTGCCAGAGTTAAAGAATGTGATTGAAAGAAAAAGTGTGGCTGAATCTCATGTTGGTAAAGAGAGAGAAAGAGAATCTGCTTCATCGATGGGTAGTGAAGCTCGACAATTCATCGGTACGAATCCAGCATTCTCTTCTGCGGCTTCGGTCAGGACATCAATCGTCGATCAGTCGTTCAGTTCACATCGGGCATCCATCAACAAACCAACATCGCCAACGTTGACTCTTCGTAGACAGATCTCCAATGAATCCCAGGGTTCAAGTTATACCGAACCACCACCTCTTGAAGTCAACTGGAATAACATTCTTGGTCTCAGTACTCCACTTGATAGTCCCGACGTACCCCGATCACCGTTTGATGAGAATGAGATGATCTTCTTTCAAGATTACGGTTTGGAGAAAAGGACTTTGACTGCTTTACAGGAGAAATTAGTGATCAAAGCTAATGCTGAGAGAGAGGCTTTTAGAGCTGCACTGGAACGTGAACCTTTACCTGTGAGTTTTATCTTGTTTGATTCGAAAAGATTCTGATAGTATTCAGGTTCGAGCCTTGTCTCCGACATTAACCAGAAGTGCTAGTCCACCGCCGTCATCTTGGAGATTTCCTCTGACTCCTCCCGATATCGTTAAATCTGTCAAGCCAACCACGGAAAAGAATATGCCACTCAGTCCAGCCGCTCATATTGTTGCTCCTGTTCGTCACGCTCCACCACCACCTTCTTCAGGATCGGCTGAACATATACGAACGCCATCAGAACCATTTGACGAACCTATCATCTACACGCCATCGACTGTTGATCTAAGTCGCCAATCTTCAGCAAAACAACCTCATGTCAACACTCCGCCTGATCTTGATCCGGAAAAGGTCAAAGACTTTCAAGCTAGAATCGCAGCAGCTACGGCAGCTTTGAACAGAACACCAACTAGACCTAAACTCGAACGACGACCTACATCGAAGAAAGGTGTTCCCATGGTCATCTCATCCCCTCAACTAGTCTCTTCATCCATCAAATTACCTTTCACACCTGCCACACCTGAATCTACGGTTTCACCATCGATGACTGCGGCTTTAGAGAAAACTAGTGGATCAAACAGTAAAATGTCTCAACGTTGGAAGAAGATGACTGGATTCAGAAAAGGTCAAAGTTTCTCGGCTTCAGCTGAAAATAGATATCCACCTTCGCCGTCGATCATTGATCACAACAAGGGGTCTGGGAACGATTCACAATTGGCTGCACCTATTTCATTGGCTTATCAAGCGAATCCGGCTGATTTGAACGGTTTCAAATTCCCGACTGTCGGTAAAAACATTAGACCAAAGACGGCTGATAACAATTATCCTTCTCCGCCTGGAACGGCTAATCCAACGACTGGATTGAAGCAGTTGATGAAAAAGGTTGATAAAGACGATGAAACATCGGAAAGTTTGGGACGATCTCGATCTGTTCCCAGAGGCACAGCGAAAACTGGTAGTGCCACAGCAGTTGTTCCGGACTTTACTTCGAAAACTCAGCATTCGCCTACACCTTCAGATGATTCTGCCGTTGCTAAATTCATTGCTGCAGGGCGAGCTGTTGGGTTGGATGACATCAGACTAAACGAAATGTTGGCTCAAAATGGTATGCTCCAACGATCTGCTACTACAGCTAGCAGCAGGAGTTTCACCTCAACCGCACCGACTACTGTCAGTTTCAGTCAAAATTCTCCTTCACCGGCTTCACCGACCTTTAAAAGTCAACCGACTGTTGAAAAGAAAGGTTTATTCAGATCTTTATCGAAATCTAAAAAAGTTGAACAGGAAGTCGTGGAAAGAAAACCTGGAAAACGTGAGGTATCACCTGATCGAGTGGTTGTTCGTAGAACTATCTTGATACCGTCTGAAAATCCTTCTGTTCCATCTACGCCAACTCTCGTAGGACCTTCACCAAATTTGTCAACGGATTCACCAGATTTATCAAACCCCCAAAGAAAATTATCAATCAAGAGGAAACCTTTGAAATTGTCTGGTGCTGATAGGGAATTAGTTCAAGGTAGTCCTAAACCTAACTCGACCCATCAACGCTCGGGTAGTGCTAACACTCAGATCTCTGATGTTAACCTTGGTTTGGGTTTTTTGCATCCTTCTTCAAGTGAGATGAATCGGAATGTCTCTCAAGATAGTTCTTTAATGGAAAGTGTTGATGGAGGTTCGAAGAGATCTTCCAGTGGTAGTTTCTTTGATTTGTATGTTGATCAGGGAAAGGATTCTTTGGATACTACGAAACCCCATGAATCTGTTTCATCAAGATTAAGTGAAGCTGTTGAAATTACGTACGTGTTATTCTTCGATTTTCTGACTGGTTGACTGACCTGATGTTGTTCAGCGAATACGAAGATGGCGAAGTCGTTTGGTCGGTCGTTGATGCTCTTCGTGATTCAAACATCTCTGGACAAATGAATTCAGAATATTCTTATGGTCATTCAAGACATTCTTCATCGAATTACATGCCTTCGAGACCTACTTCAACTGCACCTGCACCTGTTTCGCCACAACGAGTTGGTGCTTGGGGTAAAAGTGGAGTTATCACGACTACTGGCTTGAATTTCAGGCATCGTGATAGGAATCTACCTGTTGATGGCAGACCTGAAACTAATGTATGTGTTGCTGTTGAATTTACGCAACGAACTATTTACTGATTCGGAATTTAGGTTTACTACACTTCACCTGATGATGTTGCAGATTTAATTGATCATCTATCAAGAGAAGACGGTTCTGGAAGAGGACGTATAGATTTCAACGCTCTCTCAGGTTCTACACCCAATACCCCACTTCTATCTGAATCCACAGAAAACACATCATCAACCAACCTACCAACGAGAAGAAAGGGACCACCTACACCTATCATCCCTAATAAAACATCAAATATCCCAGCTGGGGGTTTCTCACCCAAAAGACAAGCTTTCACGAGTAGACATCGAAACATGAATTCAATCGGTTCAATCCCAAGTCCATCAGCTAACAGTTTCGCTAGTAGTTCCATGTCACAGGGTGGAACCAGTAAAACCGTCGAGGAACGATTACAAGCTTTATTAGATAAATTACAAGCTGGTGGTATTCATTGATAAGTTTCATTTATATATATTTTAGTACGAGCATTGTTTACGACAAACGACTTTTTTGTATTTCTAGTACGGTATTTACTTACATTCATGTTTATCTTTCGTTTTATTTTCTGGTGTTTTCTGTTCAATTTCATTTGTTTATTCCTTATAGTTTTTAGTGGGTTTTAGATATGTCATGAGCATGTAATGATTAATGATTACAACATGATTTGTTCGAAAAGGTACAACAAACTAAGAAGTGAACTCAACACAATTGTCTACTGCGATTTGATGCGTTGGACGGCGGTAGTAGTCAAAGGACAAGATTCTTCTTCAAACGTGTTTCTCGACAATCCGGATGCAGAATTGAATGGGTTTCAGACAATATACTCAGTCAAACGCTTCTGAAGTAGCACTGCTGCAGTATTTGGTGCTCCTTGCCATTGTCATTATGGTGAGTTTATAACATCTGGGGGATTGTACCATGACTCAGCAGGGAACTTTCAACATGGATCTAGAGGAATGAGAGGTCTTCATGTCAGAGATACAACTACACTCGATCAAGCTTTTGAACACGTCTATACTTGATTATGCTTACTCCGTCAAAGTATCAAGTTCCAAGTCCAATTTTGAAACAAACTTTACTTCACGATCAAGGACAGAAAAGCTGCTATTGATGCAATGATGCTTGACTGGAGTTTTCATTTGGCTTGACTCTTGTACTCTTGCCACATCAATTGCCGCCTGCCACAAATTGGAGCTCCACGGAATGAGATTCACTTTGACTCGAAATATTTTGGTCATTTTCCTTTCAACTTATATCTTGAAAAGTAGAGTAGCTATTCTGATATCCTCGATAATAAAGGAAGGAAGAAAGGAGATTAAGAAAAGGAAAAGTCAGCTATATCAAAAAAAATCGACTCGACCGAAAGAAACAAATAGCTCGAAAAAGACGATTCCAACTTCAAGACTCTTACCGTCAGATTCCGCAACATGACAACTTGGACACCATCTTCATGGAGAGAGAAACCTATTGCTCAAGTAAGTTATCGACTTATGAGTTCGCTAACAAGAACAGGATGTGATTTATGAAAATAAACCACAACTTGACAAAGTTTTAACCAAACTCCGCAGATTACCTCCCTTGGTTTCACCTGTTGAGGTAGGGTTCAATGATTCAGTTAATCTTTTTTGAAGAAAATAGCTGATGGTCGTTGAATTATAGATCGATAGACTTCGCGCACAACTTGCTGATGTTGCTATCGGGAAAGCTTTCTTGTTACAGGGAGGTGATTGTGCTGAATTATTCGATGATTGTTCGCAGGTATGCAGTGAATTTTTCAATGGGGGTAGTTCTGACAAACCAAACAGGATCCTATCGAACATAAACTATCCTTGTAGGTGTACCAGGTACCCATCTCAGAATATCCCACCTAATAAACTCACCACAGAATCCTCCTCATGTCCTTGATCATCCTCCATGGCTCTCGTCTTCCCGTTGTTCGAATAGCTAGAATCGCAGGTCAATACGCTAAACCCCGTAGTAAACCTACTGAAGTTGTTGATTATCCTGTTGAAAATGGTTCTATAGTCAAAAAGGAGGTTATGAGTTTCAGAGGTGATAATGTTAATGGTTATGAGGTTGTCGATCGTGCACCTGATCCAGAAAGACTTTTGGGGTGGGTTATGTTCTAAATCTTATAGAAGGATTGTCACACTAACCCATGGCTGTAGTGCCTACTTCCATTCAACAACAACACTCAACTACATCCGTACTCTTCTCACATCAGGATTTGCAAGTCTTCACCAACCACTTGACTGGTCCTTCTCCCACGTTCGTTCACCGGAACTACAAAAGGCTTTCTCCGGAGTTATAGAATCATTACAAGATAGTTTAGATTTCATGAAAGTCGCAACAGGAGGTTCCGGGGGTTCAGACCGCGGTGGAACAGAAACCGTCGATCTTTACACCAGTCACGAAGCTTTGTTATTGGAATACGAAGAGGCTTTGACAAGACCATACACTTCACCGAAGCTACAATCCTTCTCACAACCTCCAACAAGAAATAACACTCCACCAACTTCGAGATCTGGGTCCCACGTCCGATTAGGTTCTTCGAATAACTATCCACATTCTCCAGCTAGATTCACTAAGTCATCCTTTGATCAAGGGGAGAACAAGAAAATCGAAAAATTCTACAACGTTTCTGCTCATTTCGTTTGGATCGGTGATAGAACCAGGCAGATTGATGGGGCTCATGTAGAATATTTCAGAGGGATCGCTAATCCAATGTAAGCAACTCCTTCTTTCCGTGAATGAAAACTGATTTCTGTTTACGACAGTGGTATCAAAGTTGGTCCATCAATGCAAGGTGAAGAATTGGTTAGACTATTGGATAGTAGGTTAAAAAAGGAGGGTTTGATACTGATGTTTTCAGTCGTCAATGCGGACAGGATTCCTGGAAAGGTCACCTTGATAGGTCGATACGGTGCTGATAAAGTCGATCAATATCTTCCTGGTCATATCGATGCTGTTAAGGCTACTGACCATGTGGTAGTTTGGCAATGTGATGCTATGGTAGGTTTAGTTTCCGAGGTTGTAAGGAGCGTCGACATTAACACCTCTGCTTTATCAGCATGGAAAGTGAGTTTTCACCTGACAACCAGAAGTATTAATTAACGTATCGAAGCACTAAAAACTCTGTCAATGATGCTACACTCAAAACTCGTCATTTCTCAGATGTCATTCAAGAAATCACTAGGTCGATGGAAATTCATCGAGAGAAGGGAACAATATTAGGTGGTGTTCATTTGGAACTGACTGGAGAAGTTAATGAAGAAGGTTATTCGGTCGTATGTCCCTTTTCTTTCTTTGGACTTTACAGAGCTAACAAAAATAGACTGAATGTATTGGTGGCTCTATGGAGTTGGAGGATAAAGATTTGAGTTTCAATTACAGGACTCATTGTGATCCGCGTTTGAATTACGAGCAGTCTTTAGGTATGTTCGTGTTTTAGATGGAAGAGGCAACACTGATTTTACCTATAGATGTCGCTTTCTTGATCGCTGATCATTTGAAAGCTAAACGACGTGGTGAAGCTCCTCGTGATATCCTCATGTCAGGACTTCGAGGAAGATCTGCAAAGTAGGTGTGGACATTGAAATAACTTAAAACACATCTCAAATGCGCATATGTATGATTATAATTGCATTATTACATTGTGGTCATTGCAGTACCTATAGTCTCCCTTCTTTGTCCAATTGTTCCAAGACGACTCTGGCTCCATCAACGATGATTTCATGTTCGACCTGGATTAAATAGTCAGCACCATATCAAATGAAATTGAACAACGACTCACTTTATGTATCCTATCCTCCAATTGTTCCAGCGTTTCACCTTTAACAATCTCAACTTCCCTAACAACAAGCGGTTGACCTCTATCAACCTCAGCAACGACTTTATGAACCATAACCCCAGTATTTTTGATTTCACCATTGTTGAAAGCTTCAAACGCCCTTTTGATGGCGCCAGCACCATCAAACGCCCCAGGTAAAGCTGGATGTAAATTGATAATCGGAATAGGGAACTGTTGATGTAAAGGAGGAGTTGGTAATCCATCACCAATGTTATCCCTCTCACCACCAGAATTAGAAGGTAAAGGTTCAGTCTGATTAGGTAAACTATCAACCGAAGGAGGAGGTAACGCAGGTCCAGCAACACTTTTCTCGTTACCCTCCAAAACCTCTAAGAAACTATCACTGAGAATATGCATGAATCCAGCTAGAACCACTAAGTCGGGTCTGGATTCTAAGACGATACGGGCAATCTGTTTATCGTAGTCTATACGTGTTGACCCTAGGTTTTTGGAGAGGAAGGTTTTGAGGGCGAGGACGTTGGTGGGGATTGGGGGTTGATGGGTTGAGGCTCTGGTTAATCCGTAAGCGTTTGATCGGGAGGAGAGGACGTAGGTTATTTGGGCGTTTGGGAGACGGGGGGTGTTGGCTGCGTCGAGGAGGGCTTGGAGGTTCGTTCCTATGGGAATGTTAGTTGGGTTGGTTGGCGGAAGGGGGAGGGGGGTATATTCACCTGATCCAGAGATTAGAACGGTTATTCTTCTCACTCTTTTTGTTGGGATTATGGTTTCTGTTAATGTTGTCATCTTGTTGTTGACTACGTTCTTGGTGGGATAGATGTTGTTGTGAGATATTTGATTGATGTGAACGTTGGAATTGGTGAAATTCTAACTTTTGAACTTTATTGAAATGTATTGATTAATTACGTGTAATTTTGGTATCACCCCCTCTGACGTGAATAAGAAGTTGCTACGGTAAGCTGATCCTAATTCAATCTTTTCAACCGTACCATACCATTTATTCTTTCATTTGCTATCATTCAATTATTCTCCATAGCATCGGCATAAGCATAGCATAGCATTATCTTTGTTCCAGAATCCAGTCAAAAAAGTCATCTCTCCTCCCGAAAAAAGAACCGCACTTTTTCACCTGAAACTCTTAACTCCACTCGCTCGCCGATCCTTCATCCACAATGGGTCGTTCAAAACCAAGAACCAACAAAAGACCACCCCCAAAACCAGTAAAAGCCAACACCACCACAACATCGAATCCAAATCCTCAATCTAAAACATCAACAGATCAAGCTTTCGATCTATCATCTTACGTCCCACCACCACCGCCTACGTCTCTCGATCCGAACGATCCAGCCTACGCCAGTGCTCTTCACCAATGGTCGACCAGTGCACTAGGTCAAATGGCTAATCTCACTCAAAGTCAATTAAGCGCTATTGCAGGTGCTGCAGCTGGTGTTGGTCAAGGTGGTTTTATCACTGGTAGTATAAATAAAAATGGTCAAGTTAGCTCGGCCGCTTTCGATGCCATGATTAATGGTTTACCGGGTGGTACAGCTGCTTTCAATAATCTTACTAAATCTTTACATAACATCGATGGGAATGGGAATGGGAATACTGGTAATAACGGACAAAATCCGAATTTACCGATTGATCTGCCTTCCAGTTTGGCTGCTCTTTTCGAAGCTAAATTGACGCTTGATAGGGAGAAGGCTAAGTTGATGAGAATGCAGAAAGAGTTGAAAGGTTATAGAGAGGGGGTTGCGGCTGTTCAGGATCCCAAGGTTGTAGTTGGAAGTGGGAAAGGAAAGGAGGTTTTGGTTGAAGATGATTTAGGTGAATGTACTTGTGGAAGGAATGGGTATGTTCTTTTGTTTAATGGAGGAAGGTCTCGTGCTGATACAATCCAGTCATTCTCATTATCCTTCTTCTGCTCATTCTGGCGATAACTCTGATGAGTACTACTATTATTCTTCGGAAGAGGAATGTTGCGATTGCGATTGTGATCATGATCACGAAGATGAATGTGATTGCGAACATGACGATGAAGAGGTGGACGAGGATGACGAACACGATCATCACCATCACCATCATCATCATCACCACCATCACCACCATCATCACGACGATGAAGAAGAAGAAGAAGAAGAAGACGGACATCATCATCACCATCACCACCATCATCATCATGATCACGACGATGAAGATCACGAACACGACCATGAAGAAGACGATCTCGATAATGAGAACACTCGAACTGCCGCACCAGAAATTCCACTACCCTTGGCCCCACATCTCAGACCAATCCCTTATCCAACAGAAGCCGATCATCCAACGAACGGACGCGATGTCAACCTGAACATGACCTACAAAGAAGCCTTCGAGGCGTATCAAGATCATCGTGATCAAGCGACCAAGGGATTGAATGAGATTGGAGGGATATTCAAGGCAGCTGGTTGGGAGGATAATCGTGATAACTCAAATCAAGGGAATCGAAAGAGATTAGCTGATGATCCAGAACGTTTGGTGAGTTGTTCAATGTTCATTTAAGGTTGCTAGGTCAGGTGTTGACGCTCGAACTTAGGATGAAGCCGTGAGGGAACTTTTCAATTGGATTAAAGCTGTCGTTTGGACCATTGAACAAGCTGCTATAGTCGCTGGTAAACGAGGATGGGGAGCTCAAGAAACACGTCAAGGGTGATGAGATGAGGGAAGATATAAGATGAAGTGACTTGTACTCAGTTCAGTACCATATAGCATTGCATTTGCATACATTATCTGTTGCCACTCTCTCGGTGTTTTCGGTGTTTCAAATACTCGTTCATTGGAAAGTGCCACAATGAGAATTGCCACGCGACTTTGTAGAACAATACAATTTAGAATTAGAGCCAGATACTCGTTATTTTATCAAAAAATTTATCAAAAAACTGATAGTTTAAATCACATTTATCATCAGTTAAAATGGCAGAATACGATCTAACACAGGTAGGTAGAGCTATCGGATGGAAGTGGAGATACTCACCACATTTTTCTTAGAAACTTATTCCTCATTTGGATAGACATTTGGCTATTCCTTTATTAGATCATTTGGCTGAACTTTCAATATTCCCTTCTGAACAATTAGCGAAGGCACAGTGAGTATCTTTTCTGCCCAAATTGGTAAAGGGCTACAGGTATTGATGCTGAATTTTAACCAGATATGATTTGATCAAAGGAACTAACATGGTTGACTACGTTGAACAGCTTTATGATCAAGCTAAAAATGGTGGATCCAGCGTTGAACCTTCAAGTGAGTTAGCTGTCTTTCAATACTTTCACTCGCGTCATGCTGATTCTCTTCGTATAGATTTTCAAAAACTAAGAGAAGAAGCCACGGAGAAATATAAGAAATTGCAGGAACAAGCTCAACCTGTTCTCAAAGTTATTGAAGATCCTGAAGCTGTTGATAAATTGAAGAGTGGTTTGGATAAAGAGAAGAATTTAGAACTTTTACGGCAAGAGTATAATGTAGGTTGCATCAGTGGTTTTTATCCTGTAAATCATACTGACATCACTGGTAGATCTCTTTGGAACAGGTTAACGCTTTATACCACTTCGGTCATTATCAATACACAGTCGGTTCATACAGTCAAGCCGCCAATTTCTTATATCATTTCCTCATTTTCTCACCAACATACGATCTCAACGTTTCAGCACATTGGGGTAGATTAGCTTCATACATTCTTATCGGTGAATGGGAAGCAGCTTTGAACGAAGTTAAAGATCTTCGTGACGCTATCGATAACCCACACACCAAAGAGGCTGCAAAGCCATTAAGACAACTTCAAGCTAGAACATGGTTACTTCATTGGTCATTATTCGTTTTCTTCAACTTAGGTGAAACAGAAGGTTGTCAAGGATTACTCGACATGTTCTTATCACCAGCTTATTTGAACACCATCCAAACATCTTGTCCCCACCTCCTAAGATATCTAGTCGCAGCAGCGATAATCTCAAGAAGAGCTCCTAAACCAGCTGGTTCAAGAAATAACCGTGACCATATACGTGATTTGACCAAAATCGTCACCATGGAAGAATATCAATATTCAGATCCAGTCACTGGGTTTTTGAAAGATCTATTCTGTGATTTCGATTTCGAAACTGCACAGAAAAGATTAACTGTCGCTGAAAGCGTCGTTAGATCTGATTTCTTCTTGTCAGGTTTCGCAGATGGGTTCGTTGAGAATGCTAGATGGTTGATTAGTGAAGTTTTCTGCAGAATTCATCAAAGAATTGATATTTCGTGAGTTACTGATCTAGCCCGATGAACGACAACTCATTCATTGTTCGAAGGGATTTATCTAAAACACTTAATTTATCTAACGAGGAAGGTGAAAAATGGATTGTCAACTTAATCAGAGATTCAAGAATCGGTGTAGAAGCCAAGATCGATCTAAAATCTGTAAGTCAACTGTTTGAGCAGTATGAAGGTGTCATTTTTTGACCGACCTTGCAGAACATGCTTCACATCACCCGACCTCACACTACGCCAACTGCAACTTTGATAGAGACGACTAGAGGATTAGCCTTCCGTTCGCAAGCTATTCAATATGCTATGCAATCCACGACAAGTGGCGAACCTAGGGGTGAGAAGAGTGAGAGGGGTAGAGGTGGGGGACGGGGTGGTAGAGGTGGTAGAGGTGGGGGTAATACTGGTTCAAGTAGACCTGTGGAGAGTACTGGTGAGAACGTTGAGGTCGCTGCGTAGGGAGTGAGTTTGATATATACTGTATGCATGGTCATGCCAGAAGAGGAAACCTAAATGTTACTAGACCATACCAAATTGCGATTACTGTAGTTGAATGCCACGCCACCCAAAAAGTTGTATGAGAATTTTGTTGACATCCATTCAATCTCTGCCTTACATCTCAACATTGTCAATCATCATGTCAAGTATAGTAGAAAGTAGACCTAGAGGTAATTACATAGCAGTAGATTGTCCACAGTAAGTCAAGGTCAATTGTACAAGTACTCTCCAATGCATAAAAAAACTAATCCACGTAGATGTCAATCAGAACAAGAGTACATAGTACCAAAAACCTTCATCGGCGGTCTAAGAGTAAGATGTTCCTCGTAAGTTACTCTTCACTCCCATACCCAAACGCGAATTATCAATTGAAACCAACAATTCAGATGTAAAAATATGTTTTCACATCCTCAACCTAAACCATCGAACAAATCTTCAACTGGTAGTGGGACTGGAACTGGAAGTGGAGCAGGATCAACGTCGACAACGACAACCGCAAGAAGAGGGATTGGATCTGATGCCAATCCAATCGATATGGCTTATTATGAAGTTTTAGGGTTGGGTAGTCAATGTACCACTGAGGAGGTTAAGAAAGCTTATAGAAGATTGGCTATCAAGGTTTGTTGAATTTGCTTCGTGGAGATAGGTTACTGATACTGTTGCTGGATTTCTTTAGTTACATCCTGATAAAGTGGGTTTTGGTGTATCAAAATTAAATTGAGGTCTTTACTTAACATAGCTTAGAATCGTGATGATCCAGATGCAGAGGAGAAGGTAAGAATTTATTCGTCCATTAATCATGATCATCTTACCTAATTCCTTGTTTTAGTTTAAAGAGATCTCTATCGCTTATCAAGTATTGTCTGATCCACAATTACGACATAAATACAATGAATTCGGTCAAAAGAATGGTGGAGGTGTAGCTGAGCCTGCAGGTGGTTTCCAAGATCCAGAAGAAGTTTTCGGTAGTATGTTTGGAGGTGAACGATTTGTTGATTTGATCGGTGTGATCAGTATTGGTATGTGGCCAAACCCCCTTTTTTCTCTTTCAAAACGCATCATGCTGATATTTCGCTTTTAGGCAAAGATATGAAAGACGCTTTTCAACAACAACATGAAGATGAGAGTAACGGTGATCAGATGATGATGGGTCCAAATGGGAAACCCGTGCTCACTCCTGAGGCCGCTGCTAGAAAAGCTGAACGAGAGAAGAGAGTTGCTGCAGAGGTATGTTTGTTAATGCTCGATTCTGGTGATTTACTGACTATACGGTCAACAGAAAGCGCAAGCTAGAAAGGAAAGAATTGATAGATTGACTGTCAATTTGGCTAATAAATTATCGATATTCACGGAAGCTGCTAAGAATGAACACGATAGACAAGTAACTGTTTCTTTCAAAGTGAGTATTTGGACTATAATCGTATAGATTTGACTATTGACATATCCACTCTGTAGGAAATCTGTCGATTGGAAGCTGAGTAGGTTACTTCCTTTTCTTCCAATGAGAAGAGTTCACTGACGACACCTCTTAGAGATCTTCGTGACGAAAGTTACGGTCTTGAATTACTACATGCCATCGGTAAACAATATCAAGCAAAAGCAGCACAATATTTGGTGAGCTATAGCCAACTCCAAAATAGATGTGATTACTAAAACATCCAAGGCATCATCCCAATTCGCTCCATTAGGTTGGTTCCATGGTGCGAAAAGCAGTCTCAGTGTCGTTGGTGATACGTAAGCAAATTCTCTTGATATTTTGTTAGCTGTCTGACGAGATGGTTTAGGGTATCGACATTACGTTCGGCTATTGAGTTGAAAGCCGTTTTCGATAAATTACAGCAAGCTGAGAAATCGGGTATGTCGCCTGAAGAACTCAAGAAGTTGGAGGAACAATGTGCGGAACAAGGAATGAAAACTTTGTGGAAGGTGGGTTATCTCTCGTAGACTGTTTCAACAGAGCGGGGACATCGATATTGACCAGTGTTGGCTTTTACAGGGAGCTAAACTCGAAGTCGAAAGCGTTATTAGAGAAACTTGCGATCGGGTCCTTTCAGATCCTAACGTCGTCAAAGAGAAATTACATTTACGATCTGTGGCGTTGAACTACATGGGTGAGGTAAGTCATGTTCCTATTCATCTCCATTCATCTTAAATTAACTCAAATGGCCATAGGCTTTCTTGTCAACACGTAAACAAGGGGAAGAAATAGCACACGAGGAATTCGTTAAAGTTGAAACTGCCGCTTCTAAACAACGTGATGCTGCTAAATCTGGTGCTCCACCTGTACCCCCAAGACCTTAGGAGGGGATAGGAATAGAAATTGTTCTGATGAGGGTTCTTGAGATGTTTATTGGTGTCACGATATGACAGTCTTGAATTGGAGCTAGTACATAGATGGCGTCTCTTGTTTATCATATTTTCATCTTGTCCTGTGTATTATGATTATATACCACTACGCGTGAATGTGATACCCAATCAACCCCCAACTTCTTCCTCAACATCGTCCAAAAGATCTAAACTCAAGTAAAATCCTTCCCAATCATCATCATCTCTACCACTAGAAACCCATTCCACAACCCCCCTGATTTGTCTCTGACATCTAATCTCCTCTTCAACTTCTAAATTTACGTTCTCGTCATTCGAATCAACGATTATCGAATCAAGATCCAGATTCGGGTTTATGAATGGTTCAGGTCTTTTAGGGAATGAATCATCTACTGGATAAAGGATATCGATCTTTAGATCTTCCTCTATATTCTTTCTTCTTGATAATTCATTTTCATCTTCCTATCAAAGTGCGGAATTAGGACTGGTTGACTGTAGAGGACGACGACTTACTATATCAAATTCATCCTCTCTCTCGTCGTATTCTACGTTTTCTTCCAATTCTTCGAAACCGGGTGCGAAAGCTGCCCAATTATCTGGTGAGGTAGTTTGCCAGATATGTATATCACCTGAAACAGTGACAGAAGCTATGACAGGTCTAGTTGGATGCCACTGAAACAAAAATATTAGCTTCTCCGAACCGAAACCTATATCTCAACTTACATCACTAGCAATCAATGGTTCTTTAGGTCCTTCAAGGACTTTAACCAACGTGCTTCCTTCTCTATCCCACACGAAAATGTTATGGGCCTGTTTATGTCCAGCTCCTCCCATTACGTATTCCCCATCACCGGAAAATCCTATCGAATTCCATGAAGTCCTGTTGACTAGATCTTGAAATTTGTGTTTGGGATTCAGGAGACCGGTGGCTGGTGAGACTTCCAGCACTCTCAGTGCTCGATCTGAGGATGAGAGGATGATGTTTCTGGCGGTGTCAGTTGATTGGTCTTAGATTGGTAACTTACCTTCCTGAAGCGTCGAATGCCATTTGACGTATACCAGAGTTAGCAACTTTAGTTCGATGGAGGACCTGGTTGTTAAATCTAACTCCTGTATTTGACTTACCGATAGAGATGGTGGATCTATGATCAATATCATTCCCTGTGACGTCCCAACGTAAATCCTTGATCCACAAGGAGAAAACGCAGCGCATAGCATAGCGAATCTATAAAGGACGTCAATACCGCTGCACAAGATCTTACTCACTTCTTTCTGGATTTCCCATTTACAGCTTCACCTCCTTCTTCATCGATTTCTATCCCATCACCTTCACCATCCATTTTATCAACCAATACTCTTCTCTCTCCATTTCTTAAATCAACAAGTAGAACCTCGTTGCACGTCAAAGTTACCAGTATTATTTTCGAATTTTTAGGGTGGAATTCGGCTGTTGCTACGGGAGCATCGAATCTTATTGTATATAATCTGTTAGTCGACGATGAAGGTTTCGAGTACGCGGGTGTATTGGGTCTTAAAGTCGGATGGTTTAATACTGAGAGATCCCAAACTATAGCTGTTGAATCTAAAGAAGCTGAAACGAGATATCGATTATTCCTTGACCAACTGGTATTGTCGTCAACAATTAGGGGTAATAATGTAAAGAACAAGACCAAAACCTACCTCAAACTACCAACAGCTTTCACATGACCATCAAGAATTCTAACAGTGCCCCTCGTCTCCACATCCCAGATCTCAATTAACCCATCAACACCACCAGCCGCCAGATAATGTCCAGCAAAAGGTCCACTGGAATTGAAACGAATAGTCGAAGCTTGAGAGGAGAGCGTACAATCGACTGCTTCTGGATATTTTTGTGCGAATGGGTCTATGATATGTTAGATTAGGTCATATTTAATCTCTGTGGTAGGAATGGGATGCTGCTTACTGAGTAGTTGCTGCATTGTCAACCTATTTATCAAGGTTTATTTCAAGGTTGAAGGTCAACTTCTGTTAAGTTTTATTGATACCTCGGATAACCGTTTACCGATATTACTCTTCGAATGGTTTCACCACTTGAACCTTCATAAAAACATCATCATCTACGACCAGAACCCATCAAAATGCAATCCAGACCACCTCCAGTAGACAGGTATCAACAACCAACTCAGCCCAAGATCCCCATTCAATCCGTTCAATCTTTAGTTCCACGTCTAACCATAGCGATTAGAGATATTGACATTCTAAAAGATCAGATAGCGTCTGGAGCTCAAAATGGTAGTCTACCCAATTGGTATGTAGTTAAATCAATCATTTGATCTAATTATCTGATATTTGATCTACAGGGAAACACTCTTAAATAGATATTCAATGTTGTTGGGTCGTATACAAGCTCTATCGGAATCGATCTCTCTACCACCCCCAACACCAAAGTTACCCCCTAACATCCGTCCACCACCTGTACAAACTCATCCAATCTTATCACAATATCTCGTCCACCCAATCACTCCTTTATCCAAATCTAACGATACCTTAAATCCATTGGCTCCGGATACGTTCTTCCAAGTGATCAATACCCAGCAATTACCATCCATTTCGACTTCTCAACAAGAATTATTCGATTCAAAGGATCAGGATGGGATTGCTTCGTCTTCTTCAGGCTCTCGGAATGATTGGAAGAACTTGGAAGAGTTACGTAAAATGGATGAAAAGTCTTTGAAAGAATTGGAAAGTAAATTGAGAGATCGATTGGAGAAGGATAGTCTTCGGGCTAAAGCACTTGTTGGGGAGATTAGTAGGAGACAAGAAGAAGTGGATTGGGAAATGAGGATCGACGATAACGAAGATGAAGATGAGGATGAGGAGGAGGATGGGGATGAAAAGGAGAAGGAAGACGATGATGACTTATTCGGTGATGACGAAGATATGGAGAAGGTTGAAAAACCGAAATCGAAAGCTCCAGAATTACCTCCGAATCCAAGAGCTGGTTGGGGGATCGACGATTATTTACGATTCATGGATACAGGCTCGGTACCTCAAGTTAAACAAGAACCTATATAATTACATAACAAACAGAGACGACGGTCTTTACGAACTCAGTAAAGCTTGTACAATATGATTAACTCTTAAATGTCTTAAATCCGTATAAGTCTGTCCACAGCCCACGAACAAAATCGGTTGACCAGTCACATAAGTCATTGAAAGTGCCGCTCCAACTTTATCATCCTATCATTCTGTCAGACATGAACAACTTGGTATGACTTACGATAGTATCGAATTTAGTTAAAATGATTCCGTCAATCCCTCTTCGACGTAATGCACCACCTACACCAGCACCTGAGAAATCTTTCAAAGCTCTATCAAATTTAGATAACTGATCAACAGCTTCGTTACCGACCAAAGCCTCTCCCACGAAAATCAATTTATCTGGGTTGTTAACAGTAACGAGTTTAGCCAGGGCTCTCATTAACGGTTCGTTGTCCTGCATTCGACCAGCGGTGTCGATGAGAACGACGTCGAAACGATTTTCCTTGGCTGAAACCCGTCAATATGGGAGACAACGATCAAACCTACCATAGGCAATAGCATCCTTCGCGATCCCAGCTGCATCTTTCCCATAACCTCTTTCATACAATTCGATCTTTTTGGAACCTCCCAAACCCATACCCATCTCTTCACCGAGTGCACCAAGATTTCTAACGTGAACACGTAACTGTTCGACAGCCCCACTTCTAAAAGTATCACAAGCCGCTATCAAAACTCTACATCCATTTTGCAGGAGCCAGAAACAAACTTTTGAAAGATTGGTCGATTTGCCGACACCGTTGACACCGACAAAGGTTAATGTGTATGGATCTGGAGGGGCGTCAGGAGAAGAGAGTGAAGATGGGGAAGAACGTTTTCGTTGAATCTCCAATAAAAGATCGGTCGAGGTTTTGGGTGTTAAGATACGAGTGATAGACGTTGAAAGTGCATTTTGCACTTCAGCTTTAACACCTAGCCCGTCAGTTCAAGTGGAATTGTGTAACATACTGGAAAATCCCCCGAGCTTCTTTCCAACCAAAGCGATTCCAACTGAATCACACAGTTTCTCAGCAATGTCCTTAGCGACGTTCTTGCTCATCAAATGTTTTTCCATCTCAGCCAGGACAGGTTTCAAATCTTCATGAGTCAGAACTTTCTTTCCTGTCAATCTGGAGAATATTCCTCCCCAAGCGGAAGTAGTTTCTTCTTCTACTTCTGAAGAAATCGTTAATTTACTGGTGGAATTGGCTAGGATTTCATCTTCAGTCGGTAAATCGTCGTATTCTGTTTGAGTTGTTTTTCCACGCCTAAAATCCCAATCCGCTACTTCGTATGCACCTGTTGAAGTCCTTATTCCCATAGCTTCAGTCGAAATCAATGCCTCAACATCGACAGGTGTAGACGGAGCACTCTCTGTCGTTTCAACTGGTGCAGGTGTTGAATAATCCAATGCAGCCATATCTTCAGCTGTAACCGATGAATCACCCCATTTCCTCATAAGTTTAGTAGCAGCATTAGAAGAAGTTTTCCTGGAAGGTGAAGGCGAAGGTGATAACCTAGAATTGTCAATCATCAAAAACTGAAAAAATCACTTACACCTCTCGTCCTCCCCTTCCACCTTTACCTCTGCCACCCTTAATCTTTCCTTTCAGAGCTTGCACGTTCTTTGCAATTTCTTCAGCTGTAAGTGGAGATGATTGATCGTCTGACATTCCAGGTGTAGAAGCACCGGATGCATTCGCAGCAGCAAGTTGTGCTTGTCGATGTAAAGGAATTGGAGTTTTCACCGTACGTTTAGTCTGTTCTATTAGCATTTGTTTCAAATTTACACGAGCTTACATCAACACCTTCAGAATTCTTCAAACATCTTTCGAAAATTCTTTCCCATCTTTCATCCACGATTTTAGATTGAATAACTTGCAGAGCTGTTTGAGTTGCATCTGTTAAGATTACTGAGCCAGATGCTAAAGTTTCAACTAAAGATTGTAGATATGGTTGAAAAAGGGATAGGAATAGTTGTTTAATCCTTGAGAGTAATGTTGGGATGTAAGTCAAAGGTAGAAGAGCAGGGAAGACGACCTTTTCAATTTAGTCACTTTGTTTGACACAATTTGTCACGACTCACCACGAAAACAAGTCCTAAACCATTCTCCATACTCCATCTAACACTATAACCATCCTTCTCAAATCCCAACTCCTCACTTCGAGCTTTACCTTCGATAAAAGCTTCTTTGATGAGTGCGTTAACAGGTGATGAAGGAGATGCAGCCAATGTTGCAAAAGTTGGAGTAAAAGATTTTGACCATAGGATGAGACCGCCTAAAATGGTTGAAGTTAGTATGATTGGAGGATAGGATTGAATAGCTTACTTTGATGAGATATGGATACGTGATCTAGCATGGTTGAGATGTAGTTTGAGATGTTATTTGTTGTTAAGAAATGGTTGGAATTGTATGGAAGATCAGGTAGATGAAGACGTAGATTCCCGTTGAACAGGTTATTACGGCAATGGCTGGAACCGCTTATAGATTTCTGTGGCAACAAAAGCATTACTGGACGCTGTACTCGTCCATTTGAGGTGCAGGAATCATGCATTGGGGGTATTTTGAGGGATCATTGAACTGTACAACACCTTATCAAGGTACACACGATTACTACAACAAGATTTTGACCGATACTTTGATCCTAGCATCCTTTTTTCCTTCACCTTGTTTTGCCGGCAGAACAGATGGGATGGTCATTCAAAGGAGTGTGTCCAATTGGTATTGAAACCGTAAATTGCCAGACTGTGACCAATCTATATACACCACTATGTCTTGATATATCACATGTCATCGTAACCTTCGAATTCCATATCGTCATAGACCATCTTTGCAATAGGATCGCACTTGAACTCCGCCTTCTTTTTAAACTTGATTTGGCTCCATTTCGACCCTATATTATCATCTTCAACTCCACCGTTCTCCAATTCCCTTTCCTTAAACATCCGAGTGACTTGAGACTGTATACTCTCAGTATTCCCTTCGAAATTATTCAACACGGGTTGTCCGAAGGAAACCAAAGTCAAAGTTTGTTCGGAATCCATCGCATCCAGTAATTCAAGGATGAAGAACGCAAACATGTCCAAAGTTTCTGCTACCGTGTATGGTTCACTCAAGCAACCCTCGGTGTGTACGTTGACAATAACTATTTCCGAGATTGAAGAAGGAATCTTGGAGATTTTCAATTCGTCCCATTGGACCTCCTTCAACTCACCCCCATAAGGCGAAATCGATAAGACCAATCTGGAAACGTCATTGAATACCTCATAGTTAATTTTAACCGCCTCAGTGAAAGCTTCGACTGAAAGATCTTTCAGTATCAAAGTTGGAGTACGAAGTTTCCATAAATAATAGGTGATGAGATTCGGTTCATTGGTATGTAAAGCGAGTGTTTGTAAATTCGGTAATAAAGTTCTGCTGATGTTTATAGGTGGACGGTCGAGATGTGGATTGAGAATTTCGTCCTCCGTGTCGACGACGTCATCCGTGAGATCAAGATGTTTGACATGAGACATGAGATAATCTTTCGCTGGATTCGTTTCTTCAACCTCTAGAATGAACGGTAGATTGATGCAGATCAAATGATTGTAAAATCCTTCATAAGGTTCATGGAACTTCATGACTCGATCGACATCGTCCAAACTTGTGTATAAGAATGGTGTAGCGATTTCAAAGAATGTTTGAGAAACTCGTGAACACCTCGCCAATGTGGATTCATCGCAGAAATTTAGAATGTCGCGTATTATTTCATCTGGAATTGATCTTTGATTGTTATCTTGAACGTGTCAGTTTATTCAAGGTGGATCACTTACCGTTAGCTTGGGGCAAGATCCATTGTGGAACAGGTGCTGACTGTTGCATTGGATACTCTATCACTGTATCACTGGATACGGAGGCTTTTAGTAAAAAGAATGAGTTAACACTGATGAGATCAAGTTTTGGATAGAAATGAAGATAAGGTGAAAGTGAAAGATCTTTCCCGTGCGCGATCCGTCATGTCAGTCTACTCGTGTCCGTACTTGAACACTCGTCCTCCGTATCAGTATCGGTCGCAAAGAATTCCAACAGACCTCTACTATTCAACGACTGTGCATCTACAACTGTAATTGTACGAAGCTCCAACGATCCAATATGCACTTGACTTGTATAGCTTTCTTGGAACGTTGGCAGTTACAGCGTTAAGACTTAATCGCCGCCCACCAAACCACGTTAAACCCTGGCACGTGTGACGGCAATGATCCGGCGGCGAAAAGTGTTAGCCGTCGTGCCTTATTATCTTTGCCACCAATCGGATAAGCGTCTGATAAACCTTGGAAAAATGAGAGGTGGCATTAGCAGATAAGGACGGGGATAATTAGATGAGATCTAGAACACATGCACCAATTGAGATCGAATGGTTCAACAGATCTATTGATAACATCTCTCACCTTTTGTCTCACTTCGGTGCTATCCTTCCGGATTTCCTATAATCTCTGGAGACATCCGGACCTCGATTCCCCGCCAAGCAATCATGAACTACTACGCCGATGGCTAATCGAGAGATAAGAATGAGACGTGTTGAGTTAAAGCATATAAAGACTAGCAGTTATATCGTTTGAACTCATTCCCCATATTCTACTCAGAAACAATGTCTGCCGTGCAAGATACCAGCATTCAAGAGAAAGGGTCATTTGGAAATGATGACTCTAATCAAGCCCACGACTACGTTAAAGACGTTGCTAACGATTCAGCCTTGGAAGTTGCTGCAGCTCGAAAGCTTTTCACCTACGAGGACAGTGTACGCTTGAAGCGCAAGGCTGATTGGCGTCTCATTCCAATGTTCATCATGGTATGTACAATATAGAATGGGGGAAACAGTATTGAAACTGGTCGTAGCTCTACCTCGTCAAGAACGTCGATGGAAATTTGATCTCTTACGTCAAAGTACGTTCAAATGTTTTATTATTTCTGACAAGCAGACCATGAACAGTGGTACCGATCAAAACATCCTTGTTCAAACCGGTATCACCTCTGATGAATATGCCTATCTTTCCACCGTCTTCACAGTATCCTGTAAGTTTAGCTACAATGAATTGTAGGCTGATAAAGTAGTTGCTTTGTTCGAGGTGCCAATGAACTTGTTTATCAAGAAGGTTACTCCAAGAGTGAGTGAAGACTGAATCAGCTTGAGCTGATACTTTTAGATCCAATTCACTCGTATCGTCGCCATCTGGTCCATTATCGTAGGCTGTACCGCAGCTTGTAACGACAAAGCAGGTCTTTACACCACTCGTTTCCTGTTAGGTTTATTTGAAGCTGGTCTATGGTCCGGTATCATCTATCAGTAAGTGGGAAACAGATAATCAAGACATGATCTAATTTCATGTACAGTATTACATGTTGGTATCGATCAGACGAAGTTGCTGTCAGACTTGCTCTTCTCACCATGGTATGTGCACTCCAAAGACGAAATGCATAGACATTTACTCATTTCCCCCTCCTAGCTTGGTCAATTCTCCGGTATCATCGATTCTCTATTGACCTACGGCTTGAGTTTCGTCACTGGCAGCATCGCAGGTTGGCGTTGGTCCTTCATCATCGTCGCTATCTGCGGTCTTATCATTGCTGGAGTCAACTTCCTCGTTCTTCCCGACTGGCCTGATTCACCTCCATCTCGTCGACAATTCCTTACCCCAGAAGAAGGTGCTTTCATGGCAAGTCGACTTCCTGCCAACGCCGCTTCTTCCCACGATATGAACTTCGATTGGGCTGCTATCAAGCAAGAACTCAAATCACCATTACTATGTAAGTTCAAGTTTTATTGTTTGTTCTGATCAATTTTACTGATACATCTCAGACGGTTTCAGTTTCATCAACTTTTTCGCCAATATTGGTACCACTGGTGTTGCATTCTGGCTGCCAACTATCAACGCCGCTTTGAACCTTACCAGTGGTCCTTCAACTCAATTATTGAACATCCCCCCAGCTTTCATCTTTGTCGTCTCCTCCATACTCACTGGTATGTTCTTGGATCACACCGTTCGAATTCCCAAGTTTGTTCCAATGATTATCGGTTTCGTTGGACTTATCGGTGAGTAGGATTTCCATACAGTAGCCCGAACGTCTTGTTGACTTAAATAAAACAGGCGTGTTCATTGGTCTCATCTTTGCCACTAGTCCAGGAGCTAGATACACCTTGATTCTCCTTGCTTACATGTTCCAAGCTGTAAGTTCATATGTCTGGTGTGGAATGAGTAACAGGAGCTAATTTGTTTAGATGGATTTCTGCTCCGTTTGGCCACTTCGATCACAAACGACTCGTGGATCCACATCTTCAGCTTTCGTCTACGCTTTCTCAAACACCGTCTCAAATCTTCCAGGTCTTTTCACTGCTCAGATCTTCCAATCAAAATACGCTCCAAACTACGCTTTACCCTTTGGCGTCTGTATCATCTTCCTCGGATTGGCTCTCGCTACAGCATTGTTCACTTGGTACCACATGTACGACGTTGAAAAAGAAACTCGTCGTATTGCTGGACTTCGAAGAAAGGCTGGTAAGACAGATAACACTGTTATTGAGGAAGATGTGGTTATGTGATTGAGAGGGTTAGGATCAAGTCTTTAAGGTTGTGGATTGGTTTTTTTTATAGACAGATAGAGAATAGATAGTATGTTTTCTCGTTGAGACCGTTTTCCATAGATCTCGTTGTCGTTGTAAAGGAGAATGAATAAGTTTGGAGGAGAGCGAATCTAGTGATAAAAGCAAGCCGATGCAAACTGGTATCACAACATGCGAGATATAAATCAAAGTAGATCTCAAACTCCCTTACATAGTCGACATCTACAGCTACTGTACAGTACATACATGAACACCCTACTGATCCAGCAATCGCAAAAAACTATCGTGTATACTTGACTAACCCGGTCTCCTCTTCTGAGGTCTCCTTCTTCGAAAAATCTTTGTTGATCTTCCTCTCAATCTTCTCACCTTCTCCTAATTCAATACACTCACCCTCAGCGACAGCAACGAGTGTGAACTTGTCGACGCAGTGACTATTACTAGGTATCGACAATCGTTCACTCCATTCTGTTCTAGAACCCTCCCCATTCTCAACCCAATAATACTCATCACCATCGGCTCCCCTTCCTGTATAGAATCTACTACCCTTTCGCATCAAGTGGAAATCTTTTGTATCTTCGTGCTGGAAGATGCCGATCATCTTAAGTCGAGCGTAAGACGTGTCGTTTGAGATTTGTCTGATTTTGGTAAGGAACTCTGGTGAGTTGTACCATTTGGTTTGTGTGTCTGTTGGTTCGAGAACTGGGAATGAGAAACAGTTTGACCTCTCCCCAAAAGAAATCGACATCTTTACCATTTCATCTTCCGTTAAGGCTGACATTATGGATGTAGATGATGGATAAAGTGAGTGATAGAAGTTATTGAGATTGAGATGAGGAGAAAAAGCTGTGATCCACTTACCCTCACTGCTTCTTAGAATTGAATACTCGCTGTACAAAGGATATCTGTTTTTACGCACACGAGTGACACGCCTTCCACCGAGACGTGGTCTTCTATGATGACGAGCTCTGGATCGTTTCAAGGAGAAGAAGGCAATTAGAGAAGAAGGCATTTAGGAGAAGAAAGCATTTGAGGGATGACGATAAGGAAGGAAAACTACCAGAATTTGGGTCTTGTCGAGATGTCAGAGTATAAAGAGCTGTACCGGCACTTTGAATTCATTCTGGAAAACAGAATGAAAATCAACATAAAGGTAAAACAAGATTATTAATTACTGTCAAAACGTTGTGACTCCCATACTCATCCCACCATCATCCCTCCAAAGCATTCATAAAACGAAGCCTTTCCTTTTCTGAAAATACCCCATCAGTATCATTCTCCATGTACTCCTTCATCGTCTTGAATCTCAATCTCTCCAATCCAGCTTTGAGCTTTTCTTCCTCCATATCTTCACCCTCAGCGTATTTTCTGAACGCACGAATGATCGCGTCAGGATCCGTGACACCAATTTCGTTTTCTTTGAGTTCGACAATCTCTTCCCCCTCGTCTTCCGCCATTGCCTCTCGATCCTCAACTGTCCAAAATGGACCAGCACCTACAACCGTGACAATTTGTTTCGAATTCGTTTCCAAAAGAGCACTTCCGATGAGGAGGAAGAAATTATCTAATCCTAAACCCCAAACTGGTGAAGCTTCTGTGACTGTCAATGGTTTCTGTTCATGAACGAAAACAATGTCGACTGATTCCACATTGGAGGGAATACATTCATCACCCTGAGGCACCTCGACGTCTTCTCTAAGACCGTGATCCGCCTGCATGTCAATCTTGAGAACCAATTTCTTTACCTCATCTAAACCTTCTTCCAGTTCCGGGATGTGTTTCGTAAAACCAAGATAAGTCGGACACAAGACATGTCCATGACATTCATCAGGTTCAGTTTGAAGAATCACAACGGGAGCTCTGACCCGCCAAAGATAATAGAACAAATGTGCGTTGGTGTAATCACCGCTACTCTCACTACAAATAATCTTCAAACTTTGGACTCTGAAAAGTTGATCTCTCGCCATGAGAGGAGATTCGTAGTCGAAATCAAATTGTTCAACCTCATATGCCGGGTTATCGTTGTGAAAGTTATAGCGCAAGCCATCGTCGGTGATATAATGACGGATTTTACTGAACAGGTATTCCCTGATTGGATTTTGATGAGGTTGGATACCTAGCCGACCAACTTGGATGTCGTGCGATTCGTCATTCACCCTGTACGAGTCGTTGAAAGTGTGATAAAGCTTTGGAGCAACCAGTTCAAACCAGCTTTGTGATACTCGAGAACATACAGCGAGGGTTGGATTATCAACGAGGGATAGAATGCGTGATTGGAGGTCGAGCGAGAGACGACTTGACGCGTTACCATCTATGATCAATTAATCAAAGTAAAGCGCCGACGTACCTGCTTTGACCACTAGTTTCGCTGGTTCTTCTTCTCGTCTGTTGAATGAGCAGAGGACATTTCTTTTGCAGATATCAAATGTTGACAATGGTTGAATAAACGTTGAAATAGCACCTTGTCGACGACTGTCGTTCTCCTCGTGGCAAACGATTGACAAACGCAATGTGGCAAATTGATTTGGTACTTGTACGAGTACAAGTAAGGATAACTATCCAACTCGACCTCTACATTCATCTCCTCGCTATAACACTGTTGTCTATTGACTATCTACAATCAAGGAACTCACCAATCCTATCTCATAGGGCTGTCCAAAAACTCTCTAGCTTCCTCCTCTGTCTTTTCAACCCAAACACTCCTAACGTCTAGATCATAAACCGACTTGATCTCGGAAAGCTGGTCCGGATCAGCAGTAAAGCTGACATTAACCACCTTTCGTTTTGAATCGTCGTCGGGATGTTCAAAAATCCAAGAAACAATTCCTATTCTTATTGAGTTATCCTTTGAGAGGACGTTCCGAGCTGTTGCTGAACAACACGCTTGGAAGTGGCTTGAGGGAGTTTGGGAATCTAGTTCGAAACCCAAGAAGGTATCTACTATTTGTTTTCTTTCCTCCTTGCTTAATAATAACATGGGATAAAGCTCCCCACACATTGTAGAGAGAGCGGAAAATTTTGAGAACCCCACTACGGCTGTTGTTGTGGGAAAGAAATCAGAGGTTGTCGACATTGTCGATTTACAGTTTGACAGATTGTGAGTTTGGAATTGATAATACAGAGTTTTTATTGATACTGAAGAAACGAAAATGCCGTATGAGTTTATTCAAGCAGACTTTGTTGATAATTAAATTCATCACCTCCGACTGCTTTTGACTCCCGATTACTTCAAAACTCGTATGAAGACAAAAGAGCTCCTGACATAAATGATCGATCGTGTGTATAATTAAGGTGTACTACAAATTTAATCTGTGTCATATTGAACCCCAGTCCGAGGAACTACAAACTGTATTGTCTGACGTTTATCACTCCCATGACCAGTCAAGCTCATTGACTTTTTGTCTTTGGATGTATAATTCACTTTGCTTGTAGGAGACACAGTTTCCATACAGTAACTAATCCAATGCATGTAATATAACTCTGAACAAAATAAATAAGAAATGTTTACGATACACCCAGTGACACCGTTCTATTATACATTCAATCGAACAGCTCACAACCATCCAAATCCTCGTTGTTCTCAAAAATTTCTCTCATGACTTCAACAGCCCGTATAGCATCCCAAGATCTAACACTTTGATTCGGAGGCGGACAGATTTTTGAAATTTTCGAGGCGGTTGTTATCGTGCATGCGGAACTGACTTTGATATCGTTTACAGAATGAGTGTGTCGCGATAAAGGAGTCGACTTGAAGCGAATGACGATGATTTTGACCTTTGACTTGTCGTTGGTAGCTGGAACTGTCCAGTTGACGTATGAATCAGCCCTTCGATTTGAGCTTGCTGCTACCTCAAAAGCCGAACGGTAACAATAAGCTTCAAAGCTGCAACAGGGGTGTGTAGATATCAAATCGAATGACAAGAGTTCTTTGATAGCCTTCCTTTTCTCGTCGATGGTTTGGGATGATGTAGACTGGACAGTTCCCTTGTTTACTTTTGGGACTTCTGGGATAGAAGCTGATGGAGTACTTGACCAAGGTAACCATGGAAAATATGACTTGAGTGACATACTGTATTTGACTAATTTGAGTGGATGAAAGTAGAATTTGACAATTACATGGTTTTCAGTATGTTTCATAAATTGAAAAACTATTGCGGGATATCTCAGGATATCCTTTCAGTCTAGGACAGAGTAATTGGGTATATATGTCGGGAGTTTACGTACAACATGTTTGAACAGAGACAATGGACCGTATATTTTGTTACATTTTTCACGTTGTTCTTAGACTGTGTGGAGTTGATTTGAAAGTCAGTTGAAAAGTGGATAGATACTGTCATCTACCGTACTCACAACGACGGGGCTGTATCAAACCCGCCAAATCTCTTTTTGTCTATCTCTAGACGCATCGAGTTCTCTGAACGAACATCGCTACATGCAGTATGTTGTCAACGAAATGAGCTGAAACCCAGATACTATTCATCTCCTTTAACTACACAAGCAGATCATCACCACTACACATAAGTCTACCAATTTACCTATCATTTCACTGACTACATCAAAATCAAAGAAGAAACGTTATCCGAAAATCGACTATTAGAGTGGGGATTTTAAGATGATGGATTGACTGACGAAGGATTGACGAGGGTTCTGGTCCAACCAAAATATCTCAAGAACCTATCAGCAGTCTCCCAATCGAGCTCGAAATCTGACTCCGGGAGTGGTCGGCGGTAAAGCTCCTCGATCTCTTTCTTACCCATGACTTTCCAGTCCTCGTAGATCTCAAGATCACATATCAGATGAGATCGAATTGACTCCGTCGTAGAAGATAGAGTGAGGTGTACGAGGGCTCGATTCTCTGAATCATCGAATTTGTCGGATGTGATCAAGGTCGATAATCTTCCTTCTGTTTCTTGAGCCAAGCTTCGAGCTTGAGCTACGAAAATAGCTTGGCGACTGGAGGGTAGGTAATCACCGTTGATATCAAAACCGAGATACCAACTGAGATGTTCTTCTCTCTGGGCGATGGTGAGATCTTTTTGTGGGAGATAGACATCATGACCTTCTGAAGGATCTTCGGGGTTCTGTACTGAAATGGAAGGGGTTGGACCAAAAGATACACCTTGCATCGCAGAAGAAGGTCCAGCCCCACTGTACGACGTTTCTGCATAGATACCCGAGAGAACAGGAGCTCTTGTTGAAGAAGAAGCCTCCGATAAGGAGTTGAACGATGAGCGACGTGAAAGAGAGGGGAATGCGAGTCTTGATGAAAACGAAGAAACGGAGTTACGCTTCGAATCATCATCTTTGTTTTTGCCTTTACCGAAGATTCTTGAAATTCTGTTTGACATGATGTTGTATTGAACTTGATCTTCTGGTGGGGGGAAGTGGCAAATAAAAATTGGAAGTAAGTAACAAGAGAGAAAAGTGAAAATCACTGTCCTTTATACATCGATTTTCATAAAAAGTGTAGTTGTCCGTGTCCAATTACATCCTTTGATACACCCTTCTGGACTTACTTCTTAAGCCGAAAAACAGTTTGTTTCCTGTCGTCACATCATAAGAAGACTGTTAACCCTTATCCCGACTTTCAAAATAGGAATTCGGGTTAATCATAAGCCTTCTGACTTAGAAAGAACGCTCAATCCCGAAGTAAAGAACGAGTGTTCGGGCAATCCAAGAGTCCTCTAGTCTGTTGACTATCATTTGTGATAGAAGGCTCGAAGTCCGAGGGAGGAATAGAGGATTAGATCTTCGCCACGAAATGGCTAGTGCTAAGAAGGGTGATGCATGCAATGCCAGGTATACTCTACAATAAATCTATCAATCCAAACGAACAACCCACCTCACTGTCTTCTCATCACCGCTCTCAACTCCCGAACAGCCCTACTGGGTCTTTTCAAACTAGCCCCCAACCCCAAAATGCAAGTCAACAAAACGACACTACCCGCTTGATGCATAGCTGCCAATGGTATAGGTACCAAATAAAGCAACGTTGTAATTCCCAATGTAACTTGAGTGATTGCCGCTGCCGCTGTTAGATTTGCCAAGTTCTTGGTTGATTTCGGTAAAATGCTTCTAAGTGATTTTGTACGTGCGATCAAAGGGAGTGTGAGAAGTACTGCGAATGTAGTCGTTGCCTGGGATGTGTTAATTGGATTTAAATGAGGACTGGCGAGGGACTTACAAATAATCGATGATCGAATTGAGCTGTTACTGGATTTTCCAACATGTTTCTCCACCATTTATCACTACCATCCACGCTTTTCGCATATCGTTTATCCAAAAGCTCATCAATTGGGGGAACGATATTCCCACCCATAGTTGGGAATTCGTTATACACCAAACCAGCATCTAAACCAGCGACGAAAGCGCCTGATACAGCAGTAAGGAAAACCATCGAACCAGCTAAATGAATCAAACCTGTATATCTTTTGACGGCAGGTGATTGGAGTGAATTGACAAGGGTTGTTACAGTTTTACGACCTGATTCCGTTAATGCTAATTGACCGAATTTGACTTCACGACGAAGTGCCAAGGCGGTATGAACCATTCCGATGTATAGAGCAAGAGCGGCAGAGAGATGAGCTGCTAATCGATATTGTGAAACTCTAGGTACCGAGTTGGTATCGATGATCTCTTGTTCTAAACCAGATTGAACCATGTACCATCCTAGAGCACCTTGAAATCCTATACCCAGTCCTATAGCCAACAACTTAACACGTAGGGAAGTAGGGAGACGATATCTCGAAACGTAGTAGATAGTAGGTAAAACGAATCTAAACCATTTAGTACACAGCTGAGACCTTAAGACCTACGCTAAACCCAAAGCTCGACCAGCAATTCGATGTGCCCATTCCATATAAAAGATCTTCTTGAATTCGCTCATTTCAATCTTTGAGTTTGTCCTTTCAAAATAGTATCGAAATCAGTATAACTACCCAAAGGCCAAACCAAAATCACACTTACATGATACCCTCAGGCGAAAGTCTATATTTCTCCCATTCAGCCTCCCATTCCTCATCACTGATAGGAGGCAGAACCCCAGTTAAAGGTTGCCATTCCACAATACTTAACCCAGATTCCGTCAACCGAGTCAACCCTCCAATAACGATTATACCAAAAACCAAAGCCGAACAACCTATCAACCAATTCGGTAATGACTTTGGTATTTCCGTCTGGACTGGAGTTGTGGTGGCATGGGATATAGTCTGGGAGATTGGGATGGTAGTATAGAATTTATGGGATGGATTGAAAAACGAGTTTTTGATCCTGTTCGGTAGGCGTTGTGAGGAGAAGGAAGGGGAGAAGAAGAGTGAACCGTTGGTTGATGATCGAGGGACGAATTTTGCTGTTTTGGTCGTAGAGAAGGTACGAACGTTGCGATCGATATTTTGGAAGAGGGGACGGATCGTTGAAATTCTAGTTGATCTCAAGCTCCCTATCAACCCAGCTGAGAACGACATTGTCTATCTGAATGGTTGAAAGAATGAAATTTTGTGATGCAAAATGCGATAAAATCCGATCATACTGTCCTTTGATTTCTTTCGATAAAATTGATTCCGTTACGAACAAGTAAATCATTACCCTATTGCATTCCAACAGTTTCAACATATACAACATCGATCAATATCTCCTAAAAACACAGAGTCAAGATGGATATAAGACAAGCGACTGTGAGTAAAATTATCTTTAGATGCTAGGAAGGAAATCATTAACTTATAAACAATAGGTCGATGATCTCCTAGGAATGCAAAATGCGAATTTACTAAATCTTCCTGAAAATTATACTTTCAAATATTGTCAGTTGATTCTCCATATGCCTTAATGAAAAGCAACTGATAATCCAACAACCTATAGATCTTTATCATGCATTGACATGGCCTGAATTATCGTATGTAGCTGTTGATCCCCAGGGTCGAATTGTTGGTTACATCTTGGCGAAAATGTGAGTCTTTCACTCAACGATTTAGTAATTCCTTTGTTAAACAAAAGATCTTTGACACTAATTCTAATGCGAATGACAGGGAAGAAGAACCTAGTGATGAACCATCTGGACATGTTACTTCGATATCAGTATTAAGACCATACAGGAGATTAGGATTAGCAAATAAGCTAATGAAACAATCTCGCAAGTTGTGCACTCCTTGTTATACAATTGATGAATCACTAATACTCAAATAGAGGAAGCTATGGTCGCTCATTATTCAGCTGCACATATCACTTTACACGTTAGGAAATCCAACAGAGCAGCTATCTCTTTGTATAGAGATACGTTAGGTTTCGAGGTTACAGGGTTAGAAAAGGCATATTGTAAGGAGACTATCTCTAAACTACAACTCATGGGTAGGCTAACATTCTTAGACGCTGATGGTGAAGATGCTTATGGTATGAGATACGTATTCAAAAAGAAAGCTGCATCATCGTAAAACCATGCATCTACAATGTATCATTAATAGATTTGGATTAAGCACTTCTAACTCCACTTTGATCTCTCCATTCTTCAAAGAATCTAACCATGTCAGGTGTGATCCTTCTACGAACCGTCTGAGCCGAATGTAAAAGATGTGAAATTTTTACCTGTTCATTAGAATAAAATCGTCTGAACAGACTTACGAATGGTGCATTAAGATTTTCGTTCATACTTGCCAAAGCAGCATCTTGACATATCGAAGCTACTTCAGCACCAGAACAACCCTCAGTCTATACAGTTCATCAGCCAAAATCCAAACAAGTATTCACTCACCATTCGAGCTAGTTCCTCAATATCAACACCAGGCTCAACGGTCATCGTACCAAGTCGTATTTTAAAGATATCTCTACGAGTAAGATAATCCGGTGCTCCAACGTAAAGAATTCGATCCAATCTACCAGGTCTCATCAAAGCCGTATCCTAAAGTTTCATCAATACCGCACAGAAATGGCCCTTACAAGAACATCAGGTCGATTGGTTGCTGCTACAACAGTAACTCCAGATAACTCCTCGATTCCATCCATTTCATTCAACAACGAGGTTAAAACTCCGTCTACCGATGAACCACCTCTCGCCGAACCGAGGGCATCGATTTCGTCCTATTGATCAGGTTGTACTCTTGTTGTGATGACTTACGAAAAAAATGATAGAAGGTGAAGCTGCTCTAGCTTTTCTGAATATCTCACGAACAGCTCTTTCAGATTCACCGACGTATTTGTTCAAAAGCTAAACTCGTCAGTTCAATCGAATATCAAGTCATAAATATAAATCAGCTCACCTCTGGACCTTTAACAGCGATAAAATTGATTCCACTCTCACTAGCCAACGCCTTAGCCGTCATCGTCTTACTACAACCTGGTGGACCATAAAGTAAAACTCCTTTTGGAGGTTCAACACCCAATCGTTTAAAAGTTTCATGATGCGTTAAAGGCCATTCAACACATTCCTTAAGTTTCTGTTTAACTTCATCCTGACCTGCGATATCTGACCATCTGACTGTTGGAGTTTCGATGAAAACCTCTCTCATTGCAGAAGGACGTATTTGAGGTAGCGTACTGAGTATATCTAGATTATGTAGTAGAGGTTGGGGACTCGTCGGACTTAAATGCCATCTTTGAATAGCTGTTGAAGCGGATTCTCTGATCAGTGAAGAAAGATCTGCACCAACATATCCATGTGTTCTAGCTGCCAATGCAGTGATTTCAGAAGACGAAAGATCATTCGGCATTTTGTTCAACATGATTTCGATGATTTGTCTTCGACCAACAGCGTCAGGAATACCTTGAATTCATCATTTCAAAAAAGTCTCGCAAACAGAAATTCGAGACGAACCTACCAATTTCAATTTCCCGATCAAACCTCCCAGGTCGACGTAAAGCAGGATCGATACTATTAGGTCGATTCGTAGCAGCAATCACGAAAACCCTTTGAGAAGTTTCATGATCGTTAACCATGCCATCAAGTAAAGTCAACAAAGTTGCGACAACCCTTTTATCAACTTCCCCACTATCCCCTGAATCCCTTTTCGGACATAAAGCATCGACCTCGTCCAAAACAACAATACAAGGTGAAAGTTTTTTAGCTTCTTTAAAAACTTGTCGTAACCTCTCTTCAGTTTCTCCATGAAACGCTGAAGACAATTCAGGTCCGTTGATGACGATACATGAACATCCTGGTGTACTCGATGAGATCGCCCTTGCTAATGCGGTTTTACCTGTACCAGGTGGTCCATGGAGTAAGATACCTTTTGGTGGTGTTAGACCGAAAAGTGAAAATAACTCTGGATGGAGTAAAGGTAGATCTAATAACGATTTTATCGTTGCGATCTGTGTGTCTAGACCTCCTAAGGTTTTGTATGATCCCGATGAAGGGTTGGACGGAGTGAACAAGTTGATATAAGATGGTAAATCGTTAGGGACCGTCGGATGATTTTGAATTTTTTTATCCTCCTTAAACGTGATTTTACTTTTAGTGTTGACCTCATATACTTTATCATCAAGATCCAAATCCGATATTTTCTCCAATCCATCACCCCCAGAATCATCTACATCAACCACAGATATGAAATTTGAACCAGAATCTTCAATAGTGAATTTCCAATTTCTGCTAAAATATTTTGAAGCGACTAGGACAATAAGCGTTTAACCCAATTTCATTTCAACTCACGTAAACTCTCTTTAACAGCTGTAGCAATCCATTCATCTTTCTTATCATCACCTAAATCAATGACACCGTTGAGATCAAGCACGACAGATTTAACAATCTTCGAAAACGAATGATCGAATCTAGAAACCTCGACCTCCTCAGTCCCGAGTCCGAGATTCATCAAATGGATCCTAGAAAGCAAAACAGCTGAGACATATCAACACTAAGATCCCAGTATGAGAGCCTACCATCATCATCAAGTCCTATTCTAGGCCATAATTGCGCTATCACAAATCCAGATCCAGATCCAGAAGTTGAATTCAATTTCACCCAATCACCAGCTGAGAGTTTGTACGTCCTCAAAACGTCTGGTGAGATGTAGGCTCTTCTGTTTAAGCGGGAGGATGGTGAGGGTTCACCTGTTGATGGGTTTGAGGTGGTTGGTTTCAGTGTTAATAGAATCATCTTTGATTGAGGTGTGGGGTAGAGGTCAGAATTGTCGTAGAAATCGATAAATTGAATTAATATTTCAAGAGTAAACAGCGTCACGTGATCGATCGTTTATCAGAAAAATAGCTATATCGATCGTATGTATCTAGATCTATATATCGATCAGCGAAGTGAGACTGACAAAGATTGCACTGCATCTATAAATTAACCACCAAGTACTCGTACTTGAAATTACAAAACAAAAACCGGGAAAATCGAGAACAATTCGTCTCGTTTCGTCTAAAACTACCATCCATGACCTCCCTGACGTCCATCTCTGGGTTGGTTATAACCCCCATATAACTGTTCTTCATCGTAGCCACCACCCTGGTTCTGATTGTAACTGTTTCCTTGACCACCCTGAACCTGTCCATATCCTTGATTACCATGTACATAAGGTAACGGTCTTGCCAGATCACCTTCACTACCCATAGACGAGGATGTATGAGTTCTCTGTAAAGTAGGTGGCGTATAACCGATTGGTGCTTGGGTATAACTGGTTGGTGGGTATGGTTGAGAAGTTGGACCACCTGATAAAGATGGGTAATCTAGTAACGGTGCTGAAGAGATTGGATCGTCGTGGCCGTCACCACCTGGATACCGTTCTCGATAAGATTGCTGTCGTTTACCGCGATAGGTATCTGATCTTTCTGGACCTGCTATCAATTGATCCGTCGATGGATTGTTCAATCCAACGTTAGACCCAAACGGTGTGTTGGAACTTCCATTACCTCTTGGTAGACTGTATAATTCGTTGGGGTTTAATAACTCGGAACCTAGTTCTGATTTGTTCAGTTCCATATCACCACTTTCATGACGTTGATGATCCCATTCAGCTTGATGAGCTTCATCACGAGGTCCATCTCTTGATGGATCGTATTCGAGGTTTTCCTGGGTCACGTCAGTAAAATCTTTTACCCAACCTACCTCTCTAATAGCCTTAATCTCAACACCTTGACCATGTTCATGTTTCCCAACAAACCATGGATAAGCACTCAAAACCTCCCTAGCCAAAGATTCCTGACTTTTATGAACCATGATAGTAAACAATTTATCCTGTTGTAAAGCAGGATGTAAAAATCGACTCTGCATCTCAGAATGTCTGGTTCTTTTTTCAGACATTGCAGAAAGTCTTTCTTGTTCAGCTTCTTCGGGTGTCGGTTCGAAATATCTGAATTTACGCGCGGCAGTTCTTGACATGTAGATTTTGAAGGCGGCTGTGATGATGATAGGTGGGACTGCAGCGATGGAATCTAACCAACGTTGACGAATTAAACCGGTACCTATTGATGTTAGATCTTAAACACAAGATTTGGACTCACTTAAAACCATCAACAACTGCATTAAGATGACACAAGCGATCAATCGATTACAATAAACATTCCACATTCTACCACCACTTTCAGCCCGGGAAACGTAAACATAAAGTAATTGATATTTATACTAAACGTCAGTGTTGAAACAAATAATATGACCTACGACAACTTGACTGAACCAAAAGACAAAAGTAGCACCGATAGCAACCAAAGGAGCCAAGGGCGCATAGATCATACCAACAGCGGCGATGAACAGTAGATTCACAATCACTGAAAAGTCGAATGAGCAAAGCCTCAAACCTTAACTGTTACTTACCGATTGAATATTCGAAATAACCAGGTTTAGTCATATCACGAATATCTCTTGGCGTGTGTGAAAACATGAATCGACGAAGTGACACCAAAGCCAATTTAATCAATTGTAAAAGTTCATAGAAGATCAAGAATCCACGAAGTGGTAACCAAGTTAACCAATCTAGGTAATCGATCAGCAGACATATGAGTAGTAAGTTGAAACCGCGACTTACAAGTAGATTGCTGAACATAAGTACCTTGAATCTGACTAGGTAAATCTTTGAAACCTTGGAAGATCTCAGCAGCGGATTTTTGTTGACCAATTTCGAGAACAACTTCGGCGACTGTTGAATAAAGAACACCGAGAAGCGAGAAGACGATGAAATTGGAAATAATCATGAAAAAGAAATATCTGGCTGTAACAGCTCTATCGAGTCTTGATCGAGTTGGTGCACCTAAAAGTTAAGGTTTGGTCTTTGTTCAACGGCTTACCTTGGTATTTGGTGATTTTACGCATAATGACTGGAAGAAGGAAACCGAAGATTGCTGAGACTACCGAAGGCAGAATACCGGAAACAAGGGAAAACTGATGTCAGCAATGATAACGACTTCATACATACAGTCCAATTTCCAGCATTACCAGCGTTACGCCAAGAATCCAACCACGTAACATATACAGCCAAAGTTGACAAATTGGCTAGTAGAGATACCACAAGGAGCTGTCTTGTCAGTACAATTACAGAAATGAACCTACAGGAATGGTGTTGAAGAAACAAACGAGACCAATCAAGACAAACCCAAACGTCCTAGTTGAAGCTAATTGAGCTGGTTCTTTTGAGATATTCTCCCAAACGATATCATGAGGCATTGGAGCTAGTTGCAATTCAGCGCCGAAAAGTTCTTTAAGTGGTCCACGGTGAGCACGGGCGATGCGATGAGCTTCAGAAATGGATTTGAAGGTTACGAAACCTGTTTATGATTAGATGCGTCTGAGGTCAGGTTGGGGAGACGTACCATAATTTTCACCTTCGATACGTTGAGTCCTTTGACCTTTCTTTCTTGCATGTCTCTCGTGACGTAAAAGACTGTCGATAGCTTGTCGTTTAGAATCAATTTTATCACGTAGGAACTTGATTTGTTTAGCTAAGTAATCGATAGCGTCCTACCTTTGTCAGTTCACTTCACTATGCAATAACTCACCTTCTTCTCCCCTCCCATACCAAGGAAACCGCCTTTACGTAGTGAAGGTCTTTTGGAAGCTATTTGATCATGTTTAAGATATTTGACAAGATACTTTTCTAACTCTGCAACAGCTTCGTTGTGCTGTTCAACCATTTCTGGGAAATCTTCCAAACGACGACCAATGGATGTACAATCAAGTTCGGGGCCTAAAGTAAGTACCCAGTCAAATAGAATGAAAACCTACCAATCTTGATACCATCAACTTTAAGTTGTCCCATTAAAGCAACCAAACCTTCATCGGTTCTGTAATCTTTTCTTATGTGAGTCACCATCAAAGTTCTAGAATAGATTTTAGTTTGATAAGCAGGAGACCTGAACCATCGGTATCGAAGTTGAAGCTAAATGTCAGTGGTGAATACCAACTAAGTAACTCACCATAGCCTGCCAATGTCTCCAAACTTCCAATTAGTCATTGTATCAACCCAAAAAGACTCACTGAAATAGATGATGACGAAATCTAGAAAATCAGCTTCGCTATCGGTGACGAAAACTTACTGATCAAATAACTAACAGCTAAAGCTGGCCACATCCAAGCTCCAGAAACGTTTTGAATGGTCAACAAACTTAAAGCGGTTCTCGAACTGGCATTGACGTATTTTAAATTATAAACAATGTTGACGACTAAAAGTCCAATACTGAGTAAAGAGATGACGGTGAATGAATGTCTTAGGAGACGTAAGAATCTTAGAAAAGTCGTAGCGTCAAGACCTGGATTGAGGGTGTAAGATATATGATTGCCAGGAGGGGGGAAGAAAAAGGGGATGGACTTGCCAATTTGAGCTATCATTTGTTCTTCACGTAGATGAATGACTGGAGATAACCAGGCGAAGAAACCGCTTGATAGGGTTGGTGGTGGTGGTTCATAATCCGGATCATCCAGTGGATTCGTTGGTGGTGGTAATTGATATTTGATCTAACAGTTAGAAAAATTGGACTAGAATTGTAGAGATACCTTTGGAGCGTAAACCTAATCAAAATAACAAGTCAATACTAGATTCAAACATGAAGTCAACACTAACCTTCTTCTCTCTAGGTCTGAAAAAAGAGAATGCTATCAAAGTACCAATCTATTCCATTAGTTTTCATTTGCTTCTTTTGAAGGGGACATACAGAAATAGCAGTCATGATAGCAACCTGTGAACCGACAGCTTTAACTGATACTTTGGATAAAGAACTCTGTTGACTGGCAACCAAAGATGAGATCGCATCTGCAGCTGACATTTTAGGTTAGGTGTAGTGTTGTTACGGTCGAGTCCAGCTCTTGTTGGTACTTGTTGTGATTAGATGAAAGAGAGAATTTTGGAAAGGACTGGGGTGAGTCTTGAAAATAATCAAAATTGTTTCCGTAGTAGTGTAGTGTGCAGTGACGTTTTTAGGGGCAATGAAATGAATTGAGGGGTGCCCCAATCAATTGGAATTAGCGTGAAGTACGTATGTAGTTGGTTGTAGTTGGATGAATGTAATGGAAGTAGATGGATTAATTACTTGTAGAAGTAGAGTAGAAGTAGATAGATATAGAAGTATTGATATAAGTAATGTATCGTTGTTACCTTGTTCTTGGTTGCTGCGTGGTGGTGTGGTGTGGTGGTGGTCACTAGACGCGTTGTGCGTTTGAGGGACAAAAAGACACAGTACACAGTTACAGCGGAGGCGGTGTTTCATACACAAAGAGGGCTGGGTTAATTACGTAAGCAATTGTCACTTATGGGGTGGGGGGGTATTGTGATGCATGGGATGGATCGCACCAGAGAGACCTTCTCAGCTCACTACTGTTCTTATAACTCCACCTGCGTGAGTTTCGAGGTCGCTCTTTGCTGTGCAATAAGCGATCTAGTTGCAGTTGAGACCGCGAGACAGGTAGCTGGTAGAAGGTGGATAGGTGATCATGATTGCAAGTCACTTTGATGCTACTACCTACGTATGACTCTACTACACTCTCTACGTACTGTTCTCCAATGTCATACTTGCAGATTCAACCACTGGACAGAAGTTCAAAAAGGCGACACTGGCACGAGGAAAAGTTTCAATCCATCATTCGGAGCCCCATCGCCTTTACGTAAACTCAAATCTCGGTTAACAACTCCAGCTTACGTCGACAGAAACAGCACCACAAAGTAAACGAATTCAAATTTGAGCAATCAAACCAAAAATTCCTCCCAACACCAACCACAATGCCAACCCCCAACAAAATCAGAATAGCACTAGCCCAAACCTCCCCACTCTCCGCACCAGAAGGACCTCCCAAACTCGAAGCTCGTCATTCATCCTCCCCCTTCCCAACTCTCGACAGCAATCTTCTCGAGATAGTCAAACATGTCGAGAACGCTTCATTAGCCCAAGCTGATGTTGTGGTGTTTCCAGAATATTTCCTACAGGGAATGGTGAACGAATCCAGACAGGTGGGTTGGAGTATACTTGAGGAATGATTAAAATTGATGATTTTGGGGATAGTATCTAACCTACCCTTCAAAATTCCTACTCAAATTCCTTCAACTTCTAGCCAAAGCCCATAAAATCTCTATAGTAGGAACCATAGTCCACGGTCATCTCCCAGAATCAACCGAGTTCTCAGAAGAAAAACAAGATTTCCCATCAGTCTCACCGTTCGATCATCTCCCCCTCTTCTCGATAACCACTTTCAAACTTTCCAACAAGATCACTAAGAATCAATTGGAATGGGTTAAGTATTTGGAAAAATTCCCAGAGAGTACGTCTGAATTACCTGTTCTGAGGAACACGGCTGTTTTTGTTGATGAGGACGGTGAGGTTGTTGGGGAATTTGTTAAGAAGAATCTTTGGCATCCTGAACGGTGGGTTTGGGACTTTTGGGAGAGACTGATGTTGGGTTTAGTGATTATATAACGGCTGGGGATGAAGCTCATCAAGTGTTCAATACCAAATGGGGTAAAATCGGGATGTTAATCTGTAAGTCAAAGTCTTATCGTCCAACCCTAACCCCTAGGCTGGGACGTCTCCCACCCCCAATCAGCACAAGATCTAGCCTCCTTAGGCGCAGATATAATCTTCGCCCCAACCTACTGGCTCTCAACCGATTCCGATCCGTAAGTCCCAATCGAAAAAAACTTCTCACTAACAAATCAAAGTCTAATAAGGAACCACCCAGCTCCATCGACATACGAAACCCAACTCCTTTCCACGCTCTCCTTCGCCCGGGCTTTCGAAACTGAAACCCTCTGGGTGATGTGTAACGCCGGAGGTGATGTTGATGAAGGTTTCATGGGAGGTAGTGGGATTTGGTCACCTTTCTTGGGTAGGGTTGGGGGTTGGGATGTACAGGTTTTAGGAATGGGGAGGGGTGGAGCGGCGGATGTTGGGGTTAAGGTTGTTGAAGTTGATTTGGGGGTATTGAAGGTGGGTCCAGGTGTGGGTGGGGTTATGGGTTGATACTGATTTCTTTGGTACAGGATGCTAGAGCTACTTACAAGATTCGTGAGGATTGGAACAAGAAGCAAGCTTCGTAGGAGGGTGGGGTTGATTCAGATGATGAACTCGATAACGAGGTATAATCGGTTATTGGGAATAAAGTAATCCATATCATAATGAAGCCCAAATACGGATCAGGTATATGTACATCGGTATAATCGTCAAAAGGTATCCATCCCAACCCAACACCCACGACCCAACGCCTAATACTCCTCAAAACTATCATCACCATATTGCTGATCCCGTTGAGCCCTAAGTAACTGTTCCCTCATCTCTTCAGCCTCAGCCGCAACCCTCGATTCAAGCAGAGCATTGTACACCGATCCTTTAAACTAAACATCTCATTCAGCGGAAATCGAAAACAGAAAAGGTAAAGGTAACATACCAGAGTCAAGACTAATCCCATTTTCTTCTCTAAAGATCGTAATTCATCCAAAAGATTTTCGTTAGGTGATCCAGCAGTCAATTTAGCTAGATTCCCTATCTACCACCAATCTATCAGATCCTGATTTGTATCGAAGTTACAACTAACCCTTTTAATGTTTTCACCTAGTTTGGCGTATTCCCATAAAACATCTGCTTCTAGGGGTGAAATTTGATCGTTGTTCAGACTGGTTTTGGTGGTTATTGGTGCTCAGAGGTTCCTTGGTAGGGGGTAGGGGATTGTACTCACTATGGATTTACTGTTGTTATTGACATTATTTGTTGGAGATAGGAGTTAGACATGACTTCGCGACGCGTTTATATAGTGACGGAAGCAAATTCATTCTGGTGGTGACACGTGGGCTGGTCTACGTCATGAAATTGGTTTAATTTGTATGGGGACGGTGATGAGACGAGGGGAGGAGGGGTGGTGGGGAAGGTAAGGCAATAGCAATAACAACAACCATAACAACAATAGCAGCAACACCAATAACAACAACAATGAACACCATCTAATCACATCCAGTCCCACCGAAGCCAACACACTCCATTCCTAACTGGTCTTCCATCCCCATCCCCCGCAACTCAATTCGGATCACTCACCCCCTTCTCCCCTTCACATCACATGAAGTTCTCATCACTCAAGGAATCGCTGTAAATCAGCTCAACAACTGCATCTATCTACATTAACATCTCCATTGACATCTCTAATTCTTCTTGATCTCATCCATCCAATCACATCATCACCATGCAATACCTATCGAAAGCTTATAACTACTGTGAGTCCAACAAACAATCCCCCTAATCCTCCATAGACTCTGGTATCAACCCCGCCACTCTATCAGGAGCAATCGACGTGATAGTAATCAGACACACCGATGAAGTAAGTCCAAGTCCACTCCCAAGTCCACTCCTAACCACCCCTAATAGTCCGGCGAAACAACCCTCTCCTCCTCCCCTTTCCACGTTCGATTCGGTAAACTCCAAGTCCTACGAGCAGGTGAAAAAAGAGTTACCATCCGTCTACCCAATAACCTACCTTCACCCCATGTCGCTCCTTTTAGTATGAAAGTCGTCGAAACTGGAGAAGCGTTTTTCGTTTTTGAGACGGAAGAAGATGTTCCTGATGAATTGTTGACTAGTCCTGTGGTTATGGCTGAGGATGTAGGTTAATTTCGTTGTTATCTAGATTAGAAACTGACCTTTTTGATTGGCAGACGAATTTAGATATCCCACCTTCACCACCACCATCTGATCAAGAATTCTTCAATGAAGTCCCTAACGAAATCTTGACTAAACAACCTTTTGGGGATACTGAACAGAAAATCGATCATAGTCATCACCACAATCAAAGACCTTTGAGTGACGTCGATTTCTTAGATCTCGATGCTCAGAGTTCGACAATACCCAAGAAGAAAAGTACGGATTCACTCTCATCACTTAATCTATCATCTGCAGTATCACCTTCATCAATATTGAACACCGCTTCGTCGTTGATTCCATCGTTTTTAACTCCGTCAACGTCAAAATCAGGTTCACCGGAGAAGGATAAATCTAAAAATCCAAGTCATGAGACGCAACCACCTCCTAATCCTATGGAAGCTGGACCGGGTGAATCACCAGAATTGCCTCAACACAACACCAAGTTGACTCATATCGATCGAAAAGAACATGTGGACGACGACGGTCAGTCAACATCAGAAGAGGTCGGTGACGAGTTGTTACCAAAAGTTAAAGCTGGTGAAGGTGATGGTCCTGAGGTACTTTATCAGAAAGACGTGGTGATTGATCCTAAAGGATATCATATTTCTCGAGGAGAATCGTCAAGTGATCTACCAAAAGAGGTGGAGAGAGACGAAGATGCTATCCCCCCACCCGATCCCCAAGCAAGCTTGGTAGAAGCCTTCATCCAAGATCTCATGGCATCCGCAAAACTACCTCTCGATTCTGAACCCCAAAGACCTCCAGTTGCATCCCGACAAACCGATCCAGCACTTCACGTCGAACCCGTTCCAACACCTATCCCCACCGGTCTTGAATCAGCGTCAAGCCCAGATCTACCAACCGCTCTCGAATCTCTTCATCTCGAATCCGATCATCCAGATATCACACCGACACCTTCACCCCGTCGACAGAGAGTTCAATCTGAACCCCCTGAATCCCCTCCAACACGTTTCCCAATTCTGGCAACTTCACCAACTAGACTATCTAGACCTCCCAACGGTGCTTTGTTGCCTTCAATGTCCGGTTTACAGGCCGTTGGAACGCATGCTGATATGGATTATGCTTGGGATTGGGGTAGATTACCTAGTCAATCTGGTGTTAGTGATCACGATGATGTGGATGATGAAATCACTCATATGGAGAGGAGTATGACATTACCGGCAAAAGTTGAATCTATCGAATCGGATCATCATCTTGATTTATCCCAGGTGCCACAAGGGAAATTGAAGAACGTTGAAGAAGACCCTTTCATGTTCGTTCTGGAGATGGAAGGTGGGAGACGTCATAATTTTGAATTGGCTTTGAGTGATGGGGAAGGATTCTTGGATGCTCATGAATCTGTGAGTTTGACCTTTCTGGGACTGGACTGATAGTAGGACGAGGAGATGACACGGTTCTTGAAGAATAGAGTTACGTTTCAGAGATTCATTGAAGATCCGCGTTTGGTCGATGATCCTCGTCTGGTCATTCGATATAATTCATTGTAAGTTCAATAGCCACTACATGACTGACGATAGGTATTTCACTTGGACAACTGGTTATCATCTGTTATTAGCACTAAGTGCATATAGACAATCCCTTACTCCACCGAATCTATCTTCTCCATCGGTCCCAGCCCAAGATGTCGGTACGGCACCTCGTCCGACCTCTGGTTACGGTTGGTCGAGATGGTGGAGACGTGGTCAGAGTGGTGCTACTGGAATCACTGAGCCTCCTCCACCACCCCCTGTTGATTCGGTCTCGACATTACCAATCGGAGAGAAGAAACATTATGCAAAGACTTTACGTTTGACCTCGGATCAATTGGTGGGTATCTTTTTTAGGTTGTTATTGATTTGATAGAAACAACTTGATTTGAAACCTGGACCTAACACCATTTCTTTCTCTGTTACATCGTCCTATTCGGGTTTAGCGACTTGTACAGCAAGAATCTTTTTATGGGAAGATACGGATCAAATTGTGATTTCTGATATTGATGGGACTATCACAAAGTGAGTCAATGGTTTGAGATCGGAGTTAACCCCAGATCCGACGCTCTTGGACATGTGTTCGCTGCTATCGGAAGAGATTGGACTCATTTGGGTATAGCCAAACTCTACACCGACATCCATAACAACGGTTATAAAATGCTCTACCTGACTTCCAGAGCCATTGGTCAAGCCGATTCAACAAGGGAATATCTACGGACGATCATCCAAGGTAATTACAGGTTACCAGAGGGTCCAGTGATCATGAGTCCAGATAGACTCATGGCAAGTTTACATCGTGAAGTCATCATGCGTAAACCTGAACTATTCAAGATGGCATGTCTGAGAGATATCCAGAGGTTATTCGGGTCACGAGCTAAGGAAGCGTTCTTTGCTGGGTTCGGTAATAGGATAACGGACGCTATGAGTTATAGAAGTGTTGGGATTGAGACGGCAAAGATTTATACGATCGATTCCACTGGCGTGGTGAAGACTGAATTACTTCAGGCTGCGGGTCATAAAGGGAGTTATATACAATTGGTACGTCATGTCGGAAATTCTTACTTTGCTAACGTGATAGAACGATTTGGTTAATGAAGTTTTCCCACCTGCTTCAACAAAAGTTCGACCTGAATATACAGATTTCAATTTTTGGAAACCGTCATTTGCAGATATACCTTTACCGGATCTAACGCCGCCTTCACCAGCGTTATCAGTTCGTTCAGACACTTCATCCAGATTATCAGTGTTAGGTAAAATCACAGGTATCGGTCGAAGATCATCTAAACCATTACTCCCGACGAACAGTAGTAACACTGAACCCTCTTCGAGACCTAGTAGTCCGTTAATTGGACCTGCGATGACACCTGACGATTTGTCAGAGGACGAAAGTGATTATAGGACTAGGAAATCTTCCATGCCTGGTAGTTTCGATGATGGTGATTTCTTCCCGGCGTCTTATGCTGATAGAGAACAACAACGGGCTGAGGAAGGGAGAAGGGAGGTACATGGACATGGGGAGGTGGGGGATGGTGAGGAAGAGGTGGGTGGGGTTGATATTGGATCTGGAGATAAGGGGGTGGCTAGACATGATGACTCTTTTGACGATTTTGATGATGATCTGTTGGCTACCGGTGAAATGGCTAATGTTCCTTTTGATTAGATGGATGTTGTAGCATTGGATTTTGGATTGGTATGCATCGATTCAGATATGATTTTGTGGCATATTGTTCGATTCAATTGATTCATCTTTCGTCTCTATCGTTGTGTAATTCAACTCCTTCTACAAAGGTTCCTCGATCGGATCAGGTCCTACGTTAACTCCACCAACTGAATAAGAGAAGAAGAGAACTTTCATGGCTAAAGCCATACCAGCGTGTAGGACTATCACGGCGATGATAAGTAATCTAGCCATTTTATTATCTGCGTTGGCTAGGACTGGATAAATATTCCTAAATCTAAAGGTACGGATCAGTCATTGAACTCTAAAACATGACTCACAAGAACAACCCAGAAACAGCAGCACCAACACCGACAGCAACCCAACGAAGTATCCCGACAGGTATCAAACAAACCAAAGAAACCGGAATGAAAACCGTCATCGCATACCCGTAAATCCCTAAAGCCTCAACCAAACCCCAAGAACTATGTCCATCAGTTCCAGCTTCTACGTCGCTCAATCTGAGATATTTCGTGATAGCCCAAAGGATCGTTGGGAGGAGGAGACCGTAGAAATAGATCAACGAGGTTGAAGTGGAGAGAAGCGGGAGGTTGGAGGATGATTCTCCAGAGGTTAGGTAGGTCGTTATACTTGATGTTAGGGTTGAGGTCATGTAGAGAATTAGGATTAGGGTGGTTAACGTCCAAAATGGTCCTAATACGGTTGTTCAGTTTATGTTGATTTTGTTTATTCCCCTTACCGTATAAATCGATTTGACCTTCACAGATATCTAAAATGAAGCCTTCTCTTGGTATCATAGAATTCAAATTTCGTTTAAGAATGATCGAAGTGTCAACATCGAAATAACACTAAGTTGGACTCGATCAGGTCTGTTGAAATGTATTTCCATTGGACTTACTTGGTAATAAGCAATATCGAAAGGACTGAATGGGACGTTAGGTGAATCCTGGACCAGAGGGGAATTCGCTCGATTAGTCGCTGGATCTGTAGATAAGAATGCTAGTTGAGTTATCAGTTTAATCAAATGGTACTCAACGAGGGAGACTTACTCTGGAATTGAAGGCCTGTTCCACCTTGACCCCCGATATCTCCTGCTGACTGTTCCGGGGTTAGAAGGTTTCTCAAGACTGTTGATTGGTCTCGTACTCACGTCTTCATCTACGTCTACTATTGCGTATCCCTGTGACATCTTTGAGGATGGTTGTTGAGATTGAGGTTTTATTGTTGTTGTTGTATCGCTGTGAACACGTCGGAACTTGAGGTCGATTGTTAGGCGCGCTGTGGTGATGTTTAGGCGAGAGATGCTCTGACCGTGGCAGTGATATACGAACTCGTACAGAGTGTCTCAATTCGGGACACGCTGGACTTGAGCAGAAAACGTTTGCAGGCCATGCAATGCTATTCATTATATCGTTTCCCTATTTCTTTTGCACCAAAAGAGAACCGTGCATGTTTCATTTCAAAAGTTAAGAACTATAATTACAGTACCCGACCAAAACGACCAGTTTCATTGTTCATTCTCCAATGCAATTCCAAATTCTCCACCTAATAAGCATACAACAATTTATGTTCAGGTTGGTTGATTAACTTCTTGTTCATACGTTGTAGCCACAAACGCATGGCCCAAGTACAGATGATGACACCACCGACGAAAGCTGAATTAGCTATCATCGACATTGAATATCTTGGACCGTCCGACGCAGGATATAGATACGGGGTGTAAGCGAAAGAAGCCATGGAGATACAATTGACGATTGATAATGAGGCAGCTTTTTTCTCTGGGGTTTGACCACAGGTAGCGGAAACCCAACCGAGGATGATTGAATTAGCTGAATAAGCACCGATGGCGAATAAGAAACATGCGATATATCTAGGTGCAGTTGATAGTGTCGTCGCAGCCAATATATATCCAATCAACGCAATCACCATACCGAAAGTGATATGCCAAGTTTTTTCGTTGAATCGACCAGAAGACCAACCTAGCAGAACGGCGAAGAACCCTGATGCGAGATACGGCGGACAGGTGAGGACTAGGGTTAGTGTGGTGGAGTAACCGAGAGTTTTGACGACAGTTGGGAAGAACGAATTGAAACCGCAAGCTGCTAGATGTAAAGATTGGAGGACTGCGAATAACCATACTCGAGGATCTGATAGGGCTTGTTTGAATCCTGCAAGAGTACCCCCGGACTCCTGTCTGTCGACGGTATCTCTATCCATTCTGTCTTGGGCGATTTGACGTTCTTCGGGAGTTAACCAGCGTGTATCGAGTGGTCGATCTGGTAACATCCAGATACCGACGATGGCGACTCCGAAGGTTACTATGCCTAAGATTATGAACAGCCAACGCCAACCTGCTATACCGTAGCGACCTGAGAGTGTTGAGAAAACAGCGGCTGAAATCAAACCAGCGAAAGATGTTGCGAAGATATTTGCGGAATAGAGAATACCTTGGTAGTGTGAGTATTCGGATACTATAAGTAAACAATGGGACCTACCGATACGAGTAGCGATCTCTCTACGTGTATAGAAGAGGGATAACAGATAGATGGCACCCGGGTAGAATGGAGCTTCAGTGAACTAAACAAGGGTTAGTATCAAGAACGAACACGGATGGTCAAACTTACACCAAGCAAAAATCTGACGGCCAGCAGTTGTTCGAAATTCTTTACAGCCCCAGTACTAGCACTAACGACAGCCCAAGCCATCATCCACCCAGCCATCCAAAGCGAAGGCCGAATGAATCGTGTAGTCATCAACATATTAGATGGAATCTGGATAAGGCAGTAACCGACATATAAAACCGAAACACAGATGTTGAATTGACTACCTGTCAGACCTAGATCTGGTGTAAGAGTATCAAGATTAGCGTTGGCGATGGCATTTTGATCGGTTTTGTTCAGGTAATACATGGCGAAAACTATTGGCATGATATGCCAATCGATTTTTCGAAGGACTCTTTTTTCTTCGTCAGAGACATGGAGTTGGGTACCGAATTGATCGACTGCCACTTCTTCGCCAATAGGTTTTTCGGTGTGGTGGGTAGAACCGGTCTCTAGATGTTCGACATCAGGCTTTGAATCTATATCATCGAAATGTGAGTTCTGAGTTGGGTTCGACATTAAAGTTATTCTTTGAGAGCTGTAGAGGATAGGTAATTGGTGGTTTTGAATTTGAGTTGACCCAGGAAATCGAGTAGAGCTTGGGGGTCCATGGGGTCTTCCATTTTTCATCACCTTTTATGTGTTTCCCTTCTGTTGGATGTTTTGCTCTGAGAGAGATCATTCCGGTGAAAACGAAAATAGAAGGTTGTACGAATACGGATGCATGCATCCTTCTGAATTGAATTACCAGTGGTCAAGACTACCCGACGGAAGCATACTACCCTTGTGGCCCCGGATATCCATCCTCGGAGCGACATTGCCATCTGGAAGCTGAATTGGGGTCTTCCTAAACTCCTCCTTAGCTCGACTTCAGACATATATAAAGAGCAGATCAAGACGCAATGTACTCCTCATCAAATAAATCAGCTCTCCATTCACTACAACACACTCACAACACTTTAAACAAAACAAACAGTAAGTAACCATCACATCAATAAGTCCTACACGACCCCTTACCCTTCTCCAGAAACTAAACAAAATGGCTATCTCCAACGGTAACTCTAACGGTAACTCCAACGGCCACTCCAATGGTCTCACCACCTTCCACAATCCAAAGGGACGTGTAGGTTTCGACATGAGTGGTATCACTCCAGCTCCAGTCACACCATTCAACGAAGATGGTTCAGTCGATTTCGAAGCCATCCAACGTCTAGGTTCATGGCTAGGTTCTATCCCAGGTGTCAAAGGTTTAGTCGTCTTGGGACACGCTGGTGAAGGTACCTTCCTCACTGAACAAGAACAAGTCGACGTCATCAAAGCCTTCGTCAAATCTGTCGACAACCGTATCCCAATTATCGCAGGTATAACCCGTGAAGGTAACTACGTTGCTGGACTCGAAGCCAAAAGAGCCAAAGACGCTGGTGCAGCCGCTGGTTTACTTTATCCATCCCATGGATGGCTCCGATTCGGTTATCAAAAGGGAGCACCTCAAGCTCGTTACAAGGAAATCTACGAGGCTTCTGGTTTACCACTCATCCTCTTCCAATATCCCGACAACACCAAGTGCACTTACGATCTACAAACTCAACTCGATATCCTCGCTCAACCAGGTGTCTTCGCTATGAAAAATGGTGTACGAAACATGCGTCGTTGGGACGTCGAAATCCCAATCATCAAAAAAGCTAGACCTGACGTCTACATCCTTACCTGTCACGATGAATATTTGCTCCACACAACTTTCGACACTGACGGTATGCTCGTTGGTTACGGTAACATCGCACCCGAAGCTCTTCTTGAACTTATCGATGCCGGTAAACGTCACGATTATCCAGCTGCTCGTGCTATCCACGACCGTCTCCTTCCAGTCACCAGAGCTGTTTATCACAGAGGTTCTCATATGGAAGGTACCGTCGCTCTCAAGCATGCCCTCGTCGCTCGTGGAATCTTGAATCACGCTACTATCAGAGGTACTCTTTTACCTCTTGATGAAGGAGCTGATCAAGAGATTTACGCCGCAGTCAAGGCCGCTCAACTTTCTCGTGTTGCTTAGGTATTTCATGTCTTCTGTGGTTATGTAACTCTGTAGCAGGTTTCTATGCATTTGTTGTCTTTCTCAATTTGAGTTTCGCTTTATTATTAGATTCTATGCGGACACGGTACGATGCATCACATATAGAACTCCAAAAGGCTATGAATTCGTTATAAACCTCCCTGAGCTCCAAAAAACCCCATGTCATTAGAATCCAGTGAAGGCATCATACCATAATTATACAGATCAGCGAATAAGTCTGAAGGCGAACCACGACGAGAAGGTAAAGGCCCAAAGATGTTATCGAATCTTCCTTGATCATTCTGCTCAACCGCGCTTGGATCTTCATCGATCGTCGTAAGATTCACATCAATCTCCGCTACGCCTCCATTTTCCAATACTTGAGGTGTGTAAATCCCTACAATAGACGCGAATTGAGTCGCTATTTTGAGTAACAACCTGTACGTAGGTGCAACACCCATCGTGGGGTTATTCGTCCTACTTAGTAATTCACTGACTAGATCGGCATCCGCACCGAAATCCACCTCGTCAGACATGGACCTATCTTGACGTCGCAAGTGTGGTAAACAAATCACGAAGATTGAATGATGTAGGTAGTACAGATCTAACCACACTTGACCTTCGATAAGATTTTCTCGACCAAGTCGACTGAGACATCTGAGCACTGCTCTAGCAGCGATGACTGATCTGTTGGCAAGTGCTTGAATGGTCTGAGGGAAACTCGTAACTTGACCAACTGGTGTTGCTGCATTGATGACTTGATGATTGGCGAAACACAGTAGAAACGCCCGACCGATCAGAGAATGAGCATGAAAACATGCAATATGAAGTAAAAGTCTGTTTCTGAAATGTTTCTTCTGTCCACTACGTTCGAAAGAATCTACCGCTCTGAGTGTCAGATGACTAGGTAAAGTCTCCCGCCATTTATCCAATTGAGATTCGAGATTCAAAGCAATCGAACAAACACCTTCCAGAAACGAACTATCCTCCCATCGAGCTGAGACTGAAGCGATGAACCGTTTGATCTTGGTGGAAAGTTCAGTAAGAGTGACACTAGCGGCTAAACAACCTGGAGGCATATCTCCAGCCTCTGTTAGATATTGATCGTCGGGAAGACGAATTGAAATATCAATCAAATCTGTACACGAAGGTCGTCCCAGTACCAGGGAAATATGTTGTTCGAACATGTGAAGATTCCACCATATCATACGTCTAGTGTTTCGGTCGATAACTGGAATCTGAGCGTTGTCGCCATCTCGATGAAGACCTAGAGCTATCGCAGATCGAGCTGCTTGTCCCACCAGCATCCACGCGCCATTCCTTTCACCGGCGTTGTGTTGATACAATGACAAAAGGAGCAGAGCTTGAACGCTGGCTATACTGGGACTCAAGTTAAGTCGAGGTAGACCATCCCATACGACGAGCGAGAGATATCGATGTTGAATCGGACGCATGCGTTCGTACTGACCAGGAAGCGCTTCAAGAGATAACGCCCCAAGTACGAATATCATCCATAACGCACTCATCCAGCCAACTTGAGCGTAAACAGGCTTTTCACCGTTTTCATTGGAGGTTCTATTTTGCGAAAGCCAGGTTCCATCTCTCCACATTGAGTCGTATTGACTCTCAAACGTCAATCGATGAAAAATCGGAATATTCAAATGTACCCGTTGAAAAAATGCTTGTAAGAGTTCATCGGCGATCCATCGAGGTGGAAGAGAATCTTGAAAAGGTTTACCAGAGACTGGAGTTGACGGTATCCAACTTGTAGGACCTTCTGGGGAGTTTATGAGGGTATTTGAATTTTGGGTTCGGTCCATTTCACTTGACCCAGTTTTGACATCGTTTGCTGGATGGCCATCGATGCTTGCTTCCAAAGCCTTTGATGTTCTATAACTAGTGAACTCTGCTGCATCCAGTAGTCTTCTAAAGAAATCGTCATCGGTTGAGATACTGACCATGTCGGTCTTCGTTACTACCTGTCGAGCTGCCATGGCAAAATAAATCGTACTAGATGGACCGACGTAATGAGATCCACCGTGAGGTGCAGGCAAGAGTTTCCCTTCGGGGATTTTGAAAATCTGATTCAAACCGTCTGAAAGAGATTCTTGGATATTGTCGGAGGATAAAAGAGGAACAGCGTGTGAGGACGAATAGGGCCGGGTGGTGCATGATACCGGATCGAGAAACGTTGTTTGAGGTTGTGGATCAGAAGGAATTGTAACAGATTCCGACTGTGGAGGGAATAGCGATGACCATTCAGGCTGTCCCTGCTGTTGACCTTCATCAAGCAGTTTATAAAGATCGTCCGTTGACAGTAAACTCGAAAGATGGATACTCGGAAGAGCGCGATCCAACAAAAGTTCAAGCACTCGACACCGTCTCTCCAATTCCCCAAGTTCTTCCGACGTCATATGTACTCTTTCCTTTCTCGGCAAGAGTGATTCACATTTCGACCCAGATTCTTGACAAGCGGTACATGTTGTTTCATCGTCTTCATTGGTACTAGAGCTGGAACGAATACATCTGATTTTACGTTTCTTACATCGATCACAACTTATTGCAGCTCGCTGTCGAAGTTCGTCTGGTACCCTACGTTTCTTGTTAGGTGGTTTTGATGATTGTGATGATGGTGATTGACTTTGGTCATCGATTTGAGAGGTCCTATGGTCAGAAGTTGATACTAGAACTCTCTCGTTGTTTGACATTTAATGTTGTTGGAAGTTGAATACGAACCATGGGGGATGTGGGGCACTAAGGGGAGATTGACGGGTAATAGCTTCCATTTTAGGCGTGCTAAACTGCGGTGTTAGGCTGCCCACCATTTGGCGTGGTACTCGTTCAATGTTGTTGAACTGTATCTACAAATTAAGTGTTCTAGTTACCATGCATGCTGTTAGGCCAAGGGGTTAGTTATCTTCTAGGGCTCAATTACATAGCTCCGTTCCGATGACAAAGTTCAAGTGGCAAACAACTGTTTTCCTGATACAAGTAAGTTTGTCCATTCAGACACAAAAAACCCACCCGACGTTCAAGACAAAAATTAAAAATGATATTGGTGGGAGGGTATGACTTTGCAGATTCGGCAAGTCAAGTTCATTTTCTCGTTGTAAGACTGGAAATTATTTCTCTGGGAAAAAGGAATGATGGTGTCCTAGCACAAAGCCCCAGGTGGCGGAAGGGAATAGAAGATAATGTCTTCGTTTGATCTGGGAGTAGCTGATACATACGCCTAACAGATGATTTGTACTTCAGCTAGCTTAAGATTGAGAGAATAGATCGGTTGAGCTCATTTCTAAAGATCGCAACAATCTCCGAATAATGTTATTCGTGGTTAGAACTTCAGAGTTGGATTAGCCTAGAATAATTTGTGTCCGAGAAAAGTATATAGAAAAAGTCAGTTAGAAGGTTGAATTGATGATCCGGGAACAATATTGATAATAAGGATCACTTCGAACAACAGAATCTGTATCTCTGAACTCAAGTGTACGAGAGATGCATAGGATTTAGATACGAGCGTTTAGCTACGTATCACCTGCATTGGAGCGATTGTTAAACTCGCTGTTCCAGCAACGTCAAATTCGTTGGTGGCGTTTTGGTCTCGAGTGTAGCTACTGCCCACTACTGTAGCAACGTAGCAGGCTACTCAGTGGACTGAAGATATAGAGGTAAAGTCTGGCATCTTAAAGAATCTACTGTATGAAACGTGCTATCATCTGCCAGAATCAACTGTAAGTAACTTAGAAAGTCTTGGCAATTCCTGATTGACAGTGTGGCATTCCCGATCTTCGTCGAATGCCGTAACGCCAAGACTTGAAATAATGTGCTTCATCTACGAACGTGTCGTGAATTTGTAATTGACACTCCAATGATCTAGAGACTTGTCAAAAACCACAAGAACGTTCATGTAGATATGGTCTAGACTCGTGGGTTATAACCCGTTTGGGTATGACTTCAGCAGGACGATCGGAGTCATAGGTCGCCACTTACTATTATGTAACAACCCCAGAAATGGCATTACAAAATCGAGAGTTACCTAGGCGGCAGCTAAACGTAGACCAACGATCCCCTCTAACCACTCCAGTAAAATGTAAAAGGGTAGGGGCACATGTGTATCCCTGTCTTCTATTGTTTGTCTCACGCTTGGCATCGGGCATAATTAGAAAAAACTGAGCAAGAATCCGATACGTACTACTACATATAGTCAATGACCCAACCACACCCACTTCTTCCTCCTCAGAGAAAAGTAATCAACTCAAGATGCTCGCTACACAACTTTTCGCCGTTGCTGCTTTCCTAGCTACTTCAGCTTACGGTCAAACTTTCAGAAGAACCGCTGCTTGTCCTAAATTAGGATGTGTCTTCCCACCTGTAAGTATATGTACTAAATGTTTATCGGACAGGTCCTCATGCTAACTACCACTTAGGATCAAACTGACTTCATCGCCGGTCGTAAGTCTGACCATCAAGTCCTCGCACGTGAATTCCATTGACGACTTGTAGAAACCTTCGATATCCGTATCGAAGTCCAGGCACCAGTCAACGGTTCAGAAGCTTATAACGGTGGTGTACCCAACCCAGATTTCCAAATCACCATCGGTGGTCATGGTGGTCAAAAGACTGAACTTTCAAAATTCTTCGGTATCGCTGATCCAGCTGGTGAGTTACTTTTGCTTACAGATTAGATCAAAACTGATACCGTGATAACCAGTCGAAAAATACAACTTCACCTACTACACCGACTTGTTCGCTTCCGAAGCTAAAGCTCCTACCCCAGTCAATGTCCTCTCCAAATCATACCGTAACATCCAACTCCACAACCCCGGTGTCTACGATGTTACCTTCACCTACAACAACGGATCAACCACCAACGTCAAATGGGAGGTTATGCCCATCCCAGCTGCCAAAAAGGCTAAGAACGTCATCTTCTTCGTTGGAGATGGTATGGCCGGTTCAATGGTTTCAGCCGCTCGTCTCTTGGCACACAAGACCATCAACGGAAAATACCAATCTAAAATGAAATTTGACGAAGCCCCAGCTTACGGTTCCCAAATGACTCACTCTCTCGATTCATTCATCACTGATTCAGCCAACTCTGCCACTGCTCTTTTCGCAGGTAAAAAATCAACCGTTAACGCTCTTAACGCTTACACCGACTCTTCGGGTAAAGCTTTCGCTGTTGCCAAATTCGAAACCGTTTTCGAAATGTTCAGACGTATCACTGGTGGTCAAGTTGGTATCGTTTCAAAGGCTTACATCGCCGATGCCACCCCAGCAGCCGTTTGTACCCATACTTCCCTCCGTTCACAATACACTACCATCATTGAACAATATCTTAACGGTGTTTCAGGTAACTACTCTTGGTTCCCTTGGCAAGGTGTTGATCTTCTTTTCGGTGGTGGTGCCGAAAATTTCCTCGCTGGACCAGGTAACGGTAACGTTTCTCAATTCGAAAGATGGGGTCAATACGGTTACCAAGTCGGAATGAACAACACTCAACTCCAAGCTTTCGACAATGCTCAACGTGCCCTTGGTATCTTCACCCAAGGTAACGTTTCAACTTGGTTGGACAAAAACATTTACAAGAACGCACTCGATCTTGCTATCAAACCTCTCGGTGGTCGTGGTGCTTACGATCAACCAGGACTCAAAGACATGACACTCAAAGCTATTGACATCTTACACACTCGTGCTAAAGCTAGAGGTACTGGTTTCATGTTGATGTCTGAAGCCGCTCTTATCGATAAAGAAATGCACGTTTTGGACATCGATCGTGCTCTTGGTGAAGTTCTTGAGCTTGATGACACCGTTCGTGCAACCCTTAAACACTTGGAAGAGATTGGTGAATTAGAAGACACTTTGGTTGTTGTCACCGCCGATCACGGTCATGGATTGTGAGTGACTTGAAGGAGGATTGGACTGACATAATAGCGATGTTTACGGTTCAGCTGATACCGAATATCTCGCCCAAGCCTCCTCCGACCGTGCTAAAAGAGGTGCCGTCGGTGTCTACGTCAACTCCGGTCTTTCTGCCTACACCGTACCAAACAACACCAACCCAACCTCCCACGACATCACCGTCGGTCCTCAAGGTGAAGGTTTCCCAGTCACTTGGGACCCAAGATACACCATTGCACACGGTTGGGCCGCAATCCCAGATCACAGAGAACAATTCGCTGTCCACAAAGATCACGAAAGAGTTCCAGCTGTTTCCAACTCATCAGGTTACTTCTTCAACCCAGCTGATAACGCTCGTGGATTCGCTATGACCGGTAACCTCGATACCACCGAAGGTCAAGGTGTTCATTCATTGGTCGATGTCCCAGTTTACGCTTGGGGCCCAGGTCACGAACTCTTCAGAGGTGTTATGAACTCCCCAGATCTTGCTTTCAAGGTCGCTGAAGCTCTTGCCCTCGGAAGAACTTCAAACGTTACCGCTCCTTACAAGAAGTAGGGTGATTTTTAGAAAAAAGAAGGACTTTTTGTCTGTGTTCAGAGAGGTTGAAGTTTGATATGTATTGATCGCGAAAAAATCTTATAATAGAGATAGAAACTTTAAATTATAATAAAGATGTAGTTGAGTATACAAGTAAAAGTGTTCGAAAGAACGTTCAAAGAGCCACGTAGTTTGTGCCACTATTCCAAATCAACAGTTCTAAGATTAGAAAGTTACTTGACCATCCTGTCATTTTTACCAACAACCAATGTCGACCTCAACCCCCCAACTCCCCCTAAAAACCTACTTCTCCCTCCTCTCCTACCTAACGCCCTTACTACTAAGCTCCTTCCTAATCCTACCCAGATCATCAACATTCCTCCTAACAAATTCAGCTTCCCAGAAAACATCAGTTGATCGACCGGAACATCCATTCCTGACCCCATTAACATCTAATGTATTGAACACGCTACTATGGGATTGTTTGGGTATCTGGATCTGCGTCATGTGGTGGGGTCAACATTTACGGGGTTGGTGGTCGTTACCTGTTACGGGTGGGGAGTTGAATGATGAGCAGGTTGTTAAGGAACGACAAGAACGGGTTAAAGTTACTTTTGATGTGAGTTCTGGAGTTGAAAGTAATTCTCTATGTGAGGAAGATGAATAACGACGTGACGCTTTTAGAGACTGAAAGACGCAGCAATAGCTACAATTGGATCATCAATCCTGTTGACACCAATAATAATTTCTTTCGGTGCACCATTAAATTCGTATGTCCACTGTCCCAAAAACAGTCAAAAAACTAATCCCTAAACAGATATCTGATACATACATATCTACTCTCGCTACATCTCTCATTACTCTTAGTATGGCCAGTAATCCATGCTTTAGGCTTACCGTCATTATACGATAAAGGTGTATACGACAGATACAGATTAACGAAGTTAGTGTGTGAATTTCGGTAAGCCCTCGTATCCAACCTCTCAAGTTATTGTGCTGATCATCGGTGATAGCGCCGATAATCCATTAGAACGATCGGTAGTTTATCCAATAGTGGGAACGATCATCGGAACCTGGTTAGGGGTCTTACCTATTCCATTAGATTGGGATAGACCATGGCAGGTCAGTTGCTATCAACAAATGGTATGACCTTAACTGATTGACGATTAGAGTTATCCACTTACACCGATGTTTGGATCCTTGGTCGGATTCATCGTTGGTGGTTATGTCTCATTTGCACAATCAGCTTTCGAAGTTTTGAAACAAGACGTTAAAGATGATCAAGCTCTTCAAGCTCAATCTAGTTCTACCACTAAAAAGAAGACCAAGGGGAAAAAGGGCAAAACGGCGTAAAGCTAGGAAATGAAGATTCTAAAAAATCCATTCTAATCCTACTTGAATCTGATCCATTCAACACTAGACTCCGTCATATATGCATTAATGTTCAAATCAAATGTCTGTTCAATATAAAGAAAAATACGATGCTAGCTAATTGTATGAAAACATGATTTTTTTTGTTTTTTCCGGGGTTTTCGTATTCGTTTTCGTCATTTATGTTTTAACAAATATAACAAAACATGATAGAATCAACATCCAAATCTAGACACAAAGACACACCCGCCTCCAATCCTCCAATTTAATCCTTGATCAAACGTAACCAAACAGTTCCCAACATTGATTTCTCTCTGACAACTTCCCAAGGGGCGATCAAACATTTTCTAGGATCCCCACCGCCCAAACGTCTTTCCATGTCAATCTTGCCTTCAGCCGTACCTTCACTTTCTAGACTGACTAAACCTTCCCATTCGTTGGCGACTGTACCACCCCCAACTGTTCTTTCACCTGCGTTAACTTGGAATCCCGCTACATGGAGATAACGTTTGGCGGAGAGTCTGGCACCCGATGCAACTGTCACGTCGCGTCTGTCGTAGGCTAATCTCATTGACGAGATTGCTTGTTGAGCGTATTGAGCTAGATTCAGGAAGACGATTTGGGGTGATGGTAGGAATGGATAATAGTACGATGGAGGTAAGGTAAAGGCGTCGATGTAGGATGGTAAATGTCCAGTTGGGCTATATGTGTATTCAAGTGGAACCAAGAAATGTTTGGTATTGGGGACAAACACCAAAACATGTTCAGTCGTCATTGGTTGACGAATAGCAGTGTTAACCTTCAAGTCAGTCTCAGTTCAAGTATCGTGACTTACGACCAAATCACCTAAACGTAACCGTTTGAGTGCACCGCATTTCTCCAATTCCCTCACAGCGAAAAAAGCACCCTCAGCAGAAGGCCAAGTAGGTACACTTTCAGACAACGGTACGAAAACTCTCAAAATAGGAGCACGACCTAAAGTGTACGGAGGAGGTCTTTCAAAAGCAACCTCAATCCTAGGTGGCGGTGTATGATTGAAATTACTTCTATGAGTCGGTGAACCGAATCGACCAACTGGTGAATGAGCACCACCAAGTTCAGATCTTCTACTTGATCTTCCGGCATCTGAAGTTGACGCGAAAGACGCTCGATGACTTCTGGATCCACCTAGACCGTTACCACCACCGATTGGCGGTGGCATTGGTAACCCAGCCGGGAAACCTGGAACAGGCGGCGCGTTCCTATCAACAGCAAAAGAGCCTCTATGACTGAAAGCAGAACTAGTTGACATTCGTTGATTATATCCAACCGAGGGACTGGATTGAACGGAGAAAATCGATCCTGGTCGTCCTGATTCTGAAGACGTTCTTGATCGAGTCGTTGGATCGCCATGAGTACGGAAACCGTATCGTTTAGCGGTAGGGAAGGACACAGGTGGTAGAGCAGCTTTACCTTGCAACATTGGAGCTGCGTACGAAGCAGCGGATCCCGTGACGTTGGTAGTCATATCTGAACGAATTTCCATCCCAGTCGTCGTGCTGTTACTTCGTTTCCTACCGAAAGCGAATGAAGTCACGGAAGCGATCGATCCAATCGACCCTCGTCGACGAGCTTTACGTCCAGTATCGACCGGTGGACTGATAAGCTCTTCTTTAGGTTGTGAGCCTAGAGGTTCGGGCATGATGATTTCCACCAAGCGTTCTGTTCGAGGCATTTTACCAGGAGCCGTCGATCCAGCATCTGATCCAGCTGCACTACTAAGTCTAGATTTCTGATTGAAACCACCAACGGATGACATGCTGGCGACTGAATTCGAATAAGGTAAATTCGGTGCAGTCATCCCTTCATCCTCGAAAGGTAATGGTGTAGAATTTGGGAAAGACGACGGAGGAAGTTGCCGCAGATGAAGCACAATCAAGGTATGCGATAAACAAAGATGTTGGAGAAGACCATGGTATTGAGATGAATAGGTTGAATAACCCGATGGATCGTGTAAAAGAGATTCCACTGCATGTCAGTAGCTAATCCAAACTCAATGAACTCACAAAATCCTTCCCAAACCGTCAAACCAGGCCAAGTCCTTCCTCTTTCTTTATCAATCTGAACCCCCCATTCCTTCATAACCCAACGACCAACCATTTCACCCGTAAACTGTTTCCTAACATTGTCCGAATAACCCATCAAAGATAAGAAAGAATTGATCGACAAAAAAGGTAAAAGATGACTAGCGATTTTAGGATGCGTAACGATCAACGAAAGTGAAGCTGTGCCAGTACCCCTAGGTCGAGGTGATGATCTCGCTGAACTGTTGATTGTCTGTAATGAAGGTCGATTGAATGAAGTTGGTGGACGAGATTGGGCAGAGACACTTCGAAGTTGGGGTTGGAGAGATTGGTATGCTGTAGGACTGGAAGTGAATTGACCAGAAGAAGAGAAAACGGGACTAGCCAACGGTGACGAAGCTACACGTCTTCCAACGGCCGATGAAGATACTCGAGGAGGAAGTTGACTAGGGGGTAAGACAGGTGAAGTGTTGAGACTATAGGAATCGACTTTGGGCGATAAACCAGGTGCGACCTCGTTTGCCCATTTTTCAATAGGATTTCTAGCTGGTTCTAGAGCGGGAAGATGGACTGGTATAGCCACAGGTATAGGCTCCTTCTCCCTTGGATCCTCCAAAGCAGGTAAAGTAGCTGAACGTGGGAAATCAAAACTGATAGGTTGTTGAGATAACCTTTTTTCGTCTTCAACGACCAAAGCCAATTTCGAGTTATCATCCGGAATAACAATCTTCGGTCGTCTCTTATCGCTAGATTGGGAAGGTCGCCTCTTTCTCGTACTATCTGCTGAATCCCTTCGTGCAATGGATTTTTTAGCACTATCAACAGAAGTTTGAGAATTTCGTCTTCCCGTTCCATCGTTACTTGCAATGATCGTAATAGTGTTTTTAGGTGAAGTAGGTGAGATCTGTTTAGGTTTCTTACCGTCCGCCAAAGTCAACGTAGAGATGGAAGTAGCCAGAGCAGGAGGCTGAGGAAGTGGTCTCGAAGCTCGTCTTTCTGATTTAGCTGGGGTAGAGGTCCCACCATTCTGCATTGAAACAGCTTTAGCATAAGCGCTAGCTTCAGTGGTTCCATCCGCGGGTTTCGTGACACGTTCGTTGCTGGGTGAGGAAGACGGTTTGGGGAAATAAGAAGAAGACGGTCGATTGATTGCAGCCTTCGGAGTAACTCCGTTGGGAGTTTCTGATGATTGTCTAGAACCAGGTGTAGCGTTAGCTTTTGGAGTTTCAGCTCCCAAAGCAGCCCATGGTGGACGAGTTGTCGAATTGGTTCGTCTAGCACTCATGACAGGTCGGTTCTCAACTGGCAGAGAACTTTGTCGATTGGGTCGGACAGCCGGTGCAGCACCGTTAGGTAAGAGATGTTCAACAATTTCCATTCCGTCTGCATCGTCGAATCGTGATGTAGTGTGTGACCTAGGTATAGTTTCTTGAGGAGTTGTGATACCAAACGCAGTTAGATCATGATTCTTTCCGTTAAGATTTGATTGAGAATGAGAGGGACGAGGTGAGGAGGTGGCGATAACTTCCAAAGAAGCTTTAGGTGGTATCGAAATCGAAGAGGGGCCTAACTGTTAATCAAAAGTTTAACATCTAAACTTACCCATAGCCTGTCTACCCAATCGCTCATTCGACGTACGTTTCCCATTCGTAACCAAACCATTCTCCCCATTAGATTTAGGTTTAGAAATCTCAACACCCAAAGCACCCAACGTAGGAGGTTTTGAAAAGTCCATAATCTTCTGTGAAGGAACAGGGGCGTATCTACCTTCATCGTAAGAATCTCTTTTATTAGGCGGTGAATTATTAGGTGGTGAATTTAAAGCTGCATAGACAGGACCACGATTTTGATATGTAGGAGTAGTTGGAGTGTTTGATGATGATCTTGCGAAAGCTGCTGCTATAGGTGTGTGATTCGGTGAATAGGATGAAGGGGGGTGTGAATAGTTGGGTTGAGGTTTACCTGGTGTCGAGGGTACTATAGCGAGTTAGTGAGATTGATGAAACCAAATTAAACACCGGACCCACGTTTAGAATCTTTCTTTAGCCTCTCCCTTTCCCTGCTCTTGCTTCTTTCCTTTGAATTGGAATTGGAATTGATGGGAGCATGACCTGCTGGTAAGAACTCATAAGCTGGTCCACCGATATCACCATCACGTCTAACTGGACCACTTGCAGATCGCAACGTCGATTTTTTAGGTAAAGGTGGTTGCTGTTTCGAAGACGACGACGAAGGTACAGGAGGTGAAGGATGTGATTGGGACGATAAAGATAATCTTCGAAAAAAACCTGGTTTCTTTGGTGGAGGTGGTGGTGGTGAGGTCGTTGACATTTTGGTGTTTAGTTGTAATTGCGAATTGGATTGTGGGAGAGAATGATTTTTAATGTCCAAATTGGATTTTCCATCTAATTCAAAATCACCATCAACGTCAACATCAGGAATTGTCAAACTAAGATCAAGTCGATTTCGATTAAAACTAAAACGGTAGTTTAAATTATCAGATGTAGATTTTGATTTCAATAATTTAGTTGATGGGATTGAATCCTGGTTCGTGTTAACGTTATGACGACTATAATCTCTTGGCGCAAACAACGAAATGGATGTCAAAAGATTCTCTGATCTTGAACGACGAAAATAACTGATTGGAGGTGGTGAAGGTTTCAACGTTGAAACACCAGAAACGGAACTGAAAGATGAAATCGAAGAAACCGTCGATAGGTTATTGGATGATTGTCGTGAATTAGGTCGTGACCGTAACCGAGGTCGAGGTTGATCGGTGAGAGGTGCGAGATGGAGTAAAGAAATGGGTGGTGAGGGTGGATGTGAAGTTGGGGTTGGGGTTGACATTGGGAATAGAGAATTATAACATTGAGAATTAGTATATGCTAGAAGGCAGAGGTGTTGAGATCACTTACACCTTCCTCGTTTTTTTAACACTGCTAATCTGATGGAAGAAGCCCGACCTTTTTTACCACGAAGACGACGCCACCGCACACACCTCTAAATTGATTATTGAGGTCAGAGAAGTGTAGTTGAAACAATAACAGGTGGGAACGGTTTTTATTCACAGAGCGTTAAAACAAAAAGAGTGAAATGACTGGAATAAAACACCACGAAAAAAGAAAAATGACTAAAAAGCTAAACTAAAAAGTGAGAGTGAAAAGTGAAACACCATAAATTTATCATGCACTACACCGCAATCAGTGAGTCATCAAGTTGATGTAGTGAAAGGTTGAAAGTGATCGTTATCGTTATTATTATTGTATGCTATTATAGTGTATATGTCGTTTAAATGAGAATGATAGTGAAAGAAGGTGATTAAGAAATAACAAGTATTAAAGTGGTTCTTGGGTTGACTATTGATTAATGCCCGCCCTGATAGGAGATCGTCAGTGGCGCCTAGACTGTTACTTGTAGCACATCTACATATATCAACACGAATAAGAGTACAATGTTCAACATGAAAAATGTGTGACTATGGAATGAATCTATCTATGTACTCCTACTAAAAGAGAATGTGAGAAAAGGCATGAAAAAAGTGATTAAAATACAAACACGAAATGAAAAAAATGTAAAATCAACAAACAGTATCAGAAATCAAAAAAAAAGAACTACAACCTCAAACAGGAACTCCGTTCCCAATTCTATTCATATCCATCTGATCATCACCACCGCTTTCATCACCTTTAACAAAACTAACCCCTTGAACCGTACTTGATGATCTCCAAGTCCCACCGTTAGGTGGAGTCTGGGCGCGTCTCAAACCAGGAGAAGACGATCTCATCGGTGAAGAACCTCTGAAATTCCAACCTAAAGGTGAAGAAGGTCGATTACGGATGACTGGGGACGATAAAGACGGACCTAGTGGTCGATAACTAGGGATAGGCGCTAGCGTGGGTAACATGAAGGGTAAAGCGATTTCCTTGAGTAAAGGGTATGAAGATAAATTTCCTTTGACGGTTATTTCTTTTCCTTCACCTTCACCATGTTGGACACCGATATCGACATAGTTGTTTTCAGAGCCTGAATCAGATTCTGAATCGGAACCCTCATTCTGTGCTGAAGTCTCGACTGAATCATCTTGTTGGATGAGTTTGGCTTCGGCGGCGGGTAGCGGTTCACAAATGTGATTGTCTACTGTCAGTGGTGGATTTCCAAATCAACTCACATTTCTTGGTATGCGTCATACCCCCTTGTCGATAACATCTGAAGTCAGTCGTGGTGGATATATCAAACACCCACTTTCTTCCGAATTTACAATTCTCGCGATCCTTCACAGCAGCTGGTAAATTGATATCAGGTTTCTTCAATTCTCTCATCCACCATTCGACGATTCCAGCCTAAATCATCAGCAATTGATAATTTGATCAACTTACGCAAAGGACTTCATCGGCACATCCACCACAGATATTCTTATTTCCCGTGATACCCCGTTGCATCTCGTCAGCCATCCCACTTCTAAGTCTAAGATTGATATCTGCCCTCTCCATTAGTCCTAGAATACCGTTGGAATCGATAGCTTCAGGAGTCGATAACCATGAAACGATAGATACGAAAACAGATTCAGCTGTATGTGAAGTATCCTTGAAATAAGCGGCGAGATGATTCATTTCAGTCCAGTTATCACTAATGTCAATACACGTCTTTCGAGGTAAACCTACCGGAAAGCCATTGCCAACATTTCCGTTGCACCGTCTTCAATTGCCAAATGAAGTGGGCTCCAATGAGGTGCCATTTGGATCTGGGAAACAGGTAAACATCCACATGAATGAGCCTGGAGTCAGTTGAAGTCTTTCTTCAGAACGTACAGATGCATTGCAGAACCCTTCTCCGCATAGAGTACAGGAAGCGCTTTTAGGGCTATCTGACGGGGACAATTGATCACTAACAGTCAGTTACCAATCCCAGAATCCAACTCACCATCCAGCGCATAAACGATGACCTTCTGGACACATGGTATCGACTCTCAAACACAACTCTCTCTCAGCTGGAATTTCAAATCGAGGAACCTGTCGTCAACTCCAAACTTCTCCAAAACTCACTGGAATAGGACAACGCCAAGCCCCCTCACTAGTTGGATAGCATGATTTACAAGGTCTCCAGAAATCAGAAGCAGGAACTCGAGGTGGTGAAGGGGGGATTGGGAACTAACGTCAGTGTCAACGTAGGAAAATCACATACCTTGATTGAACCACCAGAATAAACAGCTTCAGCTTGAGATCGTTCGTTATCCGATCTCTTGGCGTTAGGTCTCTGAAGAAGGAAGACTTCTGTTAACTTTTTGAGCATCCTCATTGGTTCAGCTGATTTGATTGGGGTATGACGACAATGTGGACATGAAATTGGTGGAGGGACTGGATCACCTGGATGAAGGATCGCTGGATAAGGGGGGATGGACTGTGATGTTAGTTTTATTCAACGAATGAACTCACTTTAATCCAAAGTGTGACGCAGCTACCACAGAATGCATGTCCGCAGCCGTCGAGAACAACGGGCTGAGTTTCAGTACAACAAATGATAACGTCACTCACATCAATAAATAGTGCAGCACACATTCCACAACTAAGTTCATCCTCCATGGCTTGAATACTCTTGGGTATCTCTTCGTCTTCGTCATCTTCGTCATCTTCATTCCTGACTTCGACATGATTAACATCAACGTCATTCTTATCTTCCACTTCAACGGATCCAGTCAAAACGGGTAGATCGTTATGAATGGGTTGATCATTGTTGATATGGGTATCAGCCAAACTAGGGACTGGATCTGAATCGAAGAAATCGAAATCACCCTCCTGAACCAATTGAGAGATATCTAGAAAAGATGAACAAACTGTCAAATGTTTCTAACATACCTAAATCCATCCCCATCCCCAAAGGTTCTCGTGTATTGGGATGACCGTCAGAACCAGGGTTACTACCGCTACCGCTGCCTTCCGCAAAGGGCCAATCGACTTGAAAAGCAATCTCGTTATGGTCCTGCTCTATGTATTGGTCGATGATCCTTGCGATCTTGTTAGGTCTATCGGAGGATGTTGACAGAAGATCCATCTCGTCATCGTCACCTTCACGAGGTCTTGAGGGACTACGTAGGATGTCGGGATGCGTTATCTGTGTAAAGGGTGGCGGGATAGGGGGTGGTGAGGGTGAGTCGGACATGGTGAGAGGGGGGTTATGGTTGTTGATGTGAGTGGTTGAGTGTAGGGGATGGTTGTGTTGTTATGTATGAGTGTAGATGTTGATGTGAATGTGAATGTCAATGAATGATAGTAGACAGAACAATGGGGATCTGTGACTGTTCACAGCTACAGCTTAAACTCAGAGTGCACCTGCACGATACCAGCGAGATCAGTTTGATATTCAATTTACGTAATATCGCGTGACTACTCCCTGCGTGGCAAATCTACTCAACTGATAAAGTCTATCTCCGCAATTCTCCGTATGATTTTCCCAGAGCGTGGGTTTCATAACATACTCTTACGTAAAACACCACCATACAACAAATAATCAAATCCCGCAATTCTCCGTGTTATTTTTGGCTGATTGGGGTCTCATAACATACTCTTACGTAATATAATAAGATTATTTTGACGTCCACTCTGAATTTCAAGATCACTTATACTTGTCCACCCACTCACCCATCCACTCACCAACATGCCTAGAGAGATAGAACCACCTATCAATCAACTTGAATTCTTACTATCAGCTTTATCAGAAGGTAAAAGGTTGGATGGTCGATTACTTTTAGAACAGCGTGAATTCAGTTTAGAATTCGGTGATGAATTAGGATGTGTTGAATGTCGTTTAGGTAAAACTTCGTATGTAAAGTTTATTTCTATGTCTTGTTGGTTAGTCGGTCATCTAATTGGATTCGATTCTACAGTGTTCTCGCTCAAGTTTCAGCTACTATTGTCAAACCAAGGGATGATCGACCGTATGAAGGTTTTTTATTGATTAATTCTGAAATCAGTCCGATGGCTTCTAGTGTGTACGAAGCTGGGAGGTGGGTACTTCTTTACATCAACGTTTCACTACAAATTGACTACATTTCGATCTTCAGATCATCAGATGACGAAGTCATAATCACCAGATTATTAGAAAAGAGTATAAGAAGGACTGAAGCTGTTGATCGTGAAGCGTTATGTATATTAGCGGGGGAGAAGGTAAGTCTTTGGTTGTATCTTGAATCGATAAATTGACAACTATCTAGGTCTGGCAACTTCGTTTAACACTACATTTCTTATCGGATTCTGGAAATTTATTGGATTGCGCTTCGATAGCTGCTATGACTGCTTTGAGACATTTCAGGAAACCTGACGTTGAAGTTTTAGGGGATGAGGTGATAATAGTAAGTGTGGTTTTTCATTTCAAGTGGAAACAAGTACTATGCTGATACAAATGATAGCATCGACCGGATGAAAGAGCTCCAGTACCGTTAGCAATACATCATACACCTTTATGTGTAACATTTGCATATTTCGAAAAGTAAGTCGTCAGACCTTAAATATAAATGACATTTAATAACACTCTACAGTCTTCCACCTATAATAGATCCAAACCATTTAGAACAAACACTTTCAACAGGTACATTGACGATCACACTCAACGCTCAAAGGGAAATCTGCGTTCTATCGAAAGCCGGTGGTACACCTTTAACGGCTGATGAGATAATGTCAGTGGTCAGAGTTGGCGTCGAACGTGTTAGGAATAATGTTAAATTGATTGAGGAAGCGTTAGAGAGGGATAAGGGGAGTAGGGTTGTTGAGGTTAGATGAGATGAATATGTAGCATAGAATGCAATGTACAAACAAGTAACGACTATGAAGCCTGCCGGAGTTACCATTCACCTCTTGGCAGAGTACGCACAGCTTTACTCTGTCCTGGCCTGGTCATCGGCCGCAACTCGGAATTTTAAGGCGACCTTTTTTTTGCGTGATTTTATTGATCCTATTTGTCTTTGTCTTACTGTTTTGCTTATTAACCCTCACACGATCCTTAGTCATTCTTCTTATATCCTCTTTCATTCCATCACAACAACGTAGTTGATCATTCTCCACTCATTGACAACCCGTAAACACACTCATTTAACTTTCACTCAGCAACCATATCTCCAAGTTTCGCTTTAAAACTTTTTAATGTTTTAATCCCCAAAATAATATATTACTGGACACTTAATCGACTTGATCTTTGTCAATACTCGACAGAATCTTCTAAAACTCATCTCGCCTAGATACATATCCACGTAACACTTAAGATGTTTCAACACCCATTCCTAGGTCAACCATCAGCATCCTCTTCCACCACACCCATCCCCCAACCACTCTTGCCACCAGGCCATTTCCTATCCTTACCACCATCATTCTCCAATCCAACCCCAACAAACCCTTCAGGTTCACCTACAACATCCTCACACACATCCAACGGTCAAGCACCTAACACCTCATCCCTAGCTTCAGCAGATTACGGTGTAGACGTCCGAACCGGTTTTCTCCCTTCCAACAAAAACATCGATTCCCTACCTGGTCAATATGAAATCTGGGAAAACGCTTTGAAAGCTGCGAAAGGTTTACGTATCAATGGTCAACGTGAAAAGGAAAAACTTTGGAGACGAGGTATAGAATCTATGCCTGTTCTACCTATCGATAAATTGGATACTCTGCCGTTGTTATCTCGTGGTCATTTGGTTTTATGTTTTTTATTACATTTCTATGCTCAGACTTCACCAACGATGAAATCGACGAATCTACCTATTCCCATCCCACCATCTATCTCTTTACCTTTATTGGAAATCTCACCTTTGTTGGGTTTACCGCCAATCCTAACATATGCTGATACGGTTTTATACAATTTCCATTCGGTCGATTCAACCAAACCCACATCTTACCCTAATAACCCACCTCTAAAATCGTTAGCTTCTTTCACTGGGACGAGATCCGAAGAACAATTCTATATCATCTCAGCGAACTGTGAAATAGTTGGATCGGAGGCGTTGAAATTAATGAGACAATCTTTGGATGAATTGTTCATCGCTGACGAAAAATCGATCAGAAGGTTAACGAAATATCTGAAACAACTATCGAAAGTGATTAAAAAAGTTGATGACCTCACCCAATCGATGATTAAAGAGATTGATCCAGAGGAATTCTACCATTTGATCAGACCTTGGTTCAAAGGTGGTGACGCTGACGGTAACGATAGTCCCGGATGGGCTTTTATGGGTTTACCAGAAGGAAGTGATGAAATCGTTTGGCAAGGTGAAAACAAATTCGCTACGAATCAATCAAAGATTCATGGTGTTAAAGGAAGAAAGTTTTCGGGACCAAGTGCTGGTCAGAGTAGCTTGATTCACGCCATGGACGTGTTCTTGACTGTCGATCATAAACCCCAATCGAAATCGAAGGATCCAAATTCTGAAATCAAAATCGAATTGGATTATTCATCTATCAAGGATTCAACGACAGCTGCACCAGTCGAAGCTACCTATCTAGAAAGAATGTTATCCTACATGCCACTACCCCATCGAACCTTCCTTCTCCATCTGGCGACTCAACCAACCTCACTCCGCCAACTGGTAATCCACTGTGCCGTCGAACATCCAAAACTAGCCGAGGCTTATGATGGCGCTTTGGAATCACTGAAACAATTCCGTGAACGGCACATGAGGATCGTTTCGGTGTTTATCGTTCAGCAAGCTAGACGGGAACCTTCTTTACGGATTAAGAAGATTCTTGGATTGGTTGATGAGGGGGAGGAGGAGGATATGGAGATGGAGATTGAGACGGAGATGGAAACTAAAGGTGAACTTAGGGGGACTGGGGGTACGGCTTTGTTCAAATTTTTGAAAATGTGTAGAGATAACACTACTAGAGCTATGGTTAGTCGTAAAGGTGATTCGGGATACGAATTAGAGTAGATAGAGAAGAAGAGACTTTCATAATCCGATCCGAGACATCAGTTGTTTATTATTATGTAAATACATTCCTCGTGTTATGTTTTAGATCGACAGCAAATTCCAACAAAGTTTGCATTCAAAACATTTTCTAATTCTCTATTTAAAATTCCCCTAATCTAGAATTTGAAAACTTCTTCAGCTTTGTAACCCAACTCAGCCAAAGCACCCTTAAGTTCACCTTGTCTAGGTCCATCTTTCTTACCAGCAAGAGATTCAACTTGTGGTGGTGGACCACAAACGAAAGCCATGACTTTATCGTTTTCGGCTCTAGGGAAAACTTTGGTGATTAACGGAGCGGTGACGAAACCGGTTTCACCTTTCCATCCCCATGGTGCTTTGTCTAAGACGTATTTGATTTCTAGACGGTCTGGATGTTGTTTAGCCAATGAATCCCATTCTTTTCTGAGAACTAGTTTGGATGGTCAGTCTTCTAACGGGGTGGTCAACAGACGAATGGACTTACGAATATCTTTCTCGGTAACGTTACTGAAAACCAATGTCCATTTTGTTTTATCCTCAGGTAAACCCAATGAATAAGTGATCAACTGGTACATTGGTGTAACACCACTTCCACCGGAGATACAAAGACCTTTATCGAACGTGTTTGGTTTATAGAGATATTTTTGGATTGGACCTTTGAACAACAAGGAATCCTTTCCTGGGGTAAGAGAGGCGATGTATGGGGTCAGTTTACCTCCCTACAGATAGAGTTAGATTGGGTTTAGGAGATATAGGAGAAGGGGGGTTACCTTGTATTCTTTTACCAATAGTGTTAGAGATCCGGTTTGATCTGGTGGGGAGATTGGAGTGTACGGTCTAAGATAGTGTTAGAAAGCAATAGTAGAGGATGTTTGACTACCCACCTAATCACTGGTTTACCCTTTTCATCACGAATCTCACTCTCACCATCAGGTGATTTTACAAGAAGGGCAGAGGCGACTTCACCACCTGAGATCTTTGATTTACCATCATCCCCTGGGTATTCGAAAGTATAGATCTTAGTGTTGTGGTTATAAGGTTCGACTTTGGTAAGTAAGAAAGAAACCCATTGATCTCTACGATTGTCGTATCAGTATGGTAGCCATTTTAGACCAATTGGACGCTATAACTGACTTGATCAATGCACCAATGACAGATGGACCTTTACTACTAGCTTCCTTCTCTGCAGATAGACTCTTGAGTTTGGATTCAGCGTTGGCAGCGAGGGCCTTAGCTTTAGCTTCAGCTTCAAGAATTTCGTTCGAGAGTTCAGTCTTGACAGCTGTTACATATCAGTACAGCTCAACCTTGCCATGAACATCAAATAGACGTACATGGATTTCTTTGAAGATAGACATAACCACCAAGACCAGCCTATAAGTTTTCGTCAGTCACTTCAAAGTAACAGAAATAGATAACGCACAACACCAGCTAAAGCTAATCCCATTGGCCAATCTTGATATCAGTTTTAGATTCATAGATTAAGACTTACTAGATGAACCACCGGCTGGAGCAGTTGCATAACTTCTGGCTTGAGATCGAGGTTGAGCCTTTTGGATTAGCTAATGATTTGGAAACGAGTGACTTACGAAAGCTAGTTTAGCTGATGCTCTGAGAGATGGAAGAACTCTGTTGGTTGCGTACATTGTTCAGTTCTATTGTCTATGAATGACTTCTAGTTTATCTATGGGGGAATGGATATTGAGATCTTGAAGAAAGTAAGATTCTTCGATGACCAACTGAGATTACCTTTAAATGGGGGGATCGAATAGCATAAACTCTATCAGCTACTACTTGCTAAACTACTGAACAAGACCTCTTTATTTACTTTTATTCTTCTCATTTCATCTTAAACTCATCATCAACTTTCATCTTCATCTCATAGGAATAACACAAGAATTCAACACAATAACCTATCTAACACAATCCCAAACACATTTCAACTCTCGCCGCGGCAGACTCAACGTCTCCCAGCTCGACGGTTACCGTCCTTATCATGAGTCCTCGTAAGTCCTTTCCTCTAACCCCCAATACAAGATTCAAGCAATCAAAAATCAATCCCACTAACAACCTGATCCCAACGTAGTCTCACCCCCATCATCCTCTCACGTCTCACCGAAAGCTATACCTCCCAATCCAAACCTAAACCCTTTTTCACCTTTATCACCCGACCTCCCAGAAAACAAACTACTTTCCAAATCAACAGAAGATGGCGGTGACAACGAAACAGACGATTTATTACAGGAACTACTTGGGTTAGGTAAAAAATCTAATAACATCCAGAACGAAGAGGTTTCGATCAAAATCTCTCAAGAGTATTTGGAATATCGTCAGAAGATCAAACTAGGTCCAGTGATTTATTACACCAGGGAGAGAATGTTGAAAGTAGCTAAACGATGTGATAAGAATGGATGGAAGAAACCGAGGGGTATGAAAGGTTTGGAACTCTGGTTTGGGTATGTTTCAGGTGGTTTCCATCGAGTTGTTTATATTTACTTCAACGTTATAGACCAAGTTCACCAAGTAAACCGTTCCATATCCAACATGTCGACGATCCAGCTATCGCTTCTATTGGCCCACCAGCTGGAGGAAGTAGGAGAGGTGGCGGTGGTGGTGGTGGATTCGGGGAAGGTTTTGGATTTGGCGGTGGAATAGGAGGTGGTAGAGGTATAGGTCGAGGAGCCAGAAACATCGGGTACGTCATTGGACTACCTTTCAATTTCGTTGATTGACCTGTTACAGTCTTCGTCGACAGCCTGATGCGGGAGCTGGTTCGGACGCTAACGGATTACCTTCACCTCCTGAACGTCGTGATAACGCTTTTGGTGGGCAGATGGGTAGATTCTCAGTTCGAGGTCCTAATGATAGAGGAATGAGGTTAGGTGGTGATGATGTGAGTTGAAGCAGTCGACTATTGGCCAAGTCTGACGGAATTAGACAATGGCTCAGGGGATGAAGAATCAAAACCAAAACCAAAATCGGGACCAAAACGATAGAAGAGGTCAGAACCGTAGAGACGACAATGAATGGAGACGTGGTGGTGAGTTGTGAAATAATTTATTGAGCTAAATCGTTACAGATAGAGGATCTGCACCCCCTCTACGCAATGGAGACAACAATCAACGTCGAGGTCAAAACTACAACAATAACAACACAAACAACAACAACCGATACTTCGCTGAAACAGAAGACGTCGAACCCGCTTGGATGGAGGATGATTCCTCACCTACAGATCCAGCTATCGCCGAATCCAGCGAAGTTAACGATCCATTAATCAAGTTTGTTCCTGGAGAAGACATGATAGCAGCTCATAAACGATTAATGAAATCACGACAAGGAGGTGGACCAGGAAATGGCGATTGGAGAAACGACAAACCTTTAGTTTCATTTTTCGGTGGTGAAGCAGATCCAGCTATTGCAACAGGTCCACCACCTGGATTTGAACAACCTAAACCGAAAATTTTCAACGCGGCTGATTACCTTTTACCTAGTAAAGAAGAAGTTGAAGATGAGAAAGAAGAGGTTGAAGATACGACGACGAACACGAATTTCAGCAGTAGATTTCAAAAGTTTTTCGGTGGTCCTACGGCGGCGTCTGGGCCTTCTCCTTCCAATTTGGCTCCTCCACCTGGGTTAGGTAGATTCTCTTCTATGTCAGGTAGTAATGATGGGAGTCTTGGAGGGGTTTCACCTTCTGTTCAAAGTCCTGAAATCGTTTCTCCACCTCAACCACCGACTTCAGCTGCACCCACTGATGACGGTGGGGGTAAAGTTGATGACCATATGGCGAAACTCATGGGAATGTTGTCTGCAAAGGTATGTTTTGTTACGCGCGGAGATTATACTGATGACTATCATAGGGTCCAAGTCCTGCTCCACCACGACTTGAGATGAATGTTAGACCTCAACCTCCATTCCCTCCGTTTGGTCTACCTCCTAATCTAGATTTCGGAAATCATCAACAAGGTGAATATCAACAAATGCCATCTCAATCTCAACCTCCGCCCCAGCAACAGCAACAACCGCCACCCCAGCAACAACAACAACATAACCCACCGAGTCCTCAAAGAAATACCACAGGACCACCAATGGAATACGCTAACCCAAACCAACACCCTTCCTACCTCCCACCACCTGATCCAAGATATTTCCCTCAACAATACGGACCAGGTCCAGGTCCAGGTCCAACACCCAACGCCCTCTTGCAACAATTATACGAACCTATGCAATCACCACCACCTGATGCCTTACAACTCTTACAACGACAACATATGATGGGACCAGGACCGGGAGGACCAGGACCTGTACCAGGTCAAAACATGCAATCAAGACAATACGGTCCACCCCCACCTCAACAACAACGTTTCAGACCACCACCACCACCTGAATTACTTAATCAACTGAATGGTCATTTCCCCATGGGTCCAGGACCGGGACCAGGACCTGGTCCAGGTCCACAAGGTCAAAGAATTCAAATACCAATTCAAAATTTCGGTCCACCTCCTCCAGGTTATAACCAGAATCCAAATCCAAACCCACAACAATTCGGTTATCCACCCAGAGGGTTTGATGAGAGATTCAACGGACCACCACCTCCAGGTTTACAGAATCAACAGCAGTTACCTCATCAACAGGATATGTTGGCCGCTTTGTTCTCTGGGTTAGGTCCTAGACCTGCTTAACGAGTGGTTATGGGGAAACGGGAACGCATCAATGTTTTGAGAATATATATATAGGTTTGCTTCATTTCATTCATGTCAATAACGGCTCTGGCTCTGGTTCTGGTTTCTGGAAAGGAATTGTAATTTCATATCTCAAGCACATGCAAGTTTTTCATCTATTTTCGTACGTAACCAATGCATATATATCTCCTCACTTTCATGTGAATTGTAACTTCGCTGTTGGAAGTACCTTTAGCACAAGTATAAACGAATTCCAAACTTCATTCATAAAAACAACTGACTTCTACAAAACCACCAAAATAGAAACTAAGAATCCTTCAACAACACAAACAAAGAGAAAAGAGATCCAGGAATCTAATAAATAGCTGTAAAAGTACAAGAAATCATTGAATTCACAGTAGACTCCGCTTGTCATCTAAAGGTCACACGAATCGACTAACGACCACAGCGACGACGACGATGACCACAAGAAGGAAAGTGAAGATCGTCAGAGCCCACGCGCATTTTTTGGCGTATTTGATTTCGGTCTGGGTTAGGGGTGGGTTTTCATCAGTACTCATACGTTCTCTTCACTGAAGGGGGGGTGACCTACTGTACGTAAGATCTCTATCATCTCCGCCTGTTTTTGGGCTTTTTCAGGGTCGATCTCTTGTTCGATTGGTTTGAGTGGGATCCAGAGGCTATAGATTAATAGCGAGTCAGTGTCAAGCTCAAAGTCACATTTCACTGGTTGATGATAGACATAAGACCTCACATCCACATCCCAATAATCCATAAGAGCGGACAAGCGAATCCCCATCTCCATAAACTCTTAGCTAAGGTTTTGGGTTCAGTCAATCCAACCTCTGAATAGACTGGTAAGAAATCTTCTGTGTTGTTTGGGTCGTCGAGGGTGAATGAGGGGGTTGATTGGTATGGCGGTACACCTGATCCGGTCTCCCCTCCATGGTGGAGGGGTGGATCAACTGATAAAATATATGTGGGCGAGGTGGAGACTGTATCAATAGAATGGAATGATGTTGGTCGTCCAGATCTTTCTTCAGTTTCGTGTTCGAAAGGATTCACTGGTGATGATGCAATTGGAGTGGTCTCGTGTGGTGGTAAAGGACTCGAATATATTGGTACGGGTTTACGTTTATTTCTAGGTGAACTTGAAGTCGGTGTGACCGGTGAGAATGAAGGAAGATGAACTGGTGAAGGTGGTGAGGGGATAACTATGTCTAGTGGGTTCATGGTTGGTGAACGATGAATGGAACGAGTTGGTCGTGGTGGTGTTGACATTTAATTAATGTTTTATGGAATTGTATAAAATGGAATGAGAATCCAAAAGTCATAACTTATATACCTTCGTATCCTTTCACCTCCCACTCCCACCTTGAAAATTCGCTTTCATTTCATAATCCAATCAATGCGCCCATCAAAACGCCACGCCACACACACACTCCCTTTGATCCTTTAAATGACGATTCCGTAACCAAGCGAGATAGTGCTAAAGTTACCATTCCACGTCTATGCTTAATCTAACCATAAAGGGATACTTAGGCAGGTAGACGCAGACTTAACTTGTGAGCTTTGATGTCATCTTAAAACCAACGGTCCGTGGCGTTTTCCTACGTTTCAAAAGTCCTTTTCCCTTGGATTTCATGTGATTTTCATAAGAAAAAAAAAACATTTTTATGGGACAACTGATAAATTTTATGATTCATATTTAGAATGTTTAAGAAACTTTTATAGAAACAAAGAAAGGATAATTAAGATTAATTCAATTAAAAAGAGAAAAGGGTCAAAAAAGAAATGAAAATTTCAAGGGAAGGACGAAAGAACGGCGATGACACCGTGCGTTTTAAGTGGATCGAATCAAATCAAAAAGGATGATCCACTCTAGATGAGAAGGTAACTACCACCTAGAACCATACCGGCGACGGCGAAGATTGAACCGATGAGTGAGTTACCTAATTGGAATTCTACACCTCTACCAGCGGCAGCTTTTGAGGTTGCTGAAGAAGCTGTAGCAGTTGATGCGGCTGATGTAGCGGTGACTGCACCAGTTGCTTCGGTTGAAGTTGCCTAAAGTGGAGTCAGTGGAATGTAGATTGATATTTTGGATCAACTTACAGCAGCGGCAGCAGCACTTGAAGCGGCGGCAGCGGCGGCGGTAGCGTTTGAAAGAGGGTTCAAGAGGACACCATCGATCAAATGAACGACACCGTTGTTGATGATGATATCGGATTGAACGATCTTGGCAGTTGACGTACCACTGGTAACGAAAGAACCTGTTGAGTTGGTAACGAAAGTGAAAGGTTCACCACCTGCTGAAGTGTAGTTGGCAGAGGCAAGGTTGGTTGAATAAACGGCTGTACCGTTGATAACGTGGTTAGCAAGGATGGTAGCGATGGAAGAAGTGTTGAGTGAACCCAAAGCTGAAGAGATGTTGGCAATAGCAGCGTTGTTAGGTGCGAAGATGGTTACACCAGGAGCGGCAGCTAATGGAGCCAACAAACCAGTCATTTGAATGACACCAGCAAGAGACGGGAATAACGTAGTAGCGATAGTTGAAATGTTTGGTGGTAAAGTTAAAACTTCTGGGATCACGTAAACGTAAAGATTAGCAGCCATGGCTGGACCTTGAACGGTGAAATTATCAGTTGCTTGAATAATGTTGAATGCAGTAGCGTTGGTTGCCGTGTTACTTAGAACGAGTGGTGCAGAGAAATTACCGGGGAGACTGAATCCGTTACCTTTGAGTAAAGTTCTGGCGATGGTGTGAGCTGGGGCGGCTGAGACACCTGAAGCGGAATAGGTGTTGTTCAAGATGTGGTAGGAGAGGATTTGGGTGATGAGATCGGTGTTGGCGAGTGTTGATGCGGAAACATTGGCGAAAGCAGCGTTGGATGGTGCAAAGACTGTTTTGTTACCTGTAGCCAGTTGAGCGAGTAAAGCTTGACCAGAAGTGGTGTTGGCGATAGCTGATGCGGCACCGACTAAACCAGTAAGGTTGGCTTGGCTGTGACGAGTTAGAGGGTGTACAACTTGTGGTAAACTCACGTTAAAGCACCAAGGACAGCTTGAAGGTATGCGGCAGTTGCAGTTGCGTTTTGAGCGTATGCGATAGCAGGAGCTAAGACGAGAGCGGTAAGAGTTGAAACTCGCATTTTGATTTGGGTGTGTGAATGTAGGTGTATTAGAGTGTAGTTATTAGAGAATGAGTTTGGAGGTGGAATAAGAACGTAGAAGTAAAAGAGAGAAAGCTAAAAGCACGAGTGGATCCTATTTTTGGTCTTTTGGGGGGAAATGGAATGGATTGGATTGGATTGGATTCAGACTGGGACTGGAATTGGCTGGTGCGGGTGATTCCTTTTGGTGGTGATCGCGATGACAGCTTGAGGTGAATTTGATGGAACGGGTTTATAGATCGTAGAGTGTAGGTGAAGGAATTACTGTATGGGGTAATTGGGATGAAGAGAATACGGTGTGTAGTGCGTGATGCATGTTTTAGCTGTTGGTCACGAGATGCAATGTAATGGTGGAGGTGAGCCTCGAGGTGGGAAGGAGGAGGAAGGTTTGAAATAATACTATAAGGTACAAGTGCAAGTGCCGGCAGCTAGCAGATCGGGGAATTACTTTACATACTTGGTACGCTTAGCGAAAATGAAAATGAAAATGCTTATACTTTCTTATCTATTCCAACTCCTCAAGTACCTTCTAAGGCAAGTAGGCTACCGGTCCATTAAACAGCTACCTATTTACATTCACCTCTCTCTCTCAATCCTGGTAGGGCAAGTCATCAAACCTTGACTCTACCAATTCATGCCTTGAACCGATGAAAATCCAGCCTGTGCCTGAAGGGATTGAGATCAGATCGATCTTTTCTTAAGATCTATGACGTTACTGTTTGTGGGGACTCCATTTGCTTATTGCGTTAATGACGTGTCAATTCAAAGATCACATTGCCGAAATGTTCGGACCGTGTTACCGACTTATGCCGTTGGTTAACGGTCAATTGGTATACTGTATCGTGATAGTTGGTATTAATCTCTATCTTTATTGATTCATTCAATCATTCAATTCTTTATATATATTGACTTTGTCTTTCATTCGCCAGTCTACCTTAGTCCCTTATTCAAGACTTGCTTTTCCTCTTTCACTTCCACTTCCATTCTCAAATCATAAACACAATGCCTTCCTTCCTTTGCTACTGTCCAGACCTCCCAGAGTCGTTAGCCAGAAGACTAGAAGTCAGACCACAACATTTAGCAGAAGCCAAACCAGAAGTCGATGCTGGAATCATGGGTAGGTCGTTTGACTTATAATTTTCCGGTATAGGTTAATAACAACCCTTGTCTCTAGAATACGGTAGACCACTGCTCCCATTCCCAGGTGCTAAACCACACGGATTAACTTTACCACCTGGAACCCCCAACATTGGAGGTTCATTCATGGTTTATAAATTCGATAATCTCGAGGCTTGTTGGGAAAGACTTCGAGCTGACGTTTATTGGAAAGCTAACATTTGGGATAAGGAGAAGATGATCGTTCATGAGTTGGCTGTTTAGTTGGGTTTGGGAGGTAGGTCGTTGTGCTTTGGTTTAATGTACAGAATCGTTGACTGTTAGTGTAGGGGTACAAGTACAAATGCATTCTTTCAATTTCTCTCCGGGCAATATAGTATTAGTACACGAAAGTCTGTACACGAAAGTCTTGAAATATGATTTCACCACTACCAATTCCCTCTTTCACTTCCCCCCTTGAATCCTTCAAGCAGCATCAATCAAATCTCCCATTTCCCCAACATCCTCATCGACAGCTTTACCTTTACCTTTATTGATCTCACCCTCGGCCTCCAAAGAATTACCAGTGAGGGGAGGTAAACCCGCACTACCCAGTACACCATCAAACAATCTTTCATTGAATTGAACATGATTACTTGGAGTTTGTTGATTACCATCACCGGACCAGATAATTCTTGGATCTTGACCTTGATCGTCTTCTTCGTCTTCTTCACTTTGTACTGGAACGTTCTTCTCTTCAATTGAGATTGGTTCATGTGGGTTGGTCTCTTTGATTAACGCGTACTGCTGTAATGGGTGTGGGATGGTGTTGTTGTTCCCATTTCCGGTACCTGTTACAGTACCAGTACCGACGGTTGAGGTATAATCTTCGCGACTGGCTTCTGATAATGGTGGAAGTCGATAGGTCTCTTTATGGTTTGAATTCATATCGATATCTAAGCCTTGATCACTGATATAAGGTAACCCATCTTCATAAGATGTTTGTTGTGAGTGAACATGAGTATGAGCGTGAGACTGAGAGTGATGTTGATAATCATTACCTAAATGATGTTGTTGTTGATTTTGGAAAGGATGTTCCCAATAACTTCTTTCAATCTCAATATTCTCCGAGAAAGGTACATTATGACTATGAGCTCTGACATACTCCTGTCCATTCCATGTATACTCTTGACCGTCACCCGTAAAATTTGAGACGTTGACACCACCAATCATTGGATCGTTAGCTTCATACGAAGATCCAAGTGGCGGTAAATGATACATTGAATTTTGAGTGTCGTGAATACCATGATGATGATTGTGGTTGAAATTATAACTCGGTTGATGATCAAACAAAACTCCTTGATTCAATTCATATCCCAAAGGTAAATACCCGTTGGTATATTGTATATGCTGAGCACCAGGATGAGTAGTATGGGCATGTGGTTGGGAAACACCAGTGGTCGAATTAAAAGGTAAAGCAGCGTTCGAATTCGGTTGACGTTGTTCAATCCCAATAGCACGATTACCAGTTCCCTGAACTTGATTCCCATAAAGATGGTTGAGATTCATGTTCAGAATGGAAGCGTTCCCCAATAAATTCTGTCTCATTTGTTTAGCTCTGTTTTGAGCTTTCTGAGCTCTAATCGCGCCCTTTGAAAGTTGACCAGTTTCACGACGACGTCTTCATGAAAACAGCGTCAATTCTTTTATTCGTTCTAGTATATAAGGTAGGAATAGACTTACCGTCGTGAACTGGTTCCACTAGCTACACTACCCCCACTCCCGAATTCACCTTCACTATCCCCATCACCATTTTCAGATCTAGCAATCATCTGTTCCTTGATCCCACTCTCCAAATCGTTACCAGCTTTCCCTTTGATAAGGAGATCAGCGACAGCTTCGACTTTTTCATCTTCTGCCGGATCTTTTCGGACTCTTCGTCGAATGATGTCGGTTCTTCGATTGACTGGTTGATATCGATATCCTGGGTATCTATTGTTTTTTTGGTTTATCGTTAGTCCAAGAAAGGGAGTTTTGGGGTTTTGACCTACTTCCTCTTGTGTTCCTCTTTCTCTCTTTCAGCCTCCGCCTCGAATCTAGCTCTGACTTCAAGAGGAGCTGCAGCCCACATCTTCGCGACCTATCAAGTATCAGTCTATCATTCGACATTAACATTCCAGACTTGAAATGTACTGACCACAACAGATATATTCTGATGCTTAACCTCGACAGAGGGTGGAATCAGATTGTTATCGGTAACATGTTTCCTGAACAGGATGAAAGAGTTTCTGGCTCTTTTGATATGACCTTCCGGTTGCTATATCAGTCGTTAGTCAAGTTGACAGATTATCATTACATCTCAGAAAAGTCAGGACTTACCTTTCTAGCATGACTTTTTTTAGCTTTAGGCGGTGGAACACCTTCACTATCGATTGGAGTCTCTATCCCGTTCTCAGATCCATTCCCGACATTAGTGTTAGCAACGTAACCAATCAAATCTGAAATTCCACTATCAACCGAATCGGTTCGTTTATGACCATGACCGTGATTCATGAACTCAACATCACTAGTCAAATAACCCATTGAAGAATCATTAGAAATAGTTGATGGGGGTTGTGAATCCCCAATCGAGCTGACTGAACCGGATAACGATTCTTGATATCGATGAGTACCGAGGTTCTTGGTTTGCAGGGATAACCAAGGGTTTCTTTGGGAGTTCTGTGATTGACTTCGTTGGGGGATAGGAATTTGGATTGGTAGAGTAGCAGTTTCTTCGGCGAGTTTTGGATCTATCGTCAAACCAATTTGAGTGTTCTTGTATGTACCGGTTGTGATGTTGGGCATTGTATTAGTTCGAACTGGTTTTCTTGGAATGATAGTTCCACCACCGTTCAAATTCATTTGAATTGGATTGACAGAACTTGGATATACTTGATTACCTTGTGAATCTTCTTGGAATGGGAATCCCTGATCTTGAGTACTATCAGTTTTGAATAGTGTGTTGGTGTTGGAATCTTGTCCAAGGGGGGTTTCTTGAATACCATTAATGTTGGTAGCTTCGTGTTCGGTAACAACGTTAGTAGACTCTGGTAAAGGTGTGAGTGAAGATGTAGCTCGTTCTTGACGTTCTTGTTTAGTTTCGATCAACTGATTCTCAGCAATATCAACTGGAACATCTAGGATTTGGTTCGGGGTCGAAGAATCGTTAGAAAGTACTGCTGGACTACGTCGAGGGATGGATGAGATTTCCAACTCCGATTGAAGACTTTTAGTACCTTGTGGAAAATGGTTGTTAATTTTTTTGTCTAGCTCATAAGAAAATTTTGACTTACCATCACTAACTCCTTCCGTGAACCCATGGATACAACCACCTAAATGGTATTCATCAAGACCTGACATCGACATGACAATGGTAATACTGTATACTTTGGTAAAAGGTACTACAGTATGAGTGGGTGGCGAAGAAGACTACTCAAAAAGTATAGAGACAGTCTACCGCTTTGTGTTGTTGATTGATAGTTTGGTAAAAAAAGAAATTAACGTGAAAGGTTTAGATAAACCGATAATCCAGTCCAAGTGAATGTGAATAGAAAGATATTTGTATAAAAATATGGAAAAATAAGATAAAAGAGTAATAAACTAAGGATGAATATTGAAATGAATTAGAAAGGGAAGACCTTATCTCAGGAAAATAACCCGATAAATATTTAATCTATTTTTTCTTTCTAGAACAATTTTGCGATTTCTTTTGATATGTTTCTTACCTTTCATTCAATGAAATGTTTGAACAAAAGTTGGAGCACGTATGATCTCATCAAGGATTGATTGATGAAAGGATGGAACATTGTAGAAAGGAGTTTTGAAAGGAGATGGTTGTCGCTGCGGTCTTCTTGGAGTTGATGGTCGTGTGTTCAGGAGTAGGAGTAAGGGGGAAGGGGGAAGGGGCTGCTTTGTTTGTTAGACTAAGCGAGGATTGTCTGTGAACGTTACTCGTCTTTCAGTAAATGTCACTTGAAGAGTAAGTCACACACCTTATAGCGTTTTCCTTGTTACAGTACGTTCCATTCATCCTTTGTCGTGGATCACCCTCGTTTGAGTCGTTATATGATTTAGTGTACTCATACCTTTGTCATTCAATGAAAGTGTGCAATGTGGCTAATGACTTTCTGCCACTTGCTCAACTTCCTAACACAGACCGTCACGCACGCACATTCAGCAGAGTTTCCTTAGCAACGGTCGCCATGGAGAGGATGACCGACTCACTCATTTCCTTATCTCACTTTGAATGTCATCCTATAACTATTTACAACCATGAACAAAATAGACACTGCTCAAACATCTCAAAATCCAACCAAAATCGGTCACGACGACGTACCCCTAGTAAATTCTTATCTCACAACTCTCATTTCAAATTCCAAAGATACCATCAGAAAGGAATTACAAATTTCAGCTATCCATCACCTTTTTAACCATTTCATCAATCTCTCAATTCTCCTCTACGTGTATCACAATCGGAACTCTAAAGACGAACAAGATTTTGAATTATTTTCAATGAAAATTCATAATCAAGGATCGCGTGTTCACCAAATTTGTTTTTATATCGTTCTTGTCAGTATCACAAGATTTCATTTAAAGGTGTTCGATTATGGAATCAGGTCGAGACGTGTCTATTCTAATATCCAAAGACTAGAATCAGCTTTGGATAAAATGGTACAATCCAACTCGAACCTCAACGTCAAAGTCAGTAAAATCCCACTTATCAAATGGGGTGTGTTGATGTATCCGTTGATAACCTACGTCTCTGTAAAATCGCTTTCATACTATACATCAGAACAAAATGGATTAACATTCGTCATTCCATCCAAATCATTTTATTATCAAATTCTATCAACTGGTTTATCGTTTTTCTATCTGATTAATACTTTCCGAACTGCTGTCTTCATTTTGAATTCAAGAGTCTTCAATCTATATCGACATTCTACACTCGAACCCGTTCAGAAAAAACAATTGATACTTGATATAGTTGGTCAATCGCTTGATGTAACTGCTGGAGGCGGGATGGTGATGATACTGTTTCAACCTGTTGAGGAGATAAAGAATGAAGAATGAGGGATGAAGGGAATGGACAGGCAGTACATCAGTCTCTGTATACCCTTCCATTCAGTATGTGAACCTTCAATCGATGACCAAATGTGCTACTATGACTACACTTATACGTGAACTGCAGTCATTTGCCGATATCACCTTGACACATTTGACCGAACGTACTGGAGTCGAACATCTTGGACAACGTGTTTGGGGTGTCTGGATATGAAAGGACTTAGATTCGAGAATGACGAGTAGTACGTCCACGCAACCGAAATGATCAACCCATAACTCAACTGTAACCTCATATCATCTGAAGAAAATAATTTTCTGATGCATAGTTGATTTTCCCTTCTTTCAACCCATATTCTTTATTTTGATTTGGTTCCATCCCTCTCATCCTTTTTCAAAATCAAATCCAACTTTGTTTATTTATCCAACTCAGCTTGAGTTTGATGACCCTTCTGTTCCTCATCCATAGCAACTTTAGGAGCGTCAGTTCTCTGAGAAAAAAGAATTTCGATTGATCAGTATCTATCTATCAAGGGTAAAGAACAGAAGAAGAGCTCACTTCAGCACGTTCGATACTGTTCTCTATCTCCTCCGCGGAGGGTTCATCACCTTCACCATCTTCAGAACCCGATTCCTTCTTTTCATCCTTCTTCTCATCAGCAGCTGGAGCTGGAGCTGGTGCAGGGTTTTTTTCCGTAGATGAAGATTTAGGTTTCTCTTGGGTAGCAGTTGAACCTTCACCGATAGTTTTCTCAGGTGCTAATTCCTTAGCACGTCCTACACCAGGAGCGGCAGAGGTGTGAGTATCATGTTTATCGGTTGTTGTTTTTGATGAATCGGTAGCCTATCGGTATGGTAAGTTCAACGTCATCAATCATCAGCTTTCAACTTACAGCTTCATCCTTCTCTTCACTCTTCTCTTCAGCTGCAGCTGCGTTTGTTGGACCTTCATTCTCGCCCTTATCCTCTGATGATTTATGATCATGTCCGATGACTTTATGGGCAGCATGGGCGTCATGCGGTTTATTACCTCCTGGCATGAGGATGAAAGCGGTCTAAAACGTTGTTAGCTATATCCTGCTACGGGTACCAAGCTAAACTTACGAGACTTCCAAAAACAGCGACTGAACCTAACGCCCAAGTAGTATCGTTACCTTTCTTAGGTGCTGAGGTTGATGCTGCTCTTCTTGAGACTGCGACGTTGGAGCTGATGAGGGAAGATCTAGCTGATTTAGCTGATCTGAGAGATAGACGTGCTGCTGTTCTGAATGACATTGTTGTTGTGTGAGAGAGATGTGTTTGATATGAAGATAGAAATATAAGATATCAGATGAAGAAAGGAAGGAATAATCTGCTCTCCCAATATATATACTGCCATCATTCAACTTGATTCGGCCGTTTACGGAAAGGAAGACGTCATTGCCTACCTAACAATATTCAACTAACTACATATGCTGTTGTCAGGCTCATGTCAATACATGCATCTCTATCTAACAACACGAGTACTGTTCCCACTCCCAGTCAGATAAACTCGTTTAACACCCAACCCAGCACCTCCTGCCTCCAACAACATTTTCGTAGAAATAACATCCAAAGCCTTAATCTGTTCCACAGTCGATAGAAGATTGTCGGGTACCGAAGTCGTACCAGACGATTTACTAGTGCCTTGATTCTCTATCAACCGTTTCGTACACTATGCAATGATCAGTTTAGATAGACTACCTTGAACCGTAACCCTGACATACAAGTTTAACTCCCCACCAAGATCTAGTTTTTCTTTTCCCATCTGATTTAGATCCCTCGGGTTCAGATTCCATCTCCACAGCTCGTAGAAAATGTTTTAAAGCAAGTTGATAATCACTACATTAGTCGGTCAATTAACCGAATCCCCAAAGTTGTAAATCTGACCTAACCTACCCAAGGGTATAAGCAATCTCACCAGATCTACAAACAGCGCCCGAGTCCCAAGGATTTATAAGAGTTAAGTGACCGATTGCAGTTATCGCCTGAGGATATAATCCTGTATCACAGTATAGATCCGTTAAGAGTGACCAAGCGATAGGGTCTGAGTAGAAGATATCGAGATATTTTAGGAGAAGGGGGATGGAGGTTGAAGGTCCTGATGAGAGTGAGATTGCTAGTAGGCGTTGATGGGCGGACTAGAGTGATCTTTTAATACCATCATCATGACAAGGAGAAAACAGTTCGACGTACAATATTCGTCTCATCCTCCTCCAACAATTTATCATACACTTGACGTGCACCTTCGACATTACCTCGAGCTTCGAGTCGGAGGCCATGGAGTAATGTTACACGGGGCGATTTTGGGAATCTCTCTTGTAATAAATCGAGTTGATCCTGGAGATATGGTTAAGGCGATTGATCAATGAATTCTTCAAAGTATAGGCCAACTTACAATCGCTAATCGTATCCTCCCAAAATCTAAAGCTGCAATCGCTAGTTGTTCTCTGATAGACCATTCTAATTTGAATTTGGATCAATAAAGATATTGCAATTGGTCGTTGTAGGTTATCAACCAGGTCCAGATAAACCTTTCAATCAACCATCTGATTCTTCAGGACTCAGAAGGACGACCCGAGCATCACCACTCCTTATGCATTCCCATAAACATAGATCCAGATTCTCCAACCAAGACGTTTCCCAAATAAGACATGAAAGAAATAAGAAATCAACACTCACCTTGATCACCTAGATTACCAACTCTCAAAACCCTTTGGGCAACCTCCAAAACTTCATCTGATCTTCTTGCACCAATATTCCTCCATCTCGCTAGTAGTTCCAGATCTTCTGAATGCCTGGATGATGACATTGTAGGAATGTCTGTTGATAATGGAGGCGATGGAGTAAACAGTGATTCCAAGAGTGTCCTACTTATTTGGTGCTTTTATTTCATCACTTCGCGCCAACGTGGCAATTTACAAAGTACACAGCAGTACTTGTACAATCAATTTACTTCATTTGGAATCGTACAAACAAACTACTCACTACCTCTATGTAATCTCGACTTATGGTATAGAGATCGGACGAAAGCTACTAACTAAAGAGAAATCGAAGAAAAACGAGTTCAAGAGTCTAGAACAAACTACGTATATATAGATGTTTCTGCGATTCATCAAACTTCTCCAGCTCTCTCAGTCGAACGATTAGGGTTACCACTACCAGTTAAATGGGCGGTTACACCGTTGTTCCTTGCTCTTTCCCAAGCGTCATCTTCTTCACGATTCGGAATGGGACCGGAAGGAGGTGGGGGTGGACCAGAAGGAGGAGCGTAAGGGACTTCGTTGACACCTGCCGAAGCCCATTCCGCATCAGGATGGTAATCACCCTTTTCGAATCCTGATTCTTCTCTTTGAACACCGGCTGGTTGTGGTGGTCCAGGATAGGGGGGGACCATCCATGCCTGTTGACTTCCTGGTGCTCCTTGGGGATAGTAGGAGCCAGGGGGTGGGGGTTGCATTTGATAGGATTGGAGTTGACCTAGTGTTTGTCTTTGACGGACTAGGGATGGGTCGACTAGTTGTCTGTAGTAGGCCATTGCGATTGCGGCGAAAACGATCTGGTTAGATGTAAGTATGGTTCTTGTGATGGAGGGTGTACGCACGGAAGCAACCAAAGTTACAATTAACCATGCAACATCTGTCCAAATTCCTTGATACCACCCGTTGTTACAGACTATAAGGCTTTAGCTTTTGGTTGAGAGATAGGATGATTGAACGTACTGGTAGTTGCTTGAGTGTTTGAAATCTGGGTTTGGCCACCGTTACCCTGTAGTGATATCAGTACCTATCTGTTGTCACAAGAAAGTTAAACTCACATCACCAACAGTTAGTTGAACAGTGTTACTAATACACTGGTTGATGATATCACTCTATCCAGGTCAGTTTTATCCCAAATGACGAAAACTCACTTTAAGAGTAAAATGAAGAATCAAAACCATAAGTTGACTGGCGAGAGCGATAGCGACACCAATAGGAGCGATGATATTCAGGACGCTTCCTAATTTCAGGTTTGACTACCTAATGTCAATACAACTCGGACGGTTGTGAGTATGAACGACATACCATGCAAGCGACTACGAAACCGAAGAATTCTATACCGCCAACGACGAAGAATAGGATACCAAGGATTAAATCGAATTGCTGTTTGGTAGATGATTCTAAGAAGTACAACGAATCAGGATCAATGGGATTGATTGATCAAATGGATGGGACTTACCATTCATGTTTCCTCTTGCCTTGATAGCTTGAACACCTTCTGCGATAGCCCAGATGAAACCGAGAAGGGATGAGAAGACGAGAATCGGTCTTTTGGAGTCGTTAGTTACGTTGTTGAAGATATTTTAGTCTCGACATACCGTAGGGAATAGGGATACACTCTTTGCATCTGTTGACGAATTAGTTCCACGATCAGATAGATATGAATCGAGACTTACAACAGCGGCATAACGAGGTGGCGGACCTGTGAATTGAGCGTTGGTGTTGAAAGGATAAATCGACGATGGGGGTGGTGGTGGTGCCATTGTTATGATTGTAGAAAAAGAATATCAATCAATGATAAGTGAAAATTGGATGGTGTGGAATGAGGCGATGCAATGGATGACAATAAAGGGGGAGAGATAACGAGCAAGTCAGTGATTGTTTACAACAGATTTGAGTTTATCGTTCGATTGGAAAGGTATGGATGTTGATGATAACAATAAGAGATCGTGAGAAAGTTTCAGTAGCAGTGGTTGGATACTGAAAGTAGGATTTCCGCAATCGTTGTCAAGTAACTACACTAGTGCATTACATGACATGGCATGTGGAAATGATGAAACTCCATTGTCACCGAGGTTGAAAGGATGAAATGACGATTGAGGGAGGGAAATATGACTCACCACTTGGCGGTGCTATTCTCGTTGACATTTTCTTTTGATGGTGACTACTTGTGATGTAAACTGCGAAGAGGAAGATCTACGCCAAGCCCTTTTTTTTCTTGCCTTGAGAAATTCTCCGTCTCCTTATTTGAAAATTGCCTAGTCAGTCTGATAACTGAGTGTTGTAAGCTTATCCACTGTATCGCCTGATGGTTGAATAGTATAGTTGAGATACGAGTATTTGAGATGAATCGATGAATTCAAGTAAGAACGTGATTGAATTAATGTTGCAAGGTGGAGTTGTTCTTCTTCCGAGTGATTGTACTACTTACTTTTACAGCTTCACTCTTTATGCTTGGCCAGAACTGTAGGGCGCAGACCGTCTCTTTCAGGGTAAACATTCAGGGGCGCAGTAAGCGTAGTTCAGGCACTTGTCATACAGAGCCGGGGAAAAAATGTTGAGAGTGACCTCCACATCTGCATACATCTACAGATACTTACTGTATACTCTCTAAAAGCACAGGAGCATGAGAGCATACTCACAGCTTAGACAGTTATCTTCTAACTATGTCATAGACCATTTAGTTGTTGGCAATGGGATCATCGGTTTGAGCGTAGCCACTGCACTAGCTAGGCGAGAAGGTAAGACGACTTATTTGGTTCAAGGGGAGAAGCTGGTAAGACCATAATGATGTTGACCATTTGGATACCTGCTAACCTGTTTAAATAGTCTTCATCAACCGCATCGTAGGTCATCGCAAGGGCGATACTTGATATTAATATGGATTTAGGAAATGGAAAGGTGATATTGTTGAATCCGGTTAGTCAAATCAGATCTAAAATTTCCCAATGAATATCTAACGATCGAACGAAGGGATATAGTTAGTCACCCAAAAAAACAATCAATATTGACCCTTCAGCCAACCACTGAACACCCTTTCTTCCCGAGTAACGATCCGAGGCAAAAAACTCCTATCAGAACGTTGTAAATCCCACGACATACCATTCAAAAAAACCGAAAGATTAATCCTAGCCACGCAAAACTCCCATGTCCCCTTTCTAGATCATCTTCAGACTATCACCACCGATGAATCTTTGATAGATACCACGAAAGAATCGTCCTTGTACGAATCGAATTCTTTGATACCAACGTATTTTCTTTCTAGGGAGGACGCGCAGAACTTGGAACCTGATCTTGGTGAGGGTGTTATTGCTGCTCTGTTAGATCGGGATTGTGGGGTTTTTGATTCCGACGCTCTGTCGCAGAGTCTGTTGAAGGAATTTGAGAATGAAAAGAGGTTAGGTCAGAATGTTTTGATTGGGGGGATGAAGATTCTGAGTGTTGACAGTGTAAAGGGAGAAGACTGTTGGACTGTTCAACTTGAATCTATTACAGGAGATGAGAAATTGAAGACGGTGGAGAATGTTATGGCCAAGGTGGTAGTTGATACGACTGGGGCAGAGACGAGTCTTGAAAAGCGAAATTGTACGTCTCAACAAAGCAATCAATCTCTAATCAGCTATTGTAGTCACTTATTTGACGTACGACGGTCCTGGAGTTGAAAATATTTGTAGAATGATATATTCTTTCTCAACAGATGGAGTCGATTTCGACAGTCGTTTGGTAGGTTCACAAGTTAACAAGCGACAACACAGCTGACGTCCACTAAATCAGAATATCGATCTAGAAGGTAGAATACGATTTGGTCCAATACAAGAATCAAACGATCAAAACACCCAAATATCTACCGAAAGGATAAACCAAATCGCCGAACATATCAAGCAATATCTCCCGAATATCGATGCAACCCATCTAAAACGTGAAACCTGCATGAATGTCGGTATCGATTCTGAGATTTTCATCCAACCTCATCCTGAGAACTCGGAGGATAAAGTTTATCTGCAAGTTGGTGGGACTGTCTCTAGTGCTTTAGGTGTTGGAGAGGAGGTACTGAGGATTTTGGAGGATCGGGGGGAGTTGGGGAGACGAGGTGAGGTGGGTTGGTTGGAGAGGATGAGTAAAGGGTGGGAGAGGTGATGTTGGACAAGGACGTGTCATACGTTACACTACATGCCTCCCAACTTAGAGGCAAAGGATCAATCAAAGGATCAGCATCGGTATATCGCATGCACACATTCATTCATCGGCTTAAAAACACAAGACTACAAGACTTCTTTCTGATTATGATAGACTGACTATCAAATCTTCTTCTTTTTCAAAAAGCTCCATTCCCCTTCGGATTCGGCGACTTCTTCCTCTTCCTCTTCCTCGAATTCTTGTATGAAGTCATAAGTTGAGTCGACCTCTTCTTCTTCCTCAACAAGAGTGAAAGTACCTGAAATCAAACAACCATACAATGACATCTCTGCTTCACTAACACCATGACCATGATCGATCAACCATCTCTCTATTTCGTCCTTAGCCACAGTAATCTTCAAATCTTGACTGCTAAAGACAAACGGTCTATCTCTCTGACCTCTATCTCCCCAACGACTGATGGTACAGCGACCCTCTCCCTTAGCTTGACAAATGCCATTTGGTTTGAAACATTCTACGAGTTCTGACTTGATTGGTGAATCGGAGGTTGATTTGAAACCGTGCTTGCTAGGTGTAATTTTGGCATTCCAGTAATGAGCACCCCAATCACCTGTTACGCTTGCAAGTAGTGAACCTTGACATGATTTATCGTTCTCTGGCATGTTTGAAGATATCTTCGTCTATTGTTTATATATCAATTAGATGGAAAAAGTGATAAAGAATTGGAAGGAAAATGAAATGTGAAAAAAGGAAATCGAATGCCTAAAAAGCAGTTGTGATAGCCTTCTTATTACTCCACAAGACTTGTCAGAAGTCTTAGAAATCCTTTGATAGGGGATATGACGCTTGCTTTGAAAGTGAAACCTCCAGGATAAGGCTAATAAAGGATCACAGTTGGTTTCATTTATTTCATCGGCATAATAATCATACTAAAAGACCAAGACTTCCTTTCTGCATTTTTCACGCCACCCCTCCCCCCCCAGTATATTCACTTATCAACAAGATAAAAAGTACCTGAGATCAAATGATCAAACCCCGCGATGCTACGCTCATCGTAACCCGTAACTCCCTGCTTATCCAACCAAGCCTTTCGTTGTTCGGGATTAATCGAAGTGACCTTTATATAAGGACAAGTACAGACTGTTTTGCGGAAGGAGTTCACTCCCCAACGCCCAATGGTACAGATTGCATCTCTGTCATCTCTTTCACCCGTATACCAACCAGAGGATGTGAAAAGATTTTCGAGGTTTGACTTGACGGTGTTGTTTGAACTAGCATTTGGGGCCGCTTTGAAACCACTTGAATGAGATTCGAAGCCAAAAGTACGTTTTTCTTCCCAATTATCTGTTGTGATTCGAATAAGGAGTGAGCCTTGACATGAGTCTTCGGTGCCATCCATGATTACGGACATGTTTGGGTTTGGAACGAACAGTAAATCGATTGTTTATAATTGGTTGGACCAAAAGTGAGAAGTTGAAATTGGAAGACGAAATTGCGAAAGATTGTTAACTATAGACAGTGCATAGTACGAATACCAACCACGAGAAGACTATCTGATATCCTTTCATGACGACATGCGGCATTTATTTGCATTTGAGACAAAAGGAAAATAGATCAATAGGAAGGTATCTGTCAGTGCAAACGCCAAGGAACTTGTTGTTGGTTGTCGAATGGAATTTGCAGACCGGATTTGGGTTGTTGGTATGATTTCTCTCTTCATCGTCATGATGACGTTGAGGAGGCATGGTCGATAACTAATACAGTGAGTTGGAGGTATCTTTATGAATCTTAGGATTAACTTGATGTTGGTTGTATTTGTTCGAAATGTTTTGATCGATGGATCTTTGTGTGGCGCAAAATCCCGAAACACGCCTTTTGAGTAGTTCGTAGCTTTCACTTACCTTGACAGATGATCATGAAGATTTTGGCTTTGGTATCGGTCTTTCAAGTGACTTATTGCACTATATAGATATCAATCTGGGGTGTTGGATCACAAATGAAAAGGTTTACCATACTTGAGCGAGAGCCGGAAACTACTGTGCGGTTCATTTCGTAACCAATCAAACTGCCACAGTCAGAATCACGAATTCAGAGTCAATGTACGTACAAACTGAAAGCGAAGTAGACACTTGTTTGTAAACGTGATTAGAAACAGGCTACCGAGTCTGCATACTGCACTATCTACATACAGTACAAACTTATCACAACCTGAACATCGTCCTACTAGCCCTTGATCTCCATCCCTCCCCACTCGACTACTCTGAAAACCTTCTGATCCATCTGATCCTCAATGGGTGGAACACCAACGATACTTCTGACTTTCATCAAGTTCTCGTGAATAGTGATAAAGTTGGTTTCATAATATTTCCATTTTGGTAGATCCTCGAGCGGAATACCTTTGAACAAGAGGAAGATTCTAGTGACGTGTTGTGGTTGAGGGAAGATCTCGAGTGGGCATGCTTTGCTGTACATGTCTTGTGGGAGGAAGCGAAGTGCGATATAGTGGTGACGTTGAAGTGAAGGTAGCCAGTATCTGTTGGAATGGTCAGAAAATGCGTACGAAAAGGAGACATACGTGATGAACGAGGTGCGACCTTCGGTGTGCTAAACAATTCCCTTTCAGCTGAGCTCTTCAACATGTTAGTTGTACTTACGAGACCTAGGTTTTGAAGAGCTCTATCTAAATATGAGGGTGTTTCATGATATGGTAGAACGATGCCAGTGCTTGAGGTCAAATATTCTGAAGCTTGAGCTGGATGGAAGCAAGTCTGATCGACGGTTTTTGCCTTCAAGATGGTAGGATTGGTGCTGAATGTAAGGTGTCAGATTACTTGATGTAGGAGCACAATCTCTGAGACTTGGGACCTACTCGGCTACAGCTCAAAATGAGTACGGTTTGTTCTGAGGGAGTTATCATTGCTCACCTTCCCAGAATAAATATGAAACCTCTAAACCACTCTGCCGATTTTTCAATTTTCCATCAGGAGAAGCGACAATGTCCCAAGTGACTGTTTCAAATCGTGAAGTTGTAGATGCATTATTTGCCAGTAAAGGTTGGGATGCTGGTAATGATTCGATCAGAGCGGGAGGATAAACTACATTAAAAGACCCTGGGGTGAATCAGCATTTTGGTCATTAAACTTCAGAACACTCACATTCATGGCTAAGTGAAAGCTTGACGAGAATTTCGAGTTCACTTGGTGGGTAAAGATAAATGACAGGTTTACCCCCTCTGAAATTCAAAACTAAAAATATCGTTTGTTCCTTGCATATTTCATAATCCGAGAGCGTACAAGCACTAGCCATGTCTCCACTCTCTCCGGAGCGACGTAGTTGACACTGATCTGCTGGTATACCGTCTTTCGCTTGGATCATGTATTTCAACTGATAGATTGTTGTTGATGGTATGACTTGATATGTTTGAACTTTACCATTAAGTGACTCGACATGTAAGTTGAATGACTTTTTGTTTGCAGGAATTCTGATAACTTCGTCGGAGACTTTACGTTTTTGCGGAGCAGTAGTCTCGGTACATGATTGAGAGGATGAGGTGGTAGAGGGTACCGTAGTCTTCGAGACCTGAAACGACTCTTTGATAGATGAGAATTGCAGGTCGTTTGTGAGGAAGAGCGTGTCGATACGGTCTGAGGATGTCGGGCCATGATTCAGCATTCAAACGGTATTCAATCTCTTCGTCAAACGTCATGAACAGTTGAATTTGGGAAATATCTCTTTCAAGTTCGATAGCGACCAAAAGAATCATTTTCTAAAAGATCCGTTAACTGTGATCAAATGATGGAGAATTTTATTAACTCACTTCAAAGGTTGAGGGGATGGGAAGCATAAAATGTCGCTTTTCTCGATTGATGGTCTCGAAAGGCCATATTGTCTTCTCATCGTCAGTGAGTTGAGCATAAGTGATGGACTTTAGCATGACTATGAGAGAGAATGAAGGTTTTTCTTGTATGTTTTTTTGATGGTTGAGATGCATCATTGAAATTGATGCGATTTCGCTTCTCGTTTCAGACTTCAATGTGGCACCAAGACAATTGGCACTCATTCTTACAAGTAACGTCGATGCACTCGCCACAACCCCCAACACTACAGTAGGTCTCATTACATACTGTACTTGTACATACAGACTCATCATCGGACACTATTTGACCTCCATACCACCCCACTCAACGACTCGGAAAACCTTCTCGTCAGTTTGTTCTTCACGCCCAGGAACACCAACTTGTCCCCTAAGCGCTTCGAAATGAACCCCTCCAAGCTCCTTTCCCTCGGTAAGAGTATAACGTTCAAGTTCTTCCTCTGAAATACCCTTAAATAACATGAAGATTCGAGTGACGACTTCTGGTTTGGGAGTGATGTCGAGTGGACAAGCTTTTTCGTAGTTTTTTTGAGGCAAGAATCGGAGTGCGATATGCTTGTGACGTTGAAGGGACGGAAGCCAGTAACTATATGTTATAGGGTTAGCGTTCGGCTGGTTGAGATTGGTTTTACTAACGTGATAAATGAGTTTCGCGCTTCGGTATGCTTGATTACAGTCATCAGCTCAATGCATCCAAGCGACTCAAGATACCCACTAGACCAAGGACGTTTAACGCTTTGTCCAAATATGCAAGGAGATCTTCGAATCTGAGAACAAGACAGTCTTTGACTCCCATATATTGAAGTGGTTGATCGGGACAGAATCGGAGCTCATCAACTGTATCTTGCTTTGAAGCAACTTTCGGATGAGTTCTTAACAGTGTCAACAACAAAACGTCGACAGAAGAAGAGCATATGAACTTACTCGGCTAAGATTCGTTGCTAATTCAACGAATATTTTGAATTGGTTGTGCGAACGAACTTACCTTCCCAGAATAGATATGAAAGATTCAAACCAGTCTTCATGTCTAACAAAGAACCATCCGGTGATGCTTTGACCTTCCAGATGATACTTTCGAGCCGATCGTTCTTATCATCTTCGGGGCGAATTTTGAAAATCTCGGTTGGTGGATAGATAGCACTGAATGACCCTAACGAATAGCTCCTCAGCTGTCGAACGTCTTGACAAGTTCACTGGTAAACTTACATTATGGAACAAGACCTAATTTGACGGAGATGACTTTCTCGGTAGGTGGGTAAAGGTAGATGACTGGTTTTCCACCTCTTAAGGTCACGATCAAGTGGACGATACAATTTGGATACAAGCCATAATGACTGATTGGATCATCGTCCTTCATTATGACTTTTTCGAATATGAGACGTTGATGTTCTGGAAGAATACCTTCTTTATCCTGAATAAGACTTTTAAGTCTTAAGACCGTACTATGTGAATCGACAACTAATTCATAAGTCTTTCCAGTAAGTTGTTTGATAGAAATGGAAAACTTTTGGTTGTCATCGTCAGAGTCAAAAGAAGGATCGAAGCGAACCTTGGCGGAAGTTGTCTTCTTGGTCTTGTGTTGATTCGAACTAACTTCTATTGGGTTTCTGTCGTGCGGGAGTTTACACATGTAAAGCTCTAGAATTTCTGGCCATGATTTTTTGTCGATAATGAAAGCCGTACCACACTCGTTAGACATGAAGATAAGAATATCTTCCTTTCGAGTTTGACAATGAGTAGCGATAAACTCAACCATTTTCTAGAGATATAGTAACATTCAGTGATAGATTCATGTTGGTGTTAAAACCGATTTCATACCACTCACCTCGAAAGACAAATCGATAGGTAGCATTACATGAGCGACTTGTTCATCTGTCTTGAAAGTGAATGGCCAGATGATTTTTTTGGTGGATGACAATGAAGATGATTGAGATCGAGACATTTTGTGGAGTCGAAAAATTGTAACGGTACTTTGGAGACTTATATATATGCCAACTCTATCGTGGCTGACGAGATGCTTTTTTCAATATCTGGCTGACGTGAGACTCCCATGTTGAAGCAGTTGTGAAACCAACGCAACGTGTCCAGGTGATGGAGCTACTGTACATGCTAGTGATCGTTATGACATGACTTTACCTCCGATATCATTGAAACTGACTCCGAAGTGAGACTCTTTACTATAATCGAAGTATTTCATTCTACGAAGATCCCTTTACCAAGAGCTTTTCATGCAATGTAGCCAGATCGTCTTTTACAACAAGAAAGACGAACATTGTATTTGCCACTTTGATTGATGTGCCTCGAGGATTTTTCGGACGCGATGTACGAGTGAGTGGTAGTTGTATGGTTCACCGCTATGACCAATAGGTTCCCTGATACAATTCAATTGTTTTATTTCTTCATTTTTCATCTTTTCATACATTCAATTCCACTTCTCACAGCTCCACAACTCATTCAGTGCAAAAGAGTAAAAGAATATCTATACATATACAGTCAGCATTCAACAAACAGTCTCCTGTCAATCTCGATAAAAACAAACAGCATCAAACTCGGTTTCATCCGTTAGTTCAAAGATCGCGTGAGCGGAAACGCAGTTAGATTCGAAGGAGGACAATCTACATTCTTGAGCTTCAGTGAATCCGACGCAATCGTGAGCTCAAGATAAAGGAGGAGGAAGCTCCAAAGGAACAGGCTTTCAGCCGTCTCGCATCTCTTCGTGAGTAGTTTTCATCAGAAGCGTCAACAAATTTCCTTTTGGACCGATTGGTAGCCTTCGTTATTTGTGTGTATTGAACACATTGAGTAACAGGCATTAGGATCACTGCTTTTGAAGGATTCTCACATAAAGTAGTCTCCTTTGTCAGTCCCGTCAACATATCCTTGCTAGAAACCCTGACCTTTACTTTCCACCGCCTTCCTACTCCTTTGTTTTGAGTCTGGTCCATAAAACTAGATACTTATGCTGACTTATTGGTTTCAATTTCTTCCTCTAGACCCATCCTATTTCATAGTCAAACAAAATGTCAACCTTATCGCCACCTTACCATCTTTCTAATTTGGATACTCTTTCGAACTCTTCATCCAATGGCAACGCTGTAGCCGGCCCTTCCACATCTGTCTCAGCTGGTGGAATGGCTTGGGGCAATCTTGGAGGTCTTTTGAGAATGGAAGATGCCGTTGTCGAAACTGTGTAAGTGATTTTGATAACCTTACGACCATTCAATTGATTCAACCACAGAGTTACTCATACGACACGCACAACCACTTCCTTTGCCCCTATATCACTTCCTCGAATCCCTCAACCAGAAGCTATCTCTATGCCTTCACATCTCTCCTCTGACACATATCCACTCGCAAACGAACCAACTCCAGATGACATGCGATTCTTCTCTTTAAATCTAGGAGGTCGGAAGGTCATCGTACAGGAAGATGGTACTACAGCGCCAAGTCCTGCCACGATGGGCGAAACTTTTGGACCAGGATGGCAACGAACGTATCCAAAAGGTAACCCTTTACGTGAAGACGTTGAACGTTTGGATGTGCTACAAGCGATGAACCATAGTGGGAAGGAAAGAGATATCAGAAAGAGACCTCATGATTACAAATCCGTAAGAAATGGGAAATCCGTTGCTCGAACACCTGCTTTGACAGTGGACACTGTCGGTATTCAACAACGAAGTCCACCCAGAAAAAAGATACGTGGTTTAGAAGATTTGAGTATCCATCCTGATGATAACGTGCTGTTGTCACCACTTCCTTCTCCAGATAGGGAAGATGGTCCTTCAACTAGTACCAGTGGTGTTACACCTTCAATGGGATCAGGGAACGAAGTAGCCGCTCTGTTTTCTCTACCATCGATCGTGTCTCAATTCGATACTCTTCCAGACAAACTCCAACAACACGTTCTTATGCAACTCTTTCGACGATCTCGAATGCCAACGATCCAACGCCTCTCGGCATTCATGTCAAACGCTCTAAAACGAGATTTCATTTCACTTTTACCTCACGAAATCGCTGTCCAAATCCTGAAAAAGGTGGATGTTCAAACTTTAGCTGGTGCAACTAGGGTCAGCAAGAAATGGCGTAAAATGATAGATTCAGAGAGAGCTATTTGGACACAACGTTTGGTCGATGATGGCATGTGGCAAGGGTTTGGTGTTGAAGTTGAAGAGGAAGCTGCTGTCAAACGTCGATACGAAACTTTGGATCATCAAATTAGGAAATCGGATCGATCACGAAAAGCTGAGACTCCATCTGAGGATGAGGATATGGAAACTGTTCCTACGTCAATTGAAGACCGACCAACAGCGATGAAACATGTTTATCGAAGAAGACATACGTCAGATAATAATTGGTTGCACAATCAACCTGGACATACTTCTTTCCCTGGACATGGAACAAGCGTAGTCACATGTCTTCAATTCGATGCTGATAAAATAATATCTGCATCGGACGATCATTCAATTAACGTTTATTCAACTGCGACTGGTCAATTGAAAAAGCGACTGGACGGTCATAACGGTGGAGTTTGGGCGTTAGAGTATAAAGGTGACACGTTGGTTTCTGGAAGTACGGATAAATCAGTTCGGATTTGGGATCTTGAAGATCTTAGACAAGCCCATGTCTTCCATGGTCACAGTTCAACGGTTAGATGTTTACAAATTGTTGAACCTGTCTTTGACGAAGAAACTGGTGAATATCAACCACCTTATCCAATTCTCGTTACTGGTAGTAGAGATTATACGTTGAGGATTTGGAAGTTACCGAAAAAGGGTGAACCTGCTTATCGTAGATTTGTGGTGGGTAGTATCGCTTTTATAATGCGCTTGTCTGACACTCTTTAGGCTGATCCTAATGACGTACCTCCCGGGTTTGATCCATTGCAGATACCGCCTGATGAGAATCCTTATCATCTACATCTGCTAGAGGGTCATACGCAGGCTGTGAGAGCTTTGGCGGCATATGGAAAGATTTGTGTTTCTGGGTCGTACGATACGACGGTCAGAGTTTGGGATATTGTTAAAGGAACCTGTATCCATACTTTAACGGGACACGAACAGAAAGGTAAGACCATCAGGGTGACAATTGCTGACCCGGTAGTTTACAGTATCGTCTATGACAGATATCGAAAACGATGTGCTTCAGGCTCCATGGATCATACGGTTAAAGTCTGGGATATCGTCACTGGTCAATGTTTACACACTCTCACCGGTCATACTTCACTGATTGGTCTATTGGGTGTTTCGACGAATCATTTGGTTTCAGCTGCCGCTGACGCCTCAATTCGAATTTGGGATTCCAACACACTACAATTGAAAAGTCTTCTCACATCTCATTCAGGAGCCATAACTTGTTTTGAGCATGATGAAACGAAAATCGTTTCTGGATCTGACAACACGTTGAAATTATGGGACATCAAAACTGGTCAATTCGTTCGTGATCTCGTCATAGGTGTTACTTCAGTTTGGCAAATCCAATTCAACGGTAATTTGTTGGTAGCGGCGTCTAATCGAGGTGGAATGACGGTGTTTGACGTGTTTGATTTTTCGAAGTATGGTCGAGAACCTGACGTTTCTGGAATCGATGATGATAGACTGGCTAGACTGGAGAAACCGCCTTGGGAAAGAAGTAATCCTAGAGAACCCGCCGAATATCAGTTTGATGATGAGGATGAATCGGCCGAAGCTTTGGGTATCAGTGGTTATGATTCTAGATATCCTGGTGGTGGATATGGGAAACGACGACAGAGACATTATGTAACTGTCAAAAGTTCATCTCATGATCGCGCTGGAAATTCTGATAGGAGGAGTAGAAGGTCTACGAGGATCAGCGATCGGTCCAACGAGCAACGAAATTCAATCGATATGGATTTGGTACCAGTTCTCTCTAGGAATCATACGAGATCCTCTACCGCTGGGATTGTGGGTGTACCAACAGAGATTCTTGATAGAGTCGTCAACAAATCAAGAACACATTCACATAGGTCAGGTAATCGAATACAGAATCCGAATCAATCAACTTCACTTTCTTTGTCCAACACTAATTCGAATCCCAAATTGAGACGGAGACCGAGTGCGAATCTCCCACCAACGTCCAATCCAACTTCACCGTCACCCGTCGCAGGTCCTTCTAGAACTCTCAGAAATTCAAGACAATCAACAGGTACTGGTGCTGGTTTGTCTTCGATGCAGGATAGTCTTGAAATCGATGATCCTGGGAGCACGACACCGACTAGAAGAAATACTGTTATTGGAATGATTGGGATTAATGGGGAAAGTTTTCCTCCTATTTTTGATGATTTCGATGGACTTGAGGATGAGATGGATTTGGAATAGTTGTCAGCTGGTATCGTGTCGTGTATATTTTACGTAGATAGGTTTGAAGTGGTGGTTAGATGTTAATGTGGATTCTGTTTCGGGCATCGGCCTTTTGCCATTGGTGTTGATACGTTGTTATCGATAACAGTTTGACTTTTGCCAGGCAATCTTAGCCCGTCGGTCAGCTGCTTTACCTCCCTTTAAGTTCACACTAAACACATGTCTCTTCGTGATTCCCGATTGATAACAAGCATAAATATAAGGACATCAACACCAATCACACGAATAAATTTAAAGTGGCACAACCTCATTTCACCGAGGGTACACCGAGGTCAACAGTGGCTATAAAACTCAATCAAGTCTCGTGTTTCAACGGATCGCTTTCTAACCAAACTCCAAACATATAAGATACAACAGTACAGACATCGGGAATACAAAGAATAGTTCAATCGACCTTACTGAGATGCTCGTTTTCGGTGAGTACAAGTGCTCGTTACGAACGCCACAATTCTGATTCTCGCCAGTAACTGGTGCTTCTGGATATATCGGAACCCCTTTGGTCAGGAATTTGATTGATGCTGGACATGGGGTTTTGGGTTTAGCCAGGTCTGATAGATCTGCTGAAAAGATTTTGGAGAATGGGGGGAAAGTTTTGAGAGGTGATTTAAATGATTTAGAGATTTTGAAGAAAGGTGCTGAATGTATGTGATATTCAATTCTGATATTTCTTCTCCGTTCCGTTGATAAGAGTTTTACGATAGCTTGTGACGCTGTCATCCATTTGGCTTATGATCATCAAAACGCTTTTAAAGATTATGCGGGTACGGGTAAAACTGATTTAGCTGCTGTGGAAGCTATGGGTTCAGTTCTGATTGGTACCAATAAACCGTTTATCATGACTAGTGGAACTCTGACTGTTGCATTCAAGTATCCTCATGCGACAGAGAACGATGGAGGTGTACTCGAAGGTCTCTCAAAAGTCAGATTGGAATCTGAACATTACGTTATTGGTCTCAAGGAATCTGGAGTTCGTTCAATGGCAATCAGGATCCCACCTAGTGTCCATTCAAACAGGGATTTCGGTTTCATACCCCAATTAATCCTTCGAGCTCGACAAAAAGGTTTCAGTGGTTATATAGATGAAGGTAACACTGTTTGGCCGACTGTTCATGTTGACGACGTGGCGAAATTGTATTCATTGGCTTTGGAACATGGATCAGCTGGAAGTCGATTTCATGCGGTTGCTGAGGAAGGGGTTTATATTCGAGATTTAGCTTTTGCTATCGGGGAGGTTGTTGGTGTACCGACTAAATCTGTTGCTAAGGATGAGAGTTTGGGTCATTGGGGTATGTTGGGAATGATTTTGGCTATGGATAATCCGACTTCTAGTGAGATTACTAGGAAAGTTTTGGGTTGGAAACCTGTCGGTCCGACTTTGATTGATGATATCAAAAATGGTACTTATGCTCAACAAGAGGCTAGATATAAAAAGTGAACAATGATAATTGATAGTACGTTCAGATGTATCTTTTGTTTTGCCCATTTTACATTTCATGTTTTTACAGTTTCGCTTCTTCTTTTATTGGAATTCCAATTTCCTCTTCTCCGTCCGAACTGAATTTCGTCGATGGTGAAGCCTTACCTACATGTTTCGTATGTGATCCGAAAGCAACAAAATTTTCGGATGAATTGAAGAACGACACACGAGTATAAGCTAAAGTACGGCCTGCAAGATAACAGTCTAAACAAATTGTTTTTTTGCAAGGGGACACATACCCATTTGTACCACTTCCCCGATACCTATCAATTCATCACCCTCTTTCCCACCTGGTCGAACGAATTCACAGGATATGTTTACTGATACACCTGTAGGCGCTGCGATACCTAATGTCGATATTGCCAGGGAAGTTACGGTATCTGTTAATGATAGTAGAACACCTCCATGTATGGTTTTGTGGTTGTTCAAATGTCTCTTTTCGATTAGCATTGAAGTCCGCAGTTTCCCTGGGGTTGCTTGAACGATTTTGAGCTGGAAATCGTTGTGATGTAAGCCTTATGAATACGGAGGTTATCTCGAACTTACGGAAGATAATACGTTGTGGTCATGACCTGGGAATGGTTAACGTTAGATTTGATCTCGATATGAACATTACCCACCACCTTTCGATATCGTTCCTTCCCAGCACTGTTTAGGTCAGTTTTATAGCTTGATATTTGGTATGTCTACTCACCGTTCTAACGAACTTCAAACAAGCCGACATGGTAGTCGAATGAATGGTCGTTGTTGCCATCAATTAACTCTGTGTCGTTATCGTCATCAGGAAATATGGTGCCCCAAAAGGTTATTGCTATATCCACCCACGTGGTATAACCGCAGTTCAATCTACCTACATTAACTTTTGTTCTCAACAGATAGTATCTCATTGCTTTCAATATCAATTCTACACCATACCATACTACCACTAACAATGACGTTCAGAGAATTGTAAATATTAGTCGAAAGACATATCGATATCGAAAAGGGATATAGCTTTAAGTAAAGCTAGCTACCAGTCCATTTCCAGAAATTACAACAACAATTCAATCATTTACGCGTAGTTACCGAAGAATCAGGATACCAGTGTAATTCATTTATCATTGTATTTCATCCATCAATCATCCAACTTCTTGAAGCTTCCACCCCAACGGGGAATGTCTCAAAACAATGCCTTCTCCTTCTGAAGCAGGACCATCAACATTTACAGAACCCTCGACGCCCGAACCAGTGAAATCTAAAAGAAGATCATGGTTTTCCATCGGTTCGCCAAACCAAAATCTATCACCTTCAACTAAAGAATCCAAAGCGAAATCGAAAAGAGATAGTCTTGTCGAAGATCTTGAATTAGGTGATGTTGGGAACTCCTCGGTTAGGAAATCCTCGGTTACATCTATTTTATCTTCTTCATCTACGCAGACGGTCTCGCCGATGTCTGCGACTTTTGAGGATGATAGAGGTACAGAAGAACTTTTGACTATAGACGGGGAAGTTGAAACGATAAAGAAGAAGAAGAAACGGAGATCTAAAGGTGATGGTGATGATGTTTTGCGAATGGAGGATTTCTCGCCAAAGAAATTATCATTCTCTGAGGCTTCAATGGCCGAATCTTCGTCAATATCGGTAAGTAATTCTCTAATAAAATTGCTTACCGTTTACTCGACGCTAATCGACTTTTAGCCTTTCCCTAGTCGACAATTCTCACGTACAGCTAGTGATCGTCATCCCATACCTGACAGGCCTGAAATTTCGTCGCGGTCATCTTCGTTGAGTATAGACCAAACTCCAGATCATCTGTCATCGATCACTACAAAATCTCAACCTCCAATACCCCTTGACAGACCCCTACCACCTTTACCAGATAGTTCAGTGGGTGAACCACCTCCCGTCGCAATGCCGATAGTCGTTACCCCTAGCAGTCCTGCAAAGAACACTACAAAATTGGTGAATACCGATGAACAACGTAAAAAAAGAAGTCAAAGTCAAAGTCAATCACGATCTAGGAGTAGTTCAAGAAACGATTCGGCTAGTCTATCTACTCCGAGGGGTTCTTCGATTGGCCTTGGTCTACCGTTTAATCGAAAAAGAAGTGACAACGAAGATGCTATACCACCACCTCTCCCATCTAAAAATCAAGTGGTCTCTTCACCATTCCCTTCGAGATCTGCTAGTCCAGCACTCAAAATTGCCTTTGTTGATCCTGATATCCCAGTTACTCCTAGAGGTCGTGAGGATCAGAAAGTTGAACAGAAAACTGTTAGAAGAGCTAGGAGTCTTTCGGGTTTGTTTGGGAAAGCAGTCGTTGACGGTGATGGAAGAAAAACACCCGAACCTAAGGACGATAATGTTGAAATGATTAAACCGCAGGGAGTGTTGGAGTGGTTGGGAGTGAAGAAATCGGCCAAGAGACGTGCATCAGATTCAAAACAGACTGTGGAGGATTCAATTGATCTGGGAGAGACTGAGGATGCTGCACCGACTACTGATCGGAGGGAGAGTCAAAAGTCTATTGACGAGGTGGAAAATAGAGACGCATCGGAACATGGATTGACTTCAGACACGAGTGTTCGACCTCATCTGCAATCGGAGATTTCATCTGCAACGGTGTTACCTCAATCAACAGGGAAGTTGGCAACTCTGTTCTCAAGACGACAGCCTTCTAAAAGTCCTACTCCCGAAAACGACAGTCCCGGCCAATCATCGACATCAGGTCCAGGTTTACAGTTAAGAAGCTCGACCAATTCGTCATCTCAGTCTTCGCTTATGCTACCACCCGTTGGGGTACTTTCACCGTTCAACATCACAAAAGAGGGAGAATGGACTTCCACACCTACGTCTGAAACTGAGGAGACTTTATTCAATCCTTCAGCTGGAGGAAATTGGGGACCGGGTATCAGACCTTGGATGGATTCCTCGAATGTACCTAGGAATTCTTCTCGATCGACTTTATCTAGTCCATTGGGGTCTTTACTTGAACAAGGGCCTATACTGGAACGACCTATCGATATGCCCTCAACCAATGAGGGTCGTTTACGATCGAAATCCGATGCTCCACGTAATCCCCCTGTACGAGGTCATAACACTTTGTCGAATCCGAATCTGGTTTCTCAAGCTGAAACGCGTGATGTGGCTCAGCCAATGTCATTGCAAGCTTCGCCTGCGACTCTATCTAGACCTGTCATGGGTCATCGTTCTGATTCAGCTGGTTCAGCTATTTTAGTCCGTGTAAAAAGCGTGTTTGGTAAATCAGGACCAAGATCTAGGAGTAATAGTTTACTCCAATCTGACGAAATCGGTTCAGGAGATGATTGGTTGAGTGCGACAAGGATGAGACCAACTTCTTCGTCTTCCTCGATAACCTCTCCAGGTCCTTCACGAGGTAGATCAGGTACCGGTGATGATAAAGCTAGTCTACTTGGACTTCAGGGTGATACGAGAAGAATATTTTTGAACGAACCGTCGGAACAATCACCTCGAATGTCTTATGCGTCAGGTTCCACTTCGACTTCTGTTTCCACTAGACATTCCATAACTCAACATTCATCTTCCGAGATACCCCAACAAGCAGGTTTTATCCCTACTTCTCGCGCTAGGGCGAGAGCATCGACTATTTCAAATGGACAACTTTCGTTTCATCCACCTCCTTCCCCGAATTTATTCCCATTAGCAGCGACACCACCTCGAAGACGACCTTCGTCAATCAGAAGACTGTCCAATGGATTATTCGGCGGTAACAGTTTAACATCATCACCTAAAGCTTCATCTTCTCTTTTCCCACTTCCACCCAGATCCTCTGGATCGATTTCTTCATCAAATCCAAATTGGGAAGATGGATCTTCCGTTGGGCTTAGCTTCTCGCCTAGACCTAGTACGGGGAGTATCGGGGGTGTGATGACGAGTGCTTCTATCAAAGCTGCCGCTCCAAGAGAAGCTGAGGGTGAAACTCCTGATAAATGGTTAGAAAGGATCTCAGGGATTAGTCGATCGGAAATTGCGAATGTTTTAGCTGCTTCGTAAGTAAGTGATATTGATTTGATGCTGATGAATACAAAGGGGCGATGAATTCCATTCTACCGCACTTCAGATGTACATGACAAGATTCGATTTCACTCATAACGCTTTGGACATTGCTCTAAGACGTTTACTGATGCATATGTCTTTACCGAGGGAGACGCAACAGATTGACAGGATCATCGAAGCTTTCGCTTGTCGATATGAAGAATGTGAACCTGGTTTGTTTGCTGAGAAGGGTAAGTGACTATATATGTCACGCTGACTTCTTTAGATCGAGCATATGTTCTGGCTTTCTCTATGATGATGCTGCATACCGATGCTTTCAATAAGAACAATAAAAATAAGATGTCCAAGACTGATTATATTCGTAACACTCGGATGGACGGTGTTCATCCTCTTGTTCTAGAGGTGGGTGTAGGATCAAAGAGATTTACTGAATCCAACAGACTTTCTTTGATAACATCACATTCACACCTTTCGTATTCATCGAAGATGAAAATGATACTTCGCGCCAACAAACCGAAATATCTTTCACCAACTCGTTCTCAACAACCCCAACAATAACATCATCTTTACTACCGAAATCTAATAAAATCGACGTATACAATCTGATTGTGAAAAATCAGATTAGTTCATTACGCGTCGATGTCGAAAAAGAGATACCGGCCGAAACTCCAATATCTTGTTTGGGGACTAGACCTTTTTTGGATATTGATGGTCTGCACAAGACTTTCTTGGCGGCCTCGTCTTTGGAGATTGGTTCACCTGGGAGACCGAGACGTAAATCTAGTGCTGGGATACTACAGAAGGATGTTGTTGGTGAAGTGAATGGGAATGTTAGTTCTGGGGGGATGATGATCAAGGTCACGAAAGTTGGATTGATCAGTAGGAAGGGTGAGTTGATCTATTGAAGAGAGGTTGGGATTTACTGATTCAATGATAGACGACGTTAACGATGGAGGTAAAAAATCCAATAGTCGGAAATGGAAGTCTTGGAGTGTTATCCTTACTGGATCTCAACTTATCTTCTTTAAGGATCCAGCTTGGGCTTTGACTCTGTTGGAACAAGCTAAAGCTAAATCACTGGATGGGTCTAATAACCAGCTTTTACCAAAGATGACCAATTTCAAGCCTGACGAGGTGTTCCCTGTGAAAGATTGTATTGCGTTCTTCGATCATGATTATTCAAAGGTATTTAGTCTCCTCTTTGCAATTGAAGACGTAACTGACGACGTTCAAGTACCCAAACACATTCCGATTCATCATGCCTCAAGGTAGACAATATCTGATGCAGGCTTCGGACGAATACGAGATGAATGAATGGTGTACGTTAATCAACTATGCTAGTGCTTTCAAGACCGCTGGGATCAAGATGAGAGGAGGTGGAATTAACAGTGGGCATGCTGTCATGGCCGGTGCGGCAGCTGCTGCCTCTCATCGTAGAGAAGTCGAAATTCTTTCGACAACAAACTCACGCTCTATCCCCATAACTACAAATGGGAAACCCGAGTTACCAATCCCAGAATTGGGAGCACTGGATTTAGGTTCCACTGGATTAGGCATTTCGTCCGTTGATCTAGGATCTGATGGACAGAGTTTGATCGATAAATTACGAGATGGGAAGAACGGTGATGGGATTCTAGTCAATGAGGGCGAACAGCTCGAACAGGTTTTCGGACTTGTCAAAGCTGAATTGGCGGCTGGTCGAGGTGGTGCGACGAAGACTGTCAATCTGAAAGCATTGGATGAAAATGGTTTGGGGAGTAAGGTCGTCGTACCGAATACTCTTGGTGTGGGATTCAAGCATCCTTCACGTAAAGAAACAATTCGAGTAAGATCTGTTCTTTCGTTGGGAGATGTCTGAAGCTAACAAGGGTGTAGATTCAGATAGATCTATTCACATCTCAGGCGATCAAAATTCGTGCCACTCTTAAATCTCATCTGAGGACCGCTAGGAATTTAGCTGTTCTTTGTCCATTCCAACGATCTACTCGTGAAAAGATAGAATTGTCTTTACCTGGTTTATCGTCTTCCATACGATCTTTACGTATTCAACAGGCGAAATTTGACTTTTGGATAATGATCTTGAGGAAGGATTCGGAGAGGGAGGATAGGGAGTTTGCTCGAGTTCGCCATGTCGCTTTGCAAGCTGCTAATCGAAGTTTGAAGGAGGGTGGTGTGGGTGGCGTGATTAAGGATGTTCATGATGAGGAGCGAAGGATACCGAAGTTATCTTTACCTTCTGAGAATGATCATGATCATGAATCTGAGGATAGTGATCATGAAAATGATGGTGATGGGGAGGACAACGACGACGATGTCGGTAGATTTGGAACTAGTCCTGGTGAACTCCCAGTTATCATTCGACGACCATCTGATGATGTCGAAAGAAGACCTTCAGCTCGTCAACGGTCTTCATCAGATTTCTTATCCGCTATCAATGCTCTGCCGAAATCGTCAACCACGTCTCCTAGATCACCTGAAACACCGATGGATTCTGATGGAACTTCAACACCAATGTTATTCCCTCTCTCTGATGAACCTGAACAAGAAGTTGACGGTGAGGGGGTTGATCATTCAATGATCGCCTCGAATGGTCATGAGATTGAAGAATTGGATGATGGAGAGTATACGAGAGATGGACGTCATGGATCAAACGATAGTTTCAGTGATGAAGCGGAGGATTGGGAGAAGACTAGAGCAGCTAGAAGAGTTTCTTTGGCGACTGTCGCTATTCCTCGTAGTGATGTTAGGAAGTTGTCGCAGAGAATCAAGAGAGGTGATGGGGTTGGTGAGGGGGACTGAAGGATGATGAGGGGAGATAGGTAGATATACATACATTAGCATGTTTCTTTTTCATATTACATACATAGCATTCATTGTTCTTGGTGGGTTGTTGGTTGTATTAGGACTACTTGGTATGTATTGTATGGAATGAATCTTGGTGTTGCCACTTTGAGTGTATTTGGGTGACGTCCTCTAATTGTTCTCCTTCTTCTTCTCTCTCTCTCTTCTACACCCCTACAATTTACAATGGACTCATCTAAACCAGGTTTATTCTCTTCTTTATCTCTAGGCAGATCCTCCCGTACTCCAAGATCATCATCGACGTTCGAACCAGTAACCCATCCACTATTAGGCTCAACAACCTCATTAAATCAATTCGACACATCCAACAGCAACAACAACGGTCCCGAATCAGCAGGACCATCTCGACCTGGATCTTGGTCATCACCTAAAAGTGGTGGGAACGATGGAGTCACAGTGGGTAATCTACCTTATAAACCTAGGCAACGACATGGACTTGGACCTGGTTCTGGTGGTAGTGTAAATAGTATTTTAGGTGGGAACACCGTTTCACCAAATTTACAACCTATCTCAACAACCTCAACTTCTATCTCTGCTTCATCGAATAATCTAATTCCTTCACCAACCAACTTAAACCCAAGTGGTGGTGTGTCGGCACCGCCCTCGACATCCACTACATCGACATCGACTTCTGCTACATTTGCTGTTTCGACTTTAACGGATCCACCGAATTCCGATACAGCTGTAACCACTAGTGGATCAGGTTCAACGATTTCTTTATCTTCTGGAAGTGGTTCTTTGACTAGTCGATTACAGCTGCAGAGTTTGAAAGCTGCTGCTCAACGTACTGGGTTAGGTAACGGGACTATGGGAATGGGGATGATTGACGCTGTTTTCGAAAAGGGGCAACTTGGAAGAGCTAAATCTGGTGAAGGTGGGGATTGGGGTGATGTCTTACGGGTATTGACTTGTGGGAAGGTGTGTGATTTCCATTTCAAGGAGGGGTTATACTTACACAGCTACAGGCAATTATTCTACTTCCATCAACCCCTTCATCGTCTTTACCAATGACTCCACAGACTCTTCGTGATCATATTGCGTTTTTATCACCTAGTGTCCCTCTTCCAGCTTCTGCTTTAAGTGGAGCTGATTTTGACGAGAAAGATGAAATGAAGCAGAGTGTAGGTAGTATTTCCGTATTGGTTACCTTGTCAGGATTGATTGGAACAATATCGGGGTAAGTGTGAAATTGTTTTCATTTGCTGTAGCTCATCATTTTATTCTAGCACCACTGTTACATTTGAATCGACCGTTCCTCCGGACTCACCCCTGCTGACCGCTCTTCGTGATACCAACCTTCGTTCGATAGCTCTCTCGTCTCTTCGTCCAACACACTTACCATGGCCAACATCAACTCCAACTTTCCCTTTCTATTCGTTGTCAGCAGAATCGGCTACACTGACATTCCCTCCTCTCGGAAAAGGTCCTGTAATCACAGAAACCTCAACAAAAGATGTCAAAGACAAAGAAAAAGAATCTGGAAGGATAGGACTGAAGAATCCATTCGCATCTTTGTTTGGAGGAACCTCACCGGCTTCATCTTCTTCACCTACTGTACCTTCTGCACCTGTCCCTTCGTCTCCATCGAAATCGGAACAAAATCTTGCAGTGGACACCGCTTCACCCAAGTTCTCAGATAAATCGCCTCTCCCATCAAGTCCCAAACCATCATTCTTATCATTAGATCGAGGAGATGCTTCATCGGTCATGTCTGACATTAATTCAGTACCGACATCAGAAGGATATCAAGTCACGGCCTACACCGTATCCAAACCAATAAGATATACTGAGGTTCATAAATCGATTTCAAAAGCCCTTCGAGCACACGTTCGAGCGGAACTTTCCAAACTTCCTGAAAAAGTTGTAGAAAAAGTTTCAAAACTACTTCTTAGTAATCTTTGCACAACTCATTCGGGTATCGGTCAGGACTTGCTCAAATCGCATCAGTCCAGTGGTGCATCCGGCGAGTCCCTTGAACTAGATTTCAATGATCCAGCAACTACGAGTGAAACCCTGCAGAACTTGATGGAAGAGGTTTATGACGATTTGGTTGCTTTCTATCGTTCTTCTGAGCTCAACGTTACAGGATTCGAGAGCACCATTCGTAGAAAGAGTAGTGGAAACGTACCATGGGGTAGGACCGTTGTTGAGGAGGAGAATGAGGATGTGAAAAAGGAAAGAATCAAACGGGAACAGAGAGAGAAAGAGGAATTCGCTGAAAGAGAAGCCAGTGATGGGACGGAGAGGGTTGAAGGTTTGATTTGCAAACTTCTGTATAATCGGTGAGTATCTTGACATATATCAGTGAATTAACAAGTTTCTAGCATCTATTCTCCACTCGGTTCGGACGACGCTAGACACGACGAGGCTTTGGCTTCTCGAATTGCTGCTCTGAATATGTTGGATCTGTCCCTTGATCATCTTGGCTTGATTACTCGCCCGGAAGGAGAGAAGGCACATGGAACTTCGATAGCTCAAGGATTGAACATCATCGTTGGAGAAATAGGTAAAGGTACGATGAGTTCTCATCCTGTCAAAACAACGCTGACATGTTACTTTAGAACTTCAAACACTTTCAAAATTGAGTTGCCTGAAACCAAAAGAAAAGGCGGACGTTCTGGTAAGAGCGCATAAGATTGTTGTTGGTAAGTCTAACCAATGTTCTTTCGTTGACTTTCACAGATGGACTCGCTCGATTACCACCTGTCGAATTACGACCCGAAGGAGAACAGTATAAACCACCGCCAGTCGAGGATGTTCCCGAAATCCATGAATTATCACGTACAAGCTCATCTAATCGATCCGCTAGAACATCGGCAACATCATCTCTCAAGTCCCCTCAATCACAACCTGAACTCGATCCACTTGCTACTATCTCAGAGGCCAATGAAAATTCCACACCTATGGCTTTCCCACCAGCACCAAGTGCTGATATTCCTGAACTTGTCTTACCTGATTCCGAACCGTCACTCCTGCAAGAAGCAATGGCAGATTCTGTCATGACTATCACAGGTGCTCCTTCGGTAAAAGAAGATTCAGATAGTCGGCAAGAATCTCAATCAGTCATCCCAGAGATGGGCGAACAACAGCCATATAAACAAACGACGTCTGGTGCCGATCTCATTCTACCCATCATAATATTTGCCGTGGTCAAGTCGAACCCGCCTCAACTAGCTTCACAACTGATGTATCTACGTCGTTACAGATCAGCGATTTGTCTTACTGGAGAGGCAAGCTATGCGATTGTCAATCTAACAGCGGTAGTAGAGTTTTTGGAACATGTTGATCTTGCCGAGTTAGGATTAGGAGATGATTCGGGTAAAGTAATGAGTGTCGATGATCTCAGTCCAATCGGTTTAACCTATATGGAGGACAACGCGGATGCAGCAAGTATCGCTTCTGCGAGTTCAAGATTGCGAGGAAGGGTCAATCAAGTATCTGAATTAGCTGGATCAGCTGCTGGTTCAGCCAATAAAGTCTTGACTGGAGTGGTTGATTCGAGCTGGACAGCTTTGAGAGGTCTCATTGCTAGTCCTGGACCTAACGAATTGGGAGAAGAGAATATCAGTGGTGGTCAGACTTCGAACGGTGCTCCACAAACGACTTCAAGACCTGGAATGAGACCTCGACAGGCATCAACGTTCTCCCTCGCTAGTGTAACAGCCTCCGTTGCTAATATCGCAGCGGCAGCGGCGGCATCGACAGCAGCAGCCAGAAATCGATCTAGGGCATCTTCAAGAGCCAGTGAACAGGTCGCTATCAACTGGAGTGGTAATCAGGAAATGGTCGAAGTTGCCAGTCGACCTGGATCAGTTCGTGAACCAGGCAAAGGGATTTACGGATCCGACAGTGAAGATGACCAGGAAAGTGATAGTGATCGTGGAAATGAGGAACATGAAAACGGTTATGGCGACGAACACGATCAAGATCATGGTGGAATGTATCATCATACTAGAACGCGATCTGATGCGAGAAGTATACGGAGTGTTTCCTCGATGATGTCGAAAGATGGGAAGAGGGATGAACCAAAATCAGAAAGAGCGAGTATCAGTAATCGACTAGCATCGATTGGTGTTTTGGGTAGACTATCCAGTCCAGCCGATACAGGAACTTCTACACCGGTAGAAACGCTAAACAGCAGTGTCCCAACATCAGCACCAATGATTTCCAAGGTATGTACTTGTACAGGAAACCCAAAGAATATCTAAGCTAATCGAGAATAGACATCTGGTCCAACAGGATTTTTAGCTAATTTAGCTAACGCTTCACGATCAGCCTCTCATGGTAGACGATCATCTTTATTAGGTGGTGCACCGACCGATCTACCAGCTCGGTTGAAGGGTGATAACCATACTCATCCAACCGCTTCTCCATCTGGTAGTTTCACTTCGTTACCTATTCAGAATGATCCCATCGAGCCTGCTTTAGAAAGATTTTTGACTTGTAAGTTGTCTATGAATTGACTTGTTTTCCTTCAACTGACGACTTATTTCCTAGGTGAAGTTGCTGACTTACGTTTATCGGAAATTGGACTTCTATTGAGGGATTATAGAAGATTAGCGGGTATTGTTGCTAAAGTACAAGAACAACAACCAGGTCATGGTACGGGATCAGGTTTATAGATTTTATTTTTACATTACTTAACTGGACATTGTAACGAGCAAACGTTTCACATGCATAGAGGAATAGATAGAGATACTAGCATTTCGTAATATCCACTGCCGAGGAAAAGTAATTGAATACAACAATCTACATAAAACAAAAAGGAAACGAACCACGACCAAAAAGAATTTATTTATTTTCTACAAATCGAGAAATGAAAGATAGGGAATTTAGAACCAAGGCATGAAAGTTTCTGGCATTTGAGCGAGTAATATTGGAGATGTAGCTTGTGAGATCAAAGTGACAATACCATGAATGATTGGGGGAGCGTTAGGGGACTAGAACACTTTGAGTTAGTAGATATAAACATTAATGGACGCTGTTGACTTACTTTATCTTTATTCTCAGCTATGTATCCCATAGTACCAGCACGTCTGATGAAGCTATCAACGTTCTTATAGACTTGTGATGTAAGTGGGAACTCCGATCTTGCTTCTTTGTTGTAGGAATTTTGCCAAGTCAAAATCTAAATCAAGTCATGTCAGTAAAGATGACAACTTGATTATCTGAATGGAACCCACCTCATCACGTATGAATAGACTTAATGTACCAGCCAAATCAAATTCAGGTTGACTGAGCGATCTTGACATGGCGGTACAAGCTGCTGTTAAAACACCTTCAACACCTGCACGCGTGATGAAATGTTGCATGTTGGGTGTAAGACGGAATGGAACTGATTCAGTTGAGTTGATAACTGGTTGACCGGGTAAGAAGACTAGGGGCACGAAATTAGCTCCGATTCCTTCAGAAGAAGTTAATTTAACTTACGTGGTAACATTTCCGTCATGTAAATCAAACCCGTCTTGCGACTGAGATGGAAACGATGTGGAGCTCTGTTACTGAGTGCGCAAACGTAACTCAAGAACATGACTGTAGACGTCTGCAAAGCGAATTGTTTCCTCATGAGCCAAAGACTTTCCGCATTTGCCATTGTACGGATCATGTACTAAATTCAATATCAGCTTGGAATTCAGATGCACGAGAGAGGACACGTACGTTTGTGATAACGGTGTCGGGTATCAATTTGGACTGAATTTCTTCCATAATCTCAGCCTTGAGTTGAGTGAATCTCTGATCGGTCTGTACAAAGTCAGTCAGGCCTCCAACTCCAATTTCAAGACCTACCTTTGGGATAGTGGGATCATGTAAAGCCTTGACACGATCATAGAACGCAAGTATCGTGTCCTCCCTAGACATTCCTTGACGGACGACGAAATCGTCGTACATATCCTGCATGCACATGTATGACGAATCGTTCTGAACCAATCGAAGTTGAGGAGCAAGAGCCACAGCTGTAGGTAAATGTATTTGTAGATTTCGACGACGTGATTCCTTGCGTCTCTTTAAAACACTATCGGAATTATTAGCCACCTGATCACCCAGAAAACAAATCCAACCTACCTATTCATGATCCTGAACAATTGCAGTAAACGTTCCTCTCTACGACAGTGTCTCGCAGCAGGAAGTTGAACAGCAAAGGAAACTGAAGTACCATTGTTACCGATCATAGTAATTCGACGGTAACAGAAACCATAACCTCGACCAAGTTCAGCTTTGGGGAAGAATCGAGCAATTTTAACGAATTCCTCGTTAGCGTCGACATGCTGTTTGACCGATGTTAATGAAGTTCAACGACAATAGGAAGAAAATAACCTACCTGAACATATTGACCAGGAATCTCAACGTCATCAAATTTGTTATGATGGAAATCAATGAGATTACATCCAACATAATCCAAAGATTGAGTCTTGGACCGACTGTCGAGTAATTTCTCATAACTATCACGCCAGCTTTGAAGACGTTTGATGTATTCTCTCATTCTCGGCATCTCATTCATAAAGTCTCTCTCAATCGCAATCTGTCGAGTGTGGTTAGAAAGACTTTCGGTGAAAAGGAACAATTCAGCAAAACTCACCTTCAATTCTCCATGCAAGTTATTAGCAAACTTGTTAAGAGTGTCCTTGGTAGCTACAGGTAACTCGCTATCATCATCGTGCATAACACTTCGACCATTCCACTGCTACCGCCGTATCAGCTATGTAAATATCTCCGAAACATGCAACACTTACGCTCATAGCGTCGTTCAACAGAGCAGCGAAGAATCTATAGATATCCTCGTCGGAAGAGGGTTTGGCTCGGAATGAAATTTGATCCACCATCTTCTCCATTGAAAGAGTTTGGAATGGATAAGCCGTTCTAGTCATGTTCATGATTTCATCAACCAATTCCCAAGGTTGTCTAGGTTGAGGAGGAACAGGAGGTGCGACAGATTGAACAGGAGGTGGTGGAGGCATTGTACCGGAAGGAGTAGCTGGTGCAGCAGCTGGAGTAGAGGCAGTACCATTTGTTGACTCTTCTTTAACACCTTCTTTGGTATCACTACCAGCATTCGGAGAAGCTGTGACCTCAGTACCAAGACTAGATTTAGCGGCTTCCGCCTTCTGTCTAGCAGCAGCTAATCGAGCCTGTTCCCTGATTTGCATCTGTTGACGTTTGATCGGTCCAAAGTCTTCACGAGAGACACGCAAGTTGTAGAATAACGCCTACAAGTCAGAACACTTAGCTACAGTTAACTCACCTGTGGGAACTGTTTCGAAATGCGCAAAAGCAAAAGTCTAGCTTGTTTAGCTTCCCGATGTGATAAAGACAAAAGTAGTTGAGGTATCAAAGTGATCCAATACCAAGTAACCAAATCACCTTTATAATTCTCGAACGCCTTCGCGATTGTGTTTTGACTATCATCGAGACCAAGTAACCAAAGTACTCTCAAGAGCAGAGCTCGAGATTTATGACTGTTGTATAAGCCAGCAGCTTGTAAATAACAAGAGACAGCACTTGAAGCCAAAACGGCTCTGTCTTGATCGTACTTTTGTTTCCATTGAGCATCAGTCATTTTAGGTTGACCAGGTTCAGGATCAGGTGCACCACCTGGAACATATTCAGGTCGTTCCCTATACAATCTATCGTTGAATCTACCCCATTCAGCCCAAGCTTTAGGTAAGTTCATATCCATTTGAATAGCATGAGCGAATTCAGTGTTGGCATCTTCGTTTTGACCAAGCCGAGAGATGAACATTCCTTTAAGCATCAAGAATTCAGCTTTCTGAGGTGGAGCGAAATACATTAGATTGGTTGTACTGATATTATCGAGACCTTCGTTGAATTTATCAGGTTTCTGGAAGAAACATAGAGCTTGTTCTCGGAGTTTGAGGAAAGCCTCTGAAATTTCGATATTTGGAAGTGAATAAATCTTGTTCAACGAAACGCTGCAAACATCAAGTAATCCATGTCGACGAGCAACTTCACCGAATCGATTGATCATCCAAGCAGTTTCGTGATAACCTCGATAACCGTATGTAGCAGTTTCACCTTGAGGAATAAGGGGGACGTAAACCTTCGTAACAGCTTGGAAGATGTGTTGACGCCAAGCAAGCAAATCACTCCAGACACTGATATCATCCCAGAAGTTCGGTAAACGATCTCTCCAAGTTTGGAAGATTTGTTTTAAATCAGTGTTAACCCTTGATTCCAAATTGGCTTGATTAGTCATTTGTAAACTATCAAAGACTTGAGCAGCTTCAGTGAGTTCGACACATTGTTGGAACATCTGTAACAGCGGTAAATGAGCACCTGTGATTTGAGACGGTAAACTGGTCCATTTCTTGATAGCGATTTGTTGAGCTTCATCCAAAATCCTAAGGAAATCGTTCGGAGTTTCACGTGTACTATGAGCTTTGATAAGAGCGGTGAAAGATTCAAAGATTTTACGTCGTGGTGTTGGAACATCCGCCAACCTGTTGAGATTAGTCTCAATCATTTCACGATCCGGTGAACCCCAATCGGATAATCTCCAAGCGCATTCGAGTAACAAATCGGAATCTTGATCAGTTCTTGCTAGTTCAGTCAAAGAATCCCAATGTTGTAATTTCTGAGCAGCCAAAATCCAATGATCTTCCCATAACGTATATTCGTCCTCTGAGAACGGTAATAAACCTTGACGAGCCTTCATCTGAGCTTGCTCGTACATTTCAATAGCTTTCGGCCATTGACCGTTCTGTTCATAAGTCAAACCAGCCGCCGTCTCTGGGTAAACACAATGTCCACGAACGCATCCGTAGAACATGTCATCTTCTGAAAGATCGGCATAAAGCTCACTAAGAGCTCTAGTGCAAAGATCACGAAGTTGATCATCACCTTTGTAGATTTCGCTGAGACTGTTGAGTATCTCGAAACCGGCATACCAACAGTTGTAAGATTTAGCGAGGTATTTAACCAACAAAGGTGGAAGAGTGACAGCAGGTTGACAAGGTAAGATCCCCTCGATAAAGGTTTGAACGACGTTAGGACGAAGATCTATTTGTTTCCTATGGAACTCCTTGGCCAGTAGTTTAACGATATAAGGAGTGAAAGTGATTTGTTGAGGTCGAGTAAGTGACTTCCAACATGTTGGGAAAACACTAACCCACAGTCGATGACAATCGACCGGACTCAAGAAAATGAGATTTCGAACTGGTTGAACCAAATCGCCCGAAGTGGCTTCCCTTGCCATACCGACCAAAGGGTCAGAACCGAGAATTGAATCCAAAGGTCGCATAATCGATTGTTCAGGATCCGAAACGCAAAGTAAAAGACTGAGCATCTGTGGGATCCAATAACTGTCACCGAGGATTTCCCAATTCTGCAAAGAATACAAATACTGTAATCTGCTATCGAGAGATTTGGGTAAACTCTGTTCAAGTTTATCGACGAATAGACGACGTTGAACTGGATCTTTTGATCTTGTTCCAAGTAGGAACGCAGGTTCGAGTCGATGAGTGATATCCGTACCGCGTAACGTATCATGTTCGTAGATTTCATAGATCAATTGAAGATATTGTTGGAAAAGAGTTTCATCTCTTTGTTCAAACGACATCATTCGTAGCAAAAGTGCAGCCTTCTCTTTACCGAGTGAAGGACCTTCAACCTCCTTGATAACCCATTGTCGTAACAGATCCAAAAGATATCGGCAAAGTGTGATACTCGTCGATCGATCGATAAGTGTACCAAGTATACTGTGGAGATGTCTACGTTGATCACGAAGATCGGCAACTCTATCACGAATGATATCCAAGATAGACATGATCAACCGATTAGCGGGGTCGGGAGCGTTCGCGTTTGTTGTATGAATTTTGACCAGGTTACTGAGAACTCGGAGAAGTGCCGAACTGATAGCTTCATTTTGAAGTTGATTAGGTTGCGATTTGAGCCAACTTCGAAGTAAAAACAACGTTCCAGGTAGATTCGAACTTGATCTCATACTCGCTGCCAAACCCTCGGTTACAGATGTCTTGAGGAAATTCAAAAGAGCTATAATTTCAGGTTCACCATTTTCTGAATCTTCAGGTAACTCATTGAACATCCTCTCAGTCAATGGTCGAACAACATCATGAAGAGCTGAATCGTCGTACAACCAAACTCTCTCAAGAAGTTTCTGGAGAGTGGCAAGATTACTTCTGACCCAGTTATCATCACGAGCAGCAGCTACAGCTGCAATGACCTCTGATGAATTAGCAACAACTGCGATGGATTGATCGGTGATATCCTAAAAACAATCAGCCAAATTCTGGTGTAACAAAAAAAGTACTCACTTGAACCATGGTCCTATTGAAGAAGGCCAATTTGATCAAAACATTAGGTAAACCATTAGGACCCAAGATCTCTTTGAACAAGTCCAAAGCTCTCTTAGTAAGACCACCACGGGCGATTGGATCCGGAGAATTAGAAACCAAACGTAACAAATGGGAAGTCATGACTTCTCGAACTTGGACCGGAGCAGCCCAACCACCGGCACTACTAGCAGAAACATGAGTTCCAGCTCGATCAACACGTTGACGTTTAGCAGGTGAAGCAACGGATTTATCAATTTCCATAGCTTCATCCCTAATCGCCATCCTTCTTTTCTCCCATTTAAAGATCATTTCAACAATGTCAACAGTAAGTTTTTTAGTTTCGGGTGTTGCAGCTTGAATGAAACCTAGTTTCGACAAAGAGTTCGCTACCTGGGGAACGTAAAGATCTCTATAATCGTAGAACAGATCTGGATGATTAACGAGTAATTCACAGACTGTAACCAATTGACCGGGATTATGACCTTCTTCAATGAGGACGACTCGAACTCTTTGTGCCCATTCAGGTATCGTCATTGGTACGGCCGGATCACGAGCTGGAAGTGAAGAAGCCAAGGTATCAACAGCCTGTCGATACAATGTTCTACTTTCGCTATCTTTCAATCGAAGTACACCAGTCCAAGTCAATCTGACGAATTTTACCGGAGTATCGAAAGTGTGCATGAACCTAGCCGTCAAGACGTACGCCATTAGTTTGACAGTAGGTTCGAGAAGATTGATACCCATCCAAGCGACTTTGAAGATATCTTTTCTGGATTCACTAACTTTCTGCGTACAATATTGAACAAGAAGTGCAGTGAACGCGAAAACTTCAATCAAAAGTACGTCATCTCTTTGTTTAGCGGTTGGAGTGATTTGAAGTGGTTTCCACATGAGATTACCGATTTTCTGGACCAGAGCTGAAGAGATTAACGAATCGTCTGTGGAGTTTGAGAAATGAACTCGAAGTGTTGGGTTGACGATAAGTCTTAAAGCGTTTGTTTTGAAAGCCCAAGTTACAGTTTCTGATTCGTAAAGACCAAAGAATTGATCAATAACATCGCGACGATATTCCAAAGAATCTTGAAGAGCTGCCTGTTGATAGAGGAAGAAAGAGACATAGGATCTTTCGAAACAACTTCTGATTTCGTAAGCTTCAACCACATGGAACAACAACTGGATATGTTGTTTATGTTTCAAAGACGTCATGAACATCTCCAAAATCAAAGCTGGCATTATTTGATAATGAACAGCTGACATGTCATCCTGAGTTGTTCTTGATTTATGAACCAGTATCCTCCAGATTCCAACTAAAACTTCGATAACGACTTCATGTTCGGCCAACCAAGAAGGTGAAGTACGAGAAAGTTCTCTCAGAATGTACAAACCTGGTAAAACGAATTCAACAGCTTCTGGATCTTTGAAACATAATTCGCAAAGTGTTTCGGCTCTAGAAGAAAGTTCTTCAACCAATTGAGGAGCTGATCCAGATTCGATGACGTTTCGATAAGTCCAAATAAATCTTGGATTCCTGATGTTATCGAATAAATTCTGTGCAGCCTCTGTATGGTATCTATCGAAATATTTCCCTAGATTATCGGTGAAAGGACCAGGAGCGGATTGATGTAAAGCAGCTTCGACATCTACGACCTTGAGTGTAAGTTGTTTCAAATATTGAACAGCTGTTGGAGGTAAAAGTCTGAAAATATTGACCAAACGAGTCATCCTAGCGATATCGGGGTTATCTTCCAAAGGTGAAGCAGCGGCTTTGAGCAAAGCCCCACCTTCAGATAAAGTACTGAAATGATCGAGCAATTTCGATCCGATCTCGACCTTGAAGTAATTCGTAAGTAATTCCAAAAATCTAGCTAAACCTTCTAAACCAGGTACACTGAGTCGTTTAGCGTCAGCTAGATTAACCAAAATAGGTCGCAAACCAGCTTGAAGAACTTCTTTAGGTAATTTAGATTGGATTTCCAAAACATTTCGTAAACCTTCATGAGCGACATCGACGATTTCCGGTGAAGCAGAGTAAACGTGTTTGAAGTAAACGGTGATAATCCTAAGTCAATCAGTACTCTCGTTCCCGTGCATTCAGACCCAAACTTACCTAGAACGAACAGGTTGAAGACTGGGTTTGGCAAATATATCAGGGCAAGCCATAGTAGCTCTCAAGAATCGTAAACAAGCAACTCGTAAAGTTTTCAACCAGTAATCTTGTTTATGAGTCGATTGTTTCCCAACCATATTGTTATCATCGACATCAGCCAAAGCCAAAACTTCATGTAAAAGTCGAATAAACTCGTCAGAAGGTTCCGGAACTGAAGGTCGTAAATCCAATAAATAGGTCACAGCGTCGATGTTGCCAACTTGCATTGGGAACGGTAGAGCTCTAAGTGGTTTCGAGAAAATTGGACCAGAGTTTGGATCAAGTAATCTAGCTTTCGCTACGGGTGTGATTAAACCTGATACAGTTTGATTGGTGACTTCAGCGAGAAGTGCGATACAATCTTGTGAAGTTTGTCTAGCCAATGGCGATTGGGATAACAATTCTCCGGTTAGAATTTCCGTTAATCGAGTTTGACGAGTTTTACCGTCTTCCTGCGATTGACAAACTTTGATCAAATGTTTAATCAGATCTGTAACATCATCAACAGATTTCGGAGCGTCTTTCCTCGCATCCCTCAATATGAAGAATAAAGCTTTGATGAAATCGATTTCAAGATCGATAACCATCTTCCTCGACAAATCAACCTTGAATAGGAAAACGTTCATGGCCGAAACACCTGCCATTTTCTTTGACCAATCTTCTTCATGACAGAGAGCGACGAATCTACCATAGAAAGAATGGATGAGTCGATCGATCGAACGTGAGATATCGATTTTACCGGCTATCTCTGGTGAATGAGCGACAGATTTGAAATCAGCTACGATTGCAACCAGTAAATCCCCTAAAGCAGCTCTATCACTTTCCTGAGCTTCAGCCAAAGTGTTGACATAACAATCTGCCAACGCTGTCGTAAGTGATAAAAATCGTTTTCGGTTGACGTCAGGCGATAATTTCCCAGCGTCAGAATCAGATCGACCAAGTTCAGCTGCGAAAACTCTACGACAGAAACTTCGGACGAATTCTAAAGCCTTTTCAGAGATTGAAGGTTGATGACAAGCGTGGAAAAGACCACTCATGATACTTTGGAATGTAGGGTTGTTCTCTGGATTCGGGGCATCCTGAAGAATTAGTAAATCGAATCAAATTTCTCACGTACACTTTGAAATATAGTCATAGCAGCGAGAGTTAAAGCTTTCAAACCATCTTCTCGGTAAATCTCATAATCCTCGTTAATAGATCGAGAAGCGATATTGACGATAGGGGCTAATTCGATTTTATGAACTTTATTTTCGAAATTGATAGAAGTCATCAGATCCGATAACGAAGTTTTGTATTCCAAAAGATTCTCAACCTCTTGGAAACGTCTATTTCTCCCACCGAGTTTTCCGAGAATCTTAACAGCTGCATGGGCGTGTTGACGATTGGCTGGAACAGGTTTGAGTAATTGGTGTAGAGCCGACATGAGATCTCGTAAAACTGGTCCCATGGTTGGATCGAGGAAATCAGACGTTAAATTGTCGATACATAATTCTAACGTTCTTAATCCTTGACTGATAAGATCCGGACCAGCTTTGAGAGCGTGAACGAGTGGTTTCATCAGATAACCTAGATGTGGAAGTAGATTCGTTAATCGAACAGGAACCGTTAAAGTGAGTTCGACGAATATATCCCTCTGCATTGGATCTGTCGCATGTTGAAGGAGATATTGGAGGTTATCCAACATCTCTTGTAAAATCGGTAACACCTCTTTGTACAACGCCTCAAATCTCCCTCCACCGATCGATCTGAAAAGTGCTCGAAGGATTTGATAATAAATAGCTGGATCTGAAGCTTTAGCTGCATGTGACAAAGAATCCATGATAAGTTTCGGTAGATGAGGTACCAAAACGATTTCGTTCTGTTGGATATGAGAGTTGATAGCCAAGAATGACATTTTGAATAATCTCAAAGTCAAAGCGGCTTGGTTTTTGGGTTGAGATCCAAGAGTAGGTAACATCGTCATAAGTCGTTTAAGCAAGATTCCAACCAATTGATGTGACACCGAATCATGAGTAATCAGCATTTGGAGAACAGAGAAGACGTTGCTGTTGATCAAAGCTAAACCAATGAAGAAATCCATGTTAACCGTCCAAACTTCCGAGAAAGCATGAGGATCGAAGAGCAATAATATCTGAGAAAGGAGTTCGACAGCTTCTTTACTTTCTCGTGGATCTCTGATTCCATCAAATATCGTAAGACACCTCATACTGTAAACGAAGAATTTGCCTAAGAGTTCTCCATCAGGTTGAGGTGGGGGGTTATCACCTTGACGAGTGTAGGTGAGCAAGGTTCGGAAAGTGTGAAGAAGGGTTTTGAATAGATATCGACCCTCTGTTATCGGCGATTAGTATCAAATTGTCTCATTGTCACGAAAAGACATACCTTTACAGAACAACTCCAGAGATTCAGAAGCATAAGCTACAGCATGGACAGGCATAGCCTGTTCAATTTCCCTCCAACCATGATCCATTTTATCGGTGTTGGGTGAAGTCTCTTCCATAACAGCGTCACCATCACCATCAACAGTGCTCTTAAGCAGTAAAGCCCCCTGCTCCTTTTCCTTCTCTTTTCCCTTCCCTTTATCTTTCTGCGAGAAGGCTTTCAATCTATCATGAGTTTCTGTCATCGCAACAAGTTTTTCCAAAGAAGTCAAAAACATGCAACGCATGATTCGTGCAGATTCGACGGTGTCGCCTTTACTGTGGATTGATTCTATTATGGTGTTGAGTAATTTGGCGCACATTGTTTGAATTGATGATGAGAATGTAGCATCGTTCAAATTGCATGAGAAGACGAAAACAACTTTAGCGAGTTGGGCGAGAGGAAGCTCGTTTCGAACGTGATGGATTAGGTCAGCTACGACGGAATACGCCAGGGGTCTATAGCATGTCAGCTACAACTGTGGTAGTCCCAATTCTAGTGGACTCACCTCAATGCTTCTCTGCTAGAAACACCTGTACCGACTAAACAACGTTCCTCCAACAGAATATCAATATAAGGAATGAACGCGGCTCGGGAATCGACCGTCAGAATATGTCGAGTTGCAACGAGTAATTCCTATGAGGTGTTGATTAGCACAGTGATTCAGTTAAGTGGGACACCAAAACTCACCTTTCTCGTCCCAACATCTTCTGGTGGACAATCTCGTAGCAGTCGAACACAAGCTTCTGGAAAGACTTCTAAGTAGTCCTTGACATTCCCTTGATTTCCTCTGAGCACGTAAGCAAGGAAGGCCATTGTCTAAATGTCGATTAGCTGAAGTCACAAGAAACCACCGAAACTCACCTTGACTTGAGCTTTGATGAGTTCAGTATACATATCCCTATTAACGATACCACTAGCCACTCCAACAAACGGTGGTTCACCTTTCTCTTTAGCCTCTAAATGAGCGAGTCTTTGAGGTTCAGGTTGAATTTTGATCGAATCCATGACTAAAGGATAGAAATCTAATAAAGCGGGTGCCATGACTGATTTGTAGGTTTGGAAGATTAGGACGACGGCGATGGGACATTCAGTCAGGACTTTGGGTGAATGTAGAGCATGAGGTAGATTTGTGTGTGATGATCCTGATGCTTGTGGAGGGTTAGGGGTTTGGCCTTCTGACGAGGGAGTTGATTTTCCGGGCTAACAGAGGTTAGAGATAAGGCGATTGGTTTCGGTGATCAGAAACTCACTGCTGGTTTCGTTCCAGCTCCAGCTGTACCAAATTCCTTCTCCACGACGGATTTGGTGTTGGCATACATTGCCTTGACTAGATCGAGGAAAGGTTGAACATGATTTTCGAGTTGTTCCTGTGGAGATTGACTTAGATTCGAGTTTTTGCGTTAATAAAGAACTCACTTTATGACTCCTAAACCCGTCAATCATGATTTTAATACAAAACAATGCGTTCTCCTCATTCTCTACTTTCAACAATTTAACCATCAAATCCATAACTGTAGCTTCATGTTGTCTGAAAGGTTCTGTATGAGGTAATCTTTGAAGGAACGCTAGTAGAGTGTTACGAAAACGCTATCCAGAGTTTAGTGATGCATTCGAAAATTGAAAATGAATAACCCACCTGATCAGGATGTTCTTTAGTGAAAACTATCGTTGATTCGTTACCTAGAATCTGAACTAGAACAGGGATGAATGCATGAAGGTATTTCTCGTAGAAAGCGAAATCTCGATTACTCTCTGCAGAATCACGTAATTCGCTTGCTAGAAACAATCAATCAGAGGATGAACCGTGAAATCAAGAGAAAGAAGAAAAAAAACTCACCAATATCGATTCTTCTTCTCATAGCTAATTCGTCGTCAGTCACAAGTCACAAACGCAACCACTCACGTAAATTAGTATCTAATAGCTGAGCAGCTAGGGTTTCACAATCAGCTGCAGTAGCAGGACCGTTTGATGTTATACTAGCACCCGGCATACTCATAGCAGCCGTTGCAGTTGGTGGACCACCAGCTGATGGTGTTGAAGTTTCAACATTGGGCGTTGCACTTCCAGGTAGTGGTGTTGCTGTGGATGCCTTTCGTGGTCTACCTGGTCTATTCGCTGATGTTGGAGCAGACATTTTTGGTGATGTGATAGAAGCACCTTTGAGAGCTTTGGGTTGATTAGTTCGCCATGAAGGTGGTAAGGTGGCGGTTGTGTGGGGTAGGCGTTCGCGAGCTGACGAGTGGGTTCTAGCTACTTTTTAGATGAATATGACTGGTATGATGTTTATGCCAATGTCTGGATGGATGATGGAAAGGAGATAGATAGAAAGGGTATGAGGTTGGAACAGAAATAGAAATAGGAATGAAATATCAAAGTAATATCAAAATATCAACTTGCAACTGAACTTGGAATTCGAGGAACAGGCGAAGAAAGTAACCACCAAAATCACCTCACTCGAGAAATCAACACAAAATTAACGCCGACACGTGGGAGTATAACGCCGGTGCCTTCGGGTTACTCTTAACCGAATGGACTCTAGTGGAGATCAAGATGAGTCCGTGTCCAATTCACCTCTTCAATTGATCAGTTGTTTAACCTCAACTTCCCATCCACCACCACCACCACCACCACCCACCATGCCACCCCGTCAAACCAAACCACCAACGACCGACAATCTCCTCCCTCCAATCCTAACCCTCCTAAAATCAACTCCACCAAACCCTTACTCCGCCCACCAAAAAGCCCTAACAACCACCGCCCGTCTAGTAACCTCGAAACACTACGACACAGCCATCGAGATCTTATTCCAAACTTCCAAAGAACTACTCAAACTAGGTGAAGGGGGTTCAGGATCTGAATTGGGGGTAAGGATGGTTGGTATTATGACTGAAGCTGAGATTCCATGTGATGATAAATCTAGAGGTGGGTTTGGGTGTTGAGTATTGGGATTGGGATTGGGATTGATGATTTATATAGCGTCGGTTACTCAACTTATCGCTTTGACACCATCTTCCGGACCTTGGAGAAAGAAACTTGCAGACGCTGCTGTTAAATGGTCAAGCTCTTTTGGGGATTGTCCAACTGGTGATCCGAATTTACATCAGTATCTAGGTGAAATGTATTACAAAGGTAGGCCCTAAATCAATACAGAAGGTAGTCCTCATTAACAAAATCGATTCAGATTATCAATATGTCGCTGCTGAACATCATCTTTTGGCATCGGGTAAAAGAGACGCTGCAAAGTTGTTAGCTGAGTTGATGTTTGATTGGTGAGTAATAACTGCAAACAATCACCAATCACTATAAAACTGATTTCTCCAGGTCTGATAAAGGTAAACAAGATCCCGGACCATACGCAATAAAAGGAACCCTACCGTAAGTCCCTCCCTCCAATCACCCAGAAGATCCAATCCTAACCCCAAAACCAGCTACCTAACCTCCAAACCCCCGAACATCCAACCAGCCAAAACCTTCCTCGAGACCTACATCTCCAAACTCCCCTCTTCCCAACTAATCGACTCCAACCTAAAAATCCAATTGACAACCTCCCCAACCCTAAACTTCCTTCAACTCATCATCTTAACCGTCCAAAGAGCTCCTGCACCCGGTGTAACAGGGATACAAGCTAGAGGGATGGACGGGGGGATATCACGTGAATGGGAGAATTTGGTTGGGAGATATAAACGATTCATTGGGAATGGGTATAGTGGGATTAAGGATGATCATGTTTTGGAGTGTTTGCAGGTGATTTCGACGGAGGTTTTCTTGATTCCTCCACCTAGGGGAGCGGGGGGTGGGGATATGTTACAGAACCTTATGGGATCTTTGTTTGGGGGTGGGAGTTAGTGATTTCATGAATGGTTATGATGTATTTAGGGAGATTCCACTTGGGTTCGATGCATGAATGGATTTCGTTCTTCACTTGATGAGCGGGAGAGTTTGGATGTTGAGAACAATGTTGTTTCTGACTTACGGAGAATATTGGACTTGAACTACGGAATGAGTGACTCTGACCCACTTTACTTGATGAATTAAACCTACTAACCAAATATCTAAACAAAGACAAAGTTCAAAATAGACCTGCACTCCGCTCAAAGTAATCAAACAATTCAATCAATCATTCATTCAATTCAATTTCAACTACAATCCAAACCCAACCCTAATCGTACAAACTTCAAATCCAACCGTCAACCCGGCCCAAACCAAAGAACAGAAAAAGAAAACCAATTATTCTAATTCTAAGAACCAAGGCTTCGACCTAAACATGAAGACTAGAGACATGCTTGTTCTTATCGGCTTTAGCAGATTTTTTACCTTCCTTGTGGAGTTTAGTGATTTGTTTTTTCCAACCGACTAAACGAAGCTTTTCAGTGATTCAATCTATGAAAGTGTAAAGTAAGGGTAGACTCACAACACTGTTTACATTCAGAGTTACCATGTTGTTTACAGCTTATACTACCGTCCTTTGGTGATTTGGTGTACGCAGGTAACTCGAGTGGAGCTCTTGGTTGGGCGTCGAACCTGACGTCTGAGCTATGGTACATGTAGAGGTGACTTACCCGAATTGAGCATCGTTATCTAAGTCACGTCAATTAGTCAATCCCCAAACTCAGACCCAGGCAGGACCTAGACCTACCCTCACGACCATCGAAATCACAAGTCTCACAAACTTCTTTACCGTGTTCGCAGAAGAGGGCGTCTGCGACTTCGACTGGTGGGGTGTTAGTGATGGTACTGATGGTACTGCTCGAAGAGCAGTAGGGTAGGAGCCCAAGGAGGTATCCACCCCAGGGAAGGACATACCTGATGAAGCTGAGCTAAAGAGGATGTTAGCGTTAGCCTTAGCTTTGATGCCACTTTTCATTTGTTACTGATCAACTCTCCAACCAGGATCTTGATCACTCCCTACGTCCGAAGACGTAGAAGACCACTGGGTCACTAGAGTGACTGATCACTTGACACCCCCTGGAAGACCCAGTACACACTACAAAAGCTAGAAGGAAGGAAGGAGAGTTATCGCCACAATCTTCAACTTACTCAGTGGGTGAAGTACCGAAATCTTGCATTGTTACTTTATATTTATAGTAGTAGTAGTTGAGAGTAGTGGTTGTAAGAAGTAGAAGATAATAGATCGACCTATATCTATATCTTAGATACCACCCCCCAAGGTCACACGCCCCTCCCCCTCCCCCTCCCTCCCCATCCTAAATCGGAAGGATGACTACTCCAACCCATGACCCATGACCATTTGACTTCCACTACCGGGTGGATTAGTGGCACCCGGTAAACTAATCTTCAGTGGCACCGAGAGAAAATGTGAAACATGCAATGAACTACACCTACAACGTAAATGCTATCTAAACTAAAATCGTAATCTTTAATCGTAACCTACTTCTTAGGAGTCAAAACCGCATGACACCTCTTCTTACTAGGTGTCCCCCCAACCCCAACCCCACTCTCCCGTTTTTTAAAATTCAACCGACTCTGTCCCTCCTCCCCATCATATCTCAAATCCTCACCAAGACTCTGTCGAATTTTCATCAACCTAAACCTCTTGCTCACAACCTCTATCTGAATCTTGATCGATCGACCGAGAATACCTAATCTGTTCTTCGTGATTCCAGGTAATTTATCACCTTGACCTGAATCGTCTGTTTCCTTTTTTATCAGTATAATTCATTCGGGATAGGTGGGGAAGGGGGGACTAACGGATTCTATTGAATAGATTGACAACTTGAAGTTTGACTTTATTGTAATCATGAACTTCTATTTCATGTTCATCAACCAGTTTCAATCCATGTTCGATAATCGCCGTATGATCGTTCAAAACGAAAAACAGACAGGTCGCATAATCACTAGCGGTTTTCGTATTCCTATTGGATCCAATTTGAGCTAGAGTCATCGTTCGAATAGCATCGAGGATTTGCGGGACTATTGGGTAATTCGTCTCGTTCTGATGTCTCATCAGTTGATATGCACTGAAAATGGGGCGTTGGACTTACATGATCTTCAAAGACTTTCGGTGTAATCAAACCTAAAGCGAACCATCTACTGATCCCCACTGCGAATTCATTCCCTTGCCCAATGAAAAGTAATATACGAGTTAAAGTGTCTAAACTCAATTGCTCCAATGTGATGATTAAGCGATGAGCCACTTCCTTATAACTCTGTACAGGGTCAACAAGCAGTTCAAAAAACACGACGAGACTTACAAGACTTTTCGATACAATTGGCCAAAGCTCTTTCATAGCATTCGACAAAGTCCGTTTCAAAGATGAACTCGTAGTTCGATCAACACCAAGTGCCAACAAACACGAAATCAAATTGAATCCAACATCCACTTTTATCCAACTAGGATCCCTCCTAACGCAACCAATCAGAACTAAAATCAATCCAATAACTCAAACGACCTACCTAGTCAAAGCAGAAATAACAGAAACGATCATCTGACAACCCATCTCTCTACCTACACTGACATAGATAGGCACAGAAGGTACACTCTGATCATTCAGACGACCATCTCGAACTCCCAAAGCAATCATCACGGAACAAAAATGATCCCAAAAATCAGGCAACGGATTGATTGAAGAGTTTTGGACAAGTCGGGATAAATTAAGAACGAACGTTGCTGATGATAATTCACTACTGGATTGATAAGCTGTATAAATTGAGATCAGGGTCTTGATTCTAAACGATGTATATTGAAACATACCAGAGCGTAATAACCATTCAGCGATGCCTATAACATTCCCATCACTCATTGGTAAAGAAATAACAGCCGAGATGACAGTTTCGATCGAATCGACATCTTCAACATGTAAGTTATGGCCAATGAAAAAATCGAAAACTTACCACACTCATCAACAGCTTCACGGAGTAATCGCATCATCCCATTATCAACCTCAATATCCAACTTCGGCCACGAAACCTCCCTATCCATATGCAAGTCATTCCCACCATCGACCCAAAATCCATCCAAATCACGATCAACCTCCACTTCAACCGATCTCCTAGATAAACTTCTATTCCGAATCTCATCCATCATCTCCTCATCTAAAACACCATCAGGTAATCGTAAACGATCAATATCAATCTCCTCCTCATCGTCGTCTTCATCTCCAGAATCGGAATGACCAGATAATCCACCAGGACTAATTGATCTAGACGCTTCCAAAGCCTCGAGAGCTCTTTCAGCGATCGTTCTGTTCCTATTCTGTTTTTTCTCTTGTTTAAGGAATCTGTCGAACGAATTTGGGAGGGGTTTGAATTTCTTTTTGGGTGGGGTCTGGATTGGGTTTTCAAGGTTATCCCGGATTCTGGTTGATCGTCTGGATGGGTTCGAGGTTGAATCTTCATGATGCGATGCGTCGGTTTGGTTAGGTTCCTCTGATTCCATTTGATCAGGTAATGCCATCACATCACTAAACTCGTCAGTCGACAATACGCTTACATCAAAACAATTAACTCACGCAATGAGATCATTCACACCACCCAACTCCTCTTCATCACTTTCATCAGCTAACCGTCTCGCAATCCATTCCCTCCTCTCAATCTGTAACCGTTCCTCAGCTTCCAAACGTTCCCTCTTCTCCCGTTCTTTCTGAGCGATCATCGCCATAAGTTCAGTGTCTGGTTTTTTAACAATCGATGTAGAGATGGAAGTAGATGATGGCGAAAATTTTGAAACATGAGGTAGGACGCGTTTCGTACTCCCATCCTTTGGCGATGAGTTTGATTCGGGGGTAACAATGGAGAGCAATTGACTGAGTCGAGATTTACTTGGAGTTTCTTGATTGAGTTGTTTTGAAGGTGTTCTGGTGGTGTCATTGATAGTTTGAGATTGAACAGGAGTAGTCGTGAATTCATAATCAGCGAAATCGTCAAACTAAATCATGTCAGCAAATTAGCAAACACTACCAAGGACTCACAGTATCCTCTTCAACCTCTGTCAACTGCATCCCCTCATCCTCTTGATCTTGAACACCCAAATCAGGCGTAACTTGGTTCGTCTGAATAGGAGTCGCTTCACCAAAGTTGCCAAAATCATTATCCAACGGAGGCGTAGGTGTAGGACTGGAAAGGATACTATGTTGAGTTCGTGATTTTACCGGTGAAGGTGTGAGGGATGGTATGGGACTCGATTCAGGATTAAACGCTTTCTGCGGAGAAAGGTGTTTATCGATTTTCGGACTAAAAATCTTGTATGGCTTGTGTTTCGAATGACCAGCAGCTCCTAAGAAATCATCACTTTTCTTCCTTTTCACTAATAACTCTTCTCCATCGATGATGATTTTTCTTGGAGGTCTGGCAGTCATTTGAGAGGATCCAGGTCTGGTTGGCCACTCTTCGAGTGGTGTGTCCATAGTCGGTAAAGTATATTTACCAGGTTCTGGACGTGTTCGACTTGGTCGACTGTTAGATGATTGGGTTGAAGAGGTTCGTTTTGAAGAGGTTGGAGGAAGATATTGGGATTGCGATTCCTGGGTTGATGGTTTAGGAATAAGTCTTTGGGTGACAGTTTTTTTAGCAGTAGGTGATTGCTGAGAAGGACGTTTACGTCGAATGGTAGGTGAAACATATCTGATGGTATTGGGAGTGACGATTTTCGTGGTGTTGGGCGTAGCAACGAAACTAGGAACAGGCGGTGATGGTGATCGCCGTGGGATCGATTTGCGTGGAGGATCAGGTTGAACTGACGCAGATCTTGATCTCGTTCTACTGGAAACAGGATTTGTAGATCGTACGTTTGGTGGCGGCTTGACCACCGCTGATGTCTTCGTTCTATTTCTAGAGCTCGTGACTGAGCGAGGTGGTGACGGAGTAGCTGGAACCAGAATAGCCGTCTCACTGGACGCACCACTTGGATCACCTATAGTCGGATAAGTAAATCTCGTAGCTGGTCTTGATGGTTTAACAACCCCAACAGGTTTTTGAGTAGGTGGTAAAACTCGAGATTTCGAAGGGATATTTGATGTCGAAGAGACGGCTAACGGTTTTGAGTTCTTTCGTTCTAACGTTTTATTGGATAGATCACGACTCTTTGATCGTTGAGGGTTTCGAGCGGCTAATCGTCCTGAAGACATGGCGTGACCGTTCACACCTAGCCTCTCAATATTCGCATTCCCCGTTAACCGTTGTTGATTGTGATTACTCCTCCCAGAAGGTTGTTGACTCGATTGAAAGGCCGCGATAACACCGTTGATATCTAATAAAGACTCTTCATCAGATGTATCACCTATAGTTTTAAGTGTATCTGATTCCGATAGAATCTCTATGACTTCAGGATAGGCCTTGCCTTTACCTTTATCGATTCTGTCATTTCTGGGTGATGAGAAGATGGTGTCGAGCGTAGTTTGATGATAGCCTGGTTTACTCTTAGCACTGTTAGGGGAGGAGAAGATGGATTCTAGGGTCGTTTGACGGTATATTTGTTTTTGTTTTGTTGGTGTTTTAGGTTTTGATGGACCTGCTGTAGCTGTAGATGTGGGGTGATGTTGGGAGGACATCTTGTCATGATAGACGATGGTGAAAGTCAAAGTGATAGTGATAGTGAAATTAAAGTGAACATGAGAAGTTAAACACGTAAAATACTGTCAACAAACCTCCACCGCCACGTACCGGTATGTATCGGTGTTATCTACATTTACACTGTACGAGTACCTTGGCTGTTCATTTTGACTCTACACTGTACAGTACTTGCATGTATGTAGGAGTGTATCCATTGCTATCTCATGCATACTTATAAATCTACTATGACCATTACTGAATGGTGGTGAGAATCAATGCTTGCAGATACAAAGTACTTGTAAAGTTGAGAATGGTGTCAGTGACATTCATTTGCAGCACGAGCAACTATGACGTGGTGGCGTAAAGATAGATGAGCCAAAGTGCTAGAAACGTATAGACAACAGTTTAAAAGCTTTATTCAACTTTTCACTTTCATCTTCATAAATACTTGACATCTTTCACAGATTAAACAACACAAGCCCCATCTCTATCTCTACTAACAATGTCTTACGCAGCCGTAGCTTCACACAACAGTAAGTCAACTCAATCCCTCAAACAACTCCTTGTTACCTCCTATCTATCCCGGATAACCATTCCCACGAATCCTACTCACATCCCATTCACTGACCTCTCACCCACTAACGATACATCCACTAACCACTCATCTACAGTTCCCGATGAACCCATGCCCCAACCTGATCAAAGTTTATTAGACGGTCATTTCGAAGGTGAAACCAGCGTCACCACAGATGCCAACAGCAGTGTAAGTCCACCTCCCCCCCAGTCAACAACAAAAACAAAACCCACTAACCTCAAGTACAGATCAACATCCTCCCCCCAGGATCCGATCTCGAACACCCAGACCTCCACCGCGAACCACCAACGATTCCCGAACCAATCCAACTGAACCCACCCTCAGTTCCCGAACCTCACGTATCCGAAGTCGCCCCCAAACCCCTCCCCTCCCATTCCAAAGGTGAAGTTCAACTCCCAACCTCGGGTGAGATCAAGGCTGAAGCTGAAAAAGCTGAGAAGAAGGTTAAAGATGAAGCTGAAGAATTGAAGAAGGAGGGTAAGAAGGGTTTGGAGAAGGCCAAGGATCTTGAGAAGAAGGCTGAGAAGAAGGGTAAAGAGTATCTCAAAAAGGGAGAGGTGAGTTTGAATTCTTTTTGTCATTCTTAGGACACTTTTATTGATTCAATACACGCTTTTTAGGCTGAACTCGAAAAAGCTGAAAACTTTTTGGCTCCTTATTACGAAAAGACTAAAGATGTCGTTCTTCGTCCAGGTACACTTGGCGGTCTTATGGGTGTTGGTAAGTGGACTATGTATGTTCATGATCGAGAACTAATCCCTCGTTCACTTCCAGTCAACGTCGGTCTTCTTGGTACATTGGGTTACTTCGCTTACACAAGAAAAGACCAAGTTTGGGATCGTCGTCTCGTAGGTGGAGCTGTTGCAGGTACACTTGCGTTATTCGGTGCCGAGGGGTAGGTAATACACTAATATCTGAAATTATACCTAAACTAACGCCGTGTCTAGTTACGTAGCGGAATCATACCTAAACACTCCAGAAGGTCACGCAGAAGCTGAAAGAGCCAAGAAAGAAGGATCAAAATTATGGTTACAAACCAAGGAAACAGTTTTACGTCCAGGTGTTGCCGGTGGTTTAGTCGGTTTCTTCAATATTGCCGTTCTTTCAACAGTCGGTTATTTCAGTTATAAACATTGGAACCAGAGTTGGGATAGACGTGTTGTTTCTGCTGTTTCTGTTGGTTTATTGGGTTTAAGTGGTTTGGAGGGGTAGGTTGGGTTCCCTTGGTGTATAGACTTCATTGCTGACAGGTTTCATCTTAGATGGGCTGGAAAGGTTTACAAGGATAAGGAATTACCAAAGCACTAAACGCTAAACGCTGGGTGGATGACGTGAATATAGACGATTGATTGTTTGGTTTGCTGTAGTTGATTTTGTTGGCTGTTTATACTGTTTCTTTCGGTTCAAGTCTCTACTCTTTTCTGCTTCTTCTCTTTTGACTTTACTCTACAGATGCTATGCATGTAAGAGTACTTGTACACTGTGATACCACTGCTTCATATGCTATACGTGCTCTCCCACTCCCATCTACCTCGGAATTTCTACTTGAGATAACTCTAGTCTTGGTATCGTGCCTGAACGGGTAGTGCAAAGGTGGAACGCGTGAGAGTGTGGTGGGTGAGAGATTTCAGAAGAGATTCCTACCATCTACAATCAATCTATAATTCCGTTATAATACAACATTATACTATTATAATACAGTATCATCTATCACAAGGGACAACAGACCACATTTCCTGCAATAGCAGTATCAACCCTAATCTCGCACCCATGTCCAACCAATTCTTTCGTAACCTACACCCCGAAATTCCCCCTTCACCCTCCTACTCCCGTGAGAACCATCCTTCACCCCACAACTCCAAAAGAATTCTTTTCCGACCAACCAGACGAGATCTCTTGCTATGTCTTTGTACCCTCTCAATAGCTTATATCATCTTCACACCGTCGCAACCATCTCCAGTCTCACCAGTCTCAACACCGAATTTTGATCACGATTATATCAACGACTTAGGATCATCCAACCCCCACGGATCATCATTCGACAGATTCAAAGATATAGGTCATCTCTTCTCCGGGGATACACCAGTCGAACCAAAACAAAAACAATCTTGTCCTGAAATCGTCATTCCTAAACCTGAATATCGAGAACTGACTTTTGGAGAGACGGTTCAGCCTGTTGAGATTTTCAAGAATTTCGGGACTCAATCTTTGGGGAAGGGGGGTAATGAATGGGAGACGGAGGAGATGGAGGATGACGATTCTCAATCGATCATGACTAAGATGTTCGCTTATTCACCTGGTTGGTCTATCTTTGAGAAACTTTATTTGTTCGACGGGTCGTTCTATGTTATAACGTGAGTTGTAGACCTCTATCTTCCTCTTCGTCCTAAAAAACCCAAGGAAAAAACAGCAATCTTCTGTCTGTTTTTCGTTTTGACAGAAGACTTGCTGTTTTTCTTTTTTCTCTTGTTCACGCACAGACAAATTGTTTCATCATTCATTCCCAATGACTAACTTACGACGTGTAGTGATAATCGTGCCGATTGGCCTGAACTTCGTTTAATGACTTCAACTGGTTTACCTGCTAATGGTGATCCTGGAAACGAAGAAGCTCGTGAACCAAAAGGTGACGAGGTGAGTAACTTTTCACTCACTACTCAGGTCCATTCTAACGCCCTCATCAGATCAAGTTCGTTACACCCAAAGAAGCTCAAGCGTTATGGGGTTCAAACGTATATAAAATGGACGGTATGACTTGGTTATTCCAAGATGGTCAATGTAAGTTTTCAGCTCTAATTTGATCTTTAAACCAACTCCTTTAGTCATGGATCACTACTACCATTTCGCTGCTGAACTTTTACTCGGTGCTTGGAGAGCTCATTGTGCTTATGATCAAGATATCTCACCCACTGGTGAAACGAAATTAGCGCCACCTAGTAGAATCTGGTTCATGCATCAAGACGACATGCAATGGTAAGTCCACACTGGAACGTCGAAAAAAAAACTAACCCTTTTAGGCGTGACGGACCTCGATTCAACCCAACGATCTTATACGGACTTTTCCCAAACGTAGCGACCCTTTATCCAGCTGATTTCGCCGATCTCAAAAAGACCACATCGTCATCCTCTGCACCCAAAGCTTTCATGTTCCCCAAAGCCCTTTACGCCGATCGATCAGCCGCGTTCAGAGAACGATTCACAGGTTGGACCCAAAGAACAGCAGCTGGAGCTTATGAAGTTGGTAAAACCTCCCGATGGTTTTGGGAACCTGTCCGACGTCAGATCTTACGATTCTCAGGTGTATCCGAAGAAATCATCAACAGGAATCTTGAAGGTTTCGGTGCTACCGATCCAGCGGATCTCGTTTCACCTGAACCTAATTCCGAGTTGTCTAGATTAAGACCTGTTAAACCTTTGGGTGATTATCGACCTTTGGTGACTTATATCAGTAGACAGAAATCTAGAAGACGATTGACACCTGAAAGTCATGAGGAATTGGTTAAAGCTATTGAGGAACGGGCTGAAAGATTGAATTTTGAATTTATCGTTGTGGAAGCTGAGAAATTGACTCATGAAGAGCAGTTCGCTTTGGCCGCTAGGACTACGGTGGGTTTTAGTTTTGGAGTTGAGTTCTGACGACGTTGTTATAGATCATGCTCGGTGTTCATGGGAACGGTCTCACTCATCTTTTATGGATGCCATCGACACCCCGAAGTACAGTAATTGAAATGTTCACCAGAGGAGGTTTCGCACACGATTGTGAGAATCAAGTTCCAAGTTCCAAGCCCCATCCTCCATGACTAATGTTTTATTTAGATCAATGGACAGCCCACGCGTTAGGTCATAGACATTACGCCATCCAACACGATCTATCCTTCACCAGACCTAACGAAGCTAAAGTCGATTATCCAGAGGGATTCCAGGGTGATAAAATCACTGTTGTTGGCAGTGTCGTTGCTGATATCATCGAGGAGCGGTTGACTATGAGGGAAGCTTAGACTGAGGTTGAGGGTAGGGAGGTATATTTTGGTTCTTGTTTGATAGGACTTTTTCTTCATGTGGTGGTGTGTTTTGTTTTCGCTTTTTATCCTTTTTGGTGGAAGTTAGCTTAGTACATTTGATTATATATATGTGTTCTTTGTTCGATAGGGGATATACATTCTTTCTGTTTACATCACGGTGTTCAGTACGATATGCACCATGATCTACTCGTACTGCAACAGTGAATGAATCAATTTTGCCACTGAAATTCAATGTTTATCTTCGAAGAAGTTAATGATGAGCGTGCTTGTTGTCAATGTTTCCAATCATCAAATGCTATCCACAAATGACCTATCAGAATTCCATAAATCATTCAATCAAAGTAAAAATGGTACGTAACCAAACACAATACAAGTCTACAATCCTCTAATCAAATTTTCTTTAGATATACTAAATTTATTAAACACTCCACCGACAGTAGAGAATCTAACTAAAATCCAAAACCAATTAAAGAATTTACGGTCGGATTATCAGAGTCTCTATGGATCTTTACCTAAATACGATCAAAGGAATTACGATCTTGTACGTCAATTCCAATGTCTTATTACTAACATTGACTTGAAAGCAAATCCGTGAACTCGAAAATAAATTCTTTGGATTGAAATCTAATTCTGACTCTGTGAAATCCAAATCAAAATCTAAATTCTCTTTCAAGAAGGTTCCAAGCACGATTCCCAGTCCTATTGCTCCTAATCTCATCAACCTGATTGACCATGGTGCAATTGAACCAAACGGAAACGATACAAGATCGACAGAATTATCAACCACTCCAAATCCAAATCCTACCACACACACCATAACCTCCCTCTCCAAAACCTCAATAAACCAATCAAACACAGGGAAACACACTTTAACCCTAGAAAACCTTTCTGAATGTTATATAAACCTCTCCCCCGCCTCTCAGGAATCAAAATTGACCACCCTCCATGGAAAATCCTTGACTAGGTGTATACTCTACGCACCGGATATCGAGGGTTCAGTGATGTTATCCAACCTAACCGATTGTATCGTTATCATCCATTCTCATCAGGTGGGTCCAAACCCCTCTCTCATCACTTATGATCATGATCTGTAATTGATCAATCCCTTTAGCTCAGAATACATTCTTCGAACCGTGTGATCCTGTTATCCAGAACAACGTCTAATCCAATCATCGAATCCAGCACTCGAATCAAATTCGGTGATCCACCCCCAGGATTGATTTCCATTTCTTCACAGGATCATCAGAATGCAAATCAGATACAGGATTTCGATTGGGTCAGGAATAACGATTCGCCTAATTGGTCATTCTTGACTCCTGATCAACAAGGTTTTTTGTTTACCAGTTTGCAAGGACTTTTTGATATTGTTCAGGAGGAGAAGGTTGGGAGATCGTTAGCTGTTTTAGATGAATCTTTGGGTTTAACGTTTCCTTAACGATGATGATTGCTCAAGGAATTGTATTATTATGTACACTGTTATCAAACAGTTTTCCATAGAATCAATAGATGTATCTGAACATAATACCTAAACCTAAAACACGAAACAAATCAAGATCAAGATCAAAATCAAAATTACACGACCTGTCCAAATCCCAACACTCCAACCTAAATCTTAAGTATACTCACTAAAGTAACAATCAGCCTCACAAAAACCCAAACCCCAATATAACTCACTAGCTCTAGCTCGTTTCTCACCACCATCTTTCATATCTTCCTCAACCAAAACCTCCTCCCCAGCACCACCACCAGCACCAGTACCAGTACCAGCACTAACCTCTCTATCCTTAACTTCCTCCTCTTCAGCCTCCTTCTCCATATTAGATCTGTCAGCAGCGAAATTAACTCCACTGTCCGGTAAAACTGATCCCTTTCCTGAAGTCGCTTCTGCGAAATTTTCATAAAGATTTTCACCACCTTCGTTATCTCTTCCTTCTCCTGACCTATGAATTTTGTTTGATGGTTAGTTTGGTTTTTTGTTATGGATTGGAATTGGCTGCTTACCAGAAATGATAGGCTCGGGATAGGACTCCGTAGGATGCTGGGACTACTTCTACTAGATCACCTCTTGCGATTTCCACAGCGGGAACTTCGTTGGGTGGTAATCCAACTAAATATGCTAGCTGCAATTCACATCAGTAACGAGATCCTTGTAATCCTCTTAACTAAATACCTACCAAACAACGAATAACAGAAGCGTGACCGATAATCAATAAATCTTCTCTACAACGTTCAAGTTCAAAGATGACAGGTTCGATTCGGACTGGTATAATGTCAGATATATAATGATTAGCACTTTAGACATACCACTTAAATCGTGATAGGACTCAGCACGAGGTGCACGATGAGCATATGGATCAGCTAAGAAACGTTCCCATTCATCTGGATATCTTTCCATTGCTTCTTGTGAAGAAAGACCATCCCATACTCCACTGAAAATATCACTCAACTTCAGGCTACTGGTTTAGAACAAGGTGATGGAGGACTAACGGATTTATTTCTCCCATGATAGGTTTTTGAACCACTTTGTATCCAGCGTGTACGAATGGCCAAGCGGTATGATGAGCTCTACGTCTTGATGAGGTCCAGATCTTATCGTCATGGATATATCAACGTTTGGTTCAAATTTTCGTGAGGTTGTATACCCACAAGTAAGGGATTCTCATCAGCTACAGTTTCACCTCTAGCTTTTCTCTCCTCTCTCAAAGCTTTTCTACGAGCTGTCACGGCACCTTTCAATCTTTCCGCGTATTCCCAACCTGCTGGTGAAAGATCTGAATCCGCTTTGTACGAATGTTCGATAAGTGATTGGCCGGACTGGTATACTGTCAGTGTATCCAAATAAAGGAATTTATATCACTTACCCTTGCGAAGTAAATCGTTCGATATCTGTTATGGATATTCATCAAGAAGAAACAACAACGTGTTTGGAGATACCCTAGAGATGAAAGTCAATCAGTATCAATCATAGTTTCTCAAAGAGAACGAGTACTGACCTTCAATTCGATTCACGGTAATCTGTTCACCAACGTTCATGATCTTGATAAAAGGTCCTTCATCAGCTGTAACAGTCTGATAATTCGCTTCTTGATCTCTGATTCTTGACCAATAGTCAGCGACTGCTCTATCGGCATCCCAGTTGGCGTACTAATGGGTTTGATCGATTAGCCGGGGTCTCTGATGCTTTTGGAAATAATGGTTTGACTCACGTCTGGAGATGACAGTTTGACTGAACGGATGTTGGCTGTTATGATATCATCTTGATCACAAAGACTTTCTGTAGATTGAAAGAAACGTCAGTCATCATGTCTTCGAATCTATCGAAATGAGAGCTGCAAATTCCATGCCCTAAACCCCCAAACCACAGCACAAACCACTCACCCAAGAAAATAACATGAATCCCCTGACTCTCAAACCTCTCATAAGTCATCTTCCTAGCCCCAATATTCCCATTGTTAGCATCATAAATAACGACCTGACCTCCTTGAACAGTATAAAAATCCATAATCTGCTCTTCCAACTCGTTCTTAATCTTCTCCCTCAAATTCTTCGTCTCATCACTCCGTTCAGATTTCTCGTTGAAATAATCCGACGGGATGTTTTTAGCTCCACCGAGTACTTTTCGTCGATAGTCGCCTAAGGAGTAGACTCGGGTTTTCACTCCTAGCCAACGAAGATATCTTTCTAGGGATCTTGAGATGTGGGTTTTTCCTCGGGCTGGGGTGGGTTTTAGCTTTCTTGGTTTTTTTTTTGAGTTGGAAGGGTTGGGAGAAGGGGTTTTGAACGTACCTGGTAGCCCCACTGTTACTATCAAGATTAAACCTGCATGCCAAAGTCTACCTGATGAGGTTACGTATAAAGGTGCGGCCATTGTTTACAGGTGAGATAGGGAGTGGAGTGAGGTGGAAAGTAATTTCTGCTAAATCCTGTCTTTATGGTCAAATCGATCAAGGGACGTGTGATTAAACCGTTTGTTGATATTTATTTCTGATATATACAGTAACGAACAGGATACGTCTATAATACGATATGACAATGGATGTATAAAAGGAAAGGTAATCTACTCAAAGTCTTGAGATATCGGGTTAAAAGTCACTTAAGCGGGCTAATTCTTGGCTCTGGACCGGTACTCTGTATGAACTCTGTACTCTGATTGGTGGCATAAACATATACCTGTACAAGAACATACAACAACAGCAATAACAAGACACCAAAACAGAAATCTATATCCTAACCTATCCCTCATCATCTTCAACTCTAGCCTGTCGACCTTCTTGTACAGTACTCAACCCCCCACCTACCATAGGACCAATGGTGGTAGGTGAACGATCTCTTCCTTTTGAAGGAACCGAGAATTGAATTGAACTACTAACATCAGAAAGTGGTAGAGAAGGTCGATGAGTCGTAGGTGATAAACCAATATCAAAATTGATGTTGTTGGTACCACCACCTTGACTTTGATTGAGATGACCAGATCCTCTCCGTTGGATCTCGTCTGGTGGTAAACTACTTCTTCTTGATAACCTTCGTGAAAGTCTTTCTTCAAACGCGTCTTCTTCTGCAGCTGTGAAATCTTTCGGTACTATCGTATCGATCAGTAAGATATCTTACAACACAAGGTGTAGCTTACACATGACAGCTCGATCTATAGCCACTGGTAAACCTCTATGACGTCCTCTTAGCATAACAACGCAAACCACTAATTTTGATAGAACACTGAAAGCACCGGAGAAACTGAAATTATCGTATGGAACTCCTAAGCTCAACCCGACCGTTCCATAAGCTGAAACAAGTTCAAATATGATATTAAAAATATTGAACCAAGTAGCTTGATCTGCGTTGTCCAGATTACCTCGCTAGAGTTATGTCTTGTCAACTATCTTCCACTTTCGGGACGGTAAAGACGTACCTCTATAATACACACCAACCATAAAGCGAAACCCAACCACCAAATGTCGAAAGCCAATTGTTTTCGTGCACTGTCAAAGTGTCAAGCTCCAATCAGTAAACTTGAGCGTAACTCACTGCCAAGCAAGATATTTCCCAACAGCTTTCTGTTGATCTTCCTCAATTTCATCTTCAGTCTCATCGTTGAATACACCCAACGACTTCTCCTCGTAGACATTGGTTGCTCGAACCTGCATGCCATCAGTCGTAGGAACAATGAAGTTCCTCAACATCACTTACACTCATTGCCAATGGGTATACAGAGACGTACATCATGATGACATATAATACCCTAATAGTTCATTAGTCATGATCACAACGCTAAACTCACTTGACAGCAGGAGCCAAAGAGTTCAAAGGGACAATAGCAAATCCAGCTGCTCTCACTGCGGCCGATTGAAGTAAACCAGCAGCGATCCTTGTACCAATCGGGATACTCTCAATAGCACTTGATATCAGATAAAGTCGCTCAAAGTAGCACTCACGGTGTTCCAATGTCCAGAACCAAAAAACTGACCCAATCGATAATTCTTTCCGTCAGCGCGTGATCAGGCGATGATACTTACGTGAGACACAACATGACAAGTAGAAGCACTCGAGTTTGGGTTGACGGAAATAAGTAGGTATAGCATCTGCAGTTCAGCTCAATTCACAACCAAAACTTACCTTCGAGGATGATCCAGCAGGAATTTGAGTGATTCGCTCACTCGAGATGTAGCAGGGACCATCTTGTAAACACACCATCTACATTATGTTAGTGACGTTCAACATGAGGGAATATTGACTTACACTGTCATTCGAAGACTGAATAGTTAGATGTCAGCTGGCAATCCCTTTTCATTATTGGTGGGTTGGGAAAAGCTCACAAAATGGGCTAAGGAAAGATGATCAGTGGGAATCTCAAAGACTTGACAATGAAGCAACTCACCAAAGCAGTGTTTCCCGCCAAAATAATCAAAATCAAAACTAAAAGTAGCGTTTCAGTTGAGAAACCCACCAAAAGAATTCTCCAAACATACCGAAAATCATGACATAAGCCGTTTGAAACGGTACCATACTCAGATCAACCAAACTCATTCCAGTGTTAGAGAAAGCCGAAACCGATTGAAACAAAGAGAACCAAGGTATAGAAACGTGTTTCGGTTGTTCGTCGAAAACGAAATCGTATCGATTACCTGCTGCCACGTATGGAGCCATGATGACGAAAGCAGCTAGTTGAACAAAGATAAAATACTACCACCTTGTCAGAAACGTCATTAGATAACAGGTTTAAACTTACACCTGCAACGATCCACACTAAAACTTTCAAAGTTCTATATTCCACACCACCCAATTCATCCATCTGCTCTTCCGTCAAATTTTGGAATCTACTGTTCCTACCGACAACAGCGTCGAATGAGATATAAGGTACTTCTTTCGTATCACCTCCAGACATACTACCGCGTCCACTAATCGTGTTTGAACGTGGAATAGATTTCGTTCGGGATACAGCTACATTGACGGAATTTGTGATTTTGGGATACATCTTTCCTAGGATTTTTGAACCAATGTCAAGGGGTGTTGGGAATCCACCGAATCCAGTCATTCTCTTATCGGGTTTCCTACTTTGAGTAGGTTTGAGGGAATACGTTCGAGGGAATGAATTGATTGTTGGTAATCGATCTAGAGATTAGTTTTGAACTGATAATTAGACCTTACTTTCACCTATACTTCTCACTGTACCTGTACGAGGGAAATAACCACCTTCCCTCGCACTGGACATTCCCCTTATATGTTCTTCATTCTCGTTATCCTCAAAAGCGATAGTTTTCGATCTGGGGAATGCGTCTGAGAATGTCAGTAAACAGCTTAATCTCAATCTCACCTTCGGTTAAAACTCTACCAGCATAAGGGGTTTTAGCTGGTAATTCATCAGGAGCCAATTCATCAGGACTAGCAGTCCTGACATGATTATCGCTTGGAGTAATGACATCTAAAATTCCAGGACCAGAAGTTGAATTCGAATGGGAATGTGAGAAAGAATTTGAATGGGTTGGTTGGGGTGGTGCGGATTCTTCGACTGGAGTGATTCTTTCGGCATCATACCAACCCATGGGGTTTACTAGACCCACACCACCTCCTTCGACACGTTTAATCATGTCTTTATTGACTTTCTTCCCCTTTTTCGCTGGTTTCGATTTCGGTGTAGGGACATTCAAACTTTTCATTTCCACGGTCGATGGCGTCGATGGACGATCTGGGGAGGCGCCTTCATTCTCGTGTTGGGACTGATAGGTCAGATGAGTGTGTTGTGGAAGAGAAAAAAAAAAGACTTACAGGATGTGGAAAACTTGTGCTGAATCTTCGACTTATCGAAGAAAGGGGAATCGTCGGATTGATTCTAGAAATAGTTTTAGATAATTTGAAAGAATGTCTGTGGGAATTCTGTCTTTCTTCCACGACGTGACGGAAAGTTTGTCGAAAGAAATGTCTATCAATTAGTGGTTATTTTGGAATGATTCCCTCACTGTCTAACGAGAATCATGACTATGGAAACAAAAACCTAAGAACAGTGTCAGATTGATATTCCTTGAACTCGATTCAAAACTTACGGTACTACCACCAATCATTTGAATAAAAATAATAGCTTGTTGACCTGGTGATAAAGTACTTAGATTGATTGTAGCTAATCCAGTAACTGTCATTGCAGAAGTACACATGAACAAACAATCGATATAAGCGATATGATATTCTGTACTTGAAGCATACATTATGCCTGACATTATCAGAGGCACCTGAGTCAGTGAGATCAGTATGACAAGATTAACGTGTTTTTTCAGTCTTGAATCGACATACAATGGTGAATGTCAATAAATGAACTCGATAGAAATTCAACGAGTTCAAGAACAGAGTTTTCGCTTGAGATGCCGTCGATGGCATCGATAGATGTCGTGGGATCGACGGCATTTTGATATGGAATTCTTAGGATTTTAAGGTGATTATAAGTGAGTGTTATAGGATTGATATTGACATGATCGATATTAGAGGATGAGGAGGGGGGTTGTTATAGTTGTTGAATATGCAAATGATAATGAGTATGAATATGAAAATACCTTTAGATGCGAAATTGCAATAACGAACCAAATAACTGCGAATACAAAAACTGGTCGGTTGGCTTAGAAATTATTTACTAATGAAAATCTAACGCTATTAGTAAAAATTACTGATCCATTAGTAAATTCCGCGTCATTTTATACTAATGAAAATCAAGATCACCAAGACCACGTGGAAAGACAAACTCGCAGCTTAATTCATATACTGTATTCATATTCCTTTCTTCAATATTAATCCATCTCTTTGTTCTATTCCCATTTCCATCAACACTCACAACGACTTTCACGTCCAATCATTGTACTCAAAACAATCTCCACATCTACACTAAAACCGTCGTCGTGAAATAGAGAGGAATTAACCTCACAACGACGGTAAAAATCGCCAACAAACATTGACACCCAAACCGTCATCTAACTCTTCCCCAATATGTCGTTATTCGGTCAAACGAAACGACACACACCTACAACTAAACCCAGAAGATCGCCTTTACCTATATTCACGTCTGACGCTGAGGTTGAAAAATTTAGTTTGACAGGTGCAGGATCAGCAGGTAGTTCGAATGGGATTGGAAGGTTTTTCACGATAGTCTTATTACCTTTACCCAGGATACCTTTACGTGGTAATTCACAGCAAGACAACCCAATAGTCAACGGTAACGGTACATATTCCAAACATCATAGTCAACCGGTTAAACGTAGATACGTTAGAGTTTATCTACCGATTCCACCGAGATTATATGCTAGAATACCAAGATTGAATTCAGCTGTTCGATTGATTATTCTACTGATAGTTTCCTTGGCGTTCGGTATTTTCTTGTTAGGATTTAGGAAAGCTAGAGGTGGAAGTACTTGGTCACCACCTTTCGTTGATCCTAATACGTTGGTGTTGACACCTGAAGAAGTCGCGTCAATTTGGGAATGGGAAGTTATCAGTGGTCATCACCCAAGTTTAGCTGATAGTGAGTGGAACAGACAGTGTAGGATAAAAATCTGATCATTTCCAGTACCTGATAACATAGCACTTGGACCAAAATTAAATAATCCAGCTGTTCCACATTCTTTATTAGCTGCTCCATCTTTTACATCAGCAGTGGCACATCAACAAAGGACTTCGAGTTTGACGAAAACTCAACTTGTCGGCGCAGGACCTGAAAGACGATATTTATCACCATGGGATAGTCCTGAACCCCGACCTGGGTTCCCAGCTAGACCTCTTCCAGGTAGTATACTTGATTTAGATGTGGTATTAGAGAAATGTGATTTTGGAACGGGCAAGGTAGGTTGAAAGGTTTTCAGTCGTAAACAAACTAACACCCCTTAGTACGTCAGAGATTGTCTTGAATTCATACGCATAGGTGGTGGACTGGATAACGGGAAAAGAGTGAGACGTGGGAATTATCTTAATCAATTCAAACAAACTTTTTTGGAACAATCAATGTCAATACCTAAATACGAATGGAAACCTCGAACAGCACCACCTACAACATCCTTACGACCACCTCATCTATCAAGAACCGAATTAAAATTACCATCACCAAACCCAGTTCAATCAGTTTACGATCCCGAAGATCCATGTGATCCACTTCATCCAAGATTATTCCATATGTTCTGGGCAGGACCTTTCTCCGATAAACCATACATGGCAGTCATGTCATTCCTTTTCACCCAAAATCTAGGTTTAGACGTCGCATCAACTGGAAGCTCGTCGAGTGAAATTGTCAAATCATCCTGTCGACCTCAATTTTGGGTTTGGATCAATCCAGGTCCAGCAGCTGCTGTACCGAACCCGTCAGCCAAACGTGAAATGTACGAACAATTGGCGACTAATCCATGGTCAGCACCGTTCTTACATGAAAGATTCCGTGAAGTCGTTAAATTCAAAATGTGGAACACGACAGATCAATTGGACGGTATACCTGAACTTAAAGATCACTGGCGGACGATGCAGATTTTCAATTCTGGTGGATTCACTTATAAACAACCTCAAGCTGCTCAACCTACCAAACCAAGTGAAGACGAACCTAATCTAGGTGAAATCTTGGCTGCTGAAGCAGCCGAAGCTGAAGTAGTTGAAGCTGCACCTGCACCCAAAAAGGGGAAGAACGGATTATTCGAGAAAGTCGGTTCAAGTTCTGAATCTGATTACGACAGGTTATCAGTCATTCTCTCCGACATGGCTAGATTCGTGTTAACCTATCGATACGGTGGAATCTATTTGGACGCGGATACGATCTTCTTGAGAGATTGGGAAGAATTATGGAATTACAGAGGTCAATTCGCTTATCGATGGAGTTGGCATCAGAAATATAACACTGCGATATTGAAGTTACATAAAGGTTCGGCGTTGTGTACGTTCTTGTTTAAATCCGCTTTGGAGAATGGATTGGATTTCCATCCAATGACGGTATCGAGATATCTGAAAGATGCAGGTTTGGATAAATTGATGATTAGGATTCCGGATGCGTTGTTCGATCCGGCTTGGTTGAACATGGAAAGATATCAAAGGGAACGTCCACCTTTCCCATATTTCCCAGAGTAGGTTTTGGAGTTTTATCGTCATGTCATCTCTGTGTGGAGTGCTAACGAACGTTGCCCTTAGGTTCTCTTATTTCTTCACGAACGATAAATCAGAAACAGGTGGTCCACAACCATTAGGATTCGATGGGTTCTTCAGAGGAGCGTTTTCGTATCATTTCCATAATTTCTGGTATGTCCACTGTGTCTGTCACATTTTGAGTCGTATCACTGACCCAAAACTAGGTGGTTACCATTCGACCCAACGAGAAATTGGCCAGATCTAGGTTCAAGATTCATCAGAGGTGAAAAAGCCTTAAGGGAGGCTTCGAGATCAGCAGCATTGAGTTATGAACAACAACAACTGCTTTCAACTTCGACTGGTACCAGTAGTGGAATTTCTGATACGACGGCTGGATCGACTAAACTCGTTATTGAAGATATGGACGACGAGGTTGATCTGAGTTGGTCGACAGTTTTGAAACGTACTTTTGAAGCTTATTTACGGGCTGAGAGACCGAACATGTATGGTGAATGGTTAGAGTGGTAGGGGTAATGGTAACAGAAAAACAAATCAATCTTTACGAAAATATAACTCAAAAATATCATTCTTTTTCTCGTCTTATGACAATTTGTTCAATTTATATACAGTATATATGGGTTTAAAATTAATATCATTCCAAATTTTCCTCTTTCTTTCCTCCAATAGATCCAATTTAACGTTTTCAAGATATTTGATACATTTCCTAATAAAAAAACATTATTCCAAAACTGGGAAATTCGTTCTACTCTCTTCTCTTTGCTGGTGTCGTCTTTGGTTTAAAACTTCTTTTTTTGATCACTTTTGAAAAAATTGATGTTCACATTACATTATATACCCCGCCCATTATTTATGAATTAGATACAATTTGGATTGTTAGGTAGTGTTTTAGGATCTACATCGATCGACGTTGGAGTTGCATACAGTTAAATTCAGTCCTTTCCAACAAAGAACAGCATGAACTTCCGCTCAATTGCACAACCACAACCAAACCGACTAGACAAAAGATTCAAACAAGAAAGAGATTTATGCATTCAGACTTAAAAAAAATTGATTATGACATCCAAAAGATTCTAAGAATAAACCAAATAGAATTAAGGGGATGATTTATTTGGTCTAAGAGTTTGGTCAGCACATCATCATCAATCGAGTCTAGTAAAAGTTAACTCACGGCCTCAGCTAAATGGGTGATAAGATCGTTTCTGTCCTTTGCCTTTTTAAGACCTGCAAAAGCCATTTTTGTTCCTGGAATGTATTTCTTTGGGTTTTCGAGGTATTCGAAAAGGGTGTCGTTGTCCTACAAACCCGAAGGGTGGGTTGTCAGTTTAAACTCCCAATTTCGATTGCGACGACGACATACCCAGTGAACACCTTTGTTAACGTTGGCAGCGGTGTAAGAGAAACCTTCGACTTGACCTGATTGACGACCGAAAAGACCGTGCAAGTTGGGTCCGACTTTGTTAGGTCCCCCAGCTTCTAGGGTGTGACATTGGGCACAACGGGTCTATCAACGGGTCAGACTGATAGGATTTGATAGATCGAAGGAGGGTAGTAGGACTTACCTTGAAGATTGAAGCTCCTTTAGTGGAATCACCTGAGATTTGGGATGATGGTTAGTGATCGATCGACGCGATGGCTAGTTGGCGATTGGGATGGGGATGAGGGAGAGGAGGTAGTGGGTGGATAGCTCTACTTACCTTGTGAGAAAGAGTCACCTGCCATTTTTGATTGATGTAAAGAATAAAAGTGAGTTGGAGTTTGGAGTTGAGAAGTGAAATTGAAAAAAAGTTGATTTGATCTGAAAGTGAAGCTACGTAGCAGACCTAGACGGCAGTTTGCCATTGATGGTTTGTTTTCCTTCCGTTTGTTTCCGATTCATGTGGCCAATGAAATTTCTTCTTTTAGTGTGCAGTTGGGTGAATTAGGTGTGCGGATCAGTTGGCGCGCCTAAACTACCTCTAACAGTTTACTACTTCTCTTCGACGTTTCAATCACTTGAACCTTCATAACCTTCAATAACATCTATAAATAATGGTAAGCACATTACATCTACCATGAACTCAAACTGACATTTCACAGGGCGGTGGTGTATGTTCCTCCCTCCCCTGATTATCCATTTACAAACACTAACAAATTAACAGGGTCAATATCCTTATCCAAAAGAAGTTTGGTCTCCAACAGGTAAATGACTTACCCATGTTCTTTATGATGCACACTGACATGAAATCCCTCGACTCTCAGGTGGTTGGTGGTCACGTCCAACGAATTGGGCTACTAATACCGCAGTTTGTATTTTTGGTATTGGCTTGGCGACGTTTAGTATATGGAGAATAAGTGCGAGGAACGAGGTAAGTGCGATGGGCTGTGGTTTCTTTCAGTTAAGAAATCGACAATATCAAAGTCGGATTTTTGTTCCATACTGTGAATAGAATCTAGGAACACACCTCTCAAATCCGATTCCTGAAATCCAATCATAAAAACCACCGCTAACCCCAACCCACACTAGGTTCGTCATATCGCACCAACAAAACCTATCCCTTCACAAACTTGGTCAGCTCAAGCTAAATCCTTAGGTGTCAGACAGGAGTAGGAGTTGCAGTAGGAACGTCGTGTAGAAGTAGATGTTGGGGGCTTATGCAAAAAACATGATTCACACTGGCGTGTTCATTGGATTTTATACCAAGGTTGCATCACGAGGACTGGAAAGTCTCTTTGATTCTTGTTTTGAGTGGACGTGATTTCATTTGGCAAGATCATTCAGGATGTTTTCGATTTCTCGTACCCCGTTGAATCCTGGTTTTGATATCTACCCTTTTTGACATAGGAAAGCTAAAATTCCAATTCCCATTTACGACAAGATCATCCAGTCATCAACTCGAACAAGGTGAAAACGAAATCATATGCATCGCCCATCTAAATGCTTTCATCTAACAGAAACAAGGGGTATCGAACCGATTCTCTAGAACCAAAACCACAACATATAATCATTCTCTAATCCCACCTAACCCTACTTCCATTCAGCGATAGCACCGTTGACAGCAGTTTTCATTTCGCTAATGGTAGTTTTTGGATCTTTAGAACCGAAAATTGCCGTACCTGCCACAAGAACATTCGAGCCTAAACATTATCGTTCTATCAGCTTACACCTCAAAAGCAGTATAAAGCAAAGCTGACATACCAGCTTGAGCACATTGACAAGCGTTACCAGCTCCAACACCCCCATCAACCTGAATATGAACCTCAGGGAATCTCTCACGTAATTCACTAACTTTAGTCAAACATTCAGGCATGAATTTTTGACCACCGTGTCCAGGTCTGACTGTCATTACCAACAACAGATCAGCTGATTGACCTAGGGAATCGGTGATAACTGTTGAAGGAGTTTCTGGGGAAATGGCGAGACCGGCTAACATTTTGTGTTGATGGATTAGATCGATTACTTCTTGTGGTGAATCTGTTTTTGGGGGGTGATGTTATGGTCTGAATTGTTCGATTGGGGGTTTGGCTTACCGGTGGCTTCGTAATGGAATGTATAGAGTTTACCACCTGCTTTAGCGACTTCTGGGACCCACTAGACGTTGGATGATTAGTAACTGTCATTGAAGGAGATACTCCTACACACCTTGGCAGGATCTGCTACCATCATATGACAATCCATGAAGATATCAGGTACGTTATCCCTAACGCAAGATAAGATCGGTGCACCCATAGTGATGTTTGGTACGAAGTTACTGTTACATCAGGTTGATTGTTCGATGTAGATTACCTACCCATCCATAACGTCTAAACTTATGTTAGTGCTCATACACACCGACATTGAAATGGACTTACCCATGTGTAACCAATCTGCACCGTTGTTGATCATCCTCTTGCATTCTGAACTTAGGTTTGAGAGATCGCTCTGAAATGATTAGCTTGATTATCAAGGTTGAAGACGGGTTTATCTAGCTTACTGCTAAGACTGATGGTGAGATGATAGCTGATTTAGTCATTTTGAGCTTGTAGTTTATCTATTGTCTGATTGTTTTTTTTGGTGTTATATCTTTTGATTACTGGATTCTTAATGTTGAAATTCACACTTCACTGAAGTACGGATCTACGGAGCTGACCTGACCATTACCGCCCCACGTGCCTGGTGGAGAAATATAAGGTTCATTTGTTTATTATAATTATTGTATATTTATCCCGGCTCCTCCCCATCCTCAGAAGTCAGACTTGAATGCATATCAAGCTCTGCATTTGTAAATGAGAAGTGTTTGTGGATATGCTGTATTTTTTGTGGGATGTCTCATCCTGGAATTTGCCTTCAATATCTCCAGCTGAAAATCTTTTAGTAGGTTGGAGAGACGTTATAGTATATCAGGCCTATATAAGCACTAGCTGGCACTAGATATCGTGCAAGAAAAAGCTAGGTAGCTCTTTCAATGCAGCTGTTGAACACTCTTTTTTATGATTTTAGCACACCGTTTATCTTAAGAGAAGTAGTGTACGACTTTCCGGTCACGTAGACATATTGTCTTTTTCTTTTCTTTCTCCTTTGAATATCCTTTGTTTTCTCTAGCGTGAAATATATCGGGCTTCGAAAGAAAGCTGTGGTATATACAACGCTCTTAACGTCATTGTCTTCTTCTTTCTTACCTTCATTTGCCACTCCCAATCAAACATCAATCTTTCTCGCATTCAATAAAATCACTTTCAACTCGACAAACAATGCCAACTCTCACCGAATTCAGCGAAAACGATACAGCGATAGAGCGAATGAGGGACTGGGGACTTGGTGTAGGTCTATTCGCTCCTTCGAATGCAGACAAAGAAAGAATCCCATGGAATCAAGCCAACCTCTTTTCAGACTTCAAATCAAACCCTCTCGTCTATGAAACCGACGAAGCCGTTCATAATGCGACATTCTCTGGTCCAAATGTTCCAGGGATGTTGTTCCATAAAACAAACAAACACTGGGACGACCCGATTGGTAAATCAATTACTATTCGTCCCCAATTCCACGTTTATTTGGTCAGTAGAAATGGTATTCCCGAAACAATTTTTCCTACCTTAGAAAGAGATTTGGAAGAGACGGGAGAGAATTTACGTTTGGAGATTGTTTTGAAAGAATCGGAGGATGCCAACTGGGGTGATATAGCTTTCGAAGCTCTTCACAAGAGATTGGAAAATTATTTCACAAACTTCGGTTGTGAGTCTAAAACTTCTAATGCTGATACGCAACTTCTCCAATCTTTCATCACACATCATCCAGAAGATCCTCAAAGACCAGACGACGAAGCTTGGGTTAATCGTGATCGCGGCCATACCACTACAACTGCTCAATGTGTCGTTTCGATCATAACTGCCGATTCAAATATGTTTCTTCGTAATATGGAGTTTGAAGCCAATATCACTACCTCCTTTGTTATGTGGGAAGATTCTACAACAGTCGAACCACATCCTACTCGATGCTACAACGGAGGTTATGTAGCTGATATAAGTTGGTGAGAGTTGTGAAACTGTTGGTTGTAGTTTAATTTTCATTTTTGTATGATTCTATTTTTTCCATTCTTCATCATTCACCATTCACCTGTGATAATTTTCTTACAATTTATGCGTTTTGTCGATGAATCTACTGTGCAAGTCAGTGCGCGAAAAGTACGAAAATAATGCCACAATTAAAAGACGGTTTGTAAAATTGCCACTCAAAATAGGTTAAAAGCGTTTAACAACATCTCCATCTCCCTCTACTTTCTCTTTTCTCTTTCACTCTCTTATCTCAAACTTTCTCTCACTTCTACAATGGCAGGTCCACTATCAGTAGAAGATATCCTAGCGAAGCAAAAAGCTGATAAAGAAGCATTATCAAAAGTGAGTCCTACCTCTACTCTTATTTAACAATCACTGACAATATACCGTTAGCCAAAATTCCTTAGTAAAGCTGAAAGAGCTGCTTTGGCTTTACAAAAACGTAATCAAGAAGTTACCGCTCGTCAGGAGAAGGATGAAATTGATAAACAAGAGAGAATAGCTTTTGAACTTGCTGCTGAGGAGGAACGACGGAAGGTTGAGAATGCTAGATATGGAAGTGGGAATGGGTATTCTAATGGGTATGGTAATGGCAATGGTAACGGATATGGCAATGGGAATGGGCGATGTAAGTCATTTCAAATTCAGATAGAAACGTTCTAGCTGATGCTACGATTAGACGACCAGTCGAGAGATCAACGGAATGATCGATTCGCTCGTCCACCTCCACCAGAACCTCGTAATGGAAACGGTCCACCAACAGGTCCTCGAGGTACCCCAACCGGACCCAGGGGATTCAACAATACACAATCTCATAACCCTTCACCACTGGGTAGTACTTCAACTTCAACATCGACTTCAATGCCACCACCCCCACCGCCATCTTCTGAGATAGATACACAGGATTTAGCAACTATGACCGACGCTGAACTTAAAGTCATTCAATCCAGATATCTAGGTTTAGGCAAAATGAACAAGAAACCTAGAGCTAGAAAAACTGTTGGTAACGATAAGAAATTCGTTTTTGATTGGAGTGCTGCTGAGGATACTTCTGCTGCTGAACAGGGCACTTGGGTTAGTGAAGTTAAATCTCAGGGGACCGGGGGTTTTACTTTTGGTGGAAGATTAGCTGGGTTCGATGAAGGTAAACGGGAAGGTGTGGTTGATAAGTGAGTATAGCTGCATTAGGACCAAAGTATATCAGCTGACTTTAATGTAGCCACGCCGACGCACTTGAACGACGAAGAGCTGGTAGAGGTAACACTGACGAACGACATTGGTCAGATAAACCTTTGGCCGAAATGAAGGATAGAGATTGGAGAATTTTCCGAGAAGATTACAGCATATCCGCAAGAGGTGGTCAGATACCGTTCCCCTTGCGAAGTTGGAGAGAATCAACGATACCGACAGCGATTTTAGACGTCATCGATCAAATTGGTTACACTGAACCCAGTCCTATTCAAAGACAAGCTATACCTATCGGTATGCAGAATCGAGATTTGGTAGGAATAGCTAAAACTGGTTCCGGTAAGACTGCAGCTTTCGTCATACCAATGTTGGATTATATTGGACATTTGCCTAAATTGAATGACGACAATCGACATCTTGGTCCATACGCTTTGATTATGGCACCAACGCGTGAATTGGCTCAACAGATCGAAAGTGAAACAACTAGATTCGCTACTCCACTCGGATATAAAGCGGTATCGATCGTTGGTGGAAGAGCGGTCGAGGAACAACAATTCAATCTCAGAGATGGTGCAGAGATCGTCATCGCTACACCAGGTCGTTTAAAAGATATGTTAGACAAATCCATGCTCGTCATGTCACAATGTCGTTACGTTGTGATGGATGAAGCCGATAGAATGGTCGATCTAGGTTTTGAAATCGATTTGACGTTCATTTTGGATACTATGCCGGCTGGATTCTTGAAACCCGATAACGAAATTCTGGCGGAAACAGATGATAGCTGGAAAGGATACAGAGTAACAACGTTGTTCTCAGCCACGATGCCTCCTGCGGTTGAAAGACTTACTCGAAAATATCTGCGAAAACCAGCAACAGTAACGATCGGTACGGCGGGTGAAGCTGTCGACACCGTCGAGCAAAGAATTGAATTCATCCACGGTGAAGAAAAGAAGAAAGCTAGAATGATCGAGATCTTACGATCAGGAATGTTCGCACCTCCAATGATCGTCTTCGTGAATCAAAAGAAAACCGCCGACGTCGTTGTCAAATATGTCCAACAATCTGGATATTCAGGAACGACTTTACATTCAGGTAAAAATCAAGAACAGAGAGAAGCGGCTCTTAAAGCTTTACGTGATGGTGAAGTTGCTGTGTTGGTCGCAACAGATCTAGCTGGTCGTGGTATCGATGTACCCGATGTCTCTTTGGTTCTCAATTGGCAAATGGCTGATACGATCGAAAGATACGTTCATCGTATCGGTCGTACGGGTCGTGCAGGGAAAACTGGTGTTGCCATCACGTTCCTCACTAATGACGATGATGAGGTCATGTACGAACTTAAACAGGAGGTTGAGAAGAGTGCCATGTCGAAGATGAATCCTGAGTTGGCTAGACATGAAGCTGCTAAACAGAAGATTACTAGGGAGATGAAGAGGAAGAGAGAGGAGGAGGAGGGTTAGGGTGAAGCTAAGCGTGTGGGTTTTCGAGAAGGAAAAAGAAATCTGTTAAGTAATCAGGAAATGTATCATTTACTCGTACCGTCAGGTGATTAGGAAGCTCCCCAACAATTTGTGGCACTTTGGAAATGGCAGTACTTTACTCTACTGAAAATGAGAGCAGATAATGATCCCGAGACAAAGTGAAAAGGAACCATTCCTTTCAAAGAATACATAACAACCTGAAAAAGAATGGATATTGAGCTTATGGACCTATGATCGCCGCGCTCGCTCGAATCTCCGAGCTTCCCTGTCAAGATTTTCAAAGGAAAAATAGCTTCGAGAGTATTCATCGACCAATGGCTGGACCGATCCATCTGTGACACTTTTCACCAGCTTCTCAAACTCCTGGAGTCGGACACCCCATTCAATCAAACTGCTTCTACAAGACAAATACTCTTTTTCCTCTTTGGAAGTTTTGAAGACTTCTAACTCAGCCTTGGTCTTCTCTCTAGATTTTGTTATTTTACCGACCATATCTAGCTTGTAGAAGATTATCGCACTCCCCTTGAGGTCAATCTTACTTGACTCGTTCATCATATCGGTGTTCAACCTATTGAGAGCTTTATACCATGATTCAAGAGCTTGATGACTTTTTTCGAATGATGTTATCGTTGATGGGATTGATTGGAGACATTCATATCTAGATTCTTTGAGTTCATCTAATGATTTTTGAAGCCCAGTCGAAATTTCTTCACTCATCTTTTGTGATTCTAATCGATTTGAAATTTATTTGGATGGGTAGCTTTCTGGGTGATAAGATCTGGAAAGCAAAAGGAGAAATAAAAAAGATATAACAGGTTATCGCAGCTCATTTACCACACGAATGGAAGTCATTTGGCCAGGTCTTCGAAGTGCGCGAACAACTCTCCGACACTTAGTATCGGAGATTTTACAGGCGAGTAGGCATCCTAACGGTAATTTATGGCACTGTGTGAATATTTGCCTTTCTTTACTACGTATCTCCAGGAAAAAACAAGTATTGTGAGCGATCCGAGGCATCAACCCCCTTCTCTACATTTCTGCTTCTTTTCTTATTGTAATCTTGTGCAATATAATACTCAAAACTAGAAACACCCCGTGTGAAATTGACGTACTGTAAAGTACATGCAGCGATCATTTCGTGAATGGAAATTCAATTCTTCGGGGGCAAAAAACTGTCAAAAGAAAGAGCATCAAAATAATAAGATGACTCTTGTTTGTCTTCTAGCGCTTTAATTTGTTGTCTTCGTTTTCGGGCAAATGGACTAAAAACAAAATTAGATAAGAAAACAGAAATAGCCGTTAACGATTACATCATAACTGTTTTACACTCTGTTCCTTTGAGAATCAATTCATTTTCGACTGAAATGACAACAAAATATCCCAATAACTGCAAGGTCTTCCAGTGATTTACTGCAATATGATGATCTGAATATCCATTTGAGCATTACATCATAGCTGTCAACAAGTTGATCCTTTGACAACAAACATTTTTTAAACAAATTCATTTAATCCAAACCATTGTGAAGGTGCCGTCTTCTGGTGTTTTAATATAGAGTCTCCATTTACAGGAAAATAATAAAAACATTTATCTTACTGCAAAAGACCTAGTAGTTACATCATTGATGATCCTTTGACCGGCTTTCAAAGAAGTCCTATTGTTGGGGGACAGGAAGACGTATATGACTCTTTCTTGTTCAGGATTTTCTCTTTCTTTCTTTCTTTCTTCTTCTTCCACAACCAACAATCACATTCACCAAGGTTTGTACAATGTCATCAAATAACAATACCAGATACGCTTATGTTTATTTTAAAGGAGGAGATCTCCAAAGTCAAATCGAGAAGTTCACAAAACCACTCGAAAACTACATAGAAAATGGTAAAGAATTAACCCTTTGGAAAATCAAACCTGCAGCCAACACCAACACTGCCACCTGGCAGTTCAAAGAAAGTCATGAGCAAGATGTTAAGATCTCGTACAGTGATCAAGAAGCGATCACTGAAGGTTCCCTCAATCTCGACTTCAAACTCCGTTATTCGGTTGATCAAAATCCAGACGCTCTTTCCAAATATCGATACATAAATAATCAAACTTTGAGAACTTTCGATTTCGAACGATCCGTCTCAACCATCAACATCAAAGCTCAAATCCTCAACGATATTCGGTCTAGTCTCAAGGGGGAGAATCATAAATACAACTTCCCAGAAACAGCTCTTGAGCATCCTGGTATCCTCCTTACCAGTACTGATGGTGGACCTTTCACCATTACATACGCGGATGATCAAACTCAGCACCCATTCGATAAGAGTTTTGGTGATCTTGAGATTGGTCATAAGGAGTATGAGAAGTATGAGGTTGGTAAACGTAGTATCGAATACACTTTAGAACTTAGTCCATCAACTTAGTTGTTGAGACATGGTTCTCTACTTTGTTAGTGGACGAAGTTGTTCCGATATCGTTTTATGTTCTCGTAGTTTTTGTTGAAGTCGAAGTATTTATGTAGTAGTCACAGTAGTAGTCGTAGTAATTGAGGATGAATTTAAATGAGGATGATTTGTTAGCAATACTGTACACAGGATTGAATTTTCCAATAACGCAGGAATGACACCAGTGAGAAGAGGGCTTCTTTAGGAAGCTTCTCGTCGAAATGAACAATACAGAGTGGAGCTTTCTACGTTCTTTGCAATCCCCATTCTTTCTATTTCCACACGTTTTCAAATCTCATAAAGATCGTAGTTCTTTACATAACCCGAGAAATGTCATCAGAAAACTCTAGAATTGAATACGCCTACAGTTTTCTCGAAAAATATCCCGATTCATGGCCTAATAATCTACACGAAACCATAAAAACCTTCACCAAGCCGATCGAAGAGTATCTGTCATACTCTGACGATATCAGACTTCCACGATCTGTGAACAGTGTTAATCGCATTTTATGGGCTTACGATTTCACGTCCGAACCGGGACAGTATCCTAAAGTCAAAGTCATTTACAGCTCCCAAACCGAAACTCAAGAAGCTGAAGTTGAATTTCGAACCAATCTGAAATTCAGTTTTTCAATCGATCCAAAAGACATCACTTCAGGTTATAAATCCAGTGAAGATGTTTTCATGACGTGCCACAAAAGGATGCGTCCTCAAGTTATGAATGATACATTATGTCAAATTCATCGAGATATTGGTACGACTTTACAAGAAAATGATAATTTTTGTAACGTTCCTCAAGATATTCTTAATCGACCTGGGCTTCTTCTTAGCAGTGTCGACGGTGGTCCATTCAAGATTTCATATGAAGATGATCAGAGTAATTTTGTTGGTTCAGATACATCCTTCGGTAGTATACAATCATATGTTGATGATCAACGTGTTGAGGAGATGTATGATGTTGGGAAAAGGGGCTTCGAATATAGCATTGAACTGTGTTGAGGAAATGTACTGGATGCAATTGTGCGCCACACAGCGCTTTTGCTGTTCTCGTTTTTGTGAACGAAAAGCAGAATTGTCTCGTAGTCATCATATCTCAAAACTGAGCTTCATTCCTTCTCTCGAAGCCTTCCTTCCGTTTCAATACAAGGTCCGTTAAGAATCCTAGACCAATTTTTATGTATTTGAAGAGAACTTTTTCATAAAAACTTCCAATCTGATCGTTCACCAAATAATATCAAACAAAATAAGTAAAAACAGATGTCCGAACCTTCAACTTCAACCTCTCTTCCAGAGCAGGTATCGACCTCCGAATACGCATTCGTAACCTTCATGAAAGACGAGAAGGTATCCTTTCAAAATCTACTCCTGCCACTCACGGAATTCTGCAAAGAAGCTTCAGTAATCACTCTTCATCCAACGACAAGGAATCCAAATGCCACAGGTTTAAAGAAATGGAGTGGTATCTACAATTTCACCGAAGCAGTCAAAGTTCAAGCTGTTCAAAGTAATCAATCAGCAGAACCAACTTCTGGTACCCTCAGTTTGAAGTTGAAAGTGATTTATTCAAGTCACGGTAGTCAACTCGAACCAACCGACAGTATTTCTGCTCAACTAAAATCAAGTGAGAGAGAATTAGTCAAGACGACCTTGACTACAGTTATCAAACAAGCTTATCTCCCCTTTAATCCTGATGAATATAAGGATATCAACTTTGGTGATACCATCAATGGGAAGTCAGGTTTTTTACTTTTCAAAGACGAGAAGAATGATAGTTATTGTAACGTCGATAAGCATAGTGATTCTGAAAAGGAACTTCCCGCTGTTTTACCTGATGGTATGAGATATAGGGCAATTTTAGAATTTCATGAAAAATGATTTGGTTTCTTGTACTGTATCTCCCGTAGAATGATGTGATCGAAAGTCGTCTCCAACATACATATATTGCCTTTCTACAGTCAGAAGACAGATTATTTGTGTTCGAACGACTCGATGAATCTGCCATCAAATAGTTCTTTCCCTGTGTTATGACCTCTATCATTACACAGATTCAACTTTATACTATACATTTCGTTTGTTACTCCTTCCCCGTTCACCCCCCTAGTCTATATTCCTTCTCAACCACTCGACCATAGAGTCAGCGAAACCACCTTGTAATTCATCTTCACTAATTCCATGAGTTGCACCTTTGATCAAAAGAGTTTCCAATTGACCTTTAGAAACTGATTTCCATTTATCCATAATTTCCCATCCATTCTTATGAGGTACGCATTGATCTTTCTCAGAATATATCGTTAAAGCTTTGACCGGGAGACTACCGAAAGTTTTTGACAGTGGATGGATGTGACCTGAATTATCTGGATCTGTTGGAATATCTTTACTGAAATAATCGTCGTCGCCCCTTGAAGATTGTTCAGTTTTGGACCAAACTATCGATACCAGTCTGATCAGAGACTTACCCAACACCATATAAGCTGAATAACCTATATGCACTGATTTCAAATCCAACTTGCTTCGTTACTTCAGCAGGTAAAACATCACTACCCCTCCCCTCCGAGATCCATTGTTTCGCCAGCGGAAGATGATCCAAATGTTTCTTTCCATATCCATCCCCTAATGGGTCAGCAGCATTCGCTTCCATGTATTCTCGATCGCTAACTGGAGCTTGCATGATTCCTCCGTCGACGGGTGCGTTGTTTTCGTAATCTCTCGTCAGGTAGTGCTACGATAATCGGTTAGATGTTTTTGTAGAATTATCGATGTGCTTACGATGACATCTTGAGATCCAGTGGAATGACCCATGATAACAATTTTGGTATCACCTCTTTCTCTTAACTGCTCAACCAAAGCTGACATCTCACTGACATCCCTATCAAGACTTCCAGTTCCATAACCAAAATAAGCAGATGACCAGTGGATTTGAGCTCTAAACGATTTATGAGTATGATGATCTCTAACATTCTGAAATGAACATACAACTTCCAACCTGCCTTTTCAAGTTTCTCGGATAAAACAGGAATATAATCGACATCGCCGATCCCGTTAGTCAATCCACCGATAAACAGCAGCGTTTTCTTGGAATTCAGATCTCCTGATGTGAAATATGGATACCTATTTTCGCTTGTTCGATAGGTATTCAATTCGCCTTTCAGCGGGATTGTAGGCATGCTGGATTAGATTGATGTCACTTAGAGATATTAGAAGAGTTTAGATAAATTCGACTGGGCTTGGCTAAACATTGCCCAGTTCACTCAAGTCAAACTGAGTCACGTGACTGGTGACAACCCCTTCTGATGCGCCCTGAGCTTGGATCACCTCGAGGCTTATTGTCTAAGCTTAGCATTGGAGAACTCTTTTTTGTCTGTAAAATTTGCTTCTTCTTCTTCTTTTTCTTGTTTCCCATATCTCGTCTCTCAACAACACAATGGCTGACGCTCTTGAAGCTGCTGCTCTCTCAGGTGAACTCTTCCACAACGACAGAGATCCATCTCCAACAAGATCAACCTCAACCGCATCACCTATAAACACCGACGACGAACTAGGCTCTGATCTTGACGACGACGACGAAAATCCACTTCGGGCAGGTAATCAAAATCTTACCACTATCCCTGATCATGATGGACCGAACACCGGACCCAAGGGAGTTATCGGTGATCGAAAAGCTTCAGAGAGACTCAAGAAACAAACTCGAGATGCTGAACGACATAGATTTCTCGTTGATCAGGAAAGACGTAAGATCGCAGCTATGACTTTAGGTGAAGAGGATGAATTGAGAAAGAAGGAGTTGATTGATAAGATCAGGAAGGAGATGGAGGATGAGGATGGGGATGGGGCTAGATTGAAATGGAGGAGGGAGAGACGGGAGGAGTTGGAGCGTGAAAATAGAGAAAAGGGGGAGGTTGGAATTGGGGGGTTGGGAAGTGGTGATAGAGGTGGTTTGAAGGAGGTCGGGAAAGAGGGTTATGTGTTGGCTGTTGAAAGGGAAGGGTGGGTTGTAGTGTTGGTATATGAACAGGTCAGTTGTCAGGTTTTCTGTCAGCCACAACAACTGACAGTCCCTCAGTACATACCTCGATGTCAAGACCTCCTCATCCAACTATTACACCTCTCACTAAATCTACCCTCAAACCTCAAAATCCCAGTCCATCTCCTAAGAGCCCGAGCAACCTCTTTATCGTTCTCCCTACTCCCACCAGAATCAGGTGTCCTAATCGATATCAACAGTACGCATGAAGATGATGACGACCCCGATCAAAACGAAAATCAAGCTCCACCAGTAGGTAAACCGGATCCAGACGTTTTACCTACTTTACTGGCTTATAAGGATGGTGAACTTGAGAAAACTTGGGTTCGGGTTGATTGGGAAATCGATGAAAGTGGGGTAGAAGGTTTATTACGAAGGTAAAGCATTATCATCTCTTTCTTTGGATTCAGATGATTGAAACGTAAATCTTAGAGCCAACATCTTACCTCCTATTGTCCACAAAGAAGACCCGGAAGATGACTAAAAGAAGTTCAATCATCTTTACAATTAGATGACCAACCTGATAATCTCGCATTCACCTACATTCGACATATCCTCATTTACAACACCTAGCACTGATAGATTGTACGAATATACCCCTTTCAAAGTCACATATCAAATTCATATGTCATATATTTAGTCCAATACAGCTTCTCCATACGTACGAGCAGGTACCTCGAGTACTCTGTTGAAAACTTGTTTCATAATCATATATAGTGTTCAGCATGTATTCATCAATGTCTTCTGGCTGTCAGAACTGTTCTGCATTGCAATAACTTGATGTTTACTTAAAACCTCTTTCCACCATGATCATAATTCGCAGTCAAACGCAGGTGTGAGATTTTTAACGTCTAGATGTAAACGAAGTGCGTTGCATAAAAACGACAAAATTTCTATAATTTTCATTCATATATCGTTTCTTGAATTGTAATGATTGTAAATAATACGTTAAAATGGAAAGCAAAGACATCAAGTGAGTACATTTGTTCAATGAAAAATGAAAAATAAAGTTGGGAAATTGTAAAATTATGAAGTGAATTGTAGAAAAATAAATAAATTTAATCAATCAAATGCCAAAATGAAATAAAAAAGATGTGATTGTTGTAATGAAGGAGACAGTCATGACCAAAAAAAAGAAAACAGGAAAAAAGTAAAATGGAACAGAGTTAGAGGTATAGGATATATAGTTAAAGTCGGAACGAAATCTAACAAAGATTAATAGAGGTTTATTTCGAACCCGTACAAATATACAAATGTAGATTTATCAAAATCTTGTGATAAGCCATACCAACACTTTACGTTGGTTCAGCGATGTTTTGCCGTAAATAAGGATGTCTTAGTGCGTCACTAACGCTTATCCTACTTTCAGGATCGAAATCTAGTAATCGAATGATTAGATCTAGGAACGAAGCGTTGACTGGGGTTGTTGGGGGGATAATATCCTAGATGGGGTTGGTCAGATGGGATGTTGATGAAGTAGGATACAACATACTTTGAGAGATCTCAAGCCTTTCACAAACTTCCTACTCGATTTTGTGGTCTGTGGATTTGGCCAATCTATCTTACTACCTTTGAAGAATTCAGGTTTTTTTATTCTGAAATATCATCAGTACATCAACTTTTCGATTCCAAAAGTTGAACTCACTTTCCACGATCAATCATTTTCTGAGGCATTTTACCCATGACAACTTCCATCATAGCTAGATGTTCGAGATTATCGTGAGTTTGGAAAAGTGCGTCTCCAGTATAAAATTCCACCAGAATACAACCGATAGAGAACATGTCACAAGGATAAGACCAGGACATTCCTATTCCCTGTCAGACAATGTTTTTAATGACATGAATAAATCTTACCAAGGATGATCTCTGGTGCTCTGTAATGTCTTGTACTGACCACCGAAGAATGATATTCATTCTCGAATGTAGCAGAGCCGAAATCAATCAATCGAATATCTGTGTTCTTCAATATCGATTTGGATCTTGCTCCAGCACGCTAGGTAGAGTCAGTCTCCGAACTCAACACCAAACTTACTCTAGGTCCCTGCAGCCTCGAACCATTTTCCACAAGCAAAATGTTTTCAGGTTTCAAGTCTGTATGCACGAGTTTTAAGGAATGTAAAACTAAAAAAGGGAATTCATCAATCACAGTTTCACCGTATCATGTTGTTACTTACATTGTACCGATTGTAGCAATGATTTTGCGAAATCCTGAATATGTTTATCGGGGAACGGTTGAAAACTGTTTTGTTTTAAGAAATCGAATACCGACATTCCGAATAACTCAGAGACGATACAAGGATGATTTCGATAATCGAAATATTCATCTAGATGAATACATTTACTGAAATGGTTTAGTAAAGGATTATCAGAAGAGTAAAAACCTACTATAGATTCTTCGGATCGTTCTTCTTTAAAGCGTCCAAAACTCTGATTTCAATTTTACTGGCGTCACGATATTTTTGAACAGCTCGAATGATTTTGATAGCGACTTTACGTCTTGTTTCGATTTCTCGTGCTTCAACTACTTTGCCAAAAGTACCTTGACCAAGTAGACGAACGATTTTATCTGTCAAAGAGAATTAGTCCTGTACACACGTGTATCGATTGAACTTACATCTACCGCCAACGACATCATCTGGTTTAACGACGTAGTGACCTTCTGAATCGTCCCATGGTGGATGTGTCGCTTGAGGTTGGGGAGGGGGAAGTATTTTCGGAGGTGGTACATAAGATGATGCTGTTGTCTGATAATGTGAATGGCTGCTTTCACTTATGAAGCTCACCTCTGCCTTTGCCTTTCCCTTTTTGATACTGCCAGTCTCTGAAGAATCATCGACTTTACGTTTCTTAACATTACTCGACAAAGTACTACCGGTAGCGTTACCATTCACAGCGTGACCATTAAGTTCTGCAGCTACCTGGGCTCTTGTTCTTTTACGTGGTGGACCCAAATTGTTAAGAGGAGATTCCGTATCCTCTATCACTATAATTTCTTTTCTTTGACCAACAGAATCATAAGTATGTTCCGTAGTCCACCCATTACCTTTAACACCCGTCTTTCTATTTCTCGAACTAACGCTACTCGAAGAAGGAATAGTTTGAGGTGTAGAAGCGGTGGTCGTTATTGTAGAACCACCGACAGCTGCTTTCTTTCTTGGCGGCATTTCAGATGATGCTGGATGAGGTGAAGTTGAATAGTTGAATCGAAGTGGTGGTGGGATAAGAAGCGGTGAAGATCTTGGCGGTGCAGAAGTGTATGGATTGTAATATGGTTCTCGAAATGAATGGGGAAGTTGTGGAATGGATGATTCGCCCAGTGGACTTGAATTATATGACCTTCTAACTACCTGACCACCTAATTCTCTGTTGTATGATGAAGAGGGAAACTGATGGTGATGATAAACTGGTGTGTTTGAGCCCGATGTAGGCCAAAGATGAGGAGTGAGTAAACCGGCGGTTAGAGGTGGATGTGGTGATCGAAGACCTCTTTCACCAATTGAAGAAGATGAATGTGAAGAGAGTGGATGAGTCAGATATAAGAAACCGGGTGTGAAAGGTGATGGAGAAGGTTTAGGAAGGTTAGTGTAGACTGGTTGTTGTCTGGATGAGTAACCTTCACTAAGTGGAGTTCCGTTAACTTCGTAAGGTGAATGAGATTGAGTTGAGTATGGTTGTTGGTAATAGGATCTTTGACGATCTGAAGGGAATGTATGTATTGACGGGATTTGGATAGAAGGTCGAGAAGAGGATGATTGAGAAGATGAAGGGTCTTGATTGTGAATTTGACTGTAAGAGGGAGGAATTTGATACCTGGAACGTGAAGATTCGATTGAGGATTCACCAGGTTGTTGAATCGATTTACGACGAGAGTTGTCAGATGGTAAATCTAATGTAGAGATGTTTTGAGCAGGTCTAGAAGAGGAAGAGGAAGGGTTGATAGGAGAACCAGGAGTCGAAATGGAGTTGGAAGTACGTTGGGGATCGATACTATGACCAGAATTGTGAGAAGTTCGACTGAGATTGTATTTGGTATTGTCACTTTGGATTTGAGATTGATACTGATTTATAGGTTGTAAAGAGTTGTTCATGGAGTTTATAGGAGAGTGAAATGCCTTTACGGCTTTGAAATGGTTGTTGGAAGAAGGATAAGAGGTAGAAATAGAAAGTGAATGATCTATTGAAAGTGTATGGTTATTGGGTGTATCTATAGGTGAATCGTCCTCCTTCTCCTTCTCCTTCTTACTGTAGGCAATACAGCTGCGGCTCTTTGTGGCAAGCTCTTCTTTTCGATTAAACTGTACTGCAAGTTCTGGCTTCTTGTAAGAGATAATACTACTAGACATAATCTATTACATGTACAGTCTACTGCTATGCACTATCTGTAACAACAACTATATATACCATGCATCATTTCCATGCTTTTACGTCTACGCAAACCCCCTTGTCACGAACCCCCTTCCTTTCCCGTATCACATCAATCAAACAAAAGCCCATCTTGCATTTCGTCAGTCAAATCTCACTAAACCGCACGTTCCCTGAAGCAAAGCAAAAGACTTTACTAAACTTTCCTGCTCTTTGAAGTCTTTTTAATTTTCTCATACATGGATTAAAAACATGGACCTCGCTTGGGTCGTTAACGACTAAAATTGATGGTCGTCGAGGAGAACTCGTTCCATGCTGGTCAACGGAAAGAGGAGTTCCGTTCACTTTCAGACGTTACATCTTTGTATCTAGTTCCCCGCTACCTTTATAGAAAGGGTGTACTTTCTCGGAGTAGGACAATTTCAAGAGGAGATCAACGTCAAGGGGTGTTACAATGTAAGTAACAGTATAACAATGGGTGAGTATTGTCTCTAGCCAAGAGCTCTTATTACGTAGTTTAATCGTAACGGAGAAAGCCTAGGCGTTAAGCACAGTGGCATTGATTTCATTTCACTTTTTGCCAGTTCTCTACATTGTTCACAGAATGTGATATTGAAATCTGTCCCTATGGATCGGACATTTTTCTTACATTTCATTGATTGCATTCGTTGAATCCTCATGCTGCATCTCTGCAATCGTTGTCAAGGCAATCCCAGCAAGAGCAGTCGGGATTTTGTCACCTATCAGAAATGTGGCACGTACTGTAGCATACTGGTAGAAGTGGCTATCCTTTGTAGGAAGTTTCACCGACAACTTTTATGCCAGATTCCAAATCAAAGGAGGAACATGTATTACAAACGCACCTATTGGGGAACGAACTTCATTCATAACTTATCTTTACATATTCCACAAGAGAAAATCAGCTCATATCAACTTATCGAAACCACGTACGGTACAACAACTCACCAACGACATACCTACACAGTACTGTCATGTTCAACTCCGGGTGGTGGGCAGGAAATTCACTCTACAATCATCATGATTCGGCAAAAAGGCTTCTGGAAAGGTTTCCGTCACTGAAGTCCCACTTTGGATTCATGACAACTTTTGATACTGAGCGTGATACCCTCAGGTCACGGTGTTACTGCAGATCAGATATACCATGGGCGTTCCTAACAGCTAAGCTTTACCGACAAACCAATTCGCATCCCAGCATTCACGGTGACATAATGTTGTCCGTATTTATGAAGATCGATAACATCCGTGAAACAGATCGCTATCAAGAAGAAACAGAAAAGATCGATGCGACGGGTATTCTTGTTCACGACCTAACTCGCAAGCCAGTCTCAGTTGAAGAGCTTACCGAGCTCTTACATAAAAACCTCAAAGACGCAACGTCAGCTTCTTGGAACAAGAGAGAACCTCGTAGTCAAAATGAACAAAGGTTATTAGCGGAGAAGCTTACGACATGGTTTACCGCCTCATGGAGAGACGATGTGTTACGAGATCTGGCTGTATGGGCTCTTAAAGAGGTTAAGCCGCTCCCATCCAAGGCTGGTAGTAGTAGTTCTTAAGTAGTTCCTCTTTGTAGAAGATGAGGAAGTCTTGCTTTTGTTTTTGTTCACGCTCGTAGTAATAGTCTGTATTGGAAAGGGAAATGTACTGTAAATACACTAGAACTCATGTGAACTGCTTTGCGACTCAACGCACGATCCTTCTTTAAATAACCATTGAGAGAAATATGCTCTCGTTGTAACAGTGTTCTGGTCGTAATGAACAAAATCAATCTTCTGATAGAAGGCTGAGACTGGCTTGGATGCTGTGTTAAGCTCCCTTGTAACATTTCGTCTTTCGGTATTTAAAATGAATCAAAGAAGATGCAAGGACTTCTCTTAGTCTTCTAGCTCTATTCAGAATAAACCACAAATCTGCACTTCATCTCTCTGTATTTCAATTTATAATTCCACTTTTTACTACACAATCCAAAAGAAAGTTCTACACAGTCATAACAATAAATCATGTCAGAAATCCAAACCATTAGTCTCGGTGATACCACCTTCAACGTTTACAAGTCATTAGCTAATCTGAAAACCAACGTCAGCGATCTCAATCAGCCTCAAGTCGGAGTTAGCGTCTCATGGCTCTACCAAAATCATTTAGAAGAACAGATCTATACTCGTGCAGATGATTCAAAAGTCTTCATTCAAGCTCTCAGATATGTACCTCCACAAGACACCAATCAAGGTTGGTTGAAAATTACCATGGAGGTTACCAAAAACAACTCAATCATCAGTCGTCGTCTTGACACCAAGTTCGCTACTGAGAATACTCAAACCCTCTTGAAAAAGCTTCAAGAAACCTTTGTTAGCTCTGAGCTATGGGAGTTAAAACAAGGAGAGTCCTTCGATGAGAAAGATCTGCAAAGTCATTTAGACCAATGGTTCAAAACTTCTAAAGGTGTTGGCGAGGTTCTCGAAGAGATTTCAGTTTGGGCGTTGGAGGGTGGCAAGAAAGATTCCTCCAACTGAGGGTCTCCGAAGAAGGGTACTCATAGCGAGGAGAGAATGAAAGCAAGCGTAAGCGGTGTTTGGAAAGTTTTGTAGTTGTTGTGTAGAGTGATGAATGTAGTGCCATCTAATAAATCAATTTGAATCGAAGTACTGTACCTCGGTCTCTCTGTCTCAGGACAGAGTCTAAACTTTGATATCTTCGTACAGAATTTTATCAATTCATAGTGAAGATCACGACCATTCACCCTGTCCAAAAATGTCAAACCCCCTAAAATCATAATTCTCGGGTGATAAATGAGCTAGAGTTGGGGCAGAGTGTCTAGCGACAAACCAGATTCCAGATCTGTTAATCAGCTTAGTATTCTAATTCAGAAGTACATACTCTGTAGAACTCAAAGTAGGATCCCTTATCACCATATCATAAGTTGACGTTGATATTGTTCTGATGGAGTATCGGATACTAGGTCCTTGTACGGCCCCCTATCATGTCAACTAGAAAAATATCTCTTGACCCACCTTTTCCAGCATTTGTACCCAACGTTGAAGTCGCATCAAAGCGTCTATCTTTGTCTTGAGATTTTCAGATCGTAGGACTGTAACTTCAAAGCGAGCTGACACAAATGAGCAGTACATCGCTATATAAGACATTTTGGAGGATGTAAAAGTGTTATCGAAGAGGGTGGTGATTTGGAAGGCCTGTTTAGCATGATTTTGACACAATTCGGTGGTTTCTGATATCGACTTCGTTGAGGATTGACCCAAAGATGGTCTGAGTAAGAGAATCCAAGCCGCATGATATAACATACTGATGTCAGCGTTGTCCCCTTTTTCACTCACTTCAGAGCGTAAACATATGGAGGAGGTGAGAACTGATTGATATTTGCTGTATGAATTTTGATGTTTTCGGGTAATTCTTGCCACCAGCTATCTAATTGTTGACGCATACGAGCTATAAAGACAGGTTGATTACGACTCTTGAGATCAGAGCCATACACTTCGACCAGGAGATCATGAATTATCTAAAGTCAGTCAGTGGTCTATTACCCACCTACTTGATTCAGCCGGACATTCCAGGAGAATGTCAGTACTACATTTTTGGGTTGGTACGTGTAGCCTAAGAGCGGCATGGGACAGTTATTTGAGTTAACAAAGAAAGGTGACCACATTTCATCATCGTTATCAAATTCAGGTATCAGAGATGAATTGACCCCAGGACGAAGTGGGAATGTCGGTTCTCGACCGAGAGCAAGAGACACAGTCCTGTTGTCAGAGTGATGAAGGCACTGTATTAGCTTACTTATCCCATATGAAGGCTGTCGTCAGTTTCATCCAAATGGTACACATACCAGAAAACAGGAGACGATGTCTGATATCCTTGTCTTCAGAAGAAAGACGTGAAGATCCTGGAACTTGTTCCCACTGAAGATGAATTCCCATCTGTCGTGAGCGCTGTGACTAGAGAACACTCACATCCTGGATCATTCGAAATGCCATCCCTTATATCAGCTATTGTCATTCAAACCTAGTTGCTCACCTGCATAAAGCCAACCCTGACTAACGTTCCCTAAAGCACATTCTCGACCTGATAGAACTAGAAGACCCTCTGTCGTCAGAAACAATCAAAAACAAAACTTACGTATGGTACAAATCTTTGACGTTCCCTCCAGTTCTTTCGCTAGCAATCCTCTTGCCAGTCTACTGAAAAGATCACCTTGAGCTTGTCTCTCATTCTCACCGAGACCATCTATCATTCTTGTTCCGCTCGCATACAGTGCCATGAGTAGGAAATCCGAAAAGTAAGGACCTCCTAAAGCCATATCCCCTAATATTCAGCTAGGAAAGTTAGCTGAACTCACTCAGGAAGATGGTACGCTGAACAACGTTGTACAGTGGTGAAGAGTAGCAAAAGAAACAGTCTAGTAAAGCGTTACCAATTTCAGGTGCTACAGATATATGTCTTGAGGAAGCGAGAACTTGAAAGAAGGGCGCAAACGAAGGTTCGGTGACATCGGTCGTGGTCGAAGGTTGTTCTGGTTCATCGACAAGTTCTGTCCCTTGACTGAGACTCGTTAATCCATGATATACGAGTTGCCCCTCGTCTCCTAAAGAAACATGATACCGATTACCTTCGAATTGCAATGTCTCCATTGGCTGTGGAGTAGCAGAGTCTTCTCGCTCATGAGTCGAAGTCGTGTCTGCTGAATCATCCAACCCTAGATATCGTTCTATTCTATCGAGACGTCTTTCAATCTGACTGCGCGTTCCTTCTTTACTGAGCCGCGAGGATTGTCTACGGTCAGTAGAAGAATGTTGTGGAGCATACATGTAAACACATTCCTCCTGATTCTGCACACATTGTAAGCAGGTAGGTTTCTTTCCGTCACAGCTGATTTTTCTTCGACGACATGACTATATCTTTAGACTAAAATTTGGCTTTGATACTCACCGTACAAGCTACGCCGTAGGCTCGTCTTGAAGTTCTATCTGGGGGCATATACGATATGAATGAATTTGAAAAAATGAAAGTGCAACGTTAAAGTCCAAAATCACCTTTGAATCGGGATTTCAAGGCCAAAAAGCTCAAATTCATGTGCAACCGGTTACATCGGCCAGCTATGTTTACGTACATAAAAACTAAGCATCAACTACAAACGCACTACCACCGGCTTGTCGATCGATTGTCATTTCATGCTGCAATCCAACAACATCAAAGAATTGTCTAGGCTGCATACCTTGAGATTGAGTATCATCCTTACCAGTTTTCTTGAGTAAAGCGAGGGAAGCTCGCATTGCGTGTAAAGCGGGGATACAAGTTACAAATGGATAGATGGCAATTTTGCAGCCTGCGGTTAGCTCCATCTTAACAGTTCACTCACCCATTTCCGCAACTTCTTCAAGAGAGTAATGAGGGGTGGTTCCGTTAGGAATGAGATTGATGAGAAGTGGCATTGGGGCGATCTCTTTCACTGTTCGTCTAATATCTTCTTCCGTTTCAATACCCTCGAGGAAAGCAACATCAGCTCCGGCATCTCTCGCTGCAATAAGCTTTGATGACAATTAGCACTTCTCAATATATTTACCTACTCTTTTGATGGACTCGTCAAGACCATAACCTTGAAGAGCATCGGTTCTAGCAATAATGACAATGTCACTGCCACCAGGAACAGCTTGACGTGCGGCGGCGGCAGCGTTGATTCTGGTTACGAAAATCTCTTGTGAAACCAGGACTTTACCGGCAAGATGACCACAGCGCTTGGTTTGAATTTGGTCTTCAATGTGTAGACCAGCAATACCTGCACGATCATACTTGGCAATGGTACGAGCGATGGCCTTCCGATCAGTAATGCGTTTTGACAGCTAACTTACATTTGAGCCTCCAAAACCAGTATCAGCATCTGCGATCAATGGAACAGAAGCATCGAGGTTGGCAATCATTTCACCATTTGCCACGAAATCGGTCAAACCAGCGAAACCAAGATCTGGAAGTCCGAAGCGGGAAGCAGTAGTAGCAGCTCCAGATTGGTACTAGAAATCAGCTGATGTTGTTGATTTCACTCACGATTACTGGAAAGCCAGCTTCGATAGCTAATCTTGCAGAGATACCATCGTATACACCAGGAGCTGGAATACAACCTGGAAGAGCGAGGAGTTGTCTTAATTTTGTACTCGGTTTAACAAATTGGGGAGCATTGTGGGTTCCGTTGGTTCCGTTAGAGGTTGAGATAGCCATTTTGAAATTGTAAGATAGATACGAGATCAATGAATTCTAGACGTGCAATATTTATATGAATATTTTTGAACGATATCGACCTTCGGCCGAAGGAACAATTTTTGCTGCAATGGTAATGATATGCCAGGCATTCATGAGTCCAATTCCAGACATGCTCCACAAGCCCCATGCATTAACAATAACATCTGACGGAATTCAACGTCGTTTACGGATTTCGAATACGAATTCCGTCTAAAAAGTCACCTGCTCAACTTCGATGGCATTGCCACGATCAGCTTGATGGGTTATGGAATTCAATTCCAACATCCCGTCCCCCGGTGCGCCCCACTCAGAAGACCGGAGAGGGTGTTATAAGAAGACTGGGACCCCGTTGATTCTGAACTCATTATTCCCCAGATACAATGGACCTGGAAGATTCTAAACAGCAAGTCAAACATCTCGAAGAGGTCGAGCAAACGGTCATGATTCAACCAACACCAAATGAACGAAAAATTGTTTGGAAACTTGATGTAAGTTGTGAAGAATGTGTGTCTGCTAACATCATGTAGCTCGTCATCATGCCACTCACTGCCGCTCTCTATCTAGCTGCTTACTTAGACAGAGGTAACGCGGGAAATGCCAAACTTCAAGGTTTACTCACGATCCTCGGTGACAATCAAGATATCAAATATTCGATAGTTCTCGCCGCGTTTTACATGACGTACATCGTTTTCACCGTGCCAGGGAATGTACTAGGTACATTGATAAGTCCCGAGAAAGCTCTATCTTTCGGTGCAGCAATTTGGGGCATTGCCAGTACCGCTCAAGCAGGATGTACCAATTTCGCTGGAATTGTGGTTTGCAGGTTGTTCATTGGTGTCGGAGAAGCTTGTTTTGGTGTGGCAGTTCCACTTTATTTTTCATTGTGGTACAAACGTGATGAGATAGCTGTTAGATCTTCTTGGTATATTGGAGCTGGATCTCTTGCTGGAGCGTAGGTTAAAGTGATTCGAATATATCTGACAAACAACAGATTTGGAGGTCTTATCGCTTTTGGAGTGTCGTTTATTCAAGGTTCACTTGCAACATGGCGAATTTTATTCCTGATCGAAGGTCTTCCCTCGGTAGCCCTTGCAGTCGTGGTATTCTTATGTTTACCTTCTATTCCTTCTAGATCAAAGTGTGAGTGAATAATGACGTGAACAAACTGACACCAACGATAGACCTGAACGAGGAAGAACGTTCTGTTGTAATCTCCAGACTCCGAGATAGAGGAGTATCCCGTCAACACACCTTCGATAGGTCAGCCATTCGACGATGTTTCACCAACCCGACCAGTTACGCGAACGGAGTGATTTATCTTGGTGTAAGTCCATCCATTACTTAAGCTAGACAGATTCTAAGAAATACCCAGGTGAATCTCACCTTAGCAAGTATCTCCGGATTCCTCCCAACAATCATAGCCTCATTTGGCTATTCCAACGCCCAAGCCCAACTATTCACAGTCCCACCTTACGCAGTCGCGTTCGTCGTAACACTCACAATCTCCTATCTATCCGACAGATTCAAATCAAGAGGTATATTCGTTATAGGCTGCATGTTACTTTCAGCCACCGGTTTCGCAATTTTACTAGGTGTAACGACGAATAACAAAGTTAGATATTTCTCAACTTTCCTGGTCGTAACCGGTGCTTTCGCTTGTATACCGCTAATGCTGGGGTGGACGGCTAATACTTCAGGAAGTCATTCGGCCATAGCAGTAAGGTTAGGAATGATGAATTCTATCGGTCAATGTTTTTCGAGTAAGTCCTTTTCTACCACTGTTTAGATGTTTGTTGATGATTTTGTAAAGTCTTGGCTGCCTTCATTTTCCCATCAACTAGTGGACCAGCTTATCAACTTGGTTTCAGTTTGAATATTGCTTTCAATATCCTTGCTGCCATTACAGCGTTGACTTTGACCATCTATTACAGACGTGAGAACAAACGTAGAGATTCGGTTGAGGGAGATGATCTGGCTCTGTCGACTGTTAACAATCAAATTGGTGACCAAGAGAAGCAAGCTCCTCAAGAGCCACCCACCAACCTCCACGATAAAGCTCCTGGATTCAGATACTATGTATGAGGGGAGGATAAGATACGGCGAAACAGAAATCAAGGTCAATTTTGTACTATGAAAATCATGAAATTCATTAAATCATTAAACACATAAACGACTTATGTCGTGTACAACATCACGGGCAAACAAGAAATACTCGCACGAGTATGTGTATAAACATTGCTGGGTGATAAGAACAAATGATGATATAGAGTGAGACAGATTGATTAGACCTCACTACTGATTCTGATGACTGACATCCAATCTCCCATCTCTTTAGCATTAGCAGCTTGGAGAATATAAGAATTGGTAGGTGTGAAAATTGTGAATGCGAATCGACGCTATATCGCTATTTCAGTACTTAAGCTTTTGTCGTGAAGCTTGAGACGACTTACGCCCAGCAGCATTTCCACGTCAGGACTGGCAATCACAGTTGCCTTTGTCAAATTGATAATTTGAATCTCCCTTTTGGCAGCATCTTGATGAAGGTGGAGATAGGGTCTAAAGGAGATTAATAAAAGTCCAGTAATAATCAACTCAATTAGCCCACCTTCGTAAAACAAAATGCACTTTTTCCCAACGATTCTCTGGTGAATCTCGAAGGATCATCATAATTCCACTTTTGACAATATTGTCCCTGTAATCGACAAATCAGACTTGATGACATGTACCAGACGACAAACCGACTTACACTTTCTGTAATTGTCTAACACTTGGAACAAGTTTCGGTTCCAGATCAGGTAAGAGTTTCCGAAGTTTTCTAGCCACAGCTTCCTCTTCCGGAGTTTCTTTACGAATATCGATCTGAGGTCTCGTGAGCTAAAACATGATAGTAAGTGTAAAAGAAGCTCACATCAAACCTCGCCTTCATTTCTTTATCCCATAAATCCAAACATTTTCTCAACAAGACCTCCTGATCTATAATGACAACACTATCAAGTTCCCCAATTCGATCCAAAACAACCAAAGTAGATTGCAGATCAGCCAGACCTTTCCAACTTCTCTGCATTCTTTTGAAATCATCCAAAAGACTCAAACTTCTAGGTTTCCAATCACCCAACTTTTCTTCACCAACAACATGTTTTTTGGAGGTATCGAGTCTCCAAAGATCTTCTGCTGTTCTGGTAAGTGGTGGACTAAGTTTGATCGAATAACCTGAAGTGACATTCTGGAATGTCGTTCTACTAGACCAGAAATTGAGGATTGATCTTCTTGAGCTATCCCTACCGAGGATTTGGAACGGAATGTCCAAATTGAACATGGCAGGCTCGTCAAGATTTTCGAATTCAGTTATCCATGATAACCGGAATAACATTTTTTGACCGGATGGCGTACGTCTGTCAAGATGTGAAGAGTGATGAGCAGCGGTATCCCAAATAACATCCGTCTCTAATCTCGAAGTTCCATCGGATAGATATTCGACGTTTTGAGCTAGAATTCGCATCCCCACTTCGGATTTACTGACGCTAGCCACGTTACCTTCTTTCTCAATGATCCGGATGTCACTAGAGGAGATCCTAGAAATCTTGGACCAAGGAAGTGATCGTCCAGAAGAATGTACCATGACAAGTTTGATACGACGTTGTAAACCCTGGTGAAGTTGAACAGTATCGTCATCGACATCAGCGGCTGCGTAATCGCCATTAGAATCCAGTTCTTGAATTTCCACACTGGCCAGAACATCATGAAGCTCTGGAGTCACGAAATCCGTTTCACATCGTCTCATTGAAGGTTTATTTGGTGTTAAAGGAGTTCCAACTCCTGAACTAGATGGAGTGACTGTTGGAGACACTTCCCGAGTTTTATCCCACCGTTCCAAACGACCTAAATAAGCTGTCCGAACTTTGGCGAAGAAATCGATCGTAGCATAACCATCAGTCATGTAGGAAATGATGTCTGGGGTGACCATCACCGATATAGCCCTTTTTAAAGATAAATGGGAAACAGAAGATTGATCCAGATCAATAGGGAGTGAAGCGAAAGTGTCTTCAGATGAGATGGAAGGACCAACAAACGATGATAACCGAGTTTGAGCGTGTAGTGGAGAGAAATCTCCTGCTGATAAACCTTTAACCCCATCTAAAGTTATCGTGAAACTGAATTTCGATCCTGGGATTAAAGGATTCACTCCAACTTTCGAGATTTCCGGTGTAGCAACACCAGATCTAGAAGGATTAGGAAGCTTCAATTCCACTCTGCACGATCCTATCGCCTCCATAGTATAAGGACATAGGATTGGTACCACAACAGGATAAGAAATTTGATAAGCCAACAATCGAAGTGGAACCTTTGCTGAGCCCACAAAAGAAAAATTTGGAGGAGGTGAATCGGTGAAGGTTCCGTCGATTTGAAAATGTTGAGAATAGTTTGGTCGACCTTTAAGCGACTTTGTATGTCTCATTTTAGAGAGTTGTTGTCTGAATCGAGGTAGATCCCACATGTAGATCGCTGTCATTAGTTTGACACACACCATCAAACCCACCTTTAGTGTCCTTATCTACCACTTTGACCATGACACAGGGACCAGAAACGGTATTAACTGAACTTGAAACATCCTCAAATTCAACCACACCAGTCAATCCATCTAAAGAAGAGGTAGGTGCAGCAGCGATTCCATGGACGATAGTAAAATTGTACGAAACCTTCTTGCCCATTTCATAGCTATCAATCAGCGCCATCTGAATAGTCCGACTTACGCCAAAACATTCGCCTCTCGTAGATTTACAGCCTCTGTCAAGATTTCCTCAGCCATTACGAAAGATCTCAATTTTTTCCACTTTTCGACTACCCATGTTACCAGACGTAGCTCCCTTGCGGTCCATGAAGCCGGTTCAATACCAGTTTCATCAAGTTCCCGAGCAGCGGCGGCTTGTGATCGTATTCTTTTCACCTCTTGAGCCAGATTCTTGAGTTGTTTAGTGAGATGCTGTTGTTCTAACACGGAATCCGCATCTTTCATGTTATAAACGATCGGCGCCGCCAGTTCTGTATCCGCTTCCGAAACCTCCTCGACGATATTATTCTCCACATCAACAGGTGTAGCTATGCTTGTGCTCGTCAGTGTGGTAGCTTGAGCACCTCCAGCCCAAGGGTTCGCGAGGGTATCGAGAGAGTCTTCAGTTTGTGAAGATGGCAAACGTGACTCCAATTCCATGCCAAGATCCATTCTGGAATCAGGTCGTTTACGCTGAGTTCTGACTTTGATCTAAGTATCATCAGCGATCGGACCCAGACATGTCTGTGCTACACCTACAATGTCATCAAACAACCGATCCAAATCTTGATCACCAAGTTTTTCGATATCAGCAGCCTCCCTCCTAGCCGCTGACCAATCCATAAGATCCCCCATGTCATTCCGACTCGGCGAATCAGGTCTGAAGCCTGGAGATGAAGCTTCTGACGATAGGTTGTCGATACTCATTGATCCACGTAACTTTTTTCTCTGAGCTCTAACAGCAGCGGGATCCTGTTGTTATTGTTGTAGGTATCAGCAAGTCACATATGGTGTGAAGGTACTTACGTTATATCGGAAAACGTGAGAATCACCTAAGATCACTCTGAATCCATTGAGTAGTTTGATAGGCTAAAGTTTTCATCAGATTTGTCTAAATTTGTTGGTCAAACTCACAGTATCCGGTGCAACTCTCTTTCCATTGACCTAGTCGATTAGCGATACCCCATCAATCAGCAACTCACCAAAGTCCGCGCATCAGGTATAGCTTGAACAGTGACGACACCCTCTTCATTCAAGAAGACACAATGTTTCACCGAAATATTGGATCCCGATAGTTTGATTTGTGCTTCATCACCGTCCGAGCTTCCAGCAACGGTGGCGCCGGGTTTGAGTTGATAAACAAGACACTGAGAGTCAGACAGGGACTATAAATATATCTTACTTCTGACATTAACGGGTCTGTTTCACGAATCAGCAACGTCCTCCATGAAGCTGGTAATACCTACCTTCATTTAGATTGACCAGAGAAGGATGTTTCTGGGGAGCATGGACTCCAACCATCTAATTCTTGTAAGCTTCTAATCAACATAGCCCTAGTGAGAGCTCACGTTTTTGTCCACTGATATTCCCAATTCTTCAAGGGCTTTCTCCCGCTCGACATGTATTGCCTGAGTCTTACTCAACTATCGAAAAATCAGTCTCAGCGAAGCATCTCAACAGCTTCGTCCACTAACCTTCTGTTCCCAAGTCAAGTTCAAGCTTTCCATAAGTTTTTCAGAAGCCCTGTAATCGGTGTTATTCGGGATCTACAGGAGCAATGAAGACGTACTGTAGTTGATCCTGAAGTTCAAGTTCTGTGGTATACATGTCAGAAAAGGACAAAAACGCCAGAAACAGACATACTGGTGACTGTCTTAATCTCTCCATCTTTTGTGCGATAAGTGACGATCTGCTTCTCGGGTGGTATGCTTGGATCAAAGGTTGCTTCTCCATCAATACCACCGGAAGCCACACGGCTTCGTAAGACTTGAAAATATCAGCAATGGAAGGTTCGAATAAGTCCGATACCCACGATCAAGTTCTTCCTTGAGTTCCCTGATAACAACGTGAGTATAACACTGAATCTTTTATGTAAGATCACTAACCTGATGAGTTTAGCATTAGGATCTTCATTCACAACCGCGTGAGTCTTGATCTTCTTTGCGGCATCGGCGTATCTCAAAGTACTGTCAAAAGTCAATATGTATCTCCATACCAAAACAAGACAATCATACCTCAAAGTCTCCTCGTCTGATGAAACGTTAATAATGAACTCATGGATACGCAGTGAAACTTACAATCAGCCGGACTGAACGGAGATTACACATGTTAGAGCTTTTCTCGACCGACACAAGCTACTCACGAAATAGCCGCAATCATAGCTGTTTTGGAATTCCCACCTAGACTCTCTTTCAAAAGCCAAGTTAAAACGGAATCACGATAAGGAACATGATCATCTTTCTTCTTGCGACCTCTCGTATCGCTTGAAGCCTGTGCAAGAGCTGCAATGACCTTCCCAAGAGTCGTCAGTGATTTGTTAATGTTTGCCCCCTCTTTCAATCTGGTCCCCTGTAGTAGTAATGAGTAAAGGATTTCCTTGTAGACTAAGTAGACATACCGTAGCTCCTGTTGACGCCTGTCTTTCACTACCAGCCAGATCCACCAGTGAGATTTTGGAAACTTTCTCGCCAGTCATGTTGGTTTCTTTATCGTGTTTCCTTTGAGTCAACTGTAGTGTGATGGGTCAATAAAGTGCCGTATATACACCCACTATCAGAGTGAAAACAGCATGAGATCTTGAAGAAGTCTCGTTCATATTCGTTGAAGCAACTGTTCTAGCCTGATTCACCCAACTATCAGTTAAATCTTCACCTTGAAGAACAAATCAACTGACCTTATTCCCTTCATCCATCAACGTCATCATCTGTCCATAGTTCTCCACCACCAATCGACTCAAATCCTCAACATAAGGACCAAGCGAAGGATGTTCTCGAACCTTCAAATTCCCTTTGTTCTTTGGATTCAACAAGTCTCTGACCCTGAGGAAAAGGTCAGTTCCAGTCAAGGAGTTAATGGCATCCAAAAACCCTACTTCTCATTGTAAATCTCTATGTAAGAAACTTCGACCGAATAAGAAAGATTACTCGATGAAGCTGATTTTTCTTCCACTCTTCGAAATAATTCTGAAGTGGTCAAAGGGATGATACCTTTATCGGCACCGTCTGTAGAGTGGGGTCAGTCAAACGTGTTCAATACTGGGATATTGTAGACGTACAGCCCATCATAGAATCTAATATAGGTGATCAAGTCAGGATACACTCCACACCACAGAGATGAGATATTTGGACGTACAACTCTTCCCACTGATTGTAGATTGGATGAAATTAGTTTAACATAGCGAATCTACCATCTATTACCTACCTTCCAGTCTGACCATCTGTAAGGAATCATTATGAGTTGTCAATCTTGACGAGATTCAACTCCAACTCACAAGCGAAAATACAAGTATTAAACCCTTCAAAACTATGATCCAACAAGTCAACTCCCAAATCCTCATAAAGCGTCCTCTGAGAAGCGTAACGGGGATCATCACGAGGTCCAGCGGACCAATATGATTTATCTTCAATTCATCTTTCAGCAAAGAGATCAGAATCAGACAATGATGTACGTACCGAAAGAAAATACTTGAGGTTTCTTCTCTGTAGCTCGTGAGTTCTGATTGGGGTTGTCTGGGGGTTCCAAGATCGTTTGGTTGTCTTCCATTTTTATCAGTTCTTTGGCTCCTCTTGCGAGTTCTACATTGGGTATTGGTTAGTAGCTAGCAGCAAGGTTACAGTGGACACTGGACTCACCTCGTGAATTCAATGGTCGACATCTGATTTCGTTATCAACAGGGGATTGAACAATCAGTGATCAGTTTATTTCAGCGGTTGGTTGGGAAGGGAGAACTGACCTCACGACAACTTTTATATTACCACCAGCCATGATTTTAGATGATCAGTTGATGAAAGGTGTCGACCTTGGGATAACAGATTACAAGAAACTCAATGAGATTCCTTCGAGATGATTAGGTATAGTTCCAAAATATAATTGATATGATTGTCTATTGGATTTAGTTGTGTTGATGTAGATATTATACTGAAATGGTTATAAGCTGAATAGATGATTATGACATGGAAGATGATGAGGAATAGGAATATAAATAGGGGAAGATGGAAATCAATCAAATTAAATCAAATTATTCAAACGAGAAATCAAAAATCAATCTACATCTACTCAATTGCTGTTTCATTTCTCAGTCACAGCTCAATAGATGTACTATGTGGGGAAGTAATACCATAAATATGGGGTAAGAGTATCATTTCAGTGGCAAATATGAGCATTACTTTATATCATTACATGGCATCTACTCTACTCTACGCACTAATATCCATCTTCATATCCCCATTCCCAGCCCCAGCCCCAACCTCCTCCTCCCCAAACATCATCCCACTAGTCTCCTTAGCATAAGCCGTACTTCTATCAACGTCGCAGAAATATTTATAAGCCAATCTAACATCTTCAACATCTATTGATGACGATTTACGTCTTTTAGCTAATAAATCGGATGGGGCGATTAGGTTTAAGGCGTAACGTAAAGAAGTGGAAGTTCCCATTGTTGCTAGTAGATCCAGAGCGTCAGGTGAAAGTTTAACATCCTCTTCATCGGCCCTAGAAAGTAGATTAGATAATGTCTCATTTCTGCTTGATAGATGAACACCCACCGTATCTTGACGATCTCTTTGATCTCGTTCTCGTCATATTTTTTCGTCGAGATGATCAACATCCTATCCAACAAATCGACAGGTATACCATGTGGACTTTTGTATTTCGTTCCTCTGATTCTAGTGATACCCCTATTTGAAGCCATCACAACCAAAGGCGCTAGTTCACCTTCCAATGCACGATTTAAGAATGAGAAACATTCGATGTCAAGCATATGGACTTCGTCAATGAAAAGAACCTAGAGATGTAGACATCAGTATTGGATCTCAGCAAACCAATCTTTCACTTACCCCCGGGACAATCTCTGCTTTCCCCTCTTCCCTCCATTCTGCTACTTTCGTATTAATCTGATCTCTTAGTTCAGGTTTGATCTCTCCAGTATCACCTGGAATCAATTAGCTCAACATTACTCCAAAACCACACGTTCCCACTTACCAGCGAAAAGAGCCAAAAATCCCTGCGTTCTAGAATTGATAACATCAATCTCATGCAATGAGACTGTATGAACGACCTCCTTTCTCGTCTGAAGTTCACCATCTGGACAGGCGACAAATTGCGTCTAAAATCCTATCAGTATCGATCTGAAATAAGAAAGTATTCCACTTACATCTGAACCCATAGCATCGTAATCTTTTGCTCTACCAAAACTTCTACCCAATTTAGAAATTCTACCACTAGCTTTATCGATACTGATAACATCACCAGCTAAAACTTTTTCTTTTTGTAATTGATCAATCATTTTTGAACCCAAATCATAAACCGTTTCCATATCTGTCGTCTTCAACGTCAAACGTCCAGTCTTCGTTGCCTACACGACTGTATCAGTTGATTGTTTGACTCAATTCTCTCGATTCAACTTACCCCCGTTACACTCCTGTCTACCTGGATCTCCACAACTTCACCTTCTATCAATTCAGTCTCTTCCTTTATTCTAACACCAATAGATCGTCTGAAAGCCTGAGTCAAAGATTCCGTTTTCGACATCTAAAATTACATTAAGCATCAACAGTTAAGATATCTAGTCATCAAAAGTCACTAACCTCAAGAGAGAAAACCTCTGAAGCAGTCAACATGACGAAAGGAACATCCGTACCCAAAGTCTGGGCCATACCTATAAACCAAACCAGTCAATTCAATCCCTACTCCTCAAAGCTAGAATCAAACGAATCAAAAGACTTACCCATAGCAATAGCAGTTTTTCCTGTACTAGGAGGCCCAGCCATTAAGATACTTCTACCAGCTATTCTACCTTCTTGAACCATCTTCAAAATGACACCAGCGGCTTTACGTGCTTTCCCTTGACCTATCATTCCCTGTGACGAAGCTCTGGGTTCGAGATTCGCGTCTAATCCCAAACCGTAGATGTGGGAGTGGGCACCTGGTGCAATTTAGTCAGTCGTTTGGAATGAAGAACGGAGATGTGACTTACCGATACGTTCCATTTTGGTCACATCTTTACTTGATGTTTGGATTGAGATGTTGGCAGCCTATTTTGATGATTGGTGTTAGAGGTTTGAATATAGATGGAGACGTATTGAATTTGCTTACCATTTTGACTGCTTTATGCTGAGAATAGATGTTAGTTGCTAGCTAACTGTTGATGGTGGTGAAAGTAAGTTTAAGAGTAATCTAGTATCATTTTATTTGTTTTTCCAATTTATTTCTAATTAATCCTACCCTGCACGTGGTAAATTTAGTGATATTTTGATCATACTTGGAACTATCAGTACTGTACGAATACACGCTTCCATAACACCAGGAGCAATAGCATTCAACGATGGAATCAGTCATGGATACATCTCCCATTCCAGAAGTAGAGATGGAGACAGCACCAGATATCCCTCTTGAACCCATCTCCGCTACCGCTACCGAAGAAAACACTGAACCACCATCCAACATCACAGAACAACCTAAAACAACCATGAAACCTCATCCAAAACAGAAAATCCAATTACCACTAGAACCTATCGAAGACATTTTACATAGAAGGGTGACACGTATCAAAGAAGGTGATAACGTTCTGTTGAAACTACCTAGTGATTCAGTCAAAGCTGTAGTAGCCTCGAAAGATGGGTATGTAGTTTTATCCAAAACCCAAACCCAGTTTATAGTACTTTACTTACCGTTCAATTTAGTCTCATACAACTAGGTAAATTCGGTGCATTCCCTGCATCACATTTACTAGGTCTACACTATGATATAACCTATGAAATCCATCCCTCTCAACCCTCAGATTCATCGACGTCAGGAACATCTACACCTATCGATGTTCCTGAAAACAACAGTCTGTATGGCCAGAAGGGTGGTGGTAACAACAACAAGAAAAATAAGAAAGGGAAAGGAAAAGATAATAGTTCTGGTGGGGGCCACGCTAATCGACAAGCGTGGAACAATATTCTACGACCTTTGAAACGTCAACCGATTGTTGACGCTGTGATAGGTCGGTTTGCAATCCTATCATGTCTAGATATAATCGAGCTAACAAAAATCACAGATGATATCACCGAGACCAATGAGTTGATTGACGACACGGCCGAAGCTAAACAATCTCTTCTCACCCAAGAGGAAATTGAGGAACTCAGAGCTCAAGGAGTCTCAGCTGAGGAGTTGATACAAAAGCAAATCGAGAGACACGAGAGATTCGGATTAAAGACTGATTTCAGTAAGGAGAAATGGAGGAGACGGAAAGAGAAAAAGTGGGTCTACTCCAAATCATCAATCTTGAAATCAGTGACTAACAGTAGAAAAGATTCTATCAAACAGTCCATCCACTAGCACCCACAATCCCAAATCTAATAAACCACTACACCCTTCGTTCGCCCCAATCAATCCTCTCCCTAAGATCAGACACAGTCTCCCAATTACTCGTCACATCCAACATCAGACCAGGTGGTAAATACCTAGTGGTCGATGATACAGGTGGTCTGATAACGGCAGCTATCATGGAACGTATGGGATGTCAAGGTAGAATACTAGTTTTCACCGAATCAGATAGTCCACCTGCATGGGGTGTTATGGATACCATGAATTTTGGAGAGAGGGAATTGAGTTGTATCAAATGGTTGAATTGGATGGAAGCTGAGGAAGATTACGAGAGACGTAGGTTGGAGTTTGATTGGTTTCCTTCGTATACATACTGATGTTTCATTCGAATGCTACAGCGCCTCCACCACCTGAAGACGATTTACCTACGATCGCAGCATCAAAAACAGCAGCGAGGTTACGAAAACATAAACTCCAGGTTGATGAATTGAACAGAACAAGGGATGAATTGCATCAAGGAAATTGGGATGGGTGAGTGATACATCAATTGGTATTCCCAATCAGAAAGCTGACCATGGGCCGTTACAGTCTAATAATGGCCAGCGAATTATCACCAATGTCCGTGATCTCACGTTTAACACCGTACTTGATAGGTTCTGCAACTATCACCATCTATTCTCAATATCTTCAAATCCTCTCGGAAGTCTTACAACTCGCTAGAAAGGAAAGCTGTTATCTCAATTCCAGTATCACCGAAAGTTGGACTAGGACGTATCAGGTAATTTTTGATTTCAAACTTAATTGTTTTGTTTGTATGACCCATCAACTGAACATGATTTTAGGTGTTACCAGGTAGAACGCATCCGATGATGACTACCAGTGCTACCGGTGGATATCTGTTTCATGCGACTAGAGTCCATCCGTCGACTTACGAACCTGAGTCTCATCAACGACATCAAAAACGACGAAAAACGCAAAAGGAGACCGAAGCTAATAAGTCCAGCGATAAAATCGTGGATACAAATCAAGAGGAATCCTCTGATACTGAGGTTCTTGATTTAGTAGAAAGTCGCGAGGAGATTGCGGAAATGGATTGAGCTTGGAGTTTGACACTTTCATTGTTTATTTCAATATGCTTGAGCAAGATGCATGATCAAGCTTATTTTCGCAAAAGGCCACATTTAATAGAACACTCAACCTGCATAGAAGACTTTCATAAAAACCCATCAAACCCAACACTCATCCCGCTTAACCTAAGCCTTTCCAGCAGATCCGAAAAGGACCATAAACCTCTCAGCGTTATCAGCGAAAGCTTGAACGGCAGATTCAACGGCGTCTGGGAAAGGTAATGTAGCGAGACCTTTTGAAAGAGCTGCAGCGTATGGATCACGACACCAAGAGTTGACGTTGATCTAGAAGACCAAAACGTGGTCAATAACAATATGATAGAACGATAAGGGGACAGACGTACCTTTGTGACACCGTTTTTGATACATTCAACGAAAAGTTCATCAGGAAGTTCATCGGTTCCGTGTAAACAAAGATAAGGAGCTTTCTTGTTGAATCTTTGTTGAAGATCTTTGAGACTGGATTTAGGTCAGTTGTGGATGCTTTTCAGTAGATAAGGTCGTTTGACCTACATTTCTTGTTTGAATTGAGGTCCGTCTGGGAAGAATTTATATGATCCATGTAAGTTACCGATTGATGGGGCGAGGATTTGAGCACCGGTACTAAAGAAGATTGATCAGTTTTCTTATATATTCGCCAGTGAAAAGTGAAGTGACATACCCCTCAATGAAAGATTGAGCTTTGGCAGGATCAGTCAACATAGCACCAGAGATAACTCTGAGACCAGCTTCTCCACCCTCAAGACGACCAAGTTCGACTTCAGTAGCGACACCAACGGCGTTACATCGTTTAATCCATGGGACTGCCAAAGCGATGTTTTCCTCCTCAGTCTGGTAAAAGTCCCATTATCAATACCACCCACCCAAAATCTATGATTCACTTACATCAGCATGACTGGCGTCAACCATTATACTATCAAATTTAATACCCTTCTCAGCTAAGCCGACGGCAAGTTCAAGATGAGCTTCGTCAGTTGCGTGATCTAGATGAACTGAGATTGGGACGGAGGCGGAATGAGCACTAAAGGTCTGGTTAGGAGGTGGATTCTTCAACTGGCTAATAGGTGACCTACACGTCAAGACAGAATTGTAAGAGTGGTCCACCACCTGCGGCGAGGGTGATTGGGAAGAGCTACAGGAAGAATGTTAGTATGACATCTGATCAACCTCAAACTGAGAATGAAATTTACCTGGATGATAGCTGGTGACTTTACTTTTTCAGCAGCTCTAACAAGACCAACAGCGGAGTTGGCATCGTAACTAAGAAAAAGGTTAGGGATATGCCAGAGGCTAATGGTTATAACCCCGTACTCACCAAGTTTGTGCGATGATACCGTCTAGAAAAGAAAGTTGATCAGACGGATATCCACTTGAGAGAAAGGGAGTGGAATAAATGACTTACAACCACCTTTAGCAGCTTTGTCTAAGATTTGAAGAGTTCTGTTGTTTTCAAGGGACATTGTGAATGAATAGTAGGTGTCTGAATTGATTCAAATCAAGTATAATCTATTGGTGTAGTAGATATGGATGTTTAAACGATGACTTAGGAAGATACTATGGTATTAACTACAACTACCACTACAACTGCTGCTACTGGCTAGAGCTCCGCACCCAAATGAAATACATCCACTCCGGTACTTTGATTACCGGCCACAACCGGTCCGTGGCGACAGTGACTTACACGTCATTCTCTTTACATTTCTACATCCTTATGTTTATGACATCTATGCATCCTACGGCCTATTTCCAGCTCTAGAACCAGTCCAGGCAAACTACATGGTCTGTTGACTTGTACATGATTGAATGAATTCATCCGAGTATGACTCCTGCCTCGATGTCGGTATTATTTATTATTAATCTTGTCAGGGTGCTGGACGAACAGCTGATACTCGTGACCGCTGTAAGGTACGATCACGCTCATCTGTGTGTGTGGGCGTAGGGTTGTGTTTGTTTGGGGGGTGTGTTTGGTAAAGTTAATTTGTTATTACTCGGAGTCTCCTGACCAAAATGAATCTACTCCAATCCTGGTCTCATAAACACCCCCTATGCCCCCATTGCCACTTTCAGTGGGACCATAAAAACCAAGCCCTAGCTCCAAAAAGGATGAATTATAGTTCCGGACCATCATTTCTTGGCTTTCAACCATATAAGCCCGGCTAACCCACTGTTAACCGTTGAATTTCGCTTGAATTACGTGAGACGAGATTTGAATTCTCATTTTATCTATCCTTGGTTCCATTGCAGCAAGGTCGTTTCCGGGGTTAAAATCGTATTCAATTGACCCCTTGACCCCACATCCTGTCATCCGGGGCAATAAATGGTATGGTAATACAGTTCATCTTCCCACATTTAATATAAATTGGGCTGGAATGTCTGTGGTTTGAGAGTTTAACATATAAATATTGGAGTGTTTTTCTTTTTCTCAGTTTTCCCCAACAACAACTTTATTTATTCATTAACACATTTTCATATTTCTTTTCCTCGACACTAATTAATTCCACACCAATATGCCCTCTTCATTAGAGAACAAAGAGGCCCACGAATGGAGAGAAGACGATAGTACAACCGATCCAAACGTTGTTGCTCTCGCTGCTCAATACGTTCCAGGGTCACCTGAAGAAAAAGCTTTTCTCCGAAAAATCGATTTACACATTGTCGTATGTGATTGATCTTACTTGTGAAAGAAATTAACTGACATTATTCACAGCCATGTATCTGGGCACTCTACACTCTTTCCTATCTCGATCGTGCCAACATTGGGTGAGTTCGACATCACACTAGCATCCAAATCTTAGTTTGCCACTGATACATTTTATTTCAGTAACGCCAAGACAGGAGGTTTACAAACCGATTTCAACCTGACCTCAACTCAATATTCAATCTGTCTCTTAGTCTTCTTCATCTCCTACGTCTTATTCGAAATCCCATCGAATCTCTTGATCGCCAGGGTCCGTCCATCAATCTACCTCTCAGGTCTATGTCTTGTTTGGGGTGGTGTAGCAGCAGCCATGGGAGCTTGCCAGAATTACCAACAACTTGCCGCTGTTCGTTTCGTTTTGGGTGTCGTTGAAGCTGGTTTCGCTCCTGGTGTAGCTTTCTATCTATCAAGTTGGTATAAGAGATATGAACTTTCAAGAAGATTCGCTATCTACTACACTGCCACCGCTATCAGTGGTGCTTTCTCCGGTCTTCTTGCTGGTGTCATTACTCAATATCTTGAAGGTGCACGTGGACTCCACGGTTGGCAAGTGAGTTATTACTCCCTCAAGTGACTGTTTCCAAGACTAACCCGTCTTAGTGGCTTTTCATCATCGAAGGTGTCGGATCATCAGGACTAGGACTTGTCACCTGGTTCTTCATGCCCGATTGGCCAGCTACCACCAAATGGCTTACTGAAGATGAGAGAATTCTCGCAGCCCAACGTCTAGCTTACGATGGTCTTGGCGCTACCCAAGGTGCCGCCGGTCACATTGGTGAATGGGAAGCTTGTAAGATGGTCTTCGTCGACTGGCGTACATGGATCTTTGTTTTCATGTACATGCTCGTCACTGGTTCTCAAACAATTCAATATTTCGTCCCAACACTCGTTGCTCAACGTAAGTCACTCACCTCACTTACCATCTTTCACATCCACTGACCAATCCTTTTTTACAGTCGGTTACACCGGTTACGATGCCCAATACCACACCATCCCACTTTACGCCTCTGCCTTCGTTTTCATCCTAGGTTTCTGTTTCGCTAGTGACCACTACCAAAACAAACCTCATTTCATCACCGCGGCAGCAACCTTCGGTGGATTGATGTTCATAATCACTGTGGCAGTTACCAACCACGTCGCACAATACGTCACCTTGATCTTCGCTTTCGGTGCCGTCTACGCTCTTCCACCCTTGGTACTTACATGGGTTCCAAACGTTATTTCAGCCCCCGCACAGAAACGTGCAGTCGCCATCGCTTTGGTTAACGCTTTGGGTAACTCTGCCTCCATTTACGGTGTTTTCCTCTGGCCATCAACTGATGCTCCAAGATATGTAAGTTTGTTTCCATTTTTGCGAGAAGTGTCGTTTCTAACGAGAATTCCCCTTCGAAGATCCCCGGTTTCTCAGCCACAACCGTGTGGATGTTCTTGATCGCAGGCTCAGCCCAGGTCATGGGATACCTCGTAAAAAAGTATCCAACAGAAGTAGCAGACGCCGAAGAAGTAGTCAAGAAGGAAATCGAAAAAGCCAGGGCAAAAGGTGTCATTGTCTAAAGCGCGGGCTGATTTTTGTCGAAGTGCCACATTGGGTGAAGTGGGTACTGTACGTAGTTTACTTTTGGTATCATGTAGGATATGAATGGGGGTTTATTTCCATAAATTCTTCGATTGATATGTAAGAAAATGCATTCGGTGTTGGATTTTCATGAATGTGGCGGTTGGTTTTTGGTGATGCACTGTAACTTAAGTTTTTCGCCACGTTAACAGAATCGGGCTACTTTGGTGGACTATATCTTGACTAATCGAGGAGGACAGATTATGGGGAGATAGATTGATGAAAGGTGAAATATAGCCATCCAGAAAAAAGAAAAAAAAAAGAAAATAACAATAATAATAGTCTTATTGCGTTCAGTCGGGATTCCCGGACAACCTTTGGGATGGCCAAAAAAATAGGACTCGGTGGAATTTAAAAAGTTCCAAATTTAGACCTAACAACTAAACCGGATTCCCGGAATGAAGTGTAATTCAAACTGACTTCAAGTTTATATTCTTTTGGACAGTCAGAAAAAAAAACATTTCTTAAACACAGATTGTTGCCAGCTGAACGAGCGAATCGTTGTCTTCGAGATCAGACCCCATTCCAACGAGTTCTTTTCTGCCAATCGTTTTCAAGAACATACATTAATCACTTTATCAAACGTCCTCCTATTGTGCAACATGTTCGCAAATAAATCTTTCTCAAGCACCAGACACAGACGGTTCTCTCACCCTCGTCCATTCCCCCGAAATGCATCAAAAAATCATTCCTCTGCGCCACCGTAAACCAGAAAACAAATGCATAAGTACAAGTCAAAAAAGAACTTATTAATTATAAAACGAAAAACTGTCCCCACCCCGTATCCCAAAACATCAAGAAAAAAAAAACCCCAACTTTTACTAACTACAACCTACATCTGTTGAAACAATTCTGGATTCCCCTGATTCCTGTTATTATTATTACTATTATTATCCATCATGCCAAAATATGTACCCCACTGATCCCAATCGAAATTAGCGACAGGTAAACCGTCCAATAAACTCAAATCGAAGGCGTTCTGATCAGATCCCATGAGTAAAGGCTAAACGCGTATCATCAGTCTCAATCATTGAACCCAAACACATAACCACTTACATCCTGATTCGAGAAATCCATGACCACAGATTCATCTTGTTGTTCGACCCCGAAGAAATTCATTTGGGGGTTAACGTTGGTAGCTGCCATTTGTAGATTCTGCAACACCTCGGTGGATTCACTCTCGGTTCTTCGATCGATTTCTGATGGGAGCACGACATCCGTTTTAACCAGTCCAGAAGCGTCACGATCTTGTTCTGATTGAGCGACAAACACTCCTCCACCAGGTCTTGATAGATCTTTGTGGAACGTCAATTTGTCTGAAGAAACTTTGAGATTGACACCGGGTGTTGGATTCAGTTTGTCACCTCTTTCTTCGACTGGTGAGGTTTTCAGTGCAGCTTCGTAGAGTAGAGTCATTGTTTCACATGTCTTACGACGGATAGACATTTGGTCTAAAGAAGAGGTCAGAATGATCCCTAGTAACATATCCGAAACTTACCTGGCTGTACCGTCGCCTCCCATCTCATGACGATATCTTTAACCAATCGTAAAGTGTCCAGAGCAGCTGGATCCCTTCGTCTAGCCCAGGTGTGGTATTGGATCAAAGCACAACTCGTCGCGGTATAAGCGTAAACGAAAAGCGTATCAAGAGCGTCATCGTTCCGATCAAGCCATTCAATAGCCTCCCGGGACCAAGTCACGAGTTTTGACCATTGAGCAATGTTTAACGTGAATTTAAGATGAGGTGGACAGGTGTAGGTGATGCGCATAAACACTCTCCAAAACAAGAACTGAAGTGCCGCGTGACTGAGATAGAGAAGACCTAGAGGTGAGTCTTAAACAAGACGTATGACTTACCAGCTGCGTGTGAACTTCCGACTCCAGTATACCGAAGTTCTTCGGGGAGGTTGTCCAACCAACTCGCCATGTCATCACGAAGAGTTTCAAGTTGGGTATCTGTCGTATGTTTCAATCCAGTTGGACTGTAGATAGTTTTCAAAACTCTTCCGATCAAAATCGATAGTTTAAGATGTTCTGATAAAGCCAAGAAACTAGTTTCCACAGGCCAGGCAGTAGGTTCCTCCTCGGGTATGATGTCGTACGGTGCAGGAAGAAGAACATCGCAATCAAGTAAATCAACTAAAAGGGGTACACCCAAAGCGGCGCCATACCTAGAGGTCAGTTTGATCGAATCAACATAAAACCCACCATCTATCGAGAATGACACAAGCAGCCCAAACTCGCCGTCTCAACTCCACATACGCTAGGTCTTGAGCAGTCTGAGCTCGCATGGACGACTCTCGATGAAGTCCTAGATCTTGGGCCATGCGAATAGCCGTTCCAGTCCGAATCATAGCTGCACTGGCTGTCGCGGCTGTCGGTTGTGCGTGAAGGTCACCAACTTGAGAGAGAAGTAACTAAAGTCAGTGACTGGTTAAGAGTTCAAACTCACCAAAGCCTGAACATTTTCAAATCTAGCATCACTCAGTATGTCGTTACTTCTAAGAAGACCGTTGATGACCCCTCGAATACTAGCGAAAACCTCTCGTGGAAACTGACGTCTCGTAGCTGCCAATCCACAGATACTGTATAAAAGCAACGGTGACGGACTTGTTTTACTTGCAAATTCAGCTCTCGAGATGATCGGAAATAACGGAGCCAGGTGATCAAAGTAAACATTCACCAAAGTCGAAATGAGTTGAGCAGATAAAGCTGGTTTGTTCAATCGATTTGACTTTGAAACGTCATCAGCATCATCCGCTGGTGCGTTGACTCTTATCAAACCGTTTCCATCCGCTGAAACCTCCCAAGAGTTGTGATATCGCAAGTCGTACGACTCGGAAGCGGCTGAGTTGACCGTGGCATGTAGAAGGAATGAAATAGATGTTGGACCTAGATGTTAGGATGGGTCTTATTGAATGAGACATACCCTCAACACGACCTTGAAGACTACTTGGAACAGGTCGTTCTGTCACTAATGGACTGCTGACGTTTCCGTTACCCTTTTGAGCTTCGGCTGTTTGGTCTCAGTCAAAAGTAGTTATTTCCATAATATCCCTACTTACCAGCTTTTTTCTTCTTGAAACGAGTCTCGGTGATAGGAAGGAAAAACGTACATTCCAAATCGTATTGTTTACAGTGTGCACAAATTGGAATATCCGGTGCAGGAGATGCAGAAGGAGGTAGAATGTCACAACGAATTTTTTTAGTCCGCTAAGATCGATATTAGAGGTAGATCAATATATAAATTTGAAAACTTACACAAGCATCACACGCTCTCCCAGTTTTAGTTCTTTTTTCCCCTTCACCAGGTGAGCCAGCGGTGGCACCTTCATCTGCAATCATTTTCTTCTTACGTTTTTTGGTCGTACCAGCTTTATCTCCTTTATCCGGCGTTGACGACAGAGGTGGAGTGTAAGCTTGTGATTGATTAGATGTGTTATACGTTGCCGTTGGAGGTTGAAAAGCCTGAGTAGCTGGATAGGAACTCGGTCCAGAATCAGAATTATACCAAGTAGAGTTGTTGTTATAATTCGACTCAGGTGGGTATTGGTTTTGATTCTGATTCCAGTTGGAGGAAGAAGTAGATGAATAGGGATAAGATGGATAATTGGATGGATAACTTCCGTTACCTCTTTGATCTGTTATCGATTGGTTGAGGTGAGTTGGGGATGAAGAGTAAGGTCTGTTGTTACGTGGATTTGGTTGAGGTAGAGGGAGAGACCATGGAGGGGAAGACGGAGCTGGGGGTAAACCGGAAGACATAGTGAGAGGGAAGGGGATGAAGTGGATGTGAGAGTTGGAGCGAAGTCAGGTATGTAGGATTTGTCACCTATCGAAACCTATAGTAAATTCTTGATCTCTAGACTGAATACCAAGAAATGTTGATGTTAATTAATCTAAGTATAGAGGAGAATGCCGAGTTGACAAACCGTGAGGGATAGCAACGGCAGGGAGGCAGAAGGGAAGGGGAAGAAAGAGGGAGAGGCTTACGTAAGGGTTTTAACCAGACGAAAAGCCTAAACGGTCCCCTACTTTATTGACCTCGTCCACTCACCCTCACTCACCACATTAATCTATCTAACTGGCTTCTTCTTCCTTTTATCTTTCATCTGATACATCCTTTCATTCTATCAACCTTTCATCCTCCTCAGTAACACCAGATACACCACCTAACCCTCTCAAAACTAAACCTCAATACTCATTTAGAATGGCCGAAAAGAAAAACACCGTCCTCGTAGAAACCTCTGATGGTGAACTGTACACCGTCGAAAGACCAGTTGCTGAAAGAAGTGTTCTCATCAAGAGCATGATCGCAGGTAAGTGGATTGCACCATCTCGAGAGACCAATCACAATGGACCTCCCCCTGCTCATTATCCACTTCAAATCACCCATGGAATATTCCATCACCGTCACCCCATCAAACGCACGGTCCTCCTCCATTTCTCTTCTCACATCATTCATTCAAGTAAAACAGAATACATATACTAACACACTTAAACAGATCTTGGTGAATCAGAAGAAAAAATCCCCCTCCCCAACGTTTCTTCCTCGGTTCTCGTTAAGATCCTTGAATACTGTGAACACCACAAGAACGACCCTTTACCAGCCGCTGACGCCAGTGAGGCTGACGACAGTAGAAGAAAAACTGCTGAAATCGGTGAATGGGATGCTAAATTCATTCACGTGAGTATACAACTGTTTGTTTTATCAAGTTGGAATTCATGACTAACGCGTGGAATAGGTTGATCAAGAAATGCTGTTCGAGATCATTCTCGCCGCTAACTATCTCGATATCAAACCTCTTTTGTACGTGGTTTCAAGATTTCTTTATATGATATTCAGCTAATACTTTTTCAACTATAGGGATGTCGGTTGCAAAACCGTTGCTAACATGATCAAGGGTAAAACTCCTGAAGAAATTAGAAAACTCTTCAACATCGTCAACGAGTAAGTCCATCCTAGTCAAATGGGAGCATCATGACTGATCGTGCAACAGCTTCACTCCCGAAGAGGAAGAACAAATCAGAAAGGAGAACGAATGGGCTGAAGAGTGAGTAGTGGAAAAATCAAAGCAGTTGATACTTTTTACTGACCACCATGACAGCCGATAAATGTTTCAACCTTTCATCGTTACATGAAATTTTGTTACAGACTATTGATACTTCTTTATATACCACCATCCCAAGATTTCCAAAACATTTTCCTGATTGAACTTCAGTCGAGATAATTTCTATTTGATTCAGTATTTCGTTATTCATTTTTTTTTTCGTTAAAACACATAAATCAATTCAAAAAACAAAGAATCTCTTGCGATATCTTCGCGTGATGTATATATTTCATGATTACGGTGGAAATCTGATCTGGCTATCTATGAGAGGATGTCAAATAGCATAGTCAGAGATGATAGAGCATACAAGTAGCAACCCATCGATGACTTGCACGACTTTTGCCACTGAATCACACTCTTTTAAAATCCTACCAACTTGACAATATCATCATCATCAACAATGTCCAAAACAGAACCACTACCAATCCTGATATGCGGAGCAGGACCAACAGGTCTAAACCTAGCACTCCAACTGCAAAGATACAAACTCCCATTCACTATCATCGACAAAAACGCCGGAATAAGTCAAACATCGCGAGCGATAGTGATCCAAGCCAGAACACTAGAATTATACGATGAACTAGGTGTCGCCGATAAAATAATTTCGAAAGGTGTAAAACTATTGGGGTTCTCTGTAGCTTCCCCTAGTAGCGGTGATGAATCACCTCGTGGGACTTTATCTTTTGGGAAAGGTGGTGAGGGATTAACGAAATTCGGTTTCGCGCTGAGTTTGTCCCAGGACGAACATGAATCTATTTTGTTTGATGAATTCACTAAGAACGGGGGTGAACTTTTGAGAGAGACTAAGTTAGTTGAATTGATTGAGGGTGATGATGGAGATACGGTTAGGGCGAAACTTTCGATGGGAGGGAAGGAAGTTATGAGAACTTATTCGTTTGTTGCGGGATGTGATGGTGGTCATTCGATTGTTCGACAGCAAGCTGGAATCTCAATGGACGGGGGAACTTATGATAATCGATTCTTCGTAGCGGACGTCATTGGAACTTCAAAGATTCTGCAGAAAGGTGACAGAGTCTGTGTGAATATTACCAATTCACAATTCGTGCTTACGATACCACAACTCGATTCACGAGTTCGAGTGATAGGTTTCGTACCCCGAGACAACACCAAACCAGATAACGAAATTACGTTCCAAGATTGTGAAGATGTTGTCAAAGAGGTTACAAGGTTGGAGATCAAGGAGTCAAGATGGTTCGCAGTTTATCGATCACATCATAAAGTGTCTTCTTCATTTCGTAAAAACAGAATCTTCTTGTTAGGTGACGCAGCACATCTTCATTCACCAGTCGGTGGTCAAGGTATGAACACTGGTATCAACGATTCATGGAATCTAGGTTGGAAATTGAAATATTCTTATCAACTCTCACAAGAGTTATCAGAAATTCTGTTGAACACTTATGAGAGTGAACGACGAGAATTCGCAGAGCTGCTGGTGAAAACTACTGATAGGGTTTTTACGATTGGTACGCGAACTTCGTTTTCCGGTTGGTTCTTACGAGCTGTGGTATTCAAATATCTTTTCCCGCTGATCACTAAAATCGCTGGAAGGTTTATCGGTCCAATTGGGTTCAAAAGGGTTTCGCAGATTGGGATAGAATATACTAAATCTGCATTGACAGCTGGTAACAACGGTATTGCGAGACGTTTACCTTTTTTACCTGACGAGTATAAGAGTGGGATGGGGATTGGATGGAACGTCGTCGTGGTTTCTTCTACTCCATCTTGGTTGGAAGATTATGCTCTATCAAAGGGGATTACGATTTGTCAAGTGGTTTGGTCTGACGAGATTAAAGGTTTTGGTTTTAGGAAGGATACTATTTATGTCGTTCGTCCTGATGGATATATTGGACTTGAAACTGGTAACAGGCAAGATCAAATCTTTAAAGAGTATTTGGAAAAGTGGAATTGTTTTCTTTAGCTGTAAGTTAGTTTTCTGTGTCGGAAGAAAAGAGAAATACTGTTGGTGATCGTGTTCTGTAAATAATCAATTGTGTAGTATCTTGTAATCATGATTTGTAAATCCCAAAAACAATCAGCCATGCAATCATATTTCATCACCCAAATGAATCCTACAAAACCAACACCTAATCGAACTAACTGCAATTCCCTGGAACTTTCTCGATACCTTCAAACTCTTCAATGACCTTAACTTTATCAGCGCTAGCCGAAGATTTATCGAACGTGTAACCAAGCCATTCTTTGAGTAAACGACGGGCGAGTTCTATACCGACGACACGTTGACCGAAACAAAGGATGTGGGCGTCGTTTGAGAGGATGGAACGTTCGACGGAGAAGGAATCGTGAGCTGTGACGGCTCTTATTCCTGGTACTTTGTTGGCTGAGATGGCAACTCCAAGACCTGGGGGCGGGATGTCAGTCACAGACCGGTTATTTCTAATAACGAAGACGACACTTACCAGTACCACAGACTAACAAGCCTCTATCAGCTTCCCCAGCGGCAATTTTCTTAGCAGCTGCAATAGCGACAGTTGGATAAGCAGTTTTGTCATCACCGTTAACACCAACGTCGATAACTTTCTTGACTCTTGGATCCTTTTCTAGATCTTTCTTCAAGATGTCCTTGTATTGAACACCAGCTTCATCAGCACCGATGACTATGGTCCAAGATGGGGATGACATTTTTGTGTTGTTGCAGGTAGGTTGGTGGTTTAAAAGGGGGATTGTGATTGATAATTGTACTTAGTACTCAACTCTTCACTGTCCAACTGACTCTACTCTATGTGGGGTAAGCTCAATTGAGCCACGTGCTTGACACTGAAAAGTTACCCTGAAACTCCTACGAGGCTCCAGTCTCCACTCCATAATTCCGGTCAGGAACCATCATTGATCCGGTAGGTCCGAAGTGATGATTCAATACCCGGTCGGTTGGAGAAGAAGCGTGCAGTGGTGTGGTGTGGTCTGGGTGTGTCTGGGTGTGTCAGTGGGTGGTCATTTGGAATTGAATAAGAAAGATTTAAGCTGCTACTTTCTATTTATATTATCCTCTCATCTCATTCTCACTTTACAACTCTCTCTATCTTAAAACAAAAACATAACTCAAAATGGTCGCTAACGGTTCATCCTCAAAGAACACTGTCTTAATCACAGGTGCTGGTGGTTGGTTGGGTGGTATCGTGAGTTAATCCTCTTTCTCTCTCCATCCCTCGCCGCTCTCCATGAATCAAACTCAGACGACATCACTGACACTCATTCATAGCTCGCTGAAACCCTTCTCTCAGACCCAGAGACCCCAGATGTCCAACTTATCCTCTGTGACATTGTCGAACCCAAAAAACCAAAGGGTTCCAACGCCGTCGCTTTCAAAGCTGATCTCACCGACCCCAAAGAAATCGATAAACTCTTCAACACTGAGTTCGGTATCCCAGATACCATCTACTGTTTCCATGGTATCATGTCTCGTGGATCAGAAGACAATTTTGATTTAGGTGTTAAAGTGAGTTTTCTCTTGATATATATCTCTTGATCGAAATCTAACATCATTTCTAGGTCAACATTGACTCAATCCGCTCTATGCTCGAAGCTGCTCGTCACGCCAAAGCTCCTAAACCCATCAGATTCATTTTCACATCTTCCTTGGCAGTTTACGGTGGACCTCTCCCAGATGTCGTTACCGTTTCAACAATAGCTACACCAGAAGGTTCCTACGGTATGGGTAAATTAGTCGCTGAAATGCTAGTCAACGAATACACACGTCGTGGATTCGTTGATGGTCGTATCCTTCGTTTACCAACTATCGTCGTTAGACCAGGTGTACCATCAGCAGCGACCTCCGCTTTCATCTCTGGTATCATCCGTGAACCTCTCAAGGGTATGGAAGCCATCTGTCCAGTTGGTAACGGTTTCGATTCACCCGAACTTCAACTCGCTGCTTGGGTCGCTTCACCAGAAACCACTATCAAAAACTTCGTCATTGCTAAACACATCCCAGCTGAGAAATTCTTACCTCACACCCGTGTTGTTTACCTTCCAGGTTTCACAACTACCGTCCAACAAGAAATCGAAGCTCTTGCTGAAGTTGCTGGTAAAGATATTCTTAAACTCATTAAATTCGAGGTATGTCCACTAGCCATTCAATGTACTTGGGCAGTTACTGACCTGTTTCATAGGACGATCCCACAAACAGAAGAATCGTCGGTTCATGGCCAGCCAGATTCGACAACTCCTATCCATGTGGTCTCGGTTTCGTAGCTGACGAAGGTGGAATGGTTCCAGTTGTCCGAAGATTCAAGGAAGCCGTTGATGCTGGTCTTGCTTAATTTCCATTTGGTAGTAGTTGAGGATCATCTCGTGCTGGCTCTTGGTGTCAAATCTGTTTTTGTACAGTATCATGCATTCTTGTTTCTTACTTGAATTTCTTTTGAGTGGTTATGATAATGATATTGTCGGGTTTGATGCCCATCGTGGAACAAGAGTTATTGACTGAGTATCAATCATCTCCTAGAGCCAACTGACGATTACATTTCTTAGTGGCGTATTTGTGGTCATTCGTGAGTCGTCTTCTGGCGTTAAGACCATGTAATTCAGACAAGTCCCAGTTTCAGTCAGCTCAATTGATTAACTTTTTGAATGACATGATGCATAAGCGTATCTAGAGTAACGTAATGAGTATAAACCAATCAAACCCCAAAGTCCTTCAGCCAGCCCAATACCATATAAACAATCACATCGATATATGAAAGTATTCATAATCCAACCCAAAATCCTATATACAAATTCCCTAAACCACCTTCCTAATCGTCCTCCTCAATTCCACCAGCTTGACCAGAACGTTGAACAACCTGGGGAACAGGTTGCCAAAAAGCTAGTAAAGCAATGATCACACAAGCCAAAACCGAGATTCCAACCGCTGCCAAAAAAGCAATTCCCGGCCCTCTCTGAACTTCATCCCCAACCCCAAAGATCCCAAGACCAACCAAAACGAAAGCTACGATATCGGAAATCAATGATCCCCAAGCCAAGATACCCATGTAGAAGACAGTGATGTTGTCATGGTTAAGATCTGAGGTTCCGTCTTTGGAGGTGAATTTGTTGATTACGAAGGGGGCTGTTAGGAGGATTCCTAGACCGGTGGAAAGACCTAGGGCTAGCATGAAGAGGGACGCGGCGTATTGGTAGTAGATCGAGTTGGTTGGGGTTGAGGTCGTTAGTGTGAAAGCGATTCCTATCGAGGCTACGAATGAGGTTTGCGTGCCGTAGCTTTGGAAGGGGAGCATGGTGACTGAAAGATGATTAATATGAGGTTTGGAAGTGCGGGTTGGTGATTTACTAAGATGGATTCTATTGGATAATGAGAATGATAGGTGGTGGTAAGACGTGTTTTGATGGGATCTAGTAGCTTTGATCAACTTCTGAGGTTCATCCTTGTAGACATTTCTTACCTGGTATAGGAGACGGAGGTGGCTTCTGAAGCTAACACTGGAAGCAGAGTTCAATGTTTGCGCAGGAGTTGTGTATTGTGGTAGCGAATGTTGATAACGAAGAGTACAGAAACAAGATTGATCTTTCAAGTGATCAAATTTTGTTCACGGTTTGATGCCAAGGAGTCAAAGGAGGTGTTGTTTTTCATAAATCCATTGAATCACATCCTGTTGACTACTTATACTAATTACATTGTTTTTTCAATATTCTATAATCGACTCTACCATATCACAACAATCACTTAAGCAGTCCAATGTTGACTCATCAACCTTTGAACCGCCATTAAAGCTTGATATCTGACATCAGGATTGGCATGAGTCATCAATTCCAATACTTTAGTTTTACCGTTAAGATCGTTGATGTTTCTATGGCATTAGAACATCACATGAAAATCTTTAGACTCACTGCTTAGCTTTATCACCACCGTATTTGATGTATTGTCCAATATCATGCGAGGCGATGGCTAGAACTTGTGGATCTTGACTTTCAAGCAATTCTACCAATCGTCTGACGGTCAGCACGTTGGTACTTAGTGTACTTACTTTATGATTTTCCTGTTATCCTCTTGCCCAATTCTTAACCCGTTTTCCTTCCAGAATTCTTCGGAATCGTGAGCAGGTGACCACACCAAGTGACCAGAAGCAATTTCAGAAGCGTATTCGTCGAATGTACTGAGAGTCAGTGAAGTTCTTATACGAAACCCACCTCAAACCGTCAAGTCTGGCCTTTAGCTCGTCTTTGAGATAGGTAATGTCTTCGACAATCTCATCATCTGACCATTTACGACTTTGGAGAGACGTAACGAATGGCAGTAATTTGATGGCGAACATCGATGGAAGATTGGCTGATGGTGCGATAGTCAAAAGGTTCTGATATTTGGTCAACTATTGCTTTGCTCAGGCACTCACTCTTAATGTAGCTATGACGACTCTGGTGACCTTTTCTTTGACAGCGCCCTTGGCAACATTTGTGAGAAGAGCTATGATGTCGTATTTTCTAACCATCAGCCAACCACTAACAGTGCACACTCACTTGTCCAAAGCCTCGGCTGCAGCTTGTTCGAAAGATAATTCCCATAAACAAAAAATAGCCCAATACTGGGATTGAGGATTGGGATTCGTTTTTAGAGATTTAACCAATCTATTCGTCAATGGTGCATTTGATTAGATGAGCTTACCCTGAGATACATTCCTCTTCTTCCCAAACTGCTACTCTAAATTGTTTGGAACCCAAGACAGCTCCAAGAACTTGTGTTGCGATATCCCTGGGTGGAAGTCTTGGACCGTTGACAAGTGCAGATAGTGATGCCAATAAGATGGGAACAAGGTCATCAGGGAATGGTTTAGGATCGGTACTAAAGGATTAGTAAACTTTCACCTGAGATAACATACGCAACGAGAATCGTAAGAATTCGTAACGCTTCCAAGACCACGAATTCGTCATTCTCCATGGATAAACATTTAACAATTGGCGGATAAGGATCGACTTGATGGAATAGTGGTATCGTAGAGTAATCTGCCGTTAGTTCTGACATACTAATGAGATTCACCTGATAGCATGTCGGTAATAGCGACCAAAACAGCTTGGACAGTGTCTACCCGCTGTAACTTTCTTAAAAGCTCGATGTAGAGTTTGGCATATTGACTACCCTTCTCTAAGAAGACGGTCGCCTTTTGGGATTTAGGCTGAAGATGTTAATAACAATGTTATGAAAGAGTACATACTGTCTTGTCCAAAGCTTTGAGTAAAGACAATTCATCTGCTGAAAGTAGCTTTGCTCTCTGATAACCCTATCTGTCAGGAGGTACTCTCTGGACTAATAACTCACTTCCCATGGAACAGGTTTAGATGTGATCTTTGAGGATTGGTCGTCTAGATAAGGAGAGTAGAAGGGGGGAGGTGTAGGGGCTATAGCAGCAGTCATTTTGGGATGCGTTTATGAAGAAACCGTGAGGTAGGTAGGTAGGTATGCAGGTAGGTAGATAGTGACAGTGAGATACTTAGGTTCCAATGCGGGACTTAATCACTACCCCCATTTAAATTCGTACTTTTAGCTTATTTACACCTCGCCACCTGGAGCCTTTTTTACCTCTCACTTTCTTTCGTTCTTCTCCTTATCTCTTGAGGTCAACATGACCACACCTATCTCCTTCACCATCAGACCTCCTACTGTCCCCGCTCGTCCTTCACCTCTTGGTAACGGTGGGAACAGGAACGGCTCATGGAGAGGTGGACCACCTAGTCGAAGACATTTCGATCAAGGTGGTGAAGACGACGATGAAGACGAGGATGGAAACAGAGTCGAAAGACATCAATCATCGCGTACAGATCGACCTCGAAAGGAGGAAATTACTGGTTTAAGTAATGGTAAACACTTGGGAGGATCGAAAGAACCTGAACCGATGGTCATCGCTCCTCTACCCAACAGAGATTGGAGACAATCTTCAATGGCAACATCTCGAAAAATTCCTTCATTCAAACCAGAGGTTGTCGAAAAAGGTCCTGTAGAAACTCATGAAAGAACTGGTGATGGTCCACAATTATCTGGTCTTCGAAGAATTGGAGAAGTCAAAGTTAAGGAGGAAATCGAAGTCAAAGTTGAACAGGAAACGGTTGATTCTAACAATCACACTACATCTCATACCTTATCAACTATAGTCAAAGTCGAACCTCTTTCTTTAGAAGAACAAGCACTCCAAGCTGTACTCAACAGTGTCAATGAACCCACGGAAGAGGAATCTTACAAAGATCTCGTTATTGGTATGACGGCAAACGAAGATTCAGTTCGACCAGTCGATGAAGCCGACGCCTTTAGACGAGATGTAGCTACGAGACCATCCGAATCAAGCTTGGATGACTACGCTTCTGTTCCAGTTTCAGCTTTTGGTTTGGCGATAGTCCGAGGAATGGGTTATAACCCAGCAGACGACGCTCCAATTCATATTCCCAAAGCTAGACCTCATCTATTAGGTATCGGTGCTACACCACTTGATATTCCGCCACCTAAATCTGGTTCTAAAAAGAAAGGTGAAGACTACAAAAAACGAACTGGTCGAGGATACGTTCCGAATGTGTTAGTTAGAAAGGAAAGGGAAGGTTCTGGTTCGGCTACACCTGCTGTTAGTTCTAGAAGGACAAGTCCTGGTAGTGAATTCTCAGACAGGAGGGATAGGAGTGGAAGAGAAGAGAGTGGTGATGAGAGAAGGAGTGAAAGGAGAGATAGAAACGGTGATCGTGATAGGGATAGGGATGGCCGACGTCGTGAAACATCTCAAGAACGAGCTCGACGTAAAGCAAAAGAACGTGATGGGAAATATAGAGATAGGGAATACGAGACGGAAGAAGAACGTGCTAGACGGAAAGAGAGAGAAAGAAGAGACAGGGATAGGGATTATGACAGAGACAGAGATAGAGAAAGTGGACGGGATCGTGAAGATAGAGATAAAAACAGATCAAGGGACGATCGACGTGATGACAGACGTTAATGTAGCATAGTCAAATCATGTGATTTTGGTATTTTCGGTGATGAACACCTTATTTTGTGTTGTTTCTGAATGTTTGCGAGGCAGTTGAGTTTTGATCAATATGTGCAAGAGTTATTTTTAAACGTTATCTTCACAGGCAACATAGAGATGGCGGTCGCAGTGGTTTGACATCTGAGTGCGACGCTGGAGCTGCCAAGTATAGCTCTCACTATTATAGTTTTCCCATTTGTAAATTCTTGATGTGGAGAACTGAAGTCTTAACAATTTTTGAGTAGATAGCAAATGCCATTACTTAGTCAATACAATATCCAATTCTGTATTTCCAGCCCCATTTCCAAACCGCTTATTCTAAAAAGCTTCCAATTTCTCAAGTCCAATTCCACCTTCAGCGATACTTGGTAAAGCCTCCTTGAACTTTTTATAAGGTTCACCCTCTCTGTGAGCCATATGGGCGTCAACTGAAGCGTACTACATCGTGATTGAATTAGTGACATGTTCCTTGCACAATTAAGAAATATCCACATACCTCTTCGAAGACTTTGAAAATGTTAGGATTTTCTGTATCTCTGATAGGTTGGTATTGAAGTGTACCAGGTTCATTCTTCTTCACATCGGCTTTGATGGCTGAAAGATCTATTTTATTTTGTTAGGAGTCAGATTTATCAATGACGAGGGAATGAATTACGCTGTTGAATTTCTTCTGCGTGTCCGTCCTTGGCGGTGATGGTTGCGATCTATGTATGAGTAAGTTAAAATACATCAAAGCTTAGGTGGGGAATGCGTACAATGATGTAAGGTGCCATGGTGGTGAGGATATGTGATCTGAACGTAGATGATAAAAATGGAGGATGGATATGAAGAATGACGGTGATGAATATGGGATCTCGCTTTTATACACAAGCCATTGGTGGAGGTGAAAGTGGAGGTCTACGAACATCGCTAAAAATAATGCCAATCGACTGATGCTACGGCCGTGCATGCAACACAGATTGTATATTGTTATACCTGACAAAGACAGTATCATGCATACGCTAGTGGAAGTCTCACGTTCCGCTTCTCGTTACTCATCTCCCATCGACTCGTATCATTAACTTCTTTTCGGACTCGGGGACTGATGAGGGTAGTGCTGCAATAGTGGCAGAGTGAGAAAACCAAGATGTGTGACAATAACACTCGTATTTTCGGCTACAACTCTGGACATCCCAGTCGTCTATGGTCTTATCCCATCTTTGTCAACTGGCTGACCAGTCACTGTACATGTATAAAGAAGTGGAGAGTGTTCCGTCAAAGACTTGTTAGAGCCAACTGTGGCTCTTTTGATTAACTTTAAGGTACACGCACACAACATGTGTTTCAGCATACATCAAATCAAACCGTTGTTACCCTAACCGGACGATACATGCAAAAACGTTGGTAAATGCCATTGAATATCTGTAATGGGCAATGATGATCTTGGGCCCAAAAAACACAAAAACCACAGCACCTAGGATTCCCGCGTGGTCCCCCACCGTGGTACTAACTAGGCGGCACTTCACTTAACTTCGCAGATCGGACGGGATGCGGTGCTTTCGAAGTCCTATGGCCGTGGATGGGAGTTGGAGGAAAAGTAGTGTTATATGCTTGACACTGGAAGCACTAAAGTGTACAGATTTCCTGCGTCAATTCCCCCAGTTCTTACTGAGTGAAGGTTAATCCTACTACCGTTGGATCTGAGATGCCGAATCAAACACGAGTTGGCTGATCCCTGGGAGAGATATCCATCCACGACTGCCTAGGGTAAAAAAGCTCATATGTGATAGATGCAAAGATCACGTATCAGTCAGCTGGCTTGGTCCTGCTTGAAATTCTCTGTGACGACTCTTGCGACCTTTTCAATTTTGTGCGCTGAGCGTACGTACAGATCTGTTCGATCTGTTCTGTTGTGCCTCATGTCATCAACGGCCTTCATGCCGAGCTATGATTTGACATGCTCAAAACGACCGTTACATACCGGATCCATATTACAAGTACGTTATCAAATCCACACCACCTAATTTGTCTGAACATTCTTCGCCCCGACACCATGCGGGCCTGTCTTTTCCGGTGGGTTAGAGACCCACTTGGAGGTGGATCTTGTCGATAAATATTTCTGACGAAAGGTATAAATTCTACACCAAAAGAAGCGTAGATTGCCTAATTCTCAAAGAACGGAGCTAACGATGAGTATTATACTTGAAGACTTCAAACCTGTGGAAGAAGTTCATCTTGAACATATGGACGTTGTCAAAGTCCCAGAGCTCACTGGCTTGACTGTTGAAGAACAAGCCAGAGTCAAGAAGCTCAAGCGTAACCTCGATTTAAGGTTCATTGGAATTGTGATCATGTATGTTTTCAAATTATTCTGAGCTGACTGTTCAGATACATCATGAATCGTAAGGTCGAGTTCGCACCTAGACTGACAAGCAGAGCTTGACCGTTCAAACATGCCTGCAGCTCGACTGCAAGGCTTTCAAACTGATCTCAATTTGACCGATGCTCAATACAGCACCACAATCAGTATCCTCTATGTCGGTTACATTCTAGCCCAGATGCCAAGTAACCTTTTACTCAATTGGTGTGGTCGGCCTTCACTTTACCTACCTTTCTGGATGGCCGCTTGGGGGGTGAGTGGTAAAAATTGATTTGTGGCACTAACCAACAGCTCGTTTCTGCCTGCACGGGCTTCGTCAATGATTTCACAGGCGCTACTTTGTGTAGATTTTTCTTAGTAGGTCGTCACAGCAAGACCTCACTGACCTCAGGGCATGGCAGAGGCACCTTTGTTCCCCGGGGCTTTGTTTGTCCTTTCCAAGTGGTACACTCGAGAAGAACTTGGTAAAAGAGTAACCATGTTGTGGATGGCAAATTTCATTTCCAACGCTTTGAACGGTTTGATCTCCGCTGGAATCCTTGCTGGTACAAATGGACTTTTGGACCATCCTGGCTGGCGTTGGGTATGTTGGTCAACTGTTCATCGCTAATCCCAGCTCTTCTGGATCGATGGTGCCATGACAGGTGTCATTGCTCTAATCATGATCCCGATTCTACCAGATTTCCCTCACAATGACAGATGGTTGTCGCCAGAGGACCGCATTCTGGCCTCCAAGCGTTTAGCTCTTGAAACTGGAGAGAATGATGAAGATGACGATCTACCAATGACAAAAGTTGCTTGGCTTGCTTTGACTGATCTCAAGGCGTGGATCTTCGTTTTCAGTTTGTTCTGTCAAGGGATTGCGCTTAGCTTCCAGCAGTATTTCCCAACGTAAGTACAAGACAATTGTCACAAGCTAATTACTGAATGCAGAAGTAAGTGTTTTTGCTACGATATTGCTTATGACCAGTCGTGAAAACCTTGGGCTACAATTCTACTCAAACTCTTCTTCTCACTGCACCACCTGTGAGTCAGATGCTGCTATGTCGACACTTGTCTGACATCTTGATAGTGGGTGTTTGCTGGAATCGTCGCCTACATCAATGCCTACATTTCCGACAAACGAAGTAGACGTTTCGAGCATCTCGTTGGGCCATATTGTGTAGCCATAGTAGGCTTCATCATTGCTGCCACCACAAGTGCGTACAAAATCCTAGCTTTTCTAATCCTCAGCTGCCACTGCACCAAGATATATCGCAATGTTCTTGATGGCTGTAGCCAATGCTGGATATCTGGTAAGAAATTAGCGTGTTCTTTTGCTGAATTATGAGCTTAATTTCCCATGGATATCTTCTATCTTCCCTCGTCCACCTGCCAAACGGTAGGTATTCATCGAAAAACATTGCTAATACCAGTGCGTTTATTATCGCTATGGTAAACTCTTTAGGGAATCTTGGAACAGTCGCCGGAGCATATGTGTAGGTGTTGATCATGTATGTTTGAATTTCATTGATCCCTCTTAGATTCCCCACCAACTGGGGCCCGCAATACGTACAGACCTGGGGTATTATGATCGCTTGCTTTGCCGTTGGAATCATTATCCTCTTCGGTCTACGAGTTTGGCTTGTCAAGTTGAACAAAAGATTAGACGCTGGATATGCTTATGATGAACATACGGGATTACCCTCAGTCACTGCTCTCCAAGGTAGCAGAGTCGCTTCTCAAGAGAGATTAAGAGGTTGGAGATACCAATTGTAAATGTGGATTTGCGGGTCTACATTGGTGGAAAAATTGCAAAGCATAAGGGATGTGTGGTCTACGTCGGATGTCGAGTGGAACAAAGCAGCGGTGTGCAGTTTGTAAAACATTCAGTGATGCAGAAGATACAAGCAAGTTACAATTCTAAGGTCGCTGGACAACTGATTCATTTTCATAACAAATGATGATCTGTTAGGTACTTGCTGCATTTGAGCTCGCAATTTTTTGCTACAACTGCCCTCGTCCGATTTTAAACTACTCCTTCCCACTGGACGGATCCCTGTCCCCAGCCTGACTACCCCTACTACTACTTCTTCCTCTGGATCTCAACCAACTCTTGACAAAACCGTTCTTAGCGGCAACACCACCATCATCCTCGACCAACAGAGGTCCAAGGTCATCCTCACCCATGGCACGTTTACTTGCGTCTCGGAATCCTTCAAAAGCAGCTCTGGCACCCCCACTCTCTATACTCTCTCTCGCGATGGCTACTCCTTCCTTCCAATCTGCCGCTCTTCCGGATACATGCAGCAAAGCTGCGGCGTTCAATAAGACGTAATCAAGTATAGCTGGCATCGATGGCGATTCTGGGCCGATAGGCGAAGATAAATGAGGTGGAGGTTCAGAGTTGTTCAAGATCGCATTGAAGGTTAATGCGTTCAGTTCTGGCGCTGCACCTCTAACTGAAGAAAGGGGATGAGTTGATAGACCAAAATCTTTCGTTGGATGTAAGGAACCAGTTGTTATCTTTCCGTTTTCCAACCACCAAGTCTAAAAGTTTTAGCTGTATTTTACATCAACGACTTACCCAAGTTTCACCTTCACAACTGATTTCGTCCAATCCTTCTTTACCACAAACGACTAAGGCTCTCTCGACTTTGAGCAAACGAAGAACCTCGGCGAAAGTATCTCCCAAGTCTCTTTTAGCAACACCCAAAACCATCCGCTGAGGTTTGGCTGGATTGATCAAAGGACCAGTGATGTTGAAGACTGTTCTGAAGTTTAGGTTCCGACGAATAGGAGCAATGTGCATAAGTGATGGATGATAATGAGGAGCGAACAAGAAAAGGAATGGTGACGCTGATAAAAATGATTTCAATGTGTCGACTGGGAATGATAATCTACAGTCCAGCGACATCAAAAGATCCGCTGAACCAGAAGTCGAAGTTGCTGCTCGAGAACCGTGCTGTCAATTTAGCGATATTTCTCAAACTCGCCTTACCTTTGCAACCCTAACTCCAGCACCAGCGACAACGACAGCTGCCGTCGTAGAAACATTAAATGTGTCCCATCCATCACCACCTGTACCAACAATATCTACCAGACCATGATAGCCATCACCTTCTTTATCTGAATCTTGATAATCCCAACCTCCTGGTTCGGGAATGTTGGATTCTGGAATGACGTCTTTGACAGCTACAGCGTGTTCTCTGAGAACGGAAGCACAGGCTGCAACAATAGATGGCGAAGCCTCAAGACCAGAAAGCGTAAGGGCAGTTAAGAAAGCACCTGCCTGAGATCGTAAGTGACATGACGAAGATGGCAACTCACCTGTGCATCACTCGTACCTCCTAGGACACAAAGATGTCTGAAGCAAAGAGCACAATCATCTGGAGTGAACTCGGTTGGCGTTTGAACTAATTTTTTTAGTATGACCTTGAAGGTCTCTGGGGTGTAGGTAGCCATCGAGAAGTAAGACGAGAGAGGATGAGTGAGAATAAAAGAGTAGAAAGGTAGTGGTAAATGTAGCTGGAATCATCCATCTTTTCGACTCGCTCATCACGTGACTTTCATCTTATTTGGTGCTTAAATATGGTACGCGTATTAATTAATTAATCAGTAACGACGACGACCACCATGATAGCGAACGATATAATCATTTAATTCTCACTATCGAACAATGATTTAATACTATTTTCAGGATGAAGAGATCAGCACCAGGACCAAGTTCTCCTGCTAAGAAGAGTGAGTCGTATTATCTGGTATATGGCTAACATCAGCCCATCCATTTTTTTCAACTTCAAAAGCTGCTCCTGTTGGAAAATTCATAAATTCTCCAGACAGTGTTATTCACTTCCTTCACCTTGACCCTTTCGACACCAAACCTCAATCACCCGTCACAATCATATTTTATGACTTGGACGGGACACTCATCAAAACTAAAAGTGGAGCCAGCTGGCCAAAAGGTCCTGATGATTTCATTTGGTGGCATCCGTCTGTGCTTGGTAAATTGAAGCAAGAAAATTCAGAAGGTAAACATATCGTTGTTTTATCAAATCAAGGTGGTAATAATTCAAAGACAATATGGCCACCAAAACTACCCCTCATTGCGACAAAGGTAAGCTACTAAGTTGATTTTTACTGATTTCAGTTACCTGGAATTCCAATACGAATTTTGGGAGCTCTATCCATGAGCGATAAATATCGAAAACCGGGCACTGGAATGTTTGACTTGATCGTAGAACTTTACAAAGCTGAAGGCTTGGAAATAGGTATGATAATAACGAAGAGTAGTATAAATCCTCTCACAGATATGGAAGAATCCGTCTACGTTGGTGATGCAGCTGGAAGGCAAGCAAGCGGGGCCAGAAGAAAAGATCATAGCGACACAGATTACAAAATGGCTCTCAACGCTGGACTAAGATTTCTCACACCAGAAGTGAGTAGTGGTCAATGCAATGGGGACTAATAAGAAGGAACATTTCCTTGGCCATGCTCGACCAGTCTATCCTATTCCTCCCGCAGGATTTCGCCCATCATTGCTTGGTCATCTCATGGATCGTAAGTTCATAGCTGATGGCGAACTGACGCACAGAGCAGTCCCTCAAGTCGTTCCATCGAGCACTCCGATTAGTCGTAAAGAAATAGAAATCGTTGTCTTCGTTGGACCACCGTAGGATTTTTCAAATGAGATTTGGCTAACGAAAGGGCATCTGGTAAATCATCGTTTTATCGAAAACACTTCAGTGCATATCAACACATTAACCAAGATCTTTTGGGAACTCGTGACAAGTGCTTGAAAGCTGCAGAGGATATGTTGAATAAGGGAAAACCCGTAGTCATTGGTAGGTCAGAATAGCTCTGTCCAAGCTCATATCAGACAACACAAATCGTGATCGAGCCACTCGATCTTATTGGATTCAGTTAGCTGCAAGAGCAAAAGTCCCAATAAGGTATGTTCGTGTTTAAAAAAAATCGCTGACAGCAGGTTATTCCATTTCCTTTGTAATATAGACTTAGCGAGACACAACAATGTCTACCGATCAATTTATGGACCACCAAATGAACCTAAACGAACCTTACTTCCCTACACCGCTTTCTCAACGTATTTCAGTGCATTCGAAAAGCCAAATAAAGAAGAAGGGTTTGATGAAATCAGAATCGTCAATTTCGTTTGGCAAGGTAGTGACGAGCAACGACGATTATGGGATCGTTATTTGGTAGAACCGAGGGGATCATAAGCAGCGGTTGAACGTTTCAATGATAGATATATAGTACAGAAACCGAGACGTGTCATGTTATTATCGATGCATTCTGTCATCTGATATGCATACTGCAGCGATTGATTGGATGCATACATGGTTGAGCACATGATAAAAGGGTGAGAATTTAAGTAGCCTCCTGGTCACTGTCACCAAGAATCTTATACTTAAACTGAGTGCCCCACTTCTCTCCGCATACCAGCACATGTGGACATAACCCACATTTACTATTGCTGCATTCAATTCTTTTAACTTCTTCTTCTTATTACTTGCATTTATTATATTATAGTCTACCACAATGCAAGGTCAAACAATAGATCCTAACCTCTACACGGATTTCTCAGTCTACAGCAATAACAGTAATCTGGACGCTTCTACTTCTTCAGCGCCTTCGAAAACCGAGCCAATCACGGGAGAGAAAGAAAAGTAGGTCACACTCCTCAACATCCACTGACCTTTCACAGAAAACGTAGAGGTAGCTCAGGAGGGGAGGATAATCAACGTGTCCAATTAGCCTGCTTTTGGTGTAGATCTAAGAGAGTGAGATGTAGTGGTGAAAGACCAATTTGCCAGGTGCGTCCACAAAAACAATAAACATAAAACAAGCTCGGTCTTAATCCTTCTGATTTATCTAGGCTTGTGCGAAAGCGAATGTGGAATGTGAATGGCCATCTGGTAGACGCAAGAAACGTACAAGAAGAGAGATGGAAGAAGCTAAAAGAGCAGAAGAGATTAAAGATGGGGGAATGGGTTTGAAATCGGATGAAGTGGGTAGACCACAACGACGCCTTTTCTAACCTTCAGATCTTCTCTTCCATCCCAGATACCAATACGAGTATCCAGAATACACAGATACCGGACATCGTCTCGTCCTACGAGAATGCAGACTTTTGGAATATACCCTCGATGACTCCTAGTACATATGTTTGGCCAAGTGGATTCACCCCAGAAGGGCTTACTTTTCCTATGCCTGAAATTGAACCAGCGCCGCCTTTCCTACAAACACCCACGGATATGCGTTTAATCAACGCATTAGAATCTCAAACTGCTTTCATCGACGGTGATCCAAACGACGGCAAGGATTTAGAGCTATTTTACTATAGATTTGTGAGTTACTTTCCCTTGAAGAATGAATCTAATTGTGACATAGTCTGGATCGACGGCCATCCATCCTGGTATCAACAGGATATCTCTCAAACTGCAAAGACGTACCGGTACCTCCCCAATCGCTGCCGCACCACAACCAGAAACCGATGACATACCAATTCAGACACCTCCTGATCTGTTCGATCCGTCCGGGTTACCTTATCCTCATGTCTATGAACCACTGTTCGATCTCTTCTTCACCCACATGTCTCAACATTTTCCGAGTATCAGTCGACAACGTATGAACGAAAGATTCGAGACCGGTACAATGTCAAATTTCTTGGCCAACTGTATCTGCGCCATAGCAGCGCGATTTGCTGAAAGTGCAAAGGATTCACCATTACAAGCTTGTTCACCTTTCATCGCAAAAGCCCAGGAGTTGATCGTTCCTCTTTTACACCTTCCTGCACATGATGTGGTCACTGGTCTCCTGTTACTGGCTTGGGCTAATTTTGGACAAAACTCTGAATCCGGTTTATGGCAGTATTCTGGGATGGCTTTCAGGATGGCGATCGATTTGGGTCTGCACGAGGTCTCCGAAATCTACGAATCTTCAGCTCATGTCATGCGGACTAGGTTACTATTTTGGAGTCTTTTCATCACAGATCGAGTGGTGGCTTTTGCAACAGGTCGTCCAGCTTCAATACCTGAAGATATCATTGAGATTCCGTTACCAGAAGATGAAGATTTTTTCCCAGATCCGGCAAGAAATCAACCTACATCACTTATCGAAGCTGTTGAACCTGTTCCTTTCGTTCAAGTGGTAAAGCTGATGATCATTTGTGGAAGAATTTCCAATGTTTTGAATGGGCGTCGAGGTCGTGTGAGAACTTTGGTCAGCACCACCGAACCATTGAACGAACTTTTGGCGGAGCTTCAAACAAGATTAGTGCAATTCTACAGCTCTCTACCTGAAAGTATGAAGTGGACGGTTGAAAACTTTAAACGGCAGGAGGGACGGGGCCATGGCGTGAGTCATCAATTATAAGAGCTTTATTGACGATACTAGGGAACTTTCCTGTCACTTCACCTATGGGCTAACGCGGTTCTTGCACTGGTGTACCATCCAGAGTTACTCAAAAGTCCATCAGGAATGGAAACTCCATTGAATCGAAACATGAACAGATCAGTCAAATTGTCTTTGGCATCTTCTCGCCAGATCTGCGAGTGTATGGTTTTCGCTGACCTTGTCGCTTTCACTTCGTACACTTGTACGCCGTTCATCGTTCAGCCACTATATGTAGCAGCGTAAGTTTCCGACGAAAGGCAAAAGTTGACAAACAGGATGGCACTCATTCACGAGATGCGTTCACAAGCTGCGACTGATCCATCATCCGGTACACCTCAAGACATGTTCTTGATATCAATGGCCCGACAAAACTTCTCAGCTTTGCTGAAAGCAGTTTTACGGATGGAGCAGTTCTGGGCTGGTGTGACATATGTGGCAACTCTTTTAGAGAAACGTGAGTTTGTCATATTCTCAAATGCTAACCTTCAGGTTCTGGCTTTGCTCGTTCCACGCCACGAGCAATGAAAAAGACATTCATTTCCTTGCCTGATAAAGGATTACTTCGAAGATTCACAACAGGTATGTTTGAATAAGATGGGATGAACTAATGATGTACAGATCGTGAACATCCACAAAACGTTGCTCCTCCAACTGAAACTTCGCTTCGCGATTCAATAGCCAAGAGTGAAGGCTCTGGACCTAGTCCATATTGGTTAGCCGATTTATTAACCGGTTACACGGTTGAGAACATGTCATTCGCGCCAGCAGACAGTCTTGATTTGGCTAGATTATTAGCTGGTTCAAATCACATGGGAGGAATGGGAGGTATGGTAGGAATGGGAAATTTAGGTGATATGAATGGTAACGGTGGGGTGAATGGAGGACCGTCTGGGTCTGGAATGGGCCCACCACGAATGAATTAAGGGATTTAATTTTGGGTAAACAGATGTAACATAGTTGTAAATCTATGACAAGAAATGAATGAGGTGCCATGTTCGTTCTTGTCAGAGTCAAATAGTGAGAGATCCGGAGTGATTATCTTGATCCGGATACATAGCACACACACAAACAAACAAAGGTAACTCTGGAATTTCAAAGTATGAAGTTTATAAAAACCGGACCGAAAGTGAGGGGTCACTGGGGGTAGTCCTAGTCCGGTTACTTGGTTCAGCTTCCGAGTGGTACGGTAGAGGGGAGGAGAAGGATGGATTTCTGAACACATGCTCTTGAAGAAAGATCTTTTAAATTATCAACTTGAGCTCTACTCTTCACTAATCCTTCATCTCTTACCAATACATCCTTCACAATGACTGATAGACACATCTTTCACGATCACACAACCCTCGTTCTTCGTTCTCTCAAAGGTCTCGTCGCTTCCCATCCCCACCTCTCTCTCATCCCTTCCCTCAAAGTAGTTTACCATGCCAACTACGACCCAAAGAAGGTTTCCTTAATCTGCGGTGGTGGTTCAGGTCATGAACCAGGTACTGTTGGCTTCGTCGGTGCTGGTCTACTCTCAGCTAGTGCTGCTGGAGATGTCTTCGCCAGTCCTTCCGCTAGACAGGTTTTTGGCGCCATTAAAGCTGTTCCTAGTGAAAAGGGAACCATTTTGATTATCACCAATTGTAAGTGTTCAATCGATTGACTTTGACTAATTCGACAGATACCGGTGATAACCTCCATTTCGGTCTTGCTCGTCTTATGGCCCAAAGTGCTGGCTTAAAAAACGTAGAATTAGTCGTTGTAGGAGATGATGTTTCAGTTCCTCGTTCAAGAGGTAACATGGTTGGTAGAAGATGTTTAGCTGGTATCACTTTGATCTGTAAGATCATGGGAGCAGGTTCAGAATCAGACATGGGTTTCCAAGATCTCGTTGATCTAGGTAGATCATGTTCAACCAACATGGCTTCAATTTGTGCAGCCCTTGATCATTGTCATGTTCCTGGACGCTCTGGTGAATTCTCTCAGATTCCTGAAGGAACTGTTGAGATTGGTTTGGGTTTACATAACGAGACTGTAAGTTTGAGTGGAATACGTAAGCTGACTTTTAGGGTGTCTTCAACATCCCTCAACCACCACCTGAGGAATTTATCACCAGACTTCTTGATTTGATTTTGAATCAAAATGATCCTGAGCGTTCATATGTTAAATTCAAGGATGGAGATGAACTTGCTCTTTTGGTTAACAACCAAGGTGGTATGAGTGTTCTTGAGATGGGAGCAGTTCTTGATGAGACTTTGGTTCAGCTTGGTAAGTGCTATTCCTCTTTACAAGCTAATGACAGAATCTCGCGGTATCGTACCAGTCCGAATCTTCAACGGTCCCTTCATGGGCTCAATGAATATGCCAGGTATCTCACTCTCTCTACTCAATCTTACCAACGTCGCCGCCGACTGCTCTTTCACCTCTGTCAACCATCTTCTCGAACTTATTGATGCTCCCCACACTTCTCCTGCTTGGCCAGCTACTCAAAACATCTACCCTGTCCCCGAAAAATTGAAGAACCGTAAACGTGAGGATCAATTCACCGAAGTTGAGAAGGAGGAAAAGGTTGTTGCTTCTGGTCCTAAATTAGAAGGTGAGTCGAACCGCGAGCAAGTGATCAAAGCTAACGAATGCTAGCTTCTTCATCTCTGATTCAAGCCGCAATGAAACAAGCGTCAGAAGATGTCATAGCTCTAGAGCCTGATCTCACAAAGTGGGACACAGTGAGTGATGTCTATGGTTAAGATCTGACACCTTAGATTGTTGGTGATGGAGACTGTGGAGAAACATGCGCCAATGGTGCGAAAGGCGTCCTTGCAGCTTTACCTCATTTGGGTGCTAGTGGTGATTTAGTTGAATTGTTCAGAGAGCTCACTGAATTGATTGATGGTAAGTCAATAACTTTGGTCAACCTTTAACATTAGACTCTTGCGGTGGTACCTTGGGCGCTATTTTCTCAATTTTCCTCGCTGGTATGACAACATCAATCATCGCTGCTGCTCCAGAAAAACCAGAAATCAATCCAACATTCTTTGGAAAAATCGCTGTTGGTGGTCTTGAAACTCTCAAACAACGAACAGCCGCTCGAGTCGGTCATCGTACAGTCATGGACGCTCTCATTCCCTTTGCAGAGACATTAGCAGAATCTGGCGATTTGGCAAAAGCTGTCGAAGCTTCTCGCAAAGGAGCAGAGGGCACTGCAACTCTTCAAGCAAAATTGGGTCGAGCAACCTATGTAGGTGATCAAGGTGGAAAGCCAATGCCACCAGATCCTGGAGCTATGGCTTTCGCTGCAGTTGTTGAAGGTATTCTTAAAGTTTGCAAATAGTTTTTTATACAAAAGATTTTCATGATAGTCTACGCATGATTAATTCGTATCTAGTGTAGGGTCAGTGATGTATATTAGTTGCAACTAAGATAATAGTTTTAACTCACGTAAGCATCGTGACAGCACTGTTTGGTACAGTACGTATCAGATTGATAGATAATCCACGATAAAATCCTCTCCACCCATCTTGTCTTTTGATTTTCAAAAATGTATCGACGATCCCTCCCTTCGTCGGCTTGAATCTAGATGAAGCTGGACCTCCTATTCTAGGTAATACAGTGGGTTCAGGTAAGGGAATGGGAGGATTGGAACCTGTAACCAAAGGTGAAAATAATTGAGGTGGCATGGAAGATCCTGACAAAGGAAGGGAATGGGGTTTGGAGGGTATCGACGTTGTTGTTTTCCGTATCTGTAACCTAGTTCGAAGTACTTCATGAGGGTATGTAGCCAACGATGCAATCATTTTAGAGAAAGCTGAACAAAGTAAAATGGTACTAGGAGGGAGATTGGAGTGATCACCAGGAGCTGTAGTAGGTAAGAGTTAGTAGGGACCAAAAATTGACTTTTGTCAACCCACCTGCCCATTGCTTGGCTCTTTCATACAACGGAAACTGAACAGCGACATGACTGACACCCATTAAACTAGGCAATAAACCTTTGTAAAACGCTCTAAACCCCTCAGTTCGATAAATTGTCACCACAGCATCCATTGTATTCTTATATCTCGCAGCTGAAGGGGGCATGACAGCTTGAGCCTATTTTATTAGCGAGGCGAACAATTCACGAACCTACCATAAACCGTGTTTTCACAACCCAAAGTGGATTAGTCAAAATTGTTCCAGTACCACCAGCCGTCATCGCTGCAATGATATGAAGAACGCTAGCAGCAGCTTGAGGGTGGGCTGCATTATCAGCGACTAATATCTTCAGATATAACTCACAACCACCAACGGCAACAGCTCCGAGTCTATCTTTGACCAGATCGTAAACACTAAAGTATATTCCCCATGTCGGGAGGTATCCAGCTATCGTAGGACCAAGGCCTCTGTAAAACCCTCTAAATCCTGATTGTCTCCATATTCTTGCTATAGTCTTTCCAGCTCCTTCATATCCTTCAGCATCCCTTGCTAGATGTTGTGCTTGAAGACTTGTTTTGATCACGTCTAAAGGACATGTCACGATTGAAGAAACAAGACCTGCACCTGCACCTGCTACCATGGAATGAAGTGAGTGGGGTATGAGAGCACCAGCTCTTGATGTTGACGCCTCTGCGTTTCCATCTCTTGATATCGCCATGATCCCACTTGATATTAAGAGTTAGCTCAACGTTCTCGGTGACATCAAGACTTGCTGAGACTCGGACTCACAATCACTTATAAATAAAACTTGTTGGGGATGACCGATAACAGATTCAAGGGCACGAATGGGACTGTAGGATCAACAAGATCCCCGTCCCAATCGTGACCTACAACTGATAGATGCTGGTTGTGGTAAAAGGAATGACACCAGGAGGTATCACAAAAGAACAATGGAAGATGGAAGAACGGAGAAATGAAAGATGAAGTAAAAAGTAAGAAGAGAGAAGATGATTAAGGTTTATTTCATAGATAACTGATTGTGCGCGCTACTTCGGTTTGACTACGATGAAGTATTTTAACTTACCGCGCTTTACGACAGCTAACTTTCATAGATATAAACATACATGCATCAAACCTATACTTCATCCCCCCTCTAATCAAAAACAATCTTCTCTCCCGCACCTTCAACAATACCAACTTTCTCTCGTTTAGCCATAGCCAACGCAGCACCTGGTCTAGGTCTACCAGTCGCTTCCCATTTCTTCCCTCTCGTATCATTTTTCCCTGCTCTTTCAGCTTTGAACTCGGTCTGTACCTCAACAGTAGTATCTTCAACGTCTTCGTTGTCATCTCCGACATCTTCTCCATCGTTTCTTGGCTTTCTTTTGGGTTTAGTTTCGTCCAATTTGGGAGCTGTCCGTCCACCAGACCTCTTTGTTGCAGCTTCAGATGCAAACTATTATCAGTTTTGTCTCAGCATGTATTGCCTACCTCCACTTTCAGCCTTCGACCATTGTAAAAGTGATTTTTCCTGTTTGCAAGAGCCACTTTTGCTAATAAAGGGGACTGAAAATCCAAGAAGGCGAATCTGATCTTAGATCTGAATGATATTTTGAACCCACCCTTTGCATCGACCCGTGTCTTCAAAAGCACCCAATCGAACTTTCTTCAGCCCACTCTTCTTTCCTCCTCTAGTCAATGGTTGCTCTTTATCTTCCTCCTCTCCCTCTTTCTTTTCTTCAGGCTGTTCTGCTACGCCAACAGCGTTTGTCTCCACCAAATCTCTTAACCCAATCTCCGTGGCATCGAATGGTAAATTGCCAACAAATAATGTTGAACTCTCGCCGTGTGCAGATTTTTTAGGTAAAGTACCCGCAATGATGGTAGGGGGTTTGGGTGTTCGAGCAGAAGGAGTAGGATTGTGATCGTCACCTATCAAGTAAGTATTTCGCCCGTCAATCATTGCCTACCTAGCTTGATCAAAACTTTTCTACCTTCGAAAAACTTCTCTGATAGCTTTACAGCTAATTCCTGTTGCTCTGCAGTAGTGAAATCAACGTAGGCGAAACTGTGCGTCAGATCCAGACTAATCCAAAAGACCTACCCTTTGTTTTCAGCATAAGCTCCCTTTCCAGGTTTGGTTGGAAGATTGACCCTCGTGACACACTCAACCTCTCCCCCTAGTTCTGCAACACCTTTCTGTAAGAATTCCTTAAGACTGAATTGCGTCGTTCGATAAGACAAGTTTCCTATCCATATAGAATTCTTTCGCTTTGGTTCAACTGGTTCCTTTTTCTCGGTTTTGGTCTCAACGACTTCTCCCTTTTTAGCTTTCTTCTTCGCCAATCTCGCTTCAGCTTTCGATAATGGTGCGGGAGCATCGATGTCGATTTCCAAAGCATTTGGATCTTCTACCTCTTCCCTTTCATTTCCATCTCCAACCGAACCTTCGGATTCAGATCGACGTCGTTTACGAGTAGGTGAAGCTGTGGCAGCGGTTGAGGATTCAGCTACTGGTTCAGAGATAGAAGCTGTTTTCTTAGCAGCTTTAGCAGCTTTTCTAGCATCCCTTGCGGCTTGCTGCTCAGGAGTCCTTCCAGACTTCTTGTTGAGCTTTTCTGAGGATGAAGTCGAAGGTATTAAAGTGATATCAGACATGTTGAAACCTGAAAAGAAGGATGGATGTTGGGTTTTGGTATTCAATTCAAAATATGCAAGAAATCTACGATGGGATTAAATAGAAATAATAACAATAAACTATTACAAGATCGATTCCTCCACGTAATATACTCTACTACCACGCGTGGTGTGGTTGCCGTTGCTGGTTGTTAAGTGGTTAGTTATCCTTGATTCTTCTCCCTCATCTTCATCTTCATCTCCATCGATATGGCCCCCCAACCGCCTTTCATAAATAGTCGCTCACCTCCCCCCCTACAACATCCCAAACCTACTCATCCTGCCTATCCACCTCCTGAACCACCTCATACTCCAGCTGGTTCAACCAATTCATCACCTTATTCTCAAGCTCAAAGAATTTCACAAGACGGCTATATGAGATATTCATCTCCTCCTGTCAGTGAGACTTCCACCAATCATCAGTCTTCTAGCTTCAATGCGTATGCACCGCCTCTGCAACCTCGTCAGGGTATAAACCAACCTCCAAACGTCGGTGGCTACCAGGATATGGGATTCAGCGGTTGGTCGGGAATGAATGACGCAACAGCGCAAATGGGAGTGCAGTTTGGAAAAAGCGCCGTAGCTGCGGGCCAAGACTATGTCGAGAAAAATGTGAGACCGGGCATCGTAGTTTATAAAAATGTTCTGACCCGTCATCAAGTTTACTCGATACCTTCCCTTACCGCTTTTGAAGACATCGTTCTCCGTCACCAACTCTTACGTTCTCAACAAGTTACGTCTTGTCCTCTTCCCGTGGAGGCACAAACCTTGGAGTAGACAAATCAGAAGATCAGGTGAAAACGGTTCAACAGAGGGATGGCATGCTCCCCGTGACGATATCAACGCTCCAGATCTTTATATCCCTAGTGAGTCTTCGTGACTTTGAGACGTTACTGACTTTTAGCAATGGCTTTGGTTACGTACACTTTACTTTCGGCGTTTGCTTCTGGTCTTCAGTCACGATTCCATCCTGAAGTTCTAGGTCTGTCTTTCAGTAAAGCGCTTGGAGTTGTTCTAGTGGAGTTTTTAGCTATACGCCTCGGATGTTATCTCTTAGATGTTCGAGGTGGAGGTGCTAGTGGGGTTGAATTGGTTGGTTATGGTGGTTATAAGTTTGTTGGGTAAGTAAATGACTTTGAGCAATCTCTGACCATCAGGATCATCGTAACCATTTTGGTATCATTTCTCAATCTAGGTTCGATGACGACGGGAGCAGTATTCATCTATACATTCTGTGCCAATGCCTTCTTTTTGGTAAGTTTACCCTCTAGACATAGGCCTGACTTGATAGCTTCGATCCCTCAAATATGTTCTTTTACCTGATCCTTCCTCATCCCCGGCTTCGGTGTCAGCGGCCACTTCCCATACTCTAACGCATGCTCAGAGGTCCCGTAGAGTGCAATTCTTGTTCGTTGTCGCTATGGTTCAATTTCTCTGGATGGGATTGTTATCTAGAGTGTAGTTAACGAAATAATGATATGGATGAGAGATTCATAGTAGCTAAGACCGTCTCATATAAGTCATTTCTGGCTGTCAAACCATTACCTCACGTCTGATCTCTTGATCTGATTCAGTCGAAAACTTATACTCAGGTTCAGCAACCCCTTGTACAGTCTCAGATCATCCTAATGCTTACATTGAGCGCTGCAGATCGATTTACCAATGTTTGAGATATTTGACCTCTGGTGGGTGGAGAGAAACAAGGGAATGCAGAAAATCAACACTTCATGTGTACGAATTCGTTATAAGCTCATGGAAGGATGTCCCACGGAACTACTTGTTCAGTCACCTTTGGATGCATTAGTAAACTTTGAAAGAACTACCCAAGCTACTCTACTTCCTCCCTTCATCCAATAACCAATCAATCACCCTAAGACTCCATTCCAGCCCTCACATTTGTTCGTTACGGAATCCGTCAACACTACTAATGAGTGTTGGAAGACTTTTGCGCAAGCCAAAACAGTGATTGAGACTTGGCGCATTCACTGTCAAGATGGTCAGTGAATACACAATATTGTTAGATAAGCCAGGGAGTCATTACGTACAACAAACCTCTGTTACTTGGCTTCTACGTCAAAGTTACCCTCTTTCCACAAAGATCCATTCTCGAATTGAAACCCTCGCACAGCCACCTTTGCTAGTTCAGTCGCGTCTTCTTCGGTCTCGAGTTTCTGCTTTTGATGGACAACCCACACTCCCATAAGGTACTTCATGTGGGCGTTTTCGGCTGACTCGAGATGAGATTCCAACACACGAGGATCTTCCGATCTTACCGTCAATCGATAGGCTGCAGATAACCAAGATGCAGTGTAGACAGTTTGTGATATTGAAAAGCCGTCGGAACGATTGTATTCTTCCCATTCCGTGAGTGGAACAGTTGAGTTGGCTACGATTAAGTCGAACCACTTCTTGAATTCTATTTCAGATTCGGCTTTGATCTGGAAAGAAGTATTATGACTCTGGTCTTAGATACTCCAGTTGGCACGGCACTCACTGTCTCGAACAAGGTTTTCAAATCTGACATCTTTGCGATGATAATTGATTTAAAAGAATAAAAACTTAAGTTACCAAAGAGTTGAGAAATCAGGTCACAATGATAATTCAACTCCAACATGATATATCTGAAATAGGAAGTCTTCCAAACGGACGGATGAAAGGTGTTCCCCCTTTCATACAGTTTTATCTGAAAGGGCGACACTGAGAGAAAAGTGCCACAGGCAAAGACTACCAGCGGTGCCACAAATGGGTAAGTTGATAAACCCGATCAAGTTGCACCAGAGATTGATACATCAAAATGTTTGAACAAAATATTATTACTTTATTACTTATTTCTTAAGTTTCTTCACCTTGTTTCTATACTTCTATTCTACCTTTTCACTGCATAAATCATGTCAATAGCAATAGCGTCCTCATCTTCATCTTTCTCTTCAACAGTACTCTCCTCTCTCCAAATTAGAGCTAGTATCAGTGAGTTATACCCATCTTGTTTCTCGAACCATCCTTCGTTCGTAAAATCTAATTCATTGCCGACAGCCTCCTTATTGTCAGCACCTTCTCGACAGCACGGTTTCCACACTTCTTCTTCTGTCAATGAATCCAAAAAACGTATAATAGCTCGAAGAAAGAAGGTAAAGAACTTGGGAACAAGAGCAGCCAAGCAGCAACATGATATCGACACTCAACCTGACCCAGTTTTGGGATTTGTGGTTTCTGAAGCCGGTCCATCTCGAACTCAGTCACCCTGGGAAGGTTGTAAACTCCAGCAAACTGTCATTAGAGCTGAAAATGTTTGGTATACTCCTCCTCCCGCTTATGAACAAGGTGAAAGTCCGACTCAGTTCCTACCCGGCATCGGTCAAGGTGATCAACAATTCTTATTTGGCGCTCTACCGTTCGTTTCAACATCTCTTCAGGTCAACTCTGAGACATCCAAAGACTCGGAGAAAGTTTTCAGTCAAGTTACTTCAGAGACTGCCAAGCAATCAGAGATGTTGATGAGAATCTTGGATTTACGAAATGCCAGTAAAAAAGGTATTGAAGTTGTTAATCGAGAGAAGATTGTAGAAGCTTTCGGTGGCGGTAAAGGATCTGGGACACCACAGGTTCAAGGTAAGTCAAGATGTTGATTGTACTCATCTCGAATTACAGCTGCTATCCTCACGCATCGAATCCGATCACTTCACGAGCATCTCCAAAGCAACACCCGGGATACTCAAAACAAAACGCAATTGCGATTGATGGTTCACGAAAGGGCTCGTGTTCTCAAATATCTACGCCGACGCAACGAAGCCGAATATGAACAACTACTTCGTGATATCGGTGTTGAGAAGAGAGCTGTGGAGGGGGAGATTGTTGTTCGATGGTGAGCATTCATCCTATTTCTTCAGCCCTTGATTTAATGATGCTTTCAAAACCTGATTTAATGAGTCTGAAATCCGCTTGCGGTTTGGATGTCACCCTTTTTTGACCTGAAATTCTCTTTCATCTTATAATGCTACAAAATTGAAATACAAAATTAGGACGGAAGCTGATCATCATGCAACTGGTTTTAGAGACACCAGTGAAACACCCTCTTCGACCGCTTGACCCTTTACCACATTAACTTTGTCAATAAAACCATTCCTTCCTGCTCGAATGTTGATTTCCATCTTCATGCTTTCCAAAACACAACAAACTTGTCCTTTTTTTACCTCATCGCCTTCTTTGACACGTACATCAATAACTGTAGCTGGCATGGGACACATCAACGCATCTGTTGCGGAATCACTTTCAATAGTCTCTTCGTCTTTCACACCTATGGTTACTTTGTAGTGATTTCCTTCCGTAAAAATATGTAAATTTGAACCAATTCGCATTATTGTACTAGATTTTCGACATTCAGGAAATTCCGTGACAACATCTATCGGTGATGTTGAGCTGTATTTGGCAGTGGTTTTGAAATCGCCGACACTGATCATTTTCTGTTTGCCTGTACTCTCAACTTTGACGCTTTGATCGTGAAGATAAAAAGTAGTCGAATTTGAATCACCAAAACGGCGACGAGCCATAGACCCCCAGGAACCTGCCAAAATATGATGAGAGTCCAAGTAAAGAGCTGCTTGAGCAAGGACCTCCGGGGGTATTGACCTTGAGCGGAACAAATCTGCGTGATGTTGCTGTCATTAGCCCTTTTCGATCGAAACAATCTACCTCGATAAAGCCAGTTTCGACTGGACCGTCACCGAAAGCCTTGTGGCCGGCGACTGATTTGAGAAACTCAATATTTGTGGAAGGTCCAACGACTTGATACTGTCCCAGAGCTCGACGTAGCATTGCGAGTGCTTCGGTTCTGGTTGAGCCATGAACTATAAGCTTGGCAATCTGGACGTCAGCGCTCGTTTTGCTCCGCTTTAACTCACCATAGGATCGTAATGTGAACTGATGTCGTCTCCTTCCCAGAAACCGGTTTCTAGTCGATGAGGAACGTCTGTGGGAGCTCGTGTGTGAAGTAATCGCCCCGCATCGGGTAGGAAGTTTCTGCCTTCAGCATAATCAAGTCGACGAACTTACGCTTCAGGTCGTTCAGCATAAATTCTTGCTTCAAACGCATGGCCATTACATGTTATCTCGCTCTGCTTCAAAGGCAATGGATTTCCAGCAGCAATCTGTCTGTTAGTGCGGACAACGGATGGAATGTACCAATAACTGCCAAGCAACTAAATCTACGCCAGTTATCATCTCCGTAACGGGATGTCTGTCGTCAGCACACGCTGAAACTAGACTTACTCTACCTGAAGTCGAGTATTCCTATCGTCAATTCGTAATTGGGATCAACAACCTACATTTCCATGAAAAAATATTCCCCAGTCTCTGCGTCCATAATGAATTCGACGGTTCCAGCTCCAACACTGTCTGTCAGTTTCGCTTGTGGTATTCACTTACTAGTTAACGGCTTTAGCAGCCGCCACTGCTTTAGCAGCAAAATCGGCTTTCAGCTGTTCACTGAGTCCTGGAGCTGGAGCTTCCTCGATAATTTCTGAAATATTAATATGGCACGATTCCGGTAAACCTACTCTGATGTCTTCTTTGAACTGAGCAATCACGTTCCCATAGACTAACACAGTTCCCGAACTTATCAGCAAATACTTGAACCTCAATGTGGCGAGGGTGTTCCAAATATCGTTCCAACAAGACTTCATCATTGGCGAAACTCTTGGCTGCCTCGCGTTTGGCTGACATAACGTCCTCCTCAAAATCGTCAAGTGAACGACAGATACGCATCCCTTTCCCACCCCCACCATGAGTAGGTTTGATGAGAAGAGGGAAGCCAGTCTGAGCAGCTGCTGAGGAAAGCGTAGCAATGTCTTGAGCCGCACCGTGGTAGCCACTTTTCATCAGCGAAGATTCCTCGTTGTGACTTACGGGACACAGGGAACACCAGCAGCTTTGGGTTAGTGCTCCTCAGAACATACACTCACCAGTCATTATTTCTTTACTCTCACGCTTGGAGCCCATACTTCGAATCGCTTCTGCGGGTGGCCCTATGAATGCTAATCCGGCTTGAGCAACTTTATTGGCAAATATAGGTGATTCGGACAAGAACCCGTATCCTGGATGTATCGCCTAGGTCTGAGTACTGTAAAACACTCAGCTTACCTCTGATCCACTCGCTAAGGCTACTCCGATGATTTTGTCCATATCGAGCTAATGTAAGATTATGAAGATTGAGGAGAACTTACATAGCTCTGAGAAGCTGGAGCTGGACCAATGCAGTACGCTTCGTCCGCCTAAACGTCAGATAACACGCCAAAAGCGTTTCTCACCGTTTTGACATGTATACATTCTCTGTCTATCTCGCTGTAGACCGCAACAGTTTCTACACCCAAAGATCTTGCTGTTCGTATTATACGACAAACTATTTCGCCTCTACAGTAAGTCAGGATGATTGTTGTGGTCGAAAAGTAGGAAGCTTACCTATTGGCAATCAAGATTTTGCGAAAGCTTCTAGTTGGCTCGACATCCAGCTGATGAGAAGGGGTGACAAGACCTTCATGTATAGCGGGTGATGTATGAGAAGGGAGGGAGGTAGAATAGGGTAGCGTCGAGACTCTGTGAAGCCGGAGATTTTGAAATCTAGCTGTCAGGGTGGGTTCAGACCTGAAGACAGACTGAGGTGGTTTACGAGTGAGTATGTTGGTAGAGCGTTTGATGATAGGTATCATCGTTGTATAAATAGATGTGTGTATCTACTTTGAGCAATGGATGCAGATGCAAATGTTTCTGAAAGAAATAAGAATCAATCACAATCTTTGACAACTGGACAACTAGACTGGACATCTGGTGACTGACTACCGGTTATACCGTACCTCAGTTACCGACCTTAACCCGTACGAGTACAGTGAGCATGCCAACTCCTTACTTTACTCACTTCTTCGTTACTTTGTACATAAAATATCAAACTTGGATAAAATAACTCTTACTACGGGGTTCATGTTTCGATTCTGGATGAAAACCCATTCATTCAGTCTTTTCCCAATCAGTGTATCGTCTTACATTTTCCTCACTTGTCTTCCCTGCCTGCGCTCGCCTCGCTCAATCTTTGGTCGAATCTCGATGTTCATGTACTTTACTTCACATTATGATTCACAACAGAGTTATTAATCAAGAGATTTTGATGCCTTTTCTTTCTCTAACATTTATTGTCCAGATAAATGATTGCCGCTGAGCTTGCTTCCAGAATGACGATCCCTTGCGTGATCTCCTCGTAAACCTCCTGGCCATTCATTTCTCCTGAATAAGTCTCCCAGGTTTGATTGCCCCAGGTAATGCCACCTTCTATATCAGCAGAGTACTTAAGCTATTCACTCACTCAAACCATCCAACGCAGGAACGGAAAGTCGCTTCAACCTCACCGTATCTCTGCTGAGTTGAGGGATGGTAATGTTCAGAGCAGGGCGCGTACCATTGTTACTTCCGATGAGCATGACTTCGACGTAAAATACCTACATCTGCAACCATGGTGAAGAATTGATTAGGACGACACGTTGCAATGAATTCCCATCGTACATTCCGTAGGCAGCGAGTTGAAGACAGTCCGTGTAGAGCTCGTTGACCCACTGTCTGACTTAGCACTGCCTTTCACAGAACATACAGTGTCTCGTGAGGTCCCAATCGCATCTGCGGCTACTACAAGGCCGTTATACATTGGAAGAATGTGTCTTTTCGCTTGAGGCTGATGGTCGGTAATATTCAAAGGTCCAACTCCATCAATAGGGACGAACACTGAACTTCGTTAGCCAACATTCAAACCTCACACTTCTTATCAATACCAACAACTGTAATTATAACCAACTCCTTGGTGATAATATATGCCATCGATGCCATTTGCGGCAGCTTGCAAGGAGTAATCGATGGTCCAAAGTGCTGCGGCATTAGCGTTGGACACTCCAGCTCTACCGTGATCGAAGGCAGAACCGGTCTCTCCTAGATAATGCCTCAAACCCTGTCGATGGCAAGCGTCCGCATTGGCCGTGTATTGGGAAAGGTTACCCCGAATTCCAGCTTTGTTTACAAGATCTTGAACGGTCAAGGGTTGTGTCAAGCCAAGATTTTGGTAGTGATGTTCTGAAAATGAAAAGAATCGACTGATTGATCAATGAAGAACTAAAAGTTCCACGTACGGCCCGATTGCACTGGACATTATGCCAGTGGAAAAAGTGTCTGTAGGATGCCAATAAGCCGCAAAGGCCCCTAACTGGATCTTGAAGGTATCATCACTGATATTGGCTGAAATTTGGCTAATCCACGACGTCCTACAGGAATCAGGATGCTCCATCGGTGCTCATCTACTCACAACTGGTCCACATACATCAGCTCCGTCCAGTTTGCACCTCTGCCATTGTTGGCGAACGAATCGGCTTCGTTGCCAATCTCGATCGCAATCAATTCGACTTCAGACAATCTCGCATCCTAAACAGAGATCAGAATTCATACTTTCAAAGGGTCATACCTTGAATGCAGCTTGGATTGCTTTTATCTGCACCTCGGCCTCGCTGATGTTGTTCTTCTGAAAGTTCACTCCCCAAATAAACTGTGTCTTAGAGGGAAAATTTCCGGATGTTAAGTAGAAGTCTCGACCAACTCCGACATAGGACGCTTCTGGGAAAAGTTGCTTTGTCGAGGTGTAATTGGATGGTATTGCAGGGTACACATTGCTATACAATTCTATACTGGGCGTGTAGACTGTTCTGTCCTGTGTGCCACCTCCGACCCTTCATCATCAGCTCGAATGAAAACAATCAAACATACCTGATTGGTACTGCGTTGCCCGAGCGCTGCTTGAGATTGTCCAATAGAGCATAGGTAAACTCGTTGCGGTGTGTCAAATTGCCCGCCCAATCGGAAAATCTGTCAAATTCGATAGAAAGCCCAAGAAACCCGGGCTGCACCAATCGAGCGTAAGCTGGTCGCTCACAAGTGACCCTCAAAATGGATTGAGAAGTTTGAGCGACAGCTGAATATAATTGTAACAACCAAACAAGTACGAAAATTAACATGTCGTGCTATTTGCGTTCAGTCTACTATCACAACCATTATATAAAGTGGCTATCCAGGATCCACCGGATATCCACACCGTCAACTCCACTAGGTCTATTGATGATCATGTGCAAAGTTTCGGCGAGTGTTTAGACCCGCCAGAGTTAAAACTTGCGTAAACCTCTGAGACCCGAGGCCTTCTCGAGTGATGATAAAAGCAGCTAGATGCTCGATAATGGAGCAGAGGATCGCGGATAAACCTTTCCTTTCAGGGATTCAGAACCTCGTAGGCCATCGGAATTAAGCTAGGTCTTCTTGAAGACATTTCGAACAAAAATCAGGTTTCTCCGAGTAAGTGACGCAGCCACTAACAAAATAATTGGCGTAGAATTAGGACAGACCTGTAAACAACACCAAAGACTAAGTTGGTTTCTGAGGGCAGCTCATCACTTGCGTTTCCAACGCCTTCACGATTTGTTCTCGCCAGTAAAACCAATAAAACGTCTCAGTCAATCGTCAAGCTCCTTGTCCGTAATTCAGCAAGTGAACACGTGAAGGGCGGTGTCACAGTCCCCCTCCTCTTTTCCACATACGTGATCGCTTAGATCAACAATCTGTTTATCGTGTTGAACTGAATTTACCTGTAGAGTCCTAGTACCAGCAGTATATTTGAGAGTATTGAAAGGTTGAGAACTATCATCAAACTCTCCGATGATTCAGGGATGATCAAAGTCCAATAGCTTTTCTGAACAGCGGATGTCATGCATTCAGCTTCAATTGTTTTAATGCTGGTAGGTAGGTAGGTGTGGCGAGATTGGGTTTGACGGAAAGGGTTGATCACTGACTTGCCGGAGTGTGGATAGGACACGGACTTGAAGTGGATGGCAAAGTTCACAAGTAATAAAAATAATATAGGTACAAGTATCGATGATAGAAGGGGAAAAGATCTTTGAACAAATAGGGAGGATTTAAGCAGTGAAGGGCTCAGACAGAAGTCTGTATGTGAGATCCAAAGTTGGGAGAAAAGAAAAGGAAAGTACTGGAGATATTGGCTTATCTATATGTCTTGTTATGACCAAGTCATAACCCACATACTAATAGTATTCGCCATTCGGATTTCTTTCTGTCATCATATGATTCTATCATTGTAAGAATATATCATTTCAGCACTATATCATTTTAGAATGATGATTATGATAGTATATGTTTTTCTATTATTATATTGTTATATTCTCATACTAATAATATTAATAAAAACGTATTGGTCAAGGGTTCTGCATGAGATTTTGATATGGATAATAAGACTTTCACTATCTGTGCAGAAGTTTCCCTTGGTTGTGCAAGTCTCAATTTGACTGGAGAAATAACCATGTTCTGCGACTCCAACAATAATAGCCAATTCTGATTCCGTGTTACATCTCATTACAGAACCATGTAAAATCCAGTATCGTTGGTTTATTCTTGTCGGTTGCTTCTTGGTGATTGAATTTCAATTGCTTCACAGGAATATCAGGAATTGCTTGTCCTTGAAGTTGTTGGTTCAATCGTATGTTGGTTCTACACTCGGGGTGATTCAATGAACACTCAATGAACACTCAATGAACACTCATTGACGCTCATTGTAACTTGGACCCCGACGGACAGACATGTCAGGACTAGAGGTAAGCAGAGATGTGTACGACTGCGACTGAATAATGTTTACTGAGCTTGAGATACTACTGACTAAGGGAACCTTGTAGACTTGTGAAGCTGGTTGACTGGTATAAGATATAAGATATAGATGAATAACCTGGAAGGATCCGGTAAGTTGAGGTTGATGATGAAGGTGATATAAATAAGATATCTAGATAGTAGATGTATAATACTATAAACTACTATGTAGACTATATACAGAATAGGGTGGATGGGTGGGTTGGATAAAAGAAGTGGAAGTGTAAACTGATTGTTTGGTGTTGACATTTCCTATTTATTCCTCCAATTATGTCTTATTAAATGCCCTCTCTAACTATATATATTTGACTACATTGTAGATTTACATGTATACTTAGTATCATTGGTCAAAAGCAGAAGACTACGAACTAGAATGATATAAGGATTAGGGGTGAAGAAGCGAGAAAGGAAAGAAGTAAAAGCAATACATTATTAGTAATATTCTGTTATCATCTTTTCACCTTTGTTATTAGATCAACCTACAAGTCGGTGGAAATCTTTTCCTAGCTCTATACCCCAGGGTGACATATATAAGGGGGAAATATTATCATTAGGTTCAAATGAATGTCAACAATATCAAGATACACCTAGGATGTAACTGTTCAGTCGATATTCAAGAAGACTGAGCAAAGAGGGATGAAGATTAGGGATGAAGAACTGAAGGATGCAGACCTTCTGTTTGTCCAAAGTTTCAAAGACGGAGAAAGAAAAGACAATCCGCTAGCTATATATACCTTATTAGAAGTGCACAAGCATACGCCTAATGAGTATTTATCACTGGAGCGGTCCATGAAATCCTTTGTTTGCTCTTTGCTTTTTTTTTCCTTTGTTTGAATCGTTGGTACAGATAGTTTGACACTTTGGCTGTTGAATTGCATTAATCTGGTGCATGTCACTGGATCTAAGCTGTTGACTCCAGTGTTTACGAAATATGTGTCTCTTCCTTGCCTATTCTTAAGGATCAATGATCATTTCATTCAACATTCAAGATTCACGGTTCTTTTACCCAACCCGTCCTTTGTTTGGCATAAATTTGTAGCAGCTCATGGTATCAGATGAATCTACTATCCCTTTCATAGATAACATCCTCAGCTGTCAGGACTCGTCCTTAGTGAAGGGTAAAGACGTGTACGACTGCTAATGTTTACTAAGCTAGGACTACGACTGATAGGGTGTAGTCCGCAGACTTGTGAAATTGGTCGACTGGGTATAGGTGTCTAGAAGGATTGGTAATAGACAAAGTGACAAACAATATGTATAAAAAGTAATAAGTATGTAAAGTAAGTACTATGGAATGAAACGAAGTGGAATGAAGAATTTAAAATAATCATATAATAAAAGAATTGATGAAAAGAACTGATTAATTGATCCTTAAAATAAAAGAAGAAAGAAGAGTTAAAATAATTGATTCGCGCTTTTTATACCTTGCCGTTTTCCAATCTGTACCTACAGCTTCTGTAGCTACAGGTATCTGTAAGTACAGTATTCTGTAGGTACAGCAACGGAATCAAATAACAGCGGAACCAATTCTAAATAAGCATGGTCTTTATATCAGCTTTATCATCAAATCTATTAGAGAGGGCATTTAATAAGACATAGGTGGAGGAATAAATAAGAATTCTCAATACCAAACCATCAGTTTACACTTCCACTTCTTTTGTCCAACCACTCATCCTGTTACGACTCGTTCCCGGTAGTCTTAGAAACCCGGTGACGAAGTAGAAAGCGACTGTCGTGGTGAGCTCGAGTTACGATGAAAGGTAACTACCGAACTTGTATTGACCGTGTTGCAGAATGCTTGGAAGGATCCGTAAAGAAGTACGGCAAGCAAGAGGGATGTTGAATGAGATACGAGGGCGAACGGAAGAGAGGCGTCGCTCAAGAGTAAGACTGTAGAAAGTAACTTATGATATTTTGACCCTTGGGAAAAAGGATCAAAGACTACAAAACTATCGACTGTATTTATGTCTGAGAAAGTTTCCATGCGGAAAGGACGGAAAGGTTCGCGTGTGGAAACGGAAAGGTTTCCATGGAAAGGTTTGCGTGCGCAAATGGACAGTTTCCATGGAAATGGGAATGGAAATGGGAATGGGAAGGTTTCCGTTATGAAAAGTACCGAAAGTATGTATGAGAAATATGGGTCACGACTCAAAGGATGCAGATTCGTAACACATTCACCTTTTATTGTATATAGTTTACATAGTAGTTTATAATGTTATACATCTACTATCTATCTTATTTATATCACCTTCATGACCAACCTCATTCCACCAGATCCATCTAGGTTATTCATCTATATCTTATATCAGTCAACCAACTTCACAAGTTTGCAATCTACTTTTATTTAGTAAGTAGTTGTCACGCAGGTGGGATGGGGACTAGGGTTGGATGGACTTGGATAGGACTTGGGAGGATCGCTGACTTGCTGGAAGGACTAAGACTTGGGGTAGATGGATGATAATAATAAAATAGTTAAAAGAAAAATATATAGTTATGATTTAATAGGTGGGACTAATAATGGATATACTGAGTGACAGATATTACCATTTAAATATAAATAACTGCGATGTAGACAAGAAATATGTAGATTTAAATCAAAGAGTGATAGTGTCATGACTTGGTCTATCCACACACATCACTTCAAGCTGCTTATCAAACAATACTCTTTAGTTTATAGAATAGGTATCTTTCTAGAATAGAAACAATCTTGAAGAAGAGACGTATTCTAGAAAAGTATCATAGAAACATCTTCTAGAGACATTTTCCAAGAGTAAAATCTACTCTAGAAGAAGTTATTCTCGAAGACATTCTTTCAGAAGGGTGGTACAGACATATATGTTACCCGTCTCTTCCCATTTCAACTAGAACCGTTAATTGTTATTTCTAAAACTCAAAGCCTCGAACAACCTGCTGGTAGGTAGATACAACCCTGACACCAATCATCAATGATTAAAGCAAAGTTTTATCCTAATTACTGCATTAAGTACTCATGACAATTCCATCATGATTGTTTGATCACGGTACTTCGCCCAATGATTGAGTTTCTATGCACCTTGCTTAGTGGGATTGTTTGCCACTGAAGCGGTTCATGACAATTTGGTCACGATAGGACATGACAACATCCAATAAATTGAATATATTTCGCGCGATCGAAATTTTTACGTATTTCTGGCGTATGTTCAGTCGTTCTAATAAGTTGCATGTCGGCCTGATGGTCGTGCTCCTCAAAGCTGAGGGAAATGACTGGTGCCTCGTTCTGGAATAGACTCGATGTTGTTTTCATTTGCACTGACTTGGTAGTATACTCTGACAACACACTACTGTAGTCATAGAACAAAACTTCCGACAATGTGATTATTGGCCCTACTTGGTGGGACATAATGCTCGGATACCACTAAGTTTGAGAACGCAACAATATGTTCAAGTGATCCGATCTAAGAGAGGGTTTCATGCGTTGAGATTACCTTGGCAACTTGGTCCATGGGAGCGGAAAGTCACTCGCAAACGGTAAGTTTTGCAGCTTTTTGTATTGAGGTTAAGCAGAGGGAGATTTCCGCCACAGCAGGAAATGGGATTTGAGCTTCACCCTCAATGTTCACCTTCAAGTATTCGAGAACATCACTTTCAAGCATGGGGACACTTGACGCGTAAAGTGCAGCTACTTAAAACGATTTCTTTCCTCTGCCAAGTGAGGATACCTTTGTCTTTCCCAAGAGCATGCCCCACAACATTGAAGGCTATATAATGATCGAATTGAAAGCTCTTCTTTCCGGCTTGCATAGTTAGGCTGGGAGTTTGGTAGACTGGGGGATTGATACTTCATACGTGGCTTGATCAATTGAAGCAAGTTCCTCAAAGAGACAATCCAATGCAGCGGCCCGGGCAGATTAGTATTGTAGACAGCAATGTTGAAACTGAACGCCGGTGGATTCATTTAGGTGGAAAAGTCTATTTTTGTAGGCTTGGCAGTCTTGGAATTGGCTATATCCAGCTATAGCCTGAAACTGATCCACTTCATCCACTTTATCCACTTCGAAGTCTAAATCTAGCGGTCCGCTCGATAGTCGATCTCTTGGCGGCGAGCGGTCCGGGGTAAGCTGGGAAGGTGAATGAAAGGCTGACATATAAAAGAGATTCCTAAGGGGAAGTGACAATACTAACCTTCTTAAGTCGTTTTCATCATGGACGCCGATAAAAATCTTGACATTCAACACGATGAAATCGTTCCCAATCCATTAACCTCTGGTCACCCGGTGGTCGACGACTCTGCAGAAATTTTGCAAAGAGCTGGACACATTGAATTCACCATCGAAGAAGACCGTAAAGTATTGCGTAAGATCGACTGGAGAGTTCTCAGTGCGTATTTTTTTGGCTCGGGTAAAGACTAGCTTCTGACACTTCTACGTTTTAGTTCCCATGATGATCATCTACACCCTTGTTCATCTTGACAAGAATGGCGTTAGTTACGGAGCTGTATTTGATTTGCAGACAGACACCGGCTTGGTAGGAACACAGTACGCTTGGCTAACAAGCTGTATCTACTTGGTGAGCCATTGATTCGAGTATGAAGACTGACGCTTATACTAACCTAATCACCTTGTAGGCACAACTAGTGTGGCAGCCGATTTCTTCTTTTGCCCTTGTCCGCCTTCCTCTTGGTAAATGGGTTACTGCAAATGTCCTTCTATGGGGCATCTGTGTGGCATGTATGGGTGCTGCAACAAACTTCAGCAGTTTGCTAGCTTTAAGAACTCTCATGGGCGCTTTCGAAGCAACTGGTAGGTATCATCAAACTCTTGGAGTACTCAACCTGATCTCTCGATAGTATCCCCTGCCTTCATTGCCGTCGTACAGCTCTGGTGGAGACGTCGAGAGCAGACTTACCGGAACACGTTCTGGCTAATGTCCTCTTCTATTGCAAGCATGGTAAGTCATTGATCTGAAGCTAGAAATGCAGGGGAGTTCTGATCGTCTCTCTCAGATTGGTCCACTCGCGGCATTTGGCATCGGCCACATTGAAGTTGGAATCAAGCCCTACCAAGGAATTTTCATCTTCTTGGGGTGTATTACTGTCGTTCTTGCTCCAATCTTGATGTACTTCATGCCAGACGACATCAAAACTGCTAAATTCTTGAACGATCGAGAGAAAGCGATTGCCGTAGAGCGATTAAGGGCTAATAACACTGGCACCAAGACCTCGTGAGTTATTTCTATCAGATACGAATTCAAAGGCTTACTCTATACCAAGGGAATGGAAGTCTTATCAAGTCAAGGAAGCTTTCCTTGATCCGAAGACATGGGGCTGGGGACTGATGCTGATGCTTGCCGCCATCCCGTCTTCTGGTATTGGAGCTTTCGGTGGACTGATTACCAAGGGTTTCGGTTTCAACTCTTTCCAAACTATTCTGTTCCAAATCCCCGTCAGTTTCCTCAACGCCATGGTTCTCTTATCTTCCACTTGGGTTATCAATAGAATCAACTTGAGATTCCCCGTTGTCGCGTGAGTTCCTTTTCGTGCTCTGCCCGAGGCATTCGAACTAACTTTGCAGATAGGTTCCTAGTCCTGCTCCCAATTGCGGGTGCGATTGGGGACCTGTTTATCTCGAGAACCAACCCAAACGCTCTTCTCGGGGCTTATTACATTGTCATGCAATATACTGTCATTCGTAAGTTCTCATAGACCCGATTTCGTGGCGGATTGAAGCTCAAGTCCGAACGTAGAGCCACTTCTTTACTCCTGGGCCAACAGCAACGCTGCAGGAACCACAAAGCAACGTGTTATAGGCGGGCTAATGTTCGTCTGTCAATGTGCTGGTAATACAGCTGGTCCACAAGTATAGTGAGTGGCAAAATACGTGATTGAGGTGATTGATTGTCTGACACGAATCCCAGCTTGACTTCGGAAGCTCCTGTCTACCGCACTGGACTACTCGTTGACATTGGATGTTGGTGTGGCTTGTTTGTTCTTATCATTTGCATGGGATTCTACCTCAGAGTTTTGAACAGAAGACAGGAGAAACGCCGAGAAGCTCTTGGTCGTGTAGCGAAAATCGAAGACACTTCAATCATGACGCTCGAAGCAGCTGCCGTGAGTGAGAAGTGGTCGATGGAGATAAGTCTCACTGACATTTCTGCTCAGGCTTATAACAAAAACCTGGCTACTTTGCAAGAAACAGACGTTAACGCACATGCTTTCGAAGATCAAACTGATTTTGAAAATCCTGATTTCATCTATGTTTTGTAGAAGGAGAGAAAGAAGAGCACATTCTGAATTGTTTATAATTTCCCAAACGCTTCCCCCTCTCTCAACTTATTTATTTGTATATGTTCACTCAAGAATGCAGCGTTACGAATGGAGATAAAAAGTATAGAATTGACGATGAAATGCTGCATTTTAGGCTATTCATTACAAGTGCACTAAGTCTTATGTTCCTCACTCCGCTTTCCAAATTCGACACAAGCCTTCTTCGTCCATGACCAAGGCCATCATATCATTTTGATCCAACTCCATCATCCACTGACCATCATTCAAGTAAGAAGTCGTCCTCTGCTGACCTTTATCGTTGCCAGCCAAGAACACCACAACTTGTCCAGGACCGTCGGGTCTGAAAGGACGAAGATATTCTGCTGGTATATCAACCACTTGTGAGGGGTCTGACAAAGAGATACACATCGAGATCTCGCCTCTCGATTGATCGAGACCAAATTTCTGCCCATCCAAAGCACCTCTCTGGTAATGCAGAGGATTCCTCGTGCCAGGACGAGCAGAAGGACCAACTTCTACAAGAACGTTTCGGAAATCTAAAGCCCAATCCCAAGGTACAGCTAGGAGGCAGTCAGTTTAACGCTGGGCGCAAATAATGTTCACTTACCTTCAGGTCCAGCCATTGCAGAGTTGTTTACTGGAACACCATACGGAGTGGATGCAAACGGTGTAGGAGCGCCAAATGGTGTTGGAGCGCCGAAAGGTGTAGGGCCAGCCCCCGGTGTAGGAGCAGAGAGAGCCATGCCTGGTGTCGGAGCAGAGTAAGGAGTTGGGGCATGATATGGGGTGGGAGCAGAGTAGGGCGTTGGCGCTGCGTAGGTACTGGGACCAGCGGGAGTAGGTGCACTCAACATTCCAGTCAGTGGTCCACCGTAAGGAGTTGGGGCACTCAAAGCAGCTTGACCAAACTGCATATCGTCAGCGGTGGCTTTAAGGAAAATGAACCGTAGACTCACTCTCGATTGAGGTTCACTGTTGACAGAACTGGTCGGTGCTGGTGTACGTCCTCCAGAAGGTCCAGAAGCATAAGGATTTGGCGTTTTACCTCCACCGCCTCCAGCCCAAGCTGGAGTTTTACCGCCATCTCCAAATCCAGGACCTGGTGTCTTGCCACCTCCACCCCATCCCGGAGTTTTACCACCTGATCCAGCCCAACCAGGTGTTCGACCACCTAAACCACCTGCATATGGATTGGGGGTCTTCCCTCCAACCACACCGCCAGAAGCGTAAGGGTTTGGTGTTTGGCCAAATCGACCGGCAGGTGTACGGCCACCAATATTCGAAGGTGTTTGACCACCCTGCAGCAAGAAGGTTAAAATAGTGTTGTTGAAAGTAGAATGAGACAACTTGAACCTACCAATCCCATTCCTTGACCCATAGGAGCGTACGGGTTAACATCATAGCCACCCGCATTGGGAGCTCTATAACCATTACCGGAGCCACCGCCGTAGGAACCTCCTCCACCAGATTCGAGAGGGTAAGTTGAGCCAGTTTTAGGACTTGTTGTCAGTGACGATAGGCGAATATGACCCACTCTTTTCGCTTCAATGAAGACATGTTGATTGTCAAAGTTTTATTGTTCGTTGCCAACTCCACCCTCGCATTCTCACCCATGACATCTTTGATGATACCCATCAATCCTTTACTTGTTCCTTTTATAACCACAACCAGGGTGTTGATCAGTCGAGACTTGTTCGAATTGGTAGCGGGTGGAGGCATTAAACTCGCACCTCCCATAGGCAATTGCTGCTGAAGAGCTGGATTCAGTTTACCCAAATCCCCACCAGCGGCTTTAGGAGTGACTGAAACGAGAGTCGAAGCACGAGCAACGAAAACACCATTGTTTTCGGGAAGTTCTCGATTGTGGAGATATACGAAAAGTGATCGGAAGATGCTGATTACCTCTCCACTTCGGTTCTGTTACGGTCAGGAGTAACTCTCAAGTGTTATACAGACAACGGGAACCGAACTTACATCCCCGTCAACCTCTTTCATAGCGTCACCAACTCTGAAATCATTTTTCATCGAATCGGCCGCCGATGCGAATCTCATGTTGTCGCGACGTAGAGTGACTTGTTGAGGACTGACCAAACGTACTGAACCGTTCTGATCCAAGACTCGTAGCATAGTACCCTCAACCTTGATAATGACCGATGACGTTGTTGTGCTGCGATAGTCAGTATCGTTCATGAGGTCGAATGATGACTAGAAGACTCACTCCAGCATCACCAGATCATGCAGTTCGTATAGCCCCCCTCGAGTGGTTGTTCCTGCTGTATCTGTTGCCTTTCTGACATCGCGTGAGAAAGCTTTGATCTAAGAGAGTAAGTACGAGCCAGAACACAGAAGCTCACCTCTTGCTGTCCTTGATCTGACATCAATGTGACAATATCGCCCTTGATTTCAACGACCATGCCGGAAACGTTTGCGTTTTTTCCACTCAAAACTTTGACATGTTCACCAACCTCGAATCTCTTCCTGACACTGGTGGATGGGAGTTCAACAATCTGCCCGTGGACGTCACCTCCGGTGGCTTTGATGGCTATGGTGTCGGGAGTGACGGTCTCGATTGTTCCGTATATACCAGCCAATTCGCCTTCATAAACTTCAACAGAGTCTCCTGGGAATAAAATAGCTCCGGTTCCAGTCTTGTTGGCATCGGCTAGAGCAGATAGATCAACCTTTGATACTGAAGCATCGTCACCGACGAATCGGGCTATTTCCTCTAAAGTAGGTTGAACGCCCTCCGTGATCACTGCATCACTCTTGATGTCCTTGACACAGAAGCCGTCGACATACTCATCGTTCTCAAAAATAAATGTTCCTTGAGCGGTTTGGCGGATGCTTTGTCTTCCGTAAATCTTTTTAACTTCGTCGTATTGGAAAGGTCTTGAAGGAGGTCGATTCCCCCCACCCAAACCTTTTTTATCTCTTTTCTTGTCCCTCGGGGTCAAATCTATCCTAGGAATATATTTGATGCCCACCACTCCGTTCGTCATTTGATCGACGTCCAAAACTTGTGCAAGGTCTCCCGAATATTTTCCTCTTTTCATTCTGACCCACATTCCAGCTGTGAGATTGATATCCTTCTTCTTCATTTTGAGAAGTGGCGCCATTTCTTCTATAGGCACCAACGTTGGCGCAGAACCACCAACGTAGACACCAATAACACCAGCTACCGCCTGAGCAACGGCTGAAGATTGGCGAGCTTCGACGAATATGAGTCCGGATAACGAGTCGCGGTAGAAAACCGATTGGATATCGATGGGATTAGCAGAGTTCTGAGAGGCAAAACACTTGTGAAAAATGGAAGCGATGATGTGTTTTTCACGACCAGTCTGTGATGTTTAGTGCAATTATACATAGAAATCACTCACTTTCACTCGAACCTGCCAGAGTGTTGGATCATTGACACCAGGCATAAGAAGACGCTGTGGGACAGCATCACTATCTCCATTGTACCTGGCTGCCTGACGACCGTGTCTCTCTTTCAATTGCTGAACGATATCTTCAACACTCTGTTCTTCGTTTCTTCGGACATTACGATCGAGACGTTGATGAGTGTAATCATTTGTTTCAGCTGCTCCGTCGGGTACCTCATCGATGAATCCTGCGACTTAGAAGGTCAGACCTGACCCATAGGAAAGAGCCTACCATCCCCATAGTCGTCTTCCTCGTCCGCCTCCTCTTCATCATCATCTACCTCTGCTTCAACATCAAGGAAACGATTACGATTCTTTTTCTTATTTCTCTTTCGTTTCTGAGAGGTCAGTAGCTAGTCGTGACAAGGCATCTCACCTTTTTGGGGTGGTTTGCTGTGAAAAGTCAGTTCAGAACGGTATAACTCTCTTCACATACAGTCAACATCTTCATCATCTTCATCTTCATCATCCTCGTCCTCGTCTTCATCATCATCGTCTCCATCGACATCTTTTTCCTCGTCTTCATCTTCATCCTCTTGCTCGGCATTTGCTTGAGCCCCATTGGTGTCACCTCCGTCGTCCTCCTGCAAAGAGATCAGTTGAATCCTTTGACCATCCCGAAATATTACGATATCAACGTACGTCGTCGTCCTCTTTGAAAAGGAAATCATGGGAATTTCAGCGATGATTCTTGATAGTTCTAGAAAAGACATTACTCACCATCCGGATCTCTTACTCGTGGCTAGTCACATCGCTTGGTAAGTTACGTTGAGGTAATAAAAGGAGGAGCGACTTACCCTCTTCTTGTTCTTGTTTACGACACGTTGAGGTTCTAGATCATCACGGTCACTCTGATCCGAATCACTCTTAACAGCAGTTGGCGAAGGAGACCTATCGTCGTCTGACATGACCGCTGTATAGAGGAGAGTAGAGGAGAGGAGAAAAGAGTGAGATCAAGCAATAAAGAGGAAAGGGATAATTAATGTAAATGGAAGTGAGTGGTGGTATTTATCAATGAGCAGCAGTCGGTACTCGGATAAATTCAGAATAATCACTAAAAATAAATAATCTGTCTTCTGCTGCAGTTGACTACCACAATTTCTGTCACTAGAATGCATGCTTCATGATAATATGGATGGATTTAATCAATTGATTGAATTAAATCTGCCTGGATTGGCTTGATATATATTTACAAGTGTATGGTCAAAATGAAGAAATTAAAATATGTACAATGCTTTGGTCTCCAACCCTTGCCCAGCTTCTTCCTTCTGACCTCCTCGAATCTAACTGGAGTCTGATGTCCATCATTGAGTTTCGTCACTGCCCAGATGGGTTAGAGCAATTCGCCTTTTCTTCTTTGGAGCTTCATTTTCTTCACCCGATCCCGTGTTTCGTTTGGAAGCTAAACTCTCAGAATCACCTAGACCTAAACCAGTGATCGAAGATTCTGATTCGGTCTCTACAGGTCGACTAAAGCTGAAAGAGTCGCTCTCTTCCCCCGGAGTTGGAAGTACTGGATCACTAGATGAAGTGGTGCTGCTTGGAGGATGAGGGAAACTGTGAGATGACGAAAATATTGGATGTCCAAGAGAAGAGGGTCCAGTTGCAGCGATACTCGATGAAGTTGAACTCTCCCTTTCTGATCTCGGTGGAGCTGGCGATTGACGCAGCGAGATTGCTGGGGAATGGGGAATTGGAGTTGGTGTATTGGAAGGATGATTTTGAGTGTGAGACGCGACATTCGACAGTTGTCGATGAAATTGTTGAATGGGATGAACAGTGCCCAGTTCAGCCATGTCAAATACAACAATCGAACAGTATCCGTCTGCACTGGAAAGCATCATGACTTGTCCATCGGGAGACCTAGAATATCAGCGTGGACGACGGATTCAACTTACCAAGCGACGTCTGTAAATCCAGCATAATGAAGACCTCTGAAAATCGCTATGGGACCAGCTTGTTGAGTGTCATATAAAAGGACAGAATCCTGACAAGCCACAGCATATAGAAGCCTATACGGGAGTGCGAAAACTGATCCTAAACCTTTCTCTTTCTCCTTCTCCTTTTCTTTTTCTTTTTCATCCTTTGTTGTTGGTGGAGGTGGAGGAGGCATCGAAAGAGATACATTCACAGGACCATCGCTACGGTCGAGTACGATCTGCTTTGGTTCTTGGCTTGTAGCGGAGACACCAGATCGTAAATCATAAAATATAGGGGAGAAACGAATCGCGACAGCAGCAGTTTTGTGGCCAGGTAAATGAGCGATGGGCGCTCTGGAGAGATTGGCTCGAGAGTAGATGAAGACAGTTGGACGATTTTCCAAAGGTTTCGGTCGAGGTATAGAAGATTCTCCACCATCGTGTGAAAGACTACGAGCTGTCAACAACGGTGAACCACGGAATATCTGGTCCTCTATCTGGCCAGCTGGTGTTAATAGCAAACTGCCATCAGGCGAGAAGGTAAGTCGACGGAAGAACCTTGTCATTCCCTCTTCACCGTAGAGCCTTTGCATGATGGCTTGACTAGTGGGTGGTGGAGCTCGAATTGCGGGTAACGGTGGAATGGGGGATGGAGAGCGTCCACGTCCAGGGAAATTTGATGCACTAAGAGCTGGTGATCCAGCAGCTTGAGAACCAGAGAACGATGATCTTCTTGAACCGGGTTTGTTGGACGTCGAAGGAGGATTCATGGTGGGTGGTTGAGGTGTCGAAGGAACTGAAGTACTTGGCGTCAAGGGAGGAGCAGCATGACTTTGATGAGCAGGCTCCATTTCTGAAGCCGTGGTGATGACAGAACCTGCGTCGGAAGTCGTCGACCCTCGGCGAACCATGTTTGGTCTTGAAGTAGACGGGAAAGATGGAGTACGAGAATGTCTAATCTCCATACGTGTCGCTCGAGAGATTGGATGGACGTCAGGTATCCCGTTTCGGTAGGCGAAGGTATTGACATGAACAGATCTACGAAAATCAGCTTAGTCGAGGATCGTCACTGACCTATCGCTGCTCTGTGTGGCAATGTATTCATTCAAAGGATCCCAAGAAACACCTTGAACATTGTGAGTGTGTTCACGTAGAGCGAAAACACATTCGCCTGTAATCAGTAAAGTTTTCTTACTTGAAACTCACCTGTCGAAGCCTTCCATATGGTAGCTGTGTTATCGGTGGAACCTGCAATGAACCATTCTCCATCAGGCGACCAAGCAAGATCGTAAACGTGCTTGGTAGTAACCCTTGGAACATCAGTACGTGTTTTGTAAATGGAAGAAGGTCGGGCTCACTGTAACATTTTCTGCAGTCGCCAATGCTCTTTATCTGGAACCTCCTCCGGTTGTTCTCCAAAATTTGAGACTGCTTTGTCGGAGGGGACCCATAAGATCACGTTTCCATCTAAGATACAAGTGAATACATGATCATAAGTATGAACTTACCATCTCCTGCTGAAGCCAGAGTTTGACCGTTGGGACTGAAACGAACAACGTTGACGGCAGCAGTATGTTTCGAAAGAGTAGTCAAATATTCCGCACGAGGTGGATGAACAGTAACGTCTTGTCCAGAGGTAGAGGATGACGAGGATGATGATGAAGGAATGTTGGGATGAATCATCCATAACTTGTGAGGGTTAGTTCATCATTTCAACCACGTAAGTGACTATTATTACATACTCGAACTTTTGAATCTCCACCACAAGTAGCTAAACGGTATTGTCGTCCACCAGCAATGACCGAACCTTTTTCTTTCTCCTTTTCTTTTTCTTTATCTCTCTCGTCCTCATCAGTACTTGAAGGAAGGAGACGCTTGAGCTGAGCAGTTGAGACCGATTGAAAATCGCAAGAATAAACCGCTTGGGTTTCATGCCAACTATTCATCAGAGTACGTGGTCAGCTCGACCAGAAAGTATTTTGGCCAACTCACGATATCTCCAAGACTTTAGGCCGCATCCTGTTCTACTCTAAATTATTATAGGAAATCGTTGAGATCAAGAATACAGAATTGGAGAGGATACAGTATCCGGGATGAATTTATCAGATTCTAAATAAGGTTGAGGCTGACTGAAAACTGATAAGGTGAGATGAGGAATGGAAAGTAAGGAGTGTCTGATTAATAAAAGGTTGGTGAAGGTCCCTGGACGAGGATGATATTGAAAGGAGAGCAGCTATGTATGTATCAAGTTAAGATGTTGGATTGACGAATTGGGGGTGAGTGGGTGGAGATGAGACTTGACCAAAATGTCATAAACCACAGGAATCCAATTATTTCTGAGTGTGTGTTGGCAGTGGCCAGTAGGAGGGGTAGAAGGATGAGGATGGGATGAGAATGAATGAGAGCAGACGTCGACGTGAAGGTAGAGGTAGCAGATACAGTAATAATATGAATGGGTCAGGACTGGATGGATGGAGGGTGATTGGTTGATTTAATTTACTAATAGTGGTTACTAAATTGTTACTAATGGTTCTAATGAAATCTCGTTACGACTTTACAACTTTACTTAGGGAGTAATACTTTCAGCTACAATTACTAATAAAAGGTATTCCTAATGACTAATTAATGATTGGTTCCGCTAATGCTAATGCGAATCACTTTGACGCGTCTCCTAAGTAAGTGCTTACAGTCCAGTCAACTTGATTTGACCCACCCGCGACTGTTTTCATTTCAAGTCCATGTTTACTAAATACTTAATTATTTAATTGTCGTTACTTGACTTCATTCACATTATTATCATATTTCAGTGACACCACAACTTGATTATAACCCATCTTCATCTCTCACTTGACTCAATATCACTAGCATGACATCCCAAGAACAACTTCAAGAAGAAGATGATGCATTCGAAATCATGGCTCCATTGCTGGTGGCAAAGCTTCAAGTAAGTGTTTTCGGTTGTTTGACATCAACATGCACACACTCTCTCTATCATACGCTGACCTTCTTAAACTGTTTATCAGGAGTGCGGAATCTCAGCTCAAGATACCAAGAAATTGACGGAAGCAGGATTCTTCACCGTTGAAAGTATAGCTTTTACACCTAAGAAACACTTGTGTACGATCAAGGGTATCAGTGAACAAAAAGCAGAAAAGATTTTACAGGAAGGTGCGTGATTGAGTTGCATGATATCATCTTGAGAGAAACTGATCCTGTTTCTCATCTCAGCATGTAAACTGGTTCCAATGGGATTCACAACCGCAACTGAAATTCATTCTCGTCGATCTGAACTTGTCCATATCACAACTGGTTCTACAGGAATCGACACCATTCTGGGTGGTGGTATAGAAACTGGAGCTATTACGGAGTTATATGGTCAGTCACATTATACTTGAGGGCAGTGGGATAATGCTAATAATATGTTTAGGAGAATTTAGAACTGGTAAATCACAAATCTGTCATACCTTGGCTGTCACTTGTCAGGTAAGCTTAGCTTTTCGTCCACTCAACTGACAGGAAGCTACCTGTTAGCATGGGTGGTGGGGAAGGCAAATGTCTTTACATCGATACCGAGGGAACTTTCCGTCCTGTCAGAATGTTGGCGGTCGCAGAACGATTTGGATTGGACGGGGAATCAGTTCTTGACAACATCGCTTATGCTCGTGCTTATAACGCTGATCATCAACTTCAACTTTTGGTCCAAGCCAGTGCGATGATGGCGGAGTCAAGGTAAGAGAGGTACAAATTGAGGCAACTAACGTGTTCAGATTCTCTTTACTAATCGTCGACTCGTGTACATCTCTTTATCGAACGGATTTCTCGGGTAGAGGAGAGCTCTCCGCAAGACAAACTCATTTAGCAAAATTCTTGAGAACGTTGATGAGATTGGCAGATGAGGTGAGTTTACGCGACACATCGAAGGGTCATAAATTAATCTCATCCTTGCTCAGTTCGGTGTCGCTGTTGTAGTCACCAATCAAGTAGTTGCTCAAGTTGATGGTGGTCAATTCGCCCAGGCTGATGCAAAGAAACCTATGTGAGTAGAGTTTCGATCTAGCTTCTATTTAACTGACACGTAACAGCGGAGGTAACATCATGGCTCACGCATCGACAACACGTCTTTCGTTAAGGAAAGGTCGAGGTAGCACGAGAGTCTGTAAAATCATTGACAGTCCATGTTTACCAGAGGCTGAGGCAATTTTCTCCATCAAGTATGTTGGGATTACTTCCGTGTTGTACCTGACTTGACTGACCCAATCGCAGCTCAAACGGTATAGGTGAACCAGAGGAAATGAAAATGGATGGGTGATGATGATAATAGAAGATGAATATGGTATGGCTATAGCTGTTACTAAAGTTTCATTTCTCTATTCTCTGTACTCTGTCTATGTATGATTGTTGTAGGATAGGATGGAGGGATTACTTGTATCAGCCAGACAGCATTGCAGTAAGTAATCCGCCACATTAGAATCGAGGAAGGGGAAAGATAAGTAGGTCGTTGGCATCACCATCAAGACGCGCTTTTATGGCTTTCAGCTTCATTTAAATCTTTTCGTTCCTTTAGTTTTTCATTAATTACTTTATCATTCAATTCGTATATCAGCTTACCTTGGCATCATATCGTATAGGTGATCATCACACTATCTCAACTCGCCAATCTTGAATCAAGTTTATCCTTGCCCCATCTGCACACTCGCTTCACCGTCTTACTTTTCTGTTGTCGACTTGTTCCGCCCCTTGGCTTCTAGTCGTCTGTGAAAGCGATGGCGCCCATACCATTTCATCGTAGAATACCTTCTGCAGGTCTTTTACTGGTTGGTGTTCTAGTGGGATTGCTTTTTGCATCTGTAAGTCTGTCAATTTGACACTGCATCAAAAGCTAAAACTGTTTTCTTTTTCCTATCTCTTAGGTGGTAAGAAGAGGAGATGTAAGTGAAGCTCACCAGATTATACGCGTAATAGTCACTGACATCTTGAGTAGTCTTCACAAGAATCTTGGAGAGGATCAGGATCTAAATCTATTCGCCCCAATCCAATCTCAGGATCACGACTTCAACGTTCTCAGATAACCTTACCTTCTCTACAACAACGATTGCATATTCTTCAACTACTCGGTACCCTATCAGCTCATCACACGAAAGAATGTACACGCGCACCTCAAGATTTATATGCTGAACAAGTGCACGAAAGATACGCCCCCTTGATAGGTCATAAAAAATCTTGGTCGAATTCTGGATCTTGGTTAGCCCGTTTAATGGGTGGAAGTAAAGATGCCAAACAACTTCAACTATCATCAGCGTCTTCGACATCACACCGAAGAGATAACATCAAAAGAGATCTACAAGCTCGAGAACACAAATATTTCTTCGCCATCAATTTATACAACTCATTCGATGTTATTCCAGATCTTTTCGCGACACTTTTCAGAACAGCATCCGTGCTTGGATATCACAACGTCTTCGTTTCTATATACGAAAATGGTTCCAGTGATCAAACAAAAGCTTTACTTAGAATATTCGACGCTTTAGCCCGTACAGTCGGTTTAAGAGTCATCATCAGAACGTCAATGAGAACCAGAGGTCAATTCAATCATCGTATCGAATATCTTGCAGAAGTTCGTAACGCCGCCATGGTACCTTTACACGAATTGCGTGATAACGAGAATGAAGTTTTCGATTCTATCGTCTTCATGAATGATATTCTGCCATGTGTTGACGATTTACTGGAGTTGATTTGGCAAAGTCGAAGACAGAATGCAGGTATCACATGCGCTGCTGATTACATGTACCACGATGACATTGTAAGCACATACTTTCCTCTTATTGGCTTATTTGGGACTCCCACTGATTTTTCGTTCAGGGTGCTCCCGTCTTCTATGATAAGTATGTGACTGGTCCATGTCGAGATGGCAAAGATGCTGACTGTTCTTCAGCTGGGTCGCACGAGATATCAACGGTACAGCATTGGAGAACGCCCCCTTCGAACAGGTATTCCATCATGTTGAGTCCAATCATCGATTCCAGCGTCATTTGCCTATCCAAGGTACGTATTTGATTATTCGAATTGCTGATCCCGTCTCAAAGTTCAATCTTGTTGGAACGGTGTTGCTATTCTTGATCCTGCTCCATTCTATGCCCCTCCGCACGTCAAATTCCGCATGGCTAGATTGCCCGATGGAGAGTGTTCTGCTAGTGAATGTAGTTTGATTTGTAGTACGTTTATGTTTTCAAACCTGTTGGCTGTGCTGTTTGCTAATGTCTATTCACAGATGACTACTGGAACTCTGGTTATGGAAGAATTATCATGATTCCCCGAGTCAAGCTAGCCTATGACAAGGTGAGTAGATTTCAATCTCTTCACAGAATCTTGTTATATGATATCTGATGAATATTTGCAGCGAGTCTACGACATTATTCACCCTGATCGTCGAAACTTGACTGCTATCCGTGGTTATAAACGTATCGGAGGTCTTCCAGATGACCCACATACTGATCCTCAAGATCGAAGTTGGTTCGGACCCCATGATCGATTGTTCACTGAGGAAGAAGATGAAGAAGTTCCTTTCATTCCTGGACCTGAATACGGTGAGTGATTTGTTTCTCTCATGTTGGATATCATCTAATGATCATTCACAGTTTGGTGTTGGGGTTGGGATGGTGCTGGTGATCTAGACGGACCCGATGTCGATCCAATTTGGGAACACATGCCTAACAAATCTTTCTCGCCTGATTCCATCATTGTGAAACATCACAGAAACATGCCAGGGTGGTAGGAGGACTCAGAAATGACCTGATATTTAAGGATATGTCTCGAATATCCATCTTTTTCTTACCACACTTACCCTTCATGCCTGCTAGACGATCTAGTACAAATATATTACCCATTTCCGGTCTTCCATATAGGATAGCTGTGTATACCATAGCGAACATTGATAGATGCATAAAAATGCCTGAAAATGATTCCATTACTTGTCAATATAGATGTACATGAACTACTGTTGAGCCTGAGCGGATTCTTCAACCGAGTCTTTAGGCCAACCCCAAAACCTCCTATCCCTTCCTAATTCCCTTTCATTTCTTGGTAAAACATCTAACTTATCAGAAACGATCCCAATGTACTGCTTCAGTTGTCTTGGTCTCTTCACTGGAGGTAGAGGTGTTGCGTCATTCAGCAATGGTTGAGAACTTCTTGCGAAAGTAGGTGAAAGGTGAGGATAAGGTAGAGGATGAGAATAAAATTTGACGTAACCAGGTTGAAGAGCGAATAAAGTGTTATCTTTTCCTTGACCAACGTGTTGACCAGGATGAAATTCCGTTCCTCGTTGTCTAACAATAATTTGTCCAGGTAAAACGTATTGGTCTGAAGAGATTCAAAAAAGATTTTAGTATACTTCTGGGATGAAACAGTGATCAAAAAAACCAACCGGTAAATTTCTTAACACCTAAACGTCTTCCCGCAGATTCTCTACCATTTTTGGAAGATCCACCACCTCTTTTCGTTGCTGTACGTATTTGTAGTTGAAAAGCTGATGGAAGAGAAAACGAAGTCAGCTTGAAATTCATACATGAAAGGAAGCGAGAAACGAACTTGAAGGACCTGCAAAAAGCTGTTGACGAATGTCGCTTGTTATGGAAGTTGATGCCAATGCTTTGGAACGTGATAATATTTGGCCAAACATTGTTGTTGTAGTCTGGATATACAATTTAATTGAAGTCAAAGAGAGGAAAAAAACACATCAGCAAACTAGAAATTCAGTAGATTATTTCGAGATCAGTTTATTTAGTCCCCCGCGTTTAAAGTGGTGTGGTGTTCACCTCCACTTTCAGTGCCAGTAGAGAGGACATTGAACAGCATCTCAACTCAAGAAACAGCAACAACGACAACAGTACACAACTTGCCAACAACATGGATGAAGATCTCAGAGCTATGAGCTTAGATGTCTTACCTCGTCCTCAGCTTTTGAGACTGGATAAGATGTTTCAAAGAGCTCAGCAATGGAAAACCTCACTCCCCTCGGCTAGTGTGAGAGCACCAAGTCCACCGAGAAAGACTGTCATCTATCCGCTGCCTCAAAACTTGTCGGATCAATTTGAAGGTGTATCTCCTCTAGCAGATCTGTTCAATTATCCCGAGCTGGTGCCTCATGTACTGCAACATTTCGATAGACCGAAGGAGTTGGCTGTTCTTGCCAGGGTTAACCGCGAGTTCAACGAAATCGCAACCAAGAAGCTGTATTCTAATATTTGGGTGAGACCTTGTACGTAGTTCTCAGGATAGCAATTTTATTCTTGACTGATCGTATCCTCAGGGGAAAACTCGAGTCATTCAAAGGTGAATAAGTGAGGTAGACATCCACTAATCTACCCAGATTGTTTTACTGTTCGAAACGTTGCACCAGAACCCCGCATTGTGTAATTTGGTAAAACGACTAGGTATGCTATATTGTGTTATATGAGAATCTTCCTCGTGTACTCGCTCATGCTTCGTACAGACGTCAGATTTTACCCTCTCGGAGCTACTGGTGGAGACCGGTTCGAATTAGACGACCACGTCTTGAAAGGTGTACAATCGATGGGTAATCTAGAATATTTGGTTTGGACGGTGAGTCTCTCACGAAAATCCGTACCTGTCATTGACCCACAGATAGAGAGATACTTCGTTGAATCCGGAAATTTTTGAGGCCTTCTCTAAGCTTCCAAAATTACGTTCTATGGAAATCACCGGACATTCTCGAAGGTTTTTTGACCCTTCTCTAATCGGCGACATGAAAAGCTTGATGGATCTACGTATCATGATGCCAGATCAAGAATTTGTAGGGAGTCTAGTCCAAATGGTGAAGCAACTTGATGAGAGAGAGATAGGTGGCTTGAGAAGCTTAGGATTGATCTGTCTTGTAAGGCATGGAAAATTCAAATAGCATATGTTTCACGCTGATTTCGCTATCTCCAGAGCTCGCCATTGATCGACAACGCTTTGCTGAAGACAATTGCTCCCTCCTTGCGTAAACTGAAGGCGGTCACCATGTGGGGTTGTACGCGGGTCACAAAGGAGGCAGTTCTCAATATTTTCCGAAAGGCAGAAGACCTCGAAGAAATTAACATTGACGCTCTACCTCACTCTGTAAGCTACTCTTGCATGTCAATTTCGCTAACGTCAATCAAAGAAAATGCTCGACCTGTCCGACGGTCCAGATTTACCATCCCTCAACACGTTTTCCATGAGCTTCGTGGCTCCAGGATCGAATCCCTTAAGTCCACGAGATCTCCCCATTTTACCGCCGACTACGAGTCTCAAATCTCTTCAATTGACTCTGTCTTCGAATCGACGATTTCTTACAACGGACGGTATAGAATTACTGAATAATCAAGTTGATTTCAGAAACCTCCGTCGGTTGTCTTTGCTGAATCTTGTAATTGGACCGGAGACCTTGAATTGGATTGTGAGAAAGATCCCTTTGTTAGAGGAACTGTACATCAGTGTGAATGGGAAATCAACGATCTTAGATAGTGAACTGAAAAACTCAAGCCTTCGAGTTTGTCACATTAATGCTCCTCCGGAATGGGGTCCGACAATTGATGATTTGACTTCATTAGCCAAATCCATCCCTACTCTTCAAGAAATTGGATCTGAAAATCGTGTGTACGAGATTTCAAGACGATATGAAGGTGATCAGCATACTGTTGAGTTGAATCGGTGGTCAAAGACAACCACACCTGGTTATTTCTTGATCTGGCGTGGATAAGCACAAGGATCAGATAGTGTACAGTATGTCCCGCTTATGCTGTTGTGTAATCTTGTTAGTCAGAAGGGGCATTTTATTTACATAGAATATAGACAAATATAATCATATGAAACATTATCTGTAAATCCATGATTTCTATACTCCAAGCATGCGTGATGCAAGCATTTATTCGTCATCCTGATCCATAGCATCATCAGCGTCTCCATTTTCTTCCACAGCAGCATCCTCTTCTCCATCCTCATCAGCATCTGAATCATCAGAGTCTGATGGCTCGTATAATCCAGCAGTAGCTGAAGCCCGTTGCGCGGCCCAATTTTGAGCAGCTTGGAAAAATTTGAAAGTTGTTGGATTGGCGTCCCTTTCGTCGTCCGCAAAGACAAGATCCCAGTCTAAGGAATTGTTAGTTACCTGTATGAGGATATTCAGATGGGACTCGCATTCTTCCAAGGCTCCACTGCCATCTTCGGCTTTGCGCCACTTCTTCCTTGTTGTTGGCATCATCTCTTTCACCTTGGCCATATCTTCATCCGTGCCATGCTGTTCTTCGAATGTTTTCCATGCCTCCAATAGTACCGCACGCTAGTTGATGTCAGTCATACTGTGGTATTGATCCCTGAACACTTACGTCTTCCTTCTCGCCACGAGCACGAAGATCTTTATATCCACGTTCGAAGACGGCACGAGCCATATCAGCATCACCAGCTTCTCCTTCGATCTCGTTTCCATCTTCGTCTTCTCCGCCTCCAAGTGTAGCAATTTCCATGAGAGCATAGGAAATGTAGACTTTGACATGAGCTGTTCGCTCCAGGAGTCGCTCGTATAAATGACGAGCACGTTCTCGCTCTCCTTCCCCGGCTTCAAAGTCGATGTAAGCCTGTCAAATGTTAGTGGTGATTTCGCTTTTCAATTGAAATTTCTCACCTTCCAGACGATCTCTGGCATATCCAAAGCTTGATTGACAGCAAGTTCGAAAATGGCTCGGACACGCTCGAAATCTTCCACCGCACTTTCGACTTGCGTCCATTGTATCCACGCTGAACTCAGAGATGGGTCGTACTGAAGGTTGGTTAGCGTAAGATAAACTCATCTAATACGAGACACAACATACTGTTAAGAATTTCTCGTACAATGTCCGTACTCGGTCGAATTCTCTCAATCGCATTTCCAATTCGATATACCCAGAGAACAATTTGGGTTTTGGACACATTCCGATACCAGCCCCCAAGACTTTACGGGCAGCAGTCACATCCAATCGTCGAATTTCGAAGTAAGCATAAGCCAACCATAGCTATTCAATAGGTTAGTTATTGTCCTGAGAAATGAGATCTAGAACAAACCTTGGCAAAAGTGAATTGTCTGTGAGGTACAAGTTTGATCGCAGCTTTGTAGACATCCCTTGCCCTCTCGAAATCCTTGGTGTCGATTTCCTCAAATGCAGCGTACTGTAACCATACTAGAGGTATTGAGTCAATTTTGTTTTCCATAGATTGTTATGACTCACAATACTGTTTTCAAAAAAGATGAGTTAGGTCAGTAGAAGTCATCAGAATATCGTTTCACGTACTATATATCTCCTCCAAAATCTGAAAAGAAGGTCAGCTATGCAAGATAGAGATTTGTAGAAATTCACCTTTTCTCAGAAGCAGGGGGGACGTTTGCAACTGCCCTCTCGTAAACTTCTCTCACCCTCGTGGGTTCAACATCCTCCCCATCTTCCTTGTCTGCTCTATATGCGTCCTCTTCCAAACGAGCCAAAGAAAACCAGGCATCGTAATTCGTCCCGTCATAAGCCAATTCCTCCTCATACTGAATTCTTCTTTTCCCTAACACAGTCAACTCAACTCCGGCACGATCACCATCTGCGAAGTGAGTTAGTTTTAGGTAATGATTCAAGTACGGAATACTTACGTTGCTTTTCGAACTTTGTGTAAGCAGCATATACTATTAAGGTTTAGTAATATCCCATTGTAAACAAAGAGATAGCAACTTACAGCTAGCAGACTTAGATCGTGGGAGACGGGCCAAAGCAAACTTAAAACGTCAGCCAAATCCGTGTTCTACACATTCCGCAGCTGCTCACTTTGTAGATTACACGAGCACGATCGAACTCCTTCAACCTAGTTTCCATCCTGGCAAACGCAGAGAAAACAGCTTGGGCTTTTTCAACTTGCTCCTCTTCATCACCGAAAAACTCCAAAGCAGTTTGGAAAACCTCCCTTGCTTTGTCTGTCCACCTATCAGTCATTGCACATGAGAGTCACCATCAACACATACCAGGTTTACTCCGTTCCTCCTCAAATTTAGCCCATAAAACCCAGTTCTTAGGTATAGGTCTCGTTCCTATCCATCTTTCATAAATATCAGACGCTCTGTCCAACTCGTTATATCTCTCCTCGAGTTTGATGTAACTTTGCCATGCTTTGTCGTTAGGTTCCCAAGCCATCCATCTCTCAAAGACTTGACGAGCACCTGGGACGTTCAGAAGTAGTTCTTCAAGATAGACGTATTTGTACCAAAGCTAGCGATGAGATAAGTTGCCATTCACTGACAATACTCGTGAGCAACTTACAGGATCAACTCTGGGTAAAGTTGTTACAGCTCTGTCAAAAAGATTTCTGGCATGTTGAATATTTCGAGCTTTCAGTTCCATATCGGTGTACTTGAGCTACACAGAGGATAAACGACCGTCTTCTCCAAACATGAAAGATGACTTACCCATAGTTCAGTAGATCTTGGATCGACATCTAAGGCTCTCTCGAAAACCGAACGAGCTCTACGATATTTTCAATATTTCATCGAAAACAACATAAGTAGCAACATACCTCTCAAATTGATTTTGACTCGACTCCCAAAGAGCATACTTAATCCAAGCTGGAGTACAGGTCAGTATCAACAGGAAAGATGAGAAAATAATGGAACCACTCTACTCACCTCGTATACTATCTCTTGAATATCTAATTCTCCCTTCAAACTCATTTCTCATACGACCTTGAAATTCAGACAACTCCTCAATATCCTGGACTCTTTGCTTAGGAGCTTTGAAAGTTGGTTCTTGTCTTTCTTGAGCTTCTCTGAGAAGTTGCTCTGCCGTGATCTAAAACAAGAAAATTAGGATTGCTGCCCACCAAAGTTGAAATTGAATAGCCTTTCACTCACTTGGATGGCGGCGGGAGCCCGGTTTTTAACCCGTGGAGCACGGTCTCTTGGGTCTCTCTTTGACATGTTGCCTGGATGTGATTTGAGAGAAGAGTAGAGAAGAGAAGATGAAAGATGACAGAAGAAAGTGTAAGTAGATTAGACTATTCAAGGTCAATTACTTAGATGCTGTCAATAATCTATAAATCGCCACTTTGCGGTATTTCGGCGTTATTCAACGAAGAGTGGCATTCGTAGCTATCATTTGCATGCATTCTCATTCCCATTCATTCTCATTCATTCTCTCATCTCAGTGTTATCAAGATTTGCTATATTCGTTTAAGATCCAATTACAAAGGGAAATCTTCTGTAACGTCATAGAACTCTTTGGCATATCTTTGTTGGATCTGGAGGCTGGTCTCGGTCTATGAACCTCGTTAGAAAATGCAGTGTAACGTACTTGACTTGACTCACCTCTGTCGCCGGCATACCACGAATAACAAGGTATTTTCTTCCCGCTGATAGTAGAGATGAGTCAGTTACAGTGAAAAAAAATCTCTGTTTGTACTAACCCATCAAGGCTGCATCAACTTCCCCGCTTAACGAGGAAGTTTTTGCGCCAAAGGCGGCTCCTCCTGCTTCTTGAAGAACACAGATTCCGGCCTGCATCGAGTTAGAGCTCATAGCGTCGATGGTAGTTCATGAAGAACTTACACAAACATCCCAAGGCCAACACTAAACATGGCAGGGGATGAGCTACAATTATACGGGTAATCTCTCAATGACTCACGCCAACTTCCCAATACATGTCCAAACCGCCACTGGCAACGAAGGCAATGTTGATAGCAGCACTTCCTGTACTTCGTAAAGCATGAGCCATCTTACCACCTTGATCTTTGGATGCGAGGAGGGTAGTCCAAGATTTCATCTTGCTAGGGAAATGGGGTGGAGAACGTTCTGAGCCGGACTCGATTCCGATTCTGCAAAGTATGAGCAGTTGAGCTCATAGTATACTATGTCGATGCACGACTCACAAGGCTTGACCCAACGATACCAAAGGCTTAGCTTTGCCAGTTAGCGGTAAACGTTGTTTTTGGTTTAAGAACGCTCCACGTCCCTTTGCAGCAGAGTACTACAGAGAATGAGCTATCAGCCTTCTATGGAGATTCAATTGTAGCCCGATTACTCACAAGCTGATCCAAGAAAGGGTTGTAAATGACACCGACAACAGGTTTCCCACCAACGGCAAGACCGATAGAGGTGCAAACCATTGGGAAACCGTGAACCTGTTCGAGTGTGAGTTACTTTTATCAAAATTTGATGCAGACAGCGTACAAAGTTAGTAGTACCGTCAATGGGACTTGTACATCATTCAGCACAGAACTCAAGTATGTCGATAATTTCCAAACTACTCACTCGACTTTAAAATGTCAGTGTCCATGTCAGGAGTTAAGAGTGAAGCACGATTTAAACGCTCACCTATCCATGTTGGAGCATCAGTGATCTTTTGACCAGTGTAAGATTCTTCTCCGATACTAACAACAGATCAGATAGATTCATGATTACTAGACAAGAACTTACAATTCATGTTCCGGATAAGCAGTCGATATTTGTTTGATGAGGAAATCTTCGACAGCTTTGTCTACTTCAGTAACAAGCTACAGGCGAGCAGGAGTATTAGCAAACGTTGTTAAACTGACAGCACAGTAGAGGACTTACATCGACGCTATTCACTTTCTCCTTCTCAGCTGCAGCCTCAGAAGCTAATCGTTTAGCTTGACCAGTACGAATCATTTCACCTGCCTGTTGGTAGAGAACAATCAGCTCCACGTTTTGGATTTCATGTATAAGAAACCAACTCACTTCGAGAGCGATCTTGATAGCGAAAGCTAGGATAGAGTCTAGGTCTAATTCTGCTGACATGGTATTTATTGTTTGCTGTCTGGATGATTATTTAAACAGATGAAAGAAGATCAAGGTGGGTTGTGATGCGGTGTAGGGAAGGGATTGAGCTGTGACGTTGAGTGGTTGCCGGTTGTATCGGCAACACAATCTTATCAACTTAAATGATCCCCTCATTTTACTATATTTTCAAAGTCAAATTTAAAGTTGAGTTGTCATACCCAATTAATCAACTCATCTACCCAACAGCGACAACAACACCATGTCATCATCACAAGCATCGACCTCAAAAGCACATCGTATAGGAGCCCTCCTCTTCTGTCCAGCTTGTGGAACATTACTAGACCTACCGACGGATGATCAAGATGAAATAGCTTGTCATCAATGTGGTCGTCTAGAACCTGCTTCATGTAAGTGATGATGGTCAGTTCAAAATACTATTCATTGACCATTCAACATTCAGCATACGAAAATCTAGCTACCAAAACATACTCTAATCCAGCTGCTTTCCCTTCAGTCTTACGTTCGAGACGAGCGTTAGTTCAGAATAAAGTTTCAGATGGTGAAGCTGCAAAAGGTAGAGATCCGATTGTAAGTCATCTTTCTACCTAGTCTTGTTTTTCTATGATGTTAACCACACTTTATACCTCATAGGTCCAAGATAAATGTCAAAAATGTGGTCATATCGGTCTGAGTTATAAGGAGATGCAATTACGTTCTGCCGATGAAGGAAGTACGATCTTCTACAAGGTGAGTCTGACGGTCCTTTTTATCCTCTTAATCCATACTGACAAGATTCCAGTGTTTGAATTGTGGAGATCAAACCTCGACGAATAACTAAGGGGTCGAAGATATCTGTATTATATGCATGTAGTAACAAAAACTCGCTTAAGTTGTGCAAGGTGCGGTCACTTTGGCAGGCGACGGTTGCCATGAGTTAGCTCTAGACACCTCTAGAGACAGCTCAAGCTGCTGGGGAACATAATAATCGCTTGGATGCAGAATCCAATTGAGATTTCAGTTGAGGGCAATTGTCGTCGTTAGTATTGCATGTGAACAGTACAAAAGGTATCAACAAGGGAATCAAATGAAAATAAGGTATTTCGCTCCACCATAAAATCTTTATCCGTGTATTCGATGACGTTCCAAAAGACAAACAGGAAGGATTCTTTTCCAAAAGATCAAACTACTTTTTTCCAAACAAGCCTCCTTTAGATTTAGCAACTGTCGGAGCTGGAGGTAGAGCTGCAATAGGCTCCATTCCACTTCCAGGTTTGAATTGAGCACTGACTTGGGCATGAGAAGCTCCTTCTGCATTGACGATTGCGGGGTTGATAGCTGAAACCCCTCTTCTTTGTTGAGCCAAAAATTCTTGACCCCTGATAGCCAAGAAATTTTCTAATCTGAAACATAAACAATGTCAGGTTGGGTTTGACACGAACAACAACAGAAAGTACGTACAAATGAGCATTCCTTGAATTCGCTTTCCAAGCTGCTAAAGCAACATCACCGACGATGGGTACCAACCCAATACCAGCCGAGATGGCGTTATTGAACAACATCTTGTGATACAACGCATCACTGATTTCAAGTTTCTTGGAAGGTCTGACAACAAGTGTATAATTTAAAGTTGCGTCGATAATATCACCGGCTCCTGGTATGATACCTAAGTTGTTATTCACAGTCAGCTCTCAAGTCCTTCAACAGTCAAACGTTAGAACTCACCAATCCAAAATGTCCATCCTACTCTAAACCCACATAGATTCATACCTTTATCAAGGTAATGAGCTCTTTTCCTAATCTTTCTCAAAGCTTTTTCATCTCTTTTGGATAAACCTTCAGGTACAGGTCTCTGAAAATTAGATAAGTCAGTTTGAATAACATTGGTGCAACGAAATTTGAAAATTGAACTTACCTTGACCTTTTTCGTTTTCCCTTTAGCATCAACTACCTCTTCATAATGAGGATCGGCAGGTGTATATTGTTGAGCTTGGTTGGAGAGGATTTTCTGCAAAAAAGAATACGGTCAGAATTGGTAGTCAAGCAGTGCGAGTCGATTATATTCACCTTGGCAGCCTTTTGAGCGAGAGCAGAAGACATGTTTTGGTTGATGAGTCCTTGTCTATTCTACTTGGGTATTTACAATGTTATAAAAGTGGTACAATGTAAGTTGAAGACGAAGAAGAAGAGGAAGAAGTTGTTGGTGTGTTCACTTTAAATGTTACTCGTCTGAGCCTGAGTCTGAGTGGCAAATTAGGTCTAGATCAGTGACGTAACGAAGATCAAAGGGTTAAAGGTGGCACAAATGGATTGATTAGATTGATACTTGTAGATTCATTGCTGTGTAAAAAGTACCACTGGGATGGATTGGGAACAGAAAACGCTAGAAGGGTATCTTCAAGCTATGTGTATTCAGACAATGCAGTACATTCGATAATTTACAACGTTCCGTACATTTACAGGACTCGTACATAAATACGATATTCTAACATCAATTAAATGAAAAACACATTTGACAACCGATCTTCCAACGACAATGTGCTGTTAACATTTTTTTATTGGTTTGTTATATGATGAGTGTTTGATGATTTCCTCTGATATCATATGATTGATGAATTGTTGACCTTGATTCTTCTATTTTCCATCCCATGTCCAAATTCTCATATTCGACAAACAGTCCACTTCCCTGATCAACTTCGTAATTTATTGATCAATTCCTTCTGTTTAATTTCCCATTTCCTTCTTTCTTCTTCTTCTTCATCCAATAAACCTAAGACCAAATCATCAGGTCCACCATCATCCTCGACAGCTTTTCTATATTCCTCCTCCCACCCTGTTTCCCATGTCAAGTCATCCTCTTCATCACCGCCAATCGATGATTCAGTGTTTGTGTTGGGTAAAACACCAGATGAAGGGGATGAGTTGCCTCCATTATCGTCGTTCTCGTTTTCTTGATATAGATCCGCCTGAGTCGTTAGGATCGTATCTTCCTCGAATGATAAAGGTGAAACTCCAGGTGTGATCTCTGAAGCTCGTCTTTTTATTCGTGAATGCTGAGCTCTAGCATATTCTCTTCTAACTCTATCGACACCTTCACCTAATCCATGAGCGACATGTCGAATAGGTATGGAAGACCATTTAGATCTTGGATAACCATTAGGCAGACCAGGTATCTGAGCAGCCTCCGGTCGTGATTCCATGACAGATTGTAAAGCTGATAAAAGCGGTTCATCAAAGGATTTAGATGTCAAATCCGATGCTTCATTGTATGGGTTTAAAGACTGATCAATAATGTTTGGTGATGCCTTGGCTTCAACTTCATATCTGAAAACTAGTTTATGGAGTCTGGCCGATAAGTCCATGACTGATAACGGTGTGTATTCGTCTGTTTGACGCGAAGCGAAGAAATCGGCTTGTTTAGAGAGATATATCGAGGTAGGTAATACTCGGGGGTTGGTACAATAAGTTTGGATCTCAGTTTGCGAGAGGCTCCTAAACTAACGTCAGTTAAGCTCTAGAAATAGAAATAGAAATCCCTACTTACTTCATTCTGAAGCCATTGTTTCCCAATTTCGTGTTTGACGACTTGGTTGTCATGGAAGAAAGAAGTGTATCGCCAGACTCATCAACATCCGCAGGTAGACGCCATCTGGCAATCAAAGAATAATCGAGACCTAAATCTCCATCTCTCATCCCAGCCCCTTTCATCATTTCAGTCAACCCACTACCTCTCCTCTCGATCAAACCTCTTTCATTCGGATCCTTACGAACCTTAATCGCGTGTAAAGACAATCTTGTAAGTTCAAGAAGACCACTGGGTTGTCGATAAATAATGATGTCTTGACAGAACGTTCCAGATTGCAAAGGATTAGCAACATATTTTAGGAAACTGACAACCGCTGGAGAAGTGTGGACGGTCAAGTGTGAAGTTGGATTCCCACCAGTAGGTCGAAGTCTGGCTATTGGAGATACAGAGGTGGAGAGGGGATAAAGTTGTGTTGGATTTCCAAGTTTCTTCGAGGCGTGACTGGAAGCAGATGGAGGTCCACCGGATGGAAGAATTGCAAATATGTCTGGCGGTAATCAGTTATAACTCAGAGAGGACGACTTACGAACAGTCCCCCGTCCAGTTCCAACACCGATCCAACGACCTCTTTCATCCCAAGTAACAGAGTGTACCGTGGCATTCGTATGACCTCTTTTCAACTCGTACAAATGCCAAACTTCACCTTTAGATGCGTGATTAGCAATTCCACATGGATGGATATCGAGAATATGGAAACTTCTACCGTCGGACGGAGCAGCAAAAAGTTTGGTTCCATCAGGAGACAACGATAAATAATTGACTGAATGTTCAGGATTTTCAGAGGGTTTACGCCCGGTTGATGGTCGTTGGGGTACTGGAGATTGTAAAGATCGGTATGAAGGTAGTCTGAAATGTGAGACTACTTCGGGCTCATCATGATTTCTCGGGAAAATATCGATTATTTTGATCCATTGTCCACCGACCGGTTTTGGATGAGATTGATTTTGGCCGGGGATAGAATCTTGATTTCCGTTGATGAAACCCAAGTCATCCTCCTCTCCATCATTTTCCTCTTCCTCCAAATCGTCACCCAAACTTCTTCCGTCGGCTGGTGCACTTCTCGCCAATCTCCCACTTCCAGCTCGTCCAGCAGCTCGAGCTCCCATTTTGAGTCCTGCCCATACACCTCTCGCAACTCCTCCACCAATCTCCACAGCTGAAGATAAGATGTCTGTCTGATCGTTGGTAGGTGACATAGGACCAGAAACAGTTCGATTAGTTTGATGTCGAAGGAAAGTTTGAGCTGTTACTATTGAGCCTAACCCATCTGGACCAGCAGATCGAGGTGGTTCAGTAGTCGCATAGGCGACAATGCGATCTGAGAATGAGAAAACTGGTACTGCGTCATGGATTGAGATCCCGGTGATAGGATTTGAGATTGGAGTCATAGTCGTAGGACTTAGGAGGCTCAAGGAAGCTTCATCAGGATTGATTGTTGCCTGTTGAAGGTGAGCAACGAGACTAAATTTGCTCAGAACTTACCACTAGTATCACTCGCTTGGAACTCGCTATCGTACCTCCAGTTCCAGGACCAAGTTCTACCCGATGAGTTGATAATCCAGACGAAGTATCAATAATCACCAAAGCAAGAGTCGGTATCGAACGTCGATGTTGCGTCAGGGTTCTGATTTGTAAGGTTACCATCACATTTTATCAGCTTACAGAAGAGCAGCACAACCACAAGGCGACTCCAAAATCCGTGAAGCTATGACTGTTTCTGCACCATCAACTTTATTGGTACCATTAGGAACAGTAGCAACGTTTGATCTAATGGTGTGATCATCATATCGGATGGTTGACAAAGAGAAAATCTCCTCGGGGGCTTGAAAAGTTTCTTCTACATGTGGATCGTTGGGAATCGTGCTCGATGGTGCCGAGAAGATTTGAAGAGCGTGGTGTTTTGATGAAATCAAAAGTAAAGGTCTACCAACGTCAGCCACGATTTTGCAAAGAGCCTCACCGTTTCTTCTTTCCGTCTCCTAAATCAGCTTCTTGCCAGGTTGCTGTCATATCCGATTCTTCTTTGATCGTCACAGTTACTTTAGGAGGAGATGGTGAACTTGGTAAAAGACTTTTGAACGGGATAGTGGATAATGAAGGAAGATGGGAGAGGATGGGTGAGAGAATTGAAGGGGATGAGTCGCTAGAAAAGTATCAGCATGGTAAATGATACATGAGGTTCCAAACTTACTTGAGATCTAAAGCTAAATTTGAAGATCAGTACCATCAAAACGAAAAATACCAGCGAAACCTACCAATACCCCGCCTTCTTCTACCGTCGTTCCTCGATACCATTGCGGATTTCCTACTATCGCCTCCGTCAGATTCTTGTCTTGAATTGACATTTTCTGACAGAGGCATATGGGATCCTCCAAGGATGTTTTATATTGGGATTACAAAAAGGGATAGGTATGCGATGCGACCGTGAGAGACGAAAGATTGAAGTAACAGACTCCTGGGGAGACTTGTCAGTTCTCTGATCGAAGAAGTGATTTTTCCGTGGTCTGCAAGCTAGACTCACTATTAGATGATGAGATGATAAATATAGATCGAATGGAAAGATGTATGCGAAGTAATGATATGAGTTGAACTTCGGGCTGATGATATTGAATTCGCGTCGCTTTGCCACCGGTCGACTCGAAGAGAGTGTTCGATCAGTGGGAATTGGGGATCAAGAAGGTATCACTAGAGATGAGTGCTGGATGCAGATTGGATTCCTGATGAGTATAATGCTAATGTAATGATGCTGATGCTAATGTAATATGATGATGGATAACGATTGATGTATGCTGAGAACTGACTGACTTGCTATCTCTAATCTACAAGTATGACAACAAAGCTCAGTGGCGTAGTTCCACGTGGCTATCTGTGGGGAAATTGCCACATCCATCACAATTTACCTGTGGCGGAGTTGTAATCGACCGTCGCAATCATTATTGCACTGCGTTGTTACAAGACTTACTTGTAGCACTAGAATGCTGACTAAGAGACTGTTCTGCTTTATAATATCCTTTATCATCATATGTACCCAAATTTCTGGTTATGTCATCGAGGATTTATCATTACATCGTTACCCAGGTACATCAATTCTTTTGTCTGCTTTGAACCTTGATGAAGCCTTCATTACAGGCAAATTTGATTTTGAGACCATCAATCCATGAACCTTCAGCGACTCGATATTTAGAAAGAGAGTTGACCCCACTGATAGAAACTCCATCTTTTTCATCCTGGAAAGCAAGAAGGGTCAAGATCCGACTCTCCTCGTCCAAGTTTTGAAAAGGAAACATCCCTATTACATATTGCAATCTCTGATGAATCTTGGCGGTGGGTGATCGAACACATGAAGCAAGATCTGGTCGATTCAACGTTTCGTAACAACTTGCGAGGTATTCTTCTGATTTTGATGGGAGATTGTTTGAGAAAAACTCTTGGAGAAGACCAAATGGACCGCAGAAGGCTTCGCTCTTCGCGGCAGTGTACGTCCTGTGACGAACTCAGTATACGATTTAAAACAGTAGACTTACCATTCCCAATCAATGATACCATTGATATGACCTTCGTCATCGATCAACCAAACATCCCCTTTATCATCTGCATGTTTGATGTAGAAGCTACCGTCCTCTTTCGCTAGAGACTCAGATTGTGATACAATTTCCCTCAATTCTAAATACCACAAATAAGATGAAACTGGATCTTGAACGAAACGTTCTTGATTCTCCAATTGTTTGAGAATGGTATCAAGGAATGCTAAGTATTTTTGTTGACTTGATTTGAACGGTCCAAAGAAGTGTGGTTTCTCTAATGAGTACAGAAAAGTTGAAAGTGGTCCAACCTTGATCCCATCCTCGGTATTATGAAGACTTCCAATAGATTCGTAACGGTGTTGAGAGAGCTTGATGGAGTATTTGGCGTAATCCATAATAGTTTGTTGATTCTTAACGAGGTCGTTTTCAAAGTCCATAAACCTTTCGGCAGGTTCTCCTTGAAGATATTCGAGGAAAAAGTATCGAAGTTTGTCTAAAAAATTTCATCAGCCTTAAGTCGTTATCGATTTCTGAGGATAATTCGTCGTACCTGGAGAATTGTCTCTCTCTCCTTCTGTTTGAACCTGGCTACCGAGGGGAAAGAACACCTTGGGAACCAAACCGGGAAGGGTATTTTGCAGCTCAATCATAGTAGCGACCTCAGTATCCAACCTCTGATCTGCAATAACGCCAAAAGAGCACGAAACATCTTGTTGTCGAACTCGAGCAAGCCATTGAGAACCATCAGCGAATGAGATAGGGAAGTGGAGATTGGTCTCTCCTCTCATCAACGTTGTGATGTCATCAGGGATATCGAAAGTGAATTCTACACCGGGTTTTATTTTAGCAGCTTCAATCTTGATGTCCGAAGAGCGAACCAGGGATAAGAGCTTGCGTCTCTGAACGCATCAGTAGAATATCATTCAACCTTAACGCACTTCCTGATCTTTGTATTGGTGAGAAGCTTCTTCTTCGTCGTCGCCCTGAGATATCTCAATTCAGTGATCAACAGATTGATCTCAAAGACAGGGAACTCACTGATAATAAGAGACAGGGATGTTGGGATGTAAAGTGGGTGTAACATAATCTCTTCCCGCAACATTCGCATTCTCCTCCCATGACAAAACGTTTTTCACAGTCCTCGACCTGACAGCAGAATTGTGACATATCACCCGGTCTGTGAGATGTGTAGGATAGGATTGATATAATATTCACCTTGGGATTGAGTTCGAATTGAAAGATATGATGGAAAAGTAAGTAAAAGTTGCGTGACACTGAAACACACTTTGCCACACAAGTTTTGATGGCGGTGTGGCAGTGGCAGAATTTACCTCCGTCCTCCAATTGGGGACCCTGGTTTGTAAGCATAGGGGTAAGTGGGGTGAAGAAATAAGTAATTAAAATGATTGAGTAAGTTACGAGTAGAATTTACGATTTACTTAGGATTTCAACATTTACTTACTTTTTCATTGGATAAATCTCAGTATCACTACTTTACATTACACGACACCCAATACAAAATGACCGTTCCAATCTCCAACCCATCATCTCAGACACAAGTAGTCCTCGGCTCACTTGAAAGAGTTCAAGAATATCAAAACATCTTGACTGAGCTCAAATCAAATGCTACAGGTCTAGTTCAAGGTGAAATGGTGGATAGATTGCTTGACAATGGTGAGTTGCTAAAGCAGGGCGATAAATACTTCCAACTCACCTCTACCAAAGCTACCGCCCTGCCTACCTCTCCAATCACTATCCACCTAGTGCTTCCGTTACCTCTACCGGAACATTTACTTGCTCGAATTCCACCCTCCACCCAGATTTATATCCATTTACCAAGCCAATCAAACGAACTTTCAATCTCACAACTTACTACCCAACTTACGCAGAAAGGATTCCAATCTATTCAATCACCTTCACCAGCAATGATCGGTTTCACCTCACCCGTACCAATAACAATTACAGCCACCGTTCCAGCTCCACAATCATCATCCGTTCCAGTCCCACTATCCAGACCCATGGCTCTTCCCCGTCGATCAACGAATAAAGCCAAAAAATCCGCCTTATGGGCAATAGATTCACCTCTACTCTCTGACGGTGGTAAATCACTTCTAACACCTGCAGACCTAGTTAGACCGGAATGTGTCATCCCCGATGAATCAGGTAAACCAGTGAAAAGACGTAGAGCCTGTAAAGACTGTACATGTGGTTTAGCTGAACAGGAAGCTGAACAAGAAGCTTTATCAGCTGCTGCTATCGCTGAAGCTCAAAAAGCTTTCTTTTTGGAAGGGGATGATGATATCCCAGATGTCATTTTACAGGCTACAGTCGGTGTCGAAGGTGTTTGGCCAGTTGAGAAAAGAGCTGAAGCTAAGAAGACTAGTAGTTGTGGAAGTTGCTATTTGGGTGATGCGTTTAGATGTAATAGTTGTCCTTATTTGGGTAAGTCTCTGTGGTACTGTTCTTGGAGTGGTACTGATAGAATACCATAGGAATGCCTGCTTTTAAACCAGGAGAAAAAGTTTCACTCTCAATCAGTGACGATATTTAGAGGTCTAGACGAGAACACTTTTTATAGGATCAGCTAGGATTATAGCGTTTAGGGATTGTTGTACTCCTTAGTGACATGTATCTCTTACTTATATAATTGCAAAGTGCATGAGTGGGGTAGTCGGGAAACTCATTAATGTTTTTACAAGACATCTTTTGCTTCAGTGGTTCACCCCTAAAGTTGTCACCACTCAACCATGAAATAACATGACCCAATGCATCATCATCAACATCTACAAAACATCCTTCAATTCTATCGAAGGTCCATTGGTGGTTTCCAATCTAGCGTTGAGAATCGTAGAAGCTGTCACACGACATGAGTGGGAAATACATGAATCATTGAATGACCACACTTACCCTTCTTACTTCTAGACGTAGCATCGGACGCTGCTATGGCTGCTGTTGCTGAACCCTCTTTAACGGCTGCGATAAAAGCTTTGACATTTTCTTCGACGTTTGGAAGTGAAAAATTGAGCTTTAGTTGGAGTCAGTCTAAACTTCTAATAAACATTTTTAGAAGGATTGCTTATACTTACTCTTGCTACAGCTATTAATCCAAAACAAAATGTCAGTCACATCAATCAGAACAAACCCGTCTCCACTTACGTGCTCTAACAACACCCAATTTATCACCTCTCCATTCCATCAAACCCTTCGCTTCTCTAATTCTCACACCCAAATCCATTCCCTCCCCAACCCCACCACGTTTAACAACCGGCATCAAACCTTTTGGTCCCAAGAATCTAGCCAAAGAACTCTGAACAGAACCCAGCATGGCGGGGGTACACAAAACCTTTGTAGGGGTTATATCACCGTTCAAAATCGATGGGAAAATATCTTCTCCACCGACATAATTCGCCCCGCTGTCTTTCGCTATTTGGAAAGACGGTTCGGAGGGGTTACAGAAGACTAGAATTGTTTCTGGGGATTTTCGAGGATCGGTGGGGAAATTCACTCGGCCTCTTAATGGGAGAGAGGATTTTGAGATTTTGGTTGAAAGGGTTACGGAATAGGCTGATTGGGGATTGGCGATTTCTAGTGCCTGTTGGATTTGTGTTAGAGAAGGCCACCAAAGATAGGTAATGAACGACTTACCCGGAGAACTCTGGTTGCATCGGATAAATTCATTGCGTCGGGGTTGACGACGTGTTTACTTTTTTTCTTATTTCCTGTAGAAGATGGTCTGGCGTTCATTGAAGATGAAGTGGTGAAAGAACGGGAGGAGCTGGAAGAGGATATGGCGGGGATCTAACTGGAGTCAATGGATGATGAAAGGGAAAAACCGTCAAATGACGCACACTTGAAGCTCTTTTCGAAGCTATCCTAAGACCAGACGACATTGTTAAATGAGTGACGATGTTTCTTTGTATTTTTAACGAGAATTTTTATCCGTTCTTCTCACTGGAGGGTCAAGTTGAGATTCGACTTTAGCTACTGGAACGACAGCAGACGTTGAATGATTCAAAGTTTGTTGTACTGTATCCACTGCTTTCTGAGGGTTATGATGGATTTTCTTCGGTTTAGCTTTTTTAGCTTTCTTGACGTCCTTCTTGAATTGATCGTGAGCTTGACGATAGGTCTTACTGAATTTATTGAACCTTTTTTCTAGATGGATAAAAAGTTTATTTTGTTGATAAAAATATTCTTGTACTGAAGATCTGGGTTTAGGGGGTTGGGGTTGTGTAGCAGGAGCTGGTATACACTGTGTTGTAGTGGGATTGGGAGGGTTGGAAGAGTAGGAGATAGAATTTGCTGTATGTAGAGATGAATTAGAATTTGAATATATCGTTGACCAATTGCTGTTGCTGCTGCTGCTGTTCGAAATATTAGAGATAGAGCTGCAGGTTGAGTGTGGCATTTTTGGAGTATATTTTATCTCCGGAATTACTCAAACGAGTAACGTGCCTGAATATAAAACCCGGCGGCAGTGGGGATACTTGTGACAAACGTTGAGAGAATAAGAAAAGATTAGAACAAGGTCAAGTTCAAGATATCATATATTCAAGTAGTATCACTTATATCTCTTCCTTTCTTCTACTCCAATCTACTCTAATCCTTTGTGAGATATTCTAACCCCTCTCATACTCAATTACAAACGTGTGAGTTGTCTTGACCATCTTCCTTTCATTCATTGATTGTCCCCATGTCTCTCATGCCTTGGAACGTTTCCGCTCTACACTCTGTCACCATGATACAACAAAATACTAATCATCACGTTTGCCCCTTCTTCCCTTTTCCCTCTTCCTCATCTTCATCTCAACTTTCTTAAATGAACTTATTCCCAAATAAAATCGATTCTCGATCTCAAACTCCTCTCGGTTGGCACCCCCCTTCACGTCCACCATCTCGTGCACCATCTCCAACACCTTCAACACCAACTAAAAACAATTTCAACAGAAAAATGGCTTTCGTCACTTCAAACTCCAACACCTCTCAATTAGCTTGGTTATCAAGCTTGAACACCAGTTTCAATGATTTCACTCCAGAACAAAAGTTTTTGCGAAAGGTGAGATCTTTTCTTTCTTCTCATTCAAAAACATAAATCTAACTTCCTGGTCAGACTTCAATCATCGCTACCATCGGTCCAAAGACCAACTCACCAGAGAAACTCGCTGAGCTTCGTGAAGCTGGTATGAACATTGGTGAGTCTTCTCCATTGTATTACTCGTCGTCACCTAACTCTCCAAGTCCGAATGAACTTCTCCCACGGTTCATACGAATACCATCAATCCGTCATTGACAACACCAGAAAGGCTGTCGCTCTTAACCCCAACGGTCGTCCTCTTGCTATCGCTCTTGACACCAAAGGTCCAGAAATCAGAACTGGTTTGATGACAGGTGATGCTGATGTGAGTGGTTCGGGCTATACTTTATCAAACTCTGATGCAATTCTTCTCAGGTCAAAATCAGCGCTGGTCACGAATTCTGGATCACCACTGACAAAGCCTTTGCCGAGTCTGGTACTGCTGAACAAATCTTCATCGATTATGTGAGTAGCAAGAAATCCCAGGTCACTGTTCAAATTTTCTGACGTAACCTCAGGCCAACATCGTCAAGGTTACCGCCCCAGGTAAACTCATTTACGTCGATGACGGTAGGTCAACTACTTCTCAAAAAAAACTTTGTAACTAAACCATTCCCCCAGGTGTTCTCTCCCTCCAAGTCATCTCCATCGATGGTGACAAACTCCGTGTCAGATCAGTCAACAACGGTACCCTCTCCTCCAGAAAAGGTGTCAATCTTCCCAAAACCCCAGTCGATCTTCCAGCTCTTTCCGAAAAAGACAAAGCCGATCTTGCGTTCGGTGTCAAAAACGGTGTCGACATGATCTTCGCTTCATTCATCAGATCAGCTGATGATGTCAAACACATTCGTTCAGTTCTTGGTCCAGAGGGTAAAAACATCAAGATCATCGTTAAAATCGAAAACGAACAAGGTGTAACCAACTTTGATGAGATTCTTAAGGAAACTGATGGTGTCATGGTTGCCCGTGGTGATTTGGGTATCGAAATTCCAGCCAGTCAAGTCTTCATGGCCCAAAAAATGATGATCGCCAAATGCAGTGTTGCCGGTAAACCATCTATCTGTGCTACTCAAATGCTTGAGGTACGTAATTGTAGAACATCTGAGGAAATAACATACTGACATGAACTCCAGTCTATGACTTACAACCCAAGACCAACCCGTGCTGAGGTCTCTGACGTCGCCAACGCTGTTCTTGACGGTGCTGACTGTGTCATGCTTTCAGGAGAGACTGCTAAGGGTTCATACCCAATCGAAGCTGGTGAGTTGGGTCATCCGTGGATGAGTTTCAAGCTGACATCCTAAATAGTCAAAATGATGGCTGAGACCGCTTTCCTCGCTGAATCCGCCATCTGCTACCCACCTCTCTTCGACCAACTTCGTCAACTCACCCCCAGACCAACTGAGACCGCTGAGACTCTTGCTCTCTCCGCCGTTGCTGCTGCCATCGAACAAGATGCAGGTGCCATCATCGTTCTCTCCACCTCGTATGTTTAACGTCTGTTCTTCCGAACAACAAACTGACCTCAATTTAGTGGTGTCTCAGCTCGTCTTTTGTCCAAATACAGACCATCTTGTCCAATCATCTGTGGTACGTCTTTTCTGTCGAATGAAAATGATGCAGAATAGAGCTGATCACCATCCTCGACAGTCACCCGTAACGAACAAACCGCTCGTCAATGTCATCTCTCAAGAGGTGTTTATGGTGTTTACTACCCAGAAGCCCGTGGTATTCCAGCTGACAAATGGCAAATCGACGTCGACAACAGAATCAGGTGGGTACAGACTATTCAAAGTACAAGGGCAGCATCTAACTGATGACCTCCTAGATATGGTCTTAAAGTCGCTCTTGATCTCGGTATTGTTAAGCCTGAAGCCACTGTTATGGCTGTTCAAGGTTGGAAAGGCGGTCTCGGTCACGTAAGTTCAGTTTTCAGTCCGCTATTTCATTAGCTGATCATCATTCTCGATGCTTAGACCAACACCCTTCGTATCCTTTCGTAAGTTTGAACTTAATCACAAATGAATATACAAATTTCTAACCAAATCAACAGTGTCCCAACCGAAGACGCCGATCTCGATATCATCCCCATCGACAGAGTCGCCGAATAAACGACTCAGATTATCCAAAACGTCGTATCGTTTGAAACCATTTCCTCAATTTAGAAAAATTTCCCATAAAACAGATTTTATTCCCGTTCAAAGATTTTTCTTCACTTAGTATTGCAAAAATGATTATTATATAGAGAAATGAAAATATGAGTTATCCATGAATGAATACAGTTGGAATTCGTGGTCGTGTTTTTCATTGCAGAGAAGTGAAATGTCATCGGCCGATGGGACTGGTAGGATTGAGTTGCCAATTTGTTTATTGGAAATTTGAGTGGCATTGCTCTCATTCTAAGGAGGCCTTGCAATTTGACGACCTCTTTTATTATCCACTTGACTTTCACAGGACAAGTAGCACCAGACAAACTGAAAGGAAAAGTTGACAAACGCCACTGTTGCACCCACTGCCTGCCTCCACCTTTGTACGTCTCGAACACTCGAGAGAGAAATCAAACTTACGTACTTGTACATCTCGACAACCATCCAGTGATTCACTTCAACTAACATCATCCACCATGCCACCTAATAAAGGAGGAAATTCAAAGAAGGAAGCAGGGAAAGCGAAGAAAGCAGAGAACGAAGTGAGTAGATCGTTAATATTTAATTTGAATTCCAAATCTGACACACCATAGAACATCAAGAAAGAAGCTGAGAAGAAAGTTAAAGAAGCTAAAGAAGCTGATGAGTGGAAAGCTGGGGGTTAGTTTAACGCTCTACATTGAATAGATTGTAGAACTAACGAAGTCATTAGCTAAAGGAACTTCGAAGGCTGATGCAGCAGCAGCCAAAGCTGCAGAGGCAGGTCAGTGACCACCACCACCATCTCAATCTGATCTTTACATCTGACTCTCCTCGTAGCCGCCAAAAAAGCCGAGAAAGCAGCTCTACTAGCAGCTGAAGAAGCTGCCCTCCCATCGAAACCCAAGACCAAAGCACCGACAAAGAAGAAAGCAGTTACGAGCGATGTACCCAAAGCTACCGGAGCTGGGATTGCTGGATTCACAATCGCTGATCCGTTGGCTTTGCGTAAATCTGATCAAGAAAAGGCGGATATGGGTACGGGTGGGGTGGATGAATTGAGTGCGGTGGGGATCGAACAGATGTTGGAAGCTTTGGAAGTCGTTAATGCTAAAACTGATAATGAGACTTTGGGAGCTAAAGTGGGTTGTCAATTCGTCGTTTTGAATTGAGACGTGGAAATCTGATGAACTTGATTCTAGGCTGGTCTGATAGAGAAACATCCAGAGGTAGGTTCGGATTTTCATCTTAGAAAAATAGAGTCGACGGTCTGATCATCCCATTCAGCGTCGTTTCAAAGCAGCTTTCGAGGCTTATTTGGAAAGAGAATTACCAATCCTGAAAGAAGATGTAAGTGGTTTCCATCTCTTTCTAAGCTTTCTGTCAGAAAAATGATCCTGTTGTTGATCATCGTCACTGATATTTTCCCTCTAGCATCCCGGTTTGAGACAAAATCAAATGCGTGATATAATTTTCAAACAATTCCAAAAAGCTCCTGAAAATCGTTAGTTTTTCTTCTTACTCCTTATGAGATTAGATGACTGATGTGATATGTGATACAGCCTTTAATCAAGCTCAACTAGCTTATAACGCTACTAAAGAAGAGAAAGTTGAAGCTTTGAAACAACAAATGGCAGCTAGAGAAGCTAAATATAAGGTTGAATCATAGATGTAAGGTGTAGGTGAATGCTGTATTTCATACACTTGGTTAGATATCTTGATAAGTTGGCTGTTGATGATTGAGATGCTCAATTTGTACAAGAAGAGCATCGTTGCCATAGATTTCTGAACAATTGATTTGATCCAAGAATGCATTTAGGTCATCAAACGCAGTTTGGAATTAGCGGTCGATGAAATTGAGACAGCAGAAGAAGCGGCCATTTGGCACCATGATCCTAGACAGGTAGGTTAAATATTTTTAGCCAAGGGGTCGGTTGGAACTGGCTCGGGCGACACGTCGATCAGAACTAATCTTCAATTCATTCCTGCAAAAGGTCTTAACTTAGACGAATCTCACGTCGATAATGAATCATAATGAGGTGCATCCCAACGTACAAAACCCAACCACATCTCCTAAGCCTCTTGAGCACGAAGACGACGTCTGGCATCACGCTCTTCTGCGATGGAAAGTTTAACACCCTTACCCTTGGGGAGGGAGATTTGAGCCTTGGCACCTTCACCGATGACGAAGACGTTGGAGAGTCTATGAGAACGGGATCAGTTATTGACAAACCAACTTTGACGTCGTAACGACTCACCTGGTAGCGAAAGTTCTGTCTAAAACATCTCTGACGTGAACGATATCGAAACCACCCAAGTGTCTCTCCTTGTGAACGATAACACCTGAACGACCCATGTTTCTACCACCAGTGATGGCGACAACGTTTCCTGGTTCGAATTTGATGTGGTCAATGATCTTGTTTTGGATGAAATCGAATTTGACAGTGTCGTTAACTTTGATAGCTGGGTCTGGGTATCTGATGGTTCTACCGTCGTGGGTGACAACGTATGGAACACCTTTGGCACCGAGTTGATGTTTTCTAACTTTTAAGAGTTTGAAGGTAGCTTCTTCTGGGGTGATTCTGTGGATGGTGAAACGACCTTTGATGTCGTAAAGGAGACGGAAGTGTTCACCTGATCTTTCGATAGAAACAACATCTGAAGAAAGATCAGCAACTGATAAAGACAATCAAAAAAGAATCTACGCACCCATGAAACCAGCTGGGAAAGTCTCATCGGTTCTGACTTTACCGTCGACTTTGATGATTCTTTGTTTGACGATAGCAGTAACTTCACGACCAGTGAGAGCGTACTTTAGTCTGTTACGGAGGAAGACGGTGAGGGGGAGGGATTCACGGAGCTTGTGAGGACCTGGGGATGGTCTTGGAGCCTAAATCACAAGATATCAATTAAAATTCCAGGTTTCCATCTCCTTTTTCACTCACGTAAGTTCCGCCGAGTTTGTCCAACATCCATGATGAAGGTGCTGCGAGACGCTTGAGATGCTTCTTTGGTCCTCGTCCCTAGGGTAAAGTCAGTGTATGATCAAAAATTTTGACATCAAATTTGAAGATTCGAAATGAATTCTGAGGGGTAAAGAGATGATGAATCCGTGGTTGGTCAACGAAAAGAATCCACAGTGATCGTTTCTCTCCACCCAGTCGTTCTAACAATCCATCCAATTATCGAGATATCCTTCAGTTCCATCCATTAAAATCTTCATCAAACTTGAACATGGTAACCGTCTGACCATTTCGTTCACATCCTCCGTTGCTACTGCCATTGACCACACCACTTTCCTTCACGATCCCAATCTGACTACATCAATATCTGAAATGAAGACTTACCATTTTTGATTTTTGATGAAAGAGAAAGAGAAATTCTGGTTCAATTAACGTTAACTTGAGTGAACGCTCAGGAGCTGGAAACCGCACGGCGATTTCGGTAATATGAATCAGAGAGGCAGAGTGGCTGTTTTGTCGGATTTAAGCTTTCCGATAAATACGACCTTGGATTGAGGGATTGTGTGGCAAATGTCGTGCTACTTACTCGTATCGTTGCGTTAGCTTCTCAGCATGACCTGACACCTGGTTCCATTTTCCGATGCTCCCTCATGAGCGAGCATTCAGGTGTCTATAAATAAACCTAGGAGACCTCTTGAAGGAGGAAATGATTGGCAATGTACCAATCGCTTTAACTCGTTCGACGTTCAGTCAAACGTATATAACACAAATTCCGTCCTCCATCACCCTTATATTCGAGAACATTTTTTGACCACCTTATGTTTCCAGTCAAGTCAGGGAGAATCGCATGCATGATCACTACCATGTATCTCATACGATAGAAGAGAACTGTCAGAAAAAAGTTGAATTTTATTGTCGAGAGAAAAAAAAATAGCGGATCGTGCAAGTGGACCTTGCCGGGATCGAACCGGCGACCGCTTCAAAGAGCCAGATTAGATCTGATGGTGCAAATGAAGAATCATACCACTAGACTAAAGGCCCGACTTGATTCCGGGCCAAGTTATTATCGTTATATATTTGATGCAATGTCCAGAAATGGATGCAATTTTGAAGTCATCGAACTCTCATCGAAACTCTCATCGTGCTTTATGCCCAGATAGAGGAGCGGCAAGTAGCTCCTAGGTAATGACAGTTCTGGGTCATCCAAAAAGGGTGAATTCGTTAGGGATATTGTATTTTGTATAATATCACAATTGGTATACATAAGGCATATTAATATATCAGAAATCTTGCTTCCTCTTCATTCCTAGCGTCTTCCAGAACAACCTGCAGCGTTATACCACTGTGTACACTTGCGATCCCATTCAACACTTATGCTACAGATGGTGGTTAGCTATTGCCCTCGTAGTACGGTAGAAACAAAACTCACAGAGATATCTGAAATGTTTGTTCTCCTTGTCTGTCAAATCTTCAAAGATTTGAACAGATGGGTCGTAACTCTCGTCTCCCTCTCTAAACTTCTTGTCTCTTGACTTGTTAGGTAAAACGAAGCACAAACGAAGAAGCAGGATGACGACGATTTCGGCACTTCGACTAGCCATACAGACGATGATTCCTGTTCTGTAGACTGGTGCTTCTGAAGTCAAGAAGGCGTATGGTCCAACGATATTTCCTACAGCTACTCCTAAGAAGATTGCTGCAGAGGCGAGAGTCTTTTTGGTGATACCACCGACGTTACCAGAGACGAGGGAAAGAGCGAGAACGAAGACAGCGTTTGAAGAGCCAGTGAGGTCTAGAGGTGTTAGGTTATGACCTGATCCTCTGGCAAAGAAGACTTACAGTATCCAATGAGACGTGGAGCAGTACCTGAGGCAAAAGCAACCATGGCAAAACCGGCGACTGTCAAACAAGTGACACCTGCCATGAGGTAGGTTCGGATGTTGTAGAAGTGGGTGAGATGATTCGCGTACATTGCTCCGGCACTCAAGGGTTAGCGAGTGGTTGCTAACGAAACTTACATCATGAGAGCGATGAATGTACCGTAAGGAATCTGAAGGAGAGTGGTGTTGAGGGTATTAAATCCAAAACCTTGGATAACGAGGGTTCCGACTACAAGGATTAGCATGGAAACTAAAAAGAAACATACAGTTCGAAGTTGCACCGTTTGGAACGTTGGCAAAGAAACCAAGGAAAAAGTAAAGATACGTCTTTAAATCTTTCAAAGTTTCCCAAACTTGATTCCATTTGAGTTGACGTTTCTCTACGGTATAGTGATCGTCTCTCTTTCTCGACATGACAAGAACAGCTTCGCGTCTGGTTAGACGTTTGGTGGTGTGTGGAGCATCTGGAATCATGATCGCCATAATGACAGCCCAGAGTGTACAGATAGCACTAGACGTCAGCACTGTAGCAATGTCCATTACTCACCCAATGATCAAGAACTCGTATCTCCAAGACTCGAGACCACCTTTTATCTGGCCAATTCCGTACCCGAAAAGACCTCCTATGGCGATTCCAATTCCATTCGCCATGTACCACCAGCCCTGTAAGGTCAAACTCAGCTTCAATTGGCTTTCACGGTAAGACATCGACTTACAATGACGGTCGGTTGCTGTTTTCTCGTGAACCACATTCCGGTTATGGCAACAAAGCAAGGATCCGCAACTGCTTCAAACATCCCAGAGACGAATCGTAAGCCCATCATGTCTCCGTATGAGCGAGATCCTGCTTGAGCCATAAGGAAGATACCCCAGAGACCGATGTTGATAGATAGGTACTTGGCCAGTGGGAATTTAGCCATCATCAAGTTACCTGGAACTGCCCAAATGAGCCAACCAATGTAAAAGATAGATGACAGATTGCTGCGAAGAAGTTAGATGTTGTTCTAGCATAGTGTTACTCACCTGTAGTCATCACCAACAAGCTTCAAGTCTGTCTTGATACCGAACAAAGCAGCGTATGAAAGAGTGGTCTTATCGATATAGTAAAAAGCGTAGTCTACCATCAAGAAGGGGACGATGAGCCACCAGAGTTTTCGTTCAAGCTAAGTAAGGTCAACATTGATTCAATTGCCACTCATGTGCCACATACCTTTTTAACCTCTCTTTGAGGAAGAGGTTCTGCATTGGCGACAGCTACTTCCTGCATGAACTCGAAACTTGGATTACGACGGAAAAGTTTGCTAATCCCGGTTCTTGGTTTGGTATCATCTTCTTGAGCGTCATAGACGATGTCTCGGTTAGGACCTTTGAGACTCATAACCTCTTCAACATGTTCTGTATGAGGTTTGACTTCAATGTTAGGTGGAGCAGGGAGAAAATCTAAAGCGTCACTTTGTTGAGTGGGCATTTTGTATGTTTTATCGAGATGAGGGGGAAAGAAGTTGTATCCTACATTCACACACTATTTATATGTCTGTCGATCAATAGATTCCAACAGAAGGACCCTTGGCAACATGCGGTCCGCCAACATGAACCCCCAGAATCCCCCGGACCGTGACCTTAGTGGGGTTTGAAATTGTATGGAGAACATCAATCAATGCTGTAATTCACACGGAAAACTGCTGTTAGACACGGTATTTGGAGGTAGGGCCAGAGAACAAAAGAGAAGGTTCATCAAGGTTCAATCCGTATGTATCCACCTGGTGACGATGTGACCCTGAAATAGCGCAAAGATATCCACTTGAACCCACTTGCTGCTGCACCAAATGAGGTGGATACAATTTATTAGAGTGAATCTTGTATTAAACTTCGTTATTGCCCTTCGAGGTCCAGATTCTCCCCAATCCGTTCCTGTACCCGTCTTTGTCGCTACATTCTGGCCATCCTATGATACTGTATGTAACAGTGACTCGTTAGTAAGTATGTTCAGTACAAATTTGAGGCAAATTCGTTGTTTGCTATACCTTTTCTACACGTATGTTGTAGGAACGACGTATCACAGTCTCGATAGCTTGTCTGCAACCAGCACTTTCAGTTAAGTTGCATTATTGATCTAATCGTTTCAGACTTTGAAGGGGCAGTTACCATCAATTCCGGGGCTCAAACCTTGTGCAACTTTTCATTACTGATTTGACCAGTCGTTGACTTCATTCCATATCATCAGAAAGTCATCTCTCTAAGATCCCAACTTCATTCCCCTTTCTCTCACGAAAAGATCGCTCACTCGTTTCTCCTAGACTCCTAGGAACGGTGGATACAACAAGGCAAACACCCATCCTGAGCATATGTGGCATTGTAGTAATTGGTTCAAACACGCTTAGATAACACGTGAGCTGACGAAGGTTCCCAGTGTCCCTATAGAAACGTCTTTTGATGAAAGCAGGATGCTGGGACACAAATTTGTAGTTGGGCTTCACTACAGATACAAAATATAAATGACTTTTGGGCCTCTAATTGACGTACATGTAGCATCGGACTGAAAAACAAATTGGCTGAAAAGTAAATGCAGATCCCCAATAATCAGCTCAACAGCAGTATATGGGGTCGTAAGACCTTTCAAACAGTTTAAGTACCAAGCCCTACATGTTTTACTTCCAAGACGGTACATACTCTCGAGTTTGTTACCGCAAAGTGTTAAGTGGATCTGAGGTGGATACCTCTCGGTCCGGTCCGCGCTATTTTACAGGTGGATCCATCTTTCTGCGGTAAGTGACTGAGCCGCCATGTACTATATAAGAAGAGAAACATCACAATTTTCTTCCCATCCCCAATATCTTTTCTCTTTCTCTAATTTCTCAACCTATTGAACTGTCTCTATCATGCCTGCACCTTCTTTCCACGCTACTTCACTTGTTGAGCTCGTTGAGCTTCGTGCCAGTATGTTATTTTTGTTTTCTATTAATGAATCTCCTCGGATATTGGCTGATTGCGTTCACGTTTAGGAACACAACCTGATGAAGCTGCGGTTCATACAGGAGCTGCTGAGTTTGGTGAAGAACTCCAAACACTCACGTGAGTAGTTAATAGTCGCATTCACGATCGCTTACTGACCAAAATCCAGTTTCTCTGATCTCGGCAAAGCAGTCGATAGATTAGCGACTTATTACTCAACACTTGGTCTGCAGCCTGAAGTCTCAGCAAACGAAATCCCACCAGAAAGAATAGTAGCTGTCCTAACATCAACCGCTATCGATGAGTCGATTCTAGAAATCGCTTTAGCGAAACTAGGTTTGGCCGGGTTACTACTCTCAGTTAACAACTCGGTCGCAGCGGTTGCTCATTTATGTAAACAAACGAAATCGAATCATTTAATCTACGGTACTAAGTTCTACGACGCTGCTGTTGAAGCTCAAAAATTACTGAAATCAGAGGGATACAATTTAGAGATTGTTCCTGAGAAACGATTCCCACTTTGGGGTCCAGGTGGTGTTAGAGATTCCAAAATTCAACCGTTCACCGCTAGACTTACACCTGCACAAGAAACTAAAAGAACTTGTGTCATTTTACATTCTTCCGGTTCAACTGGTTTCCCCAAACCGGTTTACATCACTCATTTCGGTTTGATCGCCAATGCTGCTCAATCAATTCCAAAGACAGGTTTCAGTGCTTTACCGTTGTTCCATGGTTTCGGACATTTCAGTATGTGAGTGGATATCTTTTCTGTGTTATATCCCGTAGAGCTGATGAAACAATAGCTTCCGATGTGTGTACCACGGAAAAACTTTTACCTTATTCCCACCACATCTACCTTTGACTTCAGCAAACATTTGCCGAATCATTGCTAAATCACCTACGAGACCTGTTCAACATTTCGCTGTCCCGTACGTTCTTAAACTATTAGGAGAGACCGAAGAAGGTACCAAAGCTTTAGCTTCTTTTGAAGCTGTTTCCTTTGCCGGTGCAGCTGTTCCAGTAGGTCTATTTGAGTTTTCTTCTTACACTTGAGCTAACCATGGATTAGGACGATCTTGGTGATAGATTGGTCGCTGCCGGTGTCCCATTGATTTCAGTCTACGGTACAACAGGTACGTTCCCCTATCAGTTTCACCACTGACCCTCCAGAAACTGGTGCTTTACTCAACAGTCGACGTGATTGTTCCGTTGACAAAGCATGGAATTGGCTCAGAGCCGAAGGTCCGATCGCAGATTACATGGAATTGATCCCTCAAGGATCCAACACGTTCGAATTCGTGGTTAAAGACGGTTGGCCAGCCAAAATTCTTTCCAACAGAGAAGACGGTGCCTACTGTACAAAAGATTTAGTTCTCCAACATCCAGATCATCCTACATGGTTCAAATACATCGGTAGATTAGATGACACCCTTACCCAAACACTGGGTGAAAAGACTAATCCAGTTCCAATCGAATTGGCTATCCGCGGTAATTCACCTTTGGTTCAGGAATGTATCGTCTTTGGTGATGCCAGACCTCAAGTTGGAGCTTTGATCTTACCTTCGGAACAAGCTGCTGAACTCAGTAAAGACAAGAAAGCTTTCATCGACGCTATCTGGCCTGTCATTTCTGAAGCTAACGCCAACGCTCCTACTCACAGTAGAATTTTACCTGAAATGGTTGACGTTTTACCTTACGGTACAGAGATTCCCGTCGTAAGTCAAATGTCAGTCTTTGAAACACATCTAACTCCCTGTAGGCAACCAAAATGTCCATCCTTCGTCCAGCTTGTTACAAGAAATTTGCCGACATCATTGAAGCCGTATATCAAAGATTCGAACAAGGTACCGGTGCACCCAAACAAGATATCTCCGACAGAGCTGAGTTGGAAGCTTTCCTTAAGGACACCATCACTACAGCTTTAGGTGAAAAAGCTTCATCTGGATTAACATCTTCAACGGATCTTTTCTCATATGGTGTTGATTCTCTTCAAGCTACCAGAGTTAGAAATGTCATTTCCAAATCGCTTGAACTTGGTGATGTCACTCTAGGTCAGAACATCGTTTATGAATATCCATCCATCTCACAACTCGCTGGTTATCTCTTGGCTGTTAAATCCGGTCAATCATCTTCTAGATCCGTCGAACAAGCTCATGCTGCCATGCTTGAGATGGTCGATAAATGGACATCAAAAGTTGTCAAGGTATCGACTTCGACATCATCGTCATCAACCCCGTCATCCTCAAGTGGCGAAGTCATCGTTTTGACAGGTGCAACAGGTTCACTCGGTGCTCATATTTTAGATCAATTAGTCAACGATCCAAAAGTCAAAAAAGTTGTTTGTTTATCAAGAGCCAAATCTCATCAAGATTCACTTAAACGTGTCGAACAATCGCTCGTTGAACGTGAACGTCAACTCTCAGCTGAAGCTTCATCTAAAATTCAATCCTTCGCTTCAGACGTCAATCAACCAACTTTAGGTCTCACCACTGAAGAATACGAAACGCTAGTTAAAGAAGTTACAGGTGTTATCCATAACGCCTGGCCAGTCAATTTCGTTCTTTCAATAGAATCGTTCGACGAACATATCGGCGGTGCAGTCAACCTCTTGAATCTAGCCCTTAAATCACCTAAACAAATTAAACCTGCTTTCTTCTTCTCTTCATCGGTTGGTACGAGACAAGGAAGAGTCGAACCATTGGTCACTGAAGATTTCTCTGATTCTCCGGTTACTGCTGGTGGAATGGGTTACGGTAGATCTAAATGGGTAGTTGAGAAGATCTGTGAACGTGCTGGTAAAGAGAATGGTGCTAGAATTGGTGTTTTGAGAATCGGTCAACTTGTTGGTGATACCGAGCAGTAAGTTTGACATATACATGAATACCGACTATTACTAACGAAAAGCTTAGTGGTGTATGGAACGAAACTGAAGCTTGGCCATTGATGTTCAAATCTGCAAACGCAATCGGAACCCTCCCATTACTACAGGAACAACTTTCTTGGTTACCAGTCAATCAAGCTGGTAAAGCCATCGCAGAAATCGTCATTGGAACAGCAACCTCCCCATCACTCCAATCATCCCACGCATCAGTCTACCACGTCCTAAACGCTCAAACTGGTAAATGGAACGATATCCTCTCCGGGCTCAAACAAGGTGGTTTGGTCTTTGATGCCGTATCAAGAAAAGAATGGTTGGACAAACTGGCTAAATCGAATCCTGACGTTTCTGTTAATCCAACTTTCAAACTTCTTGTGAGTTATCGCGCTATCTGATTTCTGGATTTGTTGACTAATAGATCTAATGTAGACATTCTATCAAAATCGTATCGGTCAAGCTGAAGAGAAAGCACCTATGCCATTCTCTGTTGAATTGACTTCAAAGATTTCACCAACGATCGCCGCTTGTAAACCTGTCGATTCGAATATTGTAGCTTTATGGGCTAAACATTGGAAACAAACTGGTTTCTTGCAGTAGGCAATCGATGAGGGCGGTTGTGGTTTCTGTTTGACAATTTGATTCTTCAGTTTATTAGTTGCTTGTACTTTGTAATGTTAATCCTTATGAATCCTTTTTTGGTTATAAAACCAGTTCCAACTCAGTGCCACATCCCAATGCACCATTGCAATACAGTCGATGCATACAACAAAATAGCCTAATCATAATCAATCTAGATAAATACCCAATTTATCCCCCCTCCCTAATCAAGTTTCATCCCCATACCACCAGTAGCAGGGATCAAACGACTTGCACCCTCCTTCTTTGAGTTTTTGCTGGCAGCAGCAGCTTTGATTTGTGAAACAGCCATAGCTTTTCTACCAGCTGCACGAACCATGATTTTCTCTCTGATTTTGGATTTCTCTTCCAACGATGATGTAGTGGATTTGGAGGTTTGACGGGGTTGAACGAGTTCGATGTGTCTCTCGATTGATGCTGCTTCCGCCCGAAGATTTTTGCTTGGGTTGCCGGCCATACTAAAGAAAAGTAGAGGTTAGTTTTCATTTTTCAAACAATGTGTGGTGTTGGAGGACATACCGGTTCTTCCAGAACGCTTTCTCTCTTCTAGCTTTGATCTCTTGGACTCTCTCCATGGCTTTGAGAGTTGTTGCGACCAATTCACGATCGTATCTAACTGGAACGTTTCTACGTTTCTCGAATTCGAAGGTAGAGTCCTAAAAGGTTAACGAATTAGTAAGATTCCAAAATTTAAAAAAGCGTTGGATATCAAGGAAAATATGAGATGGGAAGTGTAAATCTGATGAAATCAAATTTACAACAAAAAGTCATAAAATTTGATCAAACCAATCGACAAAAAGAAGTTTTCCCATGCCAACCCTTGAAAACGAAAATAACAGCTACTCACAATGACCATCTCTTTACCGTTAGCCCTTCTGAAGGCCTTTGTCCAACGAACTTTACGTGGGTTTCTCTTCATTTTAAAATTTTTATGACATTTGGAAGTACAGAATCTGAAACATTTCGCATCGTTACGAACGAACATTGTACCGTGACCTGGGTAGACGTTTGTTGAGCAGAAGTAACATTTCTCGATACGCATGGTGGTGGGTGGTGGATGTTGTGAAGGTGGTGGTGGTTGAGAGAAGACGGAGAGGATAGTTGGAGGAGAGAAGATTTAAATCTCTTTTGGGATTAAATAATAAATAATAAGTATAAAATAATAACAAGCCCGCCTCTGAATCCCACGTGGTAATTACCCTTTTATTTTCCTGTTTCGGTTACAAACGCGTTTGACGAGACAGACAAGACACGTTGAACGTTGGTGGTAGTGGTAGTGGTACAGAGAGTGATTCAATTCATCAATTCAGATTCATACTTATTATTTACTATTTAGTCCTCTTTAACTTAAATTACAACAAGATCTACATCAGTAGACTAGTAATTACATCTACATCTACTTCCACTTCCACTTCTACTTCTACCTTCCTACTCTTCACCACCCCACTCTCTCACAATGAAGATAAGTTCAACCCTCAAACCCAAACTCGCAGCTAAAACTAACATCCTTCTCCTATCCACGCTTTAATCTTGGTTGGTGGTTTCGGTACTCGTCTTAGACCTCTTACAGTGAGTGGAAGCAACTGCACCATTGTCCTCTTAATCGATTGCTGATCCCATCAAAAGTTATCATGGCCCAAGCCATTGGTTGAGTTCTGTAACAAGGTAAGTAGTCCCTTTCTCTCCATCATCCCATTTAAGCTGATTCAATTTCAGGCTATGATGTGAGTATCTTCTCTTGATCGTTAGCGTAGCCCTACCTCGTTCAACATTATCATGATATTGACCAAGTCTTCCTTAGCTTGCATCAAATCGAAGCTCTTGTCAAGGTAAGCTCATCATCAGAGTCTTACGGGGTCCATGGCTAAATATACCTCAACTTCAGGCCGGCGTTAAAGACATCGTTCTCGCTGTCAACTACCGACCAGAAGTCATGGTCTCCGTCTTAAAAAAGACAGAAGAGGAATACGGTATCACAATCAACTTCAGTGTCGAAACTGAGCCATTAGGAACAGGTCAGTAGCTTTCATATTCCACGAATCCAACCCCTAACACCCGTTCAGCTGGTCCACTCGCTCTCGCTCGTGATATCTTAGGCAAAGACGACTCACCATTCTTCGTTCTCAACTCTGATGTTACATGTACCTATCCATTCGAAGCTTTCAGAGATTTCCATCTCGCCCATGGTGGTGAAGGTTCAATCATGGTAAGTGAATTCTTTCCCTAGTAAAATCTTACTCACACACTTTAGGTTACCAAAGTAGCTGAACCATCAGCATACGGTGTCGTAGTTACCAAACCCAACTCTTCAGTTATCGATCGATTCGTTGAGAAACCAGTTCAATTCGTCGGAAACAGAATCAACGCCGGTATCTACATCTTCAACCCAAGCGTTCTCGATCGAATCGAATTAAGACCTACTTCAATCGAAACTGAAGTTTTCCCCGCTGTCGCTGCCGATGGTCAATTACATTCTTTCGATTTACCTGGTTTCTGGATGGATGTTGGACAACCAAAAGATTTCTTAACGGGTAGGTTAACAAATTTAGACGGTATCGCAACTCTAACACGCGTTTAGGAACATGTCTCTACCTCTCTCATCTTACTTCTCAACATTCTGAACTTTTGACTGATCCCTCCAAGAACAAATGGGTGTACGGTGGAAACGTTTTAGTCGATCCTGTGGGTCAAAACAATCGCATAATCAAACAATTTCTAACCTTCCTTAGACCGCTGAAATCGATCCAACCGCCGTCATTGGTCCTAACGTCGTTATCGGTCCAGGTGCCAAGATCGGCGCAGGTGTTCGTCTCCAACGTTGTGTCATCATGTCAAACGCTGTCGTTCGTGACCACGCTTGGATCGCCAGTTCAATCATCGGTTGGAACAGTAACGTCGGTCGATGGGTGAGTTATTAGTTGAGAGTTATTGGGTGTTATACTAATACCGTCTAGACTCGTGTGGAAAACATCACAGTTTTGGGTGACGACGTTACTATCAAAGATGAACTTTACGTTAACGGAGCTTCAGTCTTACCTCACAAGAGTGTATGTTCCTCTTGAACTGTTTCAATAATTCGAGCTAACGAAATTGCAGATCTCAAGCAGTATCACCGAACCCAGAATCGTTATGTGTAAGTTCATTGATCACTCTTACTATACATAAGCTAACCAAATCCCCCATAGAAACGTTCCATCCATTATCTTATGCAATCTTGCCCAAATGCATAAATCTCAAATTCTCTCCAACCATTAAAACTAAACCTAACCAAAAAAAGACCCATTCATCCGCAAATACAGAACACTAAAGTGCATCTACGTTCATATCATTTCACATCTTCTTTTTTTTTCTTCGACTCTATTGGTTTAGAGAGGTACCAACGGGGATCCATTCATCACTTCTTCTTTTTAGTTGATTTGTTCTGTTCTGTTCTTTTCTTTTCTTTCACTCGTTCTCGTCGTTGGCAATAGATTTTTTCGGATAGTTTCATGCAGCGAATCTATGTTTTGGGGTGTCGCAGGATGGACGAGCTGATAGTTGAGTGACCATTCACAGTTCACACGACGATTCGATAATCATGTTTTCGATTTCCAACGTGTTCGAACCCAGTCTCAACCGTGCTTCACAAGTATGACTTGTATCGGGACAGCACACCATGCAGTAACTGTGTGTTTCTCCAAAACGGAAAAAAGGAGCAACGAAGAAAGGATACAGAAGACTTCTTTTCTTCCTTTCTACTAGCTTTCGTTTTCACGACCAGACTCCAGAAATGAACGACTTTTTGACATCTTTTCCCCCCTCTTCTCTCAAGCTAGTATCAAAACACTGATTTATTACAGATGGATCAAGAGACTTATGATAGTTTTATGCAGTATTGGGAGGATCCTACTATCCAGCTTGATGAGGTTCAAAGTAGTTATTGTGAGTCGTGCTGTAAGTTTGATATATTGATTAGGTTCAAAGTCCCGAAACTTCGCTCAGTATTAAATTCAACGATTACCAGAGAAATGTTACCAGGGGAGGAGCTCCAAAGTGCTAGACGCTTCTTGGAGGGATTGATCGCAGCAAACGAGACGATGATGTATCTCTCAGAAGCGCACAGAAGAGCTCTCGCTCATCACCTTCAAGCTCCCGTTGATCATCGATTCATGCTCGATGCCATCATCTCAAACAAGTAGGTGTTTGAAAGCATTCTACTTGAAACCATTTTATTGACCTTTCGTTTTGTCAGTTTTGAAAATCTACCGTTGATCGTGGAAGATGTTTTCAAATCTTGCTTGAAACGACATCGAGATTGGAAACGGAGAGAGCGACTTATAAGCGTACTGAGTGAGATTGTAGAAACAGGTAAAGCTTTTGATAACGCTGTCAAGAAGTTGACTGAAATGGTTGGGTACCCAGAAGAACCTTTAGGACTTTCATCAGAAAGCTGGGAGGAGTTGTTGGAAATCGCTCAATCTCGGGGTAGTAGCTCGTAGGTATATCATTTGTACTTGTAATGCAAAGAAACAACAGTAATTTATGCTAAAGTGCCACTCTCGAATTCACTTTCAACACCTCTTTGTGACTGTACACCGAGTAAACTCAAGTGGTCTTGAATTTGGTGCCAACATACTGAGGCCGCCAAGGCCTAGACGTCTTGATATTTTGATCCATGAGTTGTTTTGAAGCATGTTTCAATCTTTACCATCGGATATGATTAAGGGGTCTTCAGTTGCTTGGTTCATTCAGTTTTCCTTCGGTCTTTTGGTAGTTCATGTCCACCTGCATATCAAGATGATGCTGATGATAGAATGATGTTGAGTTTGGGTCATGGGACCATGTACTCAACATATGTATCCTTGATACACTTAACTCTAAGCTCAATTTTGTAAACAACTTTACATTTTTCGTAGGTTAAAGCATAGCTGGTTGTTTACTTACTCAACTCACCAACAAAGGGGGTTAGGACTTAGGAACAGGATAAGACAATGGGAAGGGGTAAATAAAACGCCACACGCCACGTTTTTCTGGGGTTCTACCGTGTTTGGCACAGCAAAGAGCGTAGTGAGGGCGGCAGAGCAGAGGGAGAGGGGATGGGAGAGGGCAAGGGAGGGACCGTGCAGAAGACACACACATACACTGTTGTCTCGCTCTCCCCCTTCTCTCTTTGGGTAACCAACAACAACCATCCCATCTAACTCTTCTATACGTTCAACAACATCACTACTACTACTACCAACACTCACCCACAACCATCACCACCCACCAACCCACTTCTCGTCAACGTTCATCGACGAATCACTCTCATTTGGAACCACTCTACACTCTACACTCTACGCTACTCCCCTCTACGACGCGTCTTGACGATACGTAAATAACAACGTAAATTCAACAACCTAAAATTCTGTCAACAAACACCTACTTTATTTCATCAATTTTCGTATTCCTACTTCACAATCAGGCATTCACTTTATCATTCTACCTCATTTCAAAACGAAGACACCAAGCTCATTCTCATACCTACCCAAGAAACTGGATAATCTCCGAGACACTATCGGAATTGGACTGAAACAATTAAAGGGATTCGTTTTTTCAGTCAACTATTCCAATCATTCCAATCTCAAGTTCAAGTTGATGAAAATATCGTTTTAATCATTAAAGAGTAAGTCTCACCCCCTCTTGTATTGAGGCTATGCAATGTCGATAGAGTTAGGTTTGAACACTACCTTTAAAATTCTTCCCCTTTCCCATGGATTCAGGATTCTTCCAACGCTTTGATCAACAAAGACTATATCCAAGACAAAGAACTGACACTTCGTCTTAGAAATCAATAATCATGCCTCCTCAACCTGCCCCCAACCCCGAACCAACTCCTCTACCCTCACCCACGATCGCTGAACGTGATTCGACCATTGTTACCGTCTCCGTCGTAGCTTCAGACAGCGCTTCGACGACAGCATCATCAGCTTCTACCAGTACAGCGATCCCTATTGGACCTATCGTTGGAGGTTTGGTCGGTGGTATCGTTGGTGGATTGGTTATCGCTGGTATAGCTTATTGGTGTTGGGTAAAGAAGAACAAGGAGAGAGATGTAAGTATTTTGGATATTTTGAGTTATCATTTCTCTTTCTGACGTGATACCCTTTAGGCCAGACACCGTGCAGCTGTAGCGAGAAGAAATCGAAAACGTCAAGCAGCCATTGCTGCTCAAGAAGCTAAAGCTAAAAGACCTCCACCAACAACTAGAGGTTCATCAGCTAAATCACCAATCAATGAAAAATCTTTCAGTGCTGCCAATCTACCTGCAGTCCCACAAGCCAGTTATCATCCTAACAACAATATCACTCCGTTAGCAGCACCACTGGAAACGCCAGATTACGCTCAACAATATTTAGCTGCAGTGGAGGACGAACCAGATTACAACAACCATAACACTTATGCTCCGGAACCTGAAATTGATAACTCGGTTCCATCGAATCCAGCACCTCGATCATCTAAATCGAAAGCTAGAATGGCAGCAGCTGAATCAGCAGTTGCTAACGCCAGTGGAGATCCAAATTCTCGTTATAGACCTAACAAACCTTCACCACTAGCTTTAGCAGCCGCAGCTAAAGCTGAAGAACAACGTTTGGCAGCAAGTGGCGGTGGTAACGCTTGGAACAGTAATCAACAAGAATCACTAGCAGATAACGATTATCAATACCAATCATCGAATGGTCCGAGACAAGAGGTTAAATCTGGTGAATGGGGCGTCGCCTTAGGTTCGCCAAATAATGACACTTCATTCGCTGATCAACAACAACAATATCAACATCAATCTTTCAGTGGTCAAGATCCATATCTCTCTTCAGCAGGTTATAGAGGTCCTTCCGGTAATTACTCCCAAGATCCATATTCAGCTTATCACACTAACGAAGCTGAAACTCCTAAAAAAGGTGGTAGTTGGGTATAACAAACGGATTATAAAGGATTGTTAATGAGGAACCTTTACATTTTATATAATCAGAATCAGAGTGCTGTGGTTATTTTAAAGATTGACGGATATATAATTTTTTCTTTGGAACCAGTTTTTATTTTCTCATCCATTTATTTTCACTTTTCCCCTCTCTTCCTTTTGTTTTTCAAATTTCCCTCCAAACCAAGCCCCCTTTTAACGCAGACCCCTCATCGTCACCCGATTTGATTATCATGATCTTCATATCTCACGTTCACATTTGTACTTTATTCATCTATTCACTCCTCAATTCTGAATTTCTATGTTTTTCACACTGGATCAAAATACTTCTTCTCTGCACTCGGGATTCAGTTACTGTCATTTTAACGTACCCTTCCCATCCCTTCCTTTCCGTCACAGATATCCACAACCCTTGCTGTCATGCATATTTCATGAATACCTCCAATCTACACTTGACAAGTACGAGTACGACTCCCATTTCTTACCCGACTGAAACAAATGGGATCAATTGTCAGCCTGCCTCGCCACAAACCACGCAGCAATTCAGTACGAGTACTACTTACTTGATAAATTAAATTACTTGAAAAAGAATTCTAAATCTTATCATGCGTAAATTGATTAACTCAATGGGAAGATAATGAAATGAACCGTGCTGGATTAACTATAACTATAGGTATAAGTTAAATCACGAGGACGAATGTCGTGGGAAAAGTAATCTGCATCATAATTATAAGAATAATCTGTACTTGATTTCTTCATCCTTTTTTTTGCTTTTTACGCGTAAAATCAGTGATAAAAATATGTCTACCTTTATCGAACCTCTTCCCCTAGCTCCGATCCAAAACATGGAATACCTCTCCCGTTCCTCCTCCTCTTCAACGTTAGTCGAATCAACCCCATCCACGTTCAACTTACAAAAAACGATCTCGAGATCGTCCCAACAAGGTAAAAATTTGTCTATCAAAGAAACCGTTGGTCCTATTGAAAAATTCATTTGTCATCAGTTGGGAGTTGGGGTTGAACGTCCGATTAGGATTGTTGGGTTGTTGGCAACTTTGGATCAAGGGTGTAGGGTTTATGCGGAGATGACTAGGAAGAGTTGTTCGTCTCTTGGTGTTGCTTTTGGGATTCGAGATCTTGTTTGTGGCGATGACGGTGGTCTTGATCAGATTACCAGTGTTTCGTTTGAAGCAGTTAAAGCTGAGATTGAATCCATCAATCGAGATGAATCAGTTGACGGATTGATCATTTATTTCCCATTGTTCACTCCCGATCTGGTATGTTATCCTCTCATCAAAACAATACCGGTAAATTGATATCAAAATTTAGGACGACCAACTTCGTCAACTCGTTTCACCACGTATCGACATTGAAGGAATCCATCATTCGAATCTATCTACGAGCTCCCACATTCCCGTCCCATGTATCTCGGAACTTGAACTTGGAGATACTTTGAACAACGAGATTTATCCTTGTACCCCTGCAGCTGTTGTTCGTGTACTTCAAAGTTTGGAAGGGGTTTACGCTTTGAATCGATCTATTGGGGATCGATTGAATGGCAAAGTGGTAACTGTTATCAATAGGTCCGTCGGTTGTTCTATAGAATTGGGATTCAGTACAATGCTGAAGAGTTTTAGATCTGATACCGTCGGTAAACCTCTATCAAAAATGTTGGTCAACGAATCGGCAAAAGTGTATTCTATAGATATAAACTCTATCCAAAAATTAGAAAAACAGAATCAAGAGATAGAAACGATTGAAATCACTCAAGACCCCGACACCCTAACGGCAGTTAGAAACCAGATCCTACTCCAAAGTGATATCATCGTCTCAGCCGTCCCCTCTTCGAAATTCAAAATTCCAACTCAAACTTTGAAACCCGATTGTATCTGTATCGATTTATCTGAATTTGGAAATTTCGAATTGGACGTTAAAGAACGTTGTTCGATTTTTGCACCTCGTATTGGTAGATTTACTATTTTGATGTTGGTTCTTAATGGGATCTTGTTACGTCGTAGAGCCCAAGTCTCATCTGCTATTAGTGCTTCAGAATAGATATTTGGATGATGTGGATGATTCTGATTTGTGTTTTCTTTATACCTGTTGTAGAAATATCTTGAGAAATATTTTGGATATTGTACAAAGTATGTACGGGATTACATGGTTGTACAAGAAATCTTCATATCTGTATGTATGTATGTATCTATTAACGATGTCATCAAAGTAACGACGACCTCCACTCACCCACCTAATCTAATCTAGCGATTCTAGCAATCAAATCCAAAGTCCCCTCAGCCCATCCAAGTCGATTATGTCCCCCATTCTCACCTTCCCACCAAACCACCTCCCCATCAGACCTAGGGAAAGAACGTACAGTCCCCCAACCTTCGTATCTCTTCTCATCAACTACTTCTTTTTCAGTCGATAACGAGCTGACTTTGATGGAATCAAATAATTTCTCGGAATGCGTGTGAGGGATCGTATCGTCATCTTTGGCGTGGAGGATCAAGATTGATGTGGTTGAGTTCTTTGTTCGTTCAGCGATTGTCCAATCTTTTGGACTCACTTTTAAGGCTGAGACTGAATCGAATGGATAGGCGAGATACGATTGGAATAAAGCTGGTTTCTATTAGCTTACAGTCATTTTTATAAAGCGTTGTATTCACCTTGAGCACCAGCAATCCTTTTGATAGGAGAGAGAATAGGTATGATACCTAATATCCAATAACTTCGTCGTCGTCAGTTAAACGATTTGATTGATAACAACCTCAACCCACTCGGTCAAAACATCAGTGATCGACGTGAACGGTGCAATAAGAACCAAAGCTCTAGGTTTGATACCTAAACAAATAGTCAACGAAAGACTTCCAAGATCAGAAACTTACCGTCGAGAGCCAGTTTCCCCGTTAGACCAGATGCGACACCGGTCCCCAAACTCTGTCCCGCGACCACGATCATTTCCTCCGGATTCTTCGAGGAATCCCTCTTGATAACGTCAGAAACATAATCCCAAACTGTTCTAGCGTCTATCAAAAGTCCCTCTTCTGATGGTTTACCAGTAGAATCCCCGAATCCCCTATAATCGATGGCTATAACATTACTTTTTTATTGTCAGTTTACATTCTTTGTTAAGGTCTCGACCTACCAGTCTAGTCGGGTTGAGAATGAACTATATCCACGAACTCTATGAGGGGCTGCTCTGGTTATTGCCTTTGGTTTATGTTAGCTAGTTATTCCATACGCGAAGACTTACATTCCCATGGAAATAGATTATGGTTGGTCGTTGAGTTAACGCTTTTTCGAACGTTTCGTGGGGAATTGGATTGGAAGGTGGGAATTCGTCTGTTGATTGGAGATAGATCGAATGGGGTCTTTGTTATACATTAGTACGGTTCACTCTCGTCAGATGAGATATAGTACGCACAGAATATGCCAGGCTCCAATCACTTCACCATCACTAGTTGATAGATTGAAATTACGAGTTTTGAAAGCTAAAAAAAATCAGATTTTTATCTTTCCACTTGAGTTATCTTAAAAGACACACGAGCTAGACCATATCTTTGAGGTGAATCGAAATGTTTCAAGAAAGGTAACGTTACGTGATGTAAGAAAACGAATCTATCATTCGAGGGTTAATGCTGTAGGTCGTTTGAGTCAGTCATTTGCTACTTACTCTCGTTGAACTACTGGGAAAGTGAGTAGGAATAGAAGAACTGTATATCCTCCTAATATTGTTAAGGGGATATAATGAGCTTTAGCCAGAATCGACGACATTTGATTGTATTGGTACTTTATCGAAATCCAATCACCAAAGCTTGAGAATCGTTAATTACGACCGAAGTAAGTTGATGTTCTCGGTGATGGTTTCGCACGTTCCTTGTAATCCTCATGAAGCGATGATATCTACTTGCATATTGTGTAGTAATGGGATTGTTCTTGTGATTTCTGCTAAAAGCATCGATCCCTCCAGCTTGCTTTTGAATCGAGTTATAAGATGGATTTCATCGCTGATCTACCTATCTCAGCATACTTTTATTACGCTTACTGATACTTTAACAACCGAGCCGGAAGTTGGAATTGACATCATCGAGTCCATCGATTACTGTTGTACTCATATTTCCAACCATTCGTGAAGCTTTATACAATGACGGTCATTCACATAGGTAAGAGCTAAATCTCTCTGCATGAGAATATACAAACTCTCAAGAACAAAATTGACCTTTCCCACTCCCTCAGTCTCGTTCAAAACCTCAAGTAAAGAAACCCACCAATCGTTAACAGCCGCACTACTGGATTTACAAAACACATGTATCAAAGATGGTAAAAAAATCATCAAAGATGTCAAAGGTGGTAAACAAGTTAGCACGGAGGGTAAAGATCATGGAATGGAATTGACTTTCGTCATGGAGTTTGAGGTTAGTCACTTACCAACATGATATGTGATTGCTGATGCTTTTGAATAGAACGATGAGGATCTCCAATTTTATCTATGGACTTGTCCTGCACATTCAGAATTCAAGGTGGGCTGAAGATGTATTCTTTTCAAATGCTTTTATATCGTGCATGGCACAGAGACAAATTGCTAACACTACTTGGTAGAACATTGCAGCGCAGCACGGTGTGACTGGCGTTGTAGCTCTAGATTTTGAAAATGGATCTTATTGAACATCTTTCATTGGAAGTCGAAATTTTTTGTGATGCTTCAAGTCGAATCCTATCACTCATGCATATGACATCGTATACTCATAGTTACGGATCAAGTCCCCAGAAGCTTATTTTGTTCGAAGTCCTTCAGAGTCCCCCTCCGGCGTACCCTCTCTCTTTTCATCATTTCTCATACCCGATAGCTATGGACTAATGGCTTTGTCGAGAGACAATTGATACTAATCGCCTTGCTGTTCTTGAAAAACTCTTGTTGGAGATCCCAATAAGCGTCCATCAATCCGTCATCAATACCTCCACCCTCACCTGCCCCGTATTCTTCCTCTAGGTCTTGCCCAAGCTCATGATCTCCGTTTGAAGGGAAAACGGAATGGATGGGCCAACTGTCTTGTTGATAATCCGCTTCATGAGTTTGATGAACAGGCATCGTTTTGGTGTAATCCATCCATGTTGTTAGATTCGAATTCATCTGCAAAGGCTTGGTTCGAATGAAATTCTCATCTTTGACGATTTTCTTAGTGACCAGAGTCCGAACCACATCGTCGCCGGAACAAATTTCTTCGTACTCCCCTTCGAACTCGTCGATATCTTTGTATTCTTGAAAAATTCTCTCCCAATCATATTGAGCAAATTCACCATAAACGTTCTTTGTCTCATCTATTGGGAAGACTGCCGTCTCTATACCAACCACTATACCACTATATTTTGGAAACTTCGCAAAAACCGTTGGTTCTCTAACCCAAAAACCTTTGTTGGATTCGATAAAAGCAGTTTTGCCTTTTGTGTTGAGACTATCTGGATACATATCCGACCAAACCGTTTGGAGCATGAGTTCGGTAGACTTGTGGATAACGTAGTCGAGTTGCCCTGGTTCTGATTTGATACTTCGATTGCTTGAGATATCTGACATTTTTGAGGGTCGGAAGTTAGGAAAATAAGTAAGAGTTTCTGGTTGGACTAGGATGTACGATATCTTTAGAGTGGAATGATATCCTTTGTTTTTGAAGAAGGCCAAATTCACCGATACAAACCTGTTGAAGTCTTCTACAAGTAATGACATACAGTGTATGAAATGGCAAAGATGCACTTTCCTGTCATTCAAAATCTCTGTTGTAGTCAATTCAGCGAAAAAGAAGTAATTGTCCTCCCCGTCTTTCTGCTGTTGCTGTAGCAATGAAAAGACTCGAAGTACCTTCAAACCCCTTATATCCATCCCCCACTTCGCGCTCAGCATGACTTGCGATGGTTGGATACTGTTTCAGTCAACCAGCTGTTTCTAGGCAAGGAAAGTGGCAAAAATTGTGGCGGTCATCTGAACGATACCAAGTACAAGTACAAATACTGTACTAACTACACTTGTCTGAGCAAGATTGGCTGATTATTTGGCTCATCGTACACATGTTATTTTGCTGGGAGTTCCTAGCTCTATGTTTGGATCAATAAGCTATGTTGCTTTTGCAGTGCTGTTGTGGATCGTCAATCAGGCGGAAAGAACGAATGAACTTAAAGGAACTCATCTTGTTGTTTTGGATTTTGGTTGGAGATTGATGGGCTTCACCGCCTTGACTTTCCAAGTGGGACACGGTATGAAATTCAGGAATGAATGACTGGCATGACGCAGATAGTATCTAATTTCAGAGCTCGCCAAGCTGTTGCTTCCAGGATACAAGTACTCGAAGGATGTTGCTAGCTGTGCCACTAACAGGAATGTGTTTCATGAAGCATCAAAACCATCGATCAAGGACCATAATTTCCCTTTGCGTAAACAACACGGTGACATCCTTTGTATAAAGGAGTTGGTTAAACGAACTATAATCATATCTATAACCTTGACGACATAGTAATATAAGTCCGACTCCACAGCCGAATTTGAACCCCATAAAAAGTCAAAGGACCTTGAACGATTAGATCTTGTGGTACTGCAGCGGTTGACTGGACTTAATCACATGTTGAGACTCAATTACTTCTTTTTCCTTTTTAACTTAACTTCTTCTTTTTCTTTTATATAATTCTTCTTTCATAGCATAGCCACGTCATCTACTCGTACAACACATTCACTTCTCATATAATATCGTTCTCAACCCACCACTTTATTCCTCTTTAATCAAACCTCATCATCTTCATCGAACAAACTTCCAACTCTACACAACACACAGTGAGTTCTCTTCCACACGTCCTCTGACACCATCAAGCTCACTCCTTCCCAGCATCCTTTACCTCACGTGTGCTACACGCTGAATCATCATGCCCAACACGCCACCACCACCTCCATCCAAAGAACCAACATCCCCACCTGACAAAACTCCCAAAGCCAAATCCAAAAGAAGATTCTCTTTCCCCGGTAGCAAAAAACCTAACCTCTCCTCAAGTAGTGGTAGTACTTCAAACAGTGGAGAGAATCCAGCTGAAAGCGTAATCAGCGATGATACTCTTGCTACATCGTCATCGTCAAATACTGTAGGGAAAAAGAAAGCTGGGTTTTTAGCTGCTATTCAAAACATTAAACGTGGACCTAGTCCAAATTCTGATCGTGGTAATACTAGTACAAGTACTTTGAACATCGTTCATGAAGAAGAACCACGGGTTAGACATAATAGTGATATTGGACCTTCGACTGCTGCTCATACCCATGGTTCAACTCATACAACTTATACCACAACTTCACCAGATTTTCTAGGATCTCCTCTAACAAGTGCACCACTCAGTCCACCCACACCTCAGATCCTTACCACACCTCGATTAACGACAAGAGAGAGCATCCCTCCACCAGATCGTTATCCATCACCAGTTTCAACTACCTCAGCAACATCCCCAATCGAGATTCAAGGTCAACTAGTCGAACATCCTCATATCGAGCATACTATCAACTTCTTGAAAGGTCAAAAACAATATTCGCAATCTATCGATGCCGCTAAAAGTAGTGTGGTAGCTTTACAGAGAGTCAACACCGCTTTGGGCGTCGTTGCCACAGGACTGAAATTAGGTGCTGGTTGGTTGCCACTGGTTGGAGATGGGGTCGATGCTGTTGTTTCAATGCTTAACTCAGCTTTAGTTATTCAAGTTGGTAAAGTTGCTGCATTACGCTTGGTAGGTTCTCCTTGATCTGTGGAATAAAACTAACCCAAACCCTTAGGTCGAACATTCCGCCACGGTTTTGACAGAACTCCAACAATCGATCATTGACCACAAGGGAAAATTCTCACCGACGATGCTGAAGAATCTCGGTCGTTTGTTGGAGTCAGTTACTCTAGAGCTCTGACTTGGCAGAACTGACTCATCCTTAGAAATTTACACGAATCCACTCTCCTTCTCAACAAACTCGCTGAACGATCTTTCCTGAAACTTTACCTTTTCCATAACGACATTTCGGCTCAAGTAGCTCAAGCCGAGACTGAACTGCAACAATGTGCCATGTTGTTTGAGGTGCGTTGTGATTGATCTTCTTTGCGTATGTTCACTGAGAGTGTAATTGTAGCTACAAGCCCTGGTATCTATCGACGCTTGGCAACAGCAAGCATCTCTAGACCGGGAGACTGATACGAATATCTTGTTCGAAATGATGAAACAAGCTGTGGCTAACAGTGAAAACATGATGAAGCTCATTAATATCAAAAGTGAGCTCGACTTGAACTTTCAGTTTTCTATGAACTGATGAAAGGCTAGGTGAAGAACAAGCAGAAGCTATCAAGACACTTCAAAGAAGTATGGATCTGATGATGCAAATTCAAGTATCACATTTCGCTCTAGAACATGAATCCCCTACAAAAGCTTTGATGCCACTTCCAAACGAACCTTCATATCCGCCCGTCAGTCGATACAATTCGATCAGATCTTCTAGATGGTCAAGAGAGGGAAGTCCTATGAACTTTTCAGGACAGGAGACACCTTCGTCAACAGGTTGGGATAGACGAACTTCACTAGCTACGACTAGTAGATCTGTTTCACATAGTTTACCGATTAGAGATGATTCTCCAGAAAGTGATATGAGTAACCATCAAGAGTTTTGTGGGAAAGCTTTGACTGTGAGTGGAATTTTGTGGGAATTACTGATGAACGAAAGGTCTTGAGACGTACTAGTAGTGAATTGGATCTTCCTGATGTAAGTCGTGTTCAACTTCAGGTATCAATTTACTTATAGTCCCAAACAGTGGACCATTACTCCGCTCGAAGTCACTCACGAAGAAAAGAATCAGGTAAGTGTCGTCATAAGTTCGTGTACCACCGAGCTAAGAGATTTCATTCAGTGTTGGTTTCTTCTCTGAAATCTGGATAGGAACTTGGAAAGACAAGCAAGGCGTTGAACGTGTTGTCGCAATCAAGCAGTTGAATGCCAATGCGAAAAGAGATGTAAGGATAACCTGAAAAGAACTTTTTTCAACAATGTGACTAGATTTTTTTGAAAGAGACTACTACTTGGCGGTCCTTGAAGAGTCCTCTTATCCTCGAATTATTGGGTGCCTCCAGTGCGACGGGTCCACCACCTTGGATTCTTGTTAGTCCATATAGTAAGTCATTTATTCCATTGACAGACCCATGGAAATGACACTATGAAGTGCGACATGGGAACGTCCTTGATTTCTTGAAAGGCGACGAAAGTAAAGGGGTCAACAAGATAGCATTGGTATGTGTTCTTTATCCCAAGACCCTAAATTAATCCACATCCAGATCCACCAAATGTCCCAAGGAATGTCATATCTCCATTCCCGAGAATTAATGCACGGAGATTTCAAAGTAGGTGGTATCACATCGAGTCTCAAAATCGTCATATTCATGTTCGTATCTAGGCGGCGAATGTTCTGATCACCGACGAACATCGAGCGATCATCTGCGATTTTGGATTATCCCAATTGAAAGCTGAGATAGTCGCTAAATCTGGTGTTGGAGCTCAGGCAGAAATTTGGTCTTCGAACGGTGGTACTTCGAGATGGAAATCGCCTGAACGATTGCAAGGTGGTGAATTCAATTATCCCGCTGATGTCTATGCCTTCGGTATCACGATTTTTGAGGTATGCTTTGTATCTTTTCGTTGACCACTGGAAAATAACTGTAATTTTAGGTCTTTTCCCTTTTGAAGCCGTTTGGCTCTACTCCTGATAGTATTGTAAAGAGAAATGTGATTGGTGAGTTATGTTATGACAAAACGATAACTGACGATATCAGCCGGAGCAAGACCTGAAAGAGCTAAAGATATCCCCGATGACCTCTGGAAATTGCAAGAGAGATGTTGGGCCCAAAAACCAGATGATCGTCCTACTTTCGATGAGATTCAGGAACTTCTCAGTCATATGTACAAGTACAATGAGAGAAAGGATTCAGCTCTGACCAGTAGGTTATGGGAGAATCACTTCTTGCTGATGATGATAGCTTCGACCGAAAGTAGCGAGAGTGATTCGTTCCACACCGCCAACGATGATGAAGGGGTTCCACCAGAACAAATGTGAGTTCGTGATGTGACATAAGTTGACGAATTATAGTGCCATTTCACCTTCTTTGGGTGGTGTCCTTCGTTTACCGGATATTGAGACTTCATCAACATCTTCTGGATCGATCCAATCGATACCTGCTCATTTGGCGAATGAACCATCTAATCAATCTGATGTAGCGGAAAGAATTATGCGACACCACTTGGCTCATGAATTCGATGATCGAATGAGACTCCCACTCTGGTTCCCTTCTCCCATTGCGTTAGGTTCCGTTGGATATGTTCGACATGGAGAATTCATCAAATTGCTTGATGGTCATCAACCCATGTCCGATGAAGTTGATCAACGCACCAACAACCCTCTTCCACCTTTGGCGTTCATCGATGAGTTCGGTACTTTACAGGTCGAATCTGGACCAGTTGCTGTTAGGAGTGCCGCCCAAAAGGCTCTTGATAAATCTCGTGTCAAATGGACTAAATTTACTAGAAAAACTGGTGTTGACGAGTGAGTAAAGGCTGATTCTTCCTATCGAATTCACTGATCACAATGCTTCTCAGACATCCTATATTGTACCATCAACCATTCAAATTTCAACCTGGTAGTTCTCGATCTGCTTTTTTGATGATTGAGGATGGTTTGCTGGAGATTTATAAGGATAATTCAGCTGCTCGTGAATATTTATCGATGAACATGGATTGGATATTGGAGAAATACGGTGAACAACATTCAATCAGAAAGGAAGATGTTATAATTGTGAGTCTTTGATTGTTGAGATGAGCTGTGTTGATACCTTCTAGGTCGTTGGAACTTTGTCAGCGAAGAAATGGGCAATGTTGGTAGCCAACTACGTTCATCGTTGTGAACTTAATTTCAACGTTTTTGACGATACCAAGAATGGTGAACCTTGGGGTATGTGGGGTATGATTAAACAACGAACTGCAGAGGAGAAAGCTCGATTGAAAGCTTTGGGTGTTAATGAAGAACCTGATCCAAGCTGGGCTCAGACTATTTCGAGAATTAGTGATAACGAGAAGCCAAGGTTGGTCTTTGATCTTTTTGTATGATTTGTTAGCTTACTGATAGTGCTTTTAGATCAGCTGTGTTGGTTGCTAGATTGAAGTGGAGTAAGGTTAAGCAAGGATATGACATGTGGGAGTAGGAAGTGGACGGAGCAATATTTAGACTGGAGACTCGATGGGTTGCCGTTGCCGATGAGTGACGCAACCTAAAAGGCTCACTGAAAGGCGCCCGAATGACCGAACAAGGAAAGATGGAAGGAAGCTAAGCTAGGGATGGAAAGTTAGAAGAAATTTAAGCAACAATAACAACAACAAATACATACTCATATTCATATTCATATTCATATTCATATTCACACATACTTGTACATATCATTCATGTTAAACGGAACATCACATGCGATACTGTTCTACATAGCTCTCTAGATGACCTCCAGCAAATCAGAGCCAACTTCCGGATCGGCACCAGCACCACAACCCGGTCCATCGAGATCGAAATCCGATGACAAAGACAAAGAAAGGGAGAGGGAGAAAGAGAAACCGAAAAGAAAACTTCACAGATCATCGAATCAATTGAAAAGAAACGCAGCATGCTTGCCATGTAGGAGAAGACGTATCAAATGTGATGCTGGTAAACCACATTGTTCATCTTGTATCAGAAGTTTCAGTTTTTTACAGAGAACTCAACCTGATCTCGAGAGGGATAAGAATGGGGTTCAATGTTTTTATCAGGATGATCATGATCATGAACATGAGGATGGCGAGGGGGAGGAGGAAGAGGGTGAGGAAGATGACGATGTTTCGGACGAGGTTGGTGATCATAAGAAAAGAAAGAATAGTGGGAGTGGGAGTGGGAATGGGAATGGCTCGAGCGAATCCAAGAGTTCAATTAAGAAATTAGAAGCGCGTGTTGGTATGTCGATTGATTTCTTTTTTGGTTAACGAGTACGATTTAATGATCTATGATTTTATAGCGGAACTCCAGAACGCGTTGGGTCAACCTGGTAGTACAACGAATACAACGAATACAAACGAATCGAGTCCTAATTCTGGATTTCCAGATTGGAATGGATGTCCTGCATCACTGGGTAGAAATCCTATTGGTCAAGCACCTTCTATACCTGTTGACATGTCCAACACCGGTAATTGGGATGGGGTCCAAACCCAGAATCCCAATCAAGGTTATCTGAATCCAAATGTCGGTGATAACATCTTCAACGATCCTTCTGGATTGAATATTGGTACCATGTCGTTACCTTTGGACGATAACGGTTTATACAATCAACCTTCTTTCACCACTGGACAGATTTTTGGTTCAACAAATGTACCGACGATCGAACAGAAACCTATCTCATATCAAGCTTCCGTTAATAATCTTCTAGGTGGCGATGAATTACTTGCCAACATTGATGTGTCGTTGTTAAACTCATCAACGAATATGCCCATCCCCCCACCAATCGCATTGACAGATGATGTCAACGGTATAGACAAAGAAGCTGGTAAACTAGGTGGTGAATTTCTAGAATTGTTTTGGCCAGGTTGGCCACCTCGTCTCCCAACTCCAGCTATGTTGGATCATCTAGTAGAAACGTTCTTCACGATGGTACCATCAGTATCCAGAATTCTACATCGACCAACGTTCGTGGCAAGATTAGCTTTACCACCCACCCATGCAGATTTCCCTCATACAGCGTTACTCCATGCGATTTGCGCTGCGACAGGTAGATATTCTGCTGCTGTCAAGACTTCACCGGTGGATGAGGTTATTAGACAGACTAACGCTGATTTAAGTGGGAATACCCAGAGGAATCCGCATACTTCGAGGGAAGCTGAGATTGAACATATCGAATGTTTCTCAGATAGGAATGCTAAATATGCTATGGTTGAGATGAGAATGGAAGAATCACATGGTCAGAAAATGTTTGAAATCGTACAAGCCCAGGTAGGTTGGTCGGTGTTACTCATTTTTGTTCTTGACTGAAATATATTGTTTACCTTCACAGGCAATAATGGTCAATTATTATCAACAAAACGCGAGATGGATAGAAGGTTGGCAAATGGTCGGTGCATGTTGTAGAGGTGTCATTCCTCTAGGATTAATGCACGACACACCCGTTCCACAACCTGGTAAACCAGTCATCAGAACTTCGATTTTACCTCCTCCAGTCAACGATAGAGAAAGGGAAGAAAGGAGAATCGCTATGTACTACATCTTGATGTTTGACGCTGTATCTTCAGCGTCTTCGGGTTGGTGTAACTCTTTGGCGTTTGATGAAATTGTAAGTTGCTTCCTTGGTGGTTGTGTGAACCGCAGTGAATGGCTGATAAATATCGTAGACTGCATCGCTACCTGCCTCATTAGAAGATTACGAGCGTGGAGTAAGTAGATTTTCTTAATGTATGATTGAACAGGAATTGACGGGGAACAGTTTGATATTCCAGACAACCGTCAGAACTATCGTTCATCGGATCTTTTCTCAGAGTAAGTTCGATCAATTCTCTCGAACTTCGGACTAATCGAATGAATAGGCATCCTGTCGTGGACAGTTTCATCATGGTTATCAAGGGTAAGTATCAATGGCGACAAGATTTCGAGAAGCGTCAATTAATCTGCTATTAGGTACTATCCTTCTTGGTCGTATAACGAAGCTTGTTAGAAAATGGAGAGCTTTGGGTGAAGAGCAGAGAACACTTGGTAGGGAGATGCCTGAGTTCAGAAAATTAGATGGAGACATTGCGACGTTCAGGTACGTATTTCATCTCAATGTAGTTGGTCTTTGTGCGCTGACAAGTCATAGCATGACGTTCCCACCTACCTTGAGAGATGTTCTACAGCAAAAGAAAGGGTATTCAAAAGGCATAGACTCGGATCTAGTCGTGAGTATTCAGATCTCTGTGGATTTGAGATGGTTTCTGATGAATGTTTGATTCTTCAGAGCGCCCATTTGGTTCCTCACGTTGCTAGTATCCTGCTACACGAACCTTTTGCTGATCTCACCAATCCAAATTGTCCATCTGCAACTCGGTTGTTGACGGAGGCTAGGTCTTGCTTGAGTATAGCTTATATCGTGACGAGTACGAGTATGGATATTGGTTATATGCTTCAAACAATCTCATCTTGTAAGTCGGTTTACAATTCTAACAGGAAAGAGTTAACTGACATATTCGTAGTGTGAGTTAGATCCATTGTTTGATATCACATTTTATTCACTTACACGAACTTTCAGTTACTTCTTCACAGCTGCTAGAACCCTAGTTCTTTTCTACCAACGAGCTCTAGATGTAGGTGACGCAGTAGCCGCAAGCATGTTCCACGATGAGATTGTCGTTTTCAAGTAAGTTGTATCATCTTTAACGCTTTCTCTTGATTATCTCACTAACAATTCCTTAGAACACTGTTCAAGACCTACGGAACAAGGTTCGCCATGGGAGCGAGACACGCGGCAATGCTTGAACAAATGCTTAAAGCTTGTCATGAAGAGAAAGCCGTCCCTAAAACATCGTTGAACGCAATCCTGTCAACCTATCAAGAGATCCTAAAAACAAATCCACCACCTCCAAAGAGTAACATCAACCATTTCTACCAGATCCCGAATAGCAACCAACCATCCGATAACGGTAACAACGCATGGAACAATATAGGGCCGCAATCCAGAGCTTTCGAGAATAACCTCAGCAAAAAAGATGGAAACGGTGATGACGGTCATGCGTTCAGCGATCCATCTATGGATCATTTACATCCTGATTCCATGCTTTATTCGAGTTTTCGAAATTCAGATGTCAGTTTCAAAGAGTTGATGAACGTCAAAAGAGGGTTTTCAAATGGTCTTTCGATAGAATATCAAAATCAGAAACCAGGTCAGAATCAAACCCTAACTCTGACTCAAACTCAAGATTCGACCTTGAACCCGAATTTCGTACCCACCAATGTTTACAATGAGAATTCATCGTTTTCTTCTAATCCCAATTCAAATCAAAATCCAAATTCCACTTTCAACACCAATATCAATGATAGTATCATGAACAACTTCGATATCAACAGTGTAGGGGTTGATCTTCTTTCAAACATGAATTCGACTTTCAATCAGAATAATTTTAATTTCAATGCCAATCCGAATTTCGATTTCGGTATCGGTAACAACAATACGAATCCGAATTGGTGGACGGGGATCGATGTTGTTTCAGCTAATGTCACACTGCTATCACCAGAATCAGGTCAATCAGGTTCGAATTCTGGTCCACCAAGTAATTAAATTGAAATTTTTAACTTAAGTATAATGTTTTTCGTTTTCGTTTTCGTTCCCTTTCTCGGTTATGTAGATGGTTCAAAGCACTTTATCATTCTCTTTTAGATTTTTTGATAGACTTCGCTTATACAATTATAGAAAACGCTCAATTCCTCTAGATAGTAATGTATAGTATGTACGAGTAGATGAAATTAGAAAAAAACTATATGCATATGAATCTATCCCTCGTTTTCTATTTACAGTACTTTACAGAACTAACTTCTTTTTTTTGGAATTTTTTCATTTCGGGAGAATGGAGATACTGTATATTCAAATTACATATTAACGAAAAAGAAAGAAAACAGATTGAACGAGAACGGGAATGGTTTTACAAAAAGAGACAGCTAAACGGAAGAGATAGACATGAATTCTCCGGAGATATACAAGGTGTGGATGAGAGGTATACTACATTAAAGGTTGGCGGTGGACATTGATTGAAATCAGATGATATCGAAGCGAAGATGAGTCGTTCTCTCAAACGACGGGATAATTGTTACCCCATGAATCGTTATTGTTAACATTATCGTTATTACCCCCAGTCCCACCTTGAACTTGAGATTTATCTTCCTGATGACTTTCGTTTCCAGAGGTACCATTTTCGTCATCGCTCGAATTACCATTCTTGACATTACCGTCAAATTGGTTTTGATGAGAGGAAGAAACACCGGTACTGGTCCATGGTGCTGTGTTCGGATTGTTGATGACGGAGATCTGAACTTGATCTTCGCTGTAGATTGGATTTTGACTTTGCTGGGTGGGGTTTGGGGTATGGATTGGGTTGTATGGTGAATAGCCTGAAAAAGGGATACCTGGTCCGGCGGTATATGGAACCTGTTGATGTTGAGGATGACGTTGATCGTCTCCCATGGTTATACTAAATGTTCGAGGTGCCGCTGAAGATGGTACACGTGATTTTGAATTTGATGGGAAAGGTCGAATCAACCTTTCTGGGTAGATTGTTGAGGAGGATGATTGGATGGGTCGACTGGATTGAATGAATGTTCCTGGTGGTGGAGTTGGGAGAGTTAGGGTAACGTTTGCTAGATCGAGAGCTGGATCGTTGGGCGTGATACCAGCTTTCCATTCTATCATTCCTACTTCGATAGGCTGCCAGTTTCCTTTGCCAACACATCTATAATAAGTTAGTATTTGAAGATAGAATTTGAGAAAAGGCTAACTCACTTATCAAGTAAATCCCTTCGAGTATACTTATAATTCTCGCATCTCTCAACGACCTTTCTTCTGATATCACGAACAGCAACCCGAGTAGCGTAATCCAATTCGCTCCATCTAGGCTCAGGTCCATCCCATTTCCTATCACATCTAGCGGTGAAACTGTCTAGTTGTGCGATAACTCTTTTACCTCTGTGAAAGAATGATCTTAGATGTTCGGCTTTTTCCATGGGTGTGGCTGTTGACGGGATGGTACCTATCATCGGAACTGAATCGCTATTGATCGAGAGATCGTTGTTGAGAGTGTAGTAGAAGAGTGGGAAACGGTTTGGTATCTCTGGATATACTTGGAGTAGACCGTAGAGAGATAGTTGCGGTTTCAAGGTTGTCTAGATGATTAGTTGGTGATAAACGATTGAACTTACGGTGTAAATCGGGTACTCGAGATGTTTAGATTGAGGTTTCTTCATACTTCTAGCTTTTTTAGTTGGTCTGAATTCATCTTCATCTTCGATATCATCTAGTGATTCATATTCATCCTCGCCATCATCATCCTCAGATTCAGGTTCACCACCATCGAGATGAGCGTAAGAGACGTTGCGTGATAAAGAAGCGATTCTTGGTGATGATCGAACTACAGTTTGATAGGATTAGTGCATGCCAATATGCCCTGAAACACCACTCACTTCGACTGGATGTAGAGGCCAACCTCTTCTTCTGGTTTGAAGGTTTACGTCGACCATGACCCATCGAGCTGACTGTTCTTGCCATTGGACGCTGTAGGATATCAGTCGACACCTCTACTCCAACACGAAACACTTACCGAATTCTTCAAACCCAAACTTTCCAAGGTCTTTTCATTCTGCATTATACGAGCAGCTCTATCTCTTTCGTATTCTGTATCGGCACCACCAACAATATCCGGTTTCATATCGTGACGTTCGGAAGAAACAGCGAATTCACTTGAGAAACCCCCTCTACCAAAATATACATGTTCTGGTTGGGGGTGAGGTAAAACAGATAATGGATGACCGTTGAAACCTAGATTTGGCATTGGGTTTTGTTGATACATTCGAGTGTTTCTACCAAGTGAATCTGAAACTTTTCGCAGTTCTTGTTCGTTGGGACTTAGGTTATCTTGTTGCATTGATTGATATTCTCTAAATTCAAACGGTGTAACCAGTCTTGCATTGTACTCGAGATTATTCTCACTGGCGCCAGAGGTCGATCTTGACATTGATTGAGATTGGTTACCAAGTGTTAAAATTGGATTAATATGTCTCTGACCTTGGTTCTGATCGTAAGTGATGTTATAACCCGTATGATCTTGAACTATGAATTGTTGGTTGTTAACGATACTAGCTGTTGGTGGACCGTTGTCTATCATATGGTGTGGTGAATGTGGCGAAGAAGACCATCTCGTTGAATTACTTTGATCGGTTGCGGAATTCATTGGGTGAGCATGAGAAACTGTACTTGAAACAGTTCTCATTCCGTTATTGATATTTCTATTATCGTAAACGTTGATATAAGGTTGGATGGGTGTACCAGATGTTGGTGGAGCGCTGAGAAAACCTTGAGGCGGACTAGCTAACGCCAGGTTCTGTTGAAAGTGGCGAATCGGTTGTTGATGAGCACCGTGGAACGCAGTCATTTGTGACTGTTGGTCGATCGATGGTGAATAAGTAGGAGCAGGTGGTAAATGAATAGAAGATTGTGAGGATGGTCGTTGGATTCTAGGAGATTCCATTGTAGATGAATGGATACCGCGATGAGATTGAGGTCGGTTGTGGTCTTCGAATGGAGATGAGATCTGGATAGACATCTCAAGTGGCGAACTACATCTTTGTTAATAACTATCTAGGAAGCGAACGACACAACTTACAAGTCGATAGGTTGATGTTATCAACACTTCAAAAACTTTCAAAAGACGAAATGACTTGCAAGGATGTAATAGTATGAAAGGACAAACTTGAATATCAAAGTAAAGGATTTTTATTTCAACTGGTGGGAAAGAAGATACTGTAGAAAAGATTAAGAGAAAGTTAAGTTGAGAGGGAGTTCCGTTGTAAGGATGAAAGAGACTATATATGTTTTGGTCAGTATGAAGCTGGTGGAGCTGTTTTCAAGGAGAAATCTAAGAATCTACGCAGCCACCTCCTTCAAACGATAGCTTGATAGATTGAGGGTCAAGACTTACGCCGTTTACGGTCTTGGACGAAATACCACTTGCAGTACTAGAGCAAAGGTCAGTTGGCGATATGTTGGAACAAAGGAAACTCGTGAATTTGGATCTGATACTTACTGTTATTGACTGAGGCGATGTGCTTGCTACAGGGGAAGGCCAGGAGGTTATAACGGGGGTTGAGGGATCGTGACAACCATTGAAGAAAGGATCACGTCAGAAATCAAAGGATTCCACAAAGTGCCGTTCATGTAAGGAGGGAGATATTCCAGATCGACCCAGTAGGTAGTGTAGGTTGATTAGATGATATGTTGATTTCCCAAAGGAATGTCATTTCGGAGAAAGGGATAGATTTGAGTAAAGGAAGAGAGAATAGTGTCAGCTAGATTCGTAACTGATATTGAGATGAGGGTTTTAAGGGTTTCTCATTCGTTACATCCATGAGGTTCAAATTCATGGAACACAGAAACAAGTCAACAGTGATGTCTGATAGGAGACCATGTGATGAGAGGTTATAAGGTTATCAGATTGTTGGTCTTCAAGAGCACGGGATGTGATTTAGAGCGAGGTGCTGGGAAATTTCGGACAAAGTCAAAACTTACCGATCAGGTATCAGCTACTTCAGAGTAGTGAATTTGGTTGTAGAGCTATATGTCGTAGGATCAAAGCTACTCCAAAGTCGATCAAGTAATTAAACAATGAAAAGTGATAAGCGCAAAGACAAGTCGGAAGAACGGATATTTTATCGAATGTTTATTAACGTCTTGAACCTGGACTGAATGTCAACAACGTAGAATCTCGTTCAACTCTTTAACAACCTTGACGATGTGTTATCGAATGTGTATCCACTAATCTTATTAAGAAAGAGAGAATTTGAGAAACACAGAGGTCGAATGTATTCCGGTCGATGGGAGGACAACGGTTGTGTGAAACGTTGTTTTGGTGACTGCCTACATCATATCAACGTAACATCAGTACAGTATCCATTATCATCACCAGTATCCTCTAAGCATGAAAGAAGGGTTTTTACGATATCATCTACATTAACAAAATTATCGAAATTACTCACCAAAGTGAGATGATAAAGGATGATAGCAGTGTAACCTTGGTGTTTTTTTCGATCTACCTCCTTTAAAGGCGTTTTTTTCGTTAAAAACTAAGCTTAAGATTAATGTGATCCGATTTGTCTGTCGTATACGACGCCTTTAATGCCGTACTTACTGTCGAGTTGGAGTTAGGTATATAACCTGTATCTCAGATGATAGTATTAAATATATGTGATGTTATTGTTAATATGTAGTGGCGAAGAAGTTATTGTGAACAAAGAAAGAAAAAGAATTAAAGTAAATGTAAATGTCTCATGCGCCTAATCATTTTCCAGATTTTTCCTGTGGTGTTACTGTTATCTTGCTTCTGAAGAAGAAAATTTCTATTGTAAGCGAAATGCAATGCATAAAACCCAAGGAGAAAATCCTCATCATCAAAAAATAAAAAATTCAGTTCTGAGTTAGATCTATCTGCTGCGCTATCGGAGGCAAGCAGTAAATGTTCAGCTGATGTAGGTGATGGTGGGGCAACACCACCTTAACCGCCGGAGACCACTTATCTAGTTAGATGGTTGTCATGTTTTATTTTACGCGCTGTACGCGTTGTTAGGCTACGCTACTTAATCTCTCCACCGACACTTTGGGGTGCAGGGATTATTTAGCTTGTGTTGATGTGTGTGGATTTGATGGTAACTTGGGTTCCTTGATGCCCATTTCAAGACACTTTGACGTTTGTGGTGATGCCACTTTGAGCACTGCCTCGCCTTGGTTACCAAATTGATTTCAGCGTACAGCGTACAGCGTCATCACCTCAGCTTCACTGTATAAGGGACGCGTTCATGCATAGATGTATAGTACAGATCACTGTCAATCTCCTGCTATTGCATTTATCATTGAAAAACAAAATGCGATAGATTCAAAAGATTACACTCCGGTCAAAACGACACACAAACCAATCCGCAAAGGATCTCTTTTATCCGATTATCAACCATCCTCGTAATGTGAGAAACGATCAAGCAATTAATTGGAGTAGTCCACTCAACTCAATTGAAATCACACGGAAAATTTGTTATCATTGAAACTGATCAAAAAGATCAAAGCAATAAAAATCAAAACATATAACTGAGCAGTCAAACGCTCAACGTGGCAAAATGACGTGCTTGGACGTGTACTGACTGCACTTGTACTTGTACTTGAGCTCGTGCTGAAAAAAACATCAAAAAAATAATCGAAGAATGCATATAAATGCAACAATAGTGGACTACAAATCTAGGATATATACAAGGGAAAAGGAATATTCACAACACCGTCGAAAAGAAAAATTATTACACTACCATACAAGAAGTACAGTATCCAAAAAAACCATCTACCACCAGTACCAGCTCCAGCACCATAACCAATACAAGCACCGTCAAAATCCTACCTCCGTCTACTCGAACCAGGTAACTGAGTTTGATTCTGATTCAATCCCCAATAAGCTTTATACAGACTACTAACCAATTCTTTGACGTGGGGACAAGGGTGGGTGGCAGGTGTCATTAAAGGGCTATGATGTCTTTCGAATTCGAACGATGGGGTTCTGGATGAATGGGAGGAGATTGATGGTGTGTGAGACGTAGACGATAGAGTTGGTCTGGGTGATATAGAGGTCATTGTGATGGGTGGGCTTTGGTTTGGGTGGGCACACGATGTTTGGGTGTTGGTTTTCGGTGGCAAGTTTGGTGGGTTTTATGCAGAGATTTGGTATTACTGGATTGACCTAGACGATGGGAGTGTCCTTTGTATAACCAGAGTTGGATGTATTTAGATTAACCTCGAGAAACCACTTTGATGTTGAAGGGAAAAACGATCGTTTATCTGAAGTGGATACAAGAAAAGCTGACAAATGGATATATCTCGATATCTGATTGGTCGAAATACGATATATTGGGAACAGAGGTAATCTTGGAGTGTCAACGATCAACTGAGACGAGTAGTGAGAAAGAAACAAAATGATTGATTAAACGTAGATATCTGATGTATGAGAGTCGACTGTTAAACTATGAGAGAAAACCCCCAACCAACCTGGTTGTTATATATTCAATTTGAGCACGTCGTATATAGTCACCGGGTTATCCATCCCGACCTCCCGATCTTTTTGACAACAATACAAATTTAATTTTATATCCTTTTGCGTTTTTTGAGCTCACTCGGGAAATTGGTGGTTTATCCAAATGGGGAAAGTGGGGTATACAATTAAGTTACTTAAACTTGGAGGAGCATTCATGAGTGGTTACTTCATAATTATGATCAAACTGTACATGCATTTCCACAACCACTGCATGCAGTAGCTAAAGTCACATAGATACTCTCACTTTACTGATGTTTCTCGTTCCCGGATATATAGACGTTTTAGTTTGGATCTCTTATATCCTGCTTTTCAAATTTACACTCTTTGTTTCGGTGGGCAGCTGACTTGAACCTGTTTATCCGTCAATTAAGAATTTTCCCGAGGGACTTAATTTCAACGGAGTCGGCGAATCCTTGACCGGATTCCAACATTCATTATGATGTTTCTATCAGTAATGGATTTATTTAAGTTTACAGTACAACCATCTTTCGACTTACTTTCAGTCCAAACACAACTGTATGAATGTGTTCAATGCTTATGGAGGATTTCGATAGCTAAATGGAACGACACGAAATGTGGCAAAAGACGATCCATCCTTCTTGGTTTGTAGCTCGAAGAATTTGGTTGAATCCCTAAACTAGATATTTCTTTCCAATATTATAATTTAGGAGACACTTTCTTTCTCATAATCCTTTCTGGACCCAAGTCCGAGATCCTAACTATCAAAATCAATGGGAGGGATTGAGTAGTATTGCTCTATGTTCGACGATTGATCCAATTTGGTTAGAACCAAATAATGTTATTACTCAGGATGTGGATCAGCAAGTCGCTGACGAGAAGCGAGATGAGTCGCTATGAAAACAGAGTCAAAGCTTGGTCCTCAACCAAGTGTGTGAACTCTCTGCTTTCACTCGGTAAATCAGATGTACAACCCAGAGTAGGTGTATGAGGGGAAAAATTTAGAACAGGAACCATTGAAGATTCTTTATCGCGCTCAAGAAACAGGACTCGGAACCATTAAACAACAAGTTAGTATGGTTGTTGAAAATGGTCTGGGATGTCAAAATGTCATTTTGGATATATCAATGGCAACACACAGTCCTTCAGAATCTTTGGATACAACTTAAATCACAGATTGGAATTTTGAATCTAAAATGTCATCTTACGAAGTTGAAGAAGAAAGTTATTGGAATGTTGATGCGATTGGTCCACCATGAGATGAATGCTCTGCGAGTGGTGGTCTCGGATGTTTAATTCAAGTAGATGGTGGTGGTTCATAATCGTAGAAATACAAGTGAGATCTATTGTGAGAAATCATTCTCAAATGCAAGTCTGAAGAACCTATTGGCGTGACTCAATCTGGCACCTAAGAAGTTGTATGTATCAACGCGTAACGTACAAGTATAACGTACACATCGCACCAAATTGCTTGTTGCATGAGCATGTGGGTGCGAAAACTCTATCTTTTCATCAACGTTTCATGATTTCCTTTAACGCTCAGGGCAACGAGAATTGTGATTTTCAGGGAGATAAACAATGAGATCGAATGTGTATGGCAGGAGAGGAGAGGAAGAGTAAACAAATTGTCCATAACGTCACCTTTTTGCCACTCGATTTGCCACCCAAATAAATGGGTTAGTAGCGCGTTGAGGAACACATGCTTTTGGAATTAAAGATAAGCCATTAATCTTAATCTTGGTGAAGAACTCAATATGTTGAATAGAAGGGGGATGGTGATTCACATGAAGAGTGAGAAGGAGAGGGACGATCTATTGGTTACCTTAGTTTACCTTGACGACCCCCCTTTGGTTTGAGTGATACCGTAGTAAGTTATGCACTCAGCAGTCAGTGCACGGACCTTGACCTTGTCCTCTTGCGTTGCATTGCGTTGCATTGCTCGCCACTCTACTAGCTCGTGCTCAATTTACATTTCTCTTTCTTTCTCTTTCTTTCTTTTATTATATATACTTACCTTCTATCTATTCCTTGTGATATTATCTTATATATATAATAATCACAAACACATCACATTTCACTCTACTCACGACTCACACTCATTAAACTCAACTCAACCATCCACACTCACTCTCACAACTTAAACCAACTATCATCCAACATGTCAACTGAAGAAGTTAAACCCGTGAGTGAACGTTCAAATCTCTTCCATTCCTACCTCGTACCCTCTCCAATTCATATCCTATCCCTATATCTGTCACTCCATCTCTCCCTCTACTTCTACGTTGTCTCTCACAACTTCATCTTAACACAACCCAAAACATCATTCTCAAAACAAACCAATCAATCTCGCCACCCATCCTCTTAATGTTTCCATTCTACCTTTTCATTTTCAAATCTAGTCCAGACCGGCCACCTTTTCTGATAGACCCAGAAAGAAGGACGACCGTAATTCAACTCACTGTCAAACATCTTGATCCCACTTCCCATTTTCATCTTGACATCCATCTCTCCCCTTTGAAATTGATCCTAGCGTCTGGTGTCAAGTACCGTGTAGACGCGTTTCATCTCTGTATTCCAACAACCTTTGTCTTTATTTTTCGTCTCATAACTCCACTCGTCTTCTATTCTCTTACCCTCTCTATCTACAAGTCCATCTCGCTGACGTTAGATTAATCTACTGTTTTTCATTATTCGAATCCAATCACATTCATTCCATCAATTCCTCAAATCCGCGCACACATCCCATCCAACAATCCCTTTGACGCTCGTGCGATCAAAACCACAATGACAATCCTTGATTTCCATCGTCAACACGATTCTACACCTGTGATTATCGTACCTCAGCTCGTCGTCGAACCATCTATCGAAGAAACCGTCGCTCCTCCAGCTGTCGAGCCAGAGGTAGCTAAAGAGACTGTCCCAGCTCCAGAAGAAGTTGCTGCTACCACCGTCGTTGAACCACTGAGTGATGAGGTGAGTTAAGGATACGGAACGATTTGTTTTTTTCTAACTCATATCTATCATAGACCGCTGCCCAACCTACTCTCACTCATGAGGAGGCTGGTACCGCTCACACTGAAGCCGAACCAGCTACCACTTTAGAGGGTACACCGGCTGATAAACCAGCTGAAGAAACTGCTGCTGCAGTCGCTCCTGAAACCCCAGCTAAAGAAGATAAGAAAGCTGCTATCAAGGTAGGTACCTAACAACCGTTTGGAGTAAGTATTGACCTACGACACTTATAGGAGAAAGTTGAGAAGACTAAATCCGAGGGTAAAGGTTTCTTCGCTAAACTATTCGGCTCAAAAGAGAAATCACCTAAAGCTAAAAAAGTCAAGACTCCAAAGGTGAGCTGCCAAAACCTCTGGGCCTTACGCATCCTGGTGATCTAAGCTGACAAAGATTTCAGACTGAAACAGCTGACCCAATCGCTGCTGCTCCCACTGAGGAAGCCGCTCCAGTCGCTGAAGCTGCCGAAACACCTGCTCCTGAGGCACCTGTAGCAGAAGCACCTGTCGAAGCTGCTCCAGTAGTCGCTGCTGAGCCTGTTGTTGAACCAGCTACAACTGAAGCGTGAGTCTACTCTTATGCTACTGTGCCAAGACTCAAATCGTCATAGCGAACCAGCTGCCCCAGTCGAAACTCCAGCCGAAACAAGCAAAGACAAGGAAGAGGTGAGTTTATGCTACAGAATACAACTGGAGCTAAACTGACATACCCCAGGCCAAGGCTATCAAAGTCAACAGACGTCTTTCAGCTAGATTCACCGGTTTCATCAGTAAAATCGGAAAGAAGGATGCACCAAAAGAAGAAGCTCCTAAAGAAACCGCCGCTGAAGTCGCTGCTGTTGAAGAAACTCCAGTCGTCGCTGAGGAAGCTCCTAAAATCGAAGAGCCAACTCCTACAGAACCATTGAAGATTGAGGAGGAGGTAAGTGTGGTGGGAATGCATCGGGGTTGAACTGATCTTTGAGAATAGACTAAACCAGTCGCTCCACCTGCTTCTGCTGTTGTTGCAGCTACCGCTTAGGTGGATGTTTGTTTCTAAATTTCTTTCTCGTCTCGTGTCTTCCTTTCTGTGTTTCTTAATTTAGATCGGTGTGATTTTCATTCATACCTTCATTACCATTCCCGAATCGTTTTCCTTTCACTCCTCTTTTATTTAGCTTCACGATTTGATTTGATTCGATTTGAAAGTCTCGTCTTTTCTTGTAGATATCCAATATATTCCATTTTCACATCATTAATATTGTTTCCCTCTCGTCTTCTTCTTTTTTTCTCATAGCCTTTCTTATCGCTTGCTCGCTTTTGTTACATGATCATTTAGTTGTTTGGATTGCTTATGATATGATGCGTAGCTTGTAGTGATGAATGGAATTTCGTTCACGCGTATAGGGTCAAGTGAAAGTGGCGGTGGCGGTACATACCGCGTTGATAAGGATAAGGTGTTAACCGATAAGAACAGTGGATGACTATAGCAATCAATTCGTATTGATTCTTTCTTCTTTCTTACATTCACTACATCTTAAATCCACCTAGCATCATGGGAGCACAAACATCTAAAGTCAATCAACAGACTCCAACACTAATCAACGAGAAACAACCAATCGTTGAAGTCACATCAACCCCAATCTCCGCCCACAATGACGAAGATGAAGACGAACACGAACCAACAGAGAACCTAAACACCGAAACCCTAACAAACTGGTCAAACAAATATGAACAGGTATGTACTCTTTCTTGACCATTAACCAAGTATTGAACAACAGACGACAGAACCCAACCCACCAACTGTCAGAATTACTTTTAACCAAATCCGATCCGATCCAATCGTTGATTTCAAGAAAGAAACTTATAGACGATAACTTGGTTTTCAACTTGAGTCTTAAGGGCTTAGATCCTAATGGTGGAGGGGGATATCCGGGTCCGAGGGTAGATCAGGCTTCTAGTGGGAGATGTTGGATTTTCGCTACCAGTAAGTGTGGTTGTGTTCACACCTGGGTTTGGGGTTGGGTACAGGGATTTACCTATTTTAGCCAACGTATTACGATACAATGTCGTGGCTACGCTTAAACTTGGTGAATTCCAGTTGTCACAGAGTTATTTGTTTTTTTATGATAAACTTGAAAAAGCGAATTACTATTTGGAGTAAGTGGTGGTTGTTTGGGTATGGATGACTAGGTTTTGATATTAACGATTGGCTTTAGGAACGTTATTGATTTAATCGAGGAACCTGTCGAAGATCGATTACTTAGTTTCCTTAATGAAGCACCTGTCAATGATGGTGGTTAGTCGGAATACTACCTTTATATGGAGGATATACTGATTTGATTTATAGGTCAATGGGATATGGCGGTTAATATTATTGGTATGTCCGTTGGTGGTTCGGTTGGCTGATGACGTTCAGAGAAATACGGGATACTCCCCCAAACCCTTTATCCAGAATCATTCTCGAGCTCTTCCAGCGGGAGACTGAATTCCCTCCTCACAACCAAATTAAGAGAATACGCCGTTCTCCTAAGAGCTTCAGCAAAAGCTCTCTCCTCCTCCTCTCCCTCTTCTACCGAGGCAGAAACCAAAACCCAACTTCGAAAATTAAAATCCCGTTACCTAACAGAAATCTATTCAACCCTCTGTATAACACTCGGTAAACCACCTGGACCAAACGATAAATTGAATTGGGAGTATTACGATCGAGATGGGAAATTCGGGTCTTGGTTTGGGAGTGCGCTGGAATTTTATGGTTCGTTTGGGAAGAGGAAGGGCATGGAACCTGGGGATTGTTTTAGTTTGATTCATGATCCACGAAACGAGTTTGGGAGGTTGTACTCTGTTGAGAGGTTGGGTAATGTTTGGGGTGGACGGGGGGTTAGATGTGAGTCTGGATTACGTCTTGTTTGCTTAATGGTTATTGTTGACTGACATTTTCTTTTTTAGACGTTAACGCTCCTATCACCGCTTTGGAGGACGCGGTGATTGCTGGTATCAAAGCTAACACTCCTTTGTTCTTTGGTTGTGATGTTGGAAAGGCTAGTAACACCAAACAAGGGGTTTTGGATCTTGATCTCTACGATATCAAAAAAGCTTATGGTTATGAGTTGGGTATGAACAAGGCGGACAGATTACGGATGGGGGAAAGTTCGGTGGGTTCATCTCTTCATTACACCAATCTAAAGTATGAAACACTGACACCCAACAATAGATGACACACGCTATGGTGATCACCGCAGTTCACCTTAATTCCCAAGGTCGTCCCGTCCGCTATAAAATCGAGAACTCATGGTCGGAAGGGGCAGGTCAAAAGGGTTGGTTCATGATGACCAACGAATGGTTTGCGGAGTTCGTTTATCAGGTCGTGGTACCTAGGAGTCTTGCTGGGGAACGATGGTGTAAGGTTTACGATGGGGGTGATGCGGTTTGGTTGAAACCTTGGGATCCTATGGTTGGTGTTTCTCTTTTGTTTTTGGCTCGGGGGTGGGGCTGATTGATTGGTCTGCTTTAGGGGACGCTGGCTTAGTTCGAGTGAGAGCTGTTTTGAGATCGTCTTTTGGTTGGGGTTTTTGGTTATTTTGTTTTAGTTTTCTATTGTCTTGCGTTCGTGTTTGGTTGTCATGATATCAAATGATTCTCTAAGTCGAGATGTTGTGTAGCAAAGCATGAGAATGGAGAATGGCACCACCTCGAATTGAATGTCCACCACAAATCAAATACATCAATGAAATCTACAAAAAATGTCCCAATAGAATCAACCCGTCAACCACAAGGTTATGGTTGACAGAACAGAAAAAATCTTCGACCGACTAAAGTCTAAGGAAATTCTCTTTGATCTTATTGAATAACTCTGGCGTTCCTTTCCCCGTCCGAAATCGCTAACGAATTGAGCGTCGATCGTGAATAAAGAAGGCGGTGTGGGTGGGATTGGGGGGTTGTGGGCAGGGTGAGGGAGGGATATTGATGCATACTGACTTTGAATTACTTATTACTTTTTTGTTGATGGTGAGAATTGAAAGAATGAAAAGTTTCGATTTATAATTTGAGTACTAGTACTGCATTGAATCCACGCTAGTTTACTCCCGTGTTTTGTCTGGGTCTTTACGTCACTGATCGAATTGCGGGTAACTGCTGTAAGTATAGTGAGTAGAAGGTGTGGTGGTGGTGACTGCCGCAGCGAACGTTGCTACTTCTTACAGTGTTACAGTGGTATTCTATTTATATATACATTCTTACATCTACTCGTTCACTTTCACTTTCACTCAACTACTGTACTTCAAGTAAGAGTAGAGTAGAGTAATATCAACGTGACGTAGCAAGGTGTGATTCAACGCACGGTCCTCACTCACCAACCCTCACTCACTCCATTACATCTATATATCCTCTACACAATCACCACTCCCCACCCCACCACAATGTCACTACCCAAATCAACAGATTACGGTAGTGTCAACGGTAAACCTATACTCACAGGTTCAACTTCACACAGCAATCTCTCACCTCTATCCAACTCCAACAATTCAACTACTCCTGAGACATTAAACGCTCAAGAGAAACAAGCTGTTAACGCTATAGCTAAACAGGATGAGAGTAAAGGCGCTGCTGTTCATGTAAGTCTCAACTCCCAAATGTATTTCTATTTTCGAGGCTGGAGTCCAGTTATTTTCATTACATGGTTTAGATTCCATTCGTTTCCCTAGTCATCGTTATCTTTACTTCTATGTTTAAACAGAAATACAAACTAACTTTTGTACAGACTTTCGATCCTGATGCTACCCCCGAACAGAAAGCTGCTGCTGCTGGCAAAGCTAGAGCTGAATTGGGTGTTCCAAGTATGAAACAGGATAATGAAGGTGGTAGAGGTAAGTCAACTTCGGCCTTTGTGGTTGAAATCAACTAATCTCTCTCCCGTCGTATAGCCGTCACTCTTGATACATCAACAACGACGAATGTACCTAAACCAACAATCACTCTCGCGGATGTTGATAAAGCTTCCAAAGCTGAGGGACAGACTGTTGGTTCTGTATGTTTGATTTCTGATAGTCCGTAGGACGGGTTTAGCTGATAAGATGTTAATAGGATAATATCCCTGGTGCTATACCTACAGGTGCAGCTCCTCCTGTTCCATCTTGGGTATGTCTCAGCTCCTAGCTCTAGCTCACTAGCAAAACCCCTACGGGACATTAGCTGATAAATTCAACTCACAGGTCCTCGCTGGTTGGAGACAGGTTGCAGGTCTTGATTCTGTTGAGGCTAGAGATGAAAAACAACAATTGCAATTAGGCATTTTGGCTGATTATCTGTAGGTGACAAACGTCGTTTCCTTCCTTGGATGTACCTACTAACTATACACAGCTCGGAACAAGCTTATGGATCTTGGTTCCATAATGCTGGAATTGTACGTCCATTGTCAGATAGTAACAACAAGCATCCATTAACCCAAACCATAGATCCTATTCGCTGTTCTTACAACCAGAGTATTCACCGTCCTAGGTCTAGGTTGGGGATGGGTGATTCTCATTCTAGCCTTTTGTTCAGCTTATTACACTTTATCAATTCAACGAACGAGAGAAAGAGCTAGGGACGATATTCAAAGAGAATTAGTCAAAACTCGTCTAGTCACTGAGACTGAAAGTGCGGACTGGCTTAATGGATTCTTGGATAGGTTTTGGTTAATGTCAGTTGCTGCATCCCCCCCGTCTAGGATGTAGACTGATATGATATCTTGAATACAGTTACGAACCGGTCCTTAGTCAAACTATCATCGCTAGTGTTGATGCTGCTCTTGAAGCTAACACGCCAAGTTTCTTGGAAAGTATCAGGTTGACCCATTTTACTTGTATGTCTGATTAATTTCGGTGGCAACGATTTACTAACATGTAAAAGTGGGAACAAAGGCTCCAAGAATTGATTATGTTAGAACTTTCCCTAAAACGTGAGCTAGCTTGACCTCCAGACGGTTTTTGCAAGCTGACATCTCGTAGTCCCGAAGACATTGTTATCATGGATTGGGCTTTATCGTTTACACCCAACGATATCCTTGATCTTACTCCTAGACAAGCTGCTAGAAAAGTCAATCCAAAGGTCATTCTTTCTATTAGAGTTGGTAAAGGTGTTGTTTCAAAGGCTTTACCCATTTTGTTGGAGGATATGAGTTTCACCGGTAAAATGAGGTAAGCTTGTCTATTGAAATACACTTGAGCTTACATTTTATAGAATCAAACTCAAATTAATCACCGAATTCCCTCATGTGCAAACTGTTGAATTAAGTTTCATTGAGAAACCAACCTTCGACTATGTACTCAAGCCAATCGGAGGAGAGACTTTTGGATTCGACATCAATTCCATTCCGGGGTTAGCACCTTTCATCAGAGATCAAGTTCACGCCAATCTCGGACCTATGATGTATGATCCCAACGTGTTCACGATCGATCTTCAAGCTCTGTTATCAGGTAACCCTCTTGATTCTGCTATCGGTGTGGTCAAGATCACCGTTATCGATGCTAGAGGTCTTAAAGCTATAAAACTTGGTGGTGGTGCTCCCGATCCTTACGTTTCAGTTGCTTTAGGTGCTAAACCACCTGTTACCAAAACCAAAACTATCCCATCAACTTCAAGTCCAACTTGGAACGAGACTCAGTTCATTTTGGTCAATTCGTTGGCGGATGTTCTGAATTTAAGTTTATTCGATTACAACGATCATCGACCCGACAATCTTTTGGGAACGGTCTCACATGAATTAGGATCTCTGGAAGCGGACGGTGAACAGGAAGGTATCGTTGGTAAAATTCTTGGAGGTGGTAAAGAACGTGGTGAACTTCGTTACGACCTTTCTTATTTCCCAGTTTTGAAACCAGTCAAACTTCCAGACGGAACTTTTGAACCTTTACCTGAAACTCAAACTGGTGTTGTTCGATTGATGATCCATCAAGCTAAAGAATTGGATGTCAGTCGATTATCTGGCGATTTGAATCCATTCGCTAAAGTTTTCCTTGGTGGTTCAAGAACTGAACATTTCAGAACTCATGTTCATAAACATGCTAATCAACCTATCTGGGAGGCTGCTACTGAGTTCTTGGTTCCTGAGAAACAAAGTTCGGTTATCACGATTCAAGTTATCGATAATCGAGAATTCGCTGTTGATCCTAATCTTGGTCAATTGACTGTTAAACTCGCGGATTTACTTGAAGCCAAAGAACGTCATCAAGATTGGTTCCCGTTGAAAGGATCTCGTGCGGGTAAGATCAGGTTGACAACGGAATGGAAACCAGTGGCAATGACTGGAAGTATGTCAGGTTCATCGGTTTACGTCCCACCAATTGGTATTCTCAGGATCCACCTGAAAAAGGCTATCGATGTCAAAAACGTTGAAGCTGCTCTCGGTGGGAAATCAGACCCATACGTTAGAGTCATGGGATCCAATAAGATCTTGGCTAGAACCGAAGTTATCAATAACAATTTAAATCCGGAATGGGATCAGATTGTTTACGTTCCAGTTCATAACTTACGTGAAAGGTTGTTATTGGAGATTATGGATTTCCAGAACATCGGTAAAGATCGTTCTTTGGGATCAGTTTCGATTAACGTTGGCGATTTCGCCTCGACGGGTGGTGACAACAGATATCCTTATATCTCAAAGGGTAAACAGGAACGCTCAGATCCGATCAAACTTGATAAAGGGAACCAATTCAAGGGTAAATTGATCTTTGAAGCTCATTTCCATCCTGCAACTTCTTTGAAAGGTGGGGTTAATTTCGAACCTGAAAAGAATGAATTGGAGATAGCCGCCGAAAAGGAAGTGAACGGTAACGGGAATGGGAATGGGGAATTACCTGTCGTACCTTCGACACCTACCAAGTCGTCTGGTGTTAATGGAGTTATTGGCTCTACGACTGGTGAACATGAAAGTAAAGCTGGTGGCGAATTGACACCTGCTGAAGATCCTGAGGAAGGTGTTGATATGAGTATCGATGAGATTTTGGCTAGTCGTACGTATACTTTTACTTTCTGTGATCCCGTTCTTTGCTGAGGTATCGTTGTAGAATCAGGTATCCTCGTCTTCCAAGTTATTTCTGGGCAATTGGCTAGAAGAGGGGCGGTTGAGGTCATGTTCGATGATGGATACTGGCCTTCGTTTGTTTCTACAAAGGCTAGATCAAATAATGCCACTTGGGATCAGGTCAGTTGTGGCTGGGGAAATCGTGGCGTGATAACTGACCAACGTGTAGGTTGGCGAAGGATTCGTTCGTGAACTCGATTTCGGAAGGACTTGGCTCAGAATCAACGCGGCTGATGATTCCGAAAAAGAGGATATCGTAGCTGAATTCAAATGCGACACCAAAGAGTTCTTGGATCAATGTATCGTAAGTGGACGTCAATGATATTCTACATTTCATGACACTGATCTGGTTTAGCGTAAACCAACTGATTTCTTGTTGACTCAAATCGATGGATCTAATCGATCAACTATTAGAATGAGCGCTAGATTCGTTCCTGTCGATATCAAACTTGAACCTAGGGAAAGTATCAACAGTGAGTATAGTGTTGAAGTTTTGGATTATGGCTGTGCTGATTTTGGTAGATATGGGTGTTCTTCGAGTTGATGTGGTTAGTGCCAAGGGACTCATGGCGGCTGATAGAAGTGGGAAATCTGATGTGTGTATTGCTTAATCTCCGTCTTATGGACAGGTCTGATTGATTCAATTTAGCCTTACGTCAACTTCAATCTTAACGGGGCGAAGGTTTTCAAATCAGAGACCAAGAAGAAGTACGTTGTGCTTTGATCCAAAAACATTGAGTTGATTGACTGATGCTGTTTCCTTAGAACACTCTCACCAACATGGAACGAAAGTTTCGAAGTCATGGTACCTTCTCGTGTCGCTGCTAAATTCAATTTCGAGATTGCCGATTGGAATCAGGTTAGCTTTTTCCCAGAAGTATATGCAAAAAGCTAACGAAACGTTACTAGGTCGGAACCTCTACACCTTTAGGTGGTAACTCTATCGATTTAGCTTCTTTGGAACCGTTTGAGATGCTTGAAATTACTCGACCTGTCCTTCATGAGAAGAATGGTGAAAAGGGTTCGATAACTTTACGTCTTCTTTTCCAACCTGAAAGTAGGTTCTTTCTCGACGATAGGAGTGAGCAGTGCTGATCATCTTGTTTAGTCATCGCACGTAGTCGTCAAAAGACGAGTACGTTCTCCACGGCCGGACGAGCTATCACTACCATCGGTGGAGTCCCTCTCGGTGTAGGTAAAGGTGTCGTTCATGGTGGAGGAGCAGTCGTCATGGGAGTTGGACATGGTGTTGGATCCGTAGGAGGATTCGCCGGTAGAAGAATGGGTCTGTTGAAAAGAAAAGATAAAGGTGGAAACGAAGTTCTAGTGGAAGCTCCTGAAGAGGACGCAGGAGCAGGAACAGGAACCACGGCGGCAGGCTACGAAATTCCAGCAGGACAAATTTCGGAACCTTCAGGCTTGAGTTCTAATTCTACTGGAATGGGTATTCCAGGATCAGCGGCTACGACACTCCCGCCTGGTGAAGGTGTTTCACCGAATGAACCGGGTGTACTCAATGTTACTGTTGTCTCTGCGAAGGATTTAAAGAATCCTCATGGAGGTGGGAACGGTGTTAAACCTTATGTCCAGTTGAAGATGGGTAGTAAGACTTTCAAGACTGGTCATGAGAAAGGTTCGGAGGTTGAGTGGTGAGTTGATTTCTTATTGGGAGGTGGATGCGTGCTGACTGGGGTAGGAATGAAAGTTTCACTTTCAACGTCGTTCCTGGTTCTTCGACTTTTAACGTTTCTGTTTTAGGTCAGTTATGGGAGTGGAGAAAGACTCGATTCAACTGACTGAACTTTTAGATCATCACACACTAGGTAAAGATGCAGAGATTGGAGAAGCAGACGTGGACGTAAGTCATCTCAACCACCCAATCTTGTCTATCATACTCACTAACCCCATAAAGATCTGGAGACACGTCCAACCAGCTATACCGAACGCTGACGTCTGGGTCGAACTCAAAAACGGAACTGGATTAGTCAGGATTCGATTAGATTGGTCAAACGAATTATTCTCTCCGTCAAAGGCTAGTGGATTAGGTGGTTTGGGTAGGAACAGGACTGCAAGTATTAAATCAGGCAAGGAACCTGATAGTCCGAGTCGATTCTCTTTGAAATCTAGGAAAGATAAATCGGGGGATTAGGGCTGGATTTGGGGAAGGGAGTTCTTGGTTTGAATTTTATGTTTCGTATGAGATATGATTATTTTTGTTTTTTTCAGATGATTTGTTTTAGGTGATTTTGTTTGATACCCGATGATATATGAAAATATGATGAATAACCTTCAACGTACAAAAAACGATTTCAACAAAGAAAGCAGATACATACACACTACAACACCCAATTTTCTTCAAACCCTCTTGTCCTTATCAATATCAAACAACGTCTTAGGATCTAAATTTGCAAAGAAACCGGGGGTGACTTCAAACTCGGATGTTGATTGTTGGTCGGCTTGTGGTGCTGACGATGAGCTCGGGTCAGAAAGAAATTGAGCTTGAAATTGTGGTTGCGGTTGAGGTTGAGGAAGAGATTGATAGGGAAGACCTGATCCCAATGGAAAACCTTCATCACCAACATATCCTTCACCACTGGAGTTTGGCCAATTCAGACTTTGATCTGATCCCAGTGGGAAACCTCCATCACCAACATATCCTTCACCACTGGAGTTTGGCCAATTCGGACTTTGATCTGACCCCAGTGGAAAACCTCCATCACCATCATATCCTTCACCACTGAAATTTGACCAATTCGGACATTGATCTGATCCCAATCGAAAAGTTTCATCACCGATATATCCTTCTGTATTGAAACTTGACCAGGTCGGACTTTGACCATAGTAGAATGAATCGGGTAAAAAGTCAAATTCAGAGTTTGGCGATCCATAAAATGACTGATCAGTTGGAATCAACAAATCCGGGTTCAACATTGATGGTGGATTGTTTGGTGTGAGTAATTTTTTATTCATTGAACTGTTGGTTGGATCACCGTTTTCAAGTGAGAACATGAGACTTTGGGACTGTTGGGACGGTACGGGTAGAGTACTGCTGCTTGCTTTTGAATAAGGGAGGGATGCATTCCAACTTAGCTGGCCAACCCGGTGTTTCTGACTGGTACCAGATTTGTGTTTGGTATTTTTTGTGTGATTAACTCGATAGCGGAGAGTCAACTTTGTGGGATCAACTTTCTCTTCAGTTATCTGATGAAACTTCCGCGGAGTTAGAAGACCTGGTAACAACTTTTTTCTTTGATGACCTGCTATACTTGAAAGACTTATTAGGAATTTATCTTTAGCAGTTTGTTTGTATCTGATCATTCCTGATAATCCCAAAAGCTCATCTTCTTCATAATCCTTATATCTCATAAGATGACCTCTCTTCAATATGCTTATTGTGGTTGGGTTGATGAGAAGGACATTAGTTGGATCTCGAGAAGTTGAATCTGAATTGGAAAGTGGAAAAAGTTGTTCATACTTTCTGTCTTCAGTGTTGATGACGTTCAACAAACTCTTGACTAACTCCAGATATTCCAGTTTCCTTTTTTCCTTATCTGTTTCTTCCGTTCTTGGACTGGCTTTGAACATGAACTCATCCAAAGCTTTTTTGATGCAAAAACTACGTGAATCGGATTTTAAAGACTTGGATTTATCTGAAATCAGTGTTTCATAGTGGAAATCATAGAGGTGTTCTTTACTTGGATCAGTTGGGATTTCCCAAGTCAATGATAAACCAATGAAATCATCGTTGAATTCGTTGAGGGAGCAATAATTCGATTTGATCGATTTGATCTCTTCTGGAATCATGTTTTGCTTGAGATATGGTGATAAATTTAACCTGTGAATGTCTTGGAGTTTTGTTAAAGCTAATAGCAATGTGGAGTAAACATCAATTTTTGAACAGAAACGCTTTTCATGAAATTGAGAATCAATCTCAGCTCTGTTTGATATGGGTGATCTTCCTTTATTGTCGTGAAGCTCAAACAAAATGAGGAGCACTTTCCTTTCTCTCGAATATCCGTATCATTTATTGAATTGACATTTGTGGCACAACAATGTATAGTACGAGTACTGTGAGCCTTCTTCTTTACATATATCTCATCAAGTCGCATTCAAAGAGTACTACGGTTAGGTGAAATTTCTCACGCTTACTGGTTACATCAAAAAGGGGAATAGCTATGTTTGAAATTCAAACATGTCTTTTAATAATTTTACTAGCCGTTATTCCAAGCAGCAGATTGAAAAATCCGCTACATTTTCCAAACAATATTTCTTGACTAGTCGGAGGTTTGAATGTCTTCTTTCAGGGGGTATCAGTGAAGTGGTAAAAGCTGGCAACTTTGTATTACACTTAATTGAGCTCTAATATCTACAGTGAATGGTCAAGACGTGAAGAGGCATTTGGGAGGTGTGCCAACCTTGAGCGTCAATGTTGCCACAACCAATTGGCGGCGAAACAATCATGGTATGCACACTGCGAATCACCTATAAATGCATGAGATTGGTGTATGCACTAGCAATACAGTAATTATCTGGTCACTACTCTCTACCCCACTTCTAACTCTAATTCCTATTTGATACTTCGATCAAAAAGTATCAATCTAGTCTAAATCTATAAGCGATACAGTCAAGAGAAACGGAACTGAAAAAAAAAAGAAATAAACTAAAATGAAAGAAAAGATAGATTATGATTAAAGGATGAGGGAAATAATTGATTGATCGTTATTGAGCACCATCTAGATCTTGTTGGCCTTCTCCTTCTCGTTGAGACCGGTTGGAGTTGGCACTCGGGTAGAAACGCCACTTCCGTTCAATTCAGTGTCGTGCTGAGGATGAGGGGCGAGTTTCTCGGCGATACCAGCTGGGTGAGCTGGTGGTAAGGTCGTATCAGGTTCACCGGTACCAGTGGCAGCGCCATAGGTACCAGCAGCCTCTTCGTCAACGGCTCCACCGTGAATATCGTATCTTTCGGTCATTGCCACAATTTGATGATCGGTGAGTTTTGGTAATTCTTCTGCGATAATCGTTGGTCTTCTCTTCGTAAGGTGGGCATGCGCGAATAAAACGTCCAATTCTTCCAGAGTTCTTCCTACAAATTTTTTTAGCAGATGGCCATTTATGGGATGTTAGAAAGAAAAAGTAACTAACCTGAGGTCTCGGGGTAGAAGATCCAAATGATTGGCAAGAACATGACGTTGGCCAAAGCGAACAACAAGAAAGTGTAGGCACCGATAGAAGCAGTCATTGTTGGGAGAACTTGAACGACGAGGAAATTTGAGATCCAGTTGGTCATGGTTGAGATAGCGTTGGCTTGAGTTCTGACTGACATGGAGTTGAGTTCAGCTGGGTAAAGCCATGGGAGGGGCAACCAGGTAGCACCGAAGAAACCGATGAAGAGGTAAAGACCGAAAGCGGCTCCCTTGGCTGCACTAGCAGTACCTGGCAACAAGCAACCGAAGACGATGAACATGGCAACACCCTGACCGACGGTACCGATCAAGAACAACTTTCTTCTACCAACTTTCTCAACCAAGAAGAAGGAGGTGAGAGCACAGAGAGCGTAAACGATTGACAAGACACCACCTAAGATGAGGGAGAGTTGAGTTGGAAGACCGATTTGATTCTCGAAAAGGACGGTTGAATAGTAGATGACAGCGTTACAACCACCGATTTGTTGGAACAATTGGGTAGAAGCACCGACCAAAGCACGACGGAGATGTTGTTGTTTACCACCTTTGAGGATATCTCTGTTTCTGCTGACAGCAGCTTTAGATTGGTTGACGATAGCAGCGGTGATCTTGTTCTTTTCAACAACTGTGGCAGGATCGTCAACTGCTGTGGCGTTCAATGCTGCCACAACTCTGAGACCTTCTTCCTCGTAACCATGAGCGATAAGCCATCTTGGTGACTCAGGAAGAACCCAAACACCAGCAATGAGGATGATAGCGAAAACGATTTGGAAAGCAGTTGGGAATCGCCATGAAACAGATGAGTTGACGAAAGAAAGACCGAAATCGATCCAGTAAGCGATAACGGTACCAACGGCGACGGTAGAAGCTTCCATACAAATGAGGAAACCACGGTTGTGAGCTTTTGAAGTTTCAGCGACCCAAGATGGAATGGTGGCAGTGTTGGCACCGTTTCCGACACCGGTAATAACTCTACCGACGATGAATTGGACGAATCCACCGACGTTACCGTTTGGTGCACCTGGACCGAAAGCGGTGATTTGAATGATTGTACCGATGATCATGACGATGGCACCGAACAACATCATGTTACGACGTCCCATACGTTCACCAGTGAAATAAGCCAACATGGCACCGAAGAAACAACCTACTTCATAACATGAAGTGACTGATCCCTGAACGGTACCGGCGTGAACGTCAGAAGGATCTGATTGGAAGGTCTGCAGGGGGTCAGTAAATGGATAGACCGAGTTTCAAAAAGATCACACTTACAGCTGGGAATTCACTGTTGAATTGTTTGGAGGCAATGATACCAGACATCAAACCTTGATCATAACCAAACAAACTGAAACCTGTTGTTGCGATAGCGACAATGGTATAAAGCAAGGCGTTACCGTTGAGACCACCATACTTGACAATTCCGCCCTGGGCGTTAAGTTGAGCACTACGCTCTTTACTCTGGCCAAATCTTAACATGATAAGAGAGTTGAATCAGAGGGGAATATGGAAAAGAGGATAAGATTGAATATGAAAGATGAGTGGTTAATTGGTATTCGATACCCAACAGAGAAAACTAAGTGTATATGGGGAAAAAATAAATCGACCCAAACAGAAGGAAAAAAATAAAAGATGGAAGTTAAGAAACAAACAATGAAAAAGGGGTATTCCCTTCTTATATATCATCATCAAATGAAGGATGATAACGTTAAACCCCAAGACCCCAACCCGTTCGGTCTCATTCCGAATGAAAATTTTTTCATTTAATGTTTGAAGAGTAAACAACAAGCCACGCTGTCACCCTTCTAACTTTCACCCTTCATCCGTTCACCGAAACAAGAAGAACAGGTTACAAACCCAATACCTGCATCCTGAATTGAAATGAAAATTTTTCCACTGTTTCGTCATAAAACTCCTTGCCAAGTTGCACACCCTGATGAAAAATGTTTGAGCAGATCGCACCCTCAAAATAAAACTACTTAGTGGAGTTAACGATGTTCCCTAAAAAGTCACCCTCCGTTGGGATGATTCATGTTTAATTTTTTTTTTCAACTCTTTCACTTGCATTCCCATAAACGAGTGACATACGTCAGAGGCTTATTCGATCGTGTGCACGAGCTACAGGGTAGACTGCAGAAAGGGTAAAATCAGGGTCCAACATTGACATGTGTCCTCTCCCGGCAGCGGCAACGTTCATTAAAATTTTGTTTATCCCTGAGATCCCTGAGATCTAGCACCACTTGTCGGGAAGTTTTCAATTGTAAGGACTGTCTTGGAAGCCTTTTTTAGCCGAAGAAACGGGTGATGCGGTGTTATGACGTATGGAGGAGCCAGGAGGAGTCAGTCAAGTGGTCGGATTTTTCGGTGGTGGAGTTGGTTTTGGGAACGATGGGTCAAAAGCAAAACAATTCAAACGAGAAAGACAACAAAGAGGAAGTCGTTGTTGACATTGACCCAAGTTTTGGTTGCAACTCGATACTGAAAGTCTAACCAACTCACGAAAAAAACATGGAGGAAATTTGTTAGCATGAAATTATGAATAAATAATGTATCCCTAGCTCCACTAGTGTCGAGCTATTCAGTATAGTATCCCCCTCCAATCCCCTGTTTTCCGGGGCGACAGAAAGCGAATCCCAGAGGAAGGCAAGGTTATCCCGACCCCAACCTAACCTTGACCCAAGTATCTCCGCTTGCCCCAATTCAACCACAACCCTGCCCAAACTTCTTTCTCAGCCTCTCCACCGAGTCCATCACCCAATCCGAAAGGTGTTCCGATCCCTTCACCCTCTCTCCCCCTCCCATCAGCCCTTCCGCCCATAGTAATAATCTCACATAAACTATGTAAACCACTCTCCAACTCTTTCCTTATCTCCGTCGATAATCCGTTATTCGGATCTGCCACTTGTCTAACGTACGAGACTAAAATCGATGGCACTTGTTTCGCTAACGGTCCACTTAGATTTTGGTTGTTTGGTTTTAGTTGTGGATCGGTTGATTTGTTGTATCGAGATGAAGTTTTACTTGTTGATAACGTCGTTAAAAGTCTGGAGAACAATTTGGCTTCATCTGATTCAAGACCATTATCTGATTCTGAAATCCAAAATGGAAGTTTGAGAAATTTAGATGAACCTCGAGTCGCTTTAATACCTCTGGACCGTTGGAATAATGGGAAGATAGAAGAGACAAGTGAAACGATTTGAGGGATGGTCGTAACAACGAGATCAGCCCTATGACGGGTAATAGTCGATATAATGGAGATGATCAAGTTGAATAACTGTTTGTTTGTCTGTGACAATCGAATTCTTTGGTTATCGGGTAAGACGACTCGCAGTAAAATCGCCCAGAGAACAGAAACATTTGATTGATTGAGTACACCAGCCTGTAGGAATGTAAGCCTACTGCAACCAATATATCGCAATTCAACTTACCCTTTCAGAAACCAAAGTATCAATGAATGACAAAGCTTCCAAAGTCGTTCCCTCATCCCAAGAAGATAAACCAGTACTGACAGCCAATAAAATTGGATGTAAAACTTTCCCAACAGGTCGACCGGAACCTAAATCACATATCATAAGCTCGTATCCAAAGTCAAAAAAGAATAAAACCAGAACCTACCCTCGATAGGAACAGCTACCAGAAGTTTCAAAATATGTAAACCAGCTTTTATCCTCGTCTCATCAGAATCATAAACCAAACTCGAAGCTCCATCGATCAATATTGGATAAACCTCTTTGGGAGAGGATTTCAAAAACGATATGAAGGCTTCATCGATTAATCCTTGATCAAGTGTTAGCTTTTGGTTTGGATATAAAACAGATATGAAACTTACGAGAGGGGACGTTTGTTGTCAATATCACAAATGCAGCAAGAACGAGTTCGGAATGGACTGCGTCTTTCCCTGATTCCAAGGCAATAATCTCAAGTGAATTAGCTGCTAGGGATCCAAGTTCACTAGATGAATTCGGTACGAGAGCGACAACTTTGGTGAGCAGTTTACCACCAAGGATAGGCAGAGTGTCTTCAAAACTTATTAGCAATGACCATGTCCATAAGTGACACAATGTAACTCACAATTGTTTTCAAGCCATTTACTGAGTTTCACACTGATCTTCCAAGCTTCAAATACAGCGTTTTGGGTTGTGATATCAACAGCAGTGGTCAAAGCTAGAACACAAACAGGCTGAAGGACAGTCAAAAGTTCCTTCGAAAGTAGATTCAATTGAGTCCTGTAAGCTTCGGAGAAGCTAGTCAAGTACTTGAGTCAAATAGGTCTCCAAAAACAGTTATCAAAAGAACTCACCGATCCTTCTTTCCAGATTTGACAACCGTCTCACAGAATCTCAACACTGCTTGATTCTTCAGATCACCAATAATAGAAGTAGACTTTCGTATTCTCTTCTCCCACTTGGAGAACGGTTTCGATTTGTTGAATTCCTCCAAAACACTACTCAAGATTTCCACATGTTGTTCAGGAGATTTGGTGATTACTCTGAGAGACATGTTATTCGTCAGTAAAAATGCTTTGAAGACTGTCATTCTACTTACCGATATATCGATGACAAGATTGATAATGTCAAATCACAAAATTCAGTCGAGACAGTATCGTCTTTCCCCTTCATAAATCTCTTAACAAGTTTTGGATCGGTTGTCTATCATCCTATCAGAATCAAATAGCCAATGGAAAACAAAAGTGAGACATACCAACGGTCCAAGAATGTCGTTCTCCGCCAAAGAAGCTAACCATTTTCTAATAACCAATCGAGAATTCTCGTGAGCTGGATCTTCACTTAGCGATTTATCGATGGTGTAAGCGGAATTCATTAGTGATTCACGAGTTGTCTTCGATAGATAGGCGATAGGGGTTGATAGGAGGAAAGAGAATATTCCAGATTGTAATTTCTCTGAGGTACTCGTCTCGATTAGAGTTGATTGAATGGCATCTGCAGGGAATGTTTAGCTACAAGTACAAATGACTGGAAGCTGAACTCACCTCTCATATTTGGTAATTCCCAGGTATCCGATGACAACAGTATACGTCTCACTGCGTTCTGTACAGATAATCTCGATAAATCTTCAACTTCCATTACAACATTCTTATTGAGTAGTTGGGCAAATCGAGTCAATTGATCATTATTTGCGATGGCACTACAGAAACTGATCAGTCTAGAGCTCCAAATCAATCAGACTACTCACTCCAGTACAATGATCCCCCTTTCAGCAACGATTTGCCAAGCAGCACTGCCCAACTCCTTGCTTGAAAGACAAGTCCTTCCCTGCCATTCTTCCGAGGGTTGATCTAGGATATCTAACAGACTATCGACGAATGCGTGGGGGTGTGCCGTGGGAACGGAGTTCGAGAGATCCAAAGCGATTTTTTGGATGAAATATTGAATCTATCAGACACAGATTAGTGATCCTACCAAAGATCGATAAAACAAACACTTACTATCTCGAATTTCGTTTCCGACAACGTATTCCCCGCATCGAGTTTTTTTATCAATTCTCCATCATCGCCTAACGACGTTTGTCGGATCAATTGAATTCCTCGAAGTATCCTCAATCTAGCAGCTAAAACCACATCCCCGTTCCAATCTCCAACACCCTCAGACCCCTTGTCCGAGGATCTAGATTTCTTACTTTTCTTCTTAATACCATCGTCACCATTGATCGTCAACACATAATCCATTGAACGATTGAAAGTCGTTTCAATTTCTTCGAAGACAGCTTCAGTCTCCTCAGTTCCATTCTTAGCAGTTCTCGAAGAATCCAATACGATTTTCAGAATCCTGCTGAGGATCGCGATGATCGCTGCTGAGCTGGGTGTGATCGTTGAATCTCTTTTCCTTTTCTTTGAGCTGTTATCTTCGGATTGGACAGTATCTTCAATAAGAAGGGAACGGATGGTTTCGTTGAGATCAGAAACGATTGTCGACCAACCAGTACTTCTTCTTCCACCTACGTTAATCGCTTTAACGGCTTTCATTAGTTCATCCGTGAAGAGTTGAGTGGTGAGTGGTCCAGTGGCTATGAGATTGTGTAAAGGTATGACGGCGTTGATAGGGAGATTCTGTGAATTTTCAAAAAGGGTTTTTATGGATTCGATGATTATGTTGAAAAATTGAGATAAGGAATGAGTTAGATGATGATATCGTAGTAAAGACGATAGAAGAATTTGTGAAGCTGAGTGAAGTCTTTTAGGTGACTGTGGAAAAACATTAGCTGGAGTAAAACAGAGAATATAAAACATACAGCTAAACACCATCCAATGACTCCAGTCCCAATATTCGTCCGAGCATGATCAAGTCCCTCAAGTAAAACCAAAGTTCTAATCAAACTACCAGCCAAACCTTCTTCTTCACCTTCCACACCAGTCCCCGAATAATTCGACAAAACCATCTCAGCCCGTCTAGCCTCAGAATGAACGATTTCACCCCAAGAGGGTTCCGTCTCAATATATCCACCCCATTTATTGATCACCTCCCAAATCTCTAATCGACATTTCCATAACTTATCAAATGTCTCCTTATCATTCTCATTTTTCGATGTGTAGATTCCATCCTCGATTGTGTTTAGTTGGATCAGAATTTGAGACAAAGTCGTTCTGATCGAGCCACGAACTTTTTCGGAAACGAAGACATCAAGTGGGAGTTTACTTGATGAAGGTTGGGTGAACAGTGGATATCTGTGGGTGTAAGTTGAGGTTATGAACACAGATAGTAAATGAGGAAGAAGGATGTAATTTGATGAATTTGGCGACGAAAACAAAGATGAGATAATTGGTTGACAGGAGTTAGGGATTTGTAAAGCCTGTAAAGGGAAGTAGAGAGGTCCGATTGTATTCAACAGTTTATCCACCAAGTTAGGATGAAATTCGAAAGCACGAGAAAGAGTAGGTAGAGAAGGTAGAACACTAGTTGAAATCTACCGGATGTCAATATCAACGAGAATATACAAGAAAAGTCATACCTTCTTCCGATTCTGTGAGCTAGGTAAACTACCAATCAGACCTTCACAAATCGAATCACAAAGACCTAACAATCCACTCCTACTCCCATTCGAAGTAGTAACACTCAGAGAAACGTCAGAACCAAGGAAAAAGATTAACGATATCCAAACTTCAACCCAATTCTCCGCTTTATAAGTGAACCCCGAATCTGAAGGGAACAGAATCGTAAAACTTTTCGAAGCGTTTTCGAACAATTCATCTATCCTTGCTACATCCTCAATAGATGTTTTTGAAAGTGATCCAAAGAAATTGTTTAAGATCTGTAAAGACGTTTGCGTAGATTTGATAGGATTGATCGAAACTTGAATGAACAATTTATGATAATCCGGATCAAGTAAAGTATTATTGACGATTTTCTTAGCGCTATCCGTCCAAATCAATAAGGAAAATACATTTACCCAAATGGAAGAAAGACTTACCCCCCAACACGACCCCAAGATTCCAAAATCCACTCTCTCAACACCTCAGCTTTCCTCGGTAAATCCAATTCCCCTTCCCAAGCCTCCAAAGCTATCTGGATCTTACTCGGCCAATCTGCTTGCGGTGGATCCGATGCTCCTTTAAGTGCTTTGATCAATGATGAGGCTGAGACCAGATATGCTGGTGAGTCGCTCATGTTGATTTTTAAGAGATGTACCTCTTGGTAGATTGAGATTATGTTAGTTTTTGTATTTGTATCAACAAAACAACACTATGATTTTTTTGGAAATTTATTTTTTGTGCGGGGTAAAATATGGGGTAAGAGGTATGATTTTTTTTGGCTCAGTCTTCAGTGGGTTATCTGTAAGGTGTAACAATACTCATAGCACTGTAGTAATACTGTAATCCACTGCTAAGCATACATTGGCAGATGAGAGAGTTACATAATCTGTAAACCAAGAACTTGTACAATTAAGTATAGAACCTCCACCATACCCTCGACCTCCTCTACGGTTGTCTACTTCTCCTATTAGTCCCAGAAGTTTCCGTAGACATGACAGATTCCGAGCGAGACTGTATGGTAATCAGTAATTAATCGTCATCCCCAGACTGAAAGAAAACTAACCTTCCTAGCAGCATCAACAGGTGGGATAAACCCTTCACGCTGTGCTTTCAAAGTCCGTAACTCCTGTTCAACTCTATCAACCAGTCTCTTCATATCCACCAATCCAGCTGCAGCTCCAAAGACCCGTTCAAGCATTTCAAGATTACCTCTAGTAGGCATGACTAATTTCTTGTCGTTCACACCGAGTTCTTTCAGGAGTTCAATGATTCGAATAGAAGATTGTTGCTTTGGTAGTGGCATCTTTGTTGATCTTAGATGGACGGCGAGATGGATTGGATGTTTAGCTGATAGATGGGACGTGTTGGGATCCGTTGTCGGTGCTGGGAATCTGTAGATTCCATGTGCGAGGTCTGTACAGGTCAACTTCTGCTCTACATGGGTGTATAGGTATTGACTTACCGAAAGCCGCTGATTCCTTTTGCTTTTTGGTCGACGGTCCTAAAGGACTGGGTACGGTACTTCCAGGTACTTCTTCACCTTCACGTTTCCTCTTCTTATTCTACACAACCTGTCAGACTTAAAAATACACATAAAATTTTCTTTAACCCACCTTATCAAGACCAACAACACCTTCTCCATTGTTCTGTTCCAAACTGACCAAACCTGAATCCAGACCCATGACGGTTCTCATGAGTTCATCACGATCAGCCCTATACCGTCTTTCGTTCTGTTCCAATCTTTTGACTTCTACATAAAGCGCCTCTTCTTCAGCAATTTCAGCTGCGGTGAGATGGAACAATTCCGAAGCGTATTGTTTACGTTTGATTTCGCGAGCTAAAAGGAGTAAGTAACACTGCCATGAACCAAAGCAACGAAAATCCTACCTTTGTCAAAAGACAATGCCTGAATAAGTTGTTGTTGGGATTGAGGATCAGTAGCCGTTCTCTCCCTAACCAATCGTCTACAAATAGTATAATAACGATCCTTGATATCCTATACCAATCAGTTCCCAACCCAACCCCCACAAAACCCACCTCTACAGAACGTTTCTTCGCAGGATCATCACCTTTCAATCCCGTATAAGAATATCTATCAGCCGCAATGACGAATCGTAAATCGTATTCTCTCAGTAGATCAAATAGATACGTCGTCTCGTGAGGTGTCCAATTTGGATCACGGAGTAGTTGGTCGTATTCGAATTGAGAATATTCCATGATTGATGGACCGGAGATATTGAATTTACCGAAATATTCAACTGTCAAAATCGATTAGGTCGATATTCTGATACTAAGATTTAGAACAAGACTTACCACTAGCATTTGGATTTTCATCAGTGACTCTAGTCCAATGACCTAATTTGACTGGATTAGATTCTCTGGCCAAAGGCGTAAATTCAGTCCATTCCCTGTAAATTTATCCAACATCAGTCACTCCATCTCCATCTAAACCAGATCATACACACCATTTAACCTTCTTTGTCTTCAATTTAGGTCTATCCCTATATTTCACCGAAGCGCCAGCTAGACTAGCATGAGTTTCAGCCAGCGTAGGAGCGTTGTTCCCCATGAGCGCGTAAAGTTCTCTCGAGATCCCTTCGGGTTTTTTGGTCGATGGTCGTTTAGGTGGAGCTGGGAGGGCTGAGGATGAACCCGCTTGGGGTAGTTGGAGAATGGCTCTTACGTCTGAAGACTGCATTTTGGATGTTGTTGTATGCAATTGTTATTGATGTTGGGTTGGTTTTTTATGGTTGTTATCAGATGGTTTAGAGAAATTCACCGTGGGAAAGTAATGACTTTCCGTTGGCGGAGTTGAAGGTCACAATGATGTATGTAGTCTTCGATTTGTACATTATTGTGCAACCTGATTATTTTAATATATCTTTCTCATTCATCAACTTCTTCTATCCCCACCTTCTCCCACCAGTTCCATAAAAACAATGCCGAAAGTAACCAAAAGAGCTCTAGACGTCCTCGAACAAAGAGAAGTCCTTCGATACGACCTAACCAAACCCCCATCAGCATTCACCAGAACACTCCTAAATCCGATCAAATACCTCCAACACTTACCCCGCGAAAAAGCGTTTTATTCAGTGTTAAACTCCATGACCAATAATCTTGATAACAGATACTCGAATATCTTATCTTATGATCGGACATCTGTTGTCGTTGGTGATGGAAATTATTTGAACGCTAATGTGATATGTGATGAGAAAGGTGGTTGGTGGGTTGGGTCTCAGGTCAGTTACGGCTTAAACCTCTAAATGGTAATCAAGCTGAAACGATAAATCATCGTAGGCGCCATTACCTAGATCGATGTATTACTATTTCAGAGCGATGTACGAACGTTCAGCCTCATCTCATCCAGAATTACTTCGTAAACCACCTGGACCACCCAAATCAAAATCGGTTATAATAGTACAGCTAACAGTATTGGAAGAGAAGGGGAGACTGAAAGCTGATGCCTATGTTCCGTGAGCTGGTCTTTGTAGCTTCCAACACAGATAGCTGACTCAACATCTAGTGATTTGGGTCAAGATCGTTCTTGGCCACATAACGTCTCCTCCTCTGAACCCAGTATGAACATCAAATCGATATCGAAAACCCCAATTCCAGAAGCAGGAGTTGTGTACACCAACCTGATATTATCACAAGAAGGGAAACCAGAACCTATGGACGTTCATCATTATCTATTCCAAGCTTGGCCAGATCACGGTGTACCAGTTGGCGAAGCTTGTGAGCAAGTCAAGAGATTGGTTTACTTGGTTGGTGATCATCGGGAAAAACTTGGGGGGATTGATGAATGTGAGGTATGGGTTCATTGGTAAGTGGGGAGCTATTTTATCTAATCAAAAATCTATACTGATAAAAGTTGTTATCGCAGTTCCGCAGGTGTAGGTCGTACAGGAGCTTTTATAGCGATATCATCAATCCTCCTACCCGATCCCAAGATCGTTGTTCCACTAAACAAACCCGAACCATCACCTATTGGACCAATACCAAAAGATCTGCAAGACGATATAGTAGTAACGACTCTCGATGGTATGAGGGAGTGGAGAGGGTTTTTATGTCAAACTAGAGAACAAGTTGGGTTCGTTTATCAATCCATAGCTTGAGACTTGGTGTGGTTTCACCTCGGTTCGATGTTGTATGTACAATTCTACGGACGTTCAGTGTTGTAGAAATGAGAAATGTATCAAAAATGATAAGTGAGTGTAGGGCTTACACCAGGCAATTGATGTGATTATAACCGTACGGAAAGGGTGATTACACACTCACATCCTAAGATCTCATCTCAAGAATTCTATATCCTCAACCAGCTGTAATCATGTCACCAAATCTCCCTTCCCCTATCTTTCAATGTCACTGAAACGATTGCAAAGCAATCGTTGCAATCGTTCGAAACAATTCTCACGATTCACAATCTCAACGGTTTTTTTTTCCTTTGTTGCATCCAGTGCCTGACCATTCTATTCGTACGTCACTCTGCGAAGTATAAATAACATCTGAGGTAATACATGAAGGGCGGAATGACATTCCCATCGACATTTGTTCACTTCTCTCAACTCAAGGGATTCGAAAATGACATTGACTTCAAGAAACAAATCGATTCTTATAAGAGGTAGTATAATTCTGATCACTTCAACGATACTACTATGTTCATCATTTTATCTGACAAGTGGCACGATGACGAGTGGCTATTTGAATTTCGGATGGAGTGTAAGTCTTCAAATGATCGATTGTGTTTCTATGGCAATTCTAACGACCGTTTACTCGTCCAGATGCACTCTTCCCCAATCATCACCTATCTACCGTATACGTTCGGCTATGAGATGTTGTTACAAACCCTAGAAGGATATAGCAGAGCAGGATGGAAAGATATAGTAATAATCGATAACAGGTAGGTTACTCTATAATCCAAAAGACATACCTGAACACTTATCAATGACCGTAAACAGTTGGGATCACCACGCTTACGAATCACTGTCCCCAACCCAAAATCCCAAATATTCAAAACTGATAAAAAAGATAATCCCTACACCAGTGCATCTCCGCTTCGCCCAAATCCAAGGATTCATCGATACCCAAGCCCAAACCCAAAATTCAAAAGTCTACCTATGGTCACATACCGATATCCTAGTTCTACCCACCATGCAACCCAAACCATCTAAAACACCATACGAACTGATGATGCAAAATATCGATCATTATTCTTCTGACCCGACGATTGGAATAGTGTTTTTCCATTATGATTGGTTATCAGCCGTTTTCACTTCTCCATCGAAACTCGTTCCATGGGATCCTTTTATTCAACAATACGGATCAGATTGTGATCGATACAGACGAATCCGAATTGCAGGTTATCAAACTGTCGACAAAATCTTTGAAATAGGTGAAATAGTTCATTTACATTCACCACTCTCTATCGACGATTTCGATTTTTTATATGAAAATCTAGATAAGGAGGGGTTTAATTCTACGGTATATATGGGGGAGAGGGAGAAAGAATCTGATCAGTATTCTTGGAGGAATGGACAGGTTGATGGGTTTGGTGAAATTGATAGATTCGCTATGGAGGCTGAAGGGTCGGGGGGGAGAACTTATTTCGAATCTAAATGGGGTTGGCCGTTTGATTGCGAGATCGAAAATAGATTTCCTAAATTTGACGTACCAGTTTTTTAATGTTACTTTTGGTTATTCTGAGTGTAATTTATAGAATCGTTTGTAGCTTTAGATATTGCACTAGAAGGTGGCGTGATCACAAAATCAAGTCCAATTGCAAGTCCAATTCGAAGCTTCACTCCCAAACATCACCCATCATCTATAAGTGCATAATAAACTCATATAAAACCCTAACCCACCCTCATCTAAACGACTTTCCCTTTCCCCTTCCCCACAGCTTTCCCAAATTTGTCAGCCCCACTAACCCTCCAAGCACCCAAGATAGCCTCCATAACCTCCTTAACACCATCACCGTTTCGAATAGAAGTGAAAAGTGTTGGTCCACCTTCACGCATCGTCGCGGCGTCCCTTCGCATGACTTCTAGTGAGGCTCCGACGTGGGGTGCTAAATCGGTCTAAAGGGTGGGGGTTGGGGGTTAGCTTGGAGTAGGTTTGAGTGGGATCAAGGGGTTTGGGGACTTACTTTGTTGATTATTAGGAGATCGGATTGGGAGATCCCTGGTCCACCTTTACGTGGAACTTTGTCTCCTCCACTGACGTCGATCTAGATAAAATTTCAATTTCAGCATACAAAATAGTGATCAAAAAATTGAAATGGACATACGACGTAAATGATATAATCAGCCAGTTCTCTTGAATAATTAGCTAGAAGAGAAGTGGGGGTTATCAACGCAAAACCCAATTGAGATTAAGATATGTGAGAACGTACCAGCCAGATTATCACCACCACTCTCAACGAATAAAAGTTGAGTATCAAAAACGACCTGAAGTTCTTCCAACGCATGTAGATTCGCAGAGATATCTTCACGAATAGCAGCGTGGGGACAACCACCTAAAAACGAAGAACGAACGAACTCAGATCAATTCCAGACGAAGATAAGTAAGTGATCGATAAACGTACCGGTCTCAATGGCTCTGATTCTATCATGTTCAAGGGCGTTATTACGAATCAAGAATTCCTGGTCCTCCTAAATAGTTTTGGATCAGTATCATGATCCCCTCGTAGAAGATTAAATCCAAAATGGAGAATCTACTAACCCGGGTGAAAATGTCGTTGGTGACAGCAGCGATATTATAATCATCTCTCAAAGCTCTACACAACGATAACAACAACGCAGTTTTCCCAGAACCGACGGGACTAATGTACAAATCAGTAATCAAAGAGATTTTACTTGTTCAGCTTCGAGTGAAGAGTAAAAGGGGAAACGTATTACTCACCCTCCAATACCAATGGTAAAAGCTCGTTCTGACCAATCACGATGTGAATAATCAGGTAGATCCCTCTCAGAGAATTTCCCTATATACCCTGTTTCAGTCTGAATTCAAATTACAAAGTAATAAACACTGACCAGCATGCTCCAAATGTTCATGTGTATGACCATGTTCGTCCGGTGTCCAAGTCCCACTCCCATCATGTGCATGTGTATGGGTAACCCCCTCACCGTGACTATGTGAATGGGAAGGATGGTTCAAAGGGGTAGGTAAGAGTGAGGAAGTGTTGGAATTGGAGGTGGTGGTGAGAGAGGTATTGGAATCTACTCTTGGTGGTACAGCTGCTAGAGCGTTGGTTAAGCGATCTTCGAATTGACAGATTGGTGTTGACATTGTTGCTTTTTTGGTTGTTGATGATAAAGATCAAGTGGGGATGGGGATGGATTCTTGGCGTGGCTTAGTCGGTGCGGAAGGATTACCGTTATCTACTTGTACAGCTCTGGAGTTATCTGTATACTGTATCCTCGTTTGGTTTATTATAGTCAAACACTATCTATTATATATAACAAGATAAGTAAACAACTCAACTTTTCTTACCAACCAATATATCCACTCGCCCACCAACCCCAAAATCCTATTCCCTTAACTCAAACCGAACCTTAGATTCAACCAACGGCATGCACCCCATGGAGCCCGTTAAATAATCACGTACAAGTGAATAAACAAGTTGATACGAGTACAAGTACATGACAAAAAATATCCAAAGCAAAGCTAAATATCCTAAATATAATCACTCTCCTCACTCTCCTCCTCACTCTCGCTCTCAACTACTTTCTTCTTGTTCACCGTTTTCCTCACGGGTTCTTCCTCTTCCTCTTCCTCGTCATCCTCTTCCTCATCCTCCTCCTCCTCATCTTCATCCTCCTCCTCATCCTCTTCAACAGTCTGAATCTTCTTCGAAGCAGCCCGACTAACTCTAGGTTTCCTAACCTCCTCTTCACTCTCTTCAGACAACTCTCTAGAAGCAGACGCAGAAGCTCTAGATCGAGCAGTCGCAGTCGACTTTCGTTTACCGCGATTAGACCCAGCTTCAGACATGTTATCGTTATCCATCGGATCACTATTTGTTTTTGTCAGCTTCAGCTTACATATCTAAGTCAGTGTTACGAGGGATCACTCACACATCATCGATCGTTCCGAACAATTCTTTAATCTCTTCACGATCTTCACCTCTGAATGTATCTTCATCGAATCCTTCTAACGATGAATACTTCTTCGTGAGACTGGTTTCGAATTTGGTTAGAGCGTTACGCGAAGAGGCATCAGATATGGGACGTCGCTAGAAACACATCAGCGCCAATGCAAAATCTGCTAGAACTGTAACCTACACTTTTGATGTTACTCGTTAACAAGATCAAACATTTCAGTTTCCATTCATCAACCTCCTCAGGTTCAGGTAAATAAAGTTTTCCCAAGAGTGAGATCAAGTTTTTACGAGTTTCTTCTAAAATCCAATAATCAGCTGAGCACACAGTCACCACTGTCACTGTTACATACTTGAAGTTTCCGTAAGAACAGTTTTCAATATCTCAACACCCAAGTCAACATGGACACTATGATCAGATTTGAGATTATCACGTTCCCTATAGACAATCGTAAGCCGAATTCGAGTTATAGCTCCCAAAGACTTACACAGCCTTTTGTGGATCTGTCCAATCTACCATCATAAGACCCATCGTCCCAATCGGTGGCATTTCCTGTTCGTCCTCCAGATCCTCAGATAATTCGGTTAAAAGTCCATAAGTGTCCATGAAGATCTTCGTTACTGGTCAGCAGATGGAAACCTGGCTATACGATCGACTTACAGAAAGCATAGCTCGTTGATTGATTGGAGAGGTGTAGCAAAAAATTGGAAGAAAGTATGTTAAACATTGTCTCAGAGCTTGATTATCTGCTGTCTCTGGCGAGAAGTAAAGTAGCACGAGGGATTGGAGTATCTGGGAAAACGTTAGCTGGTCGCACGAGCAAACCTTAGGGCAGCTAGACTCACACTCTCATCACGGATCATACCAGCCAACATAAGTTTAGCGATACCCTCGCAAGCAGCTGCCTGTACCTGAGCAGAATCTTGATTAAGAGTATGTTGAACGAGATCAACGACTTTATCAGCCTAAATCAAAGACTTCAGCATGTCATTGTCATTGATGAACACTATGCACTCACCGACATGGTCTTTGAAACCAAAGTATCAATCTCGTGAACCATCAAAAGATCAAATACGACCTGTATGACCTTGAGTTTAAGTTCGTCATCAGCAGCTTGGAGTTGTTGGATGAAAAGTCCGAATGAATTTGCAGCCATTTTCTGAGATTGTCAATATTCTCACAAATATCAATGGAACACCAGGACGTACAGCATCAATCATACAGCATAGACCTAAACAAATCAATCCTTGATCACGAAGAGCAGGTTCTTCTTTGTTGGTAACAGCAGGAATGATGAGATCGGGTAATAAACCATGGAAGACTGAATTATCTTGTAGATTCTAAAACATTGTAAGTCCAGGAGTTTAACCTGAATAAACAAAGACGCACCGTGTTGACTCTCTCTAAGAGGCTTATACAGATCATCAAACATCTCAAATCGACCAGAGCGGCTTTGATCTTAGCCTCAGGATCATTAGGATCGTATCGAGGTCCAGTACCCATTGTCATTCGGCGAGGAGAACCGCCAATCGAGGATCGACTGTCGCTGACCTGTATTTGGGTCAGTAAAGTGCCAACACCGGTTTGGTATGACTTACACCTTCCATCTCGACATCACCTTCACCTTCTCTAAGCTCGGTGACCACATCCACGACAACCCTGATAAGATCTCTTTCACCGTTTGAGATTTTACTAAGAACGTCTATACATCTCGGAATCAACGATTCAGGCAAACTAGTCTGAGAGATCATTTCACCTTGAAACAGGCTGTCAGCTCAATTCAGTCAAGAGATCACGTAACTCACGAGCTAATTGGAACATCTTTCTTCGACCAATCTCATCCGCGTAATCAAGATTGATGGCTAATCTCAACAATTCGCCAACGACGAAAGCGCGTTCCTCGACATCTTCATTCTCTTCGTTGACGGAGAGCACTAGCTTGTTGTATTCGTTTTGGATAGTGAAAGCGAGAGCTGTGACTACAGGTAAAACGTCTTCCAGTCTAGCTTCGTTCTATCATATTTAGTCAGAAAAGGTGTGTTTTGGTCTCCACCAACATACCTTTGTTGAAATACAGTGATCGACGTAAATACGAGCGAGGAATGCTTTCTCAGGAGAAAGACTTGTCCAGTAGTTGTCTACAATCTTAGTACGATCTACACACTCAACGCTCACCATCAAATTCGACAGCATCAAAAACCTCAGGTCGAGTGACGAACACGGAGAGTAAAGCATCTTCAGCAACTTGACTAGAAACGATATCGAATTTTCCAAGAAACTATTGCGAATAAGCAATAGCGCGCCAAATTTATACGGCAAACTCTTACCTCGATCAAATCGCCCTCGGTGATATCAACCCAACCGCCTAACATCCCAGCAGCGGCTTTTCTGACACTAGGTTCTCTATCTCCTAAACCGTTTCTCACCACCTCCTCGCGTTGAGCGATAGTAAGGACGCGTGGATCAGGTAACGAAGTGATTGATAATGAACCGTGATAGACGGTTTTCCTTAAAATCGGATCGATATCACGAGTTCTTGAGAGAATGTAGGGCATGGTCGTTGAAGTCCTTGGAAGATTGTACAAAGCTGCTCGACGAACTTCACTGTGTAATTGGAGGTCAGAATTCGAGTTTTTTATCAGTTGATACGGGACTTACGCTGCTGGATCGTATCTAAGCATATCTAGTAGAACTTCTGCCAGGGATTCTTGACCCTCTTCAAGATCATCTTCGTCCTCTCCACTTTGAAGTTTAGCAAGACCAAGTGCAGCTTGTACACGGACAGCGGATTCTTTATCCCTTGCACGTTCGAGGAGACATCCTCGTAGTAAAACGTATAAATCATCACTATGTATCAATTAGTTCAAATCCATCCACTCCAAAGTCAAACGATACCCACTCCATCTCTCCAAGACCGTTGATCATGGATACAGTCAACAACGTAACTCTGAATCTGACATTCTTGTCCTTAGCTTGCATACCAGATAACAAATGACGAAGTAACTTCGATATGAATCTCGAAGAGAAAGCTTCAACTTCATCTTCACCTTCAGGTCTAGCTGCGTTATCTAAGTCTGTAAGTCAGCTACCCATCACCTCCAGTTCCAAAACAAAATCATACGTACCCTGTTCAGTAGCATAAGCGACATAATTAGCAACAAATTTAACGACTCTATCAGCGACAGCCACTCCCTTCTTCACTGGTAAAACTCTGTTGACCATATCAATGAATAGAGTGTTGAAAGCTTTCTCTCCGATCAGTTTAAGTGTTTTACCACTCGTTTCTGTATATTTCGAACATGAATTTTGGATCTTTGAAAGAGCTACGATATTTTTTCTGTGGTTGGCAGTTGTGTGCTGAGCTTGTTCGAATATCGGTGGTAAGAGGGTTGGGAGGGTTGTTGTGAGGTAAGTGTCATCTATGGAAGATGACTTTGGGGATACCATATTGGCTATGTAGATGGTATTTAATATGGTGTAGTTGGAGTTGTTGTTGTTGACGTGAAGAAGGATGTTGCTTAATATTACGTAATTGATTTTCTTCCTCAACGCGTTAATTCGCCACACTCACTCACCTTCTAAAATGTCAACAAACATCTCCCCCCTCTAGATATTCTTGCAGTTATTCTTATTCTTATTCATAACATCTACATCTACTAACCCTCACCACACCCTACAACACCCTAAACACCTCCTCAATCACCATGTTACAACAACGTAAACAACCCAAAGCAGATACAGCAGGTTTCCCAATGATGACAACCTCAGAGGTCTGCGATTGTCTAGCAGCCCTAGGTATAAACGTCCCACCAGATGATATAATCAAACCCAACGCTCAAACCACCTACGTGATCTTCATGGGCTTACTAGAAGCCTTGATGGGCGCTCCGTTAGAAGCTTTAGAACAACCCAAATCAGCTTTGTTGGGGATGATGGAATATAAGGTAGGTCAGATCGTCTACGAATTTTTGATTTTGGGATGTTGTTGAGCTGATTCATTAGGATTTATATGGTGATGCGTTACAATTCACAATGTTTTTCAGACATTGGTAAGCATAACTATCTGTATACATAACTCTACGTTTACTGACACCCGATTTAGTCGTGAATTAGCCAATCTCAGTGGGGTAACCAGTTTCAACATGACCGATCTCACACGTCCAGACACTCAAAGATTAAGGTCGTGTTTAAGTGGTATAATGAATTTTGCTAAATTCCGGTAAGCCTCCTCCCCCAGTAAAGGCAATCACAATACTGATCGACTGTTTACAGTGATGAAAGAAGTAATTTCCACGCAGAACTTGCTCAAAGAGTTGAAAGACAAGGTGAAAAGTAAGTTTCTCCATCCAGCATAAGAACCATTTCAAACGATAAAACCTAGATGTAAAGGACTTCAGAAACAACTCGATAAAATCGAAATGTCAATCAGCGATATCAAAGCCAAAAGTGCAGCTGATAAACCATTAACGGAAGCCGCTGCTTCAAGGAATGAAAACATTCGAAACGAGTTGTTAGACCTTCGAAGTGAACAAGTTAAATTGAGTCATGAAGTTGAGGAATTGAAGAAGGAACGTCAAAACGTTATGGACCATGCTGTCAGTTAACAGTTGTTTCCACATCATCTCATTAACTGACACCCCCACCAGTCGAGCAAAAACAAAGAACTCTCCGACATCACCAGAGAACTCGTTAATTCTCGATCAAGACTAGTCCAATCACCCGAAAGGATCAAGCGACACATCTCCGAAATGTCAACAACGGTAGCGAACGAACGTTCGACACACGCTTCCTACGTCAAAAAATCCAGAGAACTGGGCAACAGATTAGACGTGATTGCAGGATTGGAACTTGAATTGAAAGGTTTGATCGATTTATCCAAGGGGATCGAGAACGAACGAACTAGGGTGGAAGAAGCTAAGAGAGGGATGACGAATTTGGTTTCGAAGATTGAGAACAAGAGGATAGAGAGTAAAGGGATGGATGATCGTTTGGAGGTGAGTCTTGATGTTATGATTGGTGAAGGGATCGGTATTGATAAGAGGGAAATGTCTGTAGCAACTCGCACGTCAACTCGGTAACGCAGACGATAAATTGAAAAGACAACAACAGATGAGTAAAGAGATGGAATCCAAAGCCAAAATCAGGATAGAAGAGTTGAAAGCCGAGTAAGTCTAGACACTTTCTCAAGGTTATCTGAGAAATGTTCTAACAATGGAAACCCCATCCCCATAGATACCTAGTCAGAGCTAAAGAACGTGGAACCCTCCAAAAAGAAAGAGAAGTTTATCAACAACAACAGAAACTTTTGGAAAACGAAATCTCTGAATTCGTGGCTAAGAATGAATTGGAGATTAACGATCTGTTACAGGAATATTGGACTATGAGGAAACAGGCTGGTACGTTTCAAGTTCTCTTTTGAATTTGGAGGTGTAGACTGATAAATGGGCTTCAGAGGATTATATGAACACTATGAGTGTTAAATTGGGTCTTTATGCTCGTGCTTAAGGTTGCGTTTAGGGTTTTTCTTTGGTACATTCCGTATTCTATTCGTCATGTCACAACTAAACTTCAATCATTCGTAAGGCATCAGATTCAGTTGTTTGTGATTTCTTTCAGATGTTTTTTATTTGCATGGGTTGAAAGGTAAATACTGTATTGTACTAAAATCCGAAATTCTAGGTAATGAACTATTTTGAGCAAAAGGAAAAAAAAGGCAAAATGTCCCCCAAAAATATATATATGAACAAAACGGAAAAAATTAATGTGTATGCTACATGAAATGCTATATTTAAAAAGTGTCCTAATAATGTCCAAAAGTCCTAATAGACCAATTCTGATCTAACGATTCTAGTCTTTCTCGATCGAGGAGGTAGAGGTGGAGTACCCATTTGACTAGACCATTTAATCGTGGTCTGGTTCTGACTCTGTTCCTCTTCCGATTCTTCCTCTGAAGAATTGCCCGAACAGCTCGAATTGGTTTCTGAATGTTCCGTCTCGAGACCTTCCCAATCACCGTCTGAATCTGTTAGGTTCTCTTCTGAATTTGAAGAGATCAACGGAGGTGGTTGGGGGAACGAGAACGTGGTGGTGAGATTATCGATATCCATTGATTCGGTGTTTTCGTCTTCGTCGGAATCGAAGAGACATTCACTGGTGGTTTCGGTTTCGGTTTCTAGTAACGATAAACCGTGTTTGACGTGGATCACCGTTGAGTCGATATCGATGTCGAGGTCGTCGGTGTTGATAGTTGGTAATTCTAGTGATTTGTAGTTTGGTGTTGAAATTTCGTTGGAAGAGTAGATGAAAGGATTGACGTTTTCTTGATCATCTTCCATCTCGTCTTCTGAGGTGGTACTAGATCCACCTGAGAGACTACCCATCTCCTCAGAAGCTGATGGTGAGACACATTCAATATCAACATCCATAGATGGATGAACGAAAGTTTGAGTTTCAACAACCAATTCAGTCGATGTGATCGATCTCCAAAGTTTGGAACCTCTGATTGGGATTCCTACTGTTGAATTAGGTCGACCTCTGATTTGACCGTTTGACCAAGCTCTTCTGATAGCTTTATCACAGTTACGTCCAGCTTCTAATCCGTCCAACCAAGATCTTTTACCCTCTTCTCTTTGATATCTACCAGCTAATTTTTTGATCGATGATAATCGACTGGCTAGATGTGTCAATCTAGCTAATTGAGCTGAATAGGTCATTCGGTAGGATGGTTGTAAAGAATGAGCTGGTGGGATGGACAATAAGAATGATTGAGGTGTAACTTCGTTAGATTGAGATTGAATGTCTTTGGATGAAGTTGAGTAAACTGAAGTGGCTGGTGTATCGATTGATGGTGAAGTACAATCAGAACTTGAACCGTTGGAAGAGAATGATGATGAAGATGAAGAACATCTTTTAAGTGGTGCTGTCATTGATTCAATTCCATTAGAATCGACACCAGCTTCAACCAAAACCTCCACAATCTCTTGACGCAAGATTTCGAAATCTTGGTTCTTTTTGTCGACTTCGCTTTGGATCGCCCAAAGGAGATAAGCACTAGGTAACTGATCTTTGATGATCGGGAGGACGAAGTTACGGTAAGCGTCAACTAAAAGTGAACGAGCTTGTCTACGATGAGCACGAGCTGGTAATTGAGATGTTACTGGTGCTGGTGGTAAAGCTGCAGCTGGTGAAGCGGAGGTACCAGTTTGAAGAAGTGGTGAAAGAAGAGTAAGAAGGAGTGCTGAAGTTGATCGTTTAGCGACTGGAACGATTGGAGTGAGTTTTGAGGAGGAGGAAGATGAAGTCGATGAGGTTGAACTTGAAGAAGCGATACTGGAGATACTTGATCTAGGAGCAGCTTCTTCACATTGTAATTGAGGTGTGGATGGGGCAGCGGCAGCAGCGAATGAAAGTTGAACCTCGTTGATGACTCTTTCCAGTTGAACCAGACATTCTTCAGATAAAGAGAGTGAAATAGTTGTACCATCAATGAAGTGGACAGATATTTGTGATCGTGGAAGTGAGAATGTGACGTCGTCAATAACCTGCGGAAAAGATTAGAAAACATTTTAGGATAGAAAGAAACTTTTAACATACCCCACTGATCCAACTGGACTTCTCCCCTAACAAAACATTGGTACATTCGATATCCTCCTGTAAACAAACTGATCGATGAGCCATCAAATTTGGTGGGAGAGGTAAAGATTTCGAAGTGTAGGGATGACTAGGTAAAGGAAGAGTGAAGAGGATAGTTGGAGGAGATGGTTGAGCTGGAGTAGCGATAGGTAGTAAACGAAGAAGCATCTTTGATCAAATTTGATATGGTTATGGTTAAAGAGGTGTTTTGATGACTGAAGAAAAGATGAGAGTAAGAGTTAGAGGGAAGAATGTCGATCCTCTTTTTGATCTTTGCCTTTGTAGTTTAAACAAGATCGACGGTGAGTGAGAAAAAAAGGATCTAGAATATCTACAGGGAAAGGTGAAAAAGTAAAAGAGGTTGTTTTGTTGTTCGGTAGGATATTTAAGCCAAGTGGGTTTGGGAAGATAAGTGAGATAGAGAGTAAATCCCGATGTAAGACTGAGAGTAGTGGCTGTTGGTCGGGAATGATAGGCGTCTAGGTGTTTTGATGTGGTGTTTGAACGGGATATGGGTGATGGTGGTGGGTGAAAGTGAAAGTGAAGAAGTAACAAGGTAGATATATTGATCCACTAGATAGTGGTATAGTGGGATAAGAAAAGATAGTGAAAAGTAGTCAAAAATGATTGATGCGGGAAAGCAAGGGATTGATGGGAAGTGAAACCTATGTCTCGGACAGAATAACAGAATGATTGATCGAAACTGTTCACTGTTAGCCCCTATGTTTGTGTGTAAGTGATGGGGTGGGTGCAACCTACTTGAGATCTAAGACCAAGCTTCAGCTTCACTAGCCAGCTAGTGAGTATAAACTGAGGATGAGGATGATAGTAACAACACAACGGGAGTCAAAGGTTTAAAGAGAAGCGGGAACATGGAGGTGGTAGAGGGTGAGTTATCTATGACGAATGATTCCAAATGTCAATATTCAGGGTTGCGGGATATGGTTTCAGGGTAGACTCAGGGTAACTCAATGTAGATCCCGAGTCCCGTAACCCGTGCGGGTTGGCTTTCAATGTCAATTCAAGCGTGGCATCCGAGGAGTCGTTTCTTTGTTTTAATTGATTACGGCATGAAATGTAACCGTTTTAAGTAAACTTGGGTATCTTGTTTGGTACCTTAACGGATTAACCTTCAACTTGGCAATTCAATTCCAACTCCTCTTGAATGGTAGACTGTACAATACATCTAATCAATACTTATCAAGCGCAATAGGAAATCTTCGTTCAAGATACATTGAAAACACTGTTACTCCACTTACAATACTCATTCCATTATATCTTGCTGCCATCTATTCACATCTATAGCCACACATACAACAGAGAGCTAGATACATCAAATGCATACCGCAAACTCGTTATCCCGCGGCTGACCATTGAGCTAAACTAAGTTGATTCATCATCCATCCGCCAAGCCTCGTTACCAAAACTTGTACTGTTTCGGATAGCTTTTGACTGAGGCGTTACACGGAGAATTTATACTGTTTATTCGTTTTCGTGGAGTCGCTGACATTGAAAATCCATTATACTTCGTTTTCGTTCTAACCGTTGTCAGATGTTACCCCGTACGTGCTCTCGCGAGTGTTCAACATCCGCTGTAGGCATTGTCATAGCAGTACTCAGTGTTCGGATTCGTATATCAGAGTGCCACTGCCTATCAGTCTACGTATGAGATACTATACAACTCTCATCTGAAATTAACCTACTCAGCACTAAGAGCTTAAGCCATCTATCATACTACATCTAGCATGAAACAGAATGCGGCAGTGTACTTGTACAATCAACGACTCCAAGTACAAAGGCAATGGGAGGCGAAAAGGCATCCACATGTTGTAGGGAAGTCTAGTAACAAAATGCTACAGTAGATTCTAGGGGAGTGGAAGTTAAAAAATGAGCTTGACTAGGTACTCTTATTGATGAGTCAAGCAAATGCAAGTGCGGTTCGTGGGTGTGATCAATGGCTCTTTGCAGCCAATACATACAATACAGCACTCTTCGTCTACTTAGATATCATATACTACATTATGGAGATTAGTTTCTAGGACGAGGGGCTGGAAGCCATTCCCAATATGGATTTACGGCCATAAACATCGCAGCTATATCATACGGCAGGGTTGATTCTCCCCTGAAAGGACGTTGGACGATACTATTGAGGCGTGTCGCATGGTCGCTTCTCGTAGCTGTTGCTGGGTGGATTAATCCAAAAGTTGAACCCATTAGAGCTTGAGCCAAGTCTACGGCGTTTTCGGGACGACCTGTCGAAATAAGAGTCAGACTGCTGGCGAATGATGTATCGTCAGTGGGGACGCAAGCTGAAACAACTACTGATAACAGACCAGTTGAATAACGAGATATGGTGAAGGTGACTGAATGTCTTTGGCGGCGTATGTGCCAGCAGCCCCTATGGTTGGGAATACGATTTTGATTTCTTGTAAAAATCTGTGCCGCGGACATGTCGGAGAGGTATTCTGATTGGAGCCAGAGTTCGGACAAATCATTAGATGCACAAAGGGTTTCGTCTTGATAGTATTCCGGCGGGTCGGCGGGCATGATATCTAAGCTGTTTTTGTCGAGTCCTCTTGTTTGTTTGTTTTTTGTTTTGGTGTACCAAAAGAAAAGCGAGGGGAAATGGTGGTTGGGAAGAGAGGAGGGAGTTCAAGTCTCTGGGTGTTATATCAGTAGAGTATAACGAAAGTGCACCAGACTCCGACAGTTGTTTTACCCCGAGGGCTTCCCCTCTGGCCTATGTATTCCGAAGGATGACAAAAGACGTCTACAAAATTCCACCAGACTCCGACAACTGTTTTCGAAAAAAGGACAAAGGACGAGTCTGCGAAGACCGCAGCAAAAACAACCCGAAATGTGCGGTGTTTGAAAATGGAGAGGGTTATTGCAGTTTGCATCTATACTTAATAACCATTATTCGGGTGGGTACAGCGTAGCGTCTTCCCTACCCATCAGTCTACGTATGGGATGCTATCGGACTCTCTCCTACAACTAATTAATCTACTCAGAAACATATGTTGAGGAACATCCTGCAGGATCATCAGATAACCGTGTGCTTCAAAAGTTTTAATCTCCGAAAGAACAAGGGAGCTCATCGGATAGTGAACCTTTGTGGCTGTCGGACTTTGATGTATACACAGAAGAGTTCAGCGCCCAAAAATCTCTTTCACCTCTCCACTTCTACAGTACATCTATCGATTCAACAGCATGGTCAGAATTTACGTATCAACACATTTTCGAGGCTGCAGTAGTCTATCAACACTACTTGATAGCGTTTCAGACGTATTTGATGTACAGATCACTTCCATCTTCGCCTCCAGAGCCAGCAGAATTCGCCATAGCCCTCGCCGAGAACCCGTTTACTATTGTCGGTCAAGAAATTACCCAGTCATATTCACTGTGTCGATCAATCCGTACGACATAAGACAACTATCTATTTACGTTTCTGTCTGCTCTTATCGTGATGCAACCTCCTTTGCAACTGGGAGAGCTTACATCCGTGCAGGAAGCTACGGAACGATACAAGGTCTCGCTCAGACTATCCAGACTATGGATATCCAGTTAGAAGACAGGTATACCTCTGGTTCTACTCGCGAGGTAAGAGATTGGTTGAGAGATGCTGTTGTAACTCCATTCTCAAACGAACCTCTTATTGCAGAACTAGAATGTATAGATCTAGCAACTCAACTTTCTGAATGTACACCTTTTGTCAGTATACAGTAGGAGATTGATGGGCGCTAGTTCTTCGACTGGTCTAAATAGATATTCAGTACATGTACGTACGTATCGTTGAAAATGGAGGGTGTTTCTGTAGCATCATACTTAGGGGCGTTACAAAGTCCCACCAGTCTCCGACAACTGATTTACCAGTAGAGGCTATCCATGCCTGAGTTTTCCCGATTGACAATGCACCCTCACAGTAGGCGACTGCGAAACTCCTACAACAGAATAAAAAGCCCGAAATCATGCGCGGTTGTTGAAAATGGAGAGTGCAGTATTACTATAGTCTGTATCAATACTCAACAAGAAATATCCGGATTTGTATAGCAGAGTGATGTCACTGTCCATCAGTCTACCAAGTCGATGGTGTAAGATACTGCCGAAATCTCATTTAAGAATAATCTACTCAGCACTGTGAGCTTAAGCCCCAGTGAGACTGCCACTTACAGTATCTTACTGTACTGCCACTTTCGAAAGACTGCACTTTGACAATTGGCAGAAACAGGTCTTCCTGTGGTGCAATTCTCCAAAACGTTTCGGAGTTTCTTTCTCTCACTTTCAGTCCTTTTAGCACAGCAAGTCTTAAATCATTGGTTGGTGCGTTTTTGAAGGAAAGTGGTCTTTTGAAGAACAGAAAACACTTTTGAATGCTACTGTATATTTATTGTGCACTATAGAAGTGAATAGAAAGCAAAATATGGACAGATTCATAACTGACAAGCACTGTACTCGTACAAAGAGGATGATATCACAATTATGGACCCATTACCTCCTCCACCACCTTACTCATATAATGGCCAACTCCCGTCTGAATTGATTCTGTACAGAATTCGAGTCACTTCTAGCGCACGCCGTTCCGCTTCCGCATCCGCCCCTGCACCAAATGGGTACTGAATTTTGTTATTGATGAAGTCGGAATTGGTATCGTTTTCGATAGGAGTGATACTCATGGTGAGTAAAGCATCCTGCATAGCTTCACAACTTGCCGGAAGAGTAATCTCTCCAAAACCTTGGCCGAAACGAATGGAACCGGATTTGAATTGCCAAGCACTGACGTTGACTCGAAGTCGGTCCTCCCTGCGGGTGTCTCTATGTATACTCAGAAGATAATTATTCTTCCTATGAGCGGCGTAGAAGGTGAAGTAGTTGGTCTTGATTTTCTCCGAAAGTGTATCTATGGCGATCGCGGTATTTACTGAAGTTAGTGATCCTCTGCGCATTAGCTGATCAACAACCCAATCCAATGAGTTGGATGTTAAGAAGTTTTTGCTTTTGTCTACACGTAATTGACTCATAATGAAATGTGTTTCTTGTTGCGTGGGAGAAGGAAGTGAGAAAAGAATTATCGAAAACCCTCATTCGCCTTAAATCATATGAGTACAGTATCGAAGGCGGCGGAGTGGAGCAATCATTTGTCTCTCTTTTCATCTGTGACATCAAACATTCCCTTTTTCCATCGGCCTTTTTGTTTCCCGAAAATGACTTCATGTTGCACTCCCTTCTTACCTTCGCGGTAAATGAGAAGGCATCGCTATGTCATATCAGTCGTCTTTCTACATCAAGCCGACTTCAATACGAAGAGTTGTATGACGAGTTCTGGTATAAATGATTTCGGAGATTCTTTCACTTTCACTTTCAGTCCTTTGAGCACAGCAAGATTCTCAATCGTTGGTCGATAGCGTTTTGGAAAGTAGGCTTTTGAAAAGCAGAAACAATTTTCAATGCTATAGAAGTGAATAGAAAGCAAAATTTGGACAATTTCGTAACTACCACACACTGTACTCGTACTAAACAAAGATATCAATTTATGGACCCATTACCTCCTCCACCAACTTAAGTTCATCCTGGCCAACGCCACGGTCTGTTGACTGCAAACAGATTGTTGGCCACTTCCCCGCTAACAGAGACCGATTCTCTTGGCTTGTACCAAATGGGTTCAGAATTGTATTGAAGATGCTGTCATGAGAAAATGTCACCATGTTGACTTGCATCCCTTCTAATGCCCTTGCTAGAGCTGCGGCGCTTCCTACACTCCTATTAATCGTGGCAACACCTCGTCCAAAAGATCCCCTGATGTTGGGATCCCAAACGTTGACCATGATACTAAGCTGAGTGGTATTACTGGGACATTTACTCACACTCAAGACGTAATTCTTCCTTCGATGAGCCAAGTAAATGGTAAATGGTACGATTTCAATTGAAAAAAAGTTGGTGTGTATGCCTCTTGCGGTGGCGGAATCTCGTCGTGTCGCTCTGAGGATGAGGTGCTCTTCAATCGATGCCAGGTAATTACTGATTATAAAGTTCTCGGATCTTGCTAAAACTTCCGGTAAATTTCGACTACTCATCTTGAACACTGTTTGGTTGGGTGGGAGAACAGAGCAAGAAAAGAATTTATGAATACCCTTATAGGCTTTGAATTATGTCAATATTGGAACCCAATCACAGAAGGCAAAGAGAAGCCCATCATTTGACACTCTTTTCATCTGTCACATCAAATATTATCTTTTTTCCGACATTTTGAATCTCCTGATAACAACCCGACGCCACACCCCTTTGTTACCTTCACTATACTTACTACAAATGGAAAAAGGCAATTTAGTTAGAGTACGGTACGCTAACATCAATAAAAGATTTTATCAAATTCCTCATTCCATTAATTTGATAAGAGGTATGTTCGAAAATTTATGGAGATGTTGTGTGAAAAGATGCCATCGTTTCATTGTCCAACTTGGTAGAAGTCTCATCATAGTTGGATACTACGATGAATGACGTGCTCCATGACGCTACGCTGTGTCGTGTTTCGAAGTTTTAAGAGTCGTCTTTCCCCATGAAACGCAAGTCGATACGATGGATTGCATGACGAGTTCTATTATAAATGATATCGGAGAGAGAAATCAACCGTTGGTATATTGAATGCAGGGTATGTTAGTTCTATGATAGAGCGGAAGTACAAGCCTCAAAAGTTAAGAAAATAGCGATATTAGTCTACATTAAGATTGATTAGCGCTATTTCGAATGAATGAACACCGACATGACTCACGGGTACAGCTCTGTCCAGAAAGAAATGAGATAATCAATCAGCTTGGACCAATCATGACAATGTCGATACTCACCTTATCAAAGTAGGTCCCAGACCAGCGAACATGACTTTCCAACCTTCTTTCCGTATAGCGTCCAAAGCCACGGTCCCAAAAGACGAATTCACAGAAGAAACCTTAACCCCATCAACAAGCCAGGGAACAGTCTGCATTCTAGTTTTGATAACGTCAAAAGGGAAAGTTGCCTATATCCCATATCAGTCCCTTCTCTGACCATTATTTTCAAAATACTCACGAGCCAACCAACTATCCCCGCTGACGCTCCTGCAATCATCAATTCACCCCAATTAAGTCCACTCGATAGTTCAGCTTCAACTTCTTCGATCAGTGATCCATGATGATGACCGGTCTTTTCTTGGGGTGGTTTCATCCATTTGAAAAACCGACAGACTGCTTCGTATCTTCGTTACAATTAGCTTTGGGGATCATTTTGAATCTAGGTGACATACGTGCAGAAGTAGGGCCCATACGCTAAATCTCTCGCTGCTGTTGCTGGGAGTCCTCTGTACAGAGCACGTAATCCATTTTGACGTAATATATCGCGAAAAACGGATACGGTCGAGAGATTTAGATGAGGTGGAGCTGATTGTTGTCGTATCTAGACTAATCAGACATCTATCCATCATGTTTCAAATACCTTGATAAGTTCAGTAGGACATGTTAAAGTTCTAAACGGTTGTTTTGGTCAGATACTATAACGACGAATTATAAGTTCCGTACAGGAGACTTACGCAGCTATTACCCCACTCCCTGCTCCTGCTAAACAGATCTGTGCCAAACTGGGTTCAGGACCTGTATCATCGAGAGGTAATTGTAATTTCATGAAGAAGGAGTATGAAGTGAACACCACCCCGTTGATCTAATTTCTGTTAGGCGATGTCTCGGTTGTAAGCAGTGGAGACATACAAATGCTATCCCAGCCTAGCAGCGACTTCAGTCCAAATCCTTAGAAAGTATGGTTCAACATACCATTGGTGACATCACACCTTTAAACAACCCTTGGACCTAAAAGCCAGAATCAGTTTGAAATGCTGTGTAGATCAAGATTGGAGCACACCTTCTCTTCTTTCACTATTGCACCTGAAGACATTGATCAACGACAACCCCATTTGCTATTGAAGGGACATACCTAAAGCTTTCCATGTTGACGAGTATCGTCCGGCGAACTGGGGAGTCTGATATCTAACTTTGATAACATCGAACGGTTGACCAACTAACAATCCAGCAGCACCTATTCAAATAGACTTGAACATCTGCACAAAACTCTATGCAGGAGTGACATACCTGCAATAACACCTGAAACGAAATCTACCGAAGGTGAAGGTGTGGGTTTGCCTATTGAAACATCAACAAACATCCAAAAATTCAGCATTCATTATGAGACCAAAATGACCAAAAACGTCTATGATGCTTGTATTGAAAGAAGAAGGTTCGGCTTACGAGTCGAGCTGGTAGATGATTCACCGTTTTTCTCCATCTCCTTTCCTTTGGTCGTGTGCTTGATGGCAAAGATTGATTTGCCAATTTACCTTTGGAGAGGATGTTTGCATTCGTAAATGTTTCGTTAACCTTGACTTCAAGTGTTTGGAACTCCAAGCAGTGGTGATAGGATAGCAGTGTCTCTTGAAAGTGTATTGATTACGAGCACACTGGAAATGTAGATGTTGTTGATTCAAGTTACTTTCTACGGTGCTTTCGGAGTGAGATTCGGAATAAGCGCCATCGTCATAAGGAACTCTGACTTGAACCTATCTTCATATTATTATTCTTCCTCTTCATTGAGTATATCACAACCATCAATCCCTTCAATCAAAATGATGAATCTAGACGAAGAAGCGAGACTTTACACTACCAATGTTGAACGTGAAAAGACTGAAAATCTAGCAACGTTGTATTCGATCATTGTCAGTCTTGAATATCTAGAACGAGCTTATGTGAGAGACAGTGTCAATGGTAAAGAGTGAGTTGTATTCCATTTTACGATAGAAATAAACATTTGTCGTTGGCATGGATTAACTAACTGTAATAGGTATGCACCTGCGTGTATCAAGCTCCTAGCTCAATATAAAAGTTTGATGAAACTCGTTGGAGATGATATAGGAGGTGTAGAAACTTTTATGAAGAGATTCAAGGTATGTTCAATTGTCGTCTTTATTCATCAATCGTACACGATACCAATCAGTCCCTAAGATGGATCATCCAGCTGCATTACATAGATTATCTGTGGGCGTACCAGCAACAGTCGAACATTCATCAGAAGCTACTGAAGGTGGTTCAGAAACTGGTAAATGGGTAGCGGAAACCACCCAAGTGAGTCAACTATTTATATTCACAGAGATTCTGTTCTGACAGTATTGATAGTCATTCATCACATTCATGGATGCACTGAAATTGAATCTACGAGCTAAAGATCAATTACATCCTTTCTTGACTGAATTGATGTCTGGATATTCGAGATTCAAGGGAAGTGGGGAATGGGAAGGTAGAGGGAGGATTTTACATTGGTAAGTATGAACAATTTCATACCCGAGAAACTATTATTGATATCAACAGGTTGATAACCTTGAACGCTATGAAGGCTAGTGATGAGATTACCGAGGAGCAATCACGACAGGTAAGTATCTTTCCATCAACCAGAACCCCGATACTGATTCCCATCAGATGCTGTTCGACATCGAAAACGCATACAACGAATTCTTCCGTTCTTTAAGTGGGAAACCAGCATAACCTCAATGGCCAGATTCCTAACGACTTGTAACTCTACCTGTACATTCACGACCATTAATGAAGTAACGAAAGACCTCCAATAAATGCATACAGTTATCGACGATCATGGCAAGTCCGCTAATAGGATCTCCGAGACGTCAATCGTCTCTCCCCTATTCAGCATCCCTGCTCAATCCCCAATCAATCCAATATAACAGATCCCATATCTCCAGCTAAAGATTCCTTGATCCAATCGATATCTCTCCCAAATACAATTTTTCAATAATCGACATCAGATTTCCGACAACCAATTTCTAAATCTCGATCAATTGTCTCCATCGATGCTTCCTGATAAACATCCTATCGATATCACAAAAACAGTCAATAACCTCTCTTCCAACTCAGATCAGATCGTCTGGGTTCATCCCATTCCGTAACGTCATTCATCAAAACCAAATTTCAATCCCATCGTCTAGAAAATCATCCTCATACCGCAGTCATCCAATTGATAAACACACTCGATCGTTCAACTTGTTCAATTTATCACGCCAACAAACGAAAATCACCCAATCCCAGTGTGAAGTCCCGAGTGCATAACTCTAGAAAATAAATTCTCTTCGCCGGCAAACGAATGGATGATTCCGTAAGGGGGATAAAAAGTTTCCGCTGAACGACCAAGACATGTTTTGAGGAATTATTGGATTAGAGCCAACGATGATCTCCGGATGTAGAGATGGGATGAGATTTGAGTTTGAAGAACTTCATAGTTATCGGAATGTGATACGAGATAAATCGGGTTGTCAAGGATATGTCTCGTAGTTCGATATCTTCAGAATGTAATCTCGATAGAGGCAGTGAATGAGATATAGAAAAGGGAAATTATACTGATGTCCACTTATCGGTTTGATAAGATGGAAATGGATTACCAAAGATTGTATAGAGAGTGAAGAGATGAGATGAATCATTGAAAGGATCAGGAGAAAAAGAAAGGATTACTACACGGAAGCATCACCATCCGATTGTTCACTTTGCAGAGATTCTTCAGAAACCACAAAATCTGAATGAAAGAATCCAGTGAGCAACCCACACAATTCTGAACAAGCACAACAAAATCACCCAAAACGTTCAATCAGAGTGTCCACCAAAAAACCCCAAAATCCACATCAATATCCAAACAACGAAAACACACGAATCCCAAACAACCCAACCTCTCTGTATGAGCAAAAAAAGATGAAACCTCCAACAAAAACCTTCTGAAGAAATCAAGACAATCAAATGACAGAACCATCAGATCTTTTTTTGATCACGACTCTCCACCGAGATTCATGTGAGGGACAATAGCAGCGTACAATTCCTTGATTCTCCATCCAGAGGATTTCGATCTTTTGGACCAAGCTTCTTTAACACAGATGGAAGAAGTTAGGGAATCCATGGTGCGGAATTACGCTCAATTCTTTGAGGACACCGGGGTGAAAAGGGGAAGTTTTTGGGTTTTTTATTTTCCCTATCATATTCGTATATTTTTAGAGTGATAATCGGACTGATGTCAAGAGAATCGAAATTTTTTCACACTGTCAAGGTTGATAATCAATATCTCTTTTCCCTCTATATCATAGAACTTTATGAATGTGCTAAGAACATTCTGTTGTTGTTTTCCATCATTGTTGAAAATGATTTTTACGAATGATATTTGAGATATTGATATTGAAGGGAAAGGATTATTTCGATTCACGATTAGAGAAGATACGAGATATGATATAGTGATGAACTGAATCAGAAATGGATTCAGTAGAAGCTATCGAAAGCAATGAAATGTACTTTACCTTAGGGTTAGAAGTCCAATGGACAAAATGTGCTAGCCCCCCAACGAATCTCCCAGAACTTGGTATAAAAGGTTTCTCAGAATCAAAAGATCTTTAAAAGACGGAGCCAAAAAGAAAACTCGAGATCAACAGATGAGATTCAAGGGGTAGGCATCTTTTGATGGAATTGGAAGCTAGAGGATTGGGATTTGGGAGATGAAAGGAGAACGAAGTTAGATGGGGGATTGGAGGGGTTTTTGGGAAGGCTCAGATTGGTTTTTGGGTGTTGTGCGACCTTTTCTTTGATTTGTGGGGGATGGTGATGGTGGTAGAAAAGAGGTTTCTATGGTAACTGAAACGAACGCGGTTGACTGGACTTTTCGATATTTTGGACGTGGCTGCTTTTTATCTGTGGCGTGGATCTTCGTACAAGTATCGAACTACAGTGCGAGAACACCAGTTGGTTTACAGCGCAACGACAGACCAGATTAATCGGTAAAACTTCTCCTGTCCATTGCAGATTCGGAAAAGGGAACAAGTGAACTGAGACAGAGTTTTATCTGAAATCGTCCTTTCATTTAGCAAGAAGTAGGAAAATTCTGATCCTTTATAGCTTCACGATACTTAATCCTTTGATCTCAACGACGTAAAATATAGTATATACTGCAGACTACTCGTCCATTTTACTTATCTTCTTTCTTCACCCATTTTCAATATCAACAATATACAGCCACTTTTCAAACTACAATGTCGTTGGTAGACATGCCGAGAAGTATCATCTCCGGAATTTGGTCTTATTTCAGTAAGAGTGAGAACGATGAATTGATCAAACAACTCAAAGCCAAATATTCAGAAAAGGGTTTTACATTCACCAAAAACCCTCGAGAAATTTCTATCTCTTCAGTAGTATTTCCCAGAACACTCACACCAACAGGTCCCGATTCCCATACCCTCACTCCAGCTACATTCAAGAAATCAGTTATCCTCAATGTCGTTGATCACGAATACAGGGAATTCACGCTTTTCTATGCCAAAGGTGCTTATTGGAACCAAAGGATACATCAGATTCCCGATGAGGATGTTACTGTTTTGGCTACTTCGGAGAATGAGTATACTGAAGAAGAAGAAATGGAGATGGATGATGAGTTTGAGGATTTCATTAAAGAGTTTTATGGATTGGAATGAGAGATAAGGAGTTTTGGAAAAGTCGGCGAAGGCGTTTTGAGAGTGAAGTTGGAAAGTAGTTATTGTTATATAGTAGTTAGCACAGAAGCTGAATCGGTAGAGAATGAAGGGTGTCGAGGAAAACAGACGATACTCCTCTCCCCTTGCTTGATAGAGGGTGATGAAGGTGAGACCTTGCCACCGAAGCCAAAAAGAAAGATTAAAATCCCGAAAGTAAACATAGAATACAATGGATCCACCAAAACCTAAGATTACTTGAATAAACTTTCTCAGCGTTGATCAAAGATCTAATTTGGTTATCCATTATATTGTTAATTAGCTTAATAGTGACTACACAAGAATCAAGATGCCTTATTGAATATACAAACACCTTCTACCCAAGAGCTCACCCCCTCCAAAGAATCTTATCTGACTTAACCAACTCCTCAACCCTCTCCTTATCCCCTCCCTTCCCAACATTAAATATCAATTCAACATCCCCCTCAGTATTAGATTGAAAAACCCTTAAAAACCGAACAGTCGAAAAAGCCGTATGAAAATGAACCTCCGATTTCTGGAATCCAAACGAAATCCTCCATGAATATCTAAACTCAAGTTAGCATCATCACTCAATAAATAGATTTGATATGAAGAAATCACTGACCTTAGATTCGAATTTATCATAACTTCGTTCTCTGCTGGTACCAATATCTGAGCTTTTTCGTTGATAGCCGCCTGTTCCAATTGATATGCGGCGTTTGATAACCAATCAATAGTAATTTTTGGACTTTCTTTCAGTGAATTCAATTCTTTTCTTATTTCCATAGCTATGTTTTTAGTCGTTTCTTTGGGATTTAGGTTTGTTGAGTCGTTGATTTCGAATGATCTCATTTGAGCCACGTTCGCTGAGAGGGTTGGTAGATTTCTGGGAAAGACTGGATGGTCGGGATGTAAGGTTCGATACTGTTTGTCCAGTAAGTAGATTCTTCATTTGGGATTTGATGAGATTGTATACTTACGTTAACTGTGTATACCGTTCTATCGATTTTCGTTTCGATCCTGCTTAGGATCGAAACCCACCATCCACTAAGTAAATCCTGATCAGATAATCGCAATCCAGAATCCAAATCACAGAACCGTCTTAAAGCTTTAATATCATCTTCACTCAAAGTGATAGTCAAAGGTTCCGAAGCATTCGCTGAATCCCCATAAGCTTGTCTCATAACCTTCACATCGTGGGGTGTTAATTGACCGATCTGATAATTAGTCAACACCTCTTTTGAAGGTGGATATGTGGGCAGGGAGATGTGAGGGAAGAAAGTTGGTGTCATTGGAGGCTGTTCTTCGTTGTAGAATGATGATAGACATTGGAGGAATGCGTTGCATGAACTAGCGTCTCCGAGGATGTGGGCCCAGTTTATTCCTAGGACTGAGATGTTTGAGGAGACTAGAGTTGTTAAGCGAAAGGATACTAGATGGGCATCGATGTTGGATTTGGTATAGCCTTCTCCGAGGGGTGGGACGTATGGAGTAAGTGCTGGTTGGATAACGTTAAAAGTTGGGAATGCAGTTTTGGTATCTTGTTCGATCGTTTGCATAGAGAGAGGAATAGGAGAAGAGGTGAGTTTAATCTGAGTGGGTTAGTAAACAAGCCAAGCGGTCTAAGAGACATACAGAGAAATCCCATTCGTTCGTTGAATCAACAGAATCTCGAGGGGTTTGGATATATCGACCACAGATATTTGGCCATAATCCAGAAACCTTCTCTATAGCTTTAGAAAGTTTTTGAATATTCAACACGGAAGGGAATACTAGGACGGTTGGGATAGCTCCGAATGGCCATAGTGTTATTGGATGAAGTGGGAGTTGAGTGGTTGTCGAAGGTATTGTTGGATTTGAGATTGGGTCAGGAGTTATGTAGACTGTTTCAAGAGCTTTTGACATTGTCGCTTAAATAACTGTGGGATGAGTGTACGACTGAGTTATCCTATGTTCCAATCTGACCTTCCAAGTAAGCTAACCTTCTCTACAAACCCTCATCTCAGATTCAATATATGTATGGTAGTTCAAGAATTCTTGGACTGCCGATCAACTCGTTCCATCGGAAACGACCGAGTGAACGGATCCGACTCCAAACACGTGGAGGATAGGAAAATGGTGCCACACTCGGAAAATAGGAAAAGAGTCGAAAAAACGAACAAACGCCGATAATTGATTCCGTCAAAGATGTAGTACGGTGGTGGTGTGAGCTTTGAACGATTTTCTCTCTCTCCTTCCTCTCTTTTATTCTTTCCCATCTATCATCAATCAAAATGGCTGAAGCTCAAACGGAGAAAGCTTTCCAAAAGCAACATTTATTCCAAAACGCTAAGTCAAGAGGTATGTTTTATTTCATTTAGAGGGACTGGGACCACTAGGACGACGGTGTCGAGGTTCTGTTTGGTGAATTATTGATGGATGGATGCTGACCAAATTCTTCTTTTTCAATTCAATTCTTCTCTTATTCACTCTTGGACCAACACTCTACTCGACCTATTCTTTCTCTTGGATGATGGATAATCTGTGAATTGTTACGATCATGATTTTACTCTGGATTTATTATCTTATTGGAATAATTTCGAATAATCAATTTTTCATCCAATCCTCCATTCAACACCTTGTCATTCGTTTAAACACTCTACTCGTTACTCGTCCCCCACTCACAGGTGGCAGAAAGGTCGCTACCAAGACTAAGAGATGGTACAAAGATATCGGTTTGGGTTTCAAGACACCAACTGGTGGGTTGAATTTTCTTTTGGGATAGGATGGATATCGTGAACGATCGTGGAGAGGGTCAGAGATTTCCTTCGATGGTCCTCTCTTCGATCTGTTATCGCTGTCTGAAAGCTACTCTCAATTTTATGGGCACAACTGACATCTCTACAGAGGCCATAAACGGTACTTACATCGACAAAAAATGCCCTTTCACCGGTGATGTTTCAATCCGTGGACGTATCCTTACTGGTGTCGTTCACTCAACAAAGATGACCAACACCATCATCATCAGAAGAGAATACCTCCACTTGTAGGTTGATTTTGGATTACCGGGGGGAAGGCAGTTTTAAGGACTAATTCGTTATTTTAGTATCCCCAAATACAGAAGATACGAGAAAAGACACAAGAACCTTGCTGCCCATTGTTCCCCAGCTTTCCGTGTCGAACAAGGTGACCAAGTTACTGTCGGTAAGTACAAGTTTTACTTCTTCATTCGAGCTATGCTGAAGAAAACTTTATTTTAGGTCAATGTCGTCCACTCTCAAAAACTGTCAGATTCAACGTTGTCCGTGTTGCCAAGGCCAAATCTGCAAAAGGTTTCAACAAGTTCTAAAAGGAAAGTTATTGTTGGGCTTTTGTAGGATGGGTTTAGTGTAGGATTTCGATGCATTGGCATTATTACGATCGTTGGGATGTGCGAGGAAGCCATGTTTGGATTGAGTTGAGGTTTGATGTGGTTTCCTTTCCTCGTTGTGTTGCAGAATGCCGTAGCGTAGACTCTACTGCTGTTTGATTGTGTCAAGGGGAGACTAATTTCAACGAGCACAGCAGCGCAGCAATAAGATGAGAAAGACTTGAAACTGGAGTCTAACTTATTGTAAACGCCACTTGGAGATCATTGCGTCACTAGTCAATACAGTGATACAGTGAACGCTCGTCTGATCATCTATCATATACATCTTATAATCACTATCTATATCATCCGTAACTCAAATGGGCCCAAAAGGAAAAGGAAAAGGTCATGCACCATCCTCCTCAACCTCTTCCCCATCTTCAGCCACCCTTCCAGCCAGATACACCGTCCCTCCCATGCCACCTCAAATCCATCGAAAACTCTCCCTCAAAATCGATACCAAAAAGGGTCTAATTCTCCAACCGAAGATCGAAGATTCGAAGAATAATTGGACCTCATCGACGGGTGTGTTGATCAATTGGGGTTTGAAAGGTCGGGTTGAGATTTATGAGGATGACACCGGGGTGGAAGGGGAATTGGAAGTTGGGTTGGGTGGGATTTTGGGTATCGTTAGATTATGGGATGGTAGGTTTTCAATTTGTGGTTTTGAGGGTTTGATTGATTGATTGATTATTGTTAGCTGCATATTTGTTGGTGTTCTTACCTCCGACCAAACCACCTGCACCACTTTTCCCTAATCATGTAGAGAAAGATCTGGCAGAAGAAGACGAAGCTTTAGGGAGAGAGGCTGCGGCGTCTTCACATGAGGTTTATACTTTGGGTGATATACACCCTATACCTCTAGTTCCGACTTTAGCTACCAAAGCTTTCCAACATCTTCTTAGTATTCAGGTATGTCCCACCGAGATTTTGAATAAACTAACTTGATTAGACGAAACGAGCACCCAAAAAACCTGGGAGAGGTTTGAATTTGAAATGGAGTTTACCGAGTATAAACATCGGAGGACCTGGGACAGTTTCGAATGAAGAACTCAGGGGATTAGCTGAATCATCTGATGATGAGTCTGATACGAATACCAATACGGATGTCGATCAATCGTTCTTATCGACAAACAATCAATCCAAAGAATCACTAGCTTCAGGTTTAGCTCCTGAAGCTGACGATTCTCCTCTTGAAGAGGTTACGATCTCCAATCCCACCACGTCACCTAAAGTTGATGGCAAGAAACGATTTAGTATGGGTTGGGGACGGTTTATGCCCAAACTCGGAAAGAAGAAGGAGGTCGGGAATCCAGGTGGGAATTTAAATCAGGATTCAGACATGGCTCCTCCAACAGTCGAGAATGAGAATATCCCACCACCAGTGGAGGTTGACGCACCATTATCCGAATCAGAGATTAATGAGATCGTACCCACAGAATCACAGAAAATCGACGAACCCTCGAGTAACACTTCTTCGACGAATACATCACCCGACCCAGCTAATCCACCACCTTTCGCTAGTGATCCACCTCAACGTCGGGAATTGGAAACTAAGATCTTGAGAGAGATCATCAGAGAATTCAGTTCTGGAGGTTTTTTCTATTCTTTCGATTTCGACCTTACACATTCTTTACAGTATAAAAGGAATTTGTTGACTTCAAGATCGACCAGTGGAAACATCCTTGCCAATCTTTTATCTAAAGAGAACAGTGGTAAAACGACTTTCCCAGAGGAGGAAATCTCAAATTCAACTTCGACACCTGTTCAACCTTCGTTGGCACCATCGCATATGAAAGATCCATCGACCTCATCAGGAAAAGAAGACGATTTCATCGAACCTGATATCCAAGTTCCTTTATGGAGACGCGTAGACAGGAGATTCTGGTGGAACGAAGCCTTGATGAAAGATTTTTTGGAATTGGGTTTACATGCTTATGTGCTACCGGTTATGCAAGGTTGGGTTCAATCTTCAACTTTCACTATCCCAGTACCGGTTAATCCATTGGAACCAGGTGTATCTTTAGGTGTGGTACCGGTCGATCTTGCTGTTATCAGTAGAAGAAGTCGTGATAGAGCTGGATTGAGATATCAGAGAAGAGGTATAGACGATGAAGGGCATGTGGCTAATATGGTAGAAACTGAAATGATCGTTCGTGCCAAAGTGAGTCAATTTGATTTGGGGTTAGGGTTTCGGAATTCACTGATAATGTTACCAGGTGGAAGGGAAAGTCTCTTTATTCAGTTTCGTTCAGGTTAGAGGTTCGATACCGTTGAAATGGTCCCAATCTCCGTATTCACTTAAACCACCTCCTGTACTCGATCAACCTATCGATCAAGCTTATTCCGTCGCGAATCTTCATTTCGACGATTTGAAATCTAGATACGGACCCATTGTGAGTTGGACAATAAGATTTGTAAAAGTACCTCACTCATTCGATTATAGACTATCGTGAATCTATCTGAACAAACTGGTAAGGAAGCTGCTGTCACTAACGGCTACGGTGAATTGGTTTCAAGTCTAGGTCGCAAAGATCTCACGTGAGTTTGTGATACTACATTGGAAACTCCGTTCTTCTGACCCATGGCTCCAGATATAAAGGATTCGATTTCCACGCCAAATGTCACGGAATGAAATGGGAGAACATTTCTGAACTAGTTGATGAACTCGATTTCGGTTCTATGGGTTATTTGTGGACTTTACAGGGTGACGCACTTCGAGAACAGAATGGTGCATTCAGAGTTAATTGCATTGATTGTCTTGATCGGACGAATGGTATGTCAATCTCGAAACCGACATACAAAGCTCATAACCTTCAGTTGTGCAATCTGCTTTTGCCAGAAACGTTCTTTCGGGAATGTTGACTCAATTAGGTTTGATTGCTGATTCGTCCAGTTCAAGTATTGATAGTGTGTTCAATGACGGTACGTTGATTACCCTTTTACTTGTCTCACAATTTGCTGATAGGGTAAACCACATTTAGTTTGGGCGAATAACGGTGACATGATAAGTTTCTGTTACGCCCATACATCAGCTTTGAAAGGTGATTTCGTGAGAACTGGTAAAAGAGATATTTCAGGGATGGTACGTTACACCTCTCAACTGTCGGAATGTAGTTTCTGACAAAAGCGGTTCGATATAGTTACATGACGGTGTTAGTTCAATCAGTCGAATGTTCTATGGGGCAGTCTCAGATTTCTTCGCTCAAGCTGTAATATCTTTCTTGCTTGGTCATAGAAATCTCGGTGTTTTCAGTGAATTCCTGGAGAACTTGCAAAGTTCAGATGCGTCCAGTTTGATCAAACTGTCAAGAGTCAGATTGGCGGCTGGTACGTTGATTCATTTATCCTTTCTGTTTTGGTTTCGTGGTACTGATTTCACGTGTTTAGTCGATACTTGTTCAGCTAGAGTTTTGAGTGACGGAGAAGTTAGAATTGCTGGTTGGACTTTACTTTCCCCTGAGGATAGGAATATCAAACTTAGCCCTAAACTCGAAGAAAAGGTTTTATTGCTCGTGAGTATAATGTGTTTAGGGTCGAGTGGAATTTTTGTTTACACTGTTGTAGACTAAATTGGCGATTTACGTGGTCTCTTTCAATTATGCTTTGGAGAAGGTCATTGGGTTTACGAGGATACCGTTAGCGTCTATCACTTCTTTGCAGAAGGGTACATTTGTTGTTTATTTGATCCATAGACCGATTTTGATGATCATTCTTAGGGGCCTATATCCTTTCACCACTGCAGGAAGCTAGTCGAGATCCAGCTGAGGTGAGTTGCGAGATCACCGTTTCCAATCCATTTTATTGACGATTTACAGAACGCCGGTTTCGTCATCAACTTCTCGCCCGCTAATGAATCCACGAGATACTCAACCTACTCGTTCAGGAATCGAGTGTCCTCAGCAAACTCGACACCCCAAAGTACACCATCAGCAATTCATCCACCAACAGTCCCCAACGTCTCGCCATTAGATACGATACCTTCACCACCTCCCACACCCGGAACCCCCAAAGCAGAAATATCAATTGCGGAGATCAATCCAGATATAACAGAATTCTTCGCTTTCAAAGCCCTACCAAGAGAATTCGTTGTTAGGGGTGCATCGTCATTCATGAAAGATGACGAGAACGATGATTTGGAAGGTGTGTTGGATGAAGAGGATTCAGGGGAGAATTGTAGAGCTGTCGTGGAGAGGATTGTTAAACGGATCAGAGATCAGTGTTTGAGGGCTAGTGAAGGGTTGGAAGAGGAGTTTGTGGTTGAGAAAGATGTCGTTAGGTGAGTTCAACTCGAGTCGTTGTGGTCATACTCGGATTGACTGGGATTCAGTTTAGCTGAAGCTCAATCGTCAACGTCTTTGCTTACGCGGGTTGATTACGCTTTCAAACGATTTTTATGGCTTTAATGAGGTGCATTGAATACTTGTAATGGAGGGTCGATATCAAACCATACAGTAAGATAGAAGAGCATAGCATTAATGGAATATCATCGCTTCCTCAGTGAATCTTGTCTTCATGCGTCCAGCGCTGTCTTACCTTCTGACGAATTGAATAAATCGACGGTCTTCTGGGTTGTTCGATGACGAACTCGTAAACTCTTTTTCAAGTCTCTCACAATAGGTTTAAGAGGATCACTCTCCATTTATAGTACAGAAAGGTAAGCGTAGACTCAATGATCAACATCGGAGTGCAAGCATTAGCAACTGTTGAACATGATACATATGATACTCGGACGACATTACGGATTTCTGAATCAACTACGCACGTTCTCTACAAACACCTTGCAGTACCCGTAACGGCTAATCGTCCTTGGAGTATCCAACTTCGAGGTGGATAAGCGAAATACCGACACAGGTAAAAACCCTCTGGTCTTCACCCTGGACATCAAAAGTGTCTGGGTAATTATCTTTATAGTTTTCTAAAACGCTTGAATCGAGTTTTGCAGATTTTGTAGAAACACCACCGAAGGTGAACTCCTTTTTGGGACATGTGAAATGATCCGGGTATTCTTCTGTGTAGCCGCAATATTTCTTGGAACCGTCTGGCTGTTGTTTGTAGAGATGTGTACTGGGGAAATGTACAGCGTCTTTGGAGCACTCGTCTTGTAGGACAACTTTTTGGAATGAATCGATATCGAGGGTTGGGGTTTCTGTTTCTGTTTGACTGGTGGCTTCGTTAGACGAAGGTTGGGGTTGGGTTGGAGTGTCTTGAGATTTCTCGGACATGATTTGAATCTTGGTGAACTTGGAGAGATAAATTTACCGGGAAAGTTGTATAGAAAGAAAAGAGAAAAATGTCAGAGTTGAAGGCTTTTATCATCGTTTTACTCGTTCGGCGTGTGGAGCTTAACAAGAAAAGAGTGAAAAATTGAAAAAAAAAGTCAGATCAAAGGAGGGATTTCATCATTGGGGGGAGTGTCGAATGGCGTTTTTGGAAGAGTTCCGGTCTTCTTGGGACTTCTGTTGTGGAGCTATCTGTCACAAAGAAGACCAAATTGAATGTTTTGAGAAGTGAAAGATCCGAAGACCGACAAAATTGATCTGGACGAGAGGCGGAGGAGATTTTTAGACGGCTCCCTGGTTTGTCTGTGATTTTGATGATACAAGATCCCCAGGTGTCTACCACCAAATCAAAGGAGAGAATATGGCTTCATACGCCATGAATGTCTAATATAGCAATGTGTTCGACAAAAGAAAGGTTGGGGTGACCATACAGTAAACGGCACAGTCGTAAAATTGTGACCGTCAAGTCCCCTGGTGTTTGAGGCGAAATTGAGATCGAGAGAAATAGGTCGTCGAAATTTCATTTCACTTTCTTTGATTTTCGAGATCTCTGACCGGAACGGTCACGAAAGTTCCATCTAGATATATAAAGGGAGTTGAGAAGATGCACGAAAAACCTTTCTTTCACATATTCTCTTCACTCTCTCAAATCCAAAAAGCAAAACGCAGGAATGAACGTCAACGAATTTCTCGGTTCAATCCTTGCTCAACGTGACGATACCGATAGCAGCGATGCTCCGGGTACCGTTAGCGATAGCAGTGACGACGACGCTTGTGGTGTCGCTACCATCGATCGTCTGGGCTTGAGAGTGAGTTTTATATCGAGAGATCCAAAAGCTTATTTTGAAGGTGGCAGCTCTGTTCGTTATTCTGGTTACATCACTTTTTGGAACTTTGTTCCCGATCGTTACGAAACGAGTTCATAGACTTAGGGAGTTTGTTCCTTCATCGTTCTTCAAGTTTACCAAGTAAGTACTGTCATCTTTTACGCAAGGGGTGTACTGAATACCTCAGATTTTTCGGTTCTGGTGTTATCCTCTCAACCGCTCTCATTCATTTACTTGAACCTGCCGCCGACCAGGAGCTTGGACCAGCTAATACTATCTCGTTAGGAGGTTGTATATCAGATTCATGGAGTGACTATCCATACGCCGTGAGTCTTCTTTGATGACACAAAAAGACAAAAACACTGACCACGGAATAGTTCGCCATCTGCCTCGCCTCACTGTTCTTTACATTCATAGGTGAACTATTCGCCTTCCGTCTCGGTGGGACATATCTCCAAAAACGAGGAATGGGTTTAGATCAATGTCCAGTCGATGCTGAGCAACGTCAACCTCAACTAACAGGGGAGACTGTCTGTGATACTGGCTGTGAACAACCTGAATGTTTACCTTCGAAAGATGTTGAGATTGATAGTGATAGCTCATCTGAAGATGCTGTTTATACGGATTCTCAGGAGAGTAATCCGGCTTCTGCACAGGTTTTGGGTGTCGCCATTTTGGAATTTGGGATTCTGTTTCATTCGGTGAGTTGTCTCAACTTGAGTGTAGGGTGATACCTGGAAATTGCTGAATTCGTCGTACAGTTGATAATTGGGATGACACTTTCTTTAGCTAGTGCTGGGCAATTTGAGACACTGTTCGTGGTATTGATATTCCATCGTGAGTGTTCACGCTTCTTGATGAAGGTCTACGATTGATAATTGAACTTTTAGAAATGTTCGAGGGCCTTGGATTAGGTGAGTCCTCAATCGACATTGGCATATACTTCGTGCAGCGACTTAATCAATTGTCATAGGCACAAGATTGGCCTTCCTGAAACTCCCAGAGTCATGGCGCTATGTCCCATTCATCGGTGCTCTGATGTATTCAATAGTCACACCTTTAGGTATGGCTATAGGCTTAGCGGCTAAAGATACGATTGTAAGTAAAGCGGGGAAGCAATGGTTGATCTAACACCGCTTAGTCTATGACATCAGCCACTGCCTCAATCACGTCTGGAATTCTAGATTCTATCTCAGCTGGAATCCTACTTTATTCGTAAGTGTTCGAAATAGGGCTCGGCACTGACAAGACTTTAGAGCAACAGTAGAACTTATTGTAAGCTATTATTCCACAAGTATATAAACTGACTTTTAAAAGGCCCATGAATTCATCTTCAACAAATATTATCATACCTGTTCAATCGGTGAACTTTCGTTTGTTCTTTCCAGTTTCGCTTTAGGGGCTGGTATCATGTCTTTACTCGGTGAGTTGCCTGGTACTCAAGAGAAACCATATTAATCATTTTTACATCCTCAGCAAAATGGATATGAGGACTGAACAAATCATTCCGCTCCAAGCTATAGATTACAATACTACAACGTACCAAAGTAGATAGAAAAGGTTCTGAGATGAATATACATTTAAAGCACTCGAGTACATATAAGCTTATCGACAAGATCCTTCCTTAAAGCTATGGAATATGATTTCTGATAAGATTGCAATAGGACTCAGCAGATCCTTCTTCATCCACACAATGTTCTATCATCCTATATCAAAATTCATCATTTACCCGCGCGAGCTACCGCCGCCCTCTTAGCTGCAACCTTAGCTTCTTCTTCACTCATAGATTTGGAGGATGAGGATGGTCTCGAAGAAGATGATGACGAGGAAGAAGCGATTCTTTCAGGTTTGATAGGTGGTTTCTCGGGAGTTGATCTTTCTTTCGAGGATCTGGATGACGACGATGGTCGGGTGGACGATGATGACGACGATTCTTTGCCTGGATCTCCTGATCTTGAAGATGAACGACTACCGCTCGAACCATCAGATCTCGAAGATGATGATCTTCCACTACTCGAACCCTCAGGTCTTGAAGAAGACGACCGACTACCACCCGAACGTTCCCTTTCCTTTGTACTCTCAGAACTCGATTTTTCCGATGAAGACGTTCTAGAACTTTCCCTGGGTTTGTCGGAGCTACTTCTGGAAGATGATGACCGTGGTGAACCCTCTGAAGAACTGGTTTGTGAAGAGGATGACCTTGGTCGTTCGGTTCGTTCGGAGGATGATGATCGAGGTCTTTCAGATCTTTCGGAGGATGAGCGTGTAGATTCGGAAGGTCTCGTGGATGAGGATGATCGGGTCGAGGTATCTGTTGATTCTGATGAAGGAGGCCTTGAAGACCGTGATTCTCTACTGGATGTAGAAGGTTCGGTACTACTAGCATGTCTCGCTTTTCTTGCAGCCCTTTCTTCTGGGGTTTCAGTAGTTGGTTTAGTAGGAGTCGTCTCAGTCGCGTCTTTGTCTTTAGTTGGTTTAGGTGATGATTCTGGAGTTGGCGAACGTTTTTTCGGAGATGAAACCTTTTTCTCTTCTTTCGCAGGACGAACTTCACTAGCTGGAGCTCGAGGTGATCTTCTGGGCGATACGGCGGGATCGAATGTATCTCTCGTATGTCCGGTGACACGAGTATCTCTACCTGAGTATTGACTTGCTTGCCATCGTTTGAATTCTTTAAATTCTTTGTATTCGTCTTGACTATCTAGGAAATCGTTGTACCTATTTACCGGTTCCCAGCTGAGGGCATGATATCCCCATGGATCGTAGCAATCCGATGAAACGTAACGGATTGGACGGTCGAAGACTGTTGAAGTGGCGATTGTCGTTGCTGCCACTCCAGCTATTATACCAGCTGCGAGCAGGAATGCCATATATTGAGGTGATGAGTGGGTGGTGGTGTGGTTGGATGGTGAGGTGATAATGAAATAGCGAAGAGGACTGAACGTGAGTTGATAAAACTTTGATCATGCAGCACAGCTATATGTGTACCAAGGGTTTGCCGTCATCTCCGCTAAAACAAAGGATCTTCAAAACCTATTGCAAATCAACGAAGTCCTGACCATCAACGGATGTCTGCTAGGGATTCCAAAACGGTCCGATTCTCCCTTTCTACCTCCAATCTCCTCCACTCGCACAGACTACTAGGATTAACGACCCAAACTGCCGCCCGATTGGAGGAGTCAGTAGGTAGACCTTCAAGAACACCCATTTCTCTGATTATTTTCCCAACCGCACCTCGATTATTGGTCAATACCGTCCAACCACGACGTGAACCTTCCATCAATGTACGCAATGTATGACCGGACAACAACTTGGTGGCATTGGGCAACGGTTGACGTTTCTTGATAGATGTTTGATTTTTCTTGGTTTTGGTTTTGGGTTTCGATCGAGGTGGTGAAGGGGCAGGGGATGAAGATCTGGAAGTTATTGGTGAGGCGGAAGATCTGGATTCCTTGGCGTCTACGAGTTCGAGCAAAGTTGTGCAAGTGTTGAGGAGTCCTGCTTGAAAGAATGTCGGGGCTTCAGGAGGTGATTGATCTTCACTATCGTCTACGATCTCAACCTTGATATCTTTCAGCACACCTTCCTTTCCCTCCCAACGACTTCCACACCAGAATGAGATGTCTCCATCATTCTCACCAAACAAAGCCTTTGCACGGATCTTCTCTTCCTCTCCACCTATAATATCAATCAAGTTGGGCAACCGATTTTTAACCTCCCTAGTCACCCAGAACTTCAATTCGTTTCCTTCCAAATATGCCAGGGATTCGCTCAACCTTTCTTGCATTTGCTGAATCAGCGGCATTGACATTTCACGTTCCAGTTGATCCCTCAAATCTTTAGTGACGTTCGTATGTGGTCCCAATTCTGTTTCATCTGTTTCCTTTTTGCTGTCAGAGATGATTGGTCGAAAACGAGCTTCGAGCTGGTAAGTGTTGAGCGGCAGGGGTTGATGAGTTGAATCACAGCACAGAGCGATAACGACCGAGAGATCGAGCATGATATTTACGGTGGGCTGCAACCCATCACCCTCGGACGCTTCGATGGTAGGACAAGGTGGGATCGGAGTAACTGACGATCTGAAAACAAGATTGACACCCATTTCCCTGATGATCTTAAAAGTCTCATTGACCCTCGGGTCTCGATCTTTACTGCCAGACTCCTCAAGACGTGTCAAAACGTAAGTGACTCGAGGTGGAGGTAAATCTAATGTCCTTTTATAGGCCTGAGCATAGTGATGTAGGGAAGCTGCTTGGCTGATAATAGAGTTTGACAGAGAGCGATTCGCATCTGGAGTGCCATTCAGTTTCGAATTAAATGATGGATATGATAGAGAAGTATCATCAGAATCTGTATCATAGTCAGAGTTGATGTAAGAGTCCTGCTCTCTAAATTCGACCATCAATCGAGATTCCTTGATCCTAAACACAAAGGTCAACCAATACACTTCCAACACCATCACTACGCACGTATTGATTTTGATCCACTCGTTACCACCATCTGCTACTATATCAATCTTGGCTGGGCCTTGATCTCCGCATTCTATGAGTTGAGAGATGATGAGTAACGGCCAAGGGGCTCTTAAAAACTCCTCCCATACGGCTAGGATGTGCGGGGCATTGGTGGAAAATTCATTAGGCGGGTTACCAGATCGTGCGAGCTGCAAACGTGTGAGATACAGGGGTAATAGCATAGAGATATAAATCAAAACAATGTCACCCACCCCATCCACATAACTCAATTCATTCTCAGCTCTGTTCAGAAATTTTTTTAAACCCAAAATAGTAAATTGACGATACCCATCCGGATGATGATAATCGATAACTGGCGCCTTGAAAATTGCTTGATCTTGACGATGTTTTATGAAGAATTGTATACTTTCGCAGAGATCTTTGAGCTGCTTCTGGGTCGATAAAACGTTCTCCATCAGCGCTTTTCAAGAACGAAAAGATGACAAGAGAAAGGAAGGAAAAAGTACGATCAATGCATAAATTAAAGGTGCGGGGCTCCAATTCTCGAAGATTGTTTTTGGAGTGAGATGACGATGACCATCTTGAATTTGACTTTGTATTTCTTGTTCTTAACATCGAAGATGTCGAAGAGATTGAATAAAAGGCAACAGAGGGAGCAAGAGGAACTTTTAGCTCTGAAGGAAGAGGAGAGTAAGGCTGCTCAAATCGAGGTCGAGGTGGATTCAAGTGATGAAGAAGGCGGCGGAGTGATCAATCCATTTGCAGCAGTGAGTCAAGATAATCATTGACATTCATTTAGCTGAACTCTTCACCTAGCTTGGTCCTACAAGAGAAGAAGAAGATTCTTCTTCGGAAGAGGAACAAAACACTGTTGCTGCCCCTAAAAAGGTTGGTCTGAGATTTGAAGTAAACTAAACTGTTTTAGAATAAGAAGAAGAAATCGAAAAAGAAGAAGACATCCACTACACTCGCTTCTGCACCGGATGATTCTACACCACCACCTGTAGGAGATACACCGAAAAAGGGGAAGAAGAAAGGCAAAACAGACCCTCTTGAGGGAATGGATGAGGTAGATAGAGCTTTAGCTGAACTGAGGTTGAAGTGAGTGAATCAGGCTGGATAGAGTGTTGACTATTAGATACGGAGAAGAGACCACAGCAGAGTCAGCACAGCCCGGAGGATCCACTGCATCTAGATCTTTTATGGTATTCAGGTAGGATATGAAGCTCGTCATATTCTGACTTCTCCTAGAAATCTTCTCGCTGTTGATCCGAAAAATCTAGATGCTGATGCCGAGTTGAGGAGGTTCTTTGGATCAAAAGTCGTGAGTCGCCAAATAGAACTCGAAGCGAAGGCTTCTGATTGAAAAAATTAAGATCGCATCAACCGCTTCAACAACTGGTAATCGCCATCGAACAGCTCTCTCTACCAAAATCAGATCAACATTAGCAAAACCTAAACCCAATTGGCCACCTGTGACATCGTTATCGGGACTGGGGATGAGGGAGTTGAGTGAACCAGAGATGGAAGATGTTTATGTTAGACGAGGGATGGAGATGACTGAGAATGATAAAGGGGAGAAATGGTTTACGTTCGAACATGGTGGTCAATGGCGAGAAGTTCAACGACAATTCTTGGGTGCTGTGGGGTCACATGGTGTGTTTCTCTCTAGGAACGTTGCTTACCTTAGATCCAAATCAGTTGATGGCTTTGTTGTCGGTCTATCCATGGCATGTGGATACTTTACTGCAGATGTCAGAAGTCTATCGATTACAGTCAGGTATGGGATGTTTTATGATCGGAACTAACATCGCAGATATTGGTGCGGCTTCTGAATACGCTGAAAGAGCTTTGTACGCTTTGGATAGATGTCTTGCACCTTCTTTCAACGTTTCTTCTGGAACTGTACGACTCGATTTCGACCGTGTAGAAAACAGACCCATGTTCACTGCGTTGCATCGAATCATATCGTAGGTCCGATTGGGAGCTACTAACTAAACATTCAGTTATCTTGGTCGACGAGGGTGCTGGGTTACAGCGTTTAACTTTGCGAAACTTCTTTTTGCTTTGGATCCAGAGGTACGTTACGTGTTTAGACGTTGCTGACATGTAGGGTGATCCTCATGGAGCTGCACTGTGGCTCGATTTCCTCGCTGTTAAATCTGGAAACTCCGCTTGGTTGCTCTCTATCTTGGAACAAAGTCATCTTTCACCTGCAGCTGCTGATCTTCAAGGCTACCCTGGTATCGCTTACGCTAAAGCGTTAGCACTCAGATCAGAAGAGGATGGTTCTAAACGCAAGGTAGGAATTAGTTTCAGGGCATAAACTGATGAGTAGGACCACACAAAAAGTGACACTGCATTGGAAGAGGCTATCCTTACATTCCCTCAAGTCGCCGTTCTTCTGGCAGATAAGATTGGTGCTTCAGTGCCTAGTGGAGCAAGGACGCATCCCCTGACCCAGATTGAAGCTGGCTACCAGTGAGTGACTGTTATCAGTCACAATTGACAGTCCGCAGGGAGACACCGACAAATGTCCTTCATCTTCTATCTCACATCTACGTCACTCGATCAGAAGCATTATGGAAAGAACCAGATCTAATCAAATGGTTTGAAACTACCCTCGAAAAAGCATTTTCATCTATCGAATCATCAACTTCTTCATCACTACGAGCCAAAGCCATTGAAATCATCCATCACACCAGAGATCCACTCGACGAAGCCCTCCAAGTCCCCCTACACATCTGTCGACACGTAGTATGTTCAGAATCCACTAACTGGGTCGGCTTCCTTCCACCACCAATAAGGAATAAACCGGTCCATGCCTTTGATCCTTTACCGCCAACAACAGCAATTTCCACTTACGATCAAGAATATTTCTCTGGAGTAACGAGAAACCGGAGTTCGAGAAATAGCGGTAACAGGGATAGGGAATTGGGGGTTGCAGCTGGAGGAGTGATGAATTGGTTCACTGAACGATTGAGGGATGTTGTTAATCGAGCACCGGCTGAGTGGCCGGAAGCTTTGGGGGAGGTTTATAGAGAGATGGTTGGAGGTCAGGCTTATGCTGATGTACCTATTGGAGAGAGACAGGCTGTTTTGGAGCAGGTGAGTTTGAGGTTTATGTTTTGAGGTTGAGGCTGAGTGCTGATGGGGATAGTTCTTGCATGTCGCTGATGGGATGATGGACGCTCAACATGAACAACATCATGGTGGGATGCCTGGTGGTTTCCCTGGTGGTCAGGTTGATTAGAAGGATGTATGCATTTGATTACTTTCGATAGTCGATGTGTAGCATTTTCAACGGTGCTGCCAACGGTACTGACATTGTCGACCGTTGACTCCGGTACCGTTGGCTCCAGTACCGTTGGCTCTAGTACCGTTGGGTCGAGTACCGTTGACGGCCAGTACCGTTGAAAACACACGGAGATTTGCGGCATTTGACTATTTTCTCAAATGAAGTTAATAGCATGCCAGTACTCTATCAAAACCATCTATCTAATCTAGACATGCTCCAACAAACTGGACCTAATAGGGAAACACAAATCAATCCTTCTACTTCATCAACATAGCTCGTATCGACAATATTACCACTGATCCTGTGATAAATCTTGATCCCAAGTCTAGAGAAATTGAACGGAAGAAGTAAAAGATTCAACGGTGGGACAAGAGTGTATCTCATTCGTAAACGAGGATCCAATGTCTGGTCGGCGTCTTCGAGATTCGATATGGATTTGAAGCTGACGCTGAAACCTGATCTCACGATCACAGCGAAATTCAATCGTGCAAGTCTACCAATGACTAAACCAAATTCTTTTTCCCAATCGTCGTCATCTTTGCTATTCCCTTTCCATCGCGGATTGCTGCTTGTGTCGTTGGATTGAGACAATGAGGATGAAGCAATAGATCGGTTTATGGCTATTCCCATAGAAATTAGGGTTAAGATTGAAAAGGTGATGAAGAGGGTACATCGACTTTCGAAAGGTGCTACTCCATCTTCTATCGGGATTCCTTTTTTTACTGCATTTGCTGGTAGATAGAGGAACGCTCTGAATATATCTCCTCCCATTGATATACAGAACCCCATGAACAAGATCAGAGATAACGGTAAGAGGGTTTTGAGGGTAAGGAAGAATTTCTTGATGGTCTCTTGGAATTGGGTTGATATTGGGATAGAAGTCGTCGAGCTGTTCAGGAGTGGTAAGGAAGGGTTTGTTGGGAGGATTAGATGGAGTGTTATAAATGGGATTGAGAGGTTTAGGAGAGTGTAGGTTGGATCTTTGAGGGGTTCTACTGCGAAGATTGAGGTGAGAAGGATTGAGAGTAAGGTGAGTTGGGTTGGTAATAATAGAATTTTATTGTTTTTCGTGATTTGCCAAGTCTATGCATTGTTTAGTCTTCATCATGAAAGATGTTTCTGGATCTCACCTCTGATGTGATGGATAACGCAAATACTATCCATACTACCTCCACGATAGAGGGTAAGCTCCCCTTCTCGTATGGTGTCATCCATTGACCTGGGAGGATGGCCGTGTAAATGCTCAAAATGAAGAATGTCATCCACGATATCAATCGAAGAGTATGTACTCGTTTGGGAGTGATAGATCCAGTCAAAGCATTGAGAGATCTCTGAGGATCACGTTCAACGATCCCTTTTGACCAGGTCTGCTCTAGGACATGTCGAATCACCGGATGAGATAGGAATGGTGATGGTGTGGATGGGGGAGCGAAAGGTGGTAATAGCAGGTCGATGACTGTGCTGCTTAGCTCTGAAATATGCGTTAAATTTACCATTGATATATCGTCCATCTAGTGGCCAGAGTTTCCAAATCAATTCACTGATTTCATCATCCTCGTCATCAAATTCAAGACCATCACCCTCCAACGCATAACTATCCAAAATCTCTTCAATTCTATCACAGACGACTCCTCGTACACGATGAAATGACGCAGCTTCCGTTAACCTCGATCTAATTGTGATTTCACTTCTCGTCTTGGTTGGCACGTTAAGTAACGATAATGCGTAGAGATGGATCACTAATTCTTGTATTGAGCTTTGATCAGGATCTCGTAAAGGTGAAGAAGATCTCTCTTTATATTGATTGATTAGATTCTTGGCTTCCGTGTGGAGATTTAGAGTTGACGTCGTTGTAGGATGAACCGGTTGGTTAGTAGGATTATTAGTCAAGAGTGGTGTACGCTCTGAAGACATTTTTATGTGAATTTACATTGGGAAATTAAGAAATCAGAATGAATGGATAGAGAGAGATCAAGAAATGATCTTGGATTTAACTTCAACGTATGAGGCGTTCCTGATCTGATTTTGATCTGTCACTGGAAAGTCAGTGAGATAACACATACTTTTTCACATCACATGGAAAGATACCCAGCACTAAAGAGTACGAATACGAAGTTTAGACTGTTGTCCCATGTGATATGATGATTGTAACTCAATTGTAGTCTTAATCTTTATGGGAAATGTAACCTGCCTGGCTGTGTTGAATACGACTAAGACGTGTCGCCACATTGGGGGTTCAGTCGGAGGTAGAGTAGTACTAGCAGCTACAGTCTAAGATCTCTTTCCTCTCTCTCATTCACATTTTCACACCATTTATACCTATACCTATACCTATCACTCATCTCTCTTCCCTTCTCATTTCTCTTCTCAATACCTCCAATTTCTTCATTACCTCTTCCATAGATATCTTCATCTAACCCTTTAAAGGTCTTTCGTACCAATTTTTACATACCCAATCATACCAACGCCAACAAATTTAAAATTCACACCCTCTAAAAGTTCTTATTCACTTTTCTGGCATATTTTGACATAGCGCGGAAAGAAAAGCTCGAAGCTTCGTAGATCGGACATTGGTGATACCTGGTGAGTGTTGTTCATGTATCAGCTCTTTTCATGACTTGTACGGCGTTCCCAGCGAAGATTCTCGCTCCATCGCAATCTCATCGCAGTGGACCAGGTTCTACTGTTTTCAGTGAAATGTCTCGGTAGTAACCTGTATATCTTATCCAGTCTGCTACAATACACTCCTTGTCTACTGCCATCATATGCTGACGTCTCATCTCTTGCTTCGCTAGCTACTTCATTATCCTCCACTAATCCCAACTCTGTACCGAGCAGATTATCACGTTTATCCCGTCCGTCCAGTCCAATCCACTTACCTAAATTACGATGGATCTTTACACCACGTCATTCACGTATCCTCGTGCATCTCCACAGAATGCTTTACGAGCTCCTTCCTCTCCACTACCTGGTTCCCTAGGTTTACCTAGTACGACACCAGCACCTTCATTACCAAACGTGACTGCACCTGGACCATCGCTTAAAAACGTTACTCCAGCGGCTCTAACGACTGTCTCTCAAGTCGAAAAAGATTGGGAAACAGTTCAAAAAATGTGTTTAGAGATAACGACTCGAGAAGGTTGTTTGGTCACTGTGACAAGAGAGGAAACTGGTTTAGATGGAAATGCTGTCGTTCAAGGTGGAGAAGATAATCAAGTTCAAGTCGGAAGTACTACTTGGAATTTCCATTTGTCAGGTGGTTATCAATCGGTTATGGCAGCAAGAGGTGCTATATTGAGAGAAGCTCCACGCGATAATAGAACGACCATCAAAGTTCCTAGAACCGACATGCTTGAATCTCCTTTGGCTACTATCAGTCCGTTGAAACCAGACGTCAAGAGACGTCTCGACGAAATCGCAGCAGACAGTCACGCTCATATCGCAGTTTTGAATCTAGAAATACCAGGTTTAAGTGCTGGAGGTACTGTACTTGCAACTGCCGGTGGTTCGAATGGTCAGACCACTTCCCAAGCTGGTAACTCGAATGGGAACGGTCATACTCAAGGACATAAAGGTTCTTCAAGTACTTCAAGTGGAAGTGGGCCAACAGACGCTTCAGATGCCGCAGCAGAATCTACCTCAACTCCGCAATCTGCACCTGCACCTGCACCTGCTGCACCTGTCACTTATGGATTAGAAACTGAAAGAATGTGCGAATTAGTCATCACAGGTTCGATAGAAAGCGTCGAAATTGCAAAAGTCAGACTATTGGTTATGCTTGACGAATTGGTGAGTGAACAATCAGTACGGGAATACTGACGATCTCAGAGTGGTCTTCATTCCGAAGTCTGTGATATTGATTACAAACTTCACGCTATCATCGCAGCACGAAAACGATGTGTCATCCAGTCAATCCAAGAAGAAACTGCAACCAACATCTATTACCCTACACCTCTTGTTGGAGTTCTCAACCCTCCTCAACCCGGTTCTCAGCAGAACATCAATCAAAGAAACATGGGCAACATGAATGGTATGAACGGCATGGGAATGTCTATGAATGGCGGGATGAATGGGATGGGTATTGATAACATGGGGATGGGTGGAGCACCTCATCAACGTAACAACTCTGGTCCAGTTTACAACCCTCATCAACATGTCCAACATCCTTATCAACCCCAACAGTTCAATAATCAAGGTGGCAGAGGTATGCCATATACCGGTCCAGGAATGCAACATTATGGACCGATGAATGGGATGGGACCTCAAGGTCCTGCACCTATGCAAATGAATCATACAGGCATGTCACAGATGTCATCAATGTCAAACATGTCTTCAATGCATGGCGGCTTCCAAGGTAATCGCCAAATGGGTAACATGGGTTTCAATCACACTGGACAAGGCGGTATGGGTATGCCACATCATATGGGTAACAATGGAATGATGGGAAATGGTAATCAACATCAACAACCTCATTTCCAGAATGGTCAAAATCATATGCATGTCGGTATGGGTGGTGGAGGTGGTCATATGGGAATGAACCAGATGGGCGGTAACAGCGGTATGCAAATGGGTGGTAACATGGGTATGGGAATGGGTATGGGTAATTTCAACAACGGCCCTCATCCAGGTTTGGCTGTTCATGGAGGCGAACAGGGTTTGTTGGGTAAAGCGAACCAAGTTTGGATCACTGGAGAATTCTTTGGTGTGCAGAGAGCAAGAGATATGTTACTCAATGTAGCAATGCAGAAGGTATGTTTGAATAGGAAGTTTAGTTCAAACTGATCCCATCACAGAGTAAACTCGTCATATCTCGGGACACGGCTATTCTACCTCGTAAACTTGATTGGCTTCTTACCGAGCGTATCGAGGAGATCAAAGCGATCATGTGCGATAACGGAACTTATATCCAGGTTCCATCTGTAGGATCCCAGGCTAGTCTGATAACTGTCTTTGGTGATCATCGAGTGAACATTGAAAGAACGATCCGAAGCGTGATGGCTTTGGTAGGTTGATCAGTGATGGTTGGAACTAATGTTATCCAGGCCTGCCAATTCTATGTCGCTTCCTTTTGGCTTTTGCCTATATCATTTGACGTTTTGATGCCTCAAGCAAGCTTGAACCCTGCTCAAATGCAACCTGTTCTGAAACATATTGCAAACGCCACAGGTGCTGAGGTGGTCTTCAAGAGCAACTGTTTCGAGATGCATGGATTAGAACAAGAAGTTCGAGCCGCTGTTATGATGGTATTGGAACTCGAGGTGATAGCTGTGAGTGCATTGTTTAAAGCTAGTCAGAATCATGCTGATCAGATTCCAGAGTTTCCATCATGAAATCCGCTTCCAAATTGAATTAGCCAACGAACATCGCGATTTCATCTCTGGTAAAAAGAACGGTAAAATCAACAAAATAATGAAACTTGCCGGTGTCAAAATCAAATTCGAAACGTTCAACGATTACAATTTCCTTATGGATATCGCTGGAAACGATCTAGGGGCTTTGCAAGGTTTATCAATGTTACAAGAAGAATTACCTGCCGAAGTTTCTTTCCATGTTCCTGAATCTTACCATAAGAGAATTATCGGTGTTGGTGGTAAAAACATTCAAAGGATCATGAAACTTTATGGAGTTTATGTTAAATTCAGTAATGCGGAGGAATTCGCTGCTTTGGGAGGGTATTTGGACAACGACGATAATGTCGTTGCTAGAACTCCTGCTAAGAACGCTATCAATTTGGACAGTTTGAAACAATCTGTTATGGAGATGGTTAATCCAAAGGTCAGTTGTACTGAATGGGTTCTAAATAACAGCTGACATTATGTAGGATAAGGATTATACTGTTGAGAGTGTATCCATTCCAAGGAGATACCACCGAACTTTACTTGGGGAGAAGTCGATATTCATCCACGATATCGAACAGAAGACTAACTCGATCGTCCGTTTCCCAAATAAAGAAACTGCAAGTGATATCGTGACGATATTCGGACCAGAATCCCAAGTCCACATAGCGGCTGCTATGCTTTTGGTAAGTTGATGAGCAGTGATTAAGCTAACAAAAACAGGATCACGTTCCATTCGAAGCAGATCTTCATGTTCCACCCAACCCTGAATTGACACGATTAGTGAATTCACCGGAATTCATCATTTTCACAGAAAGAGTCAAAAGAGATCATCAAATCGCTGTTGTTCCTTCACAAAGGTTTGGACAGGGTGACGAAGCCATCTTTAAATTCCGATGTCAACGTTCGAATATTGATTTCTTGGGGACTGCTAGAGATTCACTGGAGGAATTCTTATCTCAGCACAACGTAGGTTCCCTTTCTTTCTACATTTTGTTGACGTTTTTTGCAGATTCAGGTATATCCTTCCCACGCTCATAAACGGGTTGATACCTTTAAAGACGCTTTCTCGCATTTCAACAGTAAGCTTCTCGCAACGGGTGGTAATGCTGGTGGTAGGTCTTCTATGTTTACATTAACACCATTTATTGACTTGATTTAGATGGCGAGGGAGAGTCATTGGTTGAACGTAGACCTCGTCCGGTTTCTGTTCAAACGAACGTCAGAGCTCTGTTTGATGGACAAGGACCAGCGGGAGGTTACCCCAGAGTCGAGGATGGTTCATTAGGATTTGCCAATCCTTTATCGTTCGACTCACGCCGAGTCCCAGATCTATGGCAAGGACCTCAACCGGTTCAACAGCCTCGTGCAGAGACTGAAATCAAACGAGGTTCAGACCCATTGTTGGAGGAGAAACTCCGTCAAGCTTCAGTTGGAAGTATGCCCTCGCATCCTTCAACTAGTACTCGAGCAGTTTCAGCTCGAACTCAATCTCTCGATATCACCTCGTTGAATTTCGCTCGTTCCCTTTCTGGAAACCCTGGTTCTTTTGGACCAATGCCGCCTTCACCAAGTACTTTGAACGCTAGTCCTAACACTGCGAGTGGACAGTATTTCCCTGGTGGGGGGCATTTACACGGTAACGGCGTTAAATTCGGCAGTTACGATGCTGCGGTGGATATGGTTACTCAAGGTATGTCATTTTTGGTATGAGGTATGGGTTATTTGTTAACGGTTTATGGAATAGGATTGGGAAATGTTCAAGTTTCACATCAATAAACAACGTGTGCAGCAACTATCTTGTCTCTTGTTCAAAATATTCTCCTTCGGTATCTCGTCTCGTCTCGTTCTCTATTTCTTGGTCTGAAAAACGTAAAATAATACCTTCAACATCATTGAGATATCTCCTCATTTTGATTCCTCTGCACGAAAACATAAAAATTCCATTTCCATTTTAATTTCCTCTATTTCACTTTCAACTCAAAATATCCAAACCAAACCAAATCAAACCAAACCATTGTCGAAATTCATATTTACCATACAGGTATACTAGTCAATCAAAAACAATCATATTCATTCATATTTCCACACTCACCCTGCTTTCATATATATCTTTTTCTCATTACTTTCTTTCACACCCGCGGATCTCTCTTGGACTTTGCTTTACTCTTTTTTATCTTTACTTTGTTCCCTGTCATTGGGTATTTTCTGATTGGGTCCTTGTAAACAAAGTTTATAGTAAAGTCATGGATGAATTTTCGTATAGATTATTTTGTGTGCCTGAAATTGACAAGTGAAGATTTTGTTTTGAGTCGAGATTAGATATGACTTTGAAGGTTTTTTCATTTCATTTTTACTTCTTTCTCATTGAATTGTATCCACAAGATTAGATAATCATCATGTCAACATTCTTAAGAAGCGCTAGAAATGTTAGACAAATCTCAAAATTATCAATCAGAGGTTACGCTTCAGAGCTAAAAGTATGTTATCAACCTCTTATGAAAAAGACATCTTTTCCTAATCTACCATCTCCCACAGCCCTGTCTCACTTACAAAACAGTGACTCATCCAGATAACGAAGCTCCCCAATCTACCCACGATCTCATAAAATCTCACACCTCCTATCTACTCAACACATACGCCAGACCCCCAATCCTCTTCACCCACGGTAAAGGCTGTACCATCACCGACAGCTCCAATCGAACCTACCTAGATTTCACAGCTGGAATCGCCGTAACGGCCTTAGGTCATTCCGACGAAGGCGTCAACAAAATCATCGCAGAACAAACCTCCAAGATCTCACACGCGTCAAACGTTTATTGGAACGAGTGGGCAGGGGAATTAGCGAAAGCCTTGATTGAGGGAACGAAACAACATGGTGGTTTAGGTTTATCTGATGATAGTTCTGTTGGGGGCAAAGTTTTTTTTTCGAATTCGGGTACAGAGGCTAATGAAGGTGCATTGAAGTTTGCTAGGAAATATGGGAAAGATACTGGATCACCTGAAAAGACTGGTATCGTATGTTTCAGCAACGCTTTCCACGGTCGTTCGATGGGTGCGTTGTCTGTCACTCCGAATCCAAAATATCAAGCTCCGTTCGCACCTTTGATTCCTGGTGTTAGGGTCGGTGAATATAACGAGATGGATCAGGAGAAGATTAACGCTTTGATTGATGAGTCGGTTTGTGGGGTTATTGTGGAACCTATTCAAGGTGAAGGTGGGGTAGGGACTGGGAAGATTGAATGGTTGCAGGCTGTCGCGAAACGTTGTAAAGAGGTTGGAGCTGTTTTGATCTACGACGAGATCCAGGTTAGTTTGATCTTGACTGAATTCGTTTTGGATTCGTTTTATTGACGGTGTATTAGTGCGGTTTATTCAGAACTGGAAACATGTGGGCCCATTCCAAATACCCATCAGACGCTCAGTAAGTCCAACATACTCAAACCCCCAAACAAAACCTAACACTCCACAGACCTGATATCGTAACGATGGCTAAACCAATCGCCAACGGTTTCCCAGTCGGCGCCATCATGGTCCGTGATCCAATCGCCGAAGTCATCTCAGTCGGTTCACACGGTACGACCTTCGGTGGTCAACCCCTAGCAACCCGTATAGGAACCTGCGTCCTCCAACGTCTCAACAACCCCGCTTTCCTTCAGAACTTAACTAAAACTTCTAAACATCTGGAAAACCGTTTGATGAGATTACCATCACTTTTCCCTGGATTGATCAAAGATGAGATCAGGGGTAGAGGTTTGATTCGTGGGATACCGTTTTTTAATGAAGCTGTTCCAGGGGAGTTGGTTAAATTGGCTAGGGAACGCGGGGTTTTGTTGTTATCTGCTGGGAAGGATGCTGTTAGATGTGTACCGGCTTTGATCGTCAGTGAGGAAGAGATTGACAAGGCTGTTGATGTTATGGAGAGTTGTTTAAGTATTTTGGTGGAACAGGGTTGGGAGAAGAAGTAGGAGAATGGGTTGGAGGTTTGAGGGGTTGTAATTTTCTAATGGGTACATTCGGTAGATGAGAACAGAATTTATGCAACTTAAATACATTATCATCATCCCGACAAAGCAAAACTATCTACAGTTTTCTACTCTATATCTAACTCGATTCCAAACCACTTACTTATCCCAAACATAGACCAACCCCGAAAGCATCAATCCAAACATAACCATCAACAGAATATTGAAATTACTGAAATATTCAACTTTCCTAGCCATACTAGGAACCCAAATATCAACCCTTCGAACACTGTTCTCACCTCTTTCATCGAACCAAACGAATAACCTTTGTTTATCAGCTTCCCATTTGGCTTTCCCGCCTATGGACAGTTGGAATTGGATATCATCTTTTTTGTAGATTCTATTGGGAAGGAAGATCTCGGTATAGGCTTCCTTGTGTTGCGCGAGGGTCGTGTATCTGTACGTGAATTCTCGGGTTTCTTGTTTGTATTCGAGGGAGATTGGGACTCCTGCTGTTGCTATGGCGTATGGACGCTGAGTGGTGTCAGCTTGGATCCCGATTGAGTAGGACTCTTTCACTTACAACTAGAACATCAAGTAATCTAGCTCCCGCATCCAATTCTTCATCATCAATCACCAACTTCTTCTGACCGTTGATCAATCGATCAGGAGCGTCCAAGATCTTATCGCGATTATGATTAGAATACCATGAAAAGTTTTCAGCGTTCCACTATATGACCAAAATTTCTTTGTCAGGCTTATATCTAGCATGACGAGAACACCAACTCACGTCATCACCTAGATCATCCCTGTTTGATGGATTATAAGTCCATAAACTGGTATTATATCAGTCAAACCCTTGTTCAGCAAAGTAAAACACCTACTTGAACCCAACCATACTCTTCTCAAGAGCTGAAAGAAGTGCATCCATCATCCTCTCCTGCCAAAAGAAGTCTCCCGTCTTGAAAGCGATTTCATTACTGCTAAAAAGTCAGCTCGAAACGTCAGCAACAAACGCGAAAAAGCTGACTTCATATCCATGGGTACCCCACATTCTCCAAATACTATCGGTACATCACCTAATTTTTTTCTAGCTTCGTTAACGATGGTTTCGATTTGTTTCTCGTAATTCTTTTTAACGCCTTTACCCCAATACAAGGCGTTTAAGATGAACATTCCCTAGAAAGTGGATATCAGCTTGTTGCTTTAACTCAAGTTGTGTATGACCTACCCTAGAAAGACCTTGAACGTTGACTGACATGAATCCGAATTGCTTTTTGAATATCGCGTTCAAATCGTACCTGTGAACAAGAATAAGCATGGTGGTTGAGAAGTCAAAAACGGACCTACCAATGAGGAGCATAAACGAAATTCTTAGGTCGATTCTCAACCGACCAAACAGGACTGAACTCATTAGGTAAAGCCTCGACCAGCATACATTTCCCTTTAGTTTTCAAGATACCATCTACAACCCCTTCCCAGCGCTTCACGAAAGGATAATAGAAATCCTGATAGAAATTGATCAATCGTCCTTGACGATCTTTCTTGAAATAATCTTCAACCAACGCAACAGGTTTACCAGATTTCGTTGACCATCTCCAAACACCTTCTTTTTCCCAGGGACAGTTACCTTGGGTAGTTCCCTCTTTGGACCAGACTTTGGCACTAGTTGGGTTGCCTTTTATGGTGTGAGATTTTCTGGTAGGCCAGGGGAAGAATCTGACGTAGATTGGGACTCCGGGGGTTGGGTGACCGGCACCCATTGAGAATGCTTGCAGGGGTGATGGGAATTGAGCAAGATGAAGGTCGGTGTTGTAGTTCTAATAAAATGTTATTTTAATTCAAGAAACTGTATACTTGACATACCCATTCATGGATCGAGGGTATCCCAATGAATCCAGGATGAGGTTCGTTCATCAACTATAACCATTATCAGTACATGCTCACTCAAACACAACGGAACTCACCTCAAATCCCATTACACTGTCGAGATCTCCAACAGCCTCGACAAGTTTACCATATGCCGCCAACCAAGCATCTTGAAGTACGTCCTGAATATTAACCTTTTTCGTGCTATCAGCCAAAGAAGGGACCTTGAAAGATGGAGCGAAAGTAGCACCTCCCCAGAAAAGTGTACTAAAAGCATTATCAGTTATTTGCCTATGAAAAGATAACTCACTTCATGCTAGCAGCTGATAATTTCGTGTATCCAGTTGGCCAAAGTGCACGTTCACCTTGTAATCTACCACCACGAATTCCATCAAAGAACGCTGCACCTGCTAAAGCCATTGATTCTCCGTCATCTGAGAGATCGAACCCAGCTAATTCTACTGTCCAACCTGGTGCGCCTGACTACGATGTCAGAAGAAGAAGATACGATTTGACTTACACCACCGGTATATCTTGAAAAGACATCTTGATGCATTGACTACATTGATGGTTATTGTTGATTCGTTTTTGTATCTGGGTAACTCACGACATAAGCTACGATACCATGTTTCTCCATACTCTGGATAAGTTTCCTGATATAATCAAGATATTCCTGATCATATATCCCACTTTACAAAGAATCAATTAAAATTCTCCCTCTCCGTCAATGATCAAAAGAATGAAAATCACTTACGGACCAGCATGCTCCAAAGCTTCCCAAGTAACGTTAATCCTAACTACCCAACTAATCAGCGAAAGCCCCCAATCAAATCCCCACCAAAAGTTAACCCCCAAGATAGTAATCTCCTCCAATGTTCATCAGCCTCATCTAACGGGAAAGGTCTTCCAACGTATGTAGTGTCCTTGTGATCATGTAATAAAGGAGATGGTCGAATGGGTCTACATTCACACATGAGTTACATTTCCATGGAGAGGAAGTGAAAGATAGATAAATACGTTTTAGAAGCTGCTCCAACATTCACCCCTCTGAGATCTAAAATTCTTTCGCTGTCGTCGATGAAATGACGACCGCGGACTTTGATATTTGAGCAGGTTGGGATGAATTGTTGGAAGTTTGGGAGGGGTTCTTTTGACATTATGGATGGGGTAGATGGGAGATGGTTTGTTGGTTTATGTGTGTCAATGCTGAAAGCGACGCAGTCAGAAATTACGGTATCTAATCTCTAAATCCGGGTTCATTCTTCAAGATAACCGATGAAGAAAGTGGTTCATGAGGATTTCCTACAAGATTTACTTCTTCCACGAGAGATACCTACAAGAAGATAAGATGTGTCGATATACAAACAGGCCACTACAACACCTTCACCCCAAGAAATGCCCAAATGTATTAATGCTTCACTCATCTACGTCCGATCGAACAGGTAACGGACTCTGACCCGCAACCCTCTTAAAAGCATATCTACAAACCAACAATCCCTTAGTTAAACCTTTAGCCATCCAAGCCTTCTCAACAGTGTAAATTCCATCATATCGATATCCCTCAACTGGGGCATACGGCGATTGAAGTTTGAATCCTCTGATAACTCTGACTGGACGTTTGGTTTCGGCTGATTTCTATGTTTATTTTCGTCAACTGTTGTATCAGGGGTATGAGAACAAGTTGACTTGACTTACTTTGAGTGCTGCGTTCATTGGGTTGTCGAATGTTTGATGCATGGTTTGGGGAGCTGTTCTGAGATTCTTCGGTGCATTTTTTGTTCCTTTCAAATCACGTCCTCCTGATCCTGTATACGTGAATCTGTCCCCTAGGTCGACACTGAAATGAAGATTAGATTTATATTTTACTGTAATACGACCTACTCATCTGGATATCCACCAGATAAAGCAACGGAATAAGCTCCATCAATCGCGTTACCTGATATTCCAGCTACTGTGGGTCTGATCGAGGTGTCAGTATGAATCTTTGCTTGAGAAGGGGGGGACTTACGCATGGATAGCATCTGTAGAAGCGTCCATCCTGTCTAGAGTGTCAGCTAAGATCTTGAGAAGGAAGAATTGCTAGCTCACCTAGTAGGCCACCAAGTCCCAACCTCAACTCCTGGGATATGACCAAACTGTTTCCTAAACCAATCAGACGTGATGCTACGTACACAACGTACGGATCATGAATTCTAACCCCAAGTTTCTGTGCCCTTCTCATCCTCCCATCATCTCCATCATCATCATCAATGAAATCATCATTCGAAACTCCAACGCGTGGACTGAGGGTATCCAACGTGGGATTACGTTCAGCACTGTAATCGACAGGTTTCGAAGTACTTCTGGAACTCCTTCTTAAGCTTGGACTGTTACTGCTACTGTTACTATCATCCTCTTTATCATCGGTTTTCGATATTTTCGAAGGGGTTTCAGATTTAGATTTGGATTCATTTTCAAATCGTCGTTTTCTAGCTTGTGTTGATGCTGTCTTGACTAGATTTGGGGTTTTGGTATTGGGAGTTTTCTTAGTTGTTGGGACGGATGTTTTGGTGGGTGTGGATAATCCAAGTGAAAGAAGTAATGCTTCGTTATCCCTACAGTATGGTGTTAGTTCTCGGTTTGGACATGGAATGATGTGGTTGGGGGAGCGTTTATTTACTTGATATTTTGGATTCTTTGTTCTTCGTATGTAAGAGCCATTATTGATGGGTGGATGTCGAGAGGCGAACTGTTTTACTTTATGGGAGAGTGCGACGACGAACCGTTGAACTGTAAAATGAAAAGATGGTTGAATAACAGGAAAGAAGAAAGTCGCGTTGGAGTTGGAGCTGGAGTTGTACGACGCAGCAAGTAGTCGCAGAGTGGTGACTACCGTCTTTGTTTTTGGGTTCATTCATGTCTTTGTGTAGCTGGAGGACAAGCTTCAAGCTTCTCCCATAACATCATGAACATGCTATGCTGTGCTACTTTACACCTTTCGGCGTTGTAATTTTGCTATACCAGTTCAGCATCATCTTTACGTGACCTTCGATGTTTTGAACACCGCCATTGAATCGAGCAATCGAGTAGTCGCATTTTCGGACATAGCTTTGATTGTCATTTCATTTGTATTCCTTCAAGGGAGGGTTGGATGATATGCCAATATTCTAACGTTTTAAGCTGTATAAGCTCTCTGCCCGTTGCTACATGGTGCTTTAGATGCATACAATCCATCCATATTAGCTCTTGATTTCAATCAAAAGAGAATTCAGGCACGATTCATTTCAATGAAAAGTCAAGCAACTTGAATGTGTCGTTATTTAGTGTCGATTTCATTCATCTTTTTTCTTCTTTCTTGTCCTTCTACTTCATAATTCTAGCTCCAAGTATAACTTTGTTCGTCCTCTATCCCAACAATCCCAGTCTCTTCCCAATATTTGTATCTTGTTATAATCCATTGTCTCAGTAAATCTTGGTTACCTATTGTTTGTGTATTGTTCAATCGCTCGGACCACCACCCTTACCTATCCACCTGTATGAATCTTCAAACTCTAACATGACCTCTATAACTTCACTTCCAACACCACCAAGATCATTATCAGATCGAAGAATATCTCTAGTCTCTCTACCAACGCATTCACCTCCCCTCTCACCACCAATAATCCCAACCAACAACGAACCACCAGCCTACAACTCCATCACCACACCATCGACCTCTGCCCAAGCCCAAGGTCAATCTGCTGTCAACCGCGAAAAACAGGCAGTCAGAGATCATCAACGACGCCAAGACGCTTTACTCGCTTCGTTACATGATCCAAATAACGTTCCTATACCATTTACCGGACCTCAATCGATTAATCCTTCAAAATCATCGGGCTCTGATAAAGCTGAAACCATAAATTTACCTTCACCTGGTTTGAATGGAACTACTGATCATCTAAATGTCGATAATGGTCTCCAAGTTGACGGTAATGGCGATGATTCACTTGGTTATAGGGGGAGTTTACCTGATGGAATGGACGTTCATGAAGCTTTAGCACTTTGTGCTGATCCAACTATCACTTGGTCCATGCAATTTTGGGTAACAATAGCTGATCCAGTCGTAAGTTTTGAATATCATCTTGATGAATATATAATTGACTCTAATCAGACCCAACATGTCTTCTTCGCAAATCCAGCTTCAGGCGAGTGTCATCTTGATTAAGAACCATGACTGAAAGCTAATCTTGACGCACAGGTCAATGCAGCTGGGATCCCCCCGTTGGAGCCTTTGTCGTCCCACGCTCACCTGATGGTGAATGGTGGGAGCTGGCTGATTCAAGTCGAGGGAACAGATCGTATTATTACAACACCTTGAGTGGCAAAACACAATGGACAAGACCAGGTAGTGATGCATTTGTCATACCTCTTGGTCTTATCCAAGTGAGTACTGAAAAAATGTGCGAACAATCATTAGCTAAATAAGTTCAGAACAACAGTCTACCAACTCGCAAAGGTGGTGTGAATCGATCGAATCTTATAGACGCACCTGATCATTCACCTTCCCAATCGCTTCCAACTGGTTCACCCCGTTCACCTCGCTCACCAAGGAATCATCGTCAATCTACTCAACAACCTCATTCACCTTCCCCTCTCAATCCACATCCCAAACAAAAACCACCAATGACGACTTCGCGTTCAGGACTTTCACTGACATTAGAGACTCTAACTGAAAGACCCAACTCTGAAGCGCCAAATCAATCAACGAGCACTCTTCCACTGAACAGCGGTAACATTCAAGGAATCACCCCACTGTCACCTTTAGGAGGAACTGTCATGTTTGATACCAACCCTCCAAAGAAGTTGAATCCTGACGATATCGGTTCGGGGTCAGATAGTGATAAATCATCTTGGTGGGAGAGAAGGAAATCCAAATGGGGAGGGTCGAAGAAGAATCTCAATATTTTAGCCGGGGACGGAGAGAGTTGTAAGTTGTAATTGCAGTATCTGGCGATGCTGATCGTCTGCAGCAACCAGACCTTCACCGTCACCTTTACGACAAGACTTCGGCAATGACATATACGAGAATGGTAATGGAAATGTTATTGAAGCTAATGGAACGATGCCAGAGGACTTATCAGACCAACCCAAAGTTAGGACAAAAAGGATGAGTACTGGGTAAATTGTTTTTTCGTTGTCTCAATGAGCACACACTGAAGGTTCTCAGGTTCCATCCACTCCTACCAACCGACATCTCCAAAGACATCGCAGCCTTCCAAACCTCCTCGTTCGCCAATCGATATTTCGCGAAAAAACGAACAGGTCTCTTAAGATCTCGTGTCCCACTGAATCAAATTCTTCAACATCAGGTATCACCCATCTCATCGCCTCTGCTAAACATCTCTCGATCACTTCATAAGGATTCCATCAATTTCTTCAAGGTCATACAACATGTCATGGAAGAACGGGATAAACCAGTTACGGGTGCGATCGTGCCGAGATTAAGTGGAATCAGTCATAGTTCGAGTCATTTGAATTTTAATCCTCGAGAGGGGAATGGGAATGGGAATGTGAATGGTGGAGTTGATGGTTTAGGTGAACCTTCGTCGAATGGGAATGGACACGGTCATCAATACGGTAACGGGATTACCAATGGTCAATCAAGTAAATTTGTGGTTTTAGAAGAAGTTAGATGGTTGGTCTATGTCGCTGTTACGAATTCGGAAATGAGAGATGAAGCCTATGCTCAACTTGTCAAACAGTTGACCAACAATTCTCATCAGTAAGTTGGACATTCGTCCTAACGATATTGAAAACCAGACTGATCATCCTTACAGTGAAGGAGTCGTTCTAGGTTTCCAATTATTTTGCGTCTTTGTATTAGCCTTTGGTCCATCTAAAGAATTTACGACTTTTGTTAAGAACTTTCTGCAGTTACATAAAACTCAAACTAATGATGGGATTGGTATCATGGCGAAATGTGAGTCTAGCTACGTATGAAATGGATTTATCTGATGTATCCCTCCAGATTGTCTGGCGAAATTAGAAATAATGGCTAATAAAGGTGGTAGAGGAAAGGCATTGACGATAGGAGAGATCGAACATGCTTCTGTAAGTTGATATCTCATTCTTGCGCAACACGCCGTGGTGATTGTTGAAAACTAAAACACTGGAAGGACGCTGCCTTTTTCCCATCTATTTATGGAGAATCAATAGAGACAATCATGTCACTTCAGGAACGTTCCTATCCTGATCTCAAAGTACCTATCGTGTTACCTTTCCTGGCTGATGGAATCCTTGCTTTGGGTGGTATGAATTCTGAAGGAATCTTTAGGGTTCCAGGTGATAATGATTGTGTGTTTGAGTTGAAATCAAGAATAGATCGGGGTCATTATCAATTGGTATGTCGTCGTTTATCTTCAAATTCTTCGTATTAATTTTCAAAATTTCTAGAACGGTATAGATGATCCTCACGTCACTGCATCACTTTTCAAACTTTGGTTAAGAGAACTTGAACATCCAATCATACCTGTTGAAATGTATAACGACGCTTTAGTAGCTTCAAGAGGATTCGAAGAATGTTTAAATTTAATCCAGAAACTACCAAGAGATAACAAAAGAGTTTTATTATTTGTTATCAGTTTCATTCAACTGTTCTTGAAAGATGAGATTATCGAAATCACTAAAATGACTGCTCAGAATTTAGGTATGAAACCCATTCTACTTTTCCTCGTGTGAGAGTTTTAGTCTGACGTTTCAACCCCAGCTCTAGTGCTTGCACCAAATCTGTTACGTACAACTTCAGATTCACTGGTTACTGTATTTAATAATTCCACTTTCGAATCTAAATTCGTTTATCAACTTTTAATGAATCTTGATCCGAAAACTGTCGATTCGGAATATATACCTTCACATGGTGAAGCTTTGAATGGAAGGGATGGGAATGGGAATGGAAGGATTGAAGAAGGAGTTGTTTGATTGTCCAAGTAGTTGTTTAAACGTACTCGCCCTTAGGTGAAACTTGACCTTTGAAACTTGAAACGTTGATATTCTCGAACTTGTACCTGTAAAACCTTTAGGGGATTGGTAGTGGATTATAAGGGGATCATAGCGACAATCTAATGTACTCTAATGTCGCTTTGACTGTGAAGCATGCATGGACAGTATTTGGATCTTAAGTTTTAGGAGTGACCTTCGTCGTCAGGTTGCATACCCCGTTGTATAGTACGACACTAAGAAGTGAGAGTAACCATAATGTCGTTATGGTTGTGTTAAGCTACACAATACATTCATTGATCTACATACAGTACATACCTCACGCTTGAGATTGACAAGTTTACAGTTGAATCGCTCGTACTATCTGAGAAATTTAGAGATGGAAACCTACCTTTCATCGAGGTAAGTGAAAACCCGAATTACTATTGCACAGGGTAACCAAGATCATCCTTCAGCTCACCATTAATCTCATATACACCTTGTAAAGCCTGTAACGCTTCCAATGGATTTTCGACTGGAGAAGATTTCAGTGGTCAGAACGCTAATGGGACTGATAGTGGGATGATAAGTTCTGCCAGTGATTTGAGCATAAGTTTTAATTTTACTGGTATGTCTTGAGTACGGTGCAGCACTTGTACTTGTACATTACAGTAGACCATACTAATATTCATTATATTCATATAGGGGTATCATTGAAATTCCATCTAACACCCTCAAATCCATTCACTTCAATCTACACCTCAACCCTAAAAATCAATGGTACCACAAGGAACGATTTCAATAACAACTCGATAAGTGGTTTACCACTTGCTAAGCATTCTGTGGAATTCTCTCTGAAAAGATCTGGTTCCGGATCGAGTTCGAACGATACGATCAGATTCGATGGTGTGGATTTAGGTTTAGGTTTGGAATACAGTAGTAATCATTCTTTCAATTGGAGTGTTGATGATACGGCATGGAGGAATTGGGCGGTACTTCTGACACCTGGTTGGAATATGTTGGAACAGCATGGTTCGAATTGGATTAATACTGTGTGTTTCCAAGGCGTCTCTTTTTATTTTGATACTCATGTACTGATCGTATTCGAGACCGAATATAATGCTGAATTACCAACCGCAAGTCGTGATTTCAATTCTTCGATCAGTTGGACCGATCAAGTGGACGCTGCTACGACTATTTTATTTAATGGGTCTGTAGTTTGGGCATATGGGATTGTAGGACAGGAAGCTGGGTATGTTTGGCTTTGGAATTGCACAAAGTATCACTGTTTTGGCTGTACTTACCAGATGATTTAGATCATACGAAGTTCTGTTGGATAACGTTACCCAAGGTATATATTCTGCACAAGGTGGTTCTAGAGTGTACGTCAGACTTTCTTTCATCCATCTTTTAAACACGGTTTCTTAATTCGTACTTGTACTCGTTTAGGTATAATCAAGTTTTATACCATACATCCAATCTTGTTGATACGAATCATACGTTGACTTTACGCAATGCCGTCCAAGGCTCTCGATTAAGTTTCGATAGATTGATATCAATGGGTAGTTTGTAGGTCACTCCTCCTCCACTCACCTATTCTAACTCTGACAATTTCGAATGATCCAGATCAATAGCTGCTCCTGTAGTGACACCTACACCCTCACCTTCAGCAGCTTCAACCACGACATCATCATCATCTTCCACAATGAGCCCCTCGATCCAAGGAGCAATAATAGGTGCCTCAGTCGGAGGTGGAATATTGATAACAGCAATTATAGTATGGCTGTTCTACGCTTGTACTGCTTACAAAAAAAGACAAAAGAAGAATGCAACAGATGGACGTAGAGTTGATGATACACAAGATCAAAAATCTGTAAGTGGCACCACCACAACTGAGAACCAGTAAAAGCTGATTTTTTAATACGACGATCAGTTCTGGCGTCAAAGTAGAAACACAACTTTTATCCCTATCACAGAGATGGATGAAATGAAAAAACCTAACGCTCATTTCCATTTCCCCAAACCTTCAAGTCTACGATCTATCACCTCCTCACCGGCACCTTCACCCGGTGGAGTCGGAGTCAACAATTCATTCTTCAAATTCAAACGTAACAAAACCCATCTACTTGATGATAACATACATCAAATCGTCGAAAAAGGGATAACAATCAATGGCAAATCAATCTCAAATCCTAGACCTATAACACCGAATTCACCTGAAAGTTTCATGGACGATAAATCTTTTTTACCGTCTGCTATCACCGATATCGACACCGATACTGAGAAGGTGAAAAGTCCGAATCAAAACGTCAACACCAAAGAACTTAAATCGTTTATACCACAAATGTCACCCGCTTTAACAGCTGCCATAACAGGTCAACATTCACCGTTAACTTCTTTACAACGTATGAACTCGAATTCGTATTTCCCGAATCAGACTAAAACGAAATCAAATTTAAATTCAAGTTTCTTTCCAGCCCAGACTGGTGGATATGATCGTGAAGAACTTCAAAAGAAAGTGGCGGAGATGTTTGATATTGGTCCTGGTACCAGCACCGGTACCGCATCTAGACCAGAGACATTCGGTATCCTCTCCGCATACGCTGAAAGAGAAAGTGATAGTTTCAAATACGATTCGATGGATGGTATGGGGGTAGCATATTCTTCACCTGAAGATCTTGATTTACATCGATTAACGAATTCCACCGAAGGTGGTGTGGTTATTCCCTCCATTGAAAATAGGAGTCCGCGACGAAGGGTTTTCGCCGCTGGTGCAGGTAAGTTACTGAACCAGTTCATTTATATGACTTTTAGACTGAGCCCTCGCTTTTGATTTAGACTCATCGACTGGTTCGATACCTCAGAAATCTCGTTGGCAGGATATGATTTAATACAAGGATTTTACAATGATTCGATTTCGTTTTTTTCTGGTTCTTGTTCTTTTAATTCTTTAACCAATTCGTCATGATATCAAACACCTCTCTGTTGTTCACAATACTTCACTGAAGATACCCAATGACATTATTCTTTATATCCGTACGTAGTCTTACCCAACCAATTTCAATACCCAAAACGCCATGTAGATTATACTTGGACAATGTATCGTCTCGCTCGTACCGTACGAGTATGCATCCATTGGATAAGATCGATCGCCATGCATCACAGACAAACTACATCAATCAGACCCTTTCAATAAACTTTATAGGGCCAAGAAATTCGAACACGAACATGGAACAAATATTTAAAGTGAGATCGATGAGAACAGAAGTAAACAATCTGTTATTGAATTTACGATTCTATCATAGCAGCGTCCAAACCCTATCATGCTCGTGTCAGTCTCAGAAACCTCATAGCAATGGGCTTTCAACTCACCAATCCATTTAGGAACATGTTGACGTTTCTCAATTTCATCTCTGCTCTTGGAGGTGGTGTAGATGGATTTCTAGCTGCTTGAACAGTATGTAGAATCTAAGTTCGATGTCAGTAAATTCACGTTGTAATCAATGAAAAGATATACCTTTTCACGTAATGCTCCAACTAAATTAGTTTGTTCTTCTTCAGGAGCGTTAACAGCCAACCTAAAATCATCATCATCAGTCACTCATTCCCATCCATCACCAAGAACAAACAACATACGCAGCAGCGAAACCCCAAACTTCAGCTTCCCTTCTTTCCATCTCCATACCCTCTCGCTCATTACCTGAAGCGTCTCCACCAAGAAGATAAGCTCCAGGACCGAACGCAGCTTTTTGAGCTTGAGTCGATGGGAAGAGTTCTGGTAGATGTGGGAGAAGGACTTGTAGGAAATAGGCATAAGTTTTGTTCCTTTGTGTAAATGTTAGTACGCGATTTCAAGACGGGTTGCTTTTGTTTACTTACCATTGTTCGATCTCTGTTGGATCAGCTGTTTGCAAATGCTGTGGATTCAATGGGTCTGGTGTTGGTGATCGGATAATACTCTGGGCTTTTGATAGTAAGGCTGTGAATATCGCTACTCCAGGCTATAACGTATATCAGTTGACATTCACTTCTGCTTGACACATCGTCAACTAACCCTGGTAGAAGCGACTTTCCAAATCTCCATACGTTGAGCACAGATACCCAATAAACCAGCAACAAGTCCCAAATGACAACGATTGATCAAAGCGTCGACACCTGGCACGACGCAGTGTAAGAAATTATCCGTTTCTGCTTCTCTTTTGGCTCGATCGAGTCTATCGGCTTTAGTGAGTAATGAGGCATCAGCTACGGGTGGTGGTGGAGCTTTGGCAACTACGTCAAGCTGTGGGTATGTTGCGATTAATAATGTGAGAAGAGTGAGAGCTTGTTGTTGTGGTAAATGTCTGAGGAGTCTTGGGAAAAGCTTTTGTCCTTTGATTGGGTTAAGAAGGGAGATGAACGGGTGTGGATTACTGCACATTGTGAGTTGCCTGAACAGCCGAATTTTGTAATGACTCACCTGACATCCAATGGCTCCATGACCATCAACCTCCTCCAGATCCCCTCAACTTTAGATTGACAAGCAGCATTCCAAGCCTCAATCTCTTCCATCGCAGTTGGTGGGGGAGCGTTTCTTCTCATTTGCTCAACTTCCAATACGTCGTCATACAATTCTTCTAAAGCATACATGACCTGCTTTCGGGTGAGAGCTTGACGTTTAATTCCAGTCTGTTGATTAAGAGTATTGATCGTTCGACTGTCTTTGGCACTGACTGGGATAGCGAGAACAGGTTTAGGAGCTGCTGCGTTGGCTCTAGTTATTTTACCTAAAGCTCCTTGTAAGGCGGCTGCAGTCTATGTCAGTGTGGAACAAAGGGTCATAATACGCAGTACTGACTATTAGACGTGTTCCTCTGAGCTCTGTTTTCAACCAACTTCTTAACTTGGGTTGACAACTTTTGCATCGTTGAGGTTCCCATTTTTCCGAATCTGTTACCTTGAGGACCACCCAACCCCATCCCCATACCAAGACCAGGTGCAACTTGGACGACAGTTGGATTGGGGCCATCATTCCCAGGTTCTGTAGGTGGTAAACGAGATCTGACGAGAGCGGAATAAACTTGAGCGTAAAAGTCAGAAGTGTATGGGTCGGTAGTAGCCAATTGAGATAATTGAATACGAGTGATGAAATCTTTATCTGACGATCCCATTAAATTGTTGTATTTCGACATGGCGGCAATCTTGTCCGTGATTCTACGATGTAACGCTTCCATGTGTGCGAGTTGTGCTGGTGACGGTCCAGGTGGTGGTAGGGATTGACCTTCTGGAACGAAAGGTGTTGTTTTGTTTCCTTCTACTGGGGCTTTTCCTAATTCGGGGAACATGCTGTCTAAGAGGACTTGAGGATTAGCGTATCCTGATGGAGGAGCTCCTAATTGGCTAGGTGTTGCTTCGCGAGGTGGTTGAGGTAGTGCTTGAGGAGTCGCTTGACGAACGGGTTCTGGAGCGCTGGCCATCATCTGCGCCTCAATTTCAGCAAGTGTGAGAACCTTGGGTCCAGGCGCTGGTTCGGATACGGGAGCTGCAATTGCGGTGCGAGACATTTCAGCTTCTATCTCCTCCATGGTAAGGATCTTTCCCGGGGGTGGTGGTGCAGAAGTCGAAGATGCTCCATAGTTGGGAAAGCCGGCAGGAGGAGGGACGGTGGTTGCTAACGAACACTTCAGTTGTTGTTTCTAGGAGATGGGAATCATCTTACAAGTTCCCGGAGCGGTTCCCCAACTTGGTGTCGGTACGGAAGGTTTCGTCCATGAGGGTTGAGATTGTTGAGTTGGAGGTATAGATTTTGGTTTGGTTGATGACTTGGTGGGTTCTAGAGGAAAGGATGAGTCGCTATTTCTGATTATGCCTTCCGGACTTACTTTTCGTAGCTGGTCTGGAGGAGTAGAAATCATCTTCGTTGAAAGCGAAAGGATCTACTGCCGCTTTGGTTTTATATCTAGATGCTGTAGATGCTACTGGTCCCCTGGACTGGCTCAATATGGGTTTAGAAGGCGCCGCGGGTTGAGACGAGAATTGAAAATCTTGACCTTCGAAATGTTAACTAATTTGAGGACAAGGGGAAGAAGGAAATGACTAACCGACATCACCGATATCACCAAAAGTTTCATCATTGAAATCATCTCCACCATCTAACAGAGCGTTGTCATAACTCTCTCCCCAAGTGTAAACAGCTAAATCCTCTTCTTCACCAGCTGCGGCACCTGTCAAGGCGAAGGTGTCGTCAGCATTGCTTTGTTGAAAACCTCCAAAATTGTTTGTTGCTTGAGTGTCTCTTCTTTCTGGTAAAGCAGTATCGAATCCAAAGAAGCCTGACATGGCCAGGATGATGATTAGATTTGAGAGAGACTGAAGGGAAGGGAAGATAGAATGAAATAAAACAGAGTTAAAGGAAGGAATGAATTCAATGACCAGCAAAGCAACACTACTTGAGGTAGGACAAATCGCCGATTATTATAGCTGAGTGTGGCACTTGGGGTAATGCGGGGTATAAGCAGTACTAACCTATTCAATATCCAGTAAGTATCTCTGTATCTCTCACGACCACCAACATCTCCAACTAACATGTTAATCAAATCATCTTACCATGATATACCAACAAAGGCAAACGGTAGAGCTGGAACTATAAGAATCTACATCATAGAACCAAATCTTCCTGATTATCCTCAAGCTAAATTTCCAGGATGTGAGTTGTAATGTCGTCAGGTTGATTCTCAACTCAACCCAAATCACAGGTGTCGTTTTCTCAGAAATCTATCAAGTAACAGGACCGGTTGAGCGGTAAGTTTCTTATACTGTGGGGGTTACTCTTACTTAAATCGGTATCCAGATTCGCTGGAAATATCGCTAGTGAAGGTTATGTCGTAGCTCTTCCGTCTTCTTTCCATGAGTTTGAAGGTCCTGAAGCTATACCTTATGACACCGAGGGTACGGATAGGGGTAATCAGTATAAGGTATATCTTTAGTTCATGTTCATTCACAAAATATCCTGACCTCCTTGTTTAGATCGAAAAGACAGTTGAGGGGTACGATGAGGTGTGTTAATGAGCTCTCCCTCACCAAAGACTTTTGAGTCAAGCTAAACCTCATAGGATGCTACATTATCGGTAGACCTTCTCACTTCTTTATCAAGCTGTAATGGTAGAATAGCTTCAACTGGGATGTGTCTAGGTGGTCATCTGGTGCGTCGTGTCCTCTTGTATTGATTGAATGTCATCCTGACCTGAGATCTAGGCTCTACGAGTAAGGAAATGTTCACATTGAATTTATTGTACCGTATCCACTCACACAATTATAGTGTGCATTCGATCCAAGAGTTCTCGCAACTTTCTGCTACTTCGCAACAGAGTTAGTTTGTCGATTTACGAATGCGATCATTGTAACTGACACTTTCACAGTGTTCACTCTGCTACTCTCGGAAAGGGTAAATCTGACGACACCTTGATCAAAATCCGTAAAGGTGATCTGGGTGGTAAAGGAGAAGTTGCACTGGTATTTGGAAAGCAAGTAGGTATCTCTCAATTATCTCTCATCTGCCAAAGGCTGATCCAAATAGGATACACATGTTGATCGAGCTGGCCGTACATTGATCAGAGAAACATTAGATGAAGCAGGTATAACTGCGTCTGTAAGTTATAATATCCATATACATGTTTGTCATTTGAATTCTAGACTGATTACGATGATACAGTTCCTCGAGGTTCAAGCTCAACACGCCTTCATTCGAGATGAATCCTCGAAAGGACGATGGGACGCAGCACTGTCTCGAAGTTTGTTTGGAATGATGATGGAAATGTTCACGAGATGTGTAGCTAGGGATCTTGGTCCTAAAAATGGCAAAACTGCTGAAGTAGAGCATGTCTGTTGATGGGTGTATTTTCTGTTGGTATGGTCTTGGGTTTACCTGATATGAATGGAGCGATCCTTTGAACTACAAAAGATACACTCGTGGGGCGGTTGTTTTTCCACTCGCTTAGTTCCATCCACAGGACTAATGAGCAACACACCGCAGCCCAATTCTGAGATTTCAAACATGTCTGAAACTAATCCAGGAAAGGAATCGTCAAAAGCTTCCATTCAACGAACATTTCAAGTGCAAGAATTCAAAGATTCACCAACATCCAGACAAATCGAGATCCAAACCCTAAAAACCATCCAAGAAACACTCCAAAAAGCCGAACAAAAATGGAAACAAGATTTCCACATCTTCACCGAAAAACTAACCCAAACCCCCAAAACACCGTGGTACGACATATCCCTCGAAACCCTGGAAACCCACTTAAAGATAGAGGAAGAGAGTATCAAAAGTAACGGGATCTCAGCGGCTTTTTTCACTAATCAGGAACAATGTGGGAATGATATGCATGGAGATATCAAGACTGAGTTGTGGAGTGTTTGTTTGATTGGTGAACGGTTGTTGGTTTCTAGAGGTGGTGGTTTGGTGGTGGAGAGAGAAATTAGTGGAGCAGGACGGGGTTTGGGAGGTCTTAGATGTTGCTTGGAGAAGATGAGGTCTGGCCTTCGAAGATCTGACTTCTGAAGTGAGTCCCGTTCTGATATTAGGGGATAAAGGGGTGGTTCATGCAATGTATCGTTTGTGTAGTCCTGGACGGGTAGAGTATCATCTGGCTTTGACAGTGAGGCTGTGGCACCATGAATCTACAATTGTGATTATCTACTCCCTGCAGCAAGGATGTGTATAGCGTTATGAACAGTATGAAAAGTATGACGACTCTGGACAAAGGTGATCATCCTTTGTTTTATAAAAATACCACTCCACCACGAGCCTTCCCTCACAAAAAAAAGTGATTTACATCAGCGAGGGAACATTGTGACTTCCTCTTCTCTCTCCCACTTTCTTCCCCAATCAATCAAACTCTTATTCAATCGATTTTCACCTCCAATGTCAACATCAACTCCTTCCAGCAGTAACGCAACTGCCCAAACTAATACATCAACGCAACTTCCCCTAAAACTCGATGGCTTAATCGAACACCCAGTCTTCACCTTCAACTCGGTAGAGGAGTGTGTTCGTAAAGCACGAGAAGTTTGGGAAGAAGAAAACAAACTTTACGGAGATTCCTTCGCTGGTTTGCAAAAAGGAAATTTACCAAAATCTCTCAGATACCTGGAAGCCTTTCTAGACCGCTGTGAGAACTCTATAAAAGACACAGGTGTTTCTGTAGTCTTCTTCACTGATTATGATGCTTTCTCAAGTTCCAAATATGAGAAATTCAAATTCTGGAGTATGGTCTCCATTGAAGGTCAGACGTATCTCTCAAATGGGGGTACGGTTTGGAAGAACGTTCCACCGAAATTTGGTGGCAATCTTCCGTTGAGTGGTGGTAATTATTCACTCAGTTTTCTTCGGGGCCACATGTTTAATACCAATTGATTCGTAGGCGAATGATTTGGAGAGATCATTCTGACGATTACTTTTGAAGAGATAACTTTGGGAAGAGCTTGGTGAAATTTTAGGTAGTGTTCTGTATTGTTGATTGATATGTGATTGATGGTGTTGAAGCTCCATTCATGTTCTTTTGAATGAATCGAGAAGGAGAATATTGCAGGTAAACTTTTACAAACTATAGTGTGCTCTCTATGGTATCATACATTTTTACTATCTAACTTTAGCTATTTGAGAATATACTGTACATTCGTTATTCCTCTTCACTCACAATCTCCTCTTCCTCCTGCTCCTTTTCCTCCGTCTCCTCTTCCTTCTCCTTCTCCTCTTCCCTTTTCCCTTCTCTCTCCTTTTCATAATTTTCACTTTCACGCACAAATTTGTCTTCTTCAACAGATTGCTTAGCTTCCTGGACTTGACTAGAGCGAGCCTTCCGAGTCGACCAGAATTTGATGATTTCATTCTTGTTGGCATAACTCGTGAAATTTTCTTCGTCCAGTCTTCGTTTGAATTGTTTCTGGACTGAATGAGTCCAGTCGAAACAATAAGATCTTCTGACGACCAACACGCCTTTACTAACACCGAGGTCGATTTCATACATTACGTCGACCAGCATCGAAGGTTCCATATGATAATTCGAAGTGAAACGGGCGGAAGCGGTGACGCTTTGGAGCGGAGCTTGGATTTGTATCAAACGAGAAACAGTTATCGTATCATGAATATCCCTAGTCAACTGTTCGACGATGATATCATGATGAAAATCAGAAAGATCTCCCCAGAGCTCATCGGTCTCCAATAGTTCCGTGTTGGCTTCGTTGAATTTGTTCCAAAGGTCTGAACGTTTGTTTTGAGTCTTTTCTCCATGCTTTAGCCAGTCGCTCACCCAATATTCTCTTTGGGAATAGTCTCTGAACTTTTGGGTCATTTGTGGTAAGGTAGTGTTATTATTTAATCTGATGGGACGCTGTTGATTATGGTGTGCTGAAGAATCGAATATCAAGATTCACTTATGACTTACTCGTTTGACAGTCTTTTGATGAATGGCGGAAATATTTGAGTCCAGAGCAGACTGTTATGGTAAGAAGAATGGAAGACCGCACACTCCATTATTCACTAAGATTCTTTCTGAGTTGAAACAGTCTAAATAAAGGACACGACTAACAACAAAAGATTTAGATGCCACAAGGATTACAATTTTAGTCACAGAAACAAGATCGTCAATTACAATCAATAAAGCTTTTCGATCATCATTACTCCGTTGATACCAATCGACAAGAGGTCTAGACAAGGTTTACGAAGCTTTTAGTTTCTCCCTAACCGCTTTACAGACAACAGAGAGAGTGATTAGTCACTCGTTTAGATGATCGGTGCGGTGATCTGTCAGGTACACCTCTCCTGCAGACGTACATCTGTAGACGGTTGAGGAAACTCTAGGTTTGAAGCGATTGCTCGGTTTACCTCACTTGCCACTATGCCACTGAAAGATGAAAAACCAAAATCTAAGGGTTATTTACCGGAAGCGGCTCAGCCACCTTTTTAGTCATGCCGTAAATGACCCTGAAAGAACTACCGGACCCTTAACGAGTCATACTGAACGATCATTTTAAGGAGGCTGGTTTATGGTGGAAGGCGAATAAGTGGTAAGTGGTCAAGGTATGAACCTGGAGAACAGGGAGAAGAACAAGGATACAGGTCACAGGAAATGATCTTCAACGACTGCTTACGGAAATTTCGCTTGAAAATCATGTAATTTACAATAAAAATATTGGTGGTCATACTCCCACGCCACGGTGAGATTTCCATAGGTGGAACAATAATATCTGTAAAAGTAAAAAGTTCGTTGTACGTTTGAACGTGTAAAGAGTAGTCGGCTATCAAGTTAATTATATTCTATCTTTGTATTCTATTTTATCACTTCCATTCATTCTTTTCATCATCACATTCATTTACATTTCACGTTCAACTTCGATATCTAATCTTCCTTCACAGTGCCGACTCGTAAACTTAACGTTAGAATTGAATTGAACCTGATTGGTACGGTTGGTTCCTGATACTCCGAAACTCTCAATTCAAAAGGTATTCACATCAATTGAATTGACCAACGTAAGATCAGAGATCATCCGGTTCAACTTGGTTTCATTGTTTCAATTCTGATAACGACCCGAATCACTGGAACGGAGTATTGGTGCGAGCTGGTTCTCGTATCGGTTTTTTTACAGGTGTTGAACACTTTCAATTTTTTCAACTCTTTCGACTACTGGATAAGTCAAATTTCCCACTCCTTGTCCGATTTTCACCGGACGTAATTCAGATTGATGGGGATTGGTGATTTTTGATCAAAATTTAACATTACATTTAAGTGAGTTTATTTTTGTTTCACCTTGACATCTCCCCTCGTTCCTGGACCTCCCTCGTCTTTCTCACCATCAGTGCATCACTGTGAGAATTAATGCTTAACTCTTTACTTGGCTATGGTTGATGTTGCGCCCAGGTATTGAGTTTAGTATTTCATTCCTGACTAGGAGTGTTCAACCATCTCCTATCTTTGAATGATGAAACGTTTCTTGAACGCGACGAGAACGTGATTTGTTTGTTTAAGAGATCACACTGACATATATAGGTCAACTCGACTCAGTTACCATCACCTTGACAACCACGATCTGATCAGTGATATATCTCAGAAACGGATCAAAGCGGTCAACTTAGATCAGGTGTTTTGATCAGTTGATTAAATTTGTGAGTAATCTATCTCGCCCTGATGAGTGAGTAACGCCTTACTAAATAAGGTACCTTTTTAGCGCATCGACTCTGGTAAAACAACAAACTTCGGGTTAATTCATCTCTTTGTTTTTCTTATCCCCCAACTCCTACTTATCACCATGGCTCATCAATTCAATGCATCGACGGTTCTGTCGGTATCTTCATATTTGACTCCAAGGGAGAAAATGATGATGGCTAAAATGGCAATCATCGAAGATGAAGATAGGGAAACTGATGAGAGGAAAGAAAGAAGAAGGACGAGACGTGCTAGTAGTATTGCTCAACAAATGGGTAGATCATCTTCACCAGTAAGTGACAGTATTCTAGTTCGATCAAGTCTAACAAGTTCTAGGCAATGTCCGTCAAGTCGAATTCCTCGAGTAGGAAGAAACCAATTCCTCATCCCATACTTCGACAGAATCGACAAGGATCTGCCACTCCTTCCGTTCGTTCCTTTACACCCCCAACATCTTATTTCTCTCCAACTACAACTGTAACAGCAACTTTACCGTCATCACCTTTACCCACTCAAGTCATCTCCCCGGCGGAGATATCAAACGAATTGACCGAACCGAAACGTCCTTTACCCGGAGGTCGTCGTCGAAGTAGTAGAGTTCGCTTTACCGATGATCAACCTGAAGCATCTACTTCCACCAAGACTCTTGATGCAAATGCTCCCGATAACAGGAATTCCTCATACCGTGTTCCGGTACCAAGATTATCGGTCATGTCAGGAATGTCAGGTCGAACAGATCCTTTCGACCTTCAGATTCCCGGTATGGAATCTCGACCCTCGTTCGCCATGAGTGTCACCAGTGAAGGTGATGACGTTGTAGATGACGGTTTCCAACCTAAACCATTAACCTATCCTCGCGTTTCTAAAGAATTGGCAAGAATCTCCCCTGAACTCGAAAATCATCCTGCTGGTTGGGACGATCAAGAACCTTCGATGAGCAATCGACCTCTTAAAGATCTTCTTTCATCTAAATCAATCTCTGCACCTTCACCCGGTGTGAATCAGCTCACCAAAACAACAACCAGGTCTTCGGTTTCTACCACACATTCTGCGTCTTCTGGTCCACCCTCGTCCACATGGTCACGACCTTCTTACGCATCCACAAGAGTTTCCACTGGTGGAATGACGACGAGTTCGTCAATCTCTCTTGACATCCCTCACAGGGAGGAGTACATCAATCATTTACTCCCTAAACCAGTCGTTGAGGAGGACGAAACTGCTCCACCTCAAAGACCTCGAATCCCAAGTCTAAACAGGTCAGGTTGGGTTGATGGAGATGCTGGTATCTCTCCGAAAAGTTCACCTATACCTTTACCGCAAGACAGAGCTTCATCTTATGACTCGTCAGCTTCATCATCTTCTAGGGCTCCACCTTCTCGCTCAGCATCTATGTTGACAGAATACGAAGAGATCAGTCCTAAAACGGTGGCTTCCTCTCGGTTCTCGGAGTCGGATCAATCTATGCTCGACGTTGATAATAGGAGTTCAACTCAGTCGGAAACTTTTACCCAGGTTTCAGTTGAAGATCACACTTCTAACAAGGCTCCTTTCCCAGTGCCTAAAGTCGCTTTACCACCTGTACCCGTACCGAAAGAAGCTTTACCTCCACCACCACGACCAGCTCGATCCCTCTCACGATCCGGTGGTGCAAGACCAAAAGTCAAACATGACGACAGTATCGATCTTCTACCAGTCCCAACATTCCAGGAAGACGATTATGGATCACATATACGAACAGATTCAGAGACGTCTTTCGGTTCAGCTATCGATTTCCCCGTGCCACCTCAACGAACACCTTCTTTACAATACAAACTCAGTCCTATGGAAAGTGCGAAATTAGTTCATCAATTCATGTCATCAAGTCCCAGCCTACCTGCAAACGAGATGTTCTTGAACACTCCGACGATGGCTGCACCTGCTTCTTTCGCTACACCCACCCAAGACGCTATCTCAGCTTTCGCAGAGGAGTCCAACCAGATGATCGTAGATAGTCCTATGGTTTCTACCGATAGTTTCCCTACCCCTGTCCCATTGCCTGCACCTGTTTTCACCGAGGAACCTGAAACTTTTGATAGACCTGATAGTCCCAAACTCCCTCAATTGGTTAAGAGAGTTAAAAAGACGAAGAATGAATCGCCTGATTCTGATTCTGAAAGTGATCTTGGTAAGTCCAACATTTAGACTTCGAGTTTTATTGAACTAACGCATAATCAAAATTAGATTACCGAGCACCATTGTATGAAGTCGCCGTTAAATCAAAGATCCTCTCACCAAATTCTCGTCTTTTGAATACAAGTATCAGTTCTAGATCAAGTCGATCGAACTCTATCGCCAGTAGTCTTCATCGAAAGAACAGTGGACTCTCGAGTTTCAGTGCACGTTCAGGCAGAAGTCAAAGCAAGAAATCTAGTAACGGATGGAGCGGGAGTGAATCAGAAGAAGAAGCTTGGTCAATGATCGTGAGATCAGTTCTACGTCGAAAGGTATCTTCATCAATGTCATCGACTTTTTCTTCGGTTTCAGCATCATCGGCTTCCGTGCATAGAGTTAAATCCATTGCTAGTGAATCAGTAGCTGAGGAGGGTATGGCTACGCCAACTAAATCTATTAGTGCTAGATTGGTTTCTGGGATTCCAACTCCTAAGAAAACGTTGATTAGGGCATCAAGAATCGATAGTCGATCACTCGCTTCTGGTATCCCTCTTAAAGTGGTTCCCAAAAACCCATTACCTAAAAGTAGTTTGACTTCGGTTCCACAATCACCAATTCCATCTCCGACTATTGTGTCAACTCCTGAAGTCGCCAGTCAAATCTCTAGTCCATCAATACGTATCTATTCAGGAAGTGCGAATGGAAGTGGTAACGGTCGACCTTCATCCATCATCTCAAACGGAAGTTCAATAGGAGATTTCCCATGGGGTAGATCAGCTTCCGCCAACAATTCACCATCCAATTCAATCCGTTCACACAGTTCACCGAAAGGCTTTGAAATGTCTAGACAAGCTTCACCATCGATTCTATCACTTTCACCAAATTACGGTTCATCTTCCAAAAACGTTTCCCCGCAATCTACCTATTCATCTGCGATCAATTCACCGAAAACTCCAAGTACACCTCCGAGATCTGTTCATAGGGGACCTATGCCTAAACCACTTCGATCGGTTGATGAATGGGGTTCATTGGAGATCTTGCCTGAAATGGATTTAGATGATAAATATACGATTTACAGGAAACCTAATTCGATAATTCGAAGATCAGGTTCTGGATCCAGTTTGTCCAGACGTTCCGATCCAATCAGTTTGGCAGATAGTCAAAACACCAAAAACGACTCCTACATTTCAAACGTGACACCAATGACATCCCCACTTTCACCGACGTTCTCCACAGTCTCCTCGGTTTCAAGTACAAGTACGCTCTCAAGAGCAGCCTGTACTTATATCCCAACATCCAAGAAAACGACCATCAGATCACCTAGAAAACCTGTGCCCAGTTTTCGACAGGATGCTTTGAACGCCGCGAACAGTTTGATGGATTTGACACCGAAATTGGGGAGTGGGTGGAGAGTCCCGTCACCGCTTTTTGGGTATGAGGGTCGATTGGGTGGGGCTGGGGATGTTGAGGAGGTTAGAGCTATGGTTAGGGTTTAGGTTGTTTGATTGGATAGGATTTTTATGCAGTTTATAATGCCACTCTTAATTTCATTTGCCACCCGGTAGAAACGGACGTCATTAGTGCGTTTATCATTACCGAGATAATCGGGCACCATTCCTAAAACCTCTTATCTGGATTCAAGTTCATACAAAGTCAAACAATTTATTGAAGTTGACATCCAAAAATCCATCCATCCCCCATCCCAAAAATGACAGAAGAAACCCTAGCCCCCTTGCAAAACCTAAACCAATCCCCCTCCCTCCATCAAACCTTGGAAACGCTCTTCGAACCCTCGGAAATCCTAACCAACCTCCTCCTCCCCCAAGTTCATTCTTTGATCACCACCCAAAACCTCACTTTCGAATCTTACAAAGCCGTGATAGATCTTTGTGAGAAGGTAGCTGAAGACTGGGATTGGGAGGATAAAGCTAGATTCTTGAGTGGTCATCCGTTAATTGGGGAGGTTAAGGGTGCTGGTAGTTTGAGTGATAAGGAGCAAGGTGGGGAGGTTGTTGTTACCAGACCTATAGTTCTTCGTCGGTAGGTCATAACCCCTTCTTTTTTTCTTTAATGATTGGTTAAACATTTTAAATACAGACTCGCCCATCTCAACACTCTGTTCTCGATTATCTACCCCAAACTAATCTTTGTTACTTTCGTCAACGGTCGTCCGAGAGATATCATCATTCCAGAGATGGAATCAATCCTCCAAATCCCAAATTCACCTTTCCCTCTACCCGACGAATACGACGCTGAATCTCCAGCGGTTGATTCGGACATAGTCAAAAATTTAGTTAAGGAGTTTGGGAGTGAGGAGTGGAAGATTGAATGTTCGAGGGGTCTGGTGGATGTTTGGAGAATCGGTCGTGCTAGGTTAGCCGTTTTGGGAGCAGTTTAGGAGTTTAGATGCGTGCTTGAATATTACATATGTATACATTGTTATTCTAGGTGATTAGATTTTTATACAGAACTATTATTTGTTGGTGTTATCATGTCTTTCTCATTGCCGTCAACTTCACTTTCTGATCGAGATGGGAGGGTAGTGGTTTCGGGTAACTTCGAACCCCATCTTAATCTTCTACGAAAGAACAGAGCTACCCAAGTCAAAGAAAGGAGTACGGGGACTTCGACAAGTGGTCCTATAGTCGCTGCCAAGGCTTGATCCGAATCGACACCGAAAACAGCAACGCAGACCGCGATTGACAATTCCTAAAATGACATGAGTTTCAGATTCATGTCGTAGAGATGGCAGGTACTCACGAAATTGTTAGAAGCAGCAGTGAAACTCTGAACAGTAGCTTCTTCATATCCAATACCCCAATTCAACCTCTTACTCAAATAAAACATCAAACCAAAAGTCCCAACGAACATTATACCGAAATACAAGATCATCGGTACGAACACTCTGAAGACTGGACCTAGATTAGCCAAGATATGTCGAGCTTGTTGGGCAAAGATTATGATTATGGTGTAGAGGAGACCGATGAGTGAGAACGGTGAGAAATATTTCAGGAATTTGGTTTCGAAATTTTCTTGACCTATTAAAAAAATTGTTGTGAATCTTGTTATTAAACCTAAAGCTAGTGGGATACCAAGATACTATCCTAGGTGTGAGTTTATCAAATCATTGTTGATGATGATGGACGTCAACTCACGATTAAGACTGCAATAGCAGTTGGACCATATTGTAATTCATAGACTCCATCGTGATCGGTTATCTTCTCCAAGAACAAAAGACAATATGGTGAATACAAAGCGATTTGTAAAATTGAATTAATGATGACGACGATGGCACATAAATTTGAATCTCCTTTAGCTAGATTATTCCAGATCATGACCATGGCTATACATCTGGCCAGACCGACCATGATGACTCCAGTTCGATAAGTTGGTAGATCAGGAAGTGTGGCCCATGCACAACCGAACATCACCTGGGACATGGTTGTCAGTTTTATCGAGGGTAATGATAGGAGAGTATTAACTCACGAATGGTCCAATAATCCAATTGAGCACTAATGAAATCCCAAGTTGTCTCCATAAAGATTTCGTCGTCATTAAAGCAGGTAATTTCTCGTATTGAACTTTAGTGAGAGCAGGCCACATCATGACGATCATCCCTATAACGATAGCTTAAAAAAACAGTTAGTCAGCGGGATATGACTAAAATATAAAGATGGACATACGAACTGAGACACCAGCTAGTTGAACTTGATTGAATGCGTTTTGAACGTTTGGGGCGTAAACTCCTATGATTACACCTAGTATCATAGCGAGAAGTACGATTGGGGCTAAGAATCTATCTAAGAGGGATAGAGATGTGAAGAGGGCTACGAAGGTGGTTAGATCTGATCAACTCAAAGATTGGGATGACAACTTACATTTCGTAGATACCTCTTGTGGATCATCGAGATCCTGAACAGAATTGGTAGAAGGTGGCGACATTGTATGTTTTATAGATGGGAATATATACAGTTGGGAAGATGATTATTTGATTTCTATGTCATTCGTGTACTATATATATGTCTGGACGTTATGGTCGAACATTCCATTTTCCCATTGAAAATGATCTGTCCAACAAAATAAATCTTTCAATTTGAATATGGGGAATGAGGAATGTTTTCAATGAATTTGATTTTCGAATTCAAATTCAGGCACGTACCAAGAAATGGAGAATGATGGCTGTCCGTATTTCACTGAAGTTGACTCAACCTAACCTCTACAGTCTTCGACCCACCCACATCTCACGATGAACGGTGATAATTATCAAGTAACGATCCAAAGTGGTGTCCTAATAACATGGTATGTATGTAACTATCACTTCACATAATCGGAAAATCTAACACCCAAACCAAGTGATTCAGCAGCTAAACAGATTCTACTCCATCTAAACGAAAATCGTTCAGGTGAAAGAAGATTCATCATTCGTGATGGCAAGTCACCTTCTCCCTTTTATTCTTATTTAAATGGTGATGGTGGACCAACTGATACCATTCCACTCTACAGAGAAATCCGATGAAACTCATTTGTTGATCAAGAAAGAATATCTGGAAGAAGTGAAGGCTGCTCTTCAAGATGAGGTCAGTCGATATCAATGGATTTTTATTGATATTCGGTCTAGCTCGAGAAAAACACTTATGTCCAAGATCCAGAATTGTAATCGCCATCATGACAGGATCGTACCTCAATACCAAACCAAAATCCCATACCAAGTATTTAATACCAAAGCATCATGCATTCATACAATCAAACCATCTACTCCATAACGTACAACATTATTATAGTTTATTTATCATCCTCATCCCGACTCGTTTCCGATAAAACACTAACAGCACTAACATATTCACTATCCGTCGTACCTCCCGAAGGAGTAGCTGAAATCTCCCTATATCTTCCGGATTCTATACCACCGTCAGTGGACAAAGGTAATGAAGGATAAAGCGAGACCGTTGGCTGTTCCACAGGTCCTAAGGTCTCTTTACTCGAATCCAATTCTGGAGGTGGGGTCGCAGAAGGAGGACGCGGGATTCTGAGTATGATTTTAGGATAAGGTTGAACAGGATTGGAACTCGATTGAAGTTGGTCTGTTGTCGATGATTCATTCGTTGGTTTTGAGAAAGACGTTGAAGCGGTATCAACAGCCGGAACTTCAATTTCGGGAACTAAAGTAATCGCCTCCATATCCTTAGTTGCTTGATCCAAAATTTCATCCGGACCCTTATCCACAACTGTCTCCTCGATATGACCTGGACCAGTCTTCTTTGGAGTGCCACCACGACCACGTCTAGCTGGCGTACCACCAGGGGTCCCCCTTCCTCGTCCAACCCCACGTTTCATACCCGGTGAAGTCCCAATCTCATCTTTCTTTCGATCGCGAAGTGACATCCTCTGTGAAGGTGTCGAAGTCGTTGACATCGTTGATGGTGTCGAGATGACATTTTCAGGTGTCGTCACTGAAGTTTCGAAGTGTTGGAGTATGTTATAAGCTCTCAATAGATGTGGATGATTGTTGAGTTCGCTTGGGTATGGTGCGAGTTTCCCCGTTCTTTTCCTTTTACTAGCTTTTTCAATCTATTACAATCTTTAGCCTTGTTACACTATGATTTAACTCACATTAATCAACTCCTCTTCAGTCCACCAACCGTTCTCACCGTTCCTTCCTAGCATACCAACAACATGACCAAGTGCAGCACTAGTGAGTGCTCGATCACTATAACCACCTTCAAGGACTGAAACAATCTTCCCATTCGTATACTTATCAGCAAAAAGTGCAATATCCTTTGTATATCTCGAAAAGAATGAAACCTATTTTAAATAAGCTAAAATCTCTTTCCCATCGCTCGAGACAACGTACTGGTACCCGACGATCATGTCTCTGCATACCTTGATGTTCATGTTCACAAGCGTCAAATCCGGCACTACCATATTGTTAGCCCCAGGACCAAAGTGTTAGGATCATCACGTACCTGATCAAGACGATAGTTTTCGCAGGATCTGCTTGAGTCTCTTCCATGAAAACACGAGCTTTATCCAACAAAGCTAGATATTTAGGATAAATCCTCTGATAGAAATCCGCTTCAGAATCGTAAGGTTGTAAATGGATGTTCTCGCTGCAATGATCAGCATCGAATTCATCTGGATGAGGATTGAACTAAAGCTTACATGTACTGTCCATGTCCAGCGAGACTTATCGACGCATCTTTAACTAGATCAATGTCCCCATCCTATAGAACATCAGTTTGGACAGTACATTTTGTGGGAAATCCACAAACCTCGCAAGGATAGCTATACTGTTATTGGTTGTCAACTATAATCCTATGTAAACGAATCGCAGCTGAACTTACAATATCATGAACAGAACCGTAAAAACCTTTCCAACCTCTCCTGGGTTTACCATCTTGACCTAACATCCTAGACGGCGGTTTCCCAGCTTTGACCATAAGATCTTCAGCATGCGAGGAGGCATTCAATGGCATCACCAGCGCTTGAGTACCGTTTCCTATATCGTTGAGTTAAGATCTCCTGCTATAATTTTCAGACGGATAACTGACCGTGATGTAGATCAAAATCTATTATTATACTTCTATCAATATCATGTTGAAGATAGCCTGGGGGAGTTTAGCTCGTATTGGAGAATGCTATGAAACACCTACCGTGCATGGCTCCGACCACGACGTTATTAACATAGCAAAATCTACGAATTCAGTCATAGAGACCGAGCAGAACTTACCCAGAGGGTTCATCTTCTCCACAATGATGGCCAGGTGGTCTGATAGCACAGAAAGCCTTCGTGAACGGTCTACCGGGTAAGGTAGTTGCATCACTACCATTCAAAGGAGGAGTTCGATTGTGTATGGGATCATCGACATCCTGCGTAGGTGGTGTGGAGGGTTCATTCTTGATTTCTGGAATAGAGATCTTTCGGCAAACTGAATCAACAGCTTGACAAACTGTTTGGATCTACCCATGAACCGTTAGACATTCCATCCAACCAGTAAGAGAGATATGAAAACACTTACAGCACCTTCGATAGCTAAAACGCTCCCAGGACCAAGATATAAATCACCCTGATTCAATCCCAAACCAGTAGGGATTTCTGAACCGGTTTCTTTGATTTTGTCAACAGCTTCACTGGCCCATTTAAACAAGTTTTTCAAATAAGGCGAAGAGGATTGATGGGTCGTTGAGAACGGTGATTCTGGTGGTGGAGAGTGTGAAAGCTGTAAGGCGGGATGATGTAAGAGTATATGACCAGGTGTGAATGGTTTAGGTGGTTGCACTATATTCAGATAAACCGGTGAATCGAAATTCGAAGCAGAAGATGAAGCTGAATGTTGAATCGAGAGATTTGATAGTAAACTCGATAAATCGTCGTTCCCGATTACATCGTTCCCATTCCCAACTTCATTTTTAGGTTGAGAATTTGAAGGATGTGATAACAGAGCTTGACGTAGATTCTCATCAACCTGTTCAATCCTTGCGATAGCTACTGCCACTCCTAAAAGCACTGCACGTAATCTTTCAGGTCTTTCGAAGATGTGTGAAGCGTTGGCATGTCGGATATATTTATGTTGGAGACAGGCTGGTTGGATGAAGAGACCTAGTGGTGGATTTTGGTCCTTGTCTGACATTGTTTTGGATCAGGACGAGATTGTGTTAAGGTTTTGGAGCTGAATTTTGGGATGATAGAGGAGGTTATTTGTGCAGTGGCGAACAAAGTAGGTGATTCCGTCCCATGCAAGAGGAGCAGTTGAGTCCAGTCGTTCTTTGGCGTTGATGATTACAAGATCTTACTTGACAGACTAGAGTATTGTAAGAAGGATTAAGTATGATCCAGTTAAAGTTGAACTTGAACGTTAACATCTTTGTCTGCTCCAGATTGTTGTCAACAATATCTTCGGCCCACAGTGAACCGAGTAAACCCTACGCGCCTACACCATCCGTCAATTTGTTGTTGTTGAATAGTCAGTCCTCTTACTTTTCCTTAATTTTATCGTATCCATTCCTAAAACGATAATACGTGATCAATCTTACAAGATGGCAGAAAAGAATCCATCAGATACAGCGTCAACGAGTACCAAACAAGAACCCACCGAACCCGAACCCATAAAATCAGAAGATCACAAAGAAGAATCCGAATCAACACATCCCCATAAAGAAAGGAAACGTAGACTCGATGTCGATCCGTCAATGATCATTAGTGAAGGGAGGTCGAAAAGACGAATTTCACCTCCACCAACAACAGGTGATCATGGTCATCATGGAAAAGGTGATGGTATTGGTGATCCCAAAGATCCTGTCAGAGCTAAAGCTCTGGGTGAACTGTTGTATAAGAAAATCATGGAGAAGAAGAGTTACGAGTGAGTTTGAGTATTTTATACAACTGCTTTATCTCAGGAGGTGCTGAAACGTTTCTTAATCAGTGGTGAAATCATGTCTCATCCTTTCATTAAACTGCCAAATAAGGTATGTAGAATTCAACACCTTTACACATGTTTTAAGTCACTGACTTTTTGTCAATTCCTATAGAGGAGTTTACCAGATTATTATGAAACGATCAAACATCCCATGTCACTCGAGATAGTTCATGATAAACTTGAAAAATCTGAATATGAAACTTTAAAGGAGGTTTGTAACGATCTCGGACAAATGTTCACCAACGCCAAAAGATGTCAGTCAGCTTTCATTTCCTCTAAGAGTGAACTAAACTGAAGTTCCATAGACAACATCAAAGAATCAATCATTTTTCAATACGCCAAGAAACTACATGTAAGTGGTCTTCATAATTGTAGAGATCGATTCAAATCTAACACTGTCTCAGAAATTGACCAGAACGTTCTATGCTCAAAACACCTCTTCCTCTGCTCATCCTGCCGAACACGATTCCGACTCAGAACAAGAAGGTGAACCTACCAACCCAGCAAATAGGTTCGGTACATCCCAATCAGTCGAGTACGAAGCACAAGACGACGATGCAGAAGGAGAAGATGATGTGGAAATGGAAGAGGCTCCTGCTGAGAACGAACCTGGTATTAAGAAGCGTAGGAAACGTGGACCTAATCTACGAGAGGGTCCTACGGTTTACAGACTTGTCAAACCTATTCTAAGGGCTATCAAAGAGGCGGTTGCAACTGAGTGAGTCAGGACGAGAAGAATAGTTGGGAAGTAATTGACATACATTAGTGGAAGCGGTAGGGAGATTGCAGAGATTTTCCTCGATTTACCCGATAGAAAGGAATTGCCAGACTATTACGCTACCATCAAAGTCCCTATAGCGTTGAGTGAGATCGAGGTAAGTTTTGGTGTTTTTGGGTTTGTTGCTTTTTGCGCTAACTCAATATAGGACAAGCTGCAAGCGCGGGCATATCCCACCTGCGAATCGTTTTATGAAGATGTTGAACTCATGTGCAATAACGCCTTCTTATACAACGAAGATGAAAGTTTGGTATTCAAAGATGCCCAACAGATTCATGTGAGTTGGTGCAGGTATCATTTCAAACACCGATGCTGATCTACGTAGGAAATCTTACAACAACACAAAGCAGCTGTTGCAGAACGACTTTCAAAACCATACGTCTCTAGAGCAGCTAAAGCACGAGGTTCACCTTCAGTTCCAACACGTCCAGGTTTCCAACCGACTCTCCATGTCGCACGGCCGAATGCGGTCGTCCCAACTTACCCACCTGCTCCTGCACCAGGACCTACTCCCACCTACTCACTTCCACCTCCTCAAAGAACAGCCTACCCGGGACCACAACCTACGATACCTCAAAGATCGTACCCTTCTGTACCCCCTCCTGCTCCATCTCCATCAACGATGGCGCCAACCACGAAACCGTATCTTCCAGCTTTACCTTCTGGTGTGGTTACCGAAGATATTGTGAATTCTCTATCCAAATATCCGATATATGAACAGCAAGCATGGATGTCGACATTACCTCCCCTCGCTCGACAGATCTTCCAACAATTCCAAGCTAATTTAGATGCGAAGAAAATCCAAAATCGTTCGAATGTCGGTACACCAATCACACCAGGACCTCCTTCAGTCCAAGCACCAGCTCAGCCAATCGATTTCCCAATGAACAGAAATGGAAGATCTCAAATGCAGAAGAAAATCCCACCTTTGCCTTTAATCAAACATATGGATTTTTCATTTTCGAAAATAACCACACCACCTCAACCATTGGTTATAGGTTTAACGCCGAATACCAATACCAATACCACCTCATCAGATAAAACTGTGAAACAATTGATCAGATTGAAAAATCTTAGAGGGGTGGTTATACATTCTGTTATCATTGGATCTGAAACTTCTGAAATTGAATTAACGGCTTATATAGCTGATAACAACAAGGAAAATGAGGTTTCGAAAAGTAATGATAAATCTGAAGAGCCTGCCACAGGATCAATCCAACCACCACCTTCTATCGATAACGTCCCCGAGGTCTCATTAAGAGTTAACGGGAATGTCGGTGGTCTACCTAGATTCATTTTTGAAGATTCAACGAAATCGAATACGAACGTTGATAATGGTAATGGTAATGGAGTATCGATACCGACAGTACCGGCAACTGTGGAAAGAGAAAGACCTAAGGCTATGAAATGGACTGTCAGTTTACCTATTGGTAGGGTCGACACGAAAATTGAGATTGTCGCTAGTAAACCTGGAATGGAAGTTGAGACTAGTGCAATTTTTGTTAATCGTCAGTATTAGGTGGTTTTTATAGGGGGATCCGCAATGTATTTGGGTTTTATTGTTTATGAGAACATGACGTATGTGCGTGTGATACTGTATGCTTAATATGATTCCGGTGAAACATTTGACTGCATCTATTACGATATTAACATATCCACTTCAAACTAAATAACATGTCAACTCAACCTAATCCCGAAGTTGATGAATATGCAACATTGAAAGCAAGGATAAAAGCTCATTACGACGTTTGTTCAACCTACTATCAAAGTTTATGGGTAAGTCGGTGATGGGATCCCTTGGTTCCAAATACGAATACTGACCAAAGCGAAAATCACTGGGAATTAGGGTGAACACGTCCATCACGGTTATTTCACTGGAAACGAAACCAAAGAAATCGCTCAGATCCAATTGATAGACTTATTGATTAAACGTTCTCAACTCCCAAATCCAGGAGGAGTTGCACATGATGCGAATCAGACCATCAATACTACCGAGGATGGTGGTAGGGTTAGGTGTTTGGACGTAGGTTGTGGATTAGGTGGGACTAGTCGTTATCTCGCTCAAAAACTTGGTTGGGATGTTTGTGGGGTTACGATCTCGGATGTTCAGGTTAAGATGGCTTATGAATTATCGATGAAACTTTCGAATGAATTAAACGAGAATCGTCATCAGGATGAAGATCATCAACAAAGTCAGCAGCTGGAAGAAACACAACCAACCATCTCAGTTGAAAAAGAAAAGGACGATAAATCAAACATCATTCAAATCAATAAAGGTTCAAACAGATTTTTACATCTAGACGCAGAACTTATACATGAAGAAATTCCAAATAACTCTTATGACATTGTATGGATTTCAGAAGCTCTCTCCCATTTACCCAACAAACCTCTATTCTTCAAAAACGCTTATAACATCCTTGAACCCTCTTCCTCTTCATCGTCTATCAACGGATATCACAAAGGAAGATTAGTGATCGCGGATTGGGTTAAAAAATCCAATCTAACTTCAGAAGAATATCAGCGATACATCGAACCGATAGAATTCGGGATGCTCCTTCCACCTCTATCAACTTCTGAAGATTATTTACGAATGGCGAACGAACAGGGTTTTGAGTTGGTAGATGAGATATTGAATATTAGTGATAAAGTAGCTAAAACTTGGTAGATCCCATCTTCTCTTTCATTTTCATTGTATTGACTGGACGACCCCAGGGATATCTCACTTTCACTCATTACCAATCCTTCCATCTGGGCTTTGGCTTTTACTCAAGGAAACGATTTCGTGTCTTTCTTGAAAGCTTTTCAAGCTATGCGGACGGGTTACGCTAATGGGACTTTTGAGTATGCTGTGTTGGTTTTTGAGAAGCGTTAGATCAAAGATTAAGGAGGTTACATCAAGTGTGACGTGCCTGTACAGTATGGTAAATAGCGGTACAACTTGCATCACTTGTATAGCCTACGTTCTATAGCTGTAGACCACATCGTTAATTAGATCGACAACTTACAATTTCCTGCGAGTATGAATACCAGGATTTGAATACCTTCATAGTTACCTTGACCAAATGTAGATCGACTAATGACATCATACTTATAGAATCAAGATTCTCGTACCGTTTGACTGGAATCGACAATCGCATATAAGAGGTGAACTTACAGATCACCTACCCATACAGATTACAGCACAAGCACAACTGAGCATATCGTACCAACTCCAAAATCCAGATCGGTGAGTCCTCAAAAAAACATCAAAGTAACATCCAGAAACCTCACCTGAATGATCTCAATACCCCTAACCCCCTATTCACCAATAAACAATCTCCTCCCCCTTCTCCCCCTCATCTTCTCCTCAAACGTCCTAACCATATCCTACGAATGGACATGTCACCTGACCCCTCTGACAACCCTCAAAACCCCAATCAACCCATCATGTCTATCCGAGATATTCAGGAATTCATATAAAAACGGTGCTTACTCCTTCCTCTTCAATCTGTTGGGTAGTATTTCGACATCCCTGTTTTTAGGTTATACCACTTGGAACGATTCCGATTCCAATTTGAGGGTTGGGAGTGGGAGTATGTTTTGGTTAGGAACTGCTTGTTTCGGTTTACTGCATTTGTTCCCGTTCTCGTTATGGATATTGCCTTTTGTCGTTGGTGCTTCCGATTCTTCTTTGGGTGGTGATGGTGGTGGGAAGGGGAAAAACACTGAGCAAGTGAAATCAGCTTTGGACAGTTGGTTGATAATTAATCGGTATAGAATGTGGATGGACGGTCTAGGGGTGATTTGCGCTGTTGCTGCTGTTGTGCTTTAGATCATGTTTAGATCATAGAATTGCATGTAGAGCTCTCCTGCTGGCCGAGAACCAATTGCAAATGAAGAATGATTGATTTTTCGTGGCAAAACATCGAACACTGGCCTGTACTGGCTTGTACTTGTACAAGTAGAAGTAACGTGCAAGGCGACTTTCGCCTTCTCTACCGATTAGAACGACACCAACGTCGTTAAAGTCTTAGAATGACGTTAACGCTACAGTCATTCGAAACGGAATACGATTCATTTAACCAGGACACAGCGTTACTCGTACTCGTACAGCTTACTTTCTACTCCGAAATCGAAACCGAGAGTTAGAGCGATGAATTTAGTTCGGAGTTGAGGCGGTGTTTCTGCATCTTGAGTGTGCATATGCATGGAATGCGATACAGTCAGCTAGGAGTAGCACAGTATCAACTAATGATCGTTATCTGTGAAAGTGTGCATGCAGCGACAAGTACAAACGAGATGCAACAGACAGTTATGACCCTTCAGTTCAATTCATTGCTTCCCGTTTACAGCCGTTCAAATTCCTGCTCAGATCCCTGTGGTGGTTGCCTCCAGATCTCATCTGAAACGATTGATGATCATTTCGGAGGTAAAATAGTATACTTGACAAGTGATCGACTCAAAAGTCACCACGCGGTACCCATTGCCTTTTTGCTGATCGACCCAAGAACCGACGTTTGTACCTAGAAGGTTTAGGTACGGCGGCACCTTCGGTTCAACTAAAAGTATAAATAACGAGTTAATCTTGGGATTCTTTTAAGATGATTTCATAGACTTTAATATTGTCATTGATTACTTACCATGTTTCCATCTCAATCTCAATCATCGGATGTACAAGGACTTTCGATATTTGAAGAATTCGAATCGTATCCTTTCACTGATGATGCTGAGTTTCGAGTAAGTCCAAGTTCAAGGTTCGAAGGCCATTGCGTTGCTGATCCGAAACCTTCAATTTAGGCGGGTCTACCAACGGTGATAGGAGCTATACGTGGTAAAGAACGTACACCCAGTCAAATAGATGAAATGATAAGTCGAGCTCAATGGTTTTATTTCACCAGGTGAGTGACGTTTCAACAACTACATTGGACGGAATTGACACAAAAGGTATAGGATAAATGGCATCAACACACCTTGGGAAGAATACGCTAAATACTCACAATCCCAATCCCAATGTAGTGTCATAACCCTATCCCAAGCATCCACATCATCAACCAACGCCCTCCAAACCCAAACTTCCTCCTCACCTTCCTCAAACATTTCCACCCCAACCCCACCTCCTCAAACTACCCTCTCAATAACTCAAAAGAATATCAGTGGTTTAAACAATTTCGCGGAAACTAGACGGATGATGTTGGATTCTCATACCAACACCAACACCAACGTCAACGATATGAATGGTGAAGACGAAGATGGAATGAATTTCACTACGTTATGTAAATTGATTTCAGAAGGGCGGGCGAATGAAGTTGATGGAATCAAGATTATACCTGATGAGATTAACGTATGTCCCTCGTCAATTCAAATTATCTTTTGAGAGAGGGGAAACTGATGAAGAAATAATGAATAGCCTTTACCACCATCGATAAACGTTCTACAACCTCGTCAAAAACCTTGGGAACTTTCAACACCCCAAGACAACCCATCAATCCTATATCGTCCCACCGAAGAATTCGATTCAACCAAAAATTCTTCTATCCAATTACAACAAACTTTGGTTCCTGCTTTACCACTTTCTTTGTATGACAACTCTAATCTTTTGGGGAATCCTGGATCCCAGTGATTTTTGGTGTTTTTGATTTCGACCTTTTTCATCTGTTTTTCATTATATACCCCCCAATCATTCATATTTTCAGATACAATTAGATTTCCATGGTATCGGTTTAAACAATTAACAACTCAGAGAATCTGTATAATATATGTAAAACACTGTACAATGGGTTTTCCTTTCTTAGGAAGTAAAACACGTTTAGCATCTATTTCCTTGGGATTGGAAGCGGACTCTTTCACGATGGAGGGTTTTGGAATTGAAGATTTTCTTAAACCTTTGGGTTCTGTCTCCTTTCTTAAGAACGCCATCACTGGACAATGTCAAATAAGCTTTACTTTACAGCTGTCGCTTCAGCTGAGGTTCGGTTTGGTGTTCTGACATGAAGATAAACTTGAATCGTCTATATATGTCCTACACTGAAATTCAGTCTGTACTCGTACCCCGATGCAACTGCAAAACAATGAGAAAAATGGGTTTACATGCAGAAAAGACTAAAAAAGACCTCCTAAGGAACTACCTAAGCTAAATCCCTATAAAACGATCGAATTCCTAATCCAATTCCACCTTCGTCAAACAATCTACTAACCGTCATACCAAAAGAAAGAACAAAGGTTTAAACCATTTGATGGATGAGTTTTGACATGTGCTCCTCTCTGTTACCGGCATCACCACCTTCGACGTAACCGATGAATTTTCTTGGTCTCCATCCACCGTTGGGGTTGGATAATTTGAATGGCCAGAGGGAGGTGGTAACTTGTTTGAAGTTTGGTCCGCAAGTAGCGATTTCGTGAACGATGTCTTCGAGACCTACAGGAATGGATGTTTAGTAGTGTATTCAATCGAACATGTTGAAAAATAGAAACTTACAGATGATACCGAATTTACCGAGTTTCTTTTCAACGATCGAGTTGTCAGTGATTGGGATTCTTTGACCGTCAATCTTGGCGTATCCACGTTTGTAAACGAGTTCACGGATGGCTTTAAGGTTAACCTCTCCGTAGGTAATGTAAGGCTCGATGAGTCTTAACATTTGTTGAGTAGCTTTGGTAACACGAACAAAGACACCGTTGTTGATTTGGAGGAGACGAAGGAGTTGCATGATCTTTTTTGGTTTAGGGGCGATTTTAGAGATACTAAGTATTCAATGTTAGTGAATGATCTTGGGATTTGAAAAACGATTGTACTCACCCCTTTAGACGAACAACAAAGTAGACTTTGGGTTGAGCTGGGACGTAGAAGTCACCAGTCTTCCTTGCTTCTCTCTTGAGTCTGATTTCCTCCTTCTCCTTGGCAACGTATTCCTTAACGTACTCATCGGCTCTCTTGAAGATAACCTTACGTTTAGCCTTTTGTGCCTAAAGTCGGGAGTAAGTATTCGATTCAACTATATTTTCTGACTGAAAAAAAAGTAGGAAGAAAATTTATAAAGTTCAGCCCCGAAAGATGGTTAATTACAGGCAGCATAGTCAAAGCTAGCCGTGAACCGACGTCGTCGGCAGTTTTGCATCATTGTGATGCGAGATGGGTGTGGAATAAAGTCCCACCACACACTATCCCGTAAAACGAAAGAAAAAAAATGATAGAACGAAAAGTGAAGATGAAAATTGATCTTGAAAATGAATGAAACTTACCTTCTTGGCCTCGGCGATAGCAGCAAGTTTAGCTTCACGAGTTGCCTCGTTTGTTCTTCTCTTCTTGAGGAGAGTTTCTGGGACGGCGATTTGCTAAATAGGAGAGATCAGTTTTGGTTCTTGGGTGAGGTGAAGATTTTTCCCTTGATTTGGTTGTTGGTTGGGTTAAAGTTGTTCTCCACGATTCCAGCCTCTACTATCCACTCCTGAATTCCATGATTTCCATTGAAACACTCTGATATCGTCCATATCCTGATTACACTTCCAACATCGAGAACAACAATAACCAACACCATGAACCAACAACCAAATCAAATCTGTCCAACTAAAAAGAAAATACTAACCTCGGCGGAGGCGACACTGCGATACAAGTCAGTAAATGAGCATGAACAGTAGGGTTGTGAGACTTGATATTTACCTAGTTGAAGGAGCCATTTCGTCGAGAAAAATTAAATTAGATGAAGGAAAGAAAGAAGAGGAGAGACAGACGACAAGGAATATTTTAGAGAGGGTAAGGGTTTGGATTCAAAGTGCCATTCAATTTGTTAAATTTCGTTGTATAACACCGAGTATAACGCCGTATCTGGCCCAATCAACCAAAAAAACGGATAACACACGTCATTAAAACTGCCACATCGAAACTGTTTCTTGCAAGTCAAATTGATCTAGTTAATTAATCTTTCTACTCTCATCTATCAACGAATTCCTGCTCTTATCAGCTTAAATCGGTTTTCGTATAAGATGGTAGGTCATAACGGGACACGAGATATAGACACTTCCACTAACCTACTCCCCTCACAGTCTTCAGAACTCGCTGCCTCCTACGCCGCTCTCATTCTCGCCGATGAAGGTGTTGAAATCACCGTAAGTGTAGTTTTTCCATTCAACCAATCCAGAACAGCAACGCCAAACAATGGCAAATCCATTCCCATCCAGTTGAAGAATTCCAAACTAACCTCCAATTCACAGGGTGACAAAATCGTCTCCTTAACCTCAGCCGCCAAAGTTGACCTCGAACCAATCTGGGCCACTCTCCTCGCCAAAGCTCTCGACGGTAAAAACGTCAAAGACATGCTCACCAACGTTGGTGGTGGTGGTGCTCCAGCTGCCGGTGGTGCCGCCCCATCAGCCGCTGCTGGTGGTGCCGCTGCCGCTGAGGAAGCTCCTGTTGAAGAGAAGAAGGAGGAAGCTAAGGAGGAATCTGATGATGACATGGTGGGTTCTTTCTTCTTTCTTATGTTGGGATTTCGTATTGACTGCTATCGACTTTTAGGGTTTCGGTCTCTTCGACTAAACGTATCGTTATCTTTTGATATACTTCTTAAAAAAACGCTTTCATACTTATTTGATTTTCTCATTATGCATGATTTGCTTCATCCTTGTGGTCTGGTTGATTCGTCTCTCGTTCTTTGGGTTAGAAGATCAGATCATTTTCAATTTTTGCAGAGCATTTCATAACCAAAAACCGTGATTTCAAGACTTGAGGGATTTGAAGATTGTAAACTTAGTTCTCATTTTGTATACGTTCGGCAGATATAGCAAGTTTGATTTAAAACAAGCTTGCTTAATCGAAGTTTTGATCTCGAAGAGTGCTGTTAAGTTTCATGCGATATCGTGAAAAAACGTCAATTCACTTTACCCGATAAAAAAGATGATTTCATCAGGAATTCGTTCAATGCGTACATAATGCAAGTCCGGTAAAGAAAGTCTAAGATTCTATCTATGCACCACCGACATAAAAACTTCATACCAATCTCATAATCCAGTGAGAAAGGGTTAGAAAGGACTACCAGCACCCAAATATATCCTCATCTGAGCTGCAGGAACTTCAATAATCCTAGCACGGATAGTCTCCAGTCCTAATCGTTTAGTAGCTTCGTATCTAATCAACCCATCAATTAATATTATCCAATCTAACCTAGACGATACCCAAGACTTACCGATGACAACCACCCATTGAAAAATAGAAATTCTCGATTGGACCAGTAGGATTCGATTTAAGTCTAGCTTTGACTTTACAGATCTCTATTGGGGTGAAAGTATCTCCGTTCTAAGGCGGTTTCCATTAAATTCATATCATCGAAAGCAGACGGAACCCACCCTCATCTCCTCCATAAACGTCAACACCTTACTTTCATCAAGTTCTGACGGCAGAGGTCGATGAATAATTGACATGGGGACGTTATGGATTGGTGAGGAATCGTTTCGAGCGAATATTGATGATTTGGCGTGGGCGGGTGAGGGTGGTTGGAGGGAAGGGGGGAGACATGATTGATCAGACATTAAGGGTTTGCCTTTTTGCTACTTGTTTGGGTAGCCTTTGGGTATTCGATTGGGAATCTAGTTGAGTTGCGAGATCACTTCCTTCGAGGAATACCTTTGATGAGATTGTCTTGTTGTTAGTTTGTTGATATGTACAGTTACAGTAATCATCACTGGTTTTAATTCTTCAGTTTTGAATATTCGTTTAAGGTTGAGTGGCAAATCGTGCCGATGCCGTACATGCAATGTTCGACTCGTTGTCTCGTACAGTTGGCATACTCGTTACATTTTGGTATGTTCTACAATATAAGTCAAGCATTTGAAGTAGAACACGATGACGTCTGTACAAAAGATATACTCTCCTTCAGCTGATCCAATTAACGTCCTCTAGCCTTGTACACTGATCACCGCACTACCACTGCATTTCTTTTCCACCCCAATTCCCGTCTGCAATGAGGTGTAATTGTGGAGCTGACTTATTAGGAAGACAACCTTTCCTTTGATCCAATAAATCTGTTGTGGGTCGTAAATGAAAAAAAGCTTCAAGACGGAAAGAAGGCTTCTTAGACTGACATAAGAATTGAGTTTTGTGTTCATATCTTCCTGTTTCTAACGTCCATCCATTCAACGTTTATACATCCCCTCTTACATAAAAAGACAATATCACAAACTCAATCAAATCAAGATGTCTAGCAACCAAACTAAACCTTCCCTTGAAGAGGAACAGTCAGTCGATAACCCCAACTCGAATAAATCCGCCACCGCCGTCGTTACCGAAAACAAGACCCAATCTGGGGACGATAACGATAACGATAACGATAACGATAACGATAACGATAACGATAACGATAACGATAACGACAACGACAACGACAACGACAACGACAACAAAACCGGTGGAGAAACCATCGAAAGGTTTACCGGTAACTATAGATTCACTTTCAACACTGATAGTGAGACAACAGTAGGAGGTAACACAACTACATCCAATAGTAAAAATGTGGTTACTAAAACTACACGTCATGGTAGAATTACCACTGTCACCACCATCACAACCGATAATCGTGGAAACGTGTAAGTGAATTTCACTCCTGGATGAATAGATGTGTTTTTGACTTTCTGTGATAGTGTTCAAAACATTGTTAAGGAATGGCGATAGTATTCGGGTAGATCCTTTGTATTGGGTACAAGTTTCCATTTCTATTCTCTTTCATTTTCTCCTCTTTGTACTTCTCGATCAGAATGAAAGACTTGGCTTCCTGAGTGTTCAAAGTTGTTCATGAATGCATAAAGGAGTGATATTATCTATATGACATACATGTAACATTTCTACGTTAGTTGCATTCTGTCTACAAGTACAAGTACCAAGGTGGCATAAGGCTGAATACGCAACAGTCTTTGAAGACCGAGGTAAGATTGGTGTTCGAGTACTTGTACACTTTGCCACCCACGTACCGCGTAACGTACAGTATGTAACCGGTCGGATCTTGGTCACAACGCACGATGCTATGAACTATAGCCAAGCATGGCTTCTCATTCAATTCATCTGACATAAACATCCATCTCTAACATAATGTCGATACCCAACCCACCCCCATCCCCAGTCCAACATCACTGGCAAGGAGTCCTCTCCTCAGCTCTAGACGCAGTCGGTCAAACTCCATTGATAAACCTAACAAGACTAGCTGAGCAACAAGGTCTGAAATGTAACCTAAGTGTGTATTTTCTTCACGAAAACCAATCGAAGTTCCACCTGCTAACCAGGTTTAGTTGGGAAATGCGAATTCTTCTCTGTTGGGGGTTCTGTCAAAGATAGAATCGCTAAAGTGAGTTTCTGTCTAGTTGAACATGAAGATTGATGGTTTAGAGGATGATCGAACACGCTGAGAAGGAGGGGGTGTTGATCCCTGGTAAAAGTATCGTGATTGAACCCACTAGTATGTATACTTCTATCAACCGTGTTGGATTCGTACTTACAACGTGCAGGTGGAAATACAGGTCAGCTGAATCCAATTCAAATCCACGGAAAGCTGATTGAGGTTTTCAGGTATCGGTTTAGCTTTAGCATGTGCTATCAAGGGATATCAGTAGGTCCACACCAATCAACGTGTCCTGATTTGATTGTTAGATGTATCATCACACTCCCAGCTAAAATGAGTTTAGAAAAGGAGGTAATGTTAAGATCTTTAGGTGCAGAGATCGTTCGTACCCCGTAAGTCTCACCGATGAAACTAGCAACCTGGCTGATAATCATTTATGCAGAACGGCAGCTGCGTATGTATACTTATTCACATGAACCTTGGAAAACTAATTAAATTTGATGATATGTGTAGATGGGATAGTCCAGAAAGTCATATCGGTCAGTCTAACGTCCTTCCCCCAACTCATATTCCTAATCATCTCCACCCAGGCATCGCACGTAAACTTCAAAACTCAATCCCAAATTCAATCATCTTGGATCAGTATTCCAACCCCCAAAATCCATTAGCACACTACTACGGTACATACGGTGAAATCGTTGTACGTCTTAAATTCTGCTGGGTCAATCGATCAACTGACGAAGACTTGATGACACTTAGCATTCATTACAAACTTCCAATCTCCATTCCAAAGATATCACGTTGTTAGCAGCAGGAGCGGGAACGGGTGGAACGATAACTGGATTAGCTCGTGCTATCCGTCATTCCGATAGTGGTGAGACGACTACGGTGATAGCTGTCGATCCCGAGGGTAGTATACTTGGCGGAGGCGAGGTTGGGAATTACGAAGTTGAAGGTATAGGTTATGTAAGTTGTTTGTTTTGTTTTGATTTGGGACTGGAAGTTGAAACTTATGGGCTCTGTTTTAGGATTTCTTTCCAAAAGTCCTCGAACCGAATGCACCGATTATTGACGAATGGATAAAAGTGAATGATCAAGATTCGTTTGAAATGACGAAAACAGTCATGTAAGTCAATAAACTGACCCCACCTACTGACTAGACCAGTCGGACAGAAGGTCTCTTCGTCGGTGGATCAAGTGGATCAGCCCTAGCTGGAACCTTGAAATACCTGAAAACAACTCTCAAAGGTCAAGCCATAGCCCAGAACCCAGATGCAAACGTGATAATCATCTTACCTGATGGAGTTAGGAATTATATTTCGAAACCTTGGTTCTTAGCTCCCTCTGATTCAGCTTCCTCCGCTGACCCGGGGTTGAAAGGAAAGATACGTGGGATTTTGGGTAGGGATTTAGGTGATTGGAAAAATGAATTTCCTATTAGAGTTGAGGGGGAGGGTTTGGATGGGATGGGGATGGAGAATCTGAAGTTAGGTTTGGAACTTAATGTCGTTGCCGGTGGGAATCCTGCTGCGTTAGCTGCTACATGAGTCTTTGTATTGGCTGATTCTCTTTTGTTTTTGTTGATAGCATACTTGTGAATTGTAGCATGTCTTTATGTATGAGAATGACAGTTGTGCAGATGTATGGATGATACAGTATACAGTAATCTACCATACAATTATCAACTCTATTCCTCATCTTCATCCTCATCGTCGTCGTCGTCGTCGTCGTCATCCTCTTCAGCCAAAGCAGCAAAGAAACTCTTATTATTCGCTTTAACGAATTCGTCCTCGTCCTCGTCCTCGTCCTCGTCCTCGTCCTCGTCCTCGTCCTCCTCCTCCTCCACATCTTCTGACTCAACTTGCCAATCCTCAAGCTCCTCCCCACTCCCACTTCCCCCTTTTATCTCTTCATCCCCCTCCCCATCCCCATCCCCATTCCCACTTAACCAAATCCCCAGACCCCCTCTCTCAGAAACATCACTCCCAGGCGGCCAAAAGCCCCATCGAATCTTGCCATCAGCGAGTTGACGCATCACTATAAAATGGTGTGTTTTATCAGTCTGACCTTTCCATTTTAAATTAAAGTTGACTTACTCCCATTAGCAGCTCGATTGGTATCAGCTCTACCTCCTTTTGCAGTGACTACAACCCCAAGTCAACACACATCACACTATAAAAAGCTTGAAACAGGAACCCACTGAAACCCCGATCAACAGCCCGTCCTTCCATTACATTCCCAGAAGTCCATCCCCAATTCTTCTCCTTCTCCAACCGAATCTCCAAAGCCCTATTAGGATCCCGATAAGTCTTCTTCATTTCGTATCGAGTTTCATCCTCTTCAACAGGTGGTTTCGGGATATTAAAGATGGTCTCGAGAGGTAAATGCGAACCAGCGAAATTTATACACGCTGGTAATGATGGGATTTGGGATATTGGCAAGACTGGAGGGTTTTGTCAGATTTAGGTTTTTGGATGGTAGGGGTGGACTCACTTCCTGCTAATACCTGTATTTTGGTTCTGATCAGTTTGGACCATTTTTCAGTGGGAAACCTTTCACTAACCTGGATTTCTACTCCTACTAAACTTGGACAAACTAATCCGGGACAATCGACAATTTTGACTTCCTTCTTCCATCCCCAAAACATAGTTTGGAAGTGTTTTGTCTAAACTCTTTAGTTAGACCATTACCTTGGCATTGCAGTGAACGAACTCACCTTCCCCGGCGTCCTACTAGCTCTGACTTTTTGTTCACCGAGTAAAGCATTTAATAAAGATGACTTCCCAACGTTTGGTTGACCAACTAACCCAATCGTCAAAGGTTCATTTTCGGGATCTCTGAATGCTGTGGATGTATCTTTTCTCGATTCTGTAGTTAAGGAAGTCTCGGTTTCGTCGATTTCCATCGATGTCGACGTAGATGGGAATTCGTGTCTGGCTAATAATGACCAATCGACATTCTTTCGGACTGCTGGTTTCCATTTTAATTTGGATTCTTGAGTCGTCGGGGGAGTTAACAACCTTTCATGAGCTTTTTGTATCGCTGTTAATAGTTGATCTAGTGATTCTTGAGGTATTTCAGGTTTATGTTTCGATTTATCTGGAAAATGGTTTATATAATCAGTTTAGAAATTAGATTGTGTAGAAGAACGACTTACCTGAATTCAATAATTCCAATTCATACGACATGACAGAAACCACTTGAATACCTTGCACACCCCACCAATCTTTCACCCATACTTTCCAACCTTCCAAAGCTGCTTTATCGACCAGATCACTTTTGGTTAAAACTAAAATGATCTCTTTATGAGGTCTCAGATTTTGGAGATATCTCTTCAGCGAGGGTGGGGAATGTAAAGGTGGACAACGAGCGTCGAGAAGTAGAAGAATGATTGAAGAGGCTTCAGTGACTCGCCATCTGAGTTTCATCAGTCAGTAGCATGAAATCACAACTCACAATTGTCTCCAAACTTCTAAATTCGTTTCGAAATATGTCGGACCTCTAGGCCAGCCAACCTCCGCTTCCTCGTCATAATAAGGTTCATCCTTGACCTCATCTTGGTCTTCCTCCTCACCAACAACTTCTTTATCACCGTCAACCCAATCCATCATAACCCTTTGCGTAGAATTCAACCATCGTTTAAAATGACCTTCCTCGTTATTCTCCAATTCCTTCTTACTCTGACCAACCCTAAATCGAGGTCGAGAAGGACAACACAAAGCACCCTCAACGTCCCTATCGACTAACAGTTCAATAGGGAAAACAGAACAACTTCCAGGTAAAGGTCGAGGTAATTTATTCTTGAATGATAAATCCCTAGTAGTCTCTAGATAGGTTTCTGTCAAACCTGTAAATCTAGATTGAAGAGCTCGTCGACCTTTGACAATCTCTTGTTGGGAGATTGCGTTTTCACGAAAGGTGTTACGGGCTACGGATTCTGGGATTCTGGTTGATCGACGATCGAGATGGGCTGAAGTCGCTTCTTCGACAGAGAGTTCACCTCTTTTGACGGCTCTGGCGTCTAGGAGTTGGGCTCGACGGAATTTATGTGAGAGGTTCTTTCTTCTCGGTCCCATGGGTGTGGAGCTCTGTGTGATTTAGTTGAGTGTTGTTGTTGTTACTTTTTGTGTATATTTGTAAGCTGAATATGAGACTGTTTGTCGTCTTCAATAAATGATTTTGGGATAGAGAAAGAAGAAGAGGGGGGTGAGTTTGAACCCTCTTATATACCTTGCAAATGGCCTAGAAGGGTTGAGTCGAACTAACAAGCTAAAGCATAGCAATGTCCCATTATCCATGAAATGTTCAAAGGACATCTCTTTACTTTCGGATCCGAACTTTTTGTTTCCAATGCTACCACGTTTTCATCGCGTGGGTGTGAAAGTGGCGCTAAGATAACCTTAAATTCCGGAGAGACAGTGATCAAAGCTAAAAGTTAGGTAGAGCGAGTGAGTTTAATTACTGGAACGCAGCAACGGGGGGGTGTTGTATCCACTTACTTCTACATTCACTTCTACTTCCATCAACCATCAACCATCCCCACAATGATGAGACATCAAGCTCCAATACGTACAAGTAATCGTTCGAGAAAACTGTACATCAGAATAGCCATCGCGATCTTCATCTTAGGTGGATATATGTTGTTCTTCTCAACGAATCATTACGCGTACAAAAAACCACCGTTAACGCGTTTAGAATTTGGGATCGATGGTTTAGTCAAGCGGATCAGGATTCATGATGATCCTAATGGAGATGAAGGGAACGTGGTGGAGAAACGCGGTCGACAGCAGTTCGTTATGAAAGCTAATGAGCGGGGACGTGAGGATGAGGAGTATACGGAGATTGAGAGTATGGCTTTAGACGATCATCCGATTTTTGAACTTATTGATAGAGGTAAAAAAGAATGGTCGGCTTTGTTGGCTAGGTGGGTGTATACCTAAGGATTTCAACATGTACTGATATCACTATCACAGACAATCTCGAACTTTACCTCAAGCAGTTTTAGAATATCAAAAGAGATACCATCGAAGACCACCAAAGGGATTTGAACAGTGGTGGCATTTTTGTCGAAGAAATAATGTAAAGATTGTTGATGATGTGAGTGGTTTGGTGACTATAAAGTCCGGATCGTACTCATAACATCCCCTCAGTACGATCAGATCTATCGCGACATCCAACCATACTTCGCACTTTCGCCCAAAGTCTTCAGAAAACGAGCTAACGAGTTAACGGAGACGCCATGGACGTTGTAAGTGATTTTCACCGCTATACTACAAGTAAATAACTAATTTGGTAATCAGCTTCATACACCTCTCGCCTACCCACGCATCATCGATCGGTGGAGAAAGAAACGTTTCCCAAAGAGCCGGACCACTATTCGATCTCTTAGAACCCATCGCCCAATATCTACCGGTGAACGTAACGATCCATCATTCAGATCATGATCTCGGATCATGGCTTCTAGGTGAAGATCAAAGGTTAGCAGCGTTAGACGCTATCGAACACCATAGATTCCTATCCGAAGAGGATCTGGCGCCTTACGAGAAGAAAGAAGGTAGATCGAACGTACGAGGGATCGCATCAGCTTGTCCTAAAGGATCACCAGCTTGGGAGAGAGCTTTAACCCTCCAATCAGGACAGGAATGGGTTGATCCATTATCATCAACAGACAACGAAACCAGTTTCATCTACGATCTAACTTCAAATTCAGATTTCTGTTTCGTACCGAAACATCTCGAACTTCACGGTCAACTCTCCTACAATTTCGCCCGTGATACCACCCTTCGTCCTATATTCCAATTATCGAAATTCGTGAGAAACCCAGAATTCCTAGCAACCCCACTTCAAGCATACGAGAATCTCACGACTATCAGAGCGGGTTCACAGACTTTACCTTGGGATCGGAAGGTTGACGATAGATTGTTTTGGAGGGGTAGCTCGACTGGTGATTTGTATCATAAGAGAAATGGGGTTGATGCTGGATATGATTGGAGGAATTCGCATCGGACTAGATTGGGACTTTTGGCGCAGAGTGATCAGGGCGAGAGGAAGGTTTGGATGGAGAGAGGTGATCATTGGGTTAAAGAGAGTTGGGGGTTGGAACAGTTGAATGAATATTTGGATGTCGGGTTGACAGGTGGTCCCCATCAGGTATGGAATCGTTTTCTTCTTCAATTTAACTGATTTATTCACACTCCCGTTTAGTGTAAATCCGAAGATGGGACTTGTCAAGAAATGGCTAAAGAGATAACTTTCGTTAATCGCGTCGAACCGAGTGAAGCTGCGAAGTATAAATGTAAGTTGGTGTTTGATCTTTTCAAATGGTGATTCTGACTAATTCAATCCACAGACATGCTAGACGTAGACGGTAACGGATGGTCATCACGTTTCCACAGATTACTCCATTCAGGCAGTGTAGTACTGAAATCATCAATCTTCCCAGAATGGCAAAGTGTGAGTAAAGTCAATTCAAAATATGAACTACATGCTAACAAAGTGAAAAGGACTGGTTAATCCCATGGTATCATTACGTCGTAAGTGCATTCCCTCAACTCTCCTAGCAGACCTGATATTAACTCCCACCCTAGCCAATCCAAATAGATTATTCAGACATCTACCCCATAATGTCGTTCTTCCTCGGACCACCAGATCAACGTTCCTCCACCAAAAAACAAAACAAGAAACAGAATCCGATAGGTCACGATGATCTAGCTCAAGCTATCGCTGCTAACGGAAAGAAATTCGCTGATGAACATTGGAGATGGGTTGATATGCAGGCTTACATGTTCCGTTTGATTTTGGAGTGGGTCAAGAGCCTTTTTTTTAGCTTTTCGATTTAGGTGCTGATATGACGTTTTTTAGGTATGCTAGACTCGAAGCTGATGATAGAGAGGCTTGGAGTTATGAACGTGATTACAAATAGATGCTTGTGGCTGTTGTTTTTGGGGGGATGATTTGTCGTCTAGAGTGAGATCTTGGGAAAAGGATTTATTTACATTATTTAACGATACGAACGATTTGTTGTACAAGTAACACTAAACCGGGTGAAATGCATTAAGAAATCGAAAATCGAAATGTCTGTTCAACCCTCCAAAATCATTCTCAATTCCCTACATCGTTCCAAACTCAACACCCAAACCTCGTCCAACAACTCTTTACCCGTCCTTCCCTCAACCCCACCCAACCCATCGTGTCGTATCAAACAAGCTTTATCGGCTTCATCAAATGCAAAAGTTATTTTCGTGCTGCAGTGATCGTCTTCTAATGATGTTGGATCTGGTAACAAATATTTTCTATTTCATATCAGTTATTTTTTCTTCACTTTTTGGTGATTGGGATTGGGATTGGGATTGGACCGACTTACGAATCGAATAATCCGTATGAAGATGAGAGAGGTATTCTACCCAGGTTTAAAGGGAATTTTTGGGTTTTGTAACATAACGTCTGACCTGTTTCTTCATTATAATCCGCTCTAGGTAATTTAGCTAAAAGAAAGGCAAACATCAGTAAAAGGCAACTGAAAGAGGTTCGATCTTCAAGTAAGATGTTTGACAACTCACTATCCTTCAAAGCCGACATGACAGATAATACAATAGCGTCAAACACATTCCCATCGAAATTGATGACAACCACATCGATGTATATCGACCAAACAGCTTTCCCAGGTGAGATGACCAAAGATGAAAGAGGGATGGTATTTGATCTAACACGATGATTGTCAGTCCAAATCCACTATTTCTGTTCTTGGACCTACGAAATTAATAATTCATGTAGCCAATTGGAATATTTCTGGGCGTCATCACCCGGTGGACCTGGTTTGAACTTCGGTGAACAAAGTGCGGGTAGATCTACGTTTGGTACTATAGAAAAAGGGGTTGTCAGTACACCGATGGTTTGGAATTCATGTAACCCACCGATATATCCAGATTTGGGAGTTGAGGAATCGGGTTCAGAAATTTCAGCTTTGATACCGCAAACTACCGTCGTATCCCCTATCCTAACTAATGACGAACCATCAGATGTAGATATTGAGCCTGTATATATGTTAGATCCTTGTAGAGTGGCCAAGACACGACATACCAGTGTTCACACTGACTTGTCTCCAGTCTTTTAATTTCCTGCCGTCTGGTCGATAGTTTTTCCAAAGGAATTTGGAGATGTAAGCTTTTGGATGGAGTCTTTTGAATGTTGCTGCTGAAGCTGAAGCTGAGGTTGAAGCTTCCATTTTGATTGCTATTCTTTATTGTTATATGCTGTATGCTGTCTGGACTGATCTTCAAAATTAAGTATCAACTTTATAAACTTATTTACTCCCCCGTTTAATGTTTCAAACCATCATAAAAATCAAATTAAATCTGCTCAGACGTTGTCTCTCAACAACCAAATGTCAACTCAAAGATCAACACCAGCAACAACGTCCATGTCCACGTCCACATCCACACCCTCAACTCCTCCAATTATCTCAACTTCAGAGTCCATAGACAACTATCCGGAACCCCAAGAAACCCAAGGGGAAACCTACACCTCTATCGAAGCGTTTGAAAAAGATATCCCAGGTCCATCAACAACCTTCATCCCTCGTCAACCCTCCCCACCACTCCCATCTTTCAACAGAGAAATAACCGGTGAATCAGATAACGACGACGACGAAGCCTACGAATCAGAAGATGAAATCCTAAACGTTCTCCCGATTTATCTCTCATCAAACTTGAAAGACAATTTGAAACTATTTCAATATCCTCTTCAACATCGATCCCTGAAAACACCTACTTGGGCATTGGAACGTGGGAAAAAAATCACTTCGAGATTGAAGGAACAGGTTGGGAGGGTTGAAGTTGAGATACCTGTTGATGCTGGATCTGGGGTATGGAGGGATGATCGAGCGAAGGAATTGGGGTTTTTCAATGATTATAACAGTGAGAATGGGAATGGGATCGTTGGTGGGGTTGGGATGAATGGTCATGGGAACGGGAACGGTAGTTCTAAGGATAAGAAGAAGAATAAAAAAAAAGAAGAGAAATGGGGTGATAAGATTAGATTGAGTAGTGAGACTTTACCTAATGTCACTGGATACTATTCGGGGATAATTCATGAGGGTAAGGTGATACAATCAATACAAGAAGAATGTTCATAGCTGACAAGAACTTGACAGGCGCACTCCATCTCCATCCAATCAATCAAACACTCCAATTCCGAACCTCCCTAAACTATCTAGACGAATTCGACATCAAACAAAAGACCCTAAATTCAATAACGAGATCCAATCCAACAGGTGAACCAATCGACGAAGAACCCATCTCAACCAAACCTTCCAAACCAAGCGCTAGCGGGCAACCCAGTCAAACCTCTAGACTAAGTAGGAAAGAGGATGAGAACGACGGGAGTGGGTCTATCAAGGATTTCAGGAATAAGATGTGGTCGACTGTTCAACGGGAGGAGGAGGATGGTTGGGTAGCTTATGAGTGGAAAGAGGGTGAGGGGGATGAAAGGGTTTTAAGTGGTTTACAGAGTCTTTTGGTTGAAGATGCTAAAAAGGGTTGGTTGAAATGTACCACTCGACCTTTGGATTATTTGAATAAATCTACGTAGAGAGATTGATGAATATTTATTACGATTATGGTTTAGGTGACGATAATGCATTTTTCAACAACATGGGAATCAATGCTAAAGTGAAACGGGATAATCTACAAAATAAAAAAGAGAAGAAGGGTTTCACGCAAAAACACCAATCACATCCATTCCTCAGTCTCCCCGTACCCATCTCCAAACTCCCCTTCAACCTCCCCCTCCCGCTCCCCATTCGTCCAAGTAGAGGAATTCTGAACCCCATCAAACCCAGGATATTTCTTACAAAGTCGTAAAGGGTTATGACCAATTCTTTGTTGCCAATGTTCATGTTCTGGACATACTGCGTAACCAAAAGATATCGATTAGACTTTGTTTTCATATAGACAAAGATTGTGTACTTACGTTCACGATCGTTAATGGGTATCCCTTGGCCGAATTGCATTTCTTGCAAGGTTTGAGAGAAATAGGCTCGATCTGAGTGATATCATAATCAGTTCAATGCCAAATCCATCTTAAACTGCGACTCACGTTTCCCATTCTCATATCCATGAAGATCACCGCATTTACCTTGAACCCCACTCAAAACCGCCTCGCCCTCAACCAAATCTTCAGAATCACCAACAGATCTTAAAAATCGATGTCGTAAAGCCGAATCAGCAGTTAACCGTTTCGTGCAATCCAATCTCAGTAATCTTAGACATAGATCTATAGCTGAATCTATAGATTCGATATGCTCTTTGGATTGTTGTTTGGTCGGATTCGTAAACGGTGGTGTATAGATGTGGGGGTTTAGTGTTAAGATGATTGACGTTAGGGTTGGGTTGTTATCGATTGTTGGGACGTTGGAGATTATCGTTCGATCTTGATGGCCGTTAGTTGAGATTCTTTCGGTTGGTGATTGACTCACTATGCAAAAGTGCACATTTCTCCATTGCGCCTCTACCAAAAATCGAGGATATCTCCATCAGAGCTTCGATATCGTCCGTCGAATTGAAAACAGGGAATTTATGAGTCAACATGGAAAGAAGCATCACTCCAGCTGACCAGATATCGATGGCTATAAAGGAGTTAAAATTATTTTCTTTCAATTTATACCAAAACACTTACCAACAGTTTGATCGGGACATTTTAGTAATACTTCAGGAGCTCTGAAACCTCTCGTACCAGCTCTATTAGTTTTGATAGCAGGTCGTTTATCCTCTTGTGGGAATCCAACACGACCTTCACCAAGTTTAGATCTTTTTCTCGCATTGTAGACAGCCTGTTCCACAGCGGCTGTGTCTGACGTCGAAACCCTTGTCCCATGGAGTTGATCGAGCATCGCAGGATCATGTTGACATGTAGGGTTTCTAGGTGGAACATAACGCTTTTTGTTCAGATGATCAGTATTTTTGCTCTGTCAATCTAACGGCCCTGACCTACCTCAGCTAAACCGAAATCACATAAAACACCTGTTCCAGATTCATAGTCGAATAGGAAATTAGCTGGTTTAACATCCCGATGAATGATACCTCTTCTATGAATATCTTTGAGGGCTTGAAGCAGACTCTGCATGTATAAACGAATATGAGGTGGATCCATTAATCGATAAAATTGCTAAACTGTCAGTTTTCAGTGTTAATCTAGACTTACTCTAAAATCATCAGATGGATGATAAGGAAGAACAATAATGACTTGATCCTGTTCTCTGAACGCTGTAATAATCTGTGACACATTACGACAACCACTACATCGTCAGTTGACTTTTCAACAATAGACTTACCGTAAACATTCTAAAATCTGGATTTCGTTCTCAATTCTTGCCGGTGAACTGGTGACTAAAATCTTCTTCAACGCAACTTTGACATCACTTCTCAATTTTCTTGGATCTTCCGTTCCTTTGACCCCGGTCCAGTACTCGTTATCCCATTGATTATGACAACAATCGTATGCGAGATAAACGGAAGAGAATGTTCCTAGTATTTTTATAATCAGTTTAACGTATCGGAAAAGTGAGAGAAATCTCACCCTCCCCTAGACGATCTACTACCCTGTATCTCATTTCTTGTCTTGACTTATCCGTCAGACCTTCAATGGAATGATACAAATTCTCGATATCACGTTTGACCATCGTTCGTTCCAGCATTGGTCGATAATCCATCTCGTACTCGTCTGAATCACCAGAATGATAACTACTCGGTGCATCATCCGTTTCGAACTCTGATTCAGCTTCACTAGACTCTTCGTTCGTGTCTGACCGTGCTTCCTGCTCGTATCCGACCTCAGCATCACTTTCTGGAATGATCGTGTCAATCTCTTGATCATCTGTTATCGTTTGTTTTTCTTTCCCTTCAATGACTGAAGTCATCTTATCAACAAATTGATGTTGAGGTTGGGATTGAGCAACAGCAGGTGGTGAGATCGTAGCAACGAATCGAGAGAGGGAAACCAAGTTTGGTGAAGGAGCAACTGATTGAGGTTGTTGATCAACCACCATCTCATCTTCTTGATCACTCTCAAAATCATCGTCACCATATTGATCCATTCCATAAAGACGAGTAACCTCCGAATCGTCCTGAAATCGATTCCCATTAGATCGTTCGACTTTCCCACCTTCCTCTGAGAAGAGTACACTGAGTTGTCCGGGACCGTTATCACTGGTAGCAGCTAGTTCGGCTATATCATTGTGATCTTGTGGCAGATACGAACTGGGACCGGAAACGGAAACAGTCGTGACCGTCCTCGAAGTACCTGAAGTTCGCGTTGATGGCAATTCAACATGTTTTTCTTGCATTTCTTCGAACGCTCTTCGATTCTCATCTTGAATTTGATAGTCTATAGTTGGGGTGGGTTCTCGGAGACGCTTCCCAATTCGTGGTTGAGAAGTTGTAGATGTGGATGGATTGTTGATTGATTTTGATGATTCTGGGATGTTGGAGGTTATTGTTGTGGATTGATTGAGATATAAAATAGAGGTTGATAGGGGTTTTGGCTTCGATTTTATAGTCTTGGATGAAGTCATGTTGTGTTGCTACTATTCACCACCAAGAAGTGTTTTGAATAAGTAAATGGATTGATTTAATAGTCAACAATATCACCACCCCCAGCGCTCAAACATGACTGGGAAAGAACAGGCGCGTGGCTAATTAAAGGGAGGGATGAAATAAAGGGAGAAAACAAACAAGAGTATCATTTACACGTGTATTTACCTAATCAGCGGAATCAAACTTATCAAATATCATCGATCGTTACTTAAAAGTCGAGTCGTAGTAGTGAGTAGATAGATATATAAGATATCAGATAGCTATACATATCCTTTATCCTTCAATTTTCAGTCATCAATATCACAATCAACATGGCTGAAGCTATCAAAAAAGTCTTCGCTGCTAAAAAAGAACAGGTCAGTCTCTCCTTTTCTCTAAATCAGCTCTCTTACTGACCTATACACTACAGGATCAAGCGTAAGTTCAATTCAAGTATCCTTAATATCCACTCACGATTAATCTCAGTGCCTTCGTTACCTTCCTGACAGCAGGATACCCTACCAAAGATGCTACCGTTCCATTGATGTTAGCTTTAGAAGCTGGAGGTGCCGATATCATCGAATTAGGTGTACCTTTCAGTGATCCCATTGCCGATGGACCTACAATTCAATTTGCCAACACTGTGAGTGGAGGTCTGCATTACTTGAACTTAGCACTGATACTGCTTTATAGGTCGCTATCGAGAACGATGTTCACTATGCTGATTGTTTGGCTTATGTCAAAGAAGCAAGAGCTCAAGGTTTGAAAGCTCCTGTTCTGCTAATGGGTTAGTTTATCCTTTCTGATCTAAGTTATGAAACTAACAGAATACTCTACTAGGCTACTACAACCCACTGATTGCTTATGGCGAAGAAAAAGCCGTTGTGGATGCTAAAGAAGCTGGTGCAAACGGTTATATCATCGTCGACCTTCCACCTGAAGAAGCAATCAAATTCCGAGACATCTGTCGATCGTCTGGGTGAGTCTGAGCAGCTAGAAACGATCTCAGCCATCGACTGACTTCCTTAGTATGTCCTACGTCCCTCTGGTCGCTCCATCCACCTCCGTCAGCCGAGTCAAATTCCTCGCCAGTATCGCCGATTCTTTCATTTACGTCGTTTCCAAGATGGGAGTTACAGGGTCTTCAGCCGGTGTCGCCATTTCAGCATCTCTACCTGAACTTCTAGCTCGTGTTCGATCTTTCACACCCGTCCCACTTGCTGTTGGTTTCGGTGTCGACAACAGAACACATTTCGATTTCGTCACTTCAGCTGGAGCAGATGGTGTAGTCATTGGAACTAAAGTTATCAAAGTCGTTCAAGAAGCTGCCAAGACAGGTACAGCTCCAGCAGCATTAGAAGCCTACTGTCGTGAAATTTCTCTCAAAGGTCAACCAATCGTTCCTTTAGGTCGTAAAAACATCCCTGCTGATGCAGCCGGTCACCCCGAACCAGTCTTACCAATTCCAGTCGAACAATCTAAAGAGAGTAACGAGCTTAAAGTTGAAACCGCAACGAGATTACCTTCGAAATTCGGTGTCTTCGGTGGTGCTTTCGTTCCTGAATCATTGGTTGACTGTTTGGAACAATTGGAGGACGCTTATATCAAGGCTGCTGCTGATCCTGAATTCTGGAAGGAGTTTGAAGAAATGTTTGGTTACATGAATAGACCTAGTAATCTTTATTTGGCCGAGCGTTTAACTGAACACATGGGAGGGGCGAAAATATACTTAAAGTGAGTGGGAAAACGTAGTCTGCGGCTGATATTCAGACGAGAGGATTTAAATCATACAGGATCGCATAAACTGAACAACGCCGTTGGTCAGGTGAGTTTTGAGATAAATGCTCTCGTTCTAGAGCTAATTCATCTAAAGATCCTGCTCGCTAAACGTTTGGGTAAAAAGAGGATCATTGCAGAGACTGGAGCTGGTCAACATGGTGTTGCTACTGCTACAGTTTGTGCTAGATTCGGAATGGAGTGTGTCATCTACATGGGAGCAGAAGATGTCAGGAGACAAGAATTGAACGTTTTCAGAATCAAGATGTTGGGAGGAAAGGTGAGCTGGGCGGATTCACCATCAGATTTGATTCTGACACTTCCAAGGTTGTTCCAGTAACGTCAGGTACTCAAACGCTGAAAGACGCCGTCAACGAAGCTATGAGAGAATGGGTCACACGTTTAGACACGAGTCATTATTTGATTGGATCCGCTATCGGACCCCATCCATTCCCAACGATTGTTAGAGATTTCCAAAGAATCATTGGTCGTGAAATTAAATCCCAATTCGCTGAACTTGAAGGTGGTTTACCTGCTGCTGTTGTCGCATGTGTTGGTGGAGGTAGTAACGCTATCGGTACTTTCTACGACTTTGTTCCTGATGAGAGTGTCAGGTTGATCGGTGTTGAGGCTGGTGGTCATGGTGAGCAATGTTTTTTGTTGGCGTGTACAAAGCTAATAATGATGTTAGGTCTGGATACGAACGGTCACTCTGGTTCGTTAATCATTTCGATGTGGAATAATGCTAACCATCTTTTTAGCAACTTTAAGTAAAGGTGTCATAGGTGTTGTTCACGGTGCCAATTCATATATCATTCAAAGTCCAGAAGGTCAACTTGTCCCAACCCATTCCATCAGTGCCGGTAGGTTACAGCGTATCTCGTCTGCGAAGCCTAACAAACACCTTTAGGTTTGGATTACAACTCTGTCGGACCTGAACACAGTCATCTGAAAGACATCGGTAGAGCTGAATACATAGCCGCAGACGATTTCGAATGTTTACAAGCGTTCAAACTATGTACCGAGTTGGAAGGTATTATTCCAGCTCTTGAATCTTCACATGCTATCTGGGGTGGTTTACAATTGGCCAAGACCTTACCTAAAGATAAAGCCATTGTCATGTGAGTTGCCAAGGCATTCATAATCGTATCACAAACTGATTAAATTTCAGTTGTTTATCTGGAAACGGTTCCAAGGATGTTGCCGAGGTCTTGCTTTTCTTGAAGGACAAAAAATGGGCTGATAAGCTTAACTGGCACGTTGCTGAGTAATGATCTCTGAAGATAAGAGTTCATTGGGTATGTAGAAATGTGTTCTGTAAATTATGAATGCATCTCAATCATGGGTAGTATCAAGTTGCGTAGTCTTTCAAGTTATACTTTGCATGGTATATTATATTTATGTTAGAATTACAAATTATGACCAGCATATAGAAACGAGACATTGGTTCTAAAATATCCTTCGAATCAATAGAAGACAAAGCTGTTTAAAAGTCCATGAGGAACAGAGAATTAATTAATGATAAGATGATTCAGTTCTAGTTGGAACAGGTCTTCTAAACATGACGTTCAAAGAATGAGTTTTCTTCAAAGAAGTCTTGTAATTCGGAGCTAACCAATCTGATTTCTCAGAGAGATCAGGTGTACGTGGAAGACCCGAGATATCCTTGTGTAGAGCACCATGTTCGTTAACTGAAAGATTTGAGAATTGTAATGAAGGGATGATGAGACCTGAAGATTCTTCATCTGAGATATCGGGTGAAGTTGACAGAGATGGAGTTTGGGGGTTATCGATCTTTGGGGTTGAAATTGGAACAGGGACGTTGCTGGTAACGTTAATTCCTAGACCTTTAGGTTCAGAACTTGAATTTGAAGAATGAGAGGCGGTAACCACTGTCGAAGCTAAAGGCGATACTACCCTTGCATTAGGTGAAGATGAATTATTACGGTTGAACGCGTTAGATCTAGATCCGAAAGTATGAACAGTCGGTGACCCATTAGGTGAATGAATGACAGCAGGTGCAGTAGACGGTCTACCCCTTCCAGCTTTCTTAGCACCGAACCCACTGGCCGGAGCGACAGTTTTAGAAGTGTTGGCAACGTTATCAGGCCAAGTTCCTTGTACGATCGGTGGAGACGCTGAAATACTGATTCGTTCTCTTTCGTTCGAATTCAAAATTCGTGAAACTACCATGGGGTATTGATAAGGTGGTGAACCAACTGATTCGGGTTGGACCATCCTTTGTAAAGCGACGGTTGCAGAGGGATGGATCCAAACTGAGAGATTCACCATTCGACAGTTCGAATGGACGTTGGGGAAATAATCTGATATTTTTCGAGAACCATCTTCGAGGGAGATTGGGACTGGTGCTGTTGGTGGATATCTATTGGGTTTGGTTAGTGGATGTCACTCTTTTGATTGTTTAGGATTTGAGACATACGGCCATGGCATTTGACCACCCTTCAATCCACCTCTTTGTTCGATAACTATCATCTCCTCCTTACTCATTTCAACTCCCCAGAGTGTAACTCTGTTCAACAGAGTTACTGCTCTTCCATCAGCACGTAGTAGTGCAGCTTTGAGTTCATCGATCGTACTCTCAGGATCAATATCAACAGGAACGGGTGGTGGAGTCGAAAGAAGATTCTGTGAACTTGATCCAACACGAGGTGAATCTCTTGGAGATTGGATTCGACTGTCGACCGGTGCAGCGAAATGAGCTAACAGAGTGATAGGGACGATATCTGGATGAAAAGCATCAGTTCAACTATCTTTCCTATATCAGTTAGCTAAAATCCGACTTACTCGAAGTTGATCCTTCAGCCGTACGAACTAAGATTGAAATCATGTCTGATTCATTGTTAACGGCTTCAGGGAACCAATCTCTGATGGTTAACTCTCTATCTTGGATTTTGGGCATTCCCCAACCCGCTGAACCTAAACTGACAGCTAATTGTTCTGGATCGTCTAGACAGAAGGATGGAAATGAGGTGATCAGGTTAACTGCCGTTGCGTATCTCTCTGTATAAGCTTGAGCTTGATAGTGAGCTTGCCATGGGATGGAGACCTATCAATGGGATCAGTTTACTCCATTTTCACCGTCATACGGGGTTTCGACATACCTTGAAAATACTAGTCGCAACATTTCCAGTTTTCTCAGCGACAGCTCTTCTTATATCTGAAACCCCCAAATCCGGGTTAACGTTGATATAGAACAAATTCTTCTCTCCGTCCTCAGTCGTTGGCATAGGATCTATCGCAACTCGAAGTCGAATAGTTGGAGGTGGTGGTGGTGATTGAATTTCAATGATTGTAGGTGAAGGGACATGTTCTGGATGAGTGGCCAAAGGTGAACCGACCAAAGGGGAACTCTTCTTCCTACGTCCGAAAAACGATGGCATCGTTAAAGAGGGAAACGATGAGTTGAAGACCTTGGTCGATGATGAGAAAATCCAGATATGACAAAAAGAGTGTGTTGGAAGAAGTGATGACTAATAATATAAAATAGAAATTAAGCTAGTGAAAGGTGGATGATGAGAAAGAGATTCGTTGAGTCATAAACAATTCCCAGACTGACTAGACATATGTATTCAAATGTCTCGGTCCAACCAACGCGTCCTTTACTCGATTGAAATATATGTAAAATGTATTTCTAGAAGTACGTGCGAGAATTCTATCAAAAGTATTGATCGACAGTTTCAGCCGCAAACGGGAAAGGAAAAGGTAAAAGTCAAAAAAAGTAACGACCGTTTGAAAACATGGACCTTGGGCCTGGTTTATAACCTCAAAGTCAAAATGTAAAGCGAAGTAACGCCTTTACAGGTAAGGCGTTCTGACGGCGTATAGGGGATGATGTAAAGATTATCACGGGGTAGGTTAGAATACCCAAAGCAAAAAAAGAGTGTGATCTGACGATTGATTATGATTCGATGAGAACTAAATGATAGGGGTAAATGAAGGATCTGGTCACTCTGTTTCTAATTTATTCGAGAGATTGTAGTCTAAAAATCGAGGAACGCCTTCCGGGAAATATTCCTTCGCTTACGGTATGAAAGGCGTTGGTGGTGGTTGAGGATAATTCGAAGTTGAAGAACGGTGTTCTTTTTACCTCTATCAGTAATCTGAAGTTTGAAATGAATATCGCTGATGTCGCGACATCTGCTTGGATATTCCAAGGAAAGTGAGTCAGCTACCAGGGAAACCCTACGTACTGAAGAGAGCAACAACGTATACAGCGCCCAGGCCCAAGGGGTCAACTAACAAGTTGGCTGCCCAAGATCATTCAATCTAACCAAAAACAAACAGGAATCGAAGGAATCTCCCAAATCCGATCAAAAGAACAGTTAGGTATTCGAGAACGATTCGGAATTAATCGAGAATTGAGGCCGAGACTGCTTGAGAGAAGAATCTCGCATCTTACTGAGACAAAGGGCTGGAGTTCTATCGAACCATTTTACGATATGATAGGAGGAGGAAAGATCTAGAAGAGGATGATGAGAGAGGTTACAAACCAGATGTAAGACATTGAAACGTTGGGTTTTGGCCGGATGTGGTTATTTTCCATTGATTAATGGTTCGGACAGGGTCCGTGCACGTGCGGATAAACTTGTTATTCGTGGCGCCACTTTTTACCGCCTCTCACCCAAATCCGTCAGATCCAACATCTCCAACACCACCCGCGCGACAATCGGATTATCTCACAGCCATCTTTTGTAATTCGGACAAGTTACCAAAACACTGCGCATTACATGAGAACTATCTCGAGTTGGTAGGTAGACACCCATATGTGGAGTCCATGTTAATTACTTATATCACCGTAAGGAGAATTTCTCGGTCTGAAATTCACCGTTTCATTATTCGGAGGCGCTTTTGCGATTCTTTTCCCACATGGTCGTGAACCTTGCACCATTTACATTCAAATATTGAAGAATCCGTTGAGATGAGATGACTTGTTCGAGCGGTTCTGAAATTCAAGGTTCACGATATCGAGAGGTTTCTTATCGTACCTAAACTATTCTGGTGCCTTCGGTGACTGTCTGCAAAACTTCGATGGAATTCACAAACAGGCACTGGGGAGAATGTCTCCGACTGGCGTATCTGAGAACACAAGTATCGCATGGTGCTTATCATCATGACTCGCCGAGACCGATGTCAAGAAGAAGAATCATGTTTGCTTCGTTGTATCATCATCTTTTCCAAGAATCCAAATTTTGGAGATTTAGACGATAGAGTTACAACCACTGAAACTTTTGTTGATCTTCTTGTTAGTCACCAAAGACCAGTTTGCATTCAGTATTGAAACAACCTCCGAGTCATATTCAGTACGATCTGGAATATGTTCTAGCAGCGTCATGATGCGAAGATCTCAAGTGAGTCAAGTCGAGACGCCACTGTCAAGTAACATTTCGATCACGTTTGGGTTTGTAACTATCTAAGACATTTTCTTGTAATGTACTAACCTCGATAATCTTCACATTAAAGTGTGTTCACATTGATATAGACTGTCGATCATGATCCCTACCCAAAGACGTGTGCGTTGTCACTACCTGGTATCTATCTCTAATCTCTACTCAATCCACCATCTTAGCTTTCCCTTTACCCTTAACATCTGGGAACTTCGAAGATCCCTCCTGATTCTGATTCCGATCAACAGAAGTCGTGGTCGCATGTATCCCCAAAGAAGAATCACTGATGATCGAACCCCTCGAAACAGTTCTATGACCGTGTGAAGAAGTCCTGTTTATACTTTCAGAGCTATCATTTGGATGGATAGTTTTATGAGATGAGGTATATGTTAAACCGGAGAAAGAAAGACCGGAGGGCGAGGTTCGACCACCATAAACAGCTTCATCACTTTCGTTCCTGCTTTCGAACGATACTTGATCGTCTTCATGATCACTATCCAAATTGTCATCAAGATTCGATACAAAATCTTCATCGTCCCAATAACTTGTATCCGGTTCTGGTGATACCAAACGAAGTTTTTTGACACCTTTTCTTCTTGAGGACAGAGATGAAGATCGAATAGGATTTTTGAGACTGCTTTTCCTACTTTTGTCGCTGTCACGAGTTGAGATTGTCGAAGTGGATGGGTTTCTGGATATCAGAGTTGGAGTTGTTTTCTGTGCAATAGTAGTTAGACGAAATGAAGACGGAGGATTCGGGTTTAAGTGGCGATGCATTGGGTTGGATGGCGTGAGGGGGGATTCCATGAGTTCAATCGGACCTGCCGTTCTTGAACTATATCGGCGATCTGTTGGAGGGAGCATCGCCCCATCATGTCCCATATCACCATCATTGAAGCCAGGGACTGAAATCGCCTTCCTACCTTCGTTATCACTTCGCCATTCAGGAGTTGGCGGAACACCGCTAACGCTGATCTTCGGCAACCATGAATCACTGTTTCGTTTCGATTCAACGTCGTCCAGATCACTCGATCGAACTTCAATTGGTCGAGAGAAATTGTGGACGTCCTTCTCTTTCTTACTTTTACTGCCGGTCATGAAAAGGAAAGAATCTGTGCTGTTCGGTTTCGTGATGAAGAATGAAGATATCGTCGAAAGTGTCGATGGAGGTCTATCAGGAAGATCATTCGATCCAAGATCCAAAGTAAACTGTGTTCGATGAGTTAGCTCACAATACTGGTCGACTTCGACTAATCCACCAATAAAGAACTTACCCGTAATTTCTTACTTTCCCCGGAAACGAGTTGTTCATCCAAAGGCTGATTCAACCCTGATCTCAATTCATCAATCTGGTTTTTACTCCGAGTACCAGATCCTGATCCAGTCTGAGTTTCGATCTCCCGGAATCTGGATTCCCAATAATCAAGTTTAGAAACATTCTTTTCAGGTTCAACTTCCGAATCCATCTTTGTTAGTCGTCTTTTGTGTTTTTTTGTCCGTATCCAAATCCCTAGATACAACATGAGCGACAATCCGACTATCGCACCCAGTAGTCCACCGGCTATTGCACCTTCATTGGTAGAATTACTACTAGATTGTTGGTCTGAAGTAGTGGAATTTGATGTTGACGTGATGCTATTCTGTGATATGCTGGACGTTGATTTCGGAGTTGGACTAGGTTGGGCACTGAGAATTCGAGAACCGTCTGTGGGAGATACTTCTTTTCGAGTCGTACTCGTGGTTGTGGAAGAATAAGCAAAGTCTGTCGGTACGTTTGACCCAACCCCTATTCCCGAGTCCAATGTGGTGGCAACGAATGATCCATCGTCAATCGTTTCGGGGCATGGATAATAAAGTGTCTGAACGGGCACACGGGTGGTAATCCAAATAGAACTAGTGACCGTTTGAGTCGTAGTAGACACCGTCGGATTCGGTGTAATAACGAGTTCTGTGACCGTGGGGTAAGTCGTCGTCCCCCATAAAATCTGACTAGGAATAAGTGAACACATATTGATAAGCGATATCCGAATACTCGTGAAAACCTATCCTAAACCGATGTCACATTGATACTGTTCGTAACTATCTTTCAAACGTTGGCGGTTTTTGTCTTGCAACACCAGTCGGCAGTAAAGTGATAACAACTATCGTGAGATCTAGAGGGGGTAAGTATAAAAACATCGTGAGAAGATCAAAACGTTTGATGGATCCCTTGGATCTTCAATCTCAAGACGCATCCTGGAAAACGATAAGATTGCATTACCCCCCTACGACAAAGGAGTTGAAAGAATTGGGGTGATCGAACGGTAGGCTCTTGCTCCTTGTCATCTGCAGTATTTTGCTATGATGTTATCATTCCTTAGCCCTGTAAAGGTATCGTTGTCACTTTCAATCTCGTTTATGTTGATCTTGAGATTGGATCTGAAGGTACTTATCTATGTGTTGCAAAAGTTTAAATGAGCCCTCCGTTTTACGAAGGATGTCTTCAAAGCATAGACCCTCAAAGTGAAGTCTAACACAACATAGTAGGAATAGAGATAGAAATAGAGATAGAACCGAAATGACAGAACAAATCAAGGGGGCACAAAAGCTAGGTAAGTCTTTCCAGTAACCAACGACACTGATCCCCACTTAAGCTCCCCATTTCTTCATAATCTTCAACGCACTATATTTGTTTCGTCAAGTCCCCCAAGACGCCGGCTATGCCCAGAGCATTTCCGCAAGTCTCTTCTTCTTAGCTTCAATCTCTCTACCTTTCTACGTGTTGGGTACACCCCCCATCAATCAGAAAGCTGTTTTTGCTTGGAGAATCCAATTCTGTTGTTTCGTCGTTTATGATCTTTGGATGTCTTGGAATAAATGGGGACATTTGTTATCAGATTATCAGATTGATTGACTGAGATGTCGTCTGGAGGTGTTCGCTTTCTTAAGGGTTGTTTGAATTAGAAACTATTAGATTGGAATTAAAGGTACAGCATGATCGGGTGCATAGGACTAGTATAATTTATGGGGGTAATTTCGTCATTATAGGTAACCAGGAATTTTAATTTTCGATGTATTTTATATTGGTAGAAACGGGATATATTAAGTCAAACGGGAAGAGAACGAGGAGGAGTAATCTTGAAACTCTATCGAGGATGAGATGAAGAATAAGCGAGAACTTGGAAAGGCCGAACCCAAAGTTCACCGCCGCCGTAGCCCACGCAGGCATGGTCATCGTTGATCAGACATTCTGCGCTTATTAGTATCCTGGTCAAAAAGATAGAATAACAGGTGGTACTTACTACCAGGATGCTCTCCACTAGAAAGTAAAGGTCAACACAATATCACACCAAGATTTTGTCCAACTTACCTCTCATACTCCCCTTTAGCGAGTAACAAGGCCGCTCCATCTCTCTCCCTTCCTCCCTCGACAGGCTGCCAACCATTAACGCCAGCTCTTTCACCGTGTCTAAAAGTCATCCATTTGATCAAATTTGGATCGGACGGTCCACAAAGGACTTCGTAAACATCCAACGAATGTTCGGCACCAGCGTACGACATGGAAGCGGAATTGATAAGATGAGCACCGGCTCTGGTAAAAAGAGACCTGAGTTCAACTCGTACAATATGGGTGGTGTGGAAAAAAATTCGAATGACTCACTTTCCTAAATGTACACCACCTTCCCACCATGCTCTAGCTGCGTATAGAGTTCTTCCATCTTCCTCGTGACCGATTGGCAGAGCGTCTTGTGGTATTCTTCCACCTCTCTCGACAAGTTTCCACATGAGCAATGGTTTGATTCCATGGGAGTCTGCATAGCATTAGTATTTCTCCGAAAGAAAACAATTACCTCTGTTGTAAAACTCCGTTTTGGTTCTAGACATTGAAAGCCATTCTTCACGACCATTACCATGTTGTCCCCATTCCCTCCAAACTTTAGCTTTAAGATTCTCAACATGTGGATCAAGATCATAAGTCCAAACCCCAATTCCACCAACTTTCCAAACCCTTCTCCCCCTCAATTCATTCCCCAATTCATCTTCGGTAACAGCTTTCCTACTTTCCTCCTTGTACGTTAAATAACGTAAACCCTCGGCAGCTTTCTCAAGGAAAGGATTCATTTTACCAAACGATGAGATCAAACCCTTGGATTTCTCGTTTGGGCTGGTGACTGTTTCCCCGGAACCTGCTGATGATGATGAACCAGATGAATGTTTTTCGTTATCGGGTGAGACACCTGGTGAGGGTGGTTTCGATGGCATAGGTAAAGGGACTGGAGAAAGGATTTCGGGGTTTTGAGATGGAGATGGTGATGGGTAGTTTGGGAAAGGACTGTAAGTGTAATTAGATGGTCCGCCATAGTTGGATGGGTATTGTTGGTAATGCTGAGCTGGAATTTGAGAGTAATAACCATAAGGTGGGGGCTGGGATTGAGAAAGGTAATTACCATTTGATGAGATAGGTGTCCACAAGTGTAGATTTGATGTAGGCTAGTGCACAAATACATCTGTGTTAGTGTGTTTTCGTCACACGACAAGACCACTCACAGCTCCACTCCCATCATTACCGCTAGTATGTGAAACCTCGCATTTCCAAACACTACCAGCATACCAAATGATCATTCCAGGTCGATAATTTGTATACGGTTGCCATGGTGGTGGACCAATGTGCGATGGCGAAGGTGCTTGATACTGATGCATTGTATGATGTGTTGGTGGAATTGCTACCGATCAAATAATGATCAGTAGGTTTGATGGGAGTCGAAGGATGGTTTGGATTTGACACAACGACGTCACTATGATTGTGGGGTAAAGGGGGAGCGGTGTCTTGGCTGTGCTGATTCCAATATGTATTCGAATGAATGAAATAACACTGTTACGAGATGTAATGGATGAGTGTTGAGATCATCTTCTTTCTATTTCTATTATGTCTTTGAAGTAGATAAATAGTACAATAATCCAAGTCGAGATGACACTTTTTCGGAGCGATCTGAACTCAACTTTTTTCAGTGGCGAAACGGAGATCTGACATTTAGTGGAGCTAATTCTCGTAGTTTTAGTGCTAGTTCAGCTTTAGCTTATACTGTAGCTCAAGTTAACCCGGACTGTGCACCTGGTCATTACTCGGAGACTCCTAGTCTCAATTCGTTCTGACTTTCATTGTCTCGAGTATGCATGAATATCTAACAAGCAATAACATAAGTAACTTACAGCATGACGAAACAATTGGAAAGTGATGTCCCTGAACGTTTCATTGCTGTGAGTGGCAAACATTTCGGAGGCATATGAGAGTAGTTACAAACACATGAACTTACTTGAATGCGCTATGAAGAAAGGGGAGGAACAAAGGTGGTGGGTTTGGAGAACAGTAGTTTTAATCTCTGCATGATTGTAACATCAAACTTCTCCCTAAATCAGAAGCTCCAACACTGTTCTCCCCGAACATTTGTAATATTCTATTTGAGACCACTGAGAGTTTGTCTCCACCAAGCTCTCCAAGTTCCTGTACTTCCTTCTGGAGCCTCAGAACCCCCAAGGAGTAATATATTCTTGCCTCGAAGAGGAACAGGCTCTGCTCCTGGTTTAGCTGTAAGAGAAGCTATGTATACCGTTTTTAAATCTAAACCTTCCTTGTTCCCCATTTTCTGAACGCTAGGATAAACCATAATGTCGTCTTTTGCTAACCAAGGATTCCGACTCGTGTAATCTAGTTGACTGGGTTTTGTGAGCGGCGCTGAGAAATCGCTTGGTTTGTTTGCATGTAACCATGCCCTTCTGATTCGACTACCCTCCTTTTGACTTTCGGTTTTACAAGCCTCTTTGATCATGTTGATAAGTTCTCCCAGTCTCTCAGAAAGAGTCGGTGCTAACGATTCTAGAGTGAACGAATTAACGGCGAAACCTCGTCGGATATGGTTTGTACTCAGATTGATCACTCGTTTTCCAAATTCATCTGCCTCAGAGAAAAATTCTCCGTCAGGAGGGAAGGAGTTTATGACTGTGAACAAGTTGAAATTTTCGGTACCAACTTGATGGACTAATTGTACTGAAGGTGCGAAATGAATGTCGTATCCTTCTTTTTCTGATGTTGCTTGAACAGAGTCGGTGTTATCACTATTGTGAGTAATGTCTGACATAGTTGAGTGTGGTAGTCTTGAATGAAGATACGTCTGGACAAATGATTATAATATATTCGTTGAGAATGAAAAGAAAGTACAACAAAGGTCAATTTTCATTTCAGAAAAAGGATTCATTAGCGGGTCCGATTCGGAGACTGAATGAGTCTTCCGATGACAGCGATAATTTCCGTTGAAAGAAGGCAATCCATGAGTAACTGCTATCAAACCTCTTGAAGGGTGCAATCGAAAGAAGTTAAGCAGTCTCGAGTGTATAATACTGTACGATATTTCATAGGGTGACATATCAGAATTCTCACTTAACAAAACTACACATGCCTACTCATCAACTACGAAGCGTAACGACGACGGTCTTATCATACGCCTTGAAACTCAAACTAGTAGTCGTACCTTTCTCATACCCGTCCTCCTCCTCAAACGAATCGTTCCATCCCCAAGAGTACAAGGGAAACCGAGCAGAACAGACTATAGCATCTACCAATGCTGACTCTATACTAATGTTTGAAACTTGAGAATCCTGAAGAGCTGTTCTCAAAGGTAATACAGTGTAATCTCCCAATGTTGATTCTCTCTCAGTGTTTGAGAGTTGATGATCCGTTCTTACAGCATGTTCCTTTTTCATCTCCTCCTGGAATCCGAACCTCAAAGTATTTGCTGTACGTTCAAGTATCTGAATGGGATCCTCGTGTTTGACCGAACTACCTGTAGGATCGATAAAATCGATCGAGAGTTTAACTATCTTTTCTCCTCCAGAAGACTCGAACCTTTTATTGACACGGACCGCTTTACCGCGTGCTGGAGAATCGAGAGAGCTGACACCTTGAGAGAGTCCTTCCCGATCGTACAAAGGTTTCGCGAGTTTAAAAGAAAATGAGGAAACGAGGAATCTGTTTCTTTTGGGGTCGTCAGACATCTTCAATCTGTAAGAACAGATGATTTGATCGTTTTCGTTGGACAGTTCTACCGAGGATTGTTGTTTTGCCCAGTAAGCTAATCCATTATCGTGTTCTCCTACAGCTTCGCAAACGCTTTGAGCAAGGCATTGAGTACGAAACGATCGTCTCATCCCTCCAGGGTTTTTGCTTGCTATTATTTTAGTGATGGTTTCGAGTACCAGGTCTGGGTCTTCGACTGCGATAGGTTGTCTGTTCTCTTGCTCGAATCTAAAGTTGAACAGAAAATCTCCCTCTTTCGTAACGCTTTCACGGGTGAATCGTATGTAATTATGTTTTCCAGGGGTGTTGTATTGATTTTCTGACAGAAGTCTCGATAATTCGTTGAGACTCAAGGGTTTCGTGGCCGACATTTGGAGTTGTAGGTGGATTGGACTCAGTGATGCTGGATATTTCTTTTTCGTTGAATTGAAAGAAGAGAAGATATGAACAGGGAATTAACTCGAAAAGTACTTCAACCAACTCAGCATAGTGGAGTTGAGTAGAAGGCGGGTTACAAAGGTTGGCAAAGTGACGGTCTGCATTGAAAATTGGTCGTTGTGGAACCAGAAACAAAAGAGAGTAAATACCAATAAAGGATACAATGTAAATACCGCAGACCAAGGAAGTCTCCATCATTTTAGGATACAGTATGTGCTAAAAGATTTATGGGAAATTTGTACTAAGTCATCGGGATAGAGCTTTGGGTCAAACATCGTACAACAAAATAATGTACAAGCCAATAAAACAGACTTTTCGAAACCAAACATAACACCAACCATGAGATACTACCCCAAAGCGATACCCATTCTGACCAAATCCTCCCAAGTACTTTCACCCTCATCCCCCAAATCTTTCTTCCCACTTTCTTTCAACTTAAAATCCTTGCATGGATAGTTCAAGATCGGGTTTTTGATTTTACGATCTAAATATTTTGCTTTATTTGAGATTAAGATGTTTAGATCATCCGGTTCCGTCTATCAGGTTGAATTTTGTTAAGTAAGAATCGAATGGAATTTGAAGTATTTGTACTTACTAATGGAAACCGATCCAACGGATTGGTGACAAACACGGTGCCACTTCTACTTGGAGTGAATCTCTCTTTTTGGACTGTGGAGTTGTTGTTGGTTGGGACTGGGGCAGGGGAGTGATTGCCGTTTTCAGATGAGTTCATGTTGATTTGAGCGTTTTGGGTGTACTTGTTAATCCAATCGTTGAGGAAAGTCATGATTGAGATATAAGACAAACTGAGAATAAAATTTCCCGAAATTTCATTATATCAATGACCAGCATGAAAGGAATGACTAACTCAACTTTCTACACAAAGGAGACACTATGTTGCCAAAATGTAGTTTCATCCCTCCCGGGGTTAGGAATACAATTGCATACAATCACTAGAAATACAAATCGTGAGAGAAATTTTGTGTTCTTAATACGTCATTCTATTGTTGTCTGCCTTTCGCCGCTGCCTTTTCAGCATCCCTCTTTCTGAACAAAGCGTGTCGAGGTACGTTAGCCCCTGGAACGCCCATTCTTTGTTTCTTTAAAGCTCTTTCCTCCATGCTCATGATTTTGCTAAACGCATTAATCGTCAGTCAAACCTCATTGAACAATCAGAAACAGAACCTACTTTTGACTCCTGTTAGTCTCCTGATAACTCAAATTATGACCCCCACTCAAATGTTCTAACGGTGCAGTGAATCTTTGTGCAGGAGCTACACCACCAATATAACTTGTTTCAGGTTGAGAAGCAGCCAGACGCTTTTGATGCTTCCCATTATTCAATCTCATATAATGATCCTGAGTTTCTCCAGCGTTATCTCCAGCATTTAAAACTTCTTCGAGTAAAGAAATTTGTTGGGCTTGAGTGGGGAAGACTAAGCCTTCCATTTGATCGATACCGTGAAGTTCTGTAATGACTTTGAAGGCGTATCCCTAAGCATCGACTGGTTAGTCTTGTATTTTATGGTGACAGAGCGAGCCCTTACCTGATCAATCAAGAATCCTTGTCTCTTGGATGAGAAATACATCTCCTGAGTATCTTTCGATACCAAAGAATAAAAGAAAGCATTGAAACCTTCATCGTTTCTTCGTTTAGCTCGAAGGATTCGACCTACAGCTGGTCAGTAACATATTCGACCCCTAACATAACAAAGCATACCTAAACGTTGAGCCTCTTGACGACGAGAACCGAAATGTGAGGAAATTTGGATCAGACACGTTGCTTCAGGTAAATCAATCGAGGTGTCTCCAACCTAAACAACATTAGCAAGGTTCGGTCCAATCAATCTAAATTCAATCACCTTCGATAGAAAGATAGTGTTAAGTTGAGGATCATGCTGGAACCTCGATAAAATTCGAAGACGTTCACCCTCAGCCGTTCCACCATGAATGAAACTTTTTCCAAGTTTCTTTGCATACGCCTATGGGTCGATCAATAACATACCTGAAAAGCAGTTGAGATAACTCACCTCCAGAGCATAAATGTTATCCGAGAAAACGATAACCTTGTCCCCACGCGCTTCGTGATAGTTGATCAAAAATTGACACGCCTGCACTTTACGTGGGTTCATCGCGTGAAGTAGAATCTTTCTTCGTGATGGACTACGAAGGTATTCCCGGTAAAACTCCGGGGTCATTGGACACCAAACTTCAGCACACTACGTGTTCAACATTAGTATCTGGCATTAATGATATTGAAGACACCTTACCTGAACAGTGGCGATATGACCATGTTTGGCTAAATCCATCCAATTCGCTTCGTACAATTTTGGTCCAATCAGATATCCTAAATCTCCAATTTTATCATCTTCCCGAACGAGAGTGGCTACACAGTAAGGGTCAGCTAATGACTGAAAATCCTACACATGAAGACCTACCCGTCAAACCCAATTTAGCGTGAACCTTGAAACCGTTGACACATTTTCTAAACATTTCTGCAGGGACGACATGGACTTCGTCTAACAACAAGAAACCCCATTCTCTGGAACGCAGGAACTGCATCATCTTTTCTGCATCGTGCGCTCTTTTTCCCGTTTTCGCAATCATCGAATAAGTGGAGACGACGATACCAGCTGGACCAGTGAACTATTCATATAAGTTTTCTGTCCTGTCGTTTGGCCCCAGTCACTTACCATTTCCTTCTCTCCTTGGGTGAATGCACAGATTTGTCGTTCGCTGATATTTGAGAATTGTAAGAATTGTTGTTTCCACTGAGCTACTGATACACTGAAATGGTCAGTACATATTAGTCAGCTATGACTTACGCGGAAGTACATAGTACCAAAGTACTTTTTTTGATAGTACATGCAGCTGTGATTCCCACCAAGGTCTTTCCGGCACCACAAGGAAGGACGATGATTCCTGATCTTGCACGACCGTTACCAAACATTTTCGAAAGTGATGTTTCCTGGTATGGTCGAATGACGGTCATAGGTTTGAGCTGAATATCGAGATTGGCATTGGTAGTATCTTGTCGGAAATCGTACTCCTCCAATGCGGGTAGATCGATGTCTTTACATCGTTTCCTGACATCCTACATTGTCAGACCAGGCTTTAGACAATAACTCACCTCCATCCGTTCAGCTGATACTTCAAATGATTGTACTTGATCTTCATCGATCTCATCGGCTAGTCAAATCAGCAAATTTCACAGCCAAAGGTCCCTCAAATCCATGACTTACTCTCATCAATTCCTATGACAGCTCCAAACGATTCATCTTTCTCTCTTCCTCTAACCCCAATAACATCTTCACCTTTCTCCGCCCGTCTTGCCTCTTCCGTACCAGGAATAACGAAATCTCGTCTTGGTCTAGATTCTTTTCCAAAAGTGGTATCGTCCCCTTCCTCCTCGTCCCTGATGATTCTACAAGTTCCTATGGTTGGATCCTTCAACAGTGCCTGTAGAAATTCTGGGACACTTGATTCTAAGAAATATCTATTTTTCTTCAATACAAGTTTGATTTTGCCGTACGACGATGTATCCTCTTCTATACTTCTTATCAGAGCTGGTGGAAGGGGAATTTTCGATAATCGTGATAAGACTTCTATGATGTCTTGTGTTTCTAAGCCAACTGACATCGCAGCATGTAATGACGGCTTCGTTATTTTATATTCATGTATCAACGACGGTCTAGGATATGGGTTAGTCATGATTAGAAATCAAAGAGGTATGACCAACCGAGAGACTGGTTCTGCTACTGCGATCAAGAAATCTTGAGTTGGTTCAGCGAGAGCAGCGAAAGCCTCCAGTATACTATCGACAGTGTCAGCAATGATCACTCGACATAAAACATCATGACCAACATGTTGCCTTTACTATCAATCCAAAGCGGTCTCGCAGAATGGTCGGACTTTAAATTCATCCCCGATAAATCCCACTCATCCTCTTCAAACCCATCATCATCAACACCATAACCATCATCTTCGATCTCCCCGTCTACAGGATGAAGTGCAGCATCAGTTTGAGCCCTTTTCAGTGCCGAGAGATTGATTTTTAATCCAGTCGATGGACCTGCTTTCTTTGCTTTGCCACCCTTACGTCGTGTAGTTTGTTGAGGTGCGTATTCTTCTTCTGAGGAATAGTCTGAAGCTAGGTAGTCTAGGGAAGACGCTGGTGATTCTGATCTTGACATTATTGGGTATATTGATGGTATTCCTCTGATTACAGGATGAGAGAAATAGATCAGAGTACAAGGATGATTGAGGATATTAGATTGCTTATAAGTATGAGAAGTGCTTTAATTGTATTACGTAAACGTTTTTGGGTGGAGGTTGAGAATTTCAGTTTTATTTTCTTTGGATTTTCTGGATATTAACATTCAGCATTTTCCTTTCAGCTCACATATATTACATCTCATCTAATAACATCAAGAATAATACAGAGTAGAATATCCTAGCTCATATCGAAAATGGTCAGTGGTTCTTACTTTTTTTTGTCCAATCTTAATCACTAACGTTGATCAGAAAATCAAAGTCATCAGTCGCTCGCTCGACGATCATTTACCCTCATCGTGAGTTTGATGCCCTTCAACAAACAGTACCGGAACTCACCTATTCTCTAGATCTGAAGCTCCCCATCCACTCCAAAGAAATCTCGCCCCACATCTTCATCCTTTTGCCAAACCTCGTGAATACACCAGAGCTTTAACTGCTGCCAAAATGGATCGAATGTTTGCGAAGCCGTTCGTCGACGCTCTCGGCGGACATCAAGATGGAGTCTATTGTCTTGGAAAAGATCCACGTAGGGTGTCAGTCGTAGCAGGTGGAGGTGGTGATGGTGAAATTATCGTTCATTCACTGGCTTTACGTCGACCATTACTAAAAATCCCTAACGCACATCGAGGAATGGTTGGTGCGCTATGCTGGACATCAGAAGCTCGAGATGGTAAACGTGGATTGATAAGTTGTGGTAAACTTGATGGATCAATCAAAGTCTGGCGATCAAAAGCTTTCGCACCCGGTCTAAAAGATGATGCTATATTTGAGGGGAACGAATTCGGTTCTGGATCTGGGGAGAACAGTCAATCAGTCCTGGATACTGCAGGTGCCATAGGTGAAGATGGATTTGAAGAAGAGGAGGGTGGCGGTTTATCGATCGATTCCAAAAGACGTGATAAAGTTGGACAAAGTCTAGAACCCAGCATGATATACAATTCAAAGAACGGATTCAACGGGATAGATCATCATCGAAACGATGCCGTTTTCGCGACTGCTTCGAATACTGTTCAGATCTGGGATGAAACTCGTTCGAATCCACTTTCAACACTGGCTTTCGGTAGCAGTATGGAAACAGTCTCCAACGTCAAATTCAATCAGAGTGAAACGAGCGTTTTGGCAAGTGTTGGAACGGATAGAACTATGTGTTTATATGATATCAGAACTGGGAAAGCGGAACGTCGAGTTGTGATGCAAGTAAGTTATAATGATGGTTCTGTGTTGACGGTAGATGCGATCAAATTCTCTATCTTGGTGTCCTACTTTACCAACGGTTATGCTACTTGCATCTGAGGATCATAATTTATACACTTTCGATATCAGGAACTTGGAATCACCTACTCAAATCTATAAAGGTCACGTTGGAGGCGTGATGGGATGCGATTGGAGTGAGTTCCTCATTTGATTTATCATCCTATGCTGATTGCGGTAGGTCCCACGGGAGAAGAATTTGTTTCTGGTTCATATGACCGTACCGTTCGTCTTTGGAAACGAGATGCTGGTAAATCGAGAGATGTCTATCATACAAAGCGAATGCAGAGGTAAGTCAAAGATTATGTTCATGATTGACTAACGTTCATCAGAGTGTTCGATGTCACGTACACGCCTACTGCAGACTTTGTTCTCACAGCTTCAGACGATGGTAACGTTAGGTAAGGTCACTTGACATCCAGTCTACACCCAAAACTAACATTGTTATAGGATATGGAAATCCAACGCTTCAACCAAACTTGGACCAGTTACCAGTAAAGAGAAACAAGCTATCGACTACAGACAGAAACTCATCGACAAATGGTCCTCTGAATCTCAAGTACGAGCAGTCCATGAAAGACGTCATGTACCCGCATCAGTACATAGTACCGTTCAAAGGAAACGAACTATGCTTGAAGCAATCAAGGTCAAAGAAGATCGACGAAGGAAACATTCACGTTCTGGAAAGGAGAAACCAAAGGCTGAGCGAAAGAGTGAGTTTTGAATTTCTTGGTTGGGGCATCGCTGATTTGATTATTCAGAGGCTGTCATTGTGGAGCAGAAGTAGGGGGATTGAGAGAATTGCTGATAGATTGTATTATTGGTGTTGTATTTTTAGATTCATCTTTTTCAATTTCATGCATACTTCGATGGGCAGAACGCGATGAATTCAAAACAATCACGTACAACCAATAAGCAAATTCGTCTTGACCGGTAAAGAGCAATATGAATTGTTGAAATTTGCTTCCGTCAAAACAATAAAAACCAATCTCTGATCTATCCCACCAATCAGCAATTTACCTACAATGTCATCAAGTCGTGTGCCAGGATCACCAACGCGTCGCTCAGATAGCGATAGAAAAAGGGATAGGAATGATGAGAGAGATGATAGAAGAGAAAGGGACAGGGATAGATATGACCGTTCTCGAGATGATCACAAAAGAAGAGAACGCTCTAGAAACAGAGATGACGATGTAAAACGACAGTGAGTTCAGGTGTACTATCCATGCATTCGATCAAATCTGATGAATATAGTCGATCACGATCACGTTCACCCCATCGTTCAAAGCATCGTGAACGTGATCGTTCTCGATCTCGCTCGCGTGAAAGGGAAGAACGAAAGCATAAATCAAGAGGAGATCAACGAAGGTCTAAATCTGAAAGTGTTAGTGGAAGTGGGAGTGATTCGGATGCTAGTGAATCAGATTCATCAGAGGATCGACGTCGTAGAAGACGACGAAGGAAAGAACGTGAAAGGGAGGACAAAGAGGTATTTTTTGGAGACCGGATATGTCTGAATGGGTTTTAGGAGCGTCGACGACGTAAAGAGAAAAAGAGAGATAAGAAGAAACGTGATGTAGGTCAAGTTTGTATGCGTTGACTCACTCGATTCGAAGAAAGGTAAAACGGCCGCGGTCACTTCGCAATGGGGTCTTCATGGTATCATCTCGGAGGCAGAGTAAGTTGTTTTTTTTGCCGATAAGGCTGACTTCGATTCCAAGTATTGCCAAGAAAGATTCGGTAGGTTCGCCAAAAAAGACGTGGCGTTGACTTGTGCCCAGGAATTCAGGTCTTGGCTAGTGGAAGAACGTAAAATCAATCCGGAAACTATTTCGAAGGATAGAAACCGTAAAGAATTTGCTACGTATGTTGAGGATTACAACACAGGTAAGATATTTTTTTGAGTTTAGGGGTGGTTGCTAATCGATGAATCAGCTACGTTGCCTCATGAGAAGGTACGTTTTTTTGGTAACAGTCTAGAGAAAGTTCGTTGACTTGGTAACAGTATTACGACATGGTTAGATACGAGATTAAAATGAATATGATAAGGACAGGACAAGGTTTGCCTGGCGTCAACGATGGTGGATACGATCCCCTGGCGGATATGAAAGCTCATAATTCAAGTTTAAAGGTACGTCGAGTCATACCTTAAACAATTAATCAATTGGATATGGATATCTGGATGGATATAAGGATAAAGGGAATATGGCTAACGAATTCTCCGCAGTCGAGCAAGAAGGAGAAGGAAACGTTCCTTTCTAAAGAGGAGATTGCAGATTTGAGAAGAATTCAGAATGAACGGGCTGAAATTGGGAAAAGAAGACAACTTGGTTTGGACGTACCCAAGAACATGGGTGTCAGACAGGAGGAAGTTAACATAATGTCGATAGATTACTGAAATGGAAATCTGTGCTTGTTCTTGTTCTGGCCGTTCATCTGGAATCTACAAACTTATTCGCTGAAACGTGAAAGATAAGAATGAACGCTGCGTAATACGGAGTTCCAGACAACATGTCGTCAGCCATAAAATAGCAGCTGACTGATCTGCAATCTAGTTATTCACTTTGGATCGCTTTCTCACGTAAGAAACGTGATCGTAGATTTGAGTTAATTGTTTTTCCAAAACATGGAGGCAAATAAAATCCAACGAATTAAAGTGCGAGCACGAGCTCAAACGTTTACGAGATAAAGAACAAGTACGTATAGCTTATTTTTGGTTTAACGCATGAGAAGCAAAGAAAACCTCGCTGAATTAATAGAGTTAGAGTTTTGTGGCTCGAATTAGAAACCCAGTGGCTGTGACGGGGAAGAGGAGAAGTTTGAATCCGAATATGAAAAATCTCTCACCGCTGGTAACCGTTGACCTGGTAACTGTATCATCCAATGTACCTAATTCCTACCAGCTAGTTCCGATCTAAATCGTTTCCCCGTTGAGGGGGCACTATGTGGGGCGGCAAACGAGAATCATCTGATCAAGCCTTAAAATCACTGGTCTCATGCCTCAAACCAAGTCGTGGTCTGAAGCACGCCTCAGTTTCACCCTGGGGATTAGGGAATAATTAGGACATTTTTTTTTAATATTTACGCTTCTAATTACGCAACACCTTCAACCTGACTCTGATACACCTTCCTGCCTTGCATCCTCTGCAGTAAAACCTTGGCAAGATGTGTTTTTATGGTTCAAAATTCCAGCCGTCGGGGAGCCGATTTCCGTGTCAAACGCAAAAGAAGGCTTTTTCTTGTTCTTGGTTTACCCGCAGCGAACAAGAGATTTGAGATGAAGCATTTCAATACAAAAACGCTCTCCAGATCTGAAGATCATTTTCGTATCAGTTTGCACTGAGTTACTTATCTTCTTGTGATAACATTCAATCATTTCGTCCGCTCTCTCCGACACCCCGTTCCCCTCGAAGTGTAAAAAATAGGAACATTTTTTTCTCTTTCTCTCATTGAACGACATACATAATACAGTATCACGACTACGACCCCCACCCACATTTACGAGATATATAGCTTTTGAGTTTTAATCACTTTTTTATTTCTTCTTTCTCTAGTCAAAGCATTCGCCGATCATTTCTTCTTTTGATCATCAATTATTCTAGATCTAACTTTGTACGACATTGGTATCTTACTCTTTGATTCCTAGGTATCAATACTTTAAATACTAAGTTTACTGTTTAACTTGCTCTCATCTTTCTTTTCACGACATTCAACGAAACCAATCTATCTACTCAGATCATGTCTGAACCTCTCAAACCATCGAGTGGTATCAAATCAACTCCAGCTGGTCCATCTCATCAAACTCTACCACCAGCCTCACCTCAGAGTCCAGTTCGACCTTCACACCAACGTCGACCTAGGGACGAAACACCTTCATCGTCTTCTGAACCACCACGTAAATATCGCTCAACGGTGAAAGCCGGTGCCAAGAAGTCGGTCAAAGTTGTTGCGCTACCAGTGAGTTTTTCATTCTTCCTTCTAAATTGTTTCCAATATGCAATAAAGTATTCATACTGACATCTTGCTAGGCTCATTGCTACGATTCAACTGTATTCTCTCAATCCCCAGAACCATTTTCGGTTTATATCGATTATCCTTCACCTCCATCTTTGACGATCGATCTCAAACTTCATGCTACACGTCCAACCTACACACCTACCCACACCCAATCACCACTTCTAGGTTTATCCAACATCGACAACTATTGTATCAAGAAAAGAATGTCGACCATAGAACTATCTCCAACATGTTACGACCAATGTGAATCCATTCGTCCATCAACCAAAGAAATTCCATTACAACTTCCTACTCCCTCACCATCACCTATACTCTTACCACCTCTACCCATTAATTTCCCTACACCACCTGGACCACGTATGAGGTGTCTACCAACTTTTGAAGATATGTCAACGGATATGGAGTGCGACTTCAGGCAAGAGGAGAACGTGGCACCTGTCGTTGGTTTAGGCTTGGGTCTTGGTTTAGATTTGGGTACTTATGGTTCTTTCTAGAGCAATTTTCTTTTTCGTTCGTCATGGAATCTATTACGATTTTATCTTACTGTATTATCACCATCTATAAATATAAATACACTCATACAAGTACATATCGGTCTTTCTTCTGTCATAGATGCATTGTTTTTTTGGCCACTTGCTTCTTTTGACGGAGATTATCAGGCACCCTCGTTCCCCTGCAACATGGTGCGCTTTTGCTGCATGCTGAAGGTGATCTGCAAATGACATTGACATTTACTTCTTTAGATTTATTACAGCTATTAGTGTTATAGCTTAGATGAGAAGATAGATATAGACCTAGACACAGACATAGACATAGATCATCAATTAGATCATGCTCAAGTCGTAACCCATTCCATCATTCCTTTCAACATGTCATTCCAAAGTATGATGAATGACGACCATTGGTCAGTCTTCACATCAGATTTCTCTCATTACGAAATAGGTCTGGATGTAGGTTTCGGAGCATCTTCGACTGTTCATTCAGCTATATTTACAGGTGTTCCAAGTCAATTACTGGAATGTGCTATCAAGATTTCGTCATCACATCCACAAGTAACTCAGTTACACAAAGAAGCTCGTTTACTCAGTCTAAGTAAACATCCGAATGTACTTAGAATACTTGCTACTTTCACCTTACCACCCAATCATGATAGGATAGCCATAGTGACTCCTTTGATATCGGGAGGGTCATTAGCTGGGATCTTGGATTGGAGATCGACTTTAGTTTCTGGCTCTAAACCTAGAGGTTTTGGATTTAGGAGGAAATCGAAGGATGAACAGAGTGTTGGGCATTTGGATGAAGAAGAGATCAAAGCTGTTTGTAAACAGGTATTGGAGGGTTTAGGTTATCTTCACGGAAAAGGCTTTCTACACGTAAGTTTATTGTTGTCATCTTGAGCTCATTCATCTCAGCGAGATCTCAAAGCTGCAAATCTGTTGTTAGCTCCTGATGGAACTATTCTATTGGCAGATCTAGGTGTCGGAGGGGATATGAATGAGGCCGAATCTCCATCAGATACTACACGACCATTACCGACGATCGAGAATCTCAATTTCAAAGCTCCACTCCCAGTGATACGACAAGACATTGCGGAAAATACAGAAAGGGGATCACTGAGGATAGATGTTGGTCCTAGATCTCCAAACTCTTCTTCCCCAAGTAAAAGAAAATCTTTCGTTGGTACACCAAGCTGGATGGCACCTGAAGTTGTCATGGGACAACGATACGATTCTAAAGCGGATATATGGAGTTTAGGGATTACATTGTTAGAACTAGCTTATGGGTTTATACCTGGATCCAAAGATATTCCTAAAAACATTCTCGTTCACACAGTTATGAATCCCGCTCCAACTCTTGACAGATCAATTGGTGACTTCAGTAAAGGTTTCAAGGATTTTGTTGATAATTGTCTGTGTAAGGATCCTGAACAGAGGTGAGTAGGAATATGGAGCGATACTTACTCTAGACCGACTGCTGTGAAATTGATGGAACACTCTTGGTTGAAGGGGGTAAAGAAGAAGGCGTTCTTGGTGGAATCATTGTTGAGTGAGTATGGTTGATTATCTTGTCTAATATCAGCCGATCTGCCTCCACTGGAACAACGACAGGAATTACATCGCATTCCTACCATCTCATCTTTGGTCTCTCGTGCATCATCTTGGGATTTCTCAGTAACTCCAGCTATTTCGATACCCAGTTCTCCTGTCAGAAGTACACTACGAACACCCTCAATCGTTTCACCCCACGAATACTTCCCCGCTCAACCTTACCGTAATCATTCCCGCAGTTCATCAATCGTACCTCCTTCTCCCAGAGTTCCGCTGAAGCAATGGGCGGAATCAACCGCCGATCTTGATCATCCTCGACGAACAGGGAGTGAATCGGGGACCAAGAGAACACAGAATGGAGGTTTAAGACGTGGAGTGAGCGTTTCGTTCGATGACGGCGTGCGGGATAGGAAAACAGAAGAATCTCTGGTAGATTCAAAAGATGCTAACCTGATTCGTGAGGGTATAGGATTGAATGGGACGATGAGTCCAGTAATGGAGGCAACAAGGATTTTGACGGAGACTACAATACAATCACCCTTGACGTTATCCCCTGAGACTGTTTTAACCAATTTACCACTTAAAATGGATTACACGGATTCAATGGATTCGACCAATTCAGTACCAAACCAAGAGGTCTCAATTATACAATCTGCCACGAATAATCAATTCAAGGAGGTCACTAGATCTGAGACTCCGACTTCAAGCGATAAAAAGGGTTGGTTAAGTCGAAAAGGCTCAATCAAGAAGGACAAGGACACTGGAAGCAAGCTGGAACATAAAGAGCACAGGTCGTTGATAGGTACGTTGACGGGAAAAAAAGGTCGTAAATAACGTTCGACTACTGCGTTGACCGCGGAATCTGGTTAGGTTTGTTTGTATTTTGCGTTCGCGCTAGCTTGTATTATCTGATACCCACCATATGATCATACCAATTGTAAAGTATAGCTAGCTGCAACTACCTTTGACATGTGATGATACCAGCGTCCGTTGCTTTTGTCTGACCATAGGTGACCATGGTGAGATAACTTTTAGATCAGGTTTCAGACAAAGTCTCCGTTGTCCGACACATGAACTGAAAACTTTGATCACTGGAAACAGCACTAGAATGCAGGACTTGATCTTAAAGTTTCGCGCTAGAACAAAACTCTCTTGTGTTCGGCACCCGCAGACACCGTTTAGGGTGGGATTGTCTTTGATGGGAAAAGGCACTTTGGCACGAAAAGAAATCATAAACTTTGTTACTCGATTTCGTGTCTTTGATACTTAGTTACTTATGTTAAGGGTAACAATCGATCGCGTTCCCTGTTGAATTGAGCGAGTTTCTCCGGATAAGATCATCGTCAGGGGGGGTCAATAATTACTTACCAAGGAATGTTTTCGTGTTTCTTTTGTATCTCAGAGTATCGATCATTCGACAGAGAGGAGTAGATCGACTAGCTGTCAGTCGACTACTACTCAATGAAGTTGTTTGAACGAAATGGCTACTCAAAGTTGAAAAATCGATCTATAAAGATTACGTATTTCATAAAGATACAAAAAGCCTATGACGCGAGGCGCAGCTTGGTGTCTTTGATTTTAAGTACAAGGTTTGACAATTGTTCTCTCCAAAAGGGTAGAGAGTTTTTTCCGAACAGGGAGTATTCAGGACAAACAATTGAAATCTTTCAACGGTTGTCTCGGAAAGTTTGAGAAATCAAATAGAACTCGAGAACTTTGAATTGGAATCCTAAAAAACCCTGAAAAGAGGTTATACACACCAGTTGGGATGTTATGAACTTTATAATAGAATTAGGACCTGAAGTTCAATTGTGTGAATAGAAAGTTTCCAGAGGAAAGGAGAAAGATAACGGCACCTTCTGGTAGGTGGCGTTGATAGCCTGAATAATTACTTCTACCGGCGGTGACGACCCTCGGCTCGATCACCAAAGTTGATACATCTCTTCCATTGAGACATTCAACTCTATGGATAAACAATTGGGAACAATGGGATTTGAACTTATTTGAAATCAAAGTTTGGGTTGAACAGTGAAGGACAAAGGAGCCCAGGTGAGATGGCTAAAACTTTTTTCTTTTACGGAATTACAAAACGGGCGTTGAATAGGTTGATCTTCAATTTTAATCGTTTTTAATTCTTTTCCAGGACCGAAAACTAGGAACTCTTTGGGTTGTCCATTGTCCATTCCGACGCCACCAAGGAACAAGAAGTTCTGCTTTCAGGTCGAGGCTTCGTTTTTTTTTCACCTTTGATTACTCCTGGCTTTCTTTACCAACACCATCCTATCCTGTTTGCGCGTCGGAAATTCATGACCTGCCTCTCTACTATATTGACATAACAAGTTTAAAGATGAATGAGACACGTACCTAGCTTCAATAAAGTCCGGATTGTTGTTCTCTTTACAATTCATAGTATAGTCGTTTCTTCCTTTCTCCATTCTTTTATATAACCTCGTCATTCATTCAACATTCCAGTTTGGTTATTAGTACGGTTTCGAAAAACATTCAATAAACCCATTCTATCAAAACATTCAATATAAAGAAAGACCGATTCAATTCTGATTTCGTTGATATCTGTTTCGGCTTGGATTCTGCTTTCTGTCCTCTATACAACAGTCTACACAACGAATTTAACGATAGCTCATACAAAAGCCTCTCAATACAAATCCCAAAAATCGTATCATCATCCTTACAATCAATACAACACAGAAATTTGATTCTCCGTTTCTTCCGTGGTACCAAGCGATACATTCAGGTTGTATTCCAAAACATTCAAATCAATTCAAGGAGAAAAAGTCTTATAATTCTCCTTGGATCTAGTAGTATTCAGTGGTGGTCATTTGAAAAGCTCCATCAAGTGAAGCAAGAGTAATTTCGCCGCATTCGCCAAACTGTCAATTTAACCCAGTTCATTTTCTGATCGACTGCCATTTCGACATTTAGAACGGTTTTAACGGTAGCTACTTACACTGTAGTACGGATTGCTCTGTCTTTATAGGTATAATCGGTTTCAACCCAATTACTACTCTTCTTCCCTTTTAGACTTCATTTTTCTTGCAAACATGTCGGATACCGCTCTTTCACCCAGACTTCGACATCTTTTGATTCATGAAGATCGAAAGACTGGTGCGTTGATTATGCCACCTTTATCGAAAGATTCACCACCAACTTCACCAACGTCGTTTGCGTTCCAAGCAGATCGAGGATCAAGGAATAGTTTACTTCCCCCTCTCATGGCAAGTGGCAGTCGAAGGTCGTCGAATGGATTGTTCTCTCTGTTAAACGATCTCAGTGTTACTTCACCACCTTCATCAGCTTCTTCGGCAGCTTCATCTGGATTACAATTAGAACCCTTGTCTCGTCGATCTCCACCTTTACCACCAACTCCCTTGAGTGCGCCTTTACCAGGTACGAATGAACGACCTTATTTCGGATCCCACGATCAACGTCATCATTCAGTCGTTACTCCAACACCTCACCCTCATCCTCGTCCCGATATGCAAAGACGTCATTCGTCTCATCCATACGAATATGGTCAATCTCGTCCAAGTTCAGCCATGGGATCAGGAAATGGAAACGGTCCAGTTACCACAGTGAACTACGCTCCTATCACTGGATCTCGAGCTCCTATATCCCGAACAACAAAGGCATGTAACGCATGTAGAGGCAGAAAAGTTAGATGCGATGCTGGTGGTTTGCCTAATGGAGAAACGGCGACTTGTTCGAGGTGTAGAGAATCAGGTGTTGAGTGTATTTATACTGGTGTACAGAAGAAACGAGGTCCTTGTCCAGGTTCAGCGAGACCTTCAGCGTCAGGTGCAGTTCGTACCAGAAGGTTATCATCTCAACGTTCATCTTTCGCTTCGGTCGCTTATCCCACCACACCCCCGGAGGAATATCCACCATGGTCAAGGAGTAGTTACGGCTTCCCCTCTCGACCACCAACAGGTTGGCCACAAGGTCAAACCAAAGAAACACCTGAGATGTATCACTATCAAAATGGACCGCCACCTGGACCACCTGGTTCCCATTATTTCCCACCTACACCTCATCACCCACCTCCACCCCATCAATATCCTTCTCAATCTTTTCAACGTCCCGACGCCCCACCTCAACAATGGACATCCAATCCACCACGTAACGATCTAACCATCAAACCCTCCAGTCGACCTCCTACAGCCGATTTCACTCCTGTCAGACAACCATCCGTTCTGTCTTGGCCACAAATGGAACCTGCTAGAGAGGTTTCTGAAAGGGATCGGGAAATGGCCATTCGTCGTGAGGAAGATGCTAGGAAAGTTTTCCAGAAGGATTATACGATGAGACCGATTTCTAGAGATCATCATTTGTCTCAGAGTAGATTACCGTTGGTTAGTCAGGTTGAAAAGGGTTTATCGTTGCCGCCGTTGAGAATCGCTATCGGTAGAAGAGCTTCTTACTATGATCCTTAAATTATATTAGACGGGCTTAATGTTGTATCATGTTCTTTAGTTGTTTTTTTGGTTTTCTGTTGTGTTCAACTGTAGTTACAGTATGCAATATACATATTTTGCACCACGAAAGTTGAGACCAAAGCCTGATATTTTGAAGCAATTGACTGAACTACCAAACACCGTTAGGATACTATCAATGCACCATCAGAACATACTGATACGCTGTGGACATCTGTGCGTTCGATATCAGAATTTGCATCTCTCTCGTCATGATACTTCGACTACGGAAAACATCTGCAAATATGAATTTCACACATGGAACAACCTCTCAAACAACAAAGCTCCATCATTCAACATTGATCATCGTCATGATTATCTTCTTGCTAAGTCTACCCTCCTCCTCCTTTGTGATCAAGAACCCCTCATCTCTGAAATGGTCAGCGAGCATGTCCCGGATGGTCTCTATCTCATTTAGTCTTGAATCCAGCCAATCGACGAGCTCCTGACTTCTGAGCGGATGATCTACGATCTCAGGATTTTCGACCATCTTCCAGCCAATGGATGCAATGAGAAGCTCGTAAGCATCACTCAAAGCAGAATGACCAAGATTACGATACTCGTAAATCTCACCATCATATTCTAGAGTTTTCTGTACCTCTTCTTTAACTATTTCGGATTGCTTTCGACTGTTCCGGAACCAGGTGGAGAATGTACCTTTGAGTGTGGGTTTGGTGTCTGTTTCGGTACACATCATGGCGGTGAGGATGTGAGGTTCGGATGGTGCTGCAGCGTAGATGATCGAGAGTGGTTCACTACCATGTTTTGTGAAAATGGAGTAAGGCTTATCACCGTGATTGATTCGAAGGTCGGTAATTTTGCAGCAGAGCGAATCGTAGTCACCTACGAAAGTGGTGGTGGCGGGGTCGACATTTTCGTCTTCGTATTTACTGATAGATTTGACATTTGACATTGTAAGTGGTATGATAGATTCGGAAGGATCTTGATGGAATGTATGTACTGGGTACAAGTTTGTGTTGTGGGAGTGAAATTATAAGAGATATGAGGAAATCGAGAGCCATTGCTATAATCAGTATGGTGTACTATGCCAGCCCTTCTTTCAGTTATCAACTGTCCTTTGTCATAGACGATGTCCGCTACAATGGAAAGTGCTAGATAGAAATGTTCAAAAGAGGTGCATTGGTTGTTGCCAATGTTGGAGTTTTAGCAGCGAGACTCGACGCCCTGGTAGCATTTTCTTAATCCCATGCAGCTGGAAAGACTAAATGCCACTTTGGATAGCATACTGGATGGATTGCTTCCATCAAAGTTGCAGACTATATAATGCAGAAATGCATGATATGAATGTCATTACTGTACGTAGTAGTCTGGCGTTACACTGAGCGCCCCTATGTATCAAAAGATCTTATCCTGATAAAGTAATATCCAATCTGAATGAGATCCAAAAAAGTGAATGCTCCGTTTACAACGGCAGTAACCGGGTCTTGGGTGATCTCCCCTGCCTCCTCCCTCCCCCAATCAATTGCCTCTCGTCATCTAAGACAAAGTATCATCCGCACAGCTTTAAATTTTTAACCCATTATTTTTCTTGATTTTTGCGCATAAATAATCATATTCTAGTGTTCTATCCAACCCCTCCTATTCTTGATCAGTATCCAATCCATTCATCGATATTATCAATACTCTCTCTTTTGAAACAACTACACCTCTACGGTAATCACTGTTTACGTCATAAGAAAACGCTCCACCAAGCTAGTACAGTAACCTGTCACCCAAACCCACAACCAGTTCTTCCTTTGATCTAATTGTTACTATTTTCTTTCATATAATCAACTAAATCACTTGGATACAACATGTGTAAGTGTCGTGTCTCTGCAGTTAGGATGTAATGGATCAATCAACCAAACAAGCTCGTCATTTGATGGTTTGATGTTTGATGATCTGATTGGATCAGATTTGATGGTTGTCAGACGATCCCAGAAGGAGTTGGGGTCACTGCGAGTTGTTTGATTTGACTGAACATATCGTTCTTTCTTCTTTCTGGTTCATCCATTGTTATTATTGTCTTCCTCCAACATTCATATATATCTCCACAAGGGTGATATAACTACCCCAGTCAAACGACCCACATATCCCCCTGATCCTGAAACGTTGAATGATTCTTCCCTAAACTTTTCACACACTCTTTTCCCTCCCCAGATAAAATCTTCAGAGCTAACACAATACCCCTTTTCATTCTTTCTATATCTATCTCACTTCAACATCTATCTATTATCAACATGGCTCAAATTATCGACTCTCTCACGTCACTTCTTTTACCCTCAACATCAACTCCTGCAGCTTCCGTATCCTCACCTGCCGTCTCCTCCCCAGCATCATCAGCTGGCGCTTCCAGTGTAGCTGCCTCCTCAGTGAACAGTGCTGCTTCATCCGCTCAGCAATCTGCTTCCTCTGTCATCAATTCCGCATCCAGTGCTGCAGCATCAGCCAGTAATGCTGCTAGTGGTTCGTCTGGAAGTCAATCTGCAAGCTCAGTGATTGCCAGTGCGTCCAACGCTGCCAGCAGTGCTAGTGCTGCTGCAAGCAACGCAGCTTCTTCTGCATCTAATCCTGTCTCAACAAGTTATGTGTAAGTAGTCTCTGACGTTCGTTATACAGAGGTTGTTAACTGACTTCCACAGTATTATTACCCAAACCAACGCACAAGGTCAGACGATCACCACTTCATCTGCTGTTTCGACAAGTACAGGGGGTTCAGGTGGATCCAGTACGACGAGTGAGTATATCCCCATGAAAATGAATTATAGCTGACAACCCTTAGACGTTGGTGCTATCGTCGGTGGAGTGGTTGGAGGAGTTGGTGGTTTACTCATTCTTGCGGGTCTTTTGTGGTTCTTTTGTAGAAGACGACGACCTCGTTATGACGATTTCGATGACAACATGGTGAGTATCTCTGTCTGTATGTCCAACGCTGTTTAATGACGTCGCCATCAGTTTGATCCAAACAGAGCACAAAACCATGGTCCAGTGGATCTCGCTGACCCTGGTGCCCAACACATTGATCCCTACCCTTACGGTGCAGGTGTCGCATCGACAGCAGCAACGTCACCTGAAATGACTCAACATTCGAATTCGGCACCTACATCCGCAGCAGGATACCCACAAAACACACCATCAGAATTATCACGAGGTACTTCATCAGCCTCAGCTACCACGGCAGGTTTCGCAGGTCGAGGTGCCGGACCAGGTGGTGTTGCTCAAATCCCTTTCCCGATGCCATCCATTCCAGCTGGTTCCGCAGCTATGGCCGCAGCTGGTACTGCTATGTCAGCGAAACAACGTGAAGCGTACAGCGAACAACATAGACTTCATGTCGCTAATCAACCAGGTTCTTCTGGTCCTTTATCACATGGTAACGATGGTTCAGCTCCAATGAGTCCAACTGGTGTCACTGTTCATGAAGATGCTGGTTTGGCTCCAGAGGATATGCCGCAACTTGGAAGCGAGGTTCCACCAACGTAAGTCATCTCATCATTACATCGTTGATAGTCGGCCTAACGTTTGTGTAGTTACGATTCTATTCGAAGATAGATTGTTGTTTACTCGCCTCCGCTTGGAGGGGTAAGGCTGTGTAATCAAAAGTGCCCGATTTCATGATACGGACGTTCTTTTTAGTTTAGGCACATGCATTTGTTGAAGTATAGTATTTCAGTGATTGATACTCTTTTACCAGCTGGTCACAGCGCATCTATACCATCGAATCCATGAAGAATCCAGAGCGTGGCGATAATCTCGACGATGGAAAGTTCTAGCATGGTAGCATGCTCGATATGTCTCACAGTACGGCACAGCAAATGACTTGTTCGAAAGGAAGGATTATTCCTCCGCTCATCTTGGAAGGCGAACCATGATTGAACGACTTACCTTTGCTGTAGTTTCCCAATCTCTTCCTGTTTCTTTCAACAACTAATTACTTGAAGTTCACTTGAATCACTTCAAGATGCCTCGTATCCCTATGCCAGAAGTTCTGACCTCGCTACGTGATACATCATGCGACGTCGACCAAAAAATCGCCATCAGCTGTATACCATTCGTCTCCAGTATTCAGAGAAGACCAGACAAAAATATTCCTCAAGAATCTACGATATACGAGCGATACTGTATCTTCACAATCACCAATAAAAATCTGCTGTCCACACTCAAAGACGGGAAAGAAAGATACCACATGCTCGAAACGTTGTCAAATACAGGCATCCGGATCAACGATACATCTTCTCTACAGAATATTCAACGTCAGCATCATCGAAATATTACCGACAGGTTCAAAAACTACTTATCGAATGATAGAAGGTTCGATATGTTTGTTGAGCGTGAAGTTCCTGAGGAAGATGTACACAAGGAAGTTGGAGAATGGATACATCAACATCCTCCGCGTTGGCTTGATGGTGTTGAGACCTTTGGTTATTTGGATTTTAATGAATATGATTATGATATTGGATATTTCACTTCGGAGGGTTGTCAAATCACTTATGGTGCAGACGGAAAGGGTTCTATACAACTATGATTCAAAGTATCATAGATTGTAACATATTACGTACATGCAATCCTGTATATATTATACGAGACCCGATATCTTTGATGTACAAGTACAAAAGATTTGCAAGGAAATTTTACAGCAGTAGTTTTGGGAGAATATCGATTGTATCGTGAACTGACAAAAGTCTGAACGAGTGGCGATTGATTGCATCAAGCTGTCAGCTTGAAGACAATGAAAAGATCTCACACCAGTTTTCGAATTTCAAGAAAGGAAATGAGACGCCTAAAAGGTAGAAATGTAAGTCAGTCTTTCATGCCTTCTCTTCAAGAGCGGTTTGTGTTAGTTCTCTTTTCCAATTGTCTACTTCTTTCGTTCTGCCATAACCACTGTCATTTGAAACCACGCCGCAAACAGACTTATCATAATGGATTACTCGAAATCATCAACAAACACTCTGTATTCAACCGGTAGCTCATCAGACAAGGCTTCACCGCCAACACAAAAAAATAACAAGATTAAAGTTGTTTACATGCCTTTCACCGTAAGCACTTTCAAAGCTGAAGACAAAAGCCATCCAGATCACACAGTCTACGACAACAGATGTTTGTTTCAATGCAGTCCCAAAAAAATGGAGCCATTCAGAAACTCAGGTGATACACTCACCAGTCTCAGAAATCAACTCAGTGGATTACGCGTTAAAAGTAATCATACAAACAATTCACTTCGATCAATCCAGTCTGAATTTTATCAAATTCTTACCGGTAAACTGTTGAAACTCACGAAAGACGAACCGTACGATATCTTTGAGATGGTGATGGTGGATGACAAAGAGGCTAGAAGCAGAATTGAGAGTCACATGGCTCAATACCCATGGCAATACGCTGTCAATAAAGATGATTATGACAAGGATGATGATTATTATAGTTATCTCGAGTTCGACGACTTCGAAATTGGGTACTTCGAATCGGTTGGCCGTCAGGTTACTTATGGGGAGACGGGAACTAGTCAATTGCCTCGTTGAGAGTAGTAAGAATGATTAAGAAGGGGAAGGATGTGTACAGGAAGGCAGTCTGGAATAGTGGAATTGAATTCATATTTTGTTCAAGTACATCTTTCTCAATGTAAAACTAAAGCTATGGGTATGAATGCAGTACGGTGTAAAGAGATTCGTGTCCTCTCAAAGATCGAATCCTAAAAGTTTTGCCACAGACTCGGATGAAAGTCATGTAAGCAACACTGGCGACTCGATAACATTATGAAAGGATCATTCAACGAGCTTTGGCATGATTGAAAGGTTGAATTTGAAGTCAGCTTGTCTTGGAAGACAATCCCACTTTCAACCTTTAGGACTTTCTTTCTCATTTCTTCCTGTAATACATAATCACCATAATGGATAATTCAAAGTCATCAACTACAGCTCTCGACTCAACTGCCGCCTTGTCAGGCAGTACCTCACAGCAAACACAACAAAGTAACAAGATTAAAGTCTTTTACGTCCCTTACGTCGCAAGCACTTTCAAAGCTGAAAACGAAAATCATGAAAATGTCACAGTCTACGATGTCCGATGTTTGTATCAATGCTCAAAGAAAGAAAAGGAGCAGTTCAAAGACTTCGATAAAAAGCTCGCCCTTCTTAAGGAAGAAGTTGGTGAAGGTTATAAGAACACCGAAAATTCTTCACTCACCTCAATCCAGACTGCAGGTCATCAGTTCGTCACAGATAGACTATCAGCTTTAAGTAAAGACGAACGTTTCGATACCTTTGAGATGATAGGGGTTAGTGATGAAGAAGCCAAACGAAGAATTCAACGTCATATGGCAAAAGCCCCAGACAAATATATCATCAAGGAACAAATCTTCGAAGAGGGCGATTGGGAGTGGGATGTCGATTCTGTTGAAGAACTCGAGTTGAAAAACGAAATTGGGTATTTCGAATCCGTAGGCCGTCTGGTAACTTATGGGAAGACGGGAACAGGTAGTTTGCCTTGTTGAGAGTAGTAGAAAGTTTCAAGGGGAAAATGAGTACGAGGAGGCAGTCTGGAATAGTGGAATGAGTTCATATTTAAGTATATCTCGCTCAATGTAAAAAGAAAGTCGTTGAGTATACGGTGTAAAAAAGACTCGTGTCGTCTCAGTTTGAATGCTAAGCAATTTTGCCACAGCGGATTGAGTCATGTAAGCAACATTGGCGACTCGATAACATGATGGAAAATTTATCAACGAGCTTCAGAGCCTTGTGAAAGGACGTGGCATGGCTGAAAGGTTGAATTTAAAGTCAGCATGTCTGGGAAGGCAAGCCCTCTTTCAGTGTCTTGGACTTTTTTTTTCTCATTTCTTTCTGACATACATAACCAACATCATGGATAATTCAGGGTCCTCATCAACAACCGCTCCCAACACCACTATGTCGGGTAATTCTTCACAACACAGTTATACGATCAAAATCTCTTACATCCCTTACATTGAAAGCACCTACATGGTGGCAACTGAAGATGAACCAGGTGTTAAAACATGGGACAACGGCATTTTGTTCCAACACTCGTCCAACATGAGGATGTCGAAAACCTCCAGGCAAAAATTCAAGCTTCTCAGAGCGAAGGCACTTACGGGAAAGGCGACCAACTGCGATCCGTTAGAATCCATTCAGAAAGAATACTAGCAGACCGTCTCTGAAAACATATCGGAACTCAGAAAAGACAGCTATTTCGATGAGTTTGAGATGATCGCGGTTGGGAACGACGATGCCAAACGAAAGCTCGAACTATATTTACTCGACAGGCGTTCAGATTCATACAATATTCCGGATGATGGTGGGGTTGGTGATTATGGAGAAGAAGAAGAAGTGGATCGTGATGATTTATATGTTGATGATAAGTATGTTGCCCTTGCCAAACAATTTGAGGAAGAAGACTTGAGGTACATGATTAAGCATTACAATTCCGTCGGACGTCAGGTAACCTTTGGTAAAGATGGAGATCAACAAGTTGTTCGTTGAGATTGGAAGAAAACTGTAGCTGATGATTGGGCAGAGTTAGTGGGACGAAGTCGATCTATGAGATTAGAATGTGTATAAGTATATGTACTGTAGTTTGTTCAGCACTGTCTATGTAATGTAAAGCAAAGTCATGAAAACACAATTTACATTTTTCGTCCATGCCCAAACTATCGACAACTGAATTTTGATTTCAGAAACGAGATGGTGTTCATTGATCATCTATCCCGTACAGAGTAGTCAAAGCTTCTCGTGCAATACCAGTAGGCATTACAAGTGTACAGTACTGAAGAAGGGAAAGCAAAGCAGTGTATGTAAGTGGACTAGAATGAAAAACGGTTTGTACGTTCAGTGTTCAAAGTGGTGTAATTCTGCATCCGAGCCATTCTTCCACCGAAGAACGACTGTCAAAAAGTTCAGCCTGGCGTCGTCTCTCAATCTTTGTTGGCAGCATCATACTCCAGGATGCTGTATTTGGGCGTTTGCAATACGTGCTTTTTGTAATGGCTGCCGTTGAATTTGACAACGATATTGGAGATTACGAACAATGGACGCACAGACATCAAAGGGTAGTTGTCAAAAAAAGAAGACCCGTTATAATCTGCTCTTATATGATCAAATACAACTTGAGAGGTCTTCTTACTTTTTCACTTGTTCACTTTGTGTTCACTATCATATTTCTTACTTTCAAACAAACAACCAAACTCAATAGATACAACATGTCTACAACCAACAACTCAACCGACGCTTCAACGGACCAGATCGTCATCAAATACATGCCTATCCTCGTTTCCATTGCGAAACATACTCAAGACGGGTGGAGGGCACATCTAAGCCCAGGAGTCTTGTTATCAAAAACAGAGTCAGATATCCCAGAGTCACTCCAAGAACAATACTCTTTCATCGAAGAACAGATCTCCAAAATCGAGCTCGACCCGACTGCTCCCTTCGCAGAACTTCAAACTCTACATCATCAGAGGTGCGTCAACCATATCTCAAGTAATCTCAGTAGTTCAGGGGAATGTATGAGCGACTTGAGTCTTGAAGTTTACAGTGATAGCGAGATGAAAGAAAAGATGCTTCAATGGAAGGAGAATGATTTGATACCTTGGGTTAAAGATCATGATGCTGTCGAGCTTCTCCACAGTATCCCCGTCACTTCCCAACAAGTTGATGAACATTTTGGGATATTTAGTCAGATTATTATGTATGGGGAAGAAGAAGTTCTTAGTCTTCCTTGTCAGGATTACTGGGGGAAGAAGGTTGGAGGATAATTCAAGGAAGAATAGAAGGGTATAGGTATTTTGGTTGGAAGGCGAGGATGGGAGTTGAGTGGGAAGGCTGAATTTATCTTTTTATCTCTATGGTTGATGCTATGTTGTTAAGTCTACAAACGAAGAGTACTGATCTTCAAATCCTCACGTTAGGGAGAAAGCAAAATCCTGTCGTCGACTTCTGTCACTGAGTGAAGGTCGAAGCGTTCATGATCGATGAGAATTGTTTCCGTCATAAATCGATTTCATGTGATAAACATCTTTGTCAGTGGTGTTTGAAATCGATGTGACTATTCCCCACAGCAACACATCTTGTTACTACAGCATCAACACGATGAAAAGTCATCACAGAGATTAAATGGTAAATCCAAGGCTGAGTGTTTCGTAACCCCGTCTCAAAGGGAGACGACTTCAAACCACACAGCCTTTCTTATGATCTTTGAAAATAAGTCAAATCAATGTCCAAACATCCTGAGTGCCAACGATGAACAGGATGCCTTTGCCACCTATCTCTTCGCTATGTCAATCGCCTGATGATTGATAGATAGAAGTGATGGGAATCGAACTCGGACGACGATCCTAAAATAGGATTTCCTATGTCGTAAACTCGCGCTAGGAAATGCCGCAAATTCCCGATTTTGATTTTATGGGGTTCTTAGTTGTGAGGTCGATATATCTCATCATCCCAGTTAGTTTGTATATATGTTTGAGATGACTTCAGTAGATTTTTTTATGTATACCTTTGCAGGATTTACTTGAAGGCATTTGGATTTCTCAAACCCGAGGAAGGTAAGGGGGAAGGGCTAGAGGTTTAGGAGAGTGGAAAGTGGTAAAGGACGAAACGCCACGATTATTGGCCCGCCTCAACAGGTACTCGTAGGTGAGTGAGTGTAACACCACACCACGCCGCTTGGTTACTTTATTGGCATCTTTTATTACCTTTTTAACTGCGAAATCTTTCATTAGATTTGTTATCTTATCAATCAATTCATCTTATCATCTTTATTCAATCTCATTTTGATATACCCCTAAACAGGATACACTCGTTCACTGTTTGTGTCTTGTTTTCTTCGAATCACCCAAATCGATAAACAAAGATGATTGAGGTCGATGTTGATCACATTGATAAACACGCCCCTTCGACTCCTGCAATCGATTTGGCGCGTAATGTCAATGATACATCTATACCCGATCTTGGAGACACTTCGAATGGTCATGTTAACAGTCTCGAGAAACAATCACCGGAACTTTGGAATACGACACCTAGAATTATTACTTCATCGTCATCTGCTTCAGGTGATCATTCGGTCGAGATATCTGTAGCCACACCTTCAACATTGATTTTCAGAGGTGACGATATCTCTGAACATTCAATGAAAGTCAAGGAACACGATTCTTCTGGAAATGAATCACTTCCATTGGGTTCCTTAACTAATCTACCTACTGAACGAGTGGCTAATTCGGATCGACAGAGAGGTTCTTCTGAGGGTTACACGACTAAACGAAAGAGTACACCTGGGTTAAGTGGATTGGAGACTACGAGTAATCCAGGTGCTCGAAGGGAGGGTAGGGAGGGTACAGCTTTATCTGGATCTCTTGATAACACGAAGAACAGAGCTGCGTCTGGGAAACCTCCAAAAAAGAAACGAAAGAAGAAGGGTTGGAAAGGTTACGCCGTTGTTGATGCCGATGGTAACGTCATTGAATCGGAGGAAGAAGATGATGAGGAATCACCAGCTTTCAGAAATACTGAGTTGGAAACTGAAGTTGAGGTTGTGGTTCAAGATGCCTTGCCGTCGAGAGGTAAGTTATTGATAATCATTTACAAATGATTGACCGGTGGTAGAAACCTCTATGCCATTGAAAACGAAATCTGATAATTCACTTGGCGTATCTCGCAAAGTACCTAAAGCTGTCAGTCCGTTGGTCACGAATACAACGCTGGAGCCAGTCGATTCTAATAGACCAGAATGTAAGTTGAATTTCAATTTGGCCTGGTTATGCAGTAGTCATGGTAAAGTGTGGTCCGTGCGCGCGCCAGATTGTATATATGATTGAATAGCGCTGATCAGCCTCTATCCTCTTTTATCTCATATTACTTTTACTCTCTCTGTCACTTTCACTTTCATCACTCGTTCTTGCTTCATCTTCCTTGCAATTTCAAACCACCGCCTGGATCTTCATATCCGGTATGCTGCTTTTACTCGATCACCGCCCTTCACCTTCACCTACACTTCGATTACCTATGACTCGCTCGTCATCATCACTATCTACCTACTCGTCTCCCTCACCAGCTTCAAACACACGCCATCAAGCTCCAAAAGTCGTCAATCCATCAAAATCATTGACCGCTCCACAACCCAAAAAGCAAAAACAAAATTCTGCTACTCCTCAACCTTTATCCACATCAGATAGTCGCGCCACCTCATCCCATCCTCGACCCGTTGCCAAGACCAACAAAACTCTACGATCGATAGTCAATTCTCATACCACTCCTCTGTCTTCTCGATCTGGTGTCAGCAACTCTAATGGTCAAAGTAACGGTGCATCTACTTCCACTCGTTCGGCTCAACTAGCAGTACAATCTCAGTACATTGTTGAAGACGATACTCCACTTCCAAAAGTTCCTCGTACCGGTATGGGTGACGAATTCCCTCCACCACCTGAAAGTGATATACGCACTGAAGCCGCTTTCATCATTAGAGGTGCGGAGAAGAGGAGAGAGGCTGATGCCAAGGCATCTAGGAAAGCAGCTAGGTTACATCGATCGGCCAATGGGTATAGCAGATACAACGAACATAATTTGACCAATGGTGAAGGAAGAATGACCCCACCCCCCTCGGGAGAGCCAAAAAGTTCAAGACGCTCTAATGGTCGTCGTCCAAATTATAACGAACGAGATTCAGATGATGAAGATAGTCTTGATGGTCCATTATCACCCCCTCAATCATCGTACCCAGATTACAGGGATGGTGCAGGTCCCTCATCCTACTCTAGAAGATACGACGATTCCCCTTTCACCGCTTCACCTCATCAATCAAGGTACAACCCCAGACGCCAATCATCAGATCTTTACGATAGCATGACTCCGTTCGGGTTTTCCACCAATGATAACAAGAGTTTTGGTCAGAGACCTTTGACCAGTGATCCTCGACCGCCAAAATTCAAGAGGGGTCAAGGGGAGACTATCGTTTTGGCGCCGAATTCTGGGCGACCTAAGGCTAGAGATCTTATTGAGAGAATGCATGAGGAGGGCTTGGAAGGTTTGACAGCGGATTTGGAAGCTGATGCAGCTGGGTTCGTGGAGAACGTCAGAGTGAGTATTGTGATATAAAGTGTATTGCCGACTTACACTGACATCAACTTCAGTCAAACTTGCGAACTATCATTGATCTAAGTTTGCCTCAACCCTCAGCTCGACGAGATGCTTTTATTGAGAGGATCGGAAGAGGTTTAGCAGATCTTGGATGGAGAATGACGGATACGAGTGACGCTGCTTTTTAAGCGCTTAATCTGTTTGTTTAAGTTTAACGTTGAACACACTCATCATTTTTAACTTGACCTATCGTCTTGTGCATACATTACATGATTTCGTTTTTTTCCATCGCATCATTTTATCGCTTTCTTTGTTTGTCTTTTTCTTTTCTTTTGTTTTTGTTCTTCTTATATCACACAATTTTATTCAATCATATTCATTCCCCTCATTGTTACAATATCATTTCCAACATATTTTCCTTTTCCTTTTAAAGTCAACGTTACCAGTTTTTAAAGTGATGAAAAAACAAAAAAATGTACTGCAATATTTTAACATTTTAGAACAATGAAAAAAGCATCGTCTTTTATGAAACGTTGAAGAATGTACCCCTAGTGAGGATGGTGGAATGTTTTGCTTCTTTCCTTTTTAAAGGTAGTTGAAACAATAGATTATTTGAGCGGAAGGATGGAGTTGAATGAGGAAGAGGAAGGAATGATTCGCCACGCCACATAGTGTAATCGGTGAATGAATGACAATAATGACAGACAGTGACAATGACAATGACTTAGTCGCGCCCTCATACACTTACTTCCCTTACTAGTCAACTTTTTCAACATCTCTCCATCTCTCTCTTCATTCATTCTATCACTAATATCATTCACATCCTTCATACTAGTATACCTAACTAACATCATCTCCTACTACAATCCAAGTAGAGTAACAGGTATAAGTATACACCTTCCCAATCCACAGGTTTCCACTTGGTCAATCAACAGAAAAATTTTGGACCGGTAACGCAACCAACCTTCTAACCTCAAGGTTGTGGTTCAACACCAACATGTCCTCCTACAAAAACAACATCTTTGGATCAACCATCCGACATGAATCACCACCTCACTCCAACTTATCAGGTGCACATCGACCATCAACCAATCCACGTATACATGCACTATCGAAACCGTATTCCAGACCATCATCTTTTTCAGGTATTCCATCATCTTCTACGTCACTAATACTTCAATCACCTACGAAACGAGGTAGTGTATCACCTAGCAAATCACCAACTAAGATGTTGGCACCTTCAACTCGACATTCGTTTAGTGATAATGAAGGTTCAAAGAGGAAAGGTTTGGTTCGTTCAGATTCTGAATCTTCCCTTAGTGCTGGTTTCAGTTTTGTTAAGACCATCTTTACAAGACCTTTGGTTTGGTTAGCTACACCTTCGAAAGGCTCGGTTTCGGATGGTGTCGTTACGAAAAGAGATTCTTTATCATCGTTTGGTCACGATTTGGAAGATGGGGTTGGTGGTGATCTCTCACCATCTGATCGAGCTTTAGGTAAAAGACCTAATAGAGATTCTATATCTGCGTCTGCATCCAACGGTGATCTCAGTGTCTACGATCCAAAACATTTCTCAATCACTGGTAGAGCCGTCACTGGCAACATGCTTCCACCACTTCCACCTCATATCACACTCTCAGCGAAAACCCAATCATCATTCGATAAACCGCTAAATCAAACTAATTTTTCTAGACCTTTAACAACTTCTACTTCTATGCCTTATCTCGATCCACCTAGTGGCTTGTTTGGTTCACCGAAAACTGCTTCACCTAGGAAATCGAGATTGGGGTTGACGGGTGGAACTGGACGTATCACTAGGTCGGGAAGACTGGATATTGGGGTGGACGCTGATGGAGATGATGAAATGTCGGGAAGTGATGTTAGAAGTGGTCATCAGGATAAAGAGCAGTGGAGTCCTTGGAAAGAACGAAAGGCGCAAGCTTTGAGTTCCAGGAAATCTATGACTCCCTCTAAGAGAGACACACCGTCAAGAGTGTCAGAGGTTAGGGATGTAAGTTTTCTTTCAACATTGTTTATCAAAGTCAATAACTGAATTTCATTTGCAGTATACACTCCCTTCTGTCTCTCCCTTCAGACAACCTCAATCTCCTCTTGTTCCTCGACAACATACTCCCTCGACCTCGGGACTTGCTCGATCAGCTACAACTGTCAACTTACATCGTGCTGGTACCGCTGTTTCGGATGTTAGCATGGGAAGAGGTGGATCTACAAAACTACGAGGGTCGAGTACTATGCTGTTTGGAGCCAACGGAGATGACAGAATGAGTGTAGATGACGACAGGGTCAGAGAAGGAAGTGTTCTCGTAAGTGATTTCGATAGTTTTTCGGCGTTGGGATGGTGTTCTGACTGTCGAAGGATTGGTTTATGCAGGATCGATGGAAGACAACAGGGTCACCCATTTCAATGACTGCTTCTAGAAGATTCGGTTCAGCGGCTCCATCGTCTGGAATACCTCCAATCCGGAAAGGTCAAATGGTTTGGGACGCTGAAAAGGGTTTCGTTAGAGAGAGTGAACTCAAAGCAGGTAGGTTAGGAGTTGCAGCACATTATACTGATTTTCAGCCGATACCGCTGCTCCTGTTCATACGAATGAAGCAGAAAGAATTCTGTTCGCATTGGAATCACTCAGAAAGACTCCTCTGGCAGATGCGAGAAAAGCTGTACCATTCACATCTTCTACGACAACCTCTGTTCCAGTAGAACTGTTTGGATCGTCATCGAGACAATTGAGAAAAGCCGTTTCTGTACCATTAGCTACTGCGCAGGCTGGGGAGAATGCTAGAAAGAAGAGGGATAAGGACAGGTTGACTGGTTCTGACTCTGTCATGATCAGTCCTTATGGTCGTAGGAGACAGGTGGATAAGGCTGCTAAAGATGAACGAAAAGAGAGGTTAGCTTCTGAAGCTAGTGGTGAGTATATTATATTACTATTCGTGCTGAAATATCTAGACTTCGTCCCGTCTCAATCTCAAACACGATCCATGGATGACCGCAGTCGTTCAAATAGTGCGATAACTGATGATGAAATGGTTTCTGAGAAGGAGCCAACACCACCTCCCGCCCCCACACCCCGTCGATCAACGAGAAACAAACGTGGTGCATCTGCTGCGCCTGCAGAGACCGTTACACCCAAAGCGAGGAAGACTAGGGGAACTAAGGATGTTGGGGACAAATCGGAAAACAAAGCAACACCGAAAGCTGGTCGTAAAGGACGGAAAAAGACTTCACCTCCACCTGAACCAGTTCGTGAACCCTCACCACCTCCTTCAGTACCTGTCATCACAGCTACTGCACCATCCCCTGGTACAAATTCAGCTACCTCTTCCGGATCAGTTTACCAACCCCGACAAAGTGGTGATGCACCTCGCGGTTCCTCATCCTTACGAGCTCGAAATGAACCTAGTCATCGTCGACACCAAGGTGCAGCCAGTTACGGCAATTCTCGTGCGACTTCTCCTGAGGATGCTGGCGGTCGTTTCTCGGCTCGTGAAGAGGATTTACCACCCATGGAAGAATTGATTCAAGCCAAGATCTCTTTACCTCCAATGTCAGGTATTTCTTTCTCTGGTCTTGCAGGGACACCTTTGTCATCTTCTGTTCAGCCCTCCACGACATCCACCGTCGGAGTCTCATCATCCCCAGCGGTGTCATCGCCTGTCAAGACGGCTTCTCTTGGGTTACCTTCGACAAGATTAAATAACCGTTTGACTGCAGGTGTATCGACTAGACCTAGAGCGTCGTCACCACTGGCATCTGGATCCATCGTGGCTGCACCTGAATCACCTCCGGCATCAGTTACGTCTTTCGCCAAATCGACGACACCTAGTTCAACACCTGCTCCCAAACCAGTATCGACATTCTTCGCACCACCTGTCTCACTTCAACCACCTCCTGCATCTGGTTCAACCACTCCTCTTACCAAACCACCAGTCTCATCTTTCTTCGCCCCACCCAGTGCAAATGGAGACAGCGATTCCTCTAAAAAGTTCCCATCTTTCGGTCTTGGTAAACCTCCCTCATCAGCTCCAGTATCTGGCACCACCAGTCCTTCAGAACCAACTGAAACCACCTCCTCAGCTATTCCAAATTTCTTCGGTTCCAAATCCACCCCTGTATCGGGTACTACTACACCAGTCGCACCTCGTCCGAAACCCTTTGATTTTGGTTTGATAGCCAAACCACCTACAGAAACAAAGGATAATGCTGCACCGGCGCCATCGTTCAGTTTTGGTTCTAATACCGCTCAACCGACCACTAATGGATCGACTTCATCGTTCTCGTTTGGAAATAAATCTGAAGCTCCCGCTGTTGTGCCTTCTGCAGCTCCATCTTTCTCCTTTGGTTCTTCAAAACCAGCTGAATCTAGTCCTACACCTACTCCTGCGACCACGAATGATGCAGCCCCATTGACTGTGAGTTTTCTTCCTTTGAAAAAAATTGCACTGACGGCTTTTTAGTTTGGTTCGAAAACCACAGAACCTGCTAAATCCTCTTTCTCGTTTGGTGCACCTTCCACTACAACCCCATCCACCACGTCTAGTGTTTCGTCACCATTCGGTCAACCCGCTGCAACGGTTGACAAACCATCAACTGCTTCAGCGCCTACTCCAGCGTTTGGAGGATTCTCATTCGCTAAACCAGCTGAACCTGTGACACCAACCGAAAATCCTGTTGATAAAGTTCCGACTGCAGCTGCAGTTCCAAATTTCTTTGGCGGAGCAACGACTCCTACTGCTCCTGTTTCCAATCCTTTCGGAGGCTCTACTACTCCAGCAGCAGCAACTCCTACAACTGGTTTCAGTTTTGGCTCAACTGGTGGCTTTGGATCGACAAAACCTGCAAATGGAGAAACGACCAAATCTTTCTTCAACTCGGCGCCAACCTCAACTCCAGCCTCTACTTCGACAACAGCTTCTACTTTTGGAGGATTCGGTGCTCCATCTCAACCTGCTACTTCTGCCCCTGCCAGTGGATTCGGTAACACGACAGCCACAACTACGACTCCATCGACTGGATTCTCTTTTGGATCGAGCTCTGCGGCACCACCTGCTGCTTCCAACACTTTTGGAAGTAGCTCTACCACTGGCTTTGGATCTGCACCCAAAAGTACAGGTTTCGGGTCTTCTGCAGCTGGCGCTTTTGGTAGTAGTACAACTCCAGCTCCAACCCCAGCCCCAGCTTCAACAGGTTTTGGTGGATTCTCAGGTTTCGGTAGTAATGGCACTTCAAGTTCTACACCAGCTACTACTCCTGCAGCAGCAGCTCCTACATCTTCTTTCAGTTTCGGTCAATCAGCCACGTCAACACCGTCTTTTGGAGGGTTTGGCCAAACAACACCATCAGTGCCGGCACCAGCTGCCAATGGCTCATTCTCATTTGGAACACCTACCACCGCCCAACCATCGTTCTCATTCGGTTCCACCACACCAAGTGTGAACCCACCCTCGTCGAATGGATTCGTCTTCGGTGCAGGAAACGGTAATGCTTCTCCGAGTACGACCAACCCACCAAGATTCGGTAGTCCAGCACCAGGTCCTGGTAGTCCCAGTGTCGAAGGTGGTTTCAGTCTCGGTATGGAATCAACTGCTCCTGGAAGTCCTAGTGGTAGGAAGATCAAACCTTTGAGAAGGACTGCTACGAAACGTTAAACTTTGGGAATGGTTTGTAAGGCAGGGAGGGTATATATATATCTTTGGGCAATCGTTTGATTAGATACGAGTTTATAGTTTATATAGTTTAGTCAAAGTTGTTTTCAACGTAATGCAAATGAACTGTGTAATGGGATTTTTAAGAGTGACTGTACATAACCAAAGAAGCAATATTCATAATACTGTTTTATGTTGTCATCATTTACACGATACAGATTCCAAGATTCGTGTTAAGAGTTGATTTCGACACTGCTCATTTTGACTGAAGAGGAATCGTCGAACTCATCGAAGCACTGTCCGAAGCGATCCTCACTCTTCTCCTACCGAGACTAATAAGTCCACCTTGCCAAGCCAGACCGAACAAGATACCTAAAACAACTATCGTGACACCAGTCCCAATCCCACCACCTGCAGCAGCCGACAAGGTTGAACTGTTGTTACTGGAAGTGACAGCTGTCGTTGTTGTTGCTGATGTTGTGGCGGTGGCAGCAGCAGCGTTGGCATAAACACTGACAGTCTGACCGTTCTCTGTCGTATCATCTATCGACTCTGATAATCTGACAAAAGACGATGTATTGGTACAAGAATACGAAGGCGGGGTGTACGATGAAGCAGTGACTAAAGTTATATCTGAACATTGATAATAATAAGTTTCCGATCCATACAACTAAAATCCCAGAAAAACATTAGTCTGATTTTCATTCAGAAAGAGAAAAACGGACATGCCTGATAAAATAACATCAAAGTTACATCTGTTCCTGATACCATACCGAGAGACGAGAAATCGGGTGAGGGGAGACAATAGTCTCCAGGTGATAGGTCCAGGATTGAATTTGTGTAAGAAGAGAATTGGTGGTAGGCTGTTGGATTTGAAGTGTTCACGTAGAGGATTTCGATGTTGGCTAGGAGTGCTTGTGATTCCATTGAAATCTTCCCACCAGCTATCATAGTGTCAGCGGATATCTGGTTAGACAGGGCTAACTCACTCAAGGGGAAACTTGAACGGGTGGTGCTGACCGGTTGATTACCGCAGGGATCATAGGCTGCTGTGCTTGAGTTGAAACCTGACCTGGGGGTTGGATAAAGGAAATCTAGTGGACTGGAAGAGTAGACCTGGTCGTATAGTGCTTCAGGTTCTAATTCTGATAGGTGATTGGGGACTTACGTCGATAGAGCTGGTAGCTCGACGATGGAGGGTGGTGGCGGAAACCATTTTTTTTTGGTGTTCTGTGATTGAAAGATGAGAGATGGGAGATAGGAAAGGATTGGAAACTGGGTTTGAGGAGGACTGCAATATATGGTCTGTGAGAAGTTGTGATGGCTCTCACCATCTTATTCTAGTTAGGTAATCAAGTACCTACATGATGTAGGACGATTACGTCCTGTCTACGTGGGAACTGTTGGCGCCACTGAGTCAATCACTTGTAGTGAGACCAATACAATCGGCCGATTCGAGACATACGCAGCAACATCTTATCAGATAATACGGAGTATGATAGCCTTCAGAAATATCCATACGGGTTCTCAACCACAAAGCACCAACTACCACGATCTATCGACCTATGCCAAGGGGAAATCAAACAATTCGGCCGATTACTTTACCAAAAACTGCGAAAATAACGGGATGAGGCGTGAAGATTCGTAACCAGATTGGTTGACCGTTTCGTAATCCTTGAAGCATAATTCTGATGATTCAGGAAGAAGGTTCCGAAGACTGACTGTATCTTATCTGATAAGGTGATGAGGTGAAAGTTGAGTGTCGGGAATTTCTTTTCGTACTTTTTCGTCTGCGCTTCTTGATGACACGTCGGCCGAGATACTTGTCTGTTCGTAAGTGGCTGATGAGAAGGATGAGGAGGTCTTAAGGCTTTTTTTCCCACTCTACGCAGCGTAGATTCCCAAAAAGGATGAACTGAAAGGTTTAGGGGTCCGGCCGAGGAATTGTATATCTGTTTTTTGACTCTATAAGACGAACGATGTTCAGCGGGGTGAAAACTCAACCCCCCAATTGCACTTCTACGATGTTCACACTCACATTCGCCGTTATTACAGCTGCCACCACAGCTTTAGCTGTTAATATCACTGTAAGTTACGAAGAAATGGGATGACCATCTGACTGATACTGTATAGGACTTCACTTCAAGTCCAGTTGAATGGATTTATCCACCAGCACGAGGGTTCACAGCATCCAGTGCGACTGTCTATCCATGCGGTGGAATTTCGCCTTCATCCACTAGAACACCTTATCCAATCTGTAAGTGAATACCCCTGCTACACGAAGCGTTCAGTAGACTTATGTGAACTCAAAGCTGGGGGAGAAATTTCTATCCAATCTCAAACTCTTGCTGCTAATATCAATATCCTGTATGTCAACCAAACCAACCCAACTCTTTTCCATGATTTCAGTACATATACGAGTTCAGTACTCGACATGTCAATTGGTGATTATTGCGTAGCAGCTCCAGATTTTTCACAATTCGGTTATGGAGCTTCTACCAACGTTACTCTGCTCATCATTTATGAGGTAAGTCCAACCTCTCGGCGATCAAACTAACAACGAAAGTTTTATGGCAACAAAACCAATCCTTATTACTACACTTGTGCCGATATTCAGCTAGTCGACAATAGCGACTTCACAGATCCAGGAAATGTCTGTACAAACAGTTCAACAATCTTAGATATTGCTCCGTTGAATCAATCACTCGCTCTTCATGGTAGTAACTTCTCAGCTGACGCAGCTGGAGAAGATGGTCAGACTATCAGTATCACTTCGACACCCGTTGCTGAGGCTACCGGGGTGGTCGTGGCGTCAATCATCACTGCGCCTACTACTGCCAAGAGTTCTTCCAGAGCTGCTTCAGCTTCTGGGTCGGTCACTTCAGTCGCTGCTGCTGCTTCTTCTGCTGCTGTCAGTGGTGCTTGGTTATCGGCCACAATTAACTATTCTAACCTTTTGGCGGTCGTTGGAATGGTTGTTGGATCTTTCTTCTTCTTCTAGCTAGCTAGATTATAGGAATCCCAAAAAAGGGGAGGAAGCTAGAGTGAGATCCCCAAGGGTATACAGTAGAATTTATAGTCCCCTCTTAAGAATAGTTTTCCAAAAGCGCGGACAATATGCCAAAAGTTCAACTGCCACGAAACACTGGATAAAAGCAGGAGGTTGTAGTTGTTGCAATATCTGAGATTGAGCGATGATAACTTGCTCGATATCTCGTATCGGCATGTATGAAGACTGATTATCACTGTCTCTCATTGAAACGAGGAATATCCCCAACATCTGATGTTAGACTTGACTGCTATGTTCTGGCTGAAGAAATACAGACTCAGGAAATATGACTCAAATCCAGAGCCACTCCACTCGGAAAATCTTACTTAGACGAATTCTACAGACCGAGAATTCCCATTCTCACCAAATACATGTCAAAAACACCGCCAGCATTCCTCAAGAAATACTTACCGGATCGAATACACAGTTCGAAAGTATCGAATGATACATCGAACGAGCATCCACATATAACCCTGACATGGGCCCAGAGTTTGGATTTCAAAATAGCTGGGAAAGGTGGTGCACGAGTTTTAATATCTGGTGAAGAAAGTATGGAGATGACTCATTGGTATGTTTTTGGTCTACTTGTCTTTAGTATTTGATTGTGTTATTTGCTTATGTTGATTGAGTAGGATGAGGACTATGCATGATAGTATTCTTATTGGGATCAATACTTTGATACTTGATGATCCGAGGTTGAAAAGTGAGTTCTATCCACCATTCAAGCTTTGATTACAATCATATTGTACAAGTTTCTATATACTGATTATCACTCAAACTCTAGTTCAACTAGTTCCACAAGATGATCCAACGTTATTACCTCCTCAACCGTTGATTCTTGACCCCAAACTTCGTTTCCCAATAACATCAAGAATATTATCAGAATGGACGAAATTCAAGACTCTTTATAACGACGATTCTGATAAAGTAGTAGGAGGGAGTGTTGTCCGTCAACCATGGGTTATCTGTGGTCAAGATGTTTTGGATAGTCTCGTTGAAAGAGTCGAGAAATCTGGTGCTGGAGTGATTAAGGTATCTTTAGACGACGGTAAGTGATTTTCGCAATTGATTTTGATGCTGTTATTGATCTTTGAGTAGATGGTAGAATATCACCGTCTAGTTTGCCTGGTATACTACGTTCTCTCGGGTTGAGAAGCGTGATGATTGAAGGTGGATCAAGAATACTTTCGTCATTTCTACATTCACCTAAAAGAGATGATGGTACACCCCTGGTTGATAGCGTTATCATAACTGTTGGACCGATGTTCATTGGTGAAGGCGTTGGTGTGGTTCCGCATGTAAGTTTTGATGTTGTTTTCCTGAACACGAAGGATTGGAAATTGACTGACATTGATCAGGACGACGAGAGAGGTTTACCTAGTTTGAAAACTTTACATACTGAAACTATGGGGAAGGATTCTGTCATGGTTTGTGAGATTAGTAGTTGAAGAGGGGCTGGAGTTCAAGATCGGCATACCCTGTACATATTATATCCATGCATTGCAAATATATTTCTTTCAAACCGTGGGCCAATAGACAGCTCGATTGATGCTTTCCTTGCCACGAGCCACCGATGTTGTTGACAAAGAGATACATGATCTATTTCGACTTCTATTTTCACTTTCATCTTACCAATATCGCTCATCAACTGAAATAACTATCATCGTCTCCAGCTCTCGTACATCCTAACCCTCTGATGTGGAAACAACTCCAATGCCATTCTTAAGATCAGCGAAAAGACCTCAAGCGGTTGACTGTTTCTTTTGTCTTTCACCAACCATCCTTCCACCTTCTACTTTGACGATCAAGGGGAAAGAACGAGCTGAGGTGGGTACAAGATGGAATTGGTTCTGTGAAAGATGTGGTTGCTGGAATATAAGGGATCAAGTGGGTTGTTTCTCACTTATCTTCTGAGACTGTTTATTGATAAAGGTGGTAGGAAGGAGAGATGGTTTCTGATTTACCGGGAATGCATAATCCTTCTCTGAACTCTAAATCATTCTCACTTCGAGGTAAGAACTTTGCTCTAAACTCCCTTCGAGAAATTTTGTTCTGATCGATCGAAATATCCAGCTACACCTTCATCATCGCATTTTCCAACATCAACGAAAACTTCACCATTCTGTCATAACTGTCTAACGAATCAAACATTGATCACCAACCTCCTAGCGAACTATCTACCAGACGATAACGTGAGCTACCAAATATCTTTGGAGATACTAACAGACTCAGGATCCAACATACAACGAACTCTACCAGAATCTACCTAATTATCTTCATAATCTACATGAACGTTATCCACCCGTTTGTGGTAATTGTCAACCAGCCGTTGAAGAGGCTTTACGAAGAAGTGATAGGCGAGTTCAAGCTGAGGCTTGGAGTTCAGCTTTGAATAGAGGTGCGGAGAGATTGGAGAAGGAGACTTTGGTTTCTGGTTTGGAAATTAGCGTTTGGAGGATAAGGGGAGGACTTTACTTTATCTCGTTGATGGTTAATCTTGGTCTGGAGATGTTGGGTGAGTTGACATGGATTGATGCGCAAAATAATTTCTGACTATGAATATAGTGTCAATACGACCGAGTTCTTTGACTCCCCTACCAGTGATAACATCGTTTTGTTTGGCGGGTGTCAACTTTCTGTCGTTCCTCTGGATAACATGGGATCCATATTGGTTACGAAAGGTGCAAAGTCGTGATCAGTTGAAAGTTTCAGGCAGGGATGTATGGAAGGTAAGCTCTTTACTTTGAATTCATGCTGATATCAGCGCAATATGGTCTTAATTTTCTTGTCCCGTTTCGCCTTCTCTGGTCTCTGGATCGCTAATCGATTTACCACGCATATCAACGAGGAAGACTGGCTGAAGAGTGTTGGCAGAGCATTCATCGTTGTGGAATTGAGTGTAAGACCTTCGAATCCATGCTCATTTTTGTGACTGACATCTCTCAGCTCCTCTCGTACGCCGTTTTCAACTTACGAATTAGCCAACCTATCCCAATAAAACTAGTCAGGCCGAAACAGTCAACCCATTTGACAGAACTTAAATTAAAGCCCCACTCCCCGGAACCTATCAACATGGTAAACAATCCAGAAACATTCGCAACCCTATCTCTATCCAATCGACCCTCAAACCCAATCTTCGGTCAACCCTCTCTAAAAACAAAAACATCTAACGAAGTAGAATCGATGGATTGGGAACCTTCTTTACCGGTCGAAACGGACGAGCAAATGGAGTTTAGGAATGATTGGGATAAATTCGCTGTTAACAAACAAAGGATGTATGCTAAAAGTCAGGATGAGACGGGTTTGGAACATCTGCTTGCCAGTTGGGGAATTGGTTCGGAAACTGTTAATCAAATTGGACAGGACCGTTTGATGGAGAAGAAGGTGGACCGTGATTTGACCGAAAGACTTTTCTATCACTACAACTTGGGTTTGGTGTCTGTCAGAATCCCTTGCCTGGGGTTTCTCCTCTTACATTCTTACGTACCAGAACAGTTTCCTCGGGTTTCCCGTATCGGTCAGAAAACATCAAGTCAAATAGCCTTACCGATTCTCGTTCTGGAACTGCTTATGTCCAACTTGTATTGCTTAAATTGGGCCCGACTGTATTTCTGGAATAACGTACACCCGAGGAAGACAGATCTGTACCGAATTGGAATCACAGTACTTAGAATAGTGATAGGTCTGCTGGAGGTTAGTTTGAGATTGTCACACCTTTCTTCGATTTATGTCAACATCGGCGAAATTAGCTTATGGACGATTTGGACTGTATTAGATTTGTTATCGTTATTGTAAAACATGTTGTACAGCTCTATCTATTTATGAAAACATTACGATCCAGCTGCAACACTGACTTCACCGATATCTTCGTTCCAAATCCCCTGTCCAGGACCATAGATCCAATCCGACATCATCTTGGTAATCTCCTGATGTTCAAGATTGACAACTTCCACTCCATGCTGTCGAAGTAATTCCTCACCACCGACGAAATTGGTGTTTTCAGCTAGAACCACTAAAGGTATCTTATAGAGTATACAAGTTGCCGAACACCTATATCGTTTAACCATCATAAGTTGATATGTACGGATTTGGAGGGAAATGACAAACATGATACAAGGCGAAAGAGTCGTGAACATTGCACATTCTTTCAAGAAACCTTCTGAGACTCTACCTAGTTTCTCTAGGACGTCCATCTCACCATGACGGATATTGGAATTCATCTGAACTCTCTGATTGTGACCGACTGAAAGGACTTTACCGGTAGGTATGTGGATGAGAGCACCTCTTGGGTTTGTGTCAGTGGATGATACTTATGTCAGATGTACTTACCCTATTGGGATACCACCTTCTGATAAACTCTTGAGTGCTTGGTCATGAGCTCTATGAGGCGTTAGTTGGGTTGACTACTTCAATTTAGTCACTGGAGAACTAACTCACATTTTCATGAAATCTCCATACTGATCTGAAGTTATTGTCATTTTGATAATGGATGATAAAAAAAGAGTACGGTATATGAGAAAGAGAGAGTTGTATGGCAATCTTATCGGACACCTAAAGTGGAGGTAGTGCCACATTCACTTAACACCGATAACACCGATCATTATCTTTTGTTTTGGTGGAGGTCTGAAAGATAATTTTGAAATTTACAGTCTCAATCCAGTTCAATTTCTGTAATGTCAGAAATCAAATCAACAGCAGCAGCGACGGCACCCCCAGCTCCACCAGCACCAAAGAGGAGAGCTAGGAAGAGAAGAAGAAGACAAGCTTCTTATAGTACTTCATCGGATGAGAGTAGTTCAGAGGATGAGGATCAGGAGGTGGTAGAGGTGGTCAAACCAGTTTCAATGGATGTTGATGGAGAATCATCTTCGTCATCTTCGTCTTCGTCATCTGCATCTTCATCTTCGTCTTCATCATCAGAATCATCAGAATCATCAGAATCATCCGAATCAGAATCAGAATCCGACTCAGAATCAGAATCAGGATCATCCTCAGACTCAACAGCAGGTCTCTCCAAACCAACCCAACCAGTCCAACCCCAACTCCCCACCCCAACAAAGAAACCAAGATCAGAGCGTAGATACCCAACAAACTCACCTACCCCACCACCAACTTCTATACCCTCGTTCCTTTCCTCATCCACGAACAAATCGAAAACTGACCGTGGGGAAGAAGATGAAAGTCGTCGGGAGAAGTTTAGGAGGGTTTATATGGAGAATCTGGTTCAAGGTTTTGGAAGTGATTTGGAGAATTTACGGGCGGTATGTTCATCTTCGTGTAACTATTATGTGGAATACTGACATGGGGTTTTAGGCCGATCCAACGTTAGGACCTGGGAGGTTACAGCTGCTGATCGAATCACTTGCTTCGGGTATGATTCATCTGTCGACCAATTTATTCGAATGTACAGCTGATTGATTACTTAGGTATTGACGTCTTTAACGATCCTCAAATATCGAATGAGGGAGTTGACGAAGTTGGAATCATAATTGAGAACTCCTCTTGATCTACACTGTACAAATAACGTCTATGTAACATCTACATCATCGTCCTTATCTCCATGAAAAACAAATCTGCATGTTACGAGTGATACCCAGGTCGTTACAGGCCATTAATTAATGAATAAGAGAACAGATTATTTGATCAAGATAAAGGGATATTAACAGATGAAAGGCATGGACAGGATGAAGAATAAAGATTATTTATCAAGATCAAAACAAGACGGAAGATATATAAAGGAAAAACTACAAAGAAACGAAACAACCTCTATCAAAACACTTAACTCTGACCAATCCATCAAACTTGGGGTAAAGGTCTCGCCTGAATGATCCATCAGCAACTGAATAACCATCAACGAACGTCTAACTTACACCATGAGGAACAACAGGTGGGGCAACAGCGCCGAACATCGTCATCGACGGAGGAGGGGGTGGAACGGCACCTGGAACAGGTAAAGGTCTAGCGGGAGCTCCAACGACCATTTGTTGAGGTGGCATAAAAGTGGCCCAAGCAGGTGGCGCTTGTGGTTTTTTACCTTCCTGTTTATTATCCTTTGAGTAGATGGTTAGTTTAGGCTTTTTTGGTGATTGACTTACTTTTGGAGGATTTGGTGGTTTGGGTGCTTTTGGGGGCGCGGAGGGATATGGTAGAATCGCCATGAGATCACTGTAGATTCTGGTCAATTTGGGTTTACACAGAAAGAGAGATACATTGACTTACCCAGCCGATTGTCTACCTTTCATGAGAAGAAGTTCAGCCAGTTCCCTAACCATCTTATCAGTATATAAAACACAAATCAAAACGAAAACTTACATATAAAGAGCGCGTCTAGATTCTCTCAGATCACCAACTTCCTTTAACAAAGTTCTAACTTCACCCTGTTGACGACTGTCAATAAACTTCTTCGTGTGATGGATGAATTGTACCACTTACCGACAAAGCTTTCGAGAAATCATCCAAATATCCAGCAAGATTGAATCCGACCTGATCACGAGCTGATGCCTTAGCTGCGTCTTGCGTAAGTTTATGTTGATTGGAACTATGTTCGTTGATATCTGTTGCCAATTTTCTCAAGAATTGAGCTTGACCATCGCCAGCGGTTCTATCATTTTATCAGTTTAGATACCTCATTTTAGAAGAAGTCAATAACTTACTTGAGAGCATCGAGAATAGCTTGTGTACCTGATGAACAATTTCAGCAATTGTACACCAAATTTCATATTCCGACTTACCTGGTTTCTTATCATCGGTAGCTTGTTTCTTCTTAGCTTCCTCTTGAGCAGCTACCAATTTATCCAAAGCTTCCTGTAATTTCTTATCCCTAGCTGCTTTATCCGTACGAAGTTTCTCTTGTCCCTTGGCACTATCATCGTATTGAGTTTTCCAAGTTTTACTATCGTTCGCTAGTGAATCCTACACTCCAAGTCAACATTGCTATCGCTATCAATTGTGATCGGAAAGAACATACCAGGGTCTTTTTAAGATCTGCTAAAGCTGCGGTATTTTGGTTATGTCTATCCTCGAGTAGTTTCACTTTATCCGCTTTCGCTTTTTCGATCCTATCGCGTTCAGCTTTTTCGGCAGCTATCGATGCTTCGTCAGTAACATGAATGAAAGGGAAAAAAGGGGAAAACATACCTGCTTGTTCAGCTAAAGCTTTTTGTTTCACTGTGACGAGAATCGAGTCAGTAATCACTCGTCATGAAAAGATGACCGAACATACCCGCAAGTTTTCTAGCTTCATCCATTGGATCCTCCTCAGTCGAAACAGGAGGAGTCTTCTTCAATTTACCTTTACCTTTAGGCAATTCCTCAACCTCTTCTTCGTCACCAGGTAAATTCATCAGTACAGGTTGTTTCGCAGATTTCGTCGAAGCCGGCTTGGAAGTTTTAGAAGCACCGTCTTGATGAGCACATGGATCTATAGGTACACCAGCTGCGTTTCTTGGTGCAGATGGACAACAGACACTACAGTGACCTCTACCCATTTCTGATTCGTGTAGAACAGGTGGAGGGATATTACCGAGTGTAGTGTTCTCTCCCAAAGCTGGTTTATCGGATTTGCCCTTCTTCTCAGGTATTGGAACTGGTTCTTTCAGAGGTTTAACGTAAGCTTTCCTTCCATCTGGTAAAATGATCTCTTCGAGGATTTCAGGTTGAGCAGCGGCTGGAGGAGCTGGTCCTGAGATATCACCTTCTGTCGCAATCGGTGGTTGACCGGGGAGTGGTTTCTTGAGTTTGTTCGCAGCTGATGGAGCGGGTATTGGGATATGACCATTAGCATCAGCTACAGGCGTGAGATTTACAGAACCACCATCATCAAGCATATGAGCGTTAGGAGCGACATGGGTGGTATCTGAGAACCTCGTGTCTTTACCACTAGTGTTCAACGGAGCAACTTCACCGATGACGGGTGGACCTTCGCCATGTGACGATATTTTCGTACTCTCCTTCGATTTACCAGGTTTGAGTTTCTGGAGAAGTCCCGGTTTCGTAGTATCTTGAACGACAGGAGTCGCATCTGCAGCATCGGCTTCGATGATTTCAGCTGGTGTAGATTTCTCCGGAACAACAGGAGCTCCAGTTGTGGCAGGAGTGGCGAAACCGTCTGGTGGTACAGAGATTCCACCATTGCCTCCATGAACAGGTGTAGCGAACCCATCTGGTGGGACAACCACTCCAGATCCACCTTTACCACCTTTACCAGATTTACCATTCTTACCCGGTTTCTCAACAACGGCATGTTCAGGAAGACCTAAAGGTGCAGCAGATTGTTGAGCGGGATCAGCTTCTGTTTGTTGAACTGGATGAACTGGATGAACCGGCTGAGCTGGCTGAGCTGGTTGAGCTGGATGAACCGGAAGAGCTGGCTGAGCTGGATCTGGCATTTGACCACCAGGTTGAGTTGGATCTGCCATTTGACCGCCGGGTTGAGATTGAGATGGATCTGCTTCTTTAGCAGGTAACGCCGTTCCTCCACCGCCACCACCACCACCAACATGTGCAGGTGTATCCGCTTTAGGTTTAGCTTCGTTAGGTACGTTCTGGAAGCTATTTCGAATTAGTTCTGTTTTCACTGGATATAGAACATGGTACTTGCCTAGTTGCGGGTACCTCTTTATGAGGAACTCTCTTATCCCAATGGACAGCTTTACTGGGTTTAGTACCTGGTAGAATTGGCTCAACGAACGCTGGAGCGGCTTCACCACCATCAGCAACCCCAGCATCACCAGCATCATGAGCGACGACTGGGGCAGTACCCTCATGAGCAACACCACCTTCATGAACAACAGCAGGAGTACTTTCAGGAACACCGGTAGGATCACCCATATCACCTTCAACGATTGGATCAACAGCTGGTGTATGAGGTTGATTACCAACATTAGCCAAAGAAGACGGTTCGACAACATTATGTTTAGGATGATTGGTATCCCAAACCTGTTTAGGTTGTTTCTGTTTCTTAATCTTCCCGGATGGATCAGTGACGATACTACCTGGAGCACCACCACCACCGCCGCTTTGGACTGTTGGATCACCAACAACACTTGCGTGATGAGTTGGATCAGCCAAAGCACTTCCGTTATGATTTGGATCAGCCAACGTGCCGCCTGTCTGAGGTACTGATTGACTATGACCTTCTTCATGAACACTGTTCGTTGTCTGACCGAGAGGAACGCTAGGTTGATCACCGTAGACCACACTTTCATGTGAATGATGACTGGAAGGTGGAAGTGGGACGTTGGCTGCGTTTGGATGATTTGGATCGGCAAAGGTATTGGGTCCTGCTGGATTCGAATGACCTGGATCAGCAAAGCTGTTGGGTCCGGCTGCATTTGGATCACCGAGATTTTGGACATGACGGGTAGGTGGTAAACCGTTATAATGACGAGTAGTAGTGACTGTATGATACGGTTGTCCACCATCTGGACGTTGGATTATCTAAACAATTTTCAGTAACTCATAACAAATAATCTTCAAAGAAAATCAACTCACCTCCTCAGTTTCCTCACGTATCAACTGACCTTGAGGTCTAGGATCGTTCGGTACGATTGGCGAAGCGTCTCTAGGAGATAATGATAGTGGCGGAGGAAGAGTGACAGGTTTACCGGTTCTTGGATTGATTCTGGTTGAAACTGGAACAGGAGCAGCGGGGACTTCTTCGTCCACTTGATTTGGATCCGTGACGATATCTCTTTCGATTTCTTCCTCTTTCTCAATCTCTTTACGTTGACCATGACCATTTTTACCTTCTCTGATAACCTCTCTTTCCTTGATCGTAGTCTTCTCGCGGATGATATCCGAGTGACCATGTGCTGGTGTACCTTCGATAGCAGTTGTTGAAGCTCGATCATCAGCATCATGAAGTTGTTGATTACGAATTAATTCAGCAACTAAAATTGAATTAGTCCAAATTCCATATAAAATCAAATCTTACTCTTATTCTCCAAATTCGCTAATTTCCTATCCTGTTCCAAGTCCTTGATTGGGACAGAAGGTATTTCTCCATGAGAGGGTACATGTGGAGCACCATGAATACCATCAACGATCTTATCACCAGCCATAACGGTCCCATCAGGCAAAACTTTACCGGCAACGTGACTACCAGAAGGTGAAGGTGGTGGTGGTACCACATCTCGTTGAGAAGTGATAGGTGGAGGAGCAGCTCTGATACCATCAACGATTTCACCTGAGTCAAGTACAACTTGACCATCTGGCATTACATGACCGTGTACGTGATGTGGTTGAAGTTCTTGTCGTAATTTACCGATATCAGCTAATATACTTGCTAGTTCCCTTTGGTTCTCTTGTTTGGATCTTTCAATTTGATCACTGACTCCATGAAGATATCTACTCATTTCATTCTGTTGTTCACCTTGAGCAGCAGCCAGAGCTTGAGTGTTATCGAGAGCACGACGGAAACTATCTTGTCCAGGCTGATGTTGTTAGCAATGCATACATCATAGAAAACTCACCGTATCACCACTATCAGATGGTGCTGCGACGATCGTTGGCGGTATAGCTGGTGTATCATGAGCACTAGCATGTGGAGTAGCAAGTAACTCCTCCGTAGCAGTTGGAGTTGGACTAGTTGATTCACTAGTGGTATTACCCATACCAGTATCTGGAGGCATAGTCATCGCAGGTCCACCGACACCGGTACCCATTCCAGAAACTGGAACTGGAACGTTACCATAACCACGAGCACCTCTTGGTAAACCGTAATCACCAGACGTGGCAGGAACACCAGGTGGCGTGAAACCCGGTCGACGGAACATTGGATTGACGTTCTAGATGTCAATAATCGAATTTCTGTTTAGACTTACAGGTCCGATCGGTCCACCGAAACCAGCGAGACCTGGACGAAGACCAGGCATGAAGGGTCCCATTCCCTATGAAGAATCAGTTGATGGATCTGAAAATCACTGTGGAGTACTTACAGGGCCAGGCATACCCATTGGACCAGGGAACATTCCCATTCCCATCGGACCAGGAGGGAAACCACGACGGAAACTACTCATCAGCCAAACATCAATGTAAAGTACTCACTAAGTCGTTGATATTGGATCTCTAACACCAGCAATACGAGGTAAAGAAGGTCTAGGGATATCCATTCCAGGTCCAGGTGGCATAGGTGGCATCGGGAAAGGTGGTCTCATACCAGTCCAACCTTGAGATGGTAGTGGTTGATGCTGTTGACGTCTTTCCTGAGAATAGATTGGTGAAGGAAGATTAACTTGTTCAGGTGGTGGACCTCTATGTGTAGGTCTGTCAAGTTGTTCGGATTCTTCATACGGTTGTTCGTCTTCGTAGACCTGTGGTTCTTCTCGATACGGTATCGGAGCCTGATCAATAATCTCTTCTGGCGTCTCTGGTAAAGAAGGCTGAGGAGTTGGTTGTTTAGGTTCCTCATCATACCAATCATCCTCATATTGATCTTCAGGTGTGTAATCCTGTTGTGGTGGTGTTGGCTCATTCGAAACAGGTGGTTGACCAGGTCGTCGAATGAAATGCGGTGGTATCTGTGAACGAGGTTCGATATATTCCTTGGGTGGATTTTCAGGTGGTAAAGTGTTGAAAGCGAATTCATCATCGAATTCAGGTGAAGGTAAATCACCGTCTAACAAAGAATCTGGAATTCCACTGAATCGTTTATTATCTTTTCGAAGATGAGATGAAGTATGACTATTCTGTGGTGTGACCGGTACTTTATAACCTCCATCACTGTAGACACTGTTACCTTTATAAAACGAAGCGTCTCTGAAAGTCATTTCTGATGGTGATCGACTGTCGTCATCTGGATAATAACGATGGGATTTAGGTTTACCCATTTCATCGGCGACTTCTGAATCACCACTTCGAATCAACAACCTCTTGAGTAAATCTTCGATCCTAGATAAACTCGGTCCTCTATCTGGTTCAATTTCGAATTCAAACTTGTGACGTCTAGAAGTTTCTTGTAGGATATCATCAGTTCTTCCGATGACTGTACCAAGTAATCGACGCATGTCGTCGAATTGTTGTGCGATGGCATCCGGCATCGCTACTGGAGTCACTGGACGAGCTGTTGATGCTGATGAGGAAGAGCTATCGGAGGGTGATGGTGATGGTGCTCTCGAATCATCTTTAGCTGGAACAGGTGGTGGTCGATCTTTAACTGGTTGTTCGTTGATTCTATCAACTTTCTTCTCTATCCGTTCAAGCGAAGATGTGATTTGAGTTGATAAACCCTGATGAGCCTGATCTTGACCATGGAGATAGTTCTGAAGTCAGCGTAGCAAGATTGAAAGTTGACTCACAAGCAATCGATTAACGTCAACACTAGCCATCGCTGCTCTTTTAGGACCACTTTCTGAAGATGAAGTAGGAGCTGTGACCGAAGATGATCCAGATGGTTCTGAAGGTGGACCAGACGATCCGCCAATTGACGAAGGGAAAGAAGCGCTGGGCATAGGTGGGACTGGGACTCTCCTACCTCGACTACTCTTCGTGACAGTAGAATCAGCTGTTGAAACACTCGGAGGTGGTGGTGGATTCTCAGGTAAACGACTGAGTGGTGTGTGATAAGAACTATCATCAGCTTTCAATCATCATTCGACAACTTACGACATAGAATCGTTGGGTGTACCAACAAAAGTTGAAGTAGAAGCTAGAGTTCTCCATTCTGGTGCAGTAGCGTAATCTGTAGTCTTTGCAGTATAATATGAACTTCTACCATCTGGGGCAGTGGCGTAAACACTTTGGACCACGGTATCTCTCTGACTCGAAAACATCCCACTATCCGCGGTAGTATACTTGGATCTTGAATAGATACCCGAACGACGTTGTAAATCGACAGATGTAGGTGTTGGAGCCATACTGCCCAATGATGAACTTCGTTCGAGATCTGCGAGGATACCTTCATCAGGATCAGGTTCTGAGATATGAGTAGCAGTTTCCCAACCATCTTGAGATGATCTGGCTTGTTCTTGAATAGTCGATCTTAACGAGTTACTATGAGAGATAGGTGGTGGTGGAGCTGTACTATATGAAGATGATTTATCTGAACTGACAACAGTGACGATTGGTGATGGTGCAGTTTGATAACTACTCTTATCAACAGGTGGATCTTGAAGTTGATATCTGATAGGTGTCGAATGACCATCGGAAGCTGTACCATACAAGGTATCTCTAGAAGGTGGAGGAGGTGGTGCTGAAGTATATGAACCCGATTCATCACTGATCCCGGAATAACGACGTTCTTCAGCAGTCATAAACGGTGAACCAAGTCCTGAACCGGATGTGTAAACTGTATCAGGTCGAAGAGACTCTTGTGCCGTCCATGCGTGAAGAGTCGAAGATTGTCTTTGACCGATTGTGGCATCACTCGAAACCGTATCTTTAGCCGTTGAATAAGCTGATTTCGGTCCTCTACCAGAACCAGTATATGTTTTTTCACTTTCTGAAGGTGTCGGACCTGATACCGTTAAGATTGGTCGTGCAGGGGTCACGAATGTGGTACCAATTGATTGGGACGATGAGGGCGTGTAAGGAGTTGTACCTTGAGCTGTATACATTGAAGTTCCAGCTTGGGCACTATGAAATGATTCGGGTGGTCGAGCAGTTGCATGAGATGATCGAGAACTTGGATCGACAGCTGTGTTATAACTAGAAGGTAGATGACCAGTACGATATTCGTCAGAAGTAACCGTTTCAGATGGATTGAATGGATAGAAACTTGTCGAAGGTGAAGTTAAAGTTTCCATCGCACTGTCCAAAGAATGCATGGCAGTCATGAACGATTGACTGGGTTGACTGGACGGTATAGTTTGTAATTCACCGAGAGCTCTAGCGGTCAAAGGTTGTGGACCTGGAGTATACAATGGTGGAGATAAAATGGGTGGAAGTCTACCACCTGCAAAAGTGAAATCCCTGGATAAAGGTCTTGATCGAGCTGCTTCAACCGTTAAAGGAATCTCAGCAAGATCATCTCCTGGATCGAGATTATCAGTAAGATCAGCTTCACTAGCGACTCTTCTTAAACTCCTTGCACGTTCCAAACCACCGGCAGCAAGTCTTCTTGAACCTCTTTGAACGATTGGTGCCCATTGACCACCGGATGTTTCGATTACCGCATCATCAGTGGTGAAGATTGGTCGAGGTGTTGGTGGGAGTGAATTGTCGTCGCCACGATCGAAATGGGTGGTAGCTGAACCTCCAGCTTCTGATGAATAGGTAGATAGAGGTCTATTGGTTCTTGTTGAACTCGGTCTAGGTGCTGCTCGAGCTCTTTCAAGAGCTGACCAGATGGCACTGACCCATCGGACTATTGTCAGTTCTAACACAACTACTAGACCTACCTCTATCACGAGCACTATCACAACCAAGACGTTCAGTACCATCGTCGTACACCTATACTCGAGTAAGGGGAAGTCTTAAATTGTGAAAAAGAGACATACCAATTTGAACGGATACAAATTCTCCGCAAGAGCACCTTGACGTCTAGCAGCAACAGCGCCAATATCATCCCCAGCCATAGGGTTGTTAGGACTATAAGTAGATGCCACCTCTACTCGTAACTGATCAGTATCAAATCTAATCAAGATCATGTACGAACCTTCACAAAACTCTAAATCAAGAGTGACCATAGCTTGACCACCTTCATCAGTTCTCCATGACAACTGCAGTCCCTCTGCGAAAAGTCTTGCATCGACTTGAACCCAAACGTAATTGGGTGAAACGGATTGATCATGTACGTTCAGATAATACATTGATCCTGTGCGAAGTGGCTAAAGGGTATTATTAAGATTTCCAACTCTCTGAACTCACCTCCCCGGTTAGTAATTTTGGACTTGAGGAAGCACGATCACTGACATCTCCTGAATGTGTTGATTCCTCATGGAACTCTTCTTGATTTAGGCTAGTATCCGTGATTTGGGGTTTATTCGGTTCAATACCAATACTTTGTTCGTGTGTAGTACCAGAATTGTCTTTTGACCAAGCTGCCAAATCGGGAGTGACAGCCGTTTGTTGAGATTGACCAGTATAACCAGTATCCTCGACGATTTCAGCTTTAACATCATCCTTACCCTTCTTCCTACGTCTGATACTAACGTTCCAACCCTTTCTTTCACCCAGTCTGGGACCACCTTCAAGACCTCTTCCAGGGGATCCTACAACTCGTTGAGAAGGTGAACCAGATCTAGCTCTCCATGATGCAATCATGGTTCTGACGTTGGATAATGGAGATGAAGGTTTTGGTGGAGGTGTTGGAGATGGTGTTTCACTTGGGGGATTGAATGTTAATGAAGAAAAGGGTGGTCGGTAAGATGAGAATGGTAGCTTGGACGAATGATAGGTAGTATCGACTGGTTGGTTGATGTTCGCTGATGAAGCTGTTTCTTGTGATGATCTGAAAATAGGTTGAGGTGGTGGATCGAAACGATGAGTTCCACTTCGACTACTTGAACGACCTTCGAACATTTTAATCAAATCGCTAGCTTTTTTAGGTGAAGCGTTGGGTTCAGGTGCTCTGGGACCTTTCACTGGACTAGGTGGAAGAGGAAATCTATTGGCGATACTTGTGGTCGATAAATCCGAAGATGTATCACGACCATGAGAACCTGTTTTACCAATTTCCCTTCCTCTTGCCTTAGATTCTGGAGGGGAAGGTTCCGTTAATAAAGATTCTGTACTTGATGGTTCGGTTCTCTCGCTGACAGCTTCAAGACGATGAAACGGCGTGGACATATCTTCGCTTCGAGCAGAGGCGCGTCTTGAATGAGAGAATATTGGGTTAAAGCTTTCCTGAGGGGTTGGAGATGTAGTTGAACCAACTGTTGTAGATGGAGGTAAGGTAAATCTATTTGGATTGGCGAGATCATCAAGAGTCGAGAAGACTGCGTCAAATGCTGCTGACATCGATTGACCAGTTGGTTGTTGATGGAGAGATTGATTGGATGGAGTACGTGATAGTGATACATCACTATGATCACTACTCGATGACGGTGAGGGCATGGTAGGTTGCGAAAGACCTTATTCATTAGCGCACGCTTTGATCACAGCTTACCAGTTCTTTCCCTTGGACCACTTGGGAATCTTCCAAATCCAGTTTCCCTAGTCTCCTGATGAGTATCACCAAAAAGATTAAGTCGATCAGGAGGTAAAAGTGGACTGAGAGATCTGTGAGACGAAGATTTTGATGGAGATGAATGATCAGCGTGATAACCAGAAAGATCAGGTCGTTGAGGTGACGGAGAAGTGGTTCTGATTTCTGGAATCAATTCTTGTCGAGATGTTCGAAATGGTGTACGCGACGGTGTTGTAGTATGAGCAGTTAGATAATCTTCAACTTCTTTCTCTTCGTTATCGTTATCGAAAGAAAGGGGTCTTGTTGAAGGAGTCCAACCTGGGAAACCTTTGGATTTGGTTGTTGTTGAAGTTGATGAAGATGATGGTGAGGAGGGTAGAGGGATGTTTTCAGCCACGTTTGTTAGACGTTCCACGACTGGATGAGTCGCGCTTGGTGCACGCCATTTACGAGGTGCAGGTGATAACGGTGGTGAAGACATTGTTGGTTAGGATATCATTTGAGTTGAAGTGGGTGATGGTAGAAGTCAGAAGGTATGGAATGATGAGAGAAACAAGACGACGGATGGATGAATGTTTATATGGTGTCTTTGTTGATGTTGATGTTGTTTATCTCAGCACACACCATGTCACTCCTCAAAGGATAGAGACAGATACTTAGTAGAATATCATTCAACTTGACTAAACGCGTTGTTCTTGACTACCAATTTGATGGGTACTTCGTTTTTCATTCTCTTGTCTAGAGTTGGTCGATTATCAGTAGTAGCAAGAGCTAGATGAGTAGGTTATCCATACATCTCACACAATTCTAGATGTCGTCTTAGTCCAGCCTGAAGACATAAGAGGTTAATAACTTGATCAACATGGGTTACTCGAGTACGTTACGATCAGTCACGCTTCTTTGATTGATGTTGTTTCAGCTTAGCTGGACTTGATGATTCCTTTCCCTCTCCTTTCCTTTCCTCACTTAACCTTCCCTTACCCTCTTTTTCTTACTTAATTACATCTGAATAGAAGATCGACAATTGGTTAGGCATACAGATTACAGGTAAAGAAGTATAAAAGTTCAGCTTCAGAGAGATGCAGAGAGAGATGTGAAGGAACAGCAACTAAACAGCCAAACGATGCATTACGTAAGCATACGTCGACTCTAATCCACGTGGCTCTCGATGTTGTTGTTGATCATGAAAATCAAAATAAATCAATCTCGTCTCTCGTCCATTTCACAAGAATTCATCCATCCTCAATCAAATCAATCATCTTGCATCTTGCATCAAAGACTAACATAAACATTCATTTCACCCCCTAAACCTCACATCCAAATCACCAGACCAAAGTGAATGTCAAGGTAAGTGAAAAAATCATCACCTTGCCACCCGGCTAATAAAAAAAAACAATCGTAGAAGACGCGAAGAGAAAGAGTTAGCTCTGGCTTTAAATCTCAGTCGTTCGACTCAAGATATCATCCTCATTCATCCGTCCTCCACTTCATTCATGACTCATACACCAACTCAAGATTCTAGAGAATTAGAATTACATCCGTTCGTTTTACCTGATACCGTCAACCCTCGTCTTGTTATGGCACCTCCGATGCCTGAAAAGGAATTATCAAGTGGGAGTTCTAATCTGAATTCTCATTCTAATCCTAGTTCCAATTCTAGTAGGAGTTAGTTCTCGAAGCAGTTTTTAAGAAGTGTATTACTAACGAATTGTTTAGATGATCCAATCAATTCTTTTACTACATCAACTATCCCTAACTCAGCTATGATACGGAGTAAATTCAATACACCAAAACTCCCGAATTCAAATTCAAACTCTTCACCTATTCTACCATATCCTACCGTCCAATCAACCGAGATATCACATTCTTCAGGTATTTCCAAACCCCTCTTCACACCTACAGAGGTGTCTATACCAAACGAAGCCCAAAATCTACAAGTACCAAGTCCAGTTAAAACTTATTCGACCATCAATAAATCACCTGTCAAACGTACACCCCCTCGATCATCGGTTGTTCAAGAAAAACTCTTTCTTTCACCTGATTCAGATGCGGAAATTGATCATGGTATGACTAAAGATTTACCATCACTGTCAAATGATGAAGATTCATTGGAATCAATCGGAACCATCATCAAAAACGTTGAGAAAAATTCAAGTAAATCATCGATCGAAGTCGTGATCAGTAGTTCAAAACCTTCGAAAAATGAATCGCCAATCCAAAAACCCCGGCATGAAGAGAGGAAAAGAAAAGCATCACCTGATCCTTTAGATTCCTTATCTCGTAAAAACGTTTCACCAAGTAGTAGAACGATACCTATCAAACCTACCGCCTCATCGTCCAAAATCCCCTCAAAAGAAATACGTCAACTCATTCCATCATCGAAAGAAATCGTTCAACCTAACAAGGAACCCATCAAAAAGAACAGCTCTGTCAAGGAACCACGTAAATCTGCCCGACAAGCTAAAGCAGAGGAAGAAAAGATGGAAAGGGAAAGAATCGAAGCTGAAGCTAAAGCTGAGAGACGACGTAAAAGAATGTTGGAGAAGGAAGCTGCTGCTAGATTAGCTGAAAATGACGGTGGTGGTGGTGGTGGTCAAATGATACCTAGTGGAAGTTCAAGTTCAAGAGGTTCTTCGAAATCGGTTACCCCTGCACCACAGAAGAATGATAGGAAATCAATTGATATAGTAAAACCTCAACGAAAGAGGGATTCAACGAATTCTTTGACACCTGCACCTCCACCTGTTTCATTAAAGGTCGATGATAGCAGTAAATTCAACAGTTCTGATGATGTTATCGTACTCGATGAAAGTCATGTGTCATCGGTTAAGGAGAAGATGGTCAAACAGATTAAAAAGGGTAAAAGGGGAGTTAAGATCATTGTGGACGAGGATGAAGAGGAGGAGGAGGTCGAGGAGATAGAAAAGGGAGAGACAGTCATGGAGAAAGAAGATATCATCGAGGTTTCGACTGGAGGGGATACAGTCCAAAACAAAGAACGATCGGAAACACCGATGGAGATTGAGACGAAAGAATCAGAACCGGAAGCATCGATGACGGAGGAACAAGAAATCGAAGAAACTATTGTCGTGAGTCTGGACATTTATCGTCAAAAATGATCATTTGCTGAACGAGAATGTCTTGTTTCCAGAAACAGACGGAAACTCCTACACTCCCAATACGTAAACCTTTCCGAGCACTCACTCCATTGATCAATCTCCCTTCAACCAACAATTCACCAGGATTATTCAAGATCCCAACAACGACAACGACAACCAGTAAAACCAACACCAAATTGAAACAATATAATTGGAAAGCTCGTCAGTTTTTCTTTCAATTCCATCCATTTATATAGGAACAGAGAAACTGACACAAAGTACAGCTCGTGATGATTTGAACAACGTTCTATCAAAGTTTCCAGGTATAAAACCAACTGGTATGTCGAGACGACTGAAGATCGCCCCGTTACATAAGACTATTGGGGTTCCTGCGAAGGTTTTACCACCTGCCCCTGTTAAGGTTAAGAAGAAGAAGAACGATGAGGACGATGAGGATAGTGATCAGGAGAATAGAGTTGTTGAGAGGAGTATGGAATGGTATATGATGGAAGATTAGTTTTTGGTATTTGCGAAGTTGGTAGCTTGTGTTTTGAAATATGCATTGTATCATTGATTTACATGTTTTTGTTACACCTTTAACCCAAAGACTAGAATACAAAGATCTACGTGGCCAGCTCAAGATTGGACCTTCTAAATGAGATAGATGGTTTTCACTCTATTTGTGACATTGCAGATTGAGCTAACGTCAATTCCAAAGCGCCTTTCAATTTAAACAGTTGATTCTGGAAATTCAATTCTCTCTCTATCCTCGATTGAAGTTTGTTAAGTAGATTATCGATGATAGGTGATTGACCAAGTATCGGTGTATAGATATCTGTCTGGAAGTCAGATAACGAATACAATATGGATTGACGACCTACCAATGATCAGTCCACACACTTCAGTTGCCATTTCACCGAATCTTGGATCAATGACGTGTTTCGATAGGAAGGTGATGATAGGTTCTAGAGTTACGTCGTCTCGACCTTGTAAAGCTATTCTCAGTGCGTCACGATGTATCAATTCCTGAATAAGGGCGAACGTGGTAGTCGGTCGAACAGTCTGTTATCGTATTTAACACAAATAACAAAAAAAAAAGAGAAATCACCGTGCTCACCTTCTTCAATCCAGCATCCAAAGCCGCAGAATATTTAAATTTCTTCAAAGCCTTATCAAACTCTTTCAACCGTACCGTCCTCTTACTCTCCACTCTGAATTCATCAGTCGGTCCAACCACAGGCGGTAAATCGTTTTTCTTAGGTTTCGTATACCCGTTCCCAAAGATTTTTTCCATGTCGGCGAAATATTCATACGTCCCACTGTTGATTAGGTTTTTTTTGGTATCTTGATTAAGGGTTTCTGATTGTTTGGGATCTCGACGTCGGACACTTAGGGTACCGTCTAACATCCCTGCTGCAATGTGTGTATCATCGGGCTAAATTGACGTTTAACGAAAATGATCTGGTTGTGGGTGTTCCAAGAAAGAGATGACTTACTGACACTGCTAAACTCATCACTGGAGCTGGATATCTCATCGTATGAACCACCTTCCATTCTTCAACATCATAAACTTTAACCATCATATCCAAACCACCCGTCAAAACTCTTCCAAACCCTCCATCAAACGTAACACACGTAACAGTCTTTGTATGATTACTAACGGCCCGTAAACATTTCCCGCTCATACTCAAATCCCAAACTCGTAATATAGGTCCACCAACAGATAATCCCACTCCACCCGTAGGGAAAATTAAGATATCCTCAATAGGTGATCCACCGTGTTTCATTTTTATCGCCGGTGTGGATTCGGAAAGTCTCGTATCGTGAAGTTGGAATGTTGAGTCGTAACCGGCTGTGAAAAGGAGATTTGGATTTGTTGGATGGAATTTAGCTGATCGGACGTAATCTTCATGTGAGGTTATGGTGTTTAAACAGGTTTGAGTGGAGAGATCCCATAGTTTGACAGTTTTGTCATCGGAAGCTGAGACTATTTGGGGTAGATGAGGTGAAAATTCTGTTACATGAACGGGTCTAAAAGTATCAGCAACAAGATCATGTTAATTTGATAAATAGGATTCACTGATTATGTCCCGTCATAGTTCTCAAAACAGCTCTCGACCCAACATCGAAAACCTGAACCAAACCATCCTCACCGCCCGCAACGATCAATTTCCCGTCCTTCCTGAAATTACCACTTAAAGCCGTATCCTTGAACCTCGAAATTGTTTTGACAACTTTACCAGTTTTAGGAGCGTAGATCAGGACTCTTGAGGAGGAGGTTACGGCGAATCTGTGGGGTTTGGTTTGACTGAAATTGATGTGGGTTATGGGGGAGGGATGTTTGATGAAGAGGGGATGTTTGAATTGGTGGAAATGACGGGAATGGGGGGAGAGGGTTGAGGTTGTTCGTGGTGCTGTTGGGAGGGAGGGGAGGGGGAGGAAGTCCATGATGGTGGTGGTGTTGGATGAATCTGAATAACCTTGTAAATCTCAAAATCCGCTGTAATCCAAAATAAAATCAAATTAATTAAATGAAATAAATTCAAAAGATACTACCGGTGTAGCTTAAGTACGCCCCCCTTTTAAGATCCTTCGTAATAAAAAAGTCTATCACGCAAGAAAGTTGAGCACTATTTATTGTGTTGTATTCCGATTAATCGCTCATTTCAGATACAGATTACATTACCATCTCGACTCGACTTTTATTTCTTGCTTTCAATTCATGTATATAGTTGTTCTTCAATACTGATACATCTTCTTCACATCTTAATCCCCAATTAAAACGAAATCTTTATTAGATAAACAATGTCAACTCCCACTCCAGTAACAGAAAGGAGAGCTTCTGTCTCAGCCTCAGATCCACCAACTTTGTAAGCAGACCATAAATACATCACCACATGTCATCAACAACAACAACTAACCTCACTTAGCATCCCCATACCAGCCAACACCCGTGGTCTCCCAGCTTCAACATACGGTCCACTCTCACCCTCAAACCTATCAACCTCACCACGCAATTACACTTCAGCAGGTAATTTCTCAACTTCACCTCATTCAAACACCTCAGGTCGTGGACGTGGAAATTCCTTGGGTGGAAGTTTAGTCACTGCAAGAGCTTTACAAGCTTTCTTACCTTCTGATTATCCAGTTGCTGAAGAGACAGTCGATGGTAAACAAGGTAGACGTCAAGGGAAAGTCAAGATTCTGTTGTTAGAAAATATCAGTGTTGATGCTGCAAATTCATTAAAAGCTGCTGGTTACGAGGTAGGTCCTGAGAGTCAAATCAAAAGGCAGGACTCGCAACTCATTAACCACGTCTAGGTCGATCATTTCACCAAGGCTTTCAGTGAAGATGAACTTATCGCTAAACTCCCTGGCTACCATGCTATCGGTATTCGATCAAAAACCAAAATCACTGCTAAAGTTATCGACGCCGCTTCTCAACTTTTAGCCATTGGATGTTTCTGTATTGGAACCAATCAAGTTGATCTCAAAACCGCTGCTAAACACGGAATCGCAGTTTTCAATTCACCATTCTCGAATTCAAGATCGGTAGCTGAACTAGTTATCGCTGAGATCATTTCGTTATCAAGACAACTTCTCGATAGGGCTTCTGAAATGAGGGCAGGGATTTGGAATAAATTGTCTAAAGGATGTTGGGAAATCCGTGGCAAAACTTTAGGTATTGTTGGATACGGTCATATCGGTTCCCAACTTTCAGTTTTAGCTGAGGCCTTTGGAATGTCGGTCATTTATTACGACGTCATGCCAATCATGCCATTAGGTTCTGCAAGACAAGTTGACACTTTACCTGAATTACTTTCAAGGGCTGATTTCGTAACACTCCATGTTCCCGAGATACCTGATACGATTGGACTCATGGGTGAAGCTGAATTCAACGCTATGAAATCAGGTGCTTTCTTCATCAACAACGCTCGAGGTAAAGTCGTCGATCTACCAGCTTTATGTTCAGCTTTAGAAAGTGGTCATCTAGCTGGTGCAGCTGTCGATGTCTTCCCTAAAGAACCTGGATCCAACGGACCAGGATTCACGGAAAATCTAGGAGAATTCATTCCCAGATTAAGAAATATTCCAAATTTCATCTTGACACCTCATATCGGTGGTTCAACTGAGGAAGCTCAACGTGCTATCGGATCAGAGGTTTCGACGGCTTTGATCAGATATCTGAATTACGGTTCTTCACTCGGTGCAGTCAATTTCCCCGAAGTCGATCTTAGAGCTATCACAACAGATGACGAACGTCATATCAGAGTTTGTCATGTTCACAGAAACGAACCTGGTGTTTTGAGATCGATCAACGCTATTCTCGGTACTCATAACATTGAGAAACAATTCTCTGATTCAAAAGGCGACATTGCTTATCTTATGGCTGATATCTCTGGTGTTGGCGAGGAAGAAGTTAAAGATATCTATGAAGCTATTAAAGGGACTAGAGCTAATATCTTGACTAGATTACTTTGTGAGTTGGAGTTGAACTTTTGGGAATCGTATGAGGCTGACTTGTGGTTTGCAGATTAAATGTTTTCTTCTTGATTTGCATTTGCTTGATGTCAATGTCAGTGTACAATGGTCAATTAGATTTTTTAGCTACGGACAGATTAAAATGCATTTTCTGGGATAGTTTTATGGTCTCTTTCCTTGCCATTAAATTTACTTCGTCTGAGCCCACCACTAGCATTGTATATTGTATTCTTGTTGTTTGGATACAGTAAAACTGCACATGCATGCATAAGACAATAATGAAAGGAGAATAAGTATGTGGGAGACGATTCCTTAAATGAACCCGCCAAAAGATTAGATAGGAGCCACGAACGAGACACGTCAAGAGATGAATATCATCTGGTACGAGTACTGTAGCAATAACAAATAACAAATCCATGAATCACTCATGAGATTGCATGGCCCAAATGGTGAGAACAAAGTCAATAGATCATTAGAAGCAAGAACTGATAATGAAATCAGGACCAGCATATTCTAATTTCAGAACTTCAATCCTTGGTGATAGAGAGTAAACGTCGAAATCCAGAGGTCAAAGATGCAGGTGAAAGAGCTCTTGAATTGTTGAAAGGAAATTTCCCGACTCTACCTACACAGGGTATGTCTCTGTCTATGTAATTGAGCTGCGATTAACAAAACCTTTTTATAGACCAAATTGATATCCTACTTTCACCTGTTGAACTTGGTTGTAAAACTAAGAATGCTAAGATTATTGGAATTAGTATTTCTGCTTTACAGAGATTGGTAGCTCTCGGAGGTGTATCTACTGTAAGTCATAACAATCAAACCTTAAGCTGACCATATCAAAGCTATCCTTAACTGGCGTTTTACAAACTCTCACTTCAGTAGCTAATCAAGCTGTCGACATTCAACTCAAAATCCTTCAAACTCTATTATCAATATTAACCTGTTGTCGAGATGTCCATGGTGAACTGTTGGGTGATGTACGTTGTGCAAAAAGAAACACCGATTCCCTACTAATCAATTAGGTACTGGTTCTATATTTCAAACTTCAAGATTCAAGAGTTTCAGTGGTCTCTTCAACAGCTGCTGCAACTTTACGTCAAGCGGTTATGGTACTATTCAATCGAATCGCTGACGATCCTTCCGAACCTTCAATCCCAATCATCTTACCCACCGAACCACCCACCGAACTAATCCTCACCCCATCAGCCATGGACGCTTTCAACATCTTCTCAGATTTATGTTTGTTAACTTCAACAACCCATTCCGGTTCTTCTTTATCATTATGGAATCACACCGATACAGAAAAACAGAAACCGAAATTACTTAAATTCAATTCGTTACAACGTACATTCGGACTTGAACTCATTGAAAGTATTCTAAGTGGTTACGAAGATGGTGTGAAACAACGACCAGAGTTATTGTTCTTACTTAAATTCTCACTCGATCCTTTACTGTTAAATCTTTTAAGTGAAAAACAGACTTTCCCGATTTCGTTACGAGTTTGTCGATTGATTTTCTTGTTGGTTAGAAGTTTCACTGATCAGTTGACGATGGAGGTTGAAACTTATTTGATATCTTTGATAAGGTTGGGTATGGGTGATGGAGATGATGAATCTAGAAAGGAGAGTGTACCAGGATGGCTCAGGGTTTTAGCAATGGAGATTCTCAGAGCGTAAGTCGATTCATCTTTTTTGCTTCGCTAAACATTATGCACAGGATATGCGGGGACACAACACTCCTTCAAAAAATTTGGTCTCATTACGACCAAACTGACGGTCCTCATCTTTACGCTAAACTCGTCTCGGCTTTGGGTCGTCTTATCAACGAAAAACCTACTTTATTAGGGATTGGTTCTCAGATGCACGGACTGGGTGTACCTTCAGGTGATGGAAATAGTAACACTGGATATCTGGATATGGGCATTGGAATGGTTGCTTCAGCTGCTAGTGCTGGTGTTTCGACTGTCAGTGCTATGATGGGATCAGGGGGAGGCTTGGGTAACCAGTCAGGTGTCAAGTTACGATTGTGAGTGGAACGGGGTCGTAGGAGATTACCACAACTAATTTTTTGCTCCAGAATCGATCAACACGATAAAGTTGAACCACCAGTCTTTCCCGAAACCTACATCTATTTATTAACACTTCAGTCGCTCAACGCTATATCCGAAGGTATCTACCATTCAGTTACCAACCCTTCGACGCACGGTATGGCAGAATCAGCCTGGCCAGCTCTCCTCGCAGCGTTGTCGTATACTATCGGAACAAATCTCTCTGATAGTCTGTTCGGTGACGTCCTAAGTGCCTTGCAAGATTTCACTATTGCCTGTGGATTACTTGATCTTCAAACTCCTCGAGACGCCTTTCTTAACACACTCAGTAAATACGCCGTACCACCTCCAGTCGTATCAGCCATGCAAGCTTATACGGATCAACCTACCACCCCTCGAACCACTGGTGGCATCAGTGCCGATACACTTGGTCTCACTTCTCTCTCTGGTGGTTCGTCGACACCACCAAGTTTATCTGAACGTAATCTAGCCTGTTTGAAAAGTACCGTCTACACCGCTCGTATCTTAGCTGGTAGTCTCGGTGAAGCATGGCATGACGTTCTAGAAGCTTTACAAAATGCCAATTACATTCTTTCTCCTCGTAAACCAGCAATAGGTCGTCGACCCACTGGTACACCATCAACTCCAGGTCGATTACGACAAAACAGTGAATCAGGTTCACCTAGATCTGAATTTTTCAATGACATTGACACGGATTCGATTTCATCTGCCATCGGATCACTTTTCGATTGTTCGAAGGAAATGGATGATGTTGCTTTCACTGTTTTTGTCAGAGCGATTTGTCGACTGAGTTCGGAGATGATTGGGATGGACGGCGGTATGGATTTGTTATCGCCTACACCTCAAACTCCTGGTTTGACTAGTCCCCTCATGGACACTAGACGTCGGACTAGTGGAATCAACGTTTCACATGGTATCAAATCGACGGAACGTTCTTTTGGATTATCGAAATTGAGGGCAGTAGCATCGATGAACTTGGCACGGTTGGTTAATAAAGACGCGGATATTGGTTGGTCAATTATCACTCAACATCTTCTAGCTGTCGCTCGACATATCACTGCATCAAGTCCTATTCGAATAGACGCTTCTGAAACTCTTGATGAACTTTTGTTAGGTGCTGTGAGGATAGGTCAAGGATCAAGAGTTCAACATCAAGTGTTCGAGGTTTTGGTTAGACAAGTCGACGTTTCTCCGCTGAGTACGACTGCTGCTACGGACTACGACATTCGTTCGGCAGGTTTCAAAACTCTGAATCAGATTTTGGAGTCTTCGGGGCATTCACTTCAAGTTGGTTGGGTTACCATCTTCGACATGTTGAACAGTGTCTGTAAAGATGGTCCAAGTCTTTCAAGAAATGATACCATGTCACCGGGTGGTAGAAGACCTACGGCACTGTTCAGTAAAGGAGACGCTAATCTTGTTAGGATAGCTTTCCCATCTTTAACTTTGATTTGTACGGATTTCCTGACCTCGCTAGACGCTCAATCCATGAGACAGTGTATAGCCTGTTTAGGATGTTTCGGTCGACAAAGAGAAGATGTCAATATAACTCTAGCGGCTATTGGGTTATTATGGAACGTGTCAGACGCTGTGCAAGGTGATTCAAAAGAACTTTGGTTATATCTTTTAACGGAATTACTTGGTCTCGGACAAGACGATCGATTGGAAGTGAGAAGTAGTGCCATGCAAACCCTGTTCAGATGCGTTGAACTATACGGATCAACGTTATCTTCTGAACTATGGGAAAAAGTGTTTTGGGAAGTTATTTTCCCGTTATTGGATTCCGCTCCTGGTGATGAATCACTGGTTCTGACTATATCTTCGATTGGTGGAATTTTCAACCTCTTCTTCAAACAATTGAAAAGTTTATCATCTTTTTCAAAGATCTATCAACATCTTTTGGAAGGGTTGGAAAGGATTTTCTTGAAAGATTCACATCAATGTTGTACGGCTTGTATCAAAACTCTAGAAAAGATGTTGGGAGCGGTGAACGAAGAGAATGACAATGCTGATCTCGATCGGGAGCTCGAAACCACTTGGTCAACTTTCACTCGAATGGCCCAAGGTCTAAACGATGCTGGACCTTATACCCAAGAAAATCTTCTGGCTTTCATCAAAGTCGCGAGTCTACTCCATAAACTCCTTTCATGGGATTCCGAGAAAATCTCAACGTTCTCAAAAATACTACGAAACACCATGACATATTCCAAATCAAACGATTATCGACCTGACGTCGATACCCTCTCCCCACTCCAACAATCTATCGCTGATTTGATATCAACATCAAAGATCTTACCTTCGTCATTGATACTAACTGATTTGGCTGAATTCTCGAATCTTGCTTATGGTAATGGTGGCATTGGAAAAGTCAGTTATGTGGCTTTATCGAAATATTCTATGCCAAAGTTGGTTAGTGTTTTCAATGATTCTGATGGGATTGGGATATATAACGATGGGACGGTGGAGAGGGTTTTAGGGGTGAGTTCGATGCCCAAGATTTACAGTACTTTTTTTGGGCTGATTCGTTAGGCTTTTTCAATCCCTATTCAATTGAGACATGATTGTCCGGCTGCTAATCGTTTCGGTAATGATCAACCTCTATGGAAGACTGTAGGTTTGATGATGGTGGTTGTTTTCCCTTAATCGACACTGATGACTGTGTTCAGGCCATGACCTGTGTAACTCCAGTTTTAACGAGGGTAATTGAGAATTTAGCACATGATGGTGAGTGATACCTGTTATTCTTGTTGCTAATGTCAGATATCACTTTGGACCGATTTGAAGCGATTTGGGTAAAGGTTTTAGAAGTATTCAGTGCTTTACTTCTTACGAATCAGTGCGTTAACTCGATTCATTTTTAGCGGATGTACTGACGCTACCCCAGATCTTCAAGTTCTGATGATGACGAAACATTCATTCTACCAATCCTGGAAACCGTCAAACGATCCATCATCCCTCATCTGAACAACACCAAAATCCCCGATCACATCATAACGAAATTCGCAGAAACTCTTCGAAAAGGTTCCATACTATATCACTACGATGCGAAAACTGTTGGTGGAACTACTTCCGGAGTTATTGGTGAACCATTGGAGGGGTTACGTTATTGGTCATGGGAAGTTTTGATTGCTTCTGTTGATCGGAGTAAATCCCTGGCGGGTGAGAAAGAGAAAATCAGGGTTGCAAGACTTTGTCTTCCATCTTTGATTCGTCGATTTGAAGATTCGTTGAAATGTTTTGTGGATGATGCAAAACTTCGGGGTCAGATGCCTTTTGCTCGGTGAGTGTGTCTCAATTTCTTTAGTGAATTTTGGCTGATAGATTTAGGGTGAGAGAAGATGAATTGCTATATATCTTGAGGCAACTTGCGATGATACAACTATGGGAAGGAACCAATGTTGATAGTAGCAGTGAGTAATCTCTGCGTTTACTGATGATCTGATAAGTCGGTTGACTCCATCAAAAAGAAACGTCGCTGTCGAGAGAGAATTATTCCAAATCACCTAGATCCCATCTATTCAATTTCTACAATCTACTAATAGAAATTACATTCCTAAACATCCAACTTCCATCCCTATATCTTTTCCCTAGTGAACATTCGACATTATTCGGTTTAGAAAAATCGACGTTGAACGGTGTGGGTGTGGTCGATGAGAACGAGGTGATAGACGCTGGGGACGGCGATGATTTGATTGAAGTTAATGCTAGATCTTTAGCTAGACGATGTTTGGAATTGATTGGGGTTGAGATTGGTTTGAAGTAGGGGCATACGATAGATGTTTTAGTGCGGTTATTTGATTTAGTTTAGTTAGTTCCTTTGGTTTAATTTTTTATTTGGCTTTTTTCGCGGTAGATCGTGTTAGACACACCTTTGCATACTGTCTCGATTATCATCTATACGTACGACTTATGAAAGACGTGAAAGAATTCATCCATTTTTTGACATAGATGAATTATCGTCCTCATAGCATTTGAACATGGTCATGGGTTACATACAGGTATGCAGGGTATACTGTATAATCTATATATAAAAAAAATTAGGAAAACCAACATCATTGACCAACAAATCCCGAACCAGAACCAGAACTTGTCCCAACATCAGGAACTCCCCCATTCCCATATTTCAAACTAACCATCTCCTTCAAAAAACCGTTTTCTTTACGTAAATCTTGCACCTGCTTTTCAAGTTGTTCATGTTCTTTCTCTAAATCTTGGATATTACGTTGAACGATTTGGACGTGCATTTTCTTTTTGGCTCTGAAGCGGGCAGCTGCACATCAATTCATTATATCAGTATCTGAAGGTGTTTAGGGTTGGGCTGACATACACGCTTGGGTATTCCTTACTCTCTTATCTTCACTGTCTTCTATACCTATCCCCGTTGATGGAGTGGTGGTATGATCATTAGCGATAGAAGGGATTTGGAAAGGTGGTAAACCGAATGAAGGTCCTGCTATCGAACTCGAATTGAATTGGTCGTTACTACCACTAGCTGTCGGCGCACTCATCTGATCAGACAATGATGTAGTTGAATTTCTTCGTGACAGTTGATGAGGCTGAGAACCCGAATCTTGAGTTTCCTTTCATCAGCCATCATGGAATGTATATAAGTTTATGATAGGGACTCACTAGAAATCTCTTGATTCGGTGATGGTCTTCGACGACCGGATGTCGATCTAGGTTTCCTAGCTCGAGCATTAGTTTCTCGCGAGGCTGCTGTTGAGCGCATATTCCCCTGTCCACTCCCACTCCCACCCCCACTGGATTGTTGACCCCAAGCGAAATCTGGTGTTTGCGGCGAATCGATCGGTGAGATCTGAGAACGTAGGGCATCGGCTAATGAGGGATTGTGATGGTTCGATGGGTTGGTGGTGAGTATCGGGGTGGATAATATACTTGAACTCCCACTTCCTGGGGTATGATTTTGGTTTGGATAAGTGGTGTGATTGGGTGAAGATACTATAGTATGTTGAAGATGTAAATGACGTTTAGCGTTTGTGTTCTTATTCGAATTTGAATTTGAATTTGAATTCGAACCCGATCCAGATCCAGAGGGTGTAGGTGGGAAAGAAGGTAAAGGCGGTATCAACGGTGAAGGATGAATGCCCATAATTCTACCTTGCTGAAACGAATGTGAAAACTGAGCGAAAAATTCTTCATCCGATAATAGATTTCTGTCTCCAGACAGAGTTGGAAGTGTGTTGGATCGAGTTGTTGGTGGTAAATGTGGGATTTGATCAGATGGTGTACCAGGCCATGAATGATCATGTTGTTGTTGTTGGTGATGATGATGGAGTTGGTTCGATAAGAAAGATTGAGCTTCGAGATTAGAATTTAAATTTATATTCAGGTCTTCATTGATTATTCTTCTGGGTGAATGATCTTTGATTTCATTTTCGTCGAAACCGTAATTCATATTTTGGTGTTGGTGGTGGTGGTGGTGGTGTAAATGATCATGTTGATGCAAGGCAGTAGTCCAACTGGCACCAGCAGGAGTTACACCGACCATCATTCCATTATCCAACCCTGCAGAATCCCCATTCCCATTCCCACCATTCTCACCATCCATGCCACCTCCACCTCCACCCGCCACACCTTCACCCAAAGATGAGAAAACTGCGTTCCAATCGATTTCACCTGTATCGTCAACGTTCATCTAGACATGAGGGGATGAATTGATGATATCCTGTTGAATCATGATTTTACCTCGATTTTACCTTTGTATTTTCTCTTTGTTAACATATGATTGTTGTATGGCGTAATTTAATGACATGGTAAATATCGTTTCCCTTTGATTTAGGTATTTGACGTTTTATGGCGTGATACAAAAAACCAAAACGCCACTACTTCAGCAGTTGTTTCAACTGATTCCCGTAGATCTCGCTAAAAAGCTTTTAGAACATGTTAAATGAAATTAATTGTCCGATGACAGTATAAGAGTATTGGTATAAGCTGTAGATCATTCTCCGATCTCAAGTAATTTATCTGGATCACATCATTCCACCATTTAACCAGGTCATTGAGTGCTACTTGGCCATTGATGAGACTCTCGCACCGTTCTCAAATTCAAACATTTGAACAAGTCACTATATCGCATAGAGGATAAAAAGTATGATATATCACAGAGCACGCTCTCCAAGGAGAGTTATTGAAGAGTCACAGAACACTAATCACTCTTCCTTACTCTAATAACTTATCCCCCTAATCCAATTCACAAGCTAATAACCAAACTGACAATCCTGTACACCAAACTCCCCATCCGCACCACTAAAATCGACCTCATTACAACACAAAGCATAATAACCGGAAGAACTAAGAACAAGGGTAATCAGAAGGGTATTAATACCGACGCTCATCGAGAAAAATACATTTATGAAAAACAGAAAACATACCAAGTCTGATGATCGAACGAATCAAAAGTGAAAAAACAACCTTCTCCAAAAACACGATTATTCTCAACGATCCGTTTGAAACAACAGCTAGCGTAAGGTCTGAATTGATCTTGACAGAAGAATCCTTTTTCGGGGATTGGAGATGGTTTTGTTCGTTTAGGTTTAATCGGTTTGGGTTGTAGAATGGATTTAGGAGGTAATAACCGTTCACCGTTTGATAATCTTTTTCCATTGGTTTCCTTGAGAATTTTCGGGGGTTGCAAGGATTGGAGATCTTTCATTCCATTCGATGATTTGTGGTGTTCAGATGTTATTGCTTTAGGTGGAATTGTTGATTGGGTGGTGGTTGGTAGACCGTTCAAGAGTGACGGAATGATAATGGAGAGTGATAGGATTGTTGTTATGATCCTCATTCTGGTTTGGATGGTTGATTTAGAATGATGATTTCCCTTTTGAAAGACGAAGAGGGTTGATTGGGAAGAGAATGAGAACTCGTTGTTCGAATTGTGGTTGAGTAGACAATCATTCAACTTAACAAACTCTTCACTGAAGTCACCTTCCATCGAATCGTAGTCACTCATATAGTAACTATAGTATCGCTACCGCAACCCAAGTCTGCAACTGATCAAATTCGATTATCAAGTGTCCATGCGTATGAGAGTTTAGGGGACTATGATGCGTATTGAAAGAAGCGAAACGAAGGTGAAAAGGAAATCAAAATTTGGCAAATTTCGATCAAGAAACTAGAAAATAAAAGTGGATGAAAAGACAAGGCGATCGTGTGCTTTTTCGTACTAAATCATGAACGTAAAGTAAAGTAACAAGAAGGGAAAACGAACGAATCGACATAAAAGAAGAAAAGATAAACAAAACAGTTGTAAAAATGAAACAATCTTGTTTGATAACATTAACTCCCCATCCTTGACCTATCTTTCTTCAAACTTATAGAACGACGGCACCGACACCAGCGAAGAGAGCTACGAAACTGACGACACCAGCGATGGCTGGACCGTAGTTGACACCGGCGTAAGCTGACATGGCGGATGATTTGGAAGTCGATGCTGAAGCACTTGTTGAAGCTGAAGCGGCTGAACCTGAAGATGCAGATGTAGCTTTTGAACTTGAAGCTGAACCTGAACCAGATGTTGTACCTGAAGTTGAAGCTGAACCAGAAGCAGTTGAGGAGACTGAAATATCGTGGGTGGAAACGGCTAATGAAGCGATACCATTACCGATACTGGTGTACGTCTTACAGTTGGATGTAGCTGGGGTTGAGTATGGTGTTTGTGGAGTTACAGTGTAACCGACGGTGAAAGTTCCAACAGATGTTCCAGCAGTGTAGGTACCAGTGTAACGTTGAGCGAAAGTTGAAGTTGAACCGCCACCTAATGGGTAGACTCCTGGTGGATAAGCGGAATCACCATCACATTCAGTGAATGAGTTGTCAGTGTAGCTACAATGAGGTTAGTAAAAATTGATTGTATCATGTGATTTCAATACTCACTCTCCTGGCATAACCCATTGACATCCCATCTCGTCGAGAGTGTGTTGACATTCAATGGCAGCAGAATAAGTTGAGTTTTCGGCGATACAGATACGAAGACAGAATTGGTTGTATGACATGTAGCTAAATGTTAGTCATTGATTCGTATGATTTGAACTCACTTCATCCACTCCTCGTAGTGTACATCGCTACCAGTAGCATTGGTAGTGACATTTCCACCGACTGGGTTACCGTCACCGGTAGCACCGTGTGGGTCAAGTTCACCACCTTGATCACCAGTGGCGATGTTCAATTTGGTGAAATCACCCCAACTGTATTGTGTATGTTAGTGGAAAGATGACATGTTTAGTTGAACGACTTACCCTTGGATTTGCCAATATAAAGGAGTTTTGACAAAGTGGACAGCGGTGAAAGTACCATCTGGAATAACACGAGCGTTGTTTCTTGGTTCTACAGACATGTTAGTACGCGATCTGATCGATTGAAACTTAAAATTAAACTTACGAACACACCAAGCAACTTCGATAGCTTCAGAGTCACCGATTGTTTGACCAGTTGTTGGTGGTGCGAAAAGACAGCTGTAAAACGTCAGTATAGGTAAAATCAACATGGAGAAAAAACATCATCGATCTCGATGATCGATGACCCCTTTTCTCCCAACCACGAAAACTCACAAATCGTTGATGGAGTTGAGAGAAATTAAACGAGAGTAGGAAGTTTGATTGACGGGGGTGTTGGCGATAGCAGCGGTTGGGTTGGTAACACCCATTGTACCAGTGGCGGTTACTTGGGCTTTTGCCTGGGTAGTGGGGTTAAAAGAGATATCATAGCGATGCAGAAAGAGACTTACGACACCAGCCATAACGGCGGCACTGAGGAGGGCAGCGGCGAACATTTTTTTAATAGGATCTGTTGTTGTGTTAGTCAATGTGGTTATGATAGAGTGCTGGGGTGTTGATCGAAGAAGATGTAGTTGTGTTTATGGTTGTAAGGGGTGGGAATCAAATAAGGAAGCACAGGTCTTTTGAAACGGGTAATTGTTTTGATGGGGATGACGATGGGCCGATTGAACAAAGGATGAGTGGAGTGGGAGGAGGTGTGACTTACAGATTAGTATGTGTTGTTTGTTGAGTGAGTGGAGCGGAGTGTATAAGAATAAGAATAAGGAAGGATAAAAGAATGTAATGTGTAATGTGATGGTAAGATGGAAAAAAGCGCTGCAAAGCAATCTGCACTGTGACCTCTACGTTGGTTGTTTGATGTTTGATTTTACCACTGACGATGCCGTAACGACGTTTTAGACCAACCTCGCGCCTTGCGCTCTTACACCGTGACGCGCATCGTTTCAGGGTCCCAACTCTCAGGGGTAAAGGACTGTGCATTTGGGCCAAGTGTGCGAACCAAGGGTAACGAGGCTATTCTCGGTTGCGCCCAGACTATTCACCAGTGAATGTGGCACTACCCCAGATTCCCCGCAGCAGCACCAATGGACTTGTAAAGTCGTGAGTAGAGTATTATGTCGATGTATTATATTCAGATGTAAAGTAAAGCAAAAAATGCCATTCTATGTATTATTACAAAATAGCAGACAATAAAGCGTACATCTAGCTTCGTCCATTGCCTCCCAAAACAAATTATATAGATCCACCGACAGATTCCATCGTCTAAATCAAACAACAAATCAGTTCAATCACAGTCCATCTCAACGATCCATCGCAAAACTCACAAACGGACTGGCAGTTGGACCATCTAAGATATCTAATTCAGCTTGTGTAAAGCCTAATCTCGGTACAACCAGTACTCTCAGTGGTACCAATAGCATAATAATGATAGGGAATCCGATAGCTGCTATCGTCTATAGGAGAATTAGACGTGTATCTTTGTATAGTAATATTAAAGAGATACTTACCTGGGTGATAGCGAATGTTGCACCGAAACCGATAAGTTCTATCAAAGTGAATAAAATCACTCTACTCTTCCTGACTTGCAGTAGAGGTTCAGTGTGAGGTATCAAATGTTTATCCCTAATGAGAAATAACATTTTGGCAGTTACGCCAGATGACAACAGAGCGTCGGTTCCCATGTACCACTAAAAACTTCGGATTAGCTACATGGCCCTGGAGGGATGTGGATTTGGACGTACGAAAAGACCCGCAAGAACACCTTTTGGAATTAAGCCCAAAACGTGTTCGAAAGGTTTAGTCATGAGAACAAGACCTACAGCGTGATCAGGAAAACAGTATTACAGATTCATAGCCGTTGTTACTTACATAAACACCCTTGAGCCAAGTTTGACACCCTCTGTTCAACAACAGCGATCGGTATTTCTTTCCGTGGTTGACGAAGAACGTTTGAATTAGGTGATGGTGAGTCACTTTGATTTATTGCCCCATTGATTCCAGAATTATTGATATCAAGTCCACGACCATTTTTTCTACTAGCCTCACCATCCTCCATATCAGATAATCGAATAGTCTGTTCATCCTCAACAAAAGCAGGTGTCGGTATATCATCTTCATAACCCACAACAACCAAAGACTGAGTATGCATCGGAGCCTGTGGGATCAACCCGTTTGGTGCGGGTATACCTAAAAGTCCAGCGATGAAAGTCGTTATCCCAAGCAAGAAAAAATCCCAATGAAAGGCTGGTGGTTTTTTCAGTGGGAATTCTGAACCTTGCGCGATGAGGGATGAGACGTTGGCGTCGAAATAGAATAATATGAATAGAACGAAACCGAAGGGGATTGCTATTCCTATATACTTTCCTTCGAGTTGCCAGAACGGGACTAACCAGGCTCGATTGTTTGCTGGTTGGAATGATACATCGGTCGTAGGTAATGTCATGGAGGGTTCTAGGATATAACTGTTTGTCAGTCAGATAAGTCATGTTGCAACTCACTTGTCAAATCTTCCCCAATATGCCAAACCTGTCACGGCGATTATTGTAATCGGCATTCCATAATCAGAACAAAACCTTCGGAAATGACGATTCACATAACCAGATTTAGAAAGGGCATTGAAATAATGTGGAAGAACAAGAGTGATGAGAGCGAGACTGAATTCAATCGTCAGTTCATGTTCAAAATTTTCCATCAACACGACCTACATGATCCCTAAAAAACTAGCCGTAGTTGAAGATTGAGAAAATTGTCTGGTCACAGTCTGAATACCATATTGTACGTACACCGCCGAAACGTAGAAACCAAAAGTATCACAAGCGAATCTAGTAACCCATTTCAATCCCTTGACAGCATTAAGCAACGCCGCTATCCAATGAAAAATCGCTGCCCAGAGGTACGTCCATCCCATGAAATGCAGATAATTTACATTTTGATTTTCGAATATGTCATAGATGGTTTTGTTGAATACGGTGATAGGCCCTGTTACACCTGAAATCAATAACGGTTGACCACCAAGAAACGATGCGACGAATGCTGCCATGAACTATAGTTTTAGCTCTACTATTTTCTGGTAAACTCACCGATGATAAAAGAACTTCTTGTACCCCATATTGTCCAGTTGTTTCCTATATTTCAGTCAAGTCCAACTCCATTTTAACCTACAATCAAATCAAGTGAAAATGCGATTCCAGGTAAAACATTTGCAAAAAAGATAAACTAAACAGTCAATTTTAGATCTCTTAGCGAAAACAAAAACAAAAACAAAAACCTACCCAAGTCGAAGGTATAACTCTATAATTCCAAGCATCGGTCCAATCAGATAAATAAAACGGTGATCGAGCCTTGATATCTCGAATCATACCATTTCCTAAACGAATTTTCCACCATTTATCATGATTTCTGGATGACTTGATAGATGATCTGATATGCTCCCTCGATCCGTTGATTCCATCTCCTGATCCAGATGCATCTCCAGATGGGATTGATGAACGACGTATACTGGAGTTACGTCTTGTTACTGGCATCGTTGCATTTCAATCGGGACGATGAAGGTAAAGATATGTAGATATGGATTCCTTATTTGTCTTTTTATGCATCACCTAAACCGGAAATTCGGAATGGAATGGAATTTACCAAAGCAATGACGATTTGTTGTTTTTATGGAACTCAAAGTCTCCTTTATCACTCTTACTCGTCGATACTACTACAGCTCCATTCCTTCTATACGACTAAGGTAGTATGATATAGACACATACACTCTCGTGGGTCATGTCATCGTTGTCACCAAGAAGAGCTTGGTTTCTACTAGCTCTGACACTCACAATCCACATAATCCTTTCTCGCACGACCACCCCAACCAAAACATCATTTCTAACGACAAACTTCAAAAGAGATCTCATCCCAGATCAAACTTCATCAACATCTTCAACTCTCCTCTCCCTACCTTACAGCGAATGGTACAAAAATCTCCCACCAGCCCTCAAACCGATCTACATCACCTCCCTCCTATTTCTCTTGGCATTCTTATTCAGTTTCATCGGGATCTCAGCGTCTGATTTCTTCTGTCCAAATTTATCAACTGTTGCTAATCAACTTGGATTAAGCGAATCCACTGCTGGTGTCACTTTTTTAGCGTTTGGGAATGGAAGTCCAGATGTTTTCTCGACCTTTGCTTCGTTAAAAAATGGTACTTTTAGTTTAGCTGTCGGTGAACTGATCGGAGCTGCTTCTTTTAGTAAGTCGTTTCTAATCAGGATTCAACTGATCTGTAGTCGTTTCTATCGTCGTTGGTTCTATCGCTTTCATACGACCTTTTCATGTTCCTCGACATGCTTTCTTGCGGGATGTGATCTTTTTCACCATGGCTGTTATAGTCCTTATCGCAGTCTTGGCTGATGGTCATCTTACCGTATTTGAATCAGGTGGAATGGTAATACTCTACATCACATATGTGACGACTGTCGTCTTAGGAAACTGGTGGGCAAGAAGAAGAAGGCATAGGAAAGAAATATCATCAACCTCATCTCAATTTGGTCATATCGAAGATTTACCCAGTTTCCATTTACCGTCTCCATCACCAAATGCACTGGAAGATTCAATAGGAAGTCTTACAGGAGAGTCACCGCCCCCAAGTCCATCAACACCAGCACGTAGAAATCGAGCTCTCAGCACTTCATCTAGATTATCTGTCAACTATCCCAAGGATACACCAAGACCAACATTTTCATTATTAGGTGCAATAGAATTTAGAGACGTTGTTAATTCATTGAAACGTGAATCAGACTCGAGTCTTTCAAGTCCTGGCAGAAGTCCTATAACTTCTCCAGGTAATTATACAAACGATTATTTCGGTCCTGCTGCTATAGCTGCTTATTCACATCGTCGAAGTGTTTCTCAAAGTGGATCTGGAATTGGTTCTTCAGATAATCGTCCTAGGTACGGTCGTAGAAGATCTGATACGCAACATCATCCAGGTCCTTCTCGTTTAGGTGAAAATCTGATTCCAGAATCTGATCCATGGAACGAGAATGCACCACCACCTAGACCTGATCTAACACGATTAATCATTCCAGACTTAACTCAACATGCTACTACAGCTTCACCATCTCATCTTGAAGTTCCAACTATATCAGTTGTTGATCCCTCAGGTTTATCTAATGAACTCACTTCACCCCCGGAATCTCCCAAGTCCAGATTCGAATTCCGTCGACGAAGTCGTAAAATCCTCAGAATCCTTTTCCCCTCTTTACAATCTTTCAGACATAAATCTTATATTGGAATGATACTCGCTATCATGTCGGTCCCCGCGATTCTAGCTTTAACAGTGACGTTACCTGTAGTAGATGATGGAAGAGGTGAAGACGAAGGTGGTATAGCTTTACCTACGACAGAGGACGAAGGGTTAGAAGAAGGGTTTGAGCAATTGGAACAAGATGAACGTAATGACGATCGTCAGTTGAATCCAGCAATTGGAGAAGAACTTCATCATTTAGTTGATTATGGATTTTCACCACTTCACAGTCCGTTAGGTCGTATTCATCATCATTCTTCCATGCGTCGTATCAGCCAAGAAGGACTGAGGGAGGCTGAACCAACGAAAGAGATGTTGGATGAGATTCAACATGAACAGGATATGGGTTATCAGAGGGGATTAACTGCTGTTCAGTGTGTTCTAGGACCTGTTTTCTGTTCTTTCGTCATCTTTAGTAAGTCCTATACTTCAAGTCGGGGGCTAGCAGCTAACACCATATATCTGTAGATGGGACAAGTTACGGTATATGGATCATCCTATCTTGCGCTCTCTTGGGAGTGGTTCTTGGTGTCATTGTCTTTCACAACTCGTTGGATGGTAAACAACAACCTTGGCGATTCATTCGATGTATCTGCGGTTTCATCTGCAGTATGGTTTGGATCGCAGCCATAGCCGACGAAGTAGTCAGTGTCCTTCAAACTGTTGGGGAAATCTTAGGTCTCAGTGACGCTATCATCGGATTAACGATCTTCGCCGTTGGAAACAGTCTAGCAGATCTAGTAGCGAACGTTACGGTAGCTCAATTCGCTCCAGCCATGGCATATGCTGCATGTTTCGGTGGACCGATGTTAAATCTTTTACTAGGTGTTGGGGGTTCAGGAACCTATCACATGTTAACTTCAACCACGCATTCACCGGTTAGAATAGATTTCTCACCTACACTTTGGGTTTCTGCTGGTGGTTTAGTCTTGATTTTGATAGCGACTGCTGTGTTCGTCCCTTTGAACGGTTACATGATCGATAGAAGATGGGCTGGTTGTCTGATCGTGGCTTATCTTGTTGTTATGGGGGTTAATGTTGGGGTGGAAATCAAAACTGGTAGAGATTGAGTTTTGTATCATGTTTGTATATAATGTATAATGCACATTTATTGCTGAAATACAGACACAGTACAAGGCACTGGATATCCACTACGAATAAGTCAAGTTCATAAACCGAACCCACAATTCCGTGACTAACCTCTGTTCTAAGCTGTATCATAAGCTGAAGGTAAAGTTCCTCCAACTCCATCCTCATCAACTTCAGCCATGACAGGACGAGTATCAACATCTTCATTAACTCCGCTGCCACCAGCAAAACGCTCATTTAGAAGACTTTTCAGCTTTCTGTCCGTGAAGGGAGTTGCAGATTGAGACAGGTTCCGGAAGAATTCGTAATTCTTGATCTTATGCATAGAATCAAGATGACAAAACTGTGATCAAGATGCAGTTACAAATCGGCAACAGATGATTGGCTGGATAGCTACAACCGTTCATTCAAGTCGATTAGGTAGGGCACGAAATCCGAGCGCCGCTGTAGCCCTGAGCAACTGAGCAATTGACAGCCACTGAGATAACAAGGCTTGAAGCTTTTGAGAGCTGAGGCGCTGTCACAACACTTGCCGGCCAACATCAAGAGTAAATATAGCTGTGGTGGCCATCGATGGCACCAACGTACTCTCCAACAGATTCCCAGCATCTCGTTATTTCAGGAACACTTACCAGCGGAAACAACGCTACCGAATAACCTACGTCAAAAATGATGAATGCCTAAAGTACTCCTTTGCCAGTGTGTAACCTTGACAACAATACATCAGTGCCTGTTGAGGCGCCTTTTCAGCATGGACATCCAGTTTGAATAACACAGCAGTTTATCAATAAAACGGACAACTCCACCAACATTGTCTTTCCCATCATTTCTCATATTTCCCAATACGAAAAATGGCTCATTCTTTACCACAAATTCCTGCTGATAGTTGGTTCGCTGGGGAGGAATATAAAAGTCTAGCGAACGATTTGAGGGTCATTCGAGACGGTGGACGTCCAGTGAGTTGGAAGTTGGAGGTTAGGTTTTGACCCGACTAAAACCACTTTCTCAGGCGGATTGGCAAAGTCTCACTAGGTATGAGGAAGCAGCCGTTCATCTTGCCTTTGCAGAGGGTCTGTACCGAACTTATGCTGTAAGTCTAATTCCAGCGCGATTGATCAATTACTGATTTGATGGGCACAGTTTGCGGAATGGGCAGCAGAGAAGAAGGATATCACCAACTTTCTTGGATACGCTGACGTCGTATTTGGACATATCGTGATTGCAGATGAGTACGACAGTAAGTTTTGAAGATATCAAGAGGATCTAATTCTGCAAGACAAAAAGATTCAGCCAACTTTCCTCAAATACGCCAAGGAACCACCTACCACGACACACGTTGCTGAGCCGTACGAAGAAGAATTGCTTGCCACTTGGAACTACGTCCGAAAATGTCGCGCCAACATCAAAACTGCTGGTCCACCTGTCGTACCCAAACCACCTGCAGAGGTCGCCAAAGCGGATCCAGCTTTGGTCGGACTAGGTACTGCCGAATACGACCCTAAAGCTCTTCGAGCAGCTTTGGAGTCATGGGCTCCAAAAGCCATCAGATCCTTTGTTGGAGAAGTCCTCTCTGTCACTCCAGAATATATGGAGAAAGTAGGTAAACAAGGACACGACGAGATGCACAAGATGCTTGACGCGCATCTCAAAGCTCAAGATCCCTCTTGGTTCGCGTGCGCTGCGGTCAGTACACTAGGTTCTCTTTTACAAATCGCTGACTTAATTGTAGCTTGCCGGATGGCCAAACGAGTGCACTATGTCTGTCATCAAGCCCCCCTTCCTGGTACGAAAATTGGTTGTTCCGGTAAGTGAGAATATTGACATTCACTGAGATCATAGCTCGTCTTCGCACGCAAACACAACGATGTCTGGAAGTATGCACCATTCCCCGAGGTGAGTTCCGTGGCGTGATCAATACTCATCAATCAAGAATCTTACCGTAGGAGGCGCTGCTTGAGAAGCTTGACAAAGTCTGGTGGAAGTATTTGGGTGTTCTTATAATGGTTTTTCCTGGTTTAGCCTAATAGTTTATGATTTCTCTTCTTGAATATTGAACTTGACTCCAAAACTTTGCCTTCTGAGACTGGATTGAGTAAAATGATATGTCGTCACTCCCGCAAAGGGCTTAGAGGTCAAGAACCGAGATGTCACATTGCACTTGAAGGTGAAGAGAGCTCGCAAGTTCCGGCATATGCTGTAACAGTTTGTCACATTTCACCGCTTTTCCCAGGTTATTGTCCGATCCAGATACACGAGAAAATGTTTTGCCACTTGCTCGTAATCAACTTTGAGGTTTGTGTCAGCGATCTCATATATCAGATATGACATATTATTTCCAATACACTGACAGGCTCAGATATTGTTCTGCTGCACAGCAGTTCTTGCTGTCTATTATCTTAGGAAAGGAAGACTTGGTACAATGGATATTATTTTCCAACATCCGGTGTCACTAGAAATTCTGAGAGTGGCGGTTTTCCACTAATGTCGCGCTATCTTTTTCCGTCGGAATGGCAAGGATGGCAGTCTTCCAATTCTTTGTCATATCTTGCAAATTCTTAGACATTTGTTTGTCATCAACATCTTTCAGAGATGGATATAAAGCAGACAACAGGAGATCAAAATAATGTTACTTCTCAATCAATCCTTCTTCAAACGTACAATTTTTATGATTTTTTGACTAAACAATGAGTAACAATCGTAAAGTCGCTTTGATCACTGGTTGTTCCGAACCCTCTAGTTTGGGAGCGAGTCTCGCTTTGGATCTTCTCAAGCGAGGGTTCAGAGTATTCGCTACTGCTAGAAAGGTATCTACTATGTCAAAGTTGAAAGAGGCGGGATGTGAAGTGAGTTGTCGAATCGATTGTAAATCTCCTGTTATTAACATCACTAGCTTCTTGAACTCGACGTGACTAGCGAAAATTCAATCAACGCCGCCGTCTCAGCTTTGACTGAGCTCACAAATGGAAGATTAGATATCTTGATCAACAATGTAAGTAGACGTTGTACGCATCGTTTACTGAGTATTAGGCTGGCGTCGCAAGCGTTGGTCCAGCTTTGGACACCGACCTTAACAAGATGCGTGCAATGTACGAAGTAAACGTATTTGGTCCTCTTGCAACTATTCAAGCTTTCTCACCTCTTTTGATCAACACTGCCAACAAGGTCACCAATGGTGAAAAGCCTGCTCACACGATCATACTCAATGTCGGAAGTGTTGTAGTCCACTCTTTCCCTTGGCAAGCTGCATATTCTTCATCGAAGGTGTGTAACCCTATAGAAAGAAACCACTAACCTCATGTCAGGCAGCTTTACAATCCATCTCCGATGTATTGAAGTTCGAAATGAAAAATCTGAACATCAAAGTCATCACGCTCGAGTTAGGTATGTCACCAATCAGAATCACCCTAACCCAATCACAGCCCAAGTAACAACTGCAATGTCAACCGCCCAAAAGCCATTTGACACAAGCTCGGAAAATCTTTCAGGATACTATACGAATTTTGAAGAGATTTACAAAGCCAACAAAGACGATGCCACCAAAAGATTAGCTTCTGGTATGCGACCAAGTCAAGCAGCCAAACAAGTTATCGATGCTATCTTGAAGACGAGTCCCAAAGGTAAGATTTGGGTTGGAGATGTTAGTTGGCTTTTCCAATACCTTTGGGCGTATTTACCAACGAGTTTCAAGTTCAATTTATTCCATAAGATGTTGAGATCTAACCAGGTCTCGACACCAAAGGTCTTGTAGCGGGATCAATTTTATCTAGTTTGTTGTGATTTATGTGAATTCTCTGAAATAATCTCTCGTTGGATAAAGCCGATGTGACGTCTATCGCAGTAAGGACAGTCTGTTAATCTGCTCAAATCGACCTACCTGAGAAGTGACATAACTAAGGTAAGAAAACAACGCATCAGCAAAGCGGTAACTTTGGACATGTGATTCAGGGAAAGAGAAAATTGCCGCAAAACCCTGAACGATTTGTCCATTCAATCGATAATTTTCGAGGTCTACCCGGCGGCAGAAGCATTTCGTAACCAGTAGATATAGATTCCCAGAACCTCGTTTACGACAGTGAACCCTTTATATTGGTTTCAAAAAATTCCAATGTGAAAAAGCAGCCAACACGGCAGCCCGTCCAATCGGCCGTAAACTTTCTCGCACTATAGGTATACTTTTCTGTAAGAAATCTTATCATTCTTCTTTCATTTATTAGGATTATTCGAAATGGCACCAAGAAGTAATAAGAAAGCTTTGACTTTATGTCTCTTCCAGAGTTTAGCTGGTGTTATTTTTGGGTGGGCCAATTCAGAATGTAGTGGTTTGGTAAGTGTGGCAATACAATAGATATACAACAATTGTTTCTGACGAAGAATTTGGTTAATAGTTCAACATGCCAGCTTACCAAGCTCGTTTCGGTGAATGTGACGCTTCAGGAGTTTGTTCAATTGGTACAACCAGAGAATCAGCTATTACTGGTTTACTATCAGTCGGTGCTGTAATCGGAGCAGTTGGTTCAGGTTCAGTAGCTGACAGAGTAAGTGGTCATCAACAACCCTAAATTATTGTTATTGATAGAATATCGTAGCTGGGGCTCAGAATCACTTGTCTTACATTCATCTTCATTTACATGATTGGTGCTGCTATCGAGACATCTGCTTATAATACGTATGCTCAACTTTGCGTTGCCAGGTTATTGACAGGTTTAGGAGTCGGTAAGTTGGTATACGGTATAAGCTGGTACAGACCGAAGCTTACAGTTCATAAGGCGCTACCTCCGGTTTGGTCCCAGTATTCCAAGCTGAAGCCAGTCCACCACAATTTAGAGGTATCGTAACAGGCAAGTCACGTCACACGATACAAAACTAATCAAAACCAGGTAGTTTCCAACTCTGCGTAACCCTAGGTATTTGGGGTAGCGCCATGTCCAATTGGGGATTCAGCACCACAGCCGGCGACCTAAGTTGGAGAGTGACAGTTGGTCTTCAACTAGTTTTCGCCGTACTCCTATTCATAGGATTCATCTTTTCACCCGAATCACCAAGATTCCTAGCTAAAAATGGGAAATGGGAAGAATGTCGAAAAAACCTTGCTAATCTACGTGGTCTACCCGTCGAACATTCTGATATCGACGTTGAGATGGATGAAATTCATATCAAAACCGATGAAGATTTACAGAAAGGTGCCGCTTCTTATGCTGAAGTCTTCTCTACGAAAGATAGAATTCTTTGGAGAGTCATGATCGGTGTTTTCGTTCAGGTAAGCTATACTCCAACATTTTCGGACTTGAAATTGACGCGAAAATGTACAAAGATTGGTCAACAGATAACAGGTATAAACTTCTTTTTCAGTTACGGAGTTCAATTCGCGCAAACGGCCGGTCTAAGCAATACATGTAAGTCAACCCTGCAGAACCCCGTAACTAACACCGTAAATAGTCGTCTTCCAGATAATCCTAGCCTCAGTGAACATAATAATGTCTTTCCCCGGAATCTATTTCGTCGACAGATTCGGTCGAAGACCAGTCCTCCTCTGGGGAGCAGCTATCATGTTCCTAGGTCAAATCGTCACCGGATCCGTCTCTCTGAAATACCCAAACAACTCTACAGCAGGTGACGTGCTCATCGCCTTCACTTGTATTTTCGTAGCGGCTTTTGCTTCTAGTTGGGGTCCAGTCGCTTGGGTCGTTTGTGGTGAATCCTTCCCTTCGCGTCTTAGTGCTATCTGTGTCACACTTGTGAGTTTATAGATTTTTAGACCAGTTGGCTGACGGTTAGGGAACCGGTGCTAATTGGTTATTCAATTTAATCATTGCATTCGCCGCTCCACAAATCCAAGCTAGAATCGGAACTTCCATAACATTCGTTTGGGCAGGTTGTTTACTCGTATCATTCCTTTTCGCTTTCACCTGTATCCCAGAAACAAAAGGTCTTACTCTTGAAGAGTGAGTTTCAGTAATTTGCAGTACTAACAACCAGGGTTGATGCCATGTACCTTTCCAAAATTCCCGCATGGAAATCGTCGACCTTCAAAAGACTTCAAGAGGACGAGCAACTCAAATCTCACGAGAAACATCTAGCCAGATCAGTTCACAAAGAGGATGCAAAATCCAGTCAACAAACCAGTACCGCCACATCCGCTAGAAACAGTCAAGAAGTTCAAGAAACCGCTGCTTAAATCGTAGCTTATTATAGACACAATAGAAAGCATAGACAAAACTAGATACATCTTACCCACATCTCATGCATATACACACTTGAACAGAACGTAGTTAGATCTAAGCTTCTTGTTCCTTCTTTTCGGCTGCTTTATAAAGTTCTTTGAATTTACCCGAACTTTCACATAATCCCTTGAACAAGGAATCCTTTCGAAGAAGATTCTAACCGTCAGTCAAAGACTTGTAGCATAACTTACAATCGGGGTATCAAACTCTGCAACCTTGCCATCAGAAAGAACAAGCAGTCTATCATAATCTGATTGTCAGTTCGATTGTCACTCTCAAACTCACCTATAACACTAGCGATTCTATGGGCGATAGTGATAACACAAGAACTCTTGAAACCAGCACGGATAGCTTGTTGAATAGCTTCGTCGGTAGCGAAATCAACCGAAGCCGTAGCTTCGTCCATAATCTACACACAAATCAATAATGTCACTCTAGAAATGACTCACAATCAAATTCGAACGACGAAGTAAAGCTCTAGCCATCGCGACAAGTTGTCGTTGACCTTGAGAAAAGTTACTTCCACCAGGTGACACCTCAGTCGATAAAGTAATAGTGACTTTGCTTCCAGATTTTCCACTACTGGTTATAGAAGCAGGTCGACTATTCGCCAACTCTTCAGCAGCTATCGCAGCTAATCTATTCGAAGATTGAGCTCGAGATTGAAGAGGAGTTTCAGAAGGACCTAGATTAACACGAGATAAAGCTTCCAATAAATCTTCATCCGAATGTTCCTTGAATGGATCAAGATTCTCCCGAACGGTTCCAGAGAACAAAACGGCATCTGTCATTAGCATTGGGACATCCACAAGACGTACCTTGTGGAATATAAGTAATTCGAGAGCGCAAATCGTCAACCCCAATTGTCGTAATATCAATACCGTCTAACCAGATACTTCCCGATGTCGGATCATTGAATCTAAGTAAAGCCATAGCGAGAGTACTCTTTCCACTTCCAGTTCTACCAATCAAACCGATCTTCTCCCCAGCTTTGATATCGAAAGAACCTTTGAACACCGTAGGTAGATCTGGAGCATACTTAATCTCGACATCTCGAGCACTCAAGAAACTCGTTGTTGAAGTACTGGAAGGCCAGTAAGCAGGTGGACGATGATTCTCGATCACTGCAGGAGGTTCTTGAGTGAGATGAAGGTATTCCTCCACTCTTTCAACAGCGTTGAAATCCATCTCGAGCTGACCCCAGAATCTGGAAACCCAGTAACAAGCAGAGACGAAACTTTGAGCGCTAAGGATAGCCATTCCCGCGGACCCAGCCGAAACAGCCCCACTAAGAGCGAGAAGGGTGGTAAAGACTACTGAGAAAGCACCAAGGACATCGAAACGAAGTAGGAGCTACAGATCAGCAAAGCCATATTATTGTCATCTTACCCATCGATTAAGCATCTATGAGAAGTCAGTAAAATTCCCAAGGAATAACCTACCCAGTAGTAATAATTGGCTGATTGAGACCTATCGACCTGTTCACAAAGTTGAGACATGAAGCGTTTCTCAACCGAGAAAGCCCGAACAGACACAACACCATCAAGGAGTTCGGCAAACCCAGAGCTGATTATGAGCTTCACCCCAGGATGTCCACTTACAAAATGGGTGATCTCGTCTATGAACAAAGTCAGATCTAGTCATGCGAATAGAAGGATCCCACTTACGGTAGCTTCCAAACGACGTAAACTTCTTCCAGTTCTCAGCTGGTTTGTCAGTCAATATCAGCACGACCACTTACATAAAGTACAGTCAGTTTGTAATAGAGAAAACTGATGATGGCAGCGGGTAACAGGAACCAAGGAACGATCACAGCTACCAAAGCCTAAGAGTGTTAAGCTCCATTCGTATCACCAATACTCACGACAGCGCCAACCAAACTTGCGACATATACGATAACCGTTCGTAACGATCCGTTCAAACTAGAATCGATAGTTTCGACATCTTTCGAGAATCGATTGATGATTCGACCAACAGGGGTAACGTTGAAGAAACGGACAGTAGCTACGCATGTGATCAGATGGGTAAAAGGCAACTTCCCTACCTCTCATGACTGTATGCAACAGTTTATCATGAATTGTTCTATTAATGTATTAGCTTGATTTCCAAATTCAAACAGCAATAACCTACGTGCAAGCCCTGTACGCACTCCAAGATCCTACAAGACTCGAGAGAACGCCCAAAAACGCATCACCCAAAACTACCACGTCAGTCATGATGAGCAGAATCAACTCACCGATGGCACTGTAAACGTAGAGATAGAACATAGGATGAGTAACAGCAGAAGGACTATGGAATGTGAGCTTTAATCCTCCCAAACTGAGTGAAAATATAATACAATTTGATGGGAGCAATTAAAGATTGCGTCACCTGAGCGAAAGCAGTCACATTTTGGGGTGCAAAATGAAGGAAATGTTGTTGGGATCCGTATTCGTGGAGATTACTGGAATGATCGAGGAGTGCCGGGTGAACGAAAGACATTATGGATTGGACGGAGGTGTTGTAAGCTGTTATCAGTATAGTCACTGTTTCAGACCTACCTTCTCCCCAGACTTTCAACCACCATCTTTCACCTAATGTAACCAATTGACCGAGGACTGTTTCATTAGCGGATATCAACGAAAGAAAGCCTTACCAAGTAAGATAACACTGAAGACCCAAGTGATAGCGGTAGCAGCAACTATATACAACTTGTACGTCTCCCATTTAACATTTCCAACAGCCCTTTCCTCGTCTGCAACAGTCAGTGGAATTCGTACAGCCAAACCTACCTTGTACCAATTTCTTTCCTGGACCCTTTTTGACCGGTTTCTTGTCTCCAACCGAATCCAGAGCTTCGACCTCAGCATCAACGGCACGTTCTGCGGTAATAGGTTCCTCTTTACGTATCTCAGTCTCCTCGAGGGCGACGAGTCCATCGAGATCCCCAGCGGCACGTAGTTCATCAGGAGTTCCTTGAGAATCGATACGACCGTCAAGGATTCTGACAACATATTCAGCGGAAGGTAGAAGGAGTTCGACGTGGTGAGACACAATTATCTGGATTGTTTCAGTAATATGACGCTTAGCTCCGGCTTACAATTGTTCGACCCTTCAACAACGGACCATTCAAACATTTCTCCGTAAGATGTTTAGCAGTATGTGAGTCAACGGCAGCGAGAGGATCATCGAGAAGTACGTGTTGAGTGTACGAGTAAACAGCTCTCGCCAAAGCGACTCTGGCTTTTTGTCCACCACTCAAGGAAACCTAAAGTCAGCGAAGATAACAATGTGACTTACTCCTTTAGCACCTATCTCCGTTTGATCCCCATCTTCTAAAACATCAAGATCTGGTGTTCTAATGGATCAGCTTCTGCCCTCTGAAACGACTTACAAAGCGCAAGCATCCAATACCTGTTCATAACGGTTTTCATCCAACTCTTCTCCGAACAAGATGTTATCCTTGATACTTTTCTGTTGTAGCCAAGGAGTTTGTGCAGCATAAGCGATGGAATTTCTCAATCCCGTAGATGAATCTACTTGGGTTGTGTATTTCGGTAAGTATGTTTTCCCTTCTAATAACTCCATTTCTCCAAGTAATGCTGTGAGAACTGCAGATTTACCAGATCCAGTTGGTCCAGTGATGACTGAAAGTTTACCAATGGGGAATGAAATGTTCAAATTAGCGAGATTGAATACCTCTGATCCTTCAGCTGCAGTGGTATCGGTGTTAGATGAAGGGGAAGGGGGATCAACGGTAACGATAGGTTTCGATGGATCGGCTTTTGGTTCGGTTTGACCACCAGAATTCCAACGAAGAGTGGCATTTTCGAAACCAATCTTGGTCACATAGTCTGCGTCAGGATGATCTGATTCTCGTTTCAACGTAGAAACCCAATCGGGAACTTGACATCAGCAGGAGGGTTAGACAGCGCTTACCTTCGTCCTCATCAAGGAAATCCTCAATTCTTTTGACGGCAACGTGAGCTTGGATAATAATGACAACCTGTGATGTTTAGTTTTTATCTCCTAGAGTATACTCACAAAGGTTGGGATGACATTCAAAGGCATTCGAACCATTGTGAAAAGTGAGATGGCGGTGAAAGCCACCGAAACAGTTAGTTCCCGCTTCTCCAGGACGATATAGCTGATATTGATTACTTGGGGTTCAAAGGGTTGCTTGTAAGCACTTACGAGAAGAATGAAAGCAGGGTGACAATAATAGGGGTAAGATTCCACAGAAGTGAGAACCAGACACCGTTAAAGATAGCTATTGACGATTTTAGCAAGACAAGATGAAAGAGGAACTGAGAGAACCTGAAACTTACATCTTATCATTTGCTTCATCTCTTTAGATCTAGCTTCAGCAGCTCTGGACTTCCATTGCTCAACCCATGCGAAGAACTGTGAACGTGAGAATGCGTATTGTAGCGATAAGAGTGGGTCTTACTTTGATAAACTGTATTAAGAATTAGACAAGTACGGTCGGTGTTCAATAATGAACTTACTTGGATAGCACCAATCAACTCGTTCATGACGCTTATCCTTCCATCTCGGGCTTTCAATAAATCCTTGGTAATCTATGGCACATTAGAGGGAATCTCAAAGGAGGATAGATCTTCGTGAGTGACCTACAGCAACACTTCTCTTTGAGATAAAGGAGTTCAGGGGTACTGCGATAATGATCATTATGATACCGGCGAAAGCGGACCATCCAAGGATACTGCGATCGACTCAGCCTTTGCGTTCCATAAGTTTACTTAAACTTACTTATATAGGAAGGTTCCCGCGACGATAATCTCAAGAGGAGAACCATAAATATAGTAAAGACCGCTAACAGTGTTGGCGATTCTAAGTTTCATTAGCTAAGGGACGCGAGACTGAATGAATCTGAGGCTTTACCTGTTAGTATCACCTGGAAAGACGAGTGTGTCAGTCATCACTCAATGCTCATCCTTGTACACACCAGACATGAGATTGACCACTTTTCCAGAATCTGCGTTAGCCTTCTTCTCAGCTGGTTTGCCGTTTGCACCAGTGGCAGCCTCATCAGGTTTCGCGTTGACTAGTCCAGAAGCGTCTTTCCTTCTCAAAGCTTTATCGTAGATTGCTGCCGTTAATTCACCTTTAATTCTTACAGATGCACGTCTACTGTGCCAGAGATGTAGCAGGTCAACGCCCGCCTGTCAGAATTAGCTAAATCTTCACGCTCCTAACTCACTCTTAATACCGAAGCCAGGAAAGCCAGGATGGCATAAACGTAAGCTTGAGCTACGGCTTCTCTAGTTGGGTTTGAAATTCCATCTCTATACAGTATCAGTTTAAAGTGTTGACAAGTTAAACTTACAGAATCCGTTTCAAAAAGAACGGTCCAGCATAATTGAAAACGACAGAGAGCAAAGTCAACGTGGCATCCAACGATAGATCTAAAAAGTTTCCACGAATGATCCTTCGTAACAGTGTGCTGTCTTTCAGCTGTCTGAAGCGATCAAAGATGATAGCAGTTTGTTGACTCATGGAAAGGAATGGTATATCCGTTTCAGAGAGCTCTTGACTTGCACCCATGTGAATGAAAGGTGTAACCCAAGAGAATGAGAGCCAGGTAAGAATTGTAACGTTATCATCAGGAGATATGTAAGGCTATTTATTCAATTAGTTCAAAGAGATTGATATAAACTCACCAATCGTGAAAGGACTTCTGGTGAGGCCAAGTGTAAACTGGCTACAGCCAAAGTGAGGGCCGTTGTGATGATGACATTGCCAATCTCCAAAATGATTCGAGTGACGGAGAACCATTCAGGTCGTGAACCAGTCGCAGCGCTAGTGTAAGCAACTAAAGTCAAAGCTCCCAACGAAACAAGCCAGAGCAGGAGGTATGCCGCGAGAGATGACCATGGAGGTGTTGAAGGAGGGTGCAGGAGAGGTTTGGCGAAGAGATATGTCTACGTTGAACGTCAGCTCACAGTGCTTACGTCCATAAATAGTTGACTTACCCAGACGATAACCATCAATCCTGACAATGCAACATGTGCTGCACCTTTACGTAGAGCGATCGCTTCCAACAAAGTTGAAGCAGTCACCCCCATCCAAACACCCATCTCAACAGCTGCCAAACCAACAAACAAAATCTGACGCCATAAACTGGATTGTTTTTGGTAGATCCTATCAGAATCTACAGAAGTTGGTTTCTCAGAGGGTACGAGGGATTGTAGGGATATCAGATCTGATAAATAAGACGAAGCGAATTTGCGTAGAGGGTTGAAAGGAGGTGTAGAGAGTAGGAGTGGTAAGAAAAGAATGGATAGTGAACCTGCTGTACGGATCCAGTCGAGGACTGTTGGATCAGGGTGATCCTGTTGGGGGGTTAGTTGGGACGATGAAGGTGAAGATGCAGGGATTAAGACTTACCATTTTGGTCTCGATGAATTGAAGTAGGGTGATCGTAAGTTTCGGATTGAGGGATTGAGATAGTCGGTACCACAACTAATGGTATATTTAACGGATGGTTATCAGTGTGTGAATGTAATTTCTATAATGATATCTAGGAGGGTATGGAATATTGTTGACCAACTGTAAACTCAACCAACCAAGCAATCAATCACTCAACCAAAGTGATAATCTGACATCTAACATCATCAAAGTCGCGTGTGTAAGTGGAGCCCCTTTGATAACCAAATTAGGCGTGCAAAGTCTTCACCGTGCCACTTTCTAACGGATGAAAATGTATTACCATAAACTTTCAACTTTTGTCGTCTCTAGCATCTATTAAATCAACAAATAAAATTAAAAACATATCATAACGACAGTTCCATCTTTGATCATATATCAACTAGCATCATCATCGTCAGGATCGTTCTTCATTCATCTGCTCACCCCACTCTCGTTAAATCAATCACCAAAGCCTTCCTGAGATCAAATAGAATATAATGTCACAAGAAACAGATAGAGAATTAGCAAGACTATGGAGAGTCTCCAGGACCGTTCATGAAATGGTTAGAGATAGAGTAGGTATCAGATAGCGCTTCATCAATTCTGTTTGACAAGATCTGACAACGTCTCAGGGGTATTTAGTCGCAGATTACGAAGTTGAAATTTCGTTCGATGATTTCAAAGCTCAATTCGGTGCAGGTGGGGGTCCAGAGTATGTCAACTCGTCTTCAATATATAAATATATGAGTGATCCTGCTAAATGTCTGAATTAGTCGAACAGCTATGTCGTTCCATGCCGATCATCCAGAGAATGAAGGTGATAGAATATATGTTTACTTCTGTAACGAGAAGAATGTTAGTAAACAGGCCATGAGGACGTGAGTAGATTTGTTGTTGATAATCAAGAGTAGATTTGGATACATCCATTAGTCTTCATTATATCTAGATAGTAGTTGACCGCCTTTACAGATTTATCACATCTTTAGATAAAATTCTGGCAAAAAGAGGAATTATGATTTGGACGGAAAAGATGTCACCAGCTGCTCGAAAGGTGAGTATCGATCTCAAGATGTAACCATCTTTTCGTCTAGTACGACATACTGATAAATTCTACAGACGCTACAAGAAATGCAATCCGAATACCACCTAGAAGATTTCCCCGAATCAGATTTATTAGTCAACATCACCCGTCATTTCCTAGTACCCAAACATCAAATAATGAAACCAGAAGACAAATCAGCATTAATTAAAAGATAGTAAGTAAACTATAATTGAATGTTTCGACGTTGACTAATCACTCATCCATTCGTGTAGTCGATTAAAAGACACCCAACTACCGAGAATTCTACTTACCGATCCAATAGCAAGATATTACGGTATGAAACGTGGACAGGTTATGAAAATCGAAAGACAATCTGAGACTGCTGGGAGATATATCACATACAGAATCTGTATGTGAACGGGGATTTAAGGTGGCTGTGTTACTTTTTTTTTTGATTTTATAGATCTCAAATACGTTTTTTGGGTGATATGTGATTGTATAACGATTAATTTACAAATATTTGCATTTCATTCGAACCTTCGGACTCAAAAATTGAAATTGAAAAATCATCACACACGGACGGAACGGTGATCTACTTATCTTGACAACGTTGATGGGGGAAAGTACTTGTACAGTCAATGCAGGTACAGTAACTTTAAGTCGTAATTAAAGACCGTACCTTGCCCGAACATTCAAAGTCGGGAATTGATTTTTACCTCACAAAACAAAACTCCTCATCCGTTAAGTAATCAAAGCAGACTACATCGCACCTGACAACGGCACCCACGTAGTCAGCCTATAGTTAAGGTATTCGAAAAAAAAAAATAACTCAGCAGGGATAGAAGGAAAGGGATTCCTGAAAGGTTGACGAGAGATTGTGCTGCGATTCATCCATACCATCAAGAAACACTTGACTTTGTGAGGAGAGAGAAAAAAGAGTCCGAATGTTTCAAGAAGGGTAAGAGGTCCAAGTGTCCAAGCAACCAGTTGAGGAAAAGGACGTCCTGTATGATTACACTCTGTACAAGTACTCGTCTTCAGCCGGGAGGTGGTGTGAGTGGCGCACAAAAAAAATTCGAAACACATCAACATCCTTTCCTCGACAAAGCAACGGATCTCTGTACGAACGAGTTCACCTTTGAACGGAGTGATTGTCATACTTTTTCTTTCACCTTTGGACTTTAGATACTTTGATCACTGGCTTTGGAAATGGGATTGATACGTAGATTATTGCGAATTATATAAAGGTGGTCCCCCCTCCCGCCCCCGCTTGTATTGATTTTTCTCAACCCTCATCCTTATAATCAAATTCTCGCTTTAGTCATTACATACACGAGTACTCAGCCTACTACTTATTAATATTCCTTCCTTAATTATTTCAATCATCTTAACAGAATGAGTAGTTCAAATCCAACTACTGATCCAACTGAAGCCCTTGCCCAATCGATATTCAGCGTTGACAAGGGTTACAATCTCGGAATGTTTTTAGTTGGGTAAGTTCAAACACTTACCTTCAAATCAAACCACTGACCGGTCAATTTCCTTGACAGATTTTTCTTCGATGTCGTCTTGCTAGGAGTCTTGATTGTTCAATTTGCGAGATGGCAGACTTACACCACTGCTAAAGACAGTGTTGTACTCAAGTTACTTGTTGTAAGTGATCACCCGCGAGTGCTTTAGCTCCAGTGCTGACAGGATGATTTCGTCACAAGGTATACATCCTCTTGGCTAGTTTTGGTAATACAATCTTGTAGCTATTCGTTTCTTTCTCTATCTCAGATATCAAATACTGATCGTGTCATCATCACCAGCGCATTGATCTTAGTCATGCATAGATACGTATATGGTAAGCAAAACCTTCTTCTGCTCAACCCTGTGGCACAAAGTTTCAAGTACAGTAAGTTGACACCGTTTCATTAGGTTTCGGAATTTATGCCTATTGGCTCGATAACGATGGTAAGTTCAAATTTCAATCCATATTAATCCAACTGTCTACTGATCCCATCGAAAGTTCTATCATGGGTATACATCCTAGACGTAATTGTCATAGTACCAGTCTGTGTGAGTAACGAGTCCAGTATTACTGTATACGAGTACAGTGAACCGTTTCTAACACTTTGTTTATAGGGATTCTATTCAGAAAGGGTTTTCAGATTTACGAAAAGTAAAATCTTGGCTTTTGTGTTGGTGATATTGGGGTAAGTTGTTCACGTCGAAGTATACTATAACCAATCACTGATGTTTCCATAGATTACTTTGTCTTTGTACTGGTATAGCAGCCAAGGTGACATTACCTGGTTCAGACATCACCAAAGATCAGGTATGTCATCTGTACTCCTTTCAATTGATTTTTATTGATCCAAAGACTTAGCTCAACTCAGCCATGGTCTATACTTTCGTAAGTCTTTTCAATGAAGAGTTGAAAGGAATCGAAAAATTGATATACTGTCCCTTCATCACAGCATGCAGCTGAAATAGCTCTTGATATAATCATCACAGGAAGTATAACCTATCATCTCTACCAATCCAAACCATCATGGACTCAAAGTGATAAAATCATCAACAAATTCATAAAGTAAGTGAACTCTCATCAACCAACGTCACAAACTAAATTGTAACACAAATCAACAGGTTAGCAGCAGAAACTCAACTTCCACCAACTATCTTGTAAGGCTGCATCACTCGTATCTAGTTTGGTTCAACGATAACTAACAAATCGTTTTAGTGGGTTAGCGTTTTTCATCGTTTATTCGCTCAATTCGAAATCACCTGCTTTGGCACTTTTCTTGCCTTCACCTAAAATTTATGGTTTGGCTTTCATGATCGTTATCAACAGTCAATACAATCTACGTAGAGCGGCTGCAGAACAGCGAGTTAACGGTGTAAGTTTAATTTCTATTTGTCATTCTAGCAGTGATCTTACTGATAGATTATGTTTAGGATAACGAATATAAAGGTGGTACACATCTTCAACAAGCTACAGTCCACATTCACACGGAAGTAATAACTGAGGTCAGTAATAGATTTTTTTTCATGTACGATTGATAGTCGCTGACGATAATTTTCATTTAGAGTTACGGAATGGGACCTTATCAGAGTAAAAGAAGTGTTAATCGAGGTTTAGATTCTGATGAGCATGTCAGTGGACGAGGTTTACCTACGATACCCGACGATACATCTTCATCTGATCATAAAAACGGTGACGAAGAGGTTATGGTTAATCATCTTCCTTTTGAAAATAGTCGAACTGCTTTGACCAGTACAAGTAGTGTTTAAGTTGAATCGAATGATTTAAATCCTTTTTTTCATGTTGATGTTGAAAGTGGTTTATATATATTTGTTTACCTTTTTTTGGTTTGAATCTTGCTTTGTGGATATCCTGTTTGTAGGGATACGTGAAGATGGATGTAGTTCGAGAATGATGTATTAATCTGGTCTATCCATAAAAAAAGAGAGGTGGTGATCAGTAATGTGAAATGAAGTCGTCGTCAATCGAGATCGATCAAAAGTGAGACGACTATGTGGTAAAAGTCGCTAAACCTGACAGTTAATGATACATATCATCGTACACAACCACCTGCTATCCCAAACTAATCATCATCCTCACTCTCCTCGGCCCCATTATCATTCAATTCCTCCCGTTGAGCATGGAGACTGGCAACCAAATCAACTTGGGCATTAGGATTCTGTTCTTTCCTCATCGTCTGTAATCTTTGTCCTGTATTCCAATTTCAGTAAAACTTTTCTATTACTGAAAAGAAGACGTTGAGAAAAAGGGGAAAGGACTAACGGAAGATTGTAGCTATAGCTTCATTAGTTTTTCTCTCCAGTTTAGCCATTCGATTCGTCATGTCCCGTTTCAAATCCCAATTCGCCCTTCTGGGTGCGATATTGAATAGATCCTAATAACAACGTTAATCGAAAATATCCAACATATCTGGAAAACTCACCAATTCCTCCTTCCTCTTCTCCTCATCTTCTTTGATAATAGCTTCAGCTAACCCTTCAACCGCTTTCTCAACAGTATCCTCCGCTTCATCATTCTCACCACCTCTTTTTCTGGATTGTCTAGTTTCAGGATCGAAATTACGTTGTTTGAACGTAAAATGTCTATTAGGGTTGATGTTAGTGTGAGAAAGAAGAGAAATAGGTTTGTGCCGATGAGAAAACCTATGATTTGAAACATCACGTCTAACTTACGTTTCTCCTTCGACTGATTCACCTGATTCAATAGCTTGTTTCCTCTTTCTTAACGCTATTAAACGTTCTTTCCTCGCGGCTGTTGTTGCAGCTAGATTTGTTTCCATCTTTGGGTTGGATTGAAGATGTAAGTGGTGTTGTTATCGAAAGATTGCAGATGGAAGTTAAGTTGTTGAATGGTGGTTTTGGATATTACGTGTCTTTTACTTGAAAGTGCTTATCACTCAATGAGGAAGTGGTTTCGTTTCGGCCGTACAAGGGTTTAGTGCTGCATTCGCTGCTCATGCATGCATGATATTTACTCGTAACTTACAGTATCCAACCAACCAACGCTAACTTTACCTGATTTGCTAGCTTAGCAAGGACCATCACCATTTCCTCTCTCGATCTCACCCGGTCAAAGTTACTTTGTGGCTTGTGGCGAACATAGCGGAATTGCCAACGAACAAAGCTTTAAGCCAAAGGAGATTTGAAACACTCACTTTGACCGAGCAAAGCCTCCGTCGAGTTTCATCTCAAAGTCTAATTAATTAAGAACAATTTGGTTCACTCAACGTACACTGCTCTATCACAGCATACTCTTTCTTCGTGAGAATGTTATACTATCTGGGGTGACCGTTTGTTACATGTTTTGCAATCTCATTCCAGTGCTCTATTCTCATGATGACGAAGATGAGAGGATGCATCTGAGGTATGTATCGCATGGTACGCTCTACGTTAGCTACGAGCCTAAACCAGTGACCTCAAAGGCGGTTACGAGTCTCAGCTCAATCTTTATTTACCCCTTGATTGATCGTCCTGACTCCTTTCAAATTAAAAGGTAAAACACACCGTACGTAGAACAATGAACTAAACACAGTCAGTATATAACCATTAATGTATCAATTGAATCCCCCTCTCCCACTCTCACTTTATTCCATTCTCCTTTTCCATCCTATCCCATTCCATTCTCTATATTTCCTTTATCAAACCTCACTATCATCACCGTTAGTAAAACCCAAACACTCACTTAAACAACCACTCTCTCTTCATCCTATCAACCAACCTAATCAACCTCCATAATCGTAACCACAATGATCAGTTCGATCCCCATCCCCTTCATCGCCCTCCTTTCTCTCTTAACCTTCAACCTAAACGTACAAGCCAACACTAATTTCGGTCTAAGCATCAATCGAGCATCTTCAAATTGGGGATGTAGTTCTTCAGGTGCATCCACCACTTCCAGAAATCAATGTTCAGGTCAAGGAAGTTTCTTCACCTTGTTCCGAGGTGAACCCATTTGTTGTTCTTCACAAACTAGAACTCCGTATGTATCCGTTTCTTACTTTGATGTGTTGCTATGTATCTACTCTAACAAGACGTTATAGTCCTTCAGGTGGTAACTCTTGTCCAATTGGTTGGTCAATGCATAAAACTGCTGGTTGGTATGTTGAACGATTTTCTATGTTTGTGTGAAAACAATCATCTGACCATGTCCTTAGCTGTATTCCTCCAACTGAAGTTACACCATGCGATTGTGGTGAAGGTGAGTCCAAACCGCAAAACAGTAGTGCTATGCTGACTCCAAATTCAGGTTTTTCATGGAACGCTCAAGCTTTGAAATGTGTGGCAAACACCGGTTCATGTAGCAGCAACTCTTGGTATGTTTAGAAACCCACCTTCTCCTTTCGACGCCTATACTGATCAATGACTACCTTCAGGTGGCATCAAAGATCTTCAACTTGTTGTGATAACTCTTGTTCTCCACCCAAAGGTAGTTGTCCAAGCGGTATCACTTGTCCTACAGGTATGTTCCTTTGTTCAATGACCCACCATCACCTAGATAACTAACGACGATTAGGTTGGTTCTGGCACACTGTTAGTCAAATTTATCTATATCTAACTCCCAAACTAACGTATTTCACCAGCAAAAGAAATGTTGTAAACCAACATCGCCACATTCACCACAACCAGACTGTGACGACTGGGACAACAACAATCGTAAGTCCCTCGTACATCAACGACAGATGGCAACCTTCCCTTGAGACTGAGACTAACAAACCTTCACAGAATGTTGTGGTGGAGGTTCACAACCATCAGGTAAATCAAACAACGGTGGTGGAAACGGCAACGGCAACGGCAACGGATACGGACAGGGAGGTAACGGGCGAGGCTGGAAGAGAGATTTCCAAGCTCGTCAACAAACTTCATTCCCTCAATCAGAGACCGATGCCATGTACTGTCCAGGAAACCTTCATGCTTGGTAAGTGTAAACTCCAATATCTATGTTACAACGCTGATCATATGGTCATACTTTGTTTAGCTCCGTTCCTACCCTTTCCGGTGAATGGTCATACGAATGTATCGACGTTGCGACTGAACTCGAATCCTGTGGTGGATGCACTTCAAAAGGTGAAGGTCAAGATTGTACCGCAATCCCACATGCTGTTTCAGTAGCTTGTAACGCAGGTGTCTGTCAAGGTATGTCTCCAAATTTTCTCTGACAAATTTCTCCCGTACTAACCAGAGAATAGTCAACACTTGTAAATCAGGTTTCAAAGCAAACGGAACTACGTGTATCGTCGCCTAATACCAAATCTCAAATGGACACTAAAAATATATGATTCGTGTTCCCTCTTGGTTGATATAGATCTTGTCAAATATATAGTTAAAAAGTTGTTGAGGAGTTAGTTATAGTCCGAAATCGTTCTGATCTTGCCGTTAAAGTTGATACATCGTAATTATATAGAGAGTTGGAGAAATAACGGACAATGAAATGAATGGACACTTCTTAGTTACAGTATGCATCTTGATTTCACTTGATATAGAAATGTGGCAGGAGATATTCATTAGGCCGTTCAAGTGCTATCCAGCTAATTTCACAGTGGAACTAATGCATCTACAGTATCTATGTAAATTCTAACGTCGAATCCGATAATCAAAGTGTAGCCAACTTCCCTTTTAACAACAAAATCCAACATCTAACAATTCTAAAGATTGACATCCTCCTCAATAACCGCCCCTTGCTCTTTCCCAACAGCTCTACGTTTCCTAGCAATCATCCTAGTTTCCTTCTCAGTATCTTTCATCCAATACCAAACGAAACCGCAAGTGATGAAGGCAGCTACGAAGAAGACTATACAAACCGTAAATGAAATCGCGTATTTCGGTGCATATTTATCTTGAAAGATTTGAGCTGAGTACCTGGTGATTTGAATTTTTGTTAGGTTATTTTCTCATTCATGTTTAGATTAAGTTGACTTACAGAGATGCTAAGAGACTGACACTGTTGGCGAAGGAGAATACGAAGGCTGATGATGATGATCCGTTAGAGGTTTGAGCTCGAAGTGGGAAAACGATAGCTTGGTAGATCTAGATACATGATTCATCAGCATTCTTGATATTTTCAAAATCTGTTTTCAAACTTACAGCATCACAAGCGGACGAAAGGAAAATGAGGAAATACAAAGCTGGACCATTGGTACAAAAGATCAATCCGATGAAGACACCTTAAAAGTTATTAGGTCTCAGGACAATTCAAATGAGAAAATGTTTGGGAACTTACAAGAGATAACAGCCATACACGCCATCAAAATAAGAGGTCTAGGAACCCTAGTATCCCTATCCATCCATAACGAAAATCCAACTGAGACGATACAATACCAAGCAGCCGGTGGAATATTCATAAGTTGACTATTAGTACTTGAAGTTAAACCGAAACCCTCAATAATCGATGGTAACCAAAAACTCAATCCGGTCGTCCCAGATCCCTCGAAGAGAAGTAACAACCCGAATCCATAGAGGAGAGGTGATTTCAATTCTTTCCTTATGGCGACCCAATCGAAATCTGGATCTGTTGATCGAGCGGAACCAGGTGGTAAACGAGCAGCCATGAATTTACCTTCGGCTTGGGTTAGGAACTGTCGTCTGGAAGGTGGGGAATCTGGATAATCTGGAAGCCAGAGGAATAGGGCTATGGCGATTACGATTCCTGTAAGTCCTATGGTTAGGAAACACCACTGCCATCCCGCTAGTCCTCCTTTACCGGAAACGAAGGCTGCTTGAGTCAGAAGATGGTAATAAGATTGACGAGAGACCTACCGAATCCATAAGCTAAAGAGGTTTGGTCAATTTGAAACTCCATACAGTTTTTCGGAATTTGCCGAGACCTACCAATGAACGCGTTCATGATACCACTGAATTGACCTAGACATTGAAGACCTGATACCCGAACTGCAACCTCGTCAGGTCGATACCAACAATTTACGCTGGGTGATGTCAGTTGTATGTATATCGGAGGAAAATTCACGACTAAAACCGTGAAATTGACTCACTGATAGACTATTCCTGGCCAAAGACCTGATCAAAGAAATAGTGTCAGTAGTGTCTCGACTTGTAGATTGTAGATACTGTACGTACCAGCTTCAAAGAGTCCTAACAAACATCTACAGGCGAACAGACCGGCTTTGTTGGTACAAGCTGCATGACATGCGCAAACAATTGACCAGGCAGCAAGGATACGGACGAAGTGAAGCTTTTTTTTCTCAACCGTCAGTCTCATCGTATAAACCAAGTTCACTTGACTCACTCTTGGTGTAGCCCATTTGATAATGAAGTTGGATGGGATTTCGAAGACAACATAAGTACAGATGAAGAGTGTTGATAGATAACCATAATCATCTACTGTCATGTTGAGCATCGTAAGGATATTGGTGTCTGTACCAGTATTCATAGTTTTTAGATTCTGTAAACCATCAATTTCAAGTTTATCATGAGAATGAAAAGAACAAGACTTACACTACCAATGTTTGAAGCCATATTTTTAATCAAATAAGCGGCTGTTAATAATGGAAGAAGAGCCCAATCGATTTTACGTTTCAATTTTTGACTATCTTCGAAAGAGAATTCTTGTCGAAGTGCAAGTTCATTATCGAGATCGGCAACCGCCACATCGTTCTTACTATCGATCTCAACTTCGGTTGTCTGAAGTGAACTCTGTTTATCGTCCATGTTGGATTTCTGTACGGGAGAAGAGAATGAAGGAAAAGAAACCTAATTCATGTTCTTATTATTTATATCTGTTCTGATACGTCCAAAGATCAAGTTTATGTAAATTAATGTCATTTTGGCGAACTTGCGAAATGAGATCCCGGAAAATTATAGTTACCCTGAACAAGATTGAAGTAGCGAAAAGGCGAACTAGCGATGGATATAGCGAGACTGAACATCGCTTTGATTCGCTCCGTTAATTTTCCATCTGATGGAATTGAAGCGACGTCTATACCGTAGGATACTGTATCAAACTTACTACTTAAATTTAGTAGAAAGAAAAAAGGATTGTTGCAATGCTTCGATCGAATTTCATTAAAATGGTTTCCTCTACCACTGTTCGTCCTTCAATCACACAAAAACCAGCTGTCGGTGTACTTTCCTTCAACTCACGTTCAATGAGTTTGGATTCGAAATCTACACCCGGTTTCAAAGTGACTGAGGATGTCAAATCGTCACCTTTCTATGAAGTCCAAACTGGACCTACGAGGGTTGTTTTACCTACTTTCAACAGTCTGGAGGAAGAAAGAGTCTATCGTAAAGAACATTTAGCTTTGGTTTTTAGGATCATGCATAGATTCGGTTTAGCTGAGGGAATAGCTGGTAGGTGTTGAAGCTAATTCAAGTCTTATCCATGTGTTTCTGCTAACAAAGATGTAGGTCATTGTAGCGTACGAGACCCAGTTGAGCCAGATACATTCTGGGTTAATCCACAAGGAAAATCATTTGCTTTAATGAAACAATCAGATTTGGTCAGATGCTCGGTCAACGATGGTAGAATGGTTCAAGGTTCATGTCCAACAGACGCTTCAGCTAGTAGTATACATTCACAGATCTATAAAATCAGAGGAAGAGATGGTGAAGGTGGTGTAGAAGCTGTCGTACACGTTCACGGACCATATAGTAAAGCTTTCAGTTCTTTGGGTCGTGAGATTGATATGATCAGTCAAGACGCGTGTTGTTATCATGATGAACAGGCTTTAGTACCTTTTGGAGGTGAGTCGGGAGGATGACCATTGAAACTTTGCTGAAGAGGATTGATTGTAGGGGCCGTGTTTGATAACAAAGAGGGGGAGAGAATAGCGAATGCTCTTGGTAACAAAAAAAGAATAGCCATTCTCCAAAATCATGGCATAGTTTCTTTAGGGAAATTAGCGATTGACGAGGCAGCTTGGTGGTAAGTACTTATCCACTTGACGAAACAAAACATAAATGTTAACAAACGAAATTAGGCAAATCAATTTTGAAATGTGTTGCAAAGCTCAACTACTAGCTGACGCAGCTCGTCGTCCAACGGATCCAAAGGTTTTCGCGGGTCCTGAAGAGATTGCATCAACGAAAGCTGAGATGGGTAGTGCTGAAATGGGTTGGTTCTCTTTAGCTGCATACATAGAGGAAGAGGAAGAGCATAGTCAGGGTAAACATAAGTTATAGTTATAAGAATTCAAAAGACACGTCAATTTGCATGTTTGTAGTTGTTTATCCTAATCTTGCAATCGAATTGCCGAACTTTACATCCGAATTCCAACTTTTTTCTTGTCTTAGTACATATTGTTCGCACTGAAATTATGGATTCTTCGCCGGACAGTCGTCGTCCTGTTTCACTCAAAAGACCAAGAACAAGGAATGGCTGTTTGACATGTCGTCGAAGAAAAGTTAAATGCGATGAACATCGTCCAGTTTGCGAGAATTGTTCATTGGGACAACGTGAGGTATGTAAACCTCAGATCTGGTCCTTATCAACCAACTGAACCCATCGCATCATAGTGTTCTTGGCCCGAAGTTCTTGATGCACCCTACAAGAAGCGACGTCCACGGCACTCGAGTATCAGACGGGATTCATCTCCATTGGTTGATCGACGACAAAATTCAACTACCAAACCAAGCGAAACACCAGACCTTAATAATGTTGCGACAGAAGAATTTGATTTCGGCCATGATGTTGTTCCAGATAGTGTAAGAGCTGAAATGATGCTTGATCCGTGAGTAAAACTGAGTTTCCAGGAGAAAATTAGTTCCTGATATAGACGTTTCAGAGCGTTCCTGCATCCTTATTTCCCTTCTTTGTGAGTGTTGGATTTGAGTGGGAAATTTTCAGATGTTTGACTTTCATGTTTAGTGACGAACGTCTGATAATCCGACACTATCTAACTCGTACGGTTCATAATATCCTTGCTTATCAATCTCTCCATCGTCCTTTCAATCCCTGGCTGAAAGTACACGCTCCCTTGGCTTTCAGTCATTTACCTGGGTATTTCAATATCCTTTGCCTCCCATAAAACACTTTCTGACGAAAACATCAGAACTTCGACTGCATGTGACGCACTAAGAACAGCTATTTTAGCTGTCGGTGCAGTTCATATGCGATACTGTGATGATCCTCAAGCTCAGGAAGCTGCTTGGAAAATTACGAAATCTTCCAGACCAAAAGTTCTACGACTTGTTAATCAAACTTTGACGATGCCAGATGGAAGTACTAGAAGGTTAGAGCATGGTGAAGCAGAATTGGTTTTGGCTGCGTTGTTGAGCTGTACACTAGCGAGCGTAAGGTCATTCTGGATATGAGGGGATATCTTACTCATGACCAGAATTAGAGTTTAGCAGCTGACGATTCCTGGTTCGAACTTCTTAACAAAGTTTTCGCGTTGGTCGAAAGATTAGGTGGTGCCCAACATTTACTCGAGGATTCACCTAGGGATAGGTTGTCGCCTGCGAGATTTATTCTAGAACAACTCGCTATACGTGATGTATTCGGTTGTATTGGTACGGGAACTTGTCCTACGATATTACGTGAAGCTTTTACACCTTGGTTTTTTGAATCAGAGAGCTGGTCGAAATGTGATATTGAATGGGAAAGCGTTGAGAGGATGTTTGGTAAGTTGCATTCCTTCCTTTGAATCAACTTTTCTCATAGTTCTCAGGTATCTCCCGTGGGATGATTGACTTGATTGCTAGGGTGAGTTAGATTTCTTAATCCTCCGCAGTAGCTCAAATCGTAAATCAGGCTTGTACTCTGGTATCAACTGCTAGTCAAAGAGGTTTTCATGTATCGGAAACAGCAGAGACGACAGAAACCGCAGAAAATGAAGAGGAGACGACGTTCCAACTCCAACTTCCCTCGCATATAGCGGACAGAATAAGTCGAAAATCTAAACCACCCTCATCCCTACCACTGAACATGCCGAATTCAGAAATCCGAAACGAACCTCAGATCACAGAGACTTGTTTACCAGACGATCTCAAAGAGGGTTATCAAGAATTACAAACAGCCGCTGAAGGTTTAATGGCAGAACTCGTAGTTTGGGATCAAGCGTCTAATTTCACTCCGTTACATCCTAGAACCCAGTACGGTAATCATTGTTATCGATATGCTATGCGTATTTGGATTCTCAGACATGTTTATGGGGTTCGAAGAGATGATCAAAGAATCATAAAAGCTGTTGGATCGATTATTGAATTATGTAAAGAATTGGTTGCTCAGTATGGGAGTATAAATTGGTGGGTTTTCGGTTTTACAGAAGTTTGATCGGACATTTGAATTGACCCTATTCAAATGTTTAGGCTCACATGGCCAATCCTCATTGCTGGATTTCATCTAACAGCTGATGATCCAGCTCGACAAACTGTAGCTCAATTATTATGTACTTTCGGGTAGGAGTGGTCTCAAAACGTCTAGAAAGTTTGTTGTTGCTAATTGTTGATGATAGTCCTCATGCCTGTTTCGATAACAGTGCTGCTGTACGGATGATCACTGAATTCTGGCGACTTCAAGATCTGGATCTCGGAAGTGATGTGACGTATTGGCAAGTGTTGCATAGACTTGAATGTCGACCTTTCCTGGATTAAAACAGAAGTCGAGGATCTGGATCTGGGAGAATTCCGAGTAGCCAATGACATTTGTTGTAAATAACTGTACTGCAGTACTTGGCGAACTAGCGAAGCGAATATCCGAAATACTGACTGCAATATTTTATTGAAGGGTTTCATTTCGGACCCATGCATGTCCTGCTTATACCTATGCATGTAAAAAGATGTTGTAAAAACCATATATCAAGAGATTATTGCAGTTTGAGTGGTAGCACAAAAACGAACAGCAAGACACAACACAATGTCGGAATCGTTGACCTCAACAACTGAAGAGACTGGTAGACTGAAACTTCGAGGTGCGCCTAGTCAACCTTCGACTAGCGCATATCCTGAACTTGACAAGTATGGGGTGAGTTTGATTGATGATGTTAATGGATTTAAACTCAAATCGAGCTTTAGTACACTGTAATTTCTGGTGTCATTTCTCCTGAACGAGCTGCCGAATATATCGATAGAGCTTATACGTGGCTTGAATCTTTTGGACTTGGATTCAACAGAAACGATGAGAGTACTTGGCAAGTTCAAGGACTTCCTGTGCACAGTCGGTAGGTGGAGCAATCGTCTCCTGATACTCACTGTTATCAGAGGTGGTCTCTATAATAGACACGGGATCAACCATGAGCAGTTTGTTTGGGATGTAAGGACTGAACAAGGTCTCATTGAAGCTTTTGGTAAGATCTGGGGGACTGAAGAGTTGTTGGTTTCATTTGGTTCGTCAAACAACTTCCTACCACTCTGACGCTGACTCGTCACTTTTATTAGACGGTGCCAATCTTTCTATTCCTCTTCCACCCGATCAATTAGGTGAACAAGCAAAACCTTGGCCACATGTTGATCAAAGTCCACGAAAACAGTACAAACATTGTATCCAAGGGATCATGAATTTAGTAAGCCTCTCCCGTTCAGTCCATGTTCGAATTTGAATCATTGCTCACATTGTGAAAGGCAGAAAACGGTCCGGATGACGGAGGATTGATGGTACTCGAAGGATCTTTCCAACTTTTCAATCAATTCTTTGATGATCACGAGAATGAAAAACCGATTGACGGATGGCCGTCAATGGATTCATATGATTTCACCGAATCTCAGATGAATTGGTTTTACGAGCATGGTTGTACTTGGAAGAAAATTTGTGCTGGACCTGGTGATTTGATTCTTTGGGATTCACGTTGTGTACATTATGGTAGTGTTCCAACTGGTCGTAAACCTAGATTCGCTACTTGTAAGTGAAGAATTTTTGTGCTGTTTATTGTTCAAAGGGCTAGTTTTCTGATCCTATTTTACGTCGTTCATCAGATGTTTGTTATAAACCAGCTGGTGATATCGAACCAGACATGTTATTGCGTAAACAAAAAATCGCTCGTGAAATGGGAACAACTGTGAGTCAAAGTTTAACCCTCACTCCCCTAACCTGCTGAAATTTTGTGCTGACAATATGCCCAAACCAGTCTCACGATCCATTGAATTTCCATCAAACTGGCGCGAAAGAGAAAGGGTTACTTGATAACAAGGAAAGAATGGCTCCAGTAAACCCTCCGATTCTTTCTGAGAGAGCTCTGAAATTAGCTGGATTAGTAGCATACTAATGGTTGCATTACTACATCACTGTAACTACGACTCTAACCTATTCCCAATGATGCATTCCCATAGATTCTGTTCAAGTATTACGGCAGAGGGAGCAAGGCGTACGAGGAGAGAAAGAGAAAGAGTACCTTATGAACAAGGTTAAAACGTTAAAAAACTGGCATCAACTTAGGGTTAGGTTTACAGTTACAGTTATAATTCAATCTCATCTTCTACTCTTTTACTTTATCATTCTTACATTCACATCCATATCTTATCATCCTATCTTATACAAGTAGATTAAAGATTATAACCACTGAACAATTGGAGCTCCCCTCTAGCAAGAATCTCACCTGAATCGGATCGAACAATACCTGCAACGAAAACTTTCCGAAACGATAAAGGATCAATGCTGTCGCCCCTGTTTTATTTTCCATATTAAACGTATACTTAGATCTCGAATTTCATTTTGATCCAACAAGATCATACTTTCAAATCTATATACTCCCTTGAGAGTCTTCCATTCTTCCGACCGGTAGACTCACATTCAGCTCAACGCTGAACAAAGGCTTCTTCCTCCTATACACCACAAAAGAACCTCGCATCACTCGACTCCATCACCTTCCTACACCACCTCTTCTTCCCAATGTCATCCAATCCATATGACGCTATGAACGCGTTACCAACCTCATCTTCTACTCCCTCTCCGAAACATCTATCAAGCTCCATCAACTCAGATCCGAACTCGTCAACAAACTCGAATTCCAATTCACCATCATCATCCTCCACCTCGAATCAAAATATTCAAATCCACAATAGACCACAACATAACATCAACACTATCAATTTAGTCAATGCCTCACACGGTGATACATCTCCAATCACTACTTCACTGCAAGCTGCTGAACGTGGGATCAATTATGTATCACATCCATTGAGTTTGGGTACCACTGGAAATAGTTACCGGACATCTTCACCTTCTTCAAGATATCTCACTGGGGATAGAGACAAGAAACATTCTGTTAGCGGTGGTGGTGTTGTTGAAGTGTTGAAAGCGATGGGTGCTAGGACAGGTAGACTCGTCAGAAGAGGGAATTTATTATTCTTACTATTATTCTTAACGTAAGTAATAGTTGGTGCCCAATAAAAGTTAGTGCTGAAAATGGTATTTATACAGCTGCACGATAATCTTCTTCTCAGCATTATCTGGAGTCGGATACGAAGATCCTCAAAAGCCTGGAACGAATTCAATGGATTCAATCAGAAGCAACAACCATCAATCAAACAACCAAGAGATCGAAAGAGATATCTCATTTTTACCTCCGCCAATCAAGAAAAATGGAGTTGGACAATTCAGACCACCGAATTATGAGAAATTCAGTCAAGCGGAGTTGAAACGTATGGAGGAACAACGTCAATTGGAAGAATCTTGGGTTAGAAAGAGGAGACCTAAAGATGTAAGTTTGGTGTTTGTTGTGATGGCCGGTTCCCCGCTGATGTAGAATATTTAGGGAGAATGGATGCAACAGATGAGAGATGATAGAGCTGTTCGAAGAGTTAGACCTGGAGACTTGGAGGAGTTGTTGGGTAAAAACAAGAAATCTGTTGATGAGGATAACGAGCAAATCAATAATAGGGATCTGGATCTGGGACCACCATCATAATCAATCGATCATCTTCTCAATTTCTCAACTACGACTGTAAATATCAAAATCACGACGCTCATGTTCCATCTCATCTACCAGAATTTTAATGATATTATTTATGCATATGCACTACCTTAGACTTGAAACAAATCTTTACTTGTTTTGCTTATCACTTTTTAACAAGAAATCCCACAAGCCGTTTTCATCTTTGTAATCGTGATGGATCAAACTAACTAACCACCAATCGTCAGCGACTGATTCGAGTAATTTACGGGCTGGCGATAATCTTGGATAAAGTAATGACCATTCTGACCAGATTTCAAATGCTTCCTCCTATAACCATGGTCAGCTATGTTCACGAAACAAGAATCCTGTACCCACCTTCCAAGCAAGGAATGATATCTCTTCGATAATCGTCGATTGAACGATCTCTTGTCCAGGGAAAACTGCCCATGTTACAGCGTTAACGGCGTCTTTCCACGTATTCGTTCTATAATCCCCCTAATACTTGTTAAGTCTATCGTCCTTGGCACGATCCGATGACGACTCACTTTCCGATTCCCCGCATACATACTGATACTTCCATCATTGGTTTCGCTCAATTTTGTTTCCAACTTATCGACCTCGGATTCACGAACAAAAAATTCGACATAAGCTTTTTGGAAGACGTAACCGCCCCGAGGTCCCCATCCGTGTATTGGATCTTCTGATTTCGCAGAATCAACGGCAGGTTGGGAGCCTACTGTCCAATATTGTTTTTCTGGTGAGTTGAGGGCGATGAGAGCTGGTAGGATTGATAGAGATTCGGGTGAGAGTGGTAAGTCAACGAATGGAGTGGTTGGAGTCAGAGGTGAAGATTCAAGATATGAGGTGAATAGGTTTGAGAGTTGGTTGAAATCTGCTGGTGTTCCCCAATCTTTCAATGCTTGGGCAGGCTGGGTGGCGTCAGTGTTTTTACGAGCTTTGCTATTTTCAAACTAACTGTAATCTTTAGTCCACTCCCCCATCCGTCTATTTCACCATATGCCGGACTCCTAACATCCGTGAATCTACCATTAGGATACTCATCCCAACTGTCCTCAGTAGGTGCTTGACCATTGTTGTTGGATCCATTTATTTGAGCCTTTTTAGGTATAGCTTGTGAAGCATGATTCGTCAGTCCCCACTGAGCCAGTTGACTAGCTTCACTGGGTGAGATAGATAGACTATGCATTTGAGACGATAATAGGTCTTTCGATTGATTGATTGGGATAGCGTTTTTGTTATCCGTGAAATCTTGATCATCCTCTATTAACCTGTTATGTCTTGGTAAAGGTGATGCTTGACGATCATTCGATTCCGTTGTCCAAGATAGATTCTCCAAAACGGTTCTAACTGATTTTTCCAGATTGAGAGTACAGAAATGAACACCAGAAACGAGTTCTGACGAAAGCAGTTCTTGAACCATTTGAGTAGCAAGTTTAGCACCGTATTGCTTTACAGCTGCGTCATCGGACTAGAATATTTAGTATTTCCTGAACATGGAAGAACTCACTTTGATTGGTTCTAAATCATCCATGATAGATTCTGGTACGGGACACTGACAGAGTTTAACCAGTCGTCTGAACGAAGCGAAATTTTGGATTGGCATGACACCAGGAATGATAGGCTTGGTTATACCTAGAATGTGTCAGAGTTGGTCTTCAACGTAAACCACCCGACTCACCAGCTTTCCTACAATTTCTAACCCATTCCTCGAAACCCTTCACATCGTAGAACAATTGAGTTACGATAAAGTCCGCACCAGCATCACATTTAATCTTCAACCAATGTAAATCGCTCTCGGCTGTTTCAGAATCTTGATGAGGAGTTGGATAACCAGCTACACCTATACAGAACCAATCTCCGTGTTCTTTTCGAATGTATCTAACTAGATCGTCGGCATGTTGAAAAAAATCAGGTGTGGGTTCAGATGAGATTGCATATTCCTCTGATCTAGGTGGATCACCTCGTAGAGCTAAAATGTTTTTGATACCTAGTTCACGAGATTTCTAGAATATTCATCAGGCAAGTCCAGCATATTTTTATAAAATAAAGATCATACGCACGACTAAAGCTTGGTCCACTTTCTCTTTTAGCATGTTGGTGCAAGTCAAATGAAGTATGACTTCTAAACCCATTTTAACGACTTGCTCAGCAAGATCAAGACTTCTATCAGCGGTTCCACCACCTGCACCCCATGTTATCGAAACAGCTAAAGGAGCTGGGAGTGGTGATGCAGCTAATCTTCTGATCCTATCCAAAAGATTAACTAAACCAGCTTCAGTTCTTGGAGGAAAGAATTCGAAAGTATGGAATGGATTTGTTCGTGAGGCTATCAGAGATGTTAAGTGAGGCATTTTGGATATCGTCTATGTGATAACAGAGATAATTTGAGTAAAGATTTAAGATGAAAAGATACAATGTTGTAGAATGTCAAATGGAAAAGTGAAGTCTAAGTAGGATTTCAACTCGAGATATTTTCAGGAACGATCACGCGATAGCCACGTGTTTGCATCCTTTGAAAGATCTACGAATGCTTGTTTAGAAAAAAGTTGGATCTCTTACGTCGATAATCCAAAAATAGCTAAAATAGAGACAAAGATAGTATAGTAGTAAAGAAGGATAGGAAGTGTTGGTTGTTGTATTGACAACGGTATGGAGACGATAGTGACAATCTAAATCTGCTTGGTAACATGTTCTCTACTTCCGCTACTTCCACCGCTTGGTCGAGGTTCTTCGATGCTGCCCAATGGAATAGTAAATTCAAGACCTTGGCTGCACCTACAATATCAGCTTTCTTATGTTTCACATTTATGGTACTTGACCCTCTCAATTGGCTAGCTGGAAGGTGAGTTCTCATGTTTGAACCACACTAAGAACAGGTATTCTTTCTTGACATACACATCTTTCATCCTTTTCTTTATGCCTAGAGGGACAATTAGTGGACAACTGGAATCGACTGGTTAGTTACAGGGCGGATTTTTATCGAAAGATGACTAACACTCCACTTAGTGCTGGGCCTTATTGGTGTTATCTTCGGTCTTGGTTGGTCATGTATAGTGTTGGCTGTAGCTTGCGGTGCAGCTTCGTTGGATGGTTCAGATTCTGCTAGAGTGCGTGCGGTGTTGGGAGTGGGTCTTGGATTATTGGCTTTGATATGTATGTAAACCTCTCGTGAATCAACTAACGTAAAGGTGGATTTGTCAGAAGCCGTTATCATAAACTCAGTACCGGATCCAGAATTGGAATGTTTTATTCAATCTTCTTGTTGACCAGTAGTCAGGAAGTCACTGTCGTGAGTTGGAGTTCCATGTCAAGACTGATCAGTGCATTCAGATGAAACATAACTTCCTAACTGACCAACTGGTCGTCGCTACTTTTGCCGCTGTTTTCGCTTTGCTCCCAGCTTTATTCATCTTTCCACATACTTCTGAATCTCAATTATCGACCAGTATCAAAAACATCCTGGAAAATACTCGTCAAATCTTACCTGCTTCACTATCATTGGTTCTTGATGAGACAGAATTCCCAGATGAAACAGAAGTCACCGTAACCACCGCTAAAGAGAATGAGGAACAGCAAAATAAACCTGTCAAACACGATATTCTAACTCGGAATTTGAAATCGAACATTGCCAAAATGGGAGACCTTTATACGACATATTCACTGGAGTTGGTTCACGCCCGAATAAAACCAATTGAACTTGGTAGAGTAGTGAAAGCTTTGGGACGATTACAGAGAAATCCGTTACTTGGACCTACGAGTCATGTACCGGGTGAAAGAATTCGAGCAGCTTTGGAAAGATCTTACGCGAAAGACGGGGATAGTAGGGCGAGTACACCTACGGCGATGAGGTTTGGTCGTACAAATGGTAGAGATAGTCCTTCAAGAGATTCTAATCATGGCAAGAGTACATTACCTGCTGTTTCGACTTCCAATCTACGCCATAAACCCTTACACGTTTTTGTTGAACGGGAGTCACATCCACATCCGCATCCACTTTCAAATGCGCGTTCTTCCTTCTCTGATGTATCATCGAAAACGAAACGACCGAATCTGATAGAAAGCTCAAGAAAATTATCCAAAGCTATTATACAATCTCTTCATGCTAGTGAAGATGTGATTTCAAAACTCTACGGATGGGAATACAAAAATACGGAGGAAAACGAAGGGGAAATCGATCCTGTTCAAGCTAAAAGACTGTTACATTTGGCGATTGAAGAGTTAGATAAAGGTTTAGGTCATCTATTAGATCCACCGCCCCAACGTGAACTTTCACCGCCATCGTTTCCCAGTGGAACTGATGACATTGCGGAACAGACTCATGAAACTTCAACTCAGAATGAGTTGTTTCGGGATAAAGATAGATTCAGATCTGCTTTTTATTTGACCGCCCTTCGAGATGTAGGTTGGCAATTGGAAGTACAATGACACTCACTGATACTGCAAACAGTTGGCAAAGGATGCTCAACATATTCTGATCGTGTCGATGGCAATCTCTGCTCGAGCTACCGAAAAGAAACAATGGACTTTACCTCATATCATAAAATTTTGGAAGTCTCTACCAGAAACTCCCCATCTTGAACCTGAAACTGGTGAACCAAGTTCTGGTAAGTCTGATGAAGCGGTATCAACCTAACTTTTCCAGTCGAACAAGCGCTATCGGAAGATGCCACTAAAGATTTGAACAAAACTATTGACGACTTCGATTTCGTTCAAGCGACTTTGCAACAAGCTAGTGGACGTACTACTGAGGGCAATAGTTTTAGTAAACGTACTGAACGAGCGTGGAGGATCATTTGGGATAACAGGAATGTATTAAGAGGTAAGCTTATTTATGATAGTCCTCATTGACGTTCAGGTCGTGTCTCCATTTCAAGGCAATTGCATCTGTTTCGACATTCACCACATGTTCTATTTGCCATCAAATTCGCCACAGGTATAAGTTTATTATCTCTCCCCGCATTTCTACCTGCAAACACACCAGGTAGAGATTGGTTCACTACCAGTCGTGGTGCATGGACGGTCATCAGTTACATGTACGTCTTGGAGGTTACAACCGGTGCAACGATCAGAGTTGGAGTTTATCGAATCATCGGTACTTTTATCGGTGCAGTGGCGGCATTCATTTGTGCTAATATCACCAACACGAATCCATATGGTTTGGTAGTTTTGTCAACTGCTTGTAGTATACCTATTCATTATGGGATGTTGTATTCCAAAAGAGCTCCTATAGCCCTGGTCGCGTGAGTGGAATGCTGAAGCGGGAAGAGTGAGTCAACTGATCGTTAATGCTTTTAGTGGTATCACGTTATCGCCAGTTTTATTTTTACCTTATCTAGGTGAATCGAATGGACAAAGTTATTTCGAATTAGCTTGGACTAGATTCATTGATATAGCTACAGGGTAGGTGTTTTCATATCTATCGAAAGTCATTGATTAACCACCTTTTCGTCTTTCAGCATCGTAGCAGCTGTTCTAGTGAACTTACTAGTTTGGCCAACACACGCCAGAGTCCAATATTTCCATTCGACCTGTGAAATCTTGGATGAAATCACTGAACTCTACCTAAGAATGAGTAGGGACAATCTACGCTCAACATTGGTCTACAGGGTCGATAACAGGATCTACAGCAAGATGGAAGAATCCATCAACCAAAAAATAAATTTATCAAGATCACTAATCGAAATTCAAATCAAAGAATTATCTCTTTTACCAAGACCGATCAAATTGTATCGAGAGATCATTGATTGTTTGGAAAGAGCGATTGGGTTGTTGGACGATATCAAAATCCTTCGATTCGGTTTACCGAGGAAAGAAACTGTTCTTGACGTGTTGCCACTACGACGTGAAGTGGTTTCATCGATTATAATAACTTTATTCAGTTTGGCTCATAGTTTCAGATCGAGGACACCTTTACCTCAATTCGTTCCTGATCCAAGAATCGCTTTGGGGGAATTGATGGTTGTCATTGAAGAACATGCTCAATTAGTTAGACGGAAACAGTTTGGGATCGATGAATTGTTCAACGCTACTGTTGATGGCGATTTAGCGAGGGGTAGACAAGGTCAGGATCGTTCTTTTGCTCATGCTTATCATAAACGAGAGGCTTTGGAGATCTCAATCGTTTATGCTATGGCGGAAGGGGAAGCTATTGTTGAACTTTGTCAGGTGCTAGATGAGGTAGGCGATAGCTGTCTTGGTCAATGCTGATGACCATGTTTTAGTTGATCGCAGCTGCTAGAACGTTATTCGGAACTCGAGTGTTTTTGGATATGACTGAACATGGGTCATATTGAGACTTTATAGTCTCATATAGAAAATAGATGGGTACGTTGTATTAGTAATCTTAATAATGAATATATACATAAGAACAAATACAAACTGATAAGGGATTTCGAGATGATAAAAACTGAACAATTCAACTTCCACTCAATTTAAAATGTCTCTTGTAGACTCTGAACCCAAGTGTTCCCCTCAAATCTATCTTTGAATTCATCAGCCGTTCGACGAAGTAATTCAACTTTCTCTTCTTCACTCAAACCCTCGGTTGAATTTTCGACTCTTGATTTCCAAGTTTCAAGGAAATCTTTGATCACTTTTGAGCCTTCTTCGACTTCTTCTTTTGAATGTTTGAGAACGCGTTCTTCGGGTTCAGTTGCTCCTTCTGAAACAATTAGCTACATCCAGTGGGTTCGACAGATAGCTTACCTCCGAAATCCTCTAATTCTTCAGCTTTTCGTTTAGCGAGCTAGACCATCGTGTCAGTTTCATTGACATCACCCTCAAGAAGCTCACCTTAATAACGCTCTCCGGGAAGTTAGCCAACTCAGCGACATGAATACCAAAACTCTGATCGCTAATACCTATCCAATCGCGTCAGCAGTGAAACACCTATAGTCCACTTACCTTCAGCGACTTTATAGAGTAAAGTGATATCCCTTTCTTGTTTCGATTCTCCATCTTTCTGTTTGACATGAGCTACAACATGTAAATTCTTGACATGAGATAATTGTTGATCCAACGTTGTAAGTTCATGGAAATGAGTGGCGAACAGACAGAAACATCTGATTTTAGAGGCGATATGTCTTGTCCTCATCAGTCTCCTGTAAAGTGCATCCAGAAAACAACTCACTCGCTGATAGCCCAAGCTAAACCGAATCCATCATAAGTCGAAGTCCCTCTACCCAATTCATCAATAATGATCAAACTGTTCTCAGTGGCCGAACGTAGAATCGTAGCAGTTTCCAACATTTCAGCCATAAATGTCGAAACCCCTTTCAACTGACTATCTCCTGCGCCTACTCTTGCCAAAATACAATCAAAGATTGGCAACTCTGCTGAATCGGCTGGAACGAACGATCCCACTTGAGCCATTAAAGCTATGACGCCGATTTGACGGATGTAAGTCGATTTTCCTCCCATGTTGGGTCCCGTGAGGACGATCAGTTCGCTCGATCCTAAACGCTCGTCAGTGAAAGGTGGTCAATTGGTGACCTACCTTTTCTCATCTCGTGATCGTTAGAGATGAAATTCATGTCATCTTGGACTTCAAGACAAGGATGTCTAGCTCCAAGGACAACGACATCTCCTGCTCCTACAATCCAATCAGTACCGCCCGGCATTCATCGACCTACCTTTCTCATGGAGGACAGGCTTAACATAAGGTATAGGAGCGTTTGCAGAAACATGCGCAAAGCTGTGTCGATCAGTTGCAGTCAACACCTCCGACTCACCTGACAATCACGTCCAAAGATGCGATCAAATTGTCGAGCAATTCTAGAACTGGTGTGTACGTGGCTGATTGTTGTCAGCAATAGCTCCAAATAATCTCGATTTCACTTACCAGCAATGTTGACGACTTCTTTAACCAATTGCCTCTGTTTCTTCTCATAGTCCTCTGAGAGTTTGTAATATTGATCCGATAACTCTCTCAAAGTCGTGGTGGTGAAAATCGATCCAGCTTTCTGAGTGCCTAAATCTATATATCCTTTCTTTCCTCTCAAAAGGCCCGCTTCCTACGAAAGGTGTCATTCAAAATGACCATGGTCAAATAAGTGAACGTACAGCTTTGGTGATTCTCAGAGAATACCTATAAACTTGATGATTCTCCAAATGAAGTTTCTTTTCAGTATCGACTCCTAAATCTTCACCGACTCTTTGATGTTCTTCATTAAGCAAATCAACAACTTCCATTATGTTGTTTCGGTAAGCTTGAAGGTCGTTGTCAAGTGATGGCAAGAGGACATATCTGTGATTCTGAGTTTCATCCAGATCAACAGTCTCAATAACCATATTAGAGTATTGCTCCAGGTTGACGGCATGCTCCTTGAAGAAAAATGTCAGCAGTGGCGTTATCAGATGAAGGACGGAAAGATTTACCCGTATTGGAGTCAGATACACGTCCGCTATCAACTCCTTGTATTCGTCAATTGCATCGGTACCCTCGAGAGACTCGATAAGATCTGGTAACTAAAGACGAGATCAGACGCTGTCTGCAAACAGTCAACTCACCACGCCAATAGCGTCATGAACGAGAACAACATCTTCGAGGCCGGCTATCCCTCTATGAAATTTCTTAGAGATTCTATGCATATCTGGAAATTTAGGTAGGATGTCCTGCTCTACGTCAGCTTGTGAAGCAGTCATCGAGAATGAAAGTCATTTACCTGAACTTTTCGTCTCGTCAAAGCATCATCAACCAATGAATGGACGATATTACGACGACGAGCTACAAGTTTAGCTTTGATCAATTATAAGCTCACTCACCTATTTCGTGTAGATTGACGAGGGGTTGTTTGAGCCATCTACCCAATAATCGCTGACCCTGAGAAGTTTTACATCTATTCAGTAAACCGTATAGAGACATGTTTTTGTTACCACCCAATTCCATTGGGTTGGGCATAAGGTTAAGAGCTTTAAGAGCTGCTGCGTCGAGTTTCATGTATTGTGATAAATCATGAAGATGTAGACGGTATTGACCATGGGAGAATGAGTCGGCCAAAAGACCAAGGAAAGTGAGAAGGGCTGATACAGCTGACATTGCTTGTTTCAAGTCGTATTCGGCTGAGAGGTGTTAGGTGATCCAGAGGGAAGCACCTACGTAGAGCTGCACCAGTGTTTTCTTCGTCTAACAAACGACCCAGATCTTGCTCAATGTTCGTCGTTTGAAAGTCCGCTACTTCATGTCAATGTGATTCCTGACTCGACGACGTTCCACTTACAAGCCTTGCGTTCCGTAACAACGACACCGCATCTTTCAATCAACGTTCTCAACTTTGTTAATTCAGGATTAACTCTCTTTTCGTCCGCAGGAACCACACATTCTTTAATATCCCATTGAATCAATAATGACTGGAAAATTAGTCAAAACGTCCAAGATGGATGACCTACTTCGACATTCCCAAAAGTCTCGTCATCAACGAATTCAGCCACGCCAATACTTCTCTGTTGAACATCGACGAAAGCACAACCGACCGTACGACTATTATCCTTGATATGTAATTTGATAGCCATAGAGACAGCATTCGATTTCAGATCGTTTGAACTGAACAACAGATCTTCAACTTGAGAGATATTACCTGGACTAGCTAATTTTGATATGACCCATTTAGCGTAATTCTTTCTACCTGCATTTCCAGAATCTTCAGGTTCATAAATTTCGACTCGCATTTGTCTGGATGTGAGACATTCTCTCAAGAAGTTTTTGGTCAAGGCCATGGAAATGGTTACACTTGGAAGACCTCTTGCTGAGATTGATGAACCGGGTTTATTCGTTGTGTTACCTGGTCCTAGATATTTGATGACATTGTCGGTTTTGTAGACTTGATTGGCTATTAGAGTAGCATCGACTCCGTGTGCTGAGTAGTAATCCTGGGACAATATGAGCCTAGGAAAGTGTAGAGTGAAATGTATACTTACTCCTCGATCGAAAAGTCTGACTAGACCGTCTTGTCGCTTTCAAGGATGTCAGCTGAAGCTGACAAGTAAGTCCAAACCAAAGCTCACAGGAGGCATTCTCTCGAAGAATTTACAAAACTTCTCCTCGACGTCCTTGTCTAAAAACAGTGTCAGATAGTTGGACAGCCATGCAGGAAGCTGAAATAACTTACCCATCTCGAACTGAGGTTTAGGAGTTGAAGTGGATTCACTACCGTACATAGGCTGGATTGGGTTAGTGATCATCTCAAATGATGAACAATGGATTACTGCTTAACCTACCATGGTAAATGATGTTTAAGTGGGTAGATTGGATCGGACTGGGTACAACAAAGAAAGATTGGATGATTGAAATAGAAGTAGAAGTAGAAATTGAATCGAAAATCAAAATCAAATCAAATCTACGATGGACTGGTTGACGCGACTCACGCGATGAAACATTATATACAACTTAACGGTAGGACCATTTAAGATCTCGAGACAAACCTTTACTGATAGTTCTTTTTTTTCCGACAATCAATACATTTCATTTCATTTCATAAATATCATATCTAAAAGGAAAGAGAGAACATTCGCAGAGAGAAGAAAAATAAAAAGATAAAAGGGAAAAAATAAAATCATCACACAACAATGGGCGGTCCGAATCGTAAGTTCCAACGCACATCTGGAAGCAAATAATCGCCAACTCATACCAAACCCCAGTCGAAGTCGTTAAATTCGGTTTCTACATGTTCTTCCCTGTGGTGATGATGTTGAAATTCAGTGACCCAGATTGGTTGGTTATCTTCTTAACTAACACTCAAAGGTGTAAAAAGATCAACTAACGATTTTGATAGGTATGAAGATTATGTTAAGCCTGTTAGTTGACCACCCATGAATCTACACTCTGTATAACTGATAAACATCATAGTACGGAGAGATGATATGGCCAGCCTACGAGACAACTCATGTAAATCCACTCCTCTCCCCAATTAATCGACCATTGGATCCAAGCAACTGACTTTTCACAGAAACCACCCAAATCATCCGACGAACTACATGACGAATTAGCCAGACTCAAAGCAGAAAGATTAGCTAAAAAAGGTATTACCTCGATATCTGAACCCCATGGTTCATCGAAATCAACCATGGTGAATCCGAATCCACCGAAAGATGGTGGTAGGACCAGTGTGTTGAGTGAATTATCGAACGATGTCGATTGGGTTAGGAATAGTTCTGGTAGACTTGTTTGATGTTCTTTCCTGTATTGTACCAATACGACCTGTATGCATTTACCCCATTCATTTATTTCTTCGATACTCTGACCCTGTCTGCGCTGAGATATCAAGTCATACTTATTAACCACTAATGGACGATACCGATAATGCATGCCAAGAAACCAAACTCAAATAGATAAAAAACGGTTGAAAAGAAATATCACACAAGAGAGAAAAAAAGGAGAAGGTATTGCAATGGAATCATGGAAAAACATAAAAATAAGGTATTCATATCATCCAAGTAAAAATAAATAACGGGAAGTAAAGGAAAAAAAATTACTTTATTATCCCAATTCTAGAGGAAATAATAAAAGAAGCTTGAACGAAACTAGTTAATCTACCGCCGAATAATCGTTTGGGTCTTCTACCTTTCCTACGATTGATCCAGGAAGTTGATTGACGAATTTTGTACATTTTGGAAGGGGGGAGACGAGATGAGATGATAAAGGGAAAGGGGAAGGTTTTTGCGAATTTGAGGTTTTTCGCTTTTAGTTGTCGTTAACGGAGAAATTGTTTAGATGAGGTCGGCAACGTTGAGTGGCATTTCGTCCACTTGTGTAGAGCTGTGACAGTGGAGTCAGTATGTAACTCGATAGATCCTAATGAGACTTACTAGAAAACTTCAATTTCGCGCAACATCTTAACATCCTCGGTGGTGACAAAGTTGATAGCAACACTGTAAGAATCAATTAGCTGTACTCTGGTTCGAAGCGACATCTGACATACCCCTTTCGACCGAAACGACCACCACGACCGATTCTGTGGATGTAGTTCTCCTTGGATGGGGGGAGATCGTACTAAAAGTATCCATCAGTATACTAAACCAACCTCAATGTAAAAACACTTACGTTGATAACCAAAGAGACTTGTTGAACATCGATACCACGGGCCAAAAGGTCGGTAGCGATAAGAACACGAGATGAACCAGATCTGAATTCTTTCATGATAACCTCACGTTGACCTTGGTCCATGTCACCGTGCATTGCTGAAACGGTGAATTCACGTTCGTGGAGTTTTTGGGTGAGCCAGTCGACCTTTCTACGGGTAGAACAGAAGATGACGGCTTGGGTGATGGTGACGGTTTCGTAAAGATCGCATAGGGTGTCTAATTTCCAGTCTTCCTTCTCAACGGCGATGTCTGTGTAGTGTCAGTGAATGATATTTGGACCAATTAAAGTCACTTACAGAATTGTTTGATACCTTCAAGGGTCAACTCATCTTTCTTAACGAGAATTCTGATTGGGTCACGCATGAATTTCTTGGTAACTTCAAGAACTTCGTTTGGCATGGTAGCGGAAAGAAGAACGACTTGGGTTTCAGCTGGGAGAAGTTGGAAGATGTCGTAGATGGAGTCTTTGAAACCAGTTGAAAGCATCTCATCAGCTTCATCAAGACAGAACATCTTGACGGCGTCTGATTTGAGAGCACCTCTGTTGATCATGTCGAAGACACGACCTGGAGTACCGACAACGATGTGTGGACCTTCGGCGAGTTTAGCCATATCTTCACGAACAGCGGTTCCACCAACACAAGCGTGACAGTCGATGTTGAGGTAGTCACCGAGAGCGATAACGACCTTTTGGATTTGTTGAGCGAGTTCACGGGTTGGGGCGAGGATCAAAGCTTGGGTCTTTTTGACGGTGGTGTCGATCTGATAGGGTTGTTAGTTAATGAGCCTTTCGACATTGGTGTACAACTTACTCTTTGGAGGATAGAGATGGAGAAGGTAGCGGTTTTACCGGTACCAGATTGAGCTTGAGCGATAACATCACGACCAGTGATGACTGGCATGATGGCACGCTGTTGGATAGCGGAAGGACGTTCGAAACCGTAAGCGTAGATACCACGGAGGAGATCTGGTTTCAATTCCATGTTATCGAAGCTGGAATGGGACGTCAGCAACAGGAGACCCGAAAAAGAATTCCAATTCCAGCACCATCAATCAAAGGAGTTTGCTTGGTCATACGACAAAAGATGGGATGTTGGAAAAAAAAATGTACTTACTTGTCAACGACCGAAGTCCAGTTGGATTCGATGAGACTTTCATCAAGCTCAAGACCGGAGTCTGCAGCTGGGGCGTTAGTGCTACAAAAGTGTTGTGTCAGTAAAAGTGATCCAGTTTTGAAAGCGACGGAATAAATTTGGATATGAAATTTTATTGACATTGGGTGGCGACAGTCAGATGATTATGGTGGGTAGTAGAGTAATATAGATTCGTATAGACATCCTCAACAAGAATTCATCCCATCCTATAGGAAGACCAAAATCCGTCCAAACCACCAACCCACCCGACCATCTGAAGTAATTTCCACGAAAGATAAAGTTACACGAAACGGGAGAACGTAAATGAAGCAGTAACTCACTCAGCCATAATGTATCTAGTTGATTTTTTTTTTTAGTGATGGCTTCGTCTTTCTGACAAAGCGATCGATAGCGAGTTGGAAGTTAGATTGGGTGTTTAAGTGAGAGTTGTTTTTTTTTTACCTAAAAGGTAGTTGAAGGAAGAGAAAAATCTTTTATAACAATGGAGAAAAAAAATGATTCCAGGGAAAACTTGGTGCCACAGACGGAATTAGGTTGATTATAACGCCGAAACGCGTCAAAGGGTTTTTTGTTCACCCACCGTACTGACACCTCCACCCCCGAGGTCCACTGGTGTAATTAATTTCAATTTTTATCATTTCATGTATTCCACTCGAATCAACTACATGTCACCAACTACCCACAAACTTATACCTCACAACACATACACTTCAACTTCAATAAGACGTATCTATATCCAAAATTTAACTGATTTACTTCATGTCTGTTTACTCCGTAACGAACTAGAACGTGCTAGAAAAGCCTGGTCAATCTTGGTGAGTCTAATCCTAGTTACATGCCACTTACTTCTCCTTACAGATACGCTGTCGTGAAGTTAATTGGCGTTCTAGATGGTATTGGGGCTTAAAACTTTTGTCGCATCCTGTCGGAATCGAAGAAACTAATCCTGATGAAGAAGGGAAAACAGTTGAAAGATGGTTAAAACAACTTCGTATATCAGGCAACGAAGCTGAGGTAAGATACAGCACACTTCAACAAGAGCTATAAATCTGACACGTCGAATAGAAACCAAGTCTACTCCACGCCTTGGTCTTACATCTGATCAAACACAAAAGATATCGTTCGGCCTTAGACGAACTCGAAACCTACCTTCCCTCGTATCCCTTCTTCCTATCAGCCCCACTTCACACTTACGCAGGAATGATATGTTTCTATCTCGCTCAACCACCTCTAGCCGATTCATCGTCTCTCAATCAACCACAAGGAGAACGTCAGATTTCTGTTGTTTCGTCGGCATCTGAATCAATCCAGGCTTTGAGTAGGTGGTGTCTAATCACTGTTGATGTATATCGGCTCACCTATGATTAGATATGACTGATGATAGTCATACTCGAAAACAACCACGGATACCTCCTAATCCTGCACTTATGAGACAAGCTAGAGGATGGTTCGTCAAAGCTTTATCAATTGATGTGACGGACAAGGTTTCCGAAGAGTTTATCCACCTAGTATGTGAACATTTAACAAAGGCTTTTCATTCCATGGACTTTTGATTGACGCATCGATCTAGATCGATAATCCAGATAAGATAAGGGGTGCATCAGAAGAGCTCGAGTCAATGGATATGGAGAGTAAAGATTCGGAAGCCGAGAGTAACGATGGTGAATTGGTGTCATTTACCAAAGAAGAATCAATGGAGTTCTCGAGTGACGAGAGTGGCGACTGAGACTCAAAAATTTGGCTCAACCTTGGAATGGACATTCACAATACATTCGACATTCAAATTAATAGGATATCAACGAAAACCCCAAGAAAAGGAAAAGTAATAAAGACCAGAACGTGAAGCTATCATTACGATTAAATAGCCTTCCCAACGTCCCTCCTCATCCATAATTTATTACTTCCACCGACAACTTTACCAAAGTCGCTATATACAGAACCAACACTCAACCTCATATCATCGTTCTCCAACGTTGAATCAGACAAACTAAAGTTACTCTCTCTATCACCACCCCGGTCAATCAATCGTTTCGGATCAGTTCGAATCCCAGTATCTCTCTGTAACCGTCTCAAACTTTCCAAAACGATTTCAGAATTCTCGTCTTGTCGACTATCACGATTTTGCTCGATATTAGAGTTCTGCTGTAAAGTCCTATAATCAAATGATGTAGGATCTATCGGACTATACTCTGAAAGTGAACTTCGAATTGATTTGTTCGATGTCGACGTGAATCGAATCATGCTCGCGGTTTTGGGAGTTTGAGTAGGAGTCGATTGAATCTCGAGATCAGGTGGATCCATCGCCATGGCTGGATCTGTATCCCTTCGAATAGATCTAGGCGGAGTATTCGAGAATGAATCTTCTGTATCGGAACTCAAGTCCGATTTTTGCGTGGGGTGGGACGTAGATCCAGAATTCGTAGTTGTAGCAATAGCAGTCAAAGATGATTTAGGTACAGGTTTCCGTTTAATCGAATTGACTCTAGGTAAATCGTCTGAGACGGTATCACCAGTGAGATATCTATTCACATCACCTATTCTAACTGTCTTCTCTGAATTGGTATCAGAATGTCTAGTTGAAGTAGATCCACTAGCTAGAGTCTCAGTGTCAAAAGCGTAAGGATGGAATTGACGATAATGATAAGATTCCTTTGTCTGCTGCGGCAGCAGCAGCTGCTGCACCTGTGATGATGCAGGTTTCTTGATAGGATTGAAAGCTGGTGAGGAAGGTAACGGTGGACGGAGGTTATCTGCGAAAGAACCTTCGATCGTTGAGGGTGCATAGATTGATCCGGCATATTTTGATGAGGTACCTGTAGCAGGTGCACCTAAAGCTGAAAGTGACGGTGACGGACTTCGATTCCTGACGATCTGCAGAGTCCCTAATGACCCATTCGACGAGATGGAGGATGTGAACGACAACACTGGTGGACGTGTTTTCGGCTAAAGACGTTTCATTAATACCAAACCCAAAAGAGAGACTGAATCGTATCTAACATACAACTCTAACAACTACTCTTTCGACTGGTACAGTCTCAACCTCAAGGTTGGTACCATCTTTCCGATGTCTAGAATTGAATTCCCTGGTCTGTTCCGTGGTAAGATGTTTGAAACTTGTCGTTATAGGAGCCCCGATAGAAAGAATCAATGGGTTCGGTTTACCTTTTGATTTTCTTTTTTCAGTAACAGATAAACCTTGAGTCTTGACTTTGAAGAAATTTCTTGATTTCGATTCATGTTCAGTGACATCGCCACTGACCCCGTTTTCTACGGTATTGAAAGAAGAAGATCGGGAATGAAGTTGAACTTGTCTTTTTTCATTCCCATCCCCAACAAAAACCAATCCCGAACCCAAACAGATCCTAGCTATCAATCTCAGAAATCTTCTAGTCAAAATGATCCCGAAACTAGTTTCCAACATTGATAAACCGATTTCAACCGCGTTAACGATTAACCCGATTGTACTCAGTAACAAACCGATTTGATGGGTGGCAGATTGGTTGGACCATTTGGAGAGTAATTCTTTTTGGATGAAGATGGTTAGAGAGAGGATGATTGGGATTAGGAGATAGATTATTGCTGTTGTATGAGATGTTTTAGTGGGGTTTTGATTTGAAGGAGAAGAGGGGACTTACTGGCTATAGCTCCTGCGAATGATAAAATGTTATGAGTGATTTCATCGGAGGTGGTGGCGAATCCTATCATGACTTGGGAAGTATCTGTTCCAACAGCCGTATTCTGGACTAAAAAAAGTCATACCAAACTGAATTAGTACAATATCCAAACCAAATGTGTGTCACGAAGACATACGATAAACGACCAAAAGGAATGATCCTAACAAAGAACCAACAAAGCCAATCGGTACCAACGGCGCGCAAATCACTGCAAAACCTTGTAAAGCGATATTCGATTTCAGAGTCGAGTTGAGATAAGGACGGAGGATTTGGATGATGAAATATGAGATGTAGATTAAGAGGAAGAGGAGTGGGATGGATGAACAGATTGCTTTAAAGTGGACAGTTTAGTTCATACGCCACTTAAATGACAAAACATGGAATTGACCTTACCAATAGCTAGATCCATTATCTCAAATGATAGTTCTGTGATGTTGAGGAGATGGAGGATTAGATCCCATGTCGCTACAGCTTGATACGACAGGATCTCAAACGCTAACAAAAGTGTTGGGATGAATATCGTTCTAGAGGGTCCGATATTAGATATTTGCCACATGCAGTACGAGTACGAATCTTCATTCTCATTCCACTTACGAATCTGGTTTCCTCCAAGCTGAAATGATCAATATCACGATAGGGATAATTTCCAGAGCAGTTGGTGCGAATGCACCTACGTAAAGACGATTAGTCGGAAGCTCATCCAGCCAAAGGAGGCAAATGAAGAACTCGAACTCGAACTCACCAATATACTCAAACTCATTCAATCCACCACAACGTAAATTCGTCACTGAAGATAAACAATTCGGTTCATAAACGAATCCATTGCTGTTAGTGTTTCCATCAAGATTAACCTCTTGTACGATTATCATCCTTGGAAACCGATCCACAGTATACAGTATTTCGATGTGAAGAAAGTACCTGACTTTTTTCGTATTATGACTTCTATCTTCTTTTAGCGTAAATGAGCGTCTGGTATCGATCAACGATATGTTATGATATTATAAATTAATGATATTGTACAAATTCACAAGGAAGAAGGGATGATAAAGCTGAAAGCAACCGATACCTTAACCTCAACGACCGTTTTTGCCATTCTAAAAGCGATCTCCTTTTCCACGTAGAGTTGTTTCATTACCTTTTGTCGTCAAGTCGTCCATCCACTGCGACAGCGACCGTCACCATGCAACCTGGAACCTGAATCCCGATAAGAACTCCTAAGAACTATAGAAGGATTCGTAATTTTTGCATACATAAACAAAAGAATTTTTATCATAAGGAATCAATCGTATCAATCTCCTCTCCCTCTTGTGATATCAACATCACCATAACCGCTAATAACTATACCACTCTATAACTGATCCTCTTGTAATCATTGATCTTCTCCAGAATCGAATAAATAATTAGCCGCTAATTCTTCGTTCTTGTCACACAAGAGATATGCTTGAAGAACGATTTGTCTATCGAAACCAAGAGCTTCCAGCTGAATAGTTGGCAAAAGTCAGCCATATTATCCCATTAACACTTGTACTCACCCTTGAAACAGCAGCGGCTTCATCTTGCGTTAATTCAACAGTCATAACATCTGGTCCACCTGCTCCATAACCTTCTTCGTCATCTTCACCACCTGCGCCTAACAATTCATAAAGAGCTTGAGGGTTTTGAGTGATGAGTTGAGCGAGTTGAGGGTTTGAAGTTGCGATTTGTTGTAGTAAGGGTTGAATAAGTTCTGGGTTTTGCATAACCATCTGAAAGTGATCGTTAGCAAAGTCAAATATTCTCGCGAACGGATACCCACTTGACGCAGTTGTTGACGTTGTGGACTGTTAGCGAGACCAGCTAAATCACCCAATCCCATTCCACCTGCTCCTGCTCCTGCACCTGGACCACCAGCAGCAGCAGCAGCAGCACCTGGAGCAGCTCCTCTATCACGAGTCACTAAGATTGATCAGTAAGGCATCGGGGCAAAAATCAGTCAACGTACTAGCAGCTTCTGCGGCCTAAACATGGGTCAGTACTGCATCTCTACTGCACGACCTAAAACTCACGGCAAAAAGGTTATCAGCTCCAGCACCACCTGAGGGTGCAGCAACGGGTGCCGGTGTTGGGGCGGCAGGAGCAGGGGTCTGGTCACGTCAGCTTAAATCATAAATCACGTATCAAAAAACGCACAACTGGGGCTGGAGCGGCGGCCTATGTCAAAATCATCAGTACATGGGGTAAGTCAAGTCGATTGGTTACTCACAGCAGGAGTTGTGGGAGCAGGTGCTGGTGTAGGGGCAGATGGAGCACCCAAACCCTCTGTTTCAGGGATATTCCCCTAAATCGTTGTCAATCAGGATGAAAATTAAATGTATCCGTTTGCACTCACAGAGAAAAGGTATTCTACAGCTCTATCAGGGTTATTGAAACTAGCTCTCAAAGCTTTTCTAACTTGATCTTCTGGGAACCCCATTTCGACTATACTGTTGATGGCAGATTGTAAAGCTGGACCCGATACTATTTGACATCAGAACAATTGAAATCGTACCAGAATATATAAACTTACAGAATGAACCAACGCCTAAACCAGATGAAGAGGATTCTGTACTTGTTGGTGTAGCTGTTTCTGTTGGAGCGGTTGCTGTTTCTGCTACTGGTGCTGAAGCAGCAGGGGTTTCAACAGGGGCAGAAGCTGGAGTTGGGACGACTGGAGTTGGTTCTGAAACTGGTGCAGGTGCCGGTGTTGATACAGCAGCTGAAGTCGACGCAGCAGGTGCTTTAGGCTGATCATGTTAGGAAAAGGTCATTCATTTGGAGATGATTCTAAACCAACCTTCGAAACCATAACAACCAAGAAATCTTTCTCCTTGATCTTCAACGAAGAAACTGTAACAGCATCGTTCAAGATTTTACCTAGAATTAAATTAGATACGAGATAACAGATCCTTTGGTTATGAAAATTCACTTACCAGAATAGATAATCTTTTGATTCTCAACAGGGAAAGTCTGTGTTTCTTGAATTTTCTTTTTCAAATCAGCAACCTGAAAAGGGGTTAGTAAGACGAATCGCAACCTTTGAGTCATCTTACAGTCTCTGAGTCTTCAGCATCAACTGAGAAGAGCTACAATGGATCAAAGTTAGTGATTATAGGTGGCAAGGAGGTGGATGATCATTGACATACTTTGTTTTGAACGGTTTTGAAAGTGATTTTAACCATTTTGGGGGGATGTTTTCAGTTAGGACGGTGTGATTTATGAAAGTCGATACTGGTTTAACTATTGATTGTAACTTTGAGACAATTAGTTTCGATTTGGAGTTGAACGTAAATGTAGAACTTAATTACACTCACAACACGATGATCCAAGAATGAACGATGAGCGAGTGTGCGGGGTGGTTCAGGGTAAGAGTAGAGAATGACGTGGAAACAAGAGTGATAAAGTTGATTCCGCGAGGAAAGCTACTTGCAACGTAGTTATCGGCGTTAAGAACAGAGCATCAACTCCCTATTCAGAGACTGCCACACATCACGACTACCCTTTAATCCCACTATCACCGTGTCTCTGCATGGTGATTAAATTATCACCAACATCAAGAGATAGAATAGAGATTAATATAACCATCAAGTTATTCCATCAAGTGAGCAATTCAACACACCCCACCTACACTCAAAACTAATCACTCGAACTCATAGCAAAAATGGCTTCTTCCTCATCAAAAATTAGAGCTTTCGAGCTTCAATCAAAGTGCGTCAACCGATTAACAACAAAGGATTTCCACTGACATGACTCGTAGGAACAAAGCCGATCTCCTCACTCAACTCAACGAGCTCAAGACTGAACTCGCTTCTTTGAGAGTCCAAAAGATCGCTGGTGGTTCCGCTTCAAAGTTGACAAAGATGTAGGTTAGACTTTCGTTTGTGATTTGGTTTTATGGTTTGGGTTTGGGTGGTTATCTTTTATTTTGGGATGGTAGTCTTATGCGGATCATGGATTTTGGAACGGATATGGGATCGATAGGATACGGCATCGCTTTGGGACAATATTATTTGGATATGGAAATCAATTAAGGAGAGAAGGATTTATGGTCGTTGATATGGAGGGAATGGAGGAACGAATTGGAAGACTGGATGAACATTTCATGTTTTCGGTTGGACCATACGAAGGAGGAAATCATATTTGATGGGAACCACGGACAAGATACACGAGGGAGTGATATCATTTCATTTGAAGAACCATCCCCAACCCCAAACCCCAAACCAAACCAAATCCAATCCAAATGAAACACCCAAAAACTAACCTCGAATTCTAGCAACACCGTCCGTAAATCAATCGCCCGTGTTCTCACCGTCATCAACCAAAAACAAAGACAAAACTTGAGAGAGTTCTACAAGAAATCCAAGTGTACGTCATGTCCACCTTCTATCCATAAACATTCCATTAAACTAAAGTTTTTATATTTCATTAGACCTCCCCCTCGATCTCCGTACCAAGAAGACAAGAGCTATCCGTCGTCGTCTCACCCACGAACAAGCTAACAAGATCACTGAGAAGCAACACAAGAAGAACATTCATTTCCCAGCACGAAGTGAGTTTGATTGTTTCTCGTCAGATACAAAAGGATTTTTACTGATCATCGTTCAATTAGAATTCGCTCTCAAGGCATAAACTTCTGATGGAATGATTTGCTTAGGAAGAGGTTTGGGGTGAATTCGCATACCACATTGTTTTGATCTTTTCCTTTTCTTTGGATTTGATTAGGATTATTCGTTTGTTCCTTCATGCACGAGTGTATTATGGCCTTTTGGGTTTAGGATCCTTTGAGACAAATCGTTTAAGATCACAGAGCAACGCTCATGGATTCGATCGTCTTGTTTTGCATGTCAAGAGGAGCGTCCATGGTTGAATTGGAGGTTGAGCAAACCATTCGTGTTCGAATAAATATGACATATCCACAAAAACCAAACGTCAGAAATCGGTACAAAATAAGTAAATTAAGATGAAGAGAAAGAATCTATAAGATAAAAAAAAAAATCACAGATGAAGTCCGATAGTCCTACACATCCCAGAGGGGTTGAAATACAAACAAAAGGGTAAGTCATATAAAAAACATGAAAATCAAGCACCTTCAAATTCCAGTTGAACATCATTTTTGGTCGTGAGTCTACCCCTTTCTTCCTCCTCACCGTCAGCGTCAGCCTCACCACCCAAACTACTTGGTGCAGTCGTTCTCTGATTCCTTTTCTCAGTCGGATAGACAGGTTTGATATTCAATCCCCGATATCCAGAGATTGTATTTCTATACCTAGTCATTCCGTCCTCTATCTCTTTCTCCTTTTCCCTTTCGCGTTCGCGCTCGCGCTCACGCTCGCGACGGTTGAAATCGCGTATAGGACTATGAGACGGACTACTCGAACTTGAAGTTTTCAGATTCACTTGATTCCCAAATCCACCACGTAACAAAACAGGTCCTCTTCGAGTTGAACCGTTCCCACCATTCCCACTTGGTGATCTACCGTTATCCAACAAATATCCACCTGTAGTTTGCGGTGATAGAATACCTATTGATTCGCCATGTCCGTGTCCGTGGGAATTGTAATTTGACGGATCGACACCTTGACCGAGTGGTAAGGATCTGGCTGTGCCAGTTTGATTGGTTGGGAAGGGTTTAGTGAGTGGTGCTGTTGAAGGTGGGACTGCACTTGGGGCAGGTGGTGATAATGGAGTTCCTGACAGTGGACTGGCAATCTTTATCGATGACGAGCGAGGGTATTGCTGTTGACTGTCTGAAACTGATGAAACTCGTCTTGAGGATATCGGTTTGGACGCTGTTAACAAGCCGTAATGACTACCGATACCAGCACCGGTACCAGGAGACGAAGATTCGGAAACAATCCTTGATTCAGTTGTCCGTGAAACGTTTCCAGTGGTAATACTACTAATGGAAGAATCGTCACCGCCACCGTTGTTACCAAGTTTAGCATCGGTCAAAGTGAAACTACCGACCATTCTACGAAGGGCGTCATCGACTTGAGTTCTAGTCAGTGGCGACCTGGTATTGGTGTTAACTTGTAAAGGAGATGGTCCCGATGGCGATGAATTGGAGATAAAATTCGCAGGTGAAGGTGGTACAGATGGTGCAGATAACGAAGATGACGTGGAAGGTAGATTCTGTCTTGATGAATGTGCAGCTTGAGCAGCTAACGAAGGAGGTTGAGGTAAAGCGTCCAAAGTTTTCAGGAAAGCTTGAATATCATCTTCGTCAGGTGGTGGTGGTCTAACTGAAGTCGAAGTCGATCTTTCAATGGATTTACGTAAAGTATTCTCTCGAGTACTAGTTCGACGTAAAAGATTATTACCAGTACTTCCAACTAAACTTCGACCTTCCGCACTTGAGCCTTGTGAACCAGTAAAATTCGGTGGTGGCGTACTTGAAACACTTCCACTTAAACCACCTGCACCACCTCTTTGTGATAAAGAAGAAGAATATCTTTTGATAACATGAGGAACGGATCTTTCAATAGGTGAAGTGACCAATGGACCATCTTTTTCGTAAGACGACGGATTGAACGGTGAAGAGCTAGAAGAGTTGTTATAAACCTGTTGTTGTTGTCGATTCGATAAACTTCTTGGGAAATTCTGCTTGGAAAACGTTAACGAAGAAGGTGAAGCGGGAGCAGGTGAATGAATCGGTGGTGAGGAATTCGAAAATTGTCTAGGTAAACTGCCGACGGGCGGTGAGGAGCTTTGTTGCATGTTTGCCATTTGGGCATGGGTGAATGAACGACCTGATTGAGAGAGGAACGAACTTGTTCTTCCTATCGAGGATGGATGTGAGGGTGGACGAATTGTTGGTGAACCGGTTCCACGAAGTATCGATGTTGATGGAGAAGATGATAACGCGAGTCCTGATTTGAAAGGGTGTATCGAATGCGCTGACAGTCTTCGAGCTGTAATGGCAGCTCCTGAAGGGATGAAACCAGGTGATGTAGGTTCCTAAACATGTTAGTTCTAGTTCGTTAAAATTAATTGCAAGACTCACTCTGCCATCACTGGAAGCGCTAGGTGCACCGGCACCACTGGCAAAAGGTAAACCCTCAGCGATTAAACCCCATTTATCAACCCCTAAACTTCCAGGAGTAGTCTTCGATCTAACAGATGTACCTTGTATATTCAACCCAGACAATACTCTACCTCCCCGAGAAGTCGAAAGGTCGCCGCCACCAGAAGCGAATGACCCGACTTGAGCAGCCTGTTGTCTTTGAGGTATAGGAGATGGATTGGACGGTGTACCAGCTGAAGAAGTGATACGACTGTTCGATCGATTGACAACAGAAGTTTGTGAAGAAGGTAAGGTGACTGGTGCGATTCCAGGATCACTTTGTAATCTATGTCTAGCGACCGTAGGTTTAAACCAATCTTCATCCATATCAACCAATTTTTCACTTAAAACAGATTCAATGTCTTCCACATGAAAATCAATTTCCGGTCGATACTCAACACCTAAATCATATTGATGAGAGAACATGTTCAAACTCGGAAATTCGTGTTGTTCCATTTCTTCCTCTTCTTGTATGGATTCCCCAATGACAAGAGATTCCAATCCAGTGTCTAAACCTACTAAACCTCTTTCCATGATTTCCCACGCATCACGTAGATCTTGTTGGGAATTTGAATATCCTTCTGGACCCCATAGTTTGATACCTAATCGAAGTCCGTTGTTGGCTCGACGTAATCGACGATGTAATCTGTAAGCTGGCAAAAGACGGATGAAAGAGTATAAAGCTCTGAAATGGATTATTCCAAGTCGGTAGGCTGTATGTGGGGCTAATTGGGAACCTGAAGTGGAGGGAGATGTGCTAGAATCTTATGTCAGCGTCTTACCCAACGTCAGGATTTTCAACATACCTAGAACTGAAAGTCCATCTCTCAAGGACTATACCTGTCTTTTGTTCAATTTCCTTCCCCTTCCCTTTCCCATTCGCAAGATTCGGATCTAACCTCACACGACCATCTGGTCGATTCCACATTAATGCTTGACCATTAGGTAGATCACTGGTGTCCAATATAAAAGCTACGAGTAGAGGTGGTATTGCAGAACTAGTACTACCTTCAGGTGGTGTAAATGAAGAAATAGATCGATAAATCTGTAAATCATTTTTATGCAGATCTGTCTCTGGTAGCGTCAAATTAAACTGAGTAGTTGATTAGAATAAAAACATCAAAACACTGTGTTCGAACACCAACTTACCCATTTATCTTTCTTCCCTTCACTCCCTTTGACAGCAGATCCATAATGAGTTAATCGACCTTCAACCAAAACACCCACAGTCTTCAAATAAAGTCTGTAAACGATTTGATCAGCCCTGTTAGGAGTTTGTGTCTGGTTTACAGAAGGGTTCATCATTTGCGATGAATTAGTCGATGAACTTGCCAACTGTGAAGCTATGGGTGAAGGTTGAGTAGATAAAGTTCTGGTTCGTTGGGTTCGGGAAGGTGGTCGAGATGGATGGGCTAATGGTTTTAGAGGTGATGATGACATTTTTTTGGATTTGATTTGATGGGTTCAAATCCGAGTTGGGTTGGAGGACAGCTTGTTTACTATAGATTGTTGTGTCGATCGATCATGCTGTGTAGGAGGTGTTGCACGGATACCAAGTGGGTAGTAGATTGATGATCAGTTGAAGGGAGTTGAATTGCTGTTGATTACAGTGTGATTGTACTGATCGATGGGCTTTAAACCGTTCTGTGCAGATATGATACACGACTTGGTAAAGTACTATCTACCTGTGTACCAGAGTATGTATCGTGTATTGTATATGTGAATATTGTTCAAGTACGTCTGCTGTGATGTGTTCCAAATTCATTATTGACATCTACTAACTAGGTCTTATCATCACGTCACTCGCCTGGGTATGAACGTGACTCCCCTCCGCGCGCCTTGTCACCGGGTCTCAAAGTCAACGATGCACGCCTACATGCCCATCGTGCATCCTTATGTGTCCTCAGTCCTCTATCATTCAACGTCACAGAGACCTCAGGAGCAGACTCTCATACAGGGCGGCAACACTGCATTGAAACTCCCGCTTTCAGTTATGTCCAGGTTTACTCGATTACCTATCATTTTCCTTTCTCCATGAGTCTGCGAAATGTTCGAAGTGCACAGACATCTTCAAGTCATGTTATATCGATCTTGAAATCAGAGCTGTCCTACTAGCGCTCTGATTTCAAAGTGTTACCACTGCAGGGGATTGATTGATATATAAAAAACTGAACCTATCCTCATCTGTTAGAGGGACTAGTTGGAACAGTTGTTGTTCCCTCCCTTTGTTATCGGTTATGAATGAGTCTGGCTTTTTTCTTGTTTGATACGGAGATGAGAAGGCAGGAGAGGCTGGGTACTTATCGTTTCGAAAGGAGATGGGAAATATCCAGTGAGCACGATAGCAGACATTACGGTATTGGAAGTTAAATCCGGTTGTCTGAGCTATTAGATTGTATGGCATTCTGACATTTGTTTGCATTCTCTGATTGAAGACTCAAACGAACAATGATACTGTGGGATCAATTTGGTATCATATCAGAGCTCTCTACGAAATGATGTTTGTATTTTGTCGGTTAAGATGTACCAATAGGCTTTACGTTGGCAGTCGTCTGATCACCTCTACCTGGCCATCCATGAAAACATAACATCAGAACTGTCAAACAATTAGTCTATCATGTGTTCCAATACTTCTACGAGATGGATATAAAGACTATCAATCGTGTCTCTATCACTATGCATGCAATGACCTCCTGCTCTCACTCGTACAAAGCAAGAGTTGCCAAATGCACTTCAGAGCCACGATCAAGGTGCCACACAATTCCCAAAACGCCGAGAAACTCCGCTGTAGTGAAGTTGAACAATTTGGACCCTGAATGAGAATTGAAGATTGAATTTGTCCAAGGTGAACATTCTGTCTTCTGTTTCTTTTCATATCAAACACTTTAAAAAAGATCAATAAAGGTTAGTACAATCTACCCCCCCAGGGATATATCAATCTACTTCGTGGACAGACACTGACGATTTCGTTTCCTCTCTATTCTCTCAATCCCGTATTCTCACATAATCACAGATGGTTAAGAGTGAGTTTGATTTTTTCATTTCAAAGTTCGTCGATTTGATCCTTGTGCTGACTCTTCTTTTTAGGTGAGTTGTTGTTCGATATATTCTGTTTCTTGTTCTCGGGATTTCTGGATTATGCGTCGGAGAAAATCATGGAAAGAGGTGTTGAAGACTTCAATTTGATGGGAGACGAAATGATCGATAAATTGGCTCTACGGCGGATTCAGACGAAGAAAGCAGTAGCATTGAAGACTTAATATGCTCAATCGCTAGGGAGGAGAAACAATAATTTTCAACGTTGAAAGCTTTGGAAACAAATTTCTCTTCCCTTTTCCCCCTCCCGTTCAATCAAGAAATCTAATCAAGTATCACTAACTAACCTCTCCCTCTTACAGTCTACAAACCAGGAAAAGTTGCCGTCGTCCTTTCAGGTCGTCAAGCAGGGAAGAAAGTTGTTGTCATCAAACAAAACGATGACGGAACAAAAGACAGACCATACCCCCACGCCATTGTTGCCGGTATCGAGAGGTAGGTCCAAACATTTCCTTCAAGCGCAAAGTATGAAATGTTATACTAATAATTACACTCTACAGATACCCATTAAAAGTTACCAAATCAATGGGAAAGAAGAAGGTCGCCAACAGATCCAAAGTCAAGCCATTCATCAAAGTTGTCAACTACGCCCATCTCCTCCCAACACGTTACATGCTCGAACTCGAAACACTCAAGGGTTCAGTTACCTCCGATACCTTCAAAGAACCTACGCAACGTGAGGAATCAAAAAAGGCTATCAAGAAAGCACTTGAGGAGAGATACGCCAAGGGAACCAACAGATGGTGTAGGTTTTTTTTTTCATATCATGTATTGGTATTTCTTTGACTGATGATAACTTTTGATAGTCTTCACCAAACTCCGTTTCTAAACGGTTCTTTCATTGTTTGGACGGGATAGCTGTGAGATGCCAATTGAGATAGGGTCATTTAGGTACTCATGGAGATTGGATGTAACATTTGATCGCTAGTTTTGGAGTTTTGCACAGAGCACCCAGTCCTTGGACGTGGACACAGATCGATGGCATTGGAGTATAAGATGGTTTCCTGTCTATACATATCATTCGGGGGAGGGGAGCGGTCTCATCACTAGTGTGTGACACTCGATGTTTGAGAAAAGCAAATTCCAATCATTCGCATCATCCCAAGTCGACAGCGTTTGAAACTTGTGCGACTGTAAGACACATCTTAAGTATGTTCGAGACTGTTCAGCAAAGCTGACTCTACTGCAATGCATTGAACGAACAATCAAACGCTCTTGTATAGAGTGTGATTTTTAAGAGACCGCTTACCGGCATATTGCGACAGAATTGAACACCGAGATAAGTACAACCACACTTAAACGTAGAAGTAGACGTAAGGAAAAAAAAACATCCATTAACTCATTTATAATGCTTGAACCAAGACCAGAAGCCTTGGAGAAACTCAAACAAGAATACATCAATAGAAATCCGAAATCGAAAGAGGCACATGAGAAAGCAACCTCTGTGATCCCAGGTCTGTCCCCATTTCATATTTGTACTCTACGATAGCTGAAAGTTGATGATAGGAGGTGGAACGAGGTCTAGTATCTATGTGGAACCTTTCCCATTGTTCATTGTGTCCGGTCATGGGCAATATGTGATTGATATGGATGATCATGAATATCTTGATTTGTTAGTTTAATTCATTTCTAGATGGATGTCATCAAGCTGAACGTTTTTGGTGGGCAGGGCTGGAGATTTCGTTAGTGGATTATATGGGAAGAATAATCCGATTATCAGGGAAGCTATCGTTGAAGCTTTAGATCATGGGATTCAAGTACGTTCCCCCTCCCCCTCCTTAAGTTGCTTAAACCAACCCTCGCAGCTCGGAATGCATTCAACGAAAGAAGCTGAATTCGCCGCTCTCATCAAACAAAGATTTCCGTCAATGGATCAAATGAGATTCTCGAATTCGGGGACTGAAGCTAATATACAAGCTATATGTACTTGTATGCATTATACCGATCGAAGTATGGTGGTAGTGTTTGAGAACGGTTATCATGGGGGCACTATTACTGGTATGTCAATTCGATACTGTACTATTTAATTCTGGTGCTGATAGGACTGTTTGACTTAGATTTGCATCCAAATAATGAACGACCTAATTCGAGGGGTTCGAATACTCTTAAAATACCTTTTGAGTATTTGGTTTGTCCATATAACGATTTGGAAAATACCATCAAGATGGTGGATGAATATAAAGATCAAATAGCTTGTGCGATAGTTGAACCCATGTCAGTCTCGATTCATCCACTTCATTTAATCTCAGTTGACGATGGATTGTAGGCAAGGTGCTGGAGGTTGTGTACCAGGAACCAAAGAGTTTTTGACTGGTTTGAAGGAATTCACGGAAAGGATTGGGGCTTTATTGATATTTGACGAGGTTCAGGTATGTCGTTTGAGGATTGTTGCTGAGACAGTTCAGACGGCTAGATTGGCTTATGGCGGGTTGCAAGGTGTTCATGGTGTAGGCTCTATTCTACTGTAGTGAAATCACCACTGACGACGTTGGATTAGATCAAACCAGATTTAACTGTTGTAGGCAAATTCTTTGGGGGTGGTTTGGCGTGAGTCGATCGAACCACTTGGGTACTTCACTAACTGGATGGAAATAGATTCGGTTGTTTCGGTGGTTCAAAAGAAATCATGGCTTTGTATGTCGAAAGAGAATTCACTTACTGACAGATAGACATGATTCCAGGAATCCAAACTGTATAAAACTAGGTGGAACATTTAACAACTCGATCGTAAGTCCACCGATTCTTTACTGCGAACCAAACTTATTCCGACCCAGATGACAATGTCAGCAGGAATAGCAGCCCTTAGTCAAGTAATGACCAAAGAAGCTTTAACCAAAGTCAACGACTTGGGTGACATCCTCCGATCAGAACTCAATGAATTATTCAAAACTACACAGGCACCATATGAAATGACTGGGTTGGGCTCGATAAATGAAATTCATTGTTTACTGGATGGTACAACAAACAGTAAACGGGGATTACAATTGCTGTTTTTCGGTTTACTTTTCAAAGGCGTTTCGATGGCTCAGAGAGGATTGTGTGCTTTGACTTTGGTTGCTGAGTTGGAGGATGTTAGGTTTATTGTTAAGATGGTTAAAGAAGTTTTGGAGGATAGAGAGTTATATCTTGATTCGACGAGATGAAATCCGCCTCACGTGGTGATGTTATGATTAATTACCCTTAAATTCTGATCTTAACTTACCGTAATCGCACCTGCACCGCCTTAATGGTGATACGGTGAGGAAATCAGCTAAGCATTGTACAGTTACAGGTTACAGTAGATTGGTATAGCATATATAGGCAGCGGCAATTGTGGTATATCGCAGTCATCCAACAGCTTCATTGACAAATTCATTGGCAACTCTGGAGGAAAGGAATTAAAGGAAAGGAAGGAAAGAAGGAAAGACTTGAACTCAAATTCAATTGATCTGCAAGAGCGTCCTGTTCCGCTCTCCGCTCATCAACAAAAGGCCTACGGTAATCCCACCCACACACATATATCCCACATTCATATCTCTAATCTCTTACTTCAATGTTTCGATCCAAAAGAGATAGTCACATCTCACCGCTAACTCCACCAGCCATGGATCACAACACCAAAGAATTCCCAGGGATGAACGTTAATCGTGGTAACGTTCAATATCAAAATAATCCCAACATCAACGGTAACACCAATGGGAATGGATTCAGACCCAACGGAAACGGTGTACCACCTTCCAACACCTCTGCACCGATGTATAATTCTGGTGCTAGAATCGATAAAACTTCAAGTATCGATACGGTTGGTAGTACGAAAGGTGAGAAGAGAAGAAGTGGATTTTTTGGGTTGGGTAAAAAGAAAGAGGAGGTAAGTTTGATTCTTCTTTATTTATCATTATCTTTGTTTTTGTTGTGAAGAAGGATACGGTTGCACAGCATTAATCACTCCTATCTCTGAATGGTCCGTGTAGATGTTTTAATTGACTTGATTGCCTCCCTTTAGCCGTCACAATTACAAAATTCAATTTCACGAAATTCATTCTCAGGTAATAGACAGGATCCTAGACAATCCCAATCCCAACCCTCAAATCAAAATCGAAACAATAGATCTTCTTTACCACCCCCACCACCTAAAAGTATGCAACCACCACCCCCACCTCAGCCAACTCAACAACGTTCATTCCCCAGACCACCGAATGATCTTAACCCTCAACAACAAAATCAAAATCCGTATCCTACGAGTCAGAGTATGAGTTTCGCTAGTCGACAAGGATCTTCCATGCCAGAGACTCAACCTTATAGAGGTCAACCTAATGGTGTTAACCCCAATCAACCTCAAAATCAAGGTATAGGTCAAGGTAGACCAAGTGATCAGAATCAAACTCAATATCCTAGATCAAATTCTATGCCACTGAACCAACCTGGTCAACCGCAATCCTCTAATTCACCTGGTTCGGGATACAGAAATTCCATTGATTCAGGTGGTGCAACACCACCAACTCGTCAAGCTGAACCACAGTCTAGTCCGTTGATCGGTCAATCGGGTGATGGTGATCGACGTTGGATAGATCAATTCAACCCTGTCGTTGAACTCATAGCTTCACAAGCTTCAAAAACTTATGTCGCCAGTCCTCCTGAACTTGAGATGATTTTGGCTAGAACTAGTGCAGGTGGTCAACCAAAGTAAGTGATGACTTATGATTTCGTACTGACATATTAAAGACAAGGTCAACCTGGTAGTGTTAACAATGATTGGGATGCTGTTTGGTTGCAGTTGTCTGGTATTTCTCTATGTAGGTAAAGTGTGTGACGTAAACTGATCTCCAGCAATGTGGTCAATGAAGGAAACTCGAGTTGCTGCTGCGAAAGGAGAAAAAGTTCCACCAACTTATTTCAATATCACTGATTCATCACTGGAATTACTTTCACCCTTACCCCCACCACCTCATCGACCTGATTCCCATCCTCACAGATTCGTTTTCTCGCTCAACACAGCTGGATCAAATCGATTATTATTCTCAAGTCCTAATGAAAGGACTTTAGCTCTTTGGACGAGTGGTTTACGATTAGCTGCATGGGAACGTGCAAGACTTGAAGAAATTTATACAGGTCATCTAATCAAGTCTACAGGTAGAGAACCTCCAACTCCACTTTCAAAAGGTAGAATGGAAGGTTGGGTCAGAGTTAGAGTCATGGGTGGAACTGAATGGAAAAAACTTTGGTTGGTTTTGAGTACACCTGAAAAAGATGATACTGGATCTACGACTGCTAAAGATGATGAGAAGAAATCTAGAAGAAGAAGTATTTTCGGTATTGGTGGTGGTGAAAAACAGAAACAAGATGTTGTCATTCAAGAACCTAACACTGGAATCTGTATGGCTAGCTTTTACGCTGAACCTAGAACTATCAAGAATAAGACTCAAGTGGCTCAATTGTCGATTACGGAAATCTCTCAAGCGTAAGTACAAATTCAGAGCTTGACTGATATTCAGTTACGCCGTCTTCCCTGAACGAATCGATGTCATCACTCAATCTAATCTAATGAAGGTAGTCGGTAGGATTGGTGGTGAATTAGTCACTGTCGACGGTAGACTTAGAGAATCTGGTTGGGCTTTGATCATGCCTGAACCACCGGGGGAGGCATCCGGACCTACTGCAGTCGCAGTACCACCTACCAGTCCTTTATCAAACATGATGAGATGGGTCACTGGGTTTCATGATGTTTTCGCCTTATACGGCAGACCAGAAAGATACAGCTGGGACACGTCTAATCAGAAAAGTTTATGGTTCGCCTATCCTCAAGGTGTCGATCGAGGGGTGAGTCGTCACACTGAAATCCTTACTGATAGCCAGCGTTTATTCCTTGATGTCGACGACGCACTTATGGGAGAGTTTAGAGGTCAAAATCTAGCTCGTATCCGAATGCAATATACGACTCTTACTGCTCAAAAACGTCAACAGATTCTTCACGCCGGTTATCGCGATGAGAAAGCACCTGTCGAAGAAGATGTTCAAAGACCCGATGGAAATTACCGGTTACCACCTCTTTCGTTTGGTGAACCCTCACCTCAACCTACAGGTAACAGCGCTCCACGATCGTTAACGCCTATTACTGAACGCACAGATATCGCTAGTAGAGAAAACAGTACTCGAACACAGAGTTCAGGTGATCGAAGAGCTAGTAACGCCAGTTCTAAACAGGGTAGTGGAGCTTCAAATAGACATCCTAGTACGGCTACTGAAGGGGATCGATTGGAACCTATTGCAGATTCAGAAACTTTCGGTCATATAACTGAAGAACCTGGTACGACCGATGATGATCGTACACCACAACCTACACCTGATATCGAAGACGCTAATGAGAAATCTACTGTTTGGTCTCAAGAAACTGGTGTAACTCCTTCGAGAAGTACACAACTTTCACCAATCAGTGCTAGACCTCTGAGTGCTAGTGCACTTAATCTTTTGCCAACGATCACTCAATCTACAGCCTCACCTGCCTCGGAAAGGACTTTACCTGAACTACCGCCATCCATCCCTCTTGGTTTCCCAGCGGTGTCAGATACACGTACCGAAGTACTTTCACCGACGCCGAAAAGAGTTTCTTCAGGTTCTTTTGATAAATCTCAAACCTCGGTTCTTAAAGATGGTGCTCTTCACGAAGAACCAGCTGCAATGTATTTACAAACCATGGTTGAAGATTCTGCTCAAGATGATCACGCCGGTCCTTCATCTTCGACTGAAAAATTACGTCCTACTGTGGTAACGAATTTTGAATCCAAGGCTACTGGTACTGGTACGGGAGGGAACGAAAGTCTTGGTAGAAAACCTTCAGGTGCTAGAGCACCGCCACCTAGGAAATCTTTGGGTTCGACTTCAAGAAATTTAGATACTATTGGTGACGTTGAACCACATCATAGACGTGTCTCTACTGGGACCGATTTTGGTGATGATGCTAGAATGTTTGTCAATTATGGTGAAGAAGAATCTAGTCCTCCTCAAAGTAAGATAATCGAATCGATCCCTTCGAAACCATTACCATCGTCTTCAACAAACACAACTTCGGAAGCTACGAAATCTTTACCTACAGGAGGTGAATTCTCTTCATCGTTCGCACTTTCCAAAGCTGCCATGGAAAGACGTGCAAAAGCGGAGGAAGAAGCTGAAAACGATAAAGCTGCGATGAGTCTACCTGGGGCCGGTAAGCGGACTGGAAATGGAAATGGAAACGGGAAAGGTAAAGCTGCATGGAGTGGAAGTGAGAGTGAAGATGAAGAGGAATCGCCTGTTCTTGAGAGATCTAGAGAGTTACCGGTCGCTCCTGCTGTATTACAACGAGAACCATCACCTCAAGTTCATCGATCTACAAGTAGAGCTTTACCTCCTGTACCTCAACCTGAATATCGATCTTCACTTCCTGCTCCACCAGTTGCCTCAAGGGATCGATCCCAATCACGCAGTCCGGCTCAAAATCAACTTCGACAATTACCGCAACAGCCTCCACTGCAGCAACAACCACAGCAGCAACAAGTTGTCCAACCCAATCGTCAAAGCGTTTGGAACGCTAATTTCGATAACGAACATGGATTAGATTCGACTGCTAATCGTTCGAGTAAATTCGTCGAGTTGGATCAACCAAGTCAATTAACCACTGCGTTCGCTCCTCACGGCTTGCTCCAAGCGGGAATCCAGGATAAGGAAGATAGATCTGCGAAGAAACAGGAAGAACTAGCTAAAGAAACTGGTAGTTCTTTACTCAACTTACCTTCTAAACCTCCACCACCGGCTACCGGGTTGTTGGGTGCTGTAGCGGCTCATGAACGTGATAGACAAGGTGCTGGTGGTATCGGAGCTACTTTGACTGATAGGGATCGAGAGCGTCGACTTGCCGAGGAGAGACAGAGGAAGATTGATGAATTGCAGAGAGAACAGATGGAACATATGGCTCAATTTGGGGGTGGGGAGTATCCTCAGAACCAGAACCCTTATAATCGGATGTCGATGGGACCTGGTGGTCAACAGATGGGAATGCCAATGGGTTACGGTGTAAGTTGTGTTGGTCCTCTTTTGGGTGTATCTGTACTGATGAAAGGATAGAATTGGGGTGGTCAAATGAATCCATGGCAACAACAACAGGCAATGATGGCTGCTCAAATGGCATATCATCAAGCGATGATGATGTCTCAACACGGTTCACAAGCTGGTGATCACGATCGACCAGTCTCGCCTTCTGGAAGTATGAATCTTGGTCAAGGAGTAGCAGGTCCTGGACAAGGACCAGGTCCTGGTCCAAGTATCTCACCTCAACCTATCAATCCAAACCTAACCGGTGGATCAGGATATCAAGCAACCCCTCAAAACCCCTATCAAATGATGGGAATGCCAATGATGGGCATGGGCATGGCCATGGGTCCCGGGACCATGCCGATGGGTATGAATCCCATGGCTGGTATGGGTATCAACAATCCTTACGGATATCCAATGATGAACTGGGGTAACCCTTATGGATTCAATGGACATAGTCCAATGGGTACACCTGGTGTTGGTGTTCCACCTATGGGCTCACCTATGGGTTTCGGTGAATGGAGAAATCCAAGTCCGGCTTCTGCTTCTCTTTCGGCTTCTGGTGAACATTCTAGGAGTAGAGTACAGAGTTTGGTTGAAGATGAGGAGGGGAGATTGAAATCTCAGAGTCAGAGTCAGACTCATGCTTCGTAGGGGTTGGTGTTGTAATCTTGTTTCTATACTTTTTGATGGACAATTTTCGAATCTTTCTTTTTCCCAGTAGTTTTTTTTTTGTTGATACATGTAATACACTTACTCCGAATCGTGCTTTACTTTGTTTTATATTTCCTTGACTTTCTGAATTTGACGTTGAAAATAGATATATAACATACAGTAACGAATCCCAAACAATCTCCATCTTAACTTCAAAATCTCAGGAGAAAATGCAAACGTTTTATCAAACGAAGGATTTTTCTTATAGCTACATCAAATCAACTTGCTCGTGCGTGAAAATGATCAATATGATACATGAAGGAATAAATTCTATTTAATTGAGAAAGGTGTTTTTTAATTGACATATATTCCCTAAACGAAAACAGAAAAAAAATGACTTGACCTTGATTACTAACAAATGTTTTTTTTTGGACTCGTACATCTCACCAGGAGGAGGAGTTGGGTGGGTTTCTGGTTTTGGTTTTGGTGGTATCGTTACGAATCGAATATAAGTCCCAATATGGAGATAGAAATTTGTAAAAGTCGATGTTGACAATAATCGGAAAGAGTCAAATGAATCTCCTCCTCGATAAAAAGTAAGGAATTGAAAGGTGAATGATTTCTGAACATATTTGATTGGTGTTTTTTGTTTACATAATTTTGTTGAATTATAAAGCCTTGTCTGTCGTGGTGATACATAAAATAAGTTGATTGATTTGATCCTGAAATCTAGATCATGAAAATTTCATTAAGAACTGGTTTCTTTCCCCCTCTTTAGTCTCAAACGAAAGCTCGACCTTAAGCTTCAATCTCTTGTAATGGGATAACACCTCTTGCGGCTCTTCTTTCCAATGCCTGATTTACCCAGGCTGGCATATCGACTTGAGCGTCTTTATCAGCTAGAAGGAATGGATGTTGGAGGAGTTGGGCGTATGTTGGTCTCCCGTTTGGATCTTTGATTAAACTGGGTTCGAGTGGAGTTAGTAAGAGTTGACTGGTTAAAGTCTGGGAATGACTCACCATTTAGCAACGAAATCTTGGGCATCTGAACTATATCCAGGTGGAAGTGTTGGTGCAGGTCCATTAACGATTGCCGTGAGTTGAGCAAAAACGTTGGCAAATGTCTCTGGTGGATAGGGATAACAACCTTTGGCTAATTCAATTATCGATAATCCAACTGACCAAACGTCGGATGAAACTGTATAAGTGGATAACTGATTTTGAGATTCTCCTTTTATTCTTTCGGGCTGGGATTGGTATACAGTAAGTGAACTGCGTTGATTACTAGAGAGACTACTCACCGCCATGTACGATTGACAACCTATATTGGTTTTTGCTAATGATTTCTCTAATTGACCTGATACTCCGAAATCACATAATTTAACTTCTCCTTTTTTGTTAATCAACACATTGGTAGGTTTCACGTCTGAGCGGGGTGTCAATAAAGAACATCCAACAATCGATAACACTTACCCCGATGCATGATCTGTAATTCGTCCTTCAAAAAACTTAAACCCTTTATGATAGCCACCGTTATCCTCCTCAAAACGTCTTCGGGGACTTTCAATTCAACGTTCCCGTCGACCAATCCATTCGCTTCCACACCTTCTTTAACGGTTCCGTTGGTCGTTAGATCCTTGGCTGATATTGGTGCACCACCACCTGTTAATGTATCTAACGATCCAGCATCCATGTATTCCATACAATAGTATACACACGATTCTATCGTGAAAGCACCGTAGAATTCGACAATTTCAGGCGCAGCAGCGGCTCGATGTAGAATATCCAACTCCATAATGATACCGTTCAACTTTGAATCATCTAGTTCAAGTCGAATTTCCTTGGGATCTGTTAGACGATTGAATCTCAATTATTTGTTGTGACTCACTTTCATTGCCATCATTACACCTGTTGGCCGGTGGAAAACTTTTTGAACAGTACCGTAATTCCCTTTACCTAATTCACCTTGAACTTCCATCTCGTCCATGTTAATCTTGAACGATTGACCGTTAGTGAAATCAACTCCGTTAGCATGAAGAACAGCCTTTGAGGAGAATTTCAAGGATCCAGATGGGTCCCTAAAGAATGTCAATTTTATTCCCAAAAAAATGCAGCCGATACCCACATGATAGTCTTGAAATCTGTAAATTTATTCCCCTCCTCTTCCTTCTTAACACCACCCATCCCACTAAGAGTCATACCACCAGGTGGACCTCTTCTACCCATTAAACCACCTGTTCTACCTGCCATTCCACCAGGTGCTGAAGCCCCCATACCCATGGTACCTAGATTAGGTCTACCTGTGCCACCTCTACGAGCTGCTAAACCTAAAGGACCAGACGCAGGACCAGGTATAGGTTGACCAGTTGACGGGGAAGCGAAAGCTGCTGATCGTAGTAAAGCTGACATGGACGTTGCTGATGGGTTAGCACCGTTAACTGGTCCACCGTTAGGTGATGAACCTGAACTTCTTGATGCGGCAATCTTTTGTATTCAAAATCAGCGGTGATTCAGTACGAGCTGGTAAAACTTGACATACCTTATCCATTTTAGCTTGTAAACTTGGTGGTAATCTTGATTGTAATTGTGCACCACCGGTCATACCACCTGGACCTCGCATACCCATTGGCATTGGCATTCCACCTCTAGCCATACTTGGGGGACCAGGTCTACTGGCCATAACTGGAGGTCTGGAAGTAGGGACAGCGGGTGAAGTTGATATCGTTTGAGGTACTGGTCGTTGATTAGGTAAACCGTTAGCTTTCATTGCGGACGACGGTGGTGGAACGTTTGTGGTTGGTGCGGAAGGTGATGGTTTCGATTCGGTCGTTGAATCGGATATAGGTTCTAAAGGTTTCTCGAGAGATTCATCACCATCTTGAGAGGATGTTTTGGGAGAACTCGATTCTCCTTCAGGAATGGGTGGTGACGATATAGTCAGTTTGGATAACGACGGTGGAGATGACATTGTGGAGTCGAGGTTTGGATGTTCCGATCAATCAAGGGTTGCTCGCAGTGATTGGGTCGAAAGCTGTGATAACTTATGGGTTGTTGGAATGTTGACTTAATTATAGATTTTTTCGTTACTGCGCCTTATGTTGGAGATGGATGAGTGGTCGATTAATTGAGAATGTCAATTACAATGACGGTTCGGGGCCCGATTGCGATGAGTGAATTCTGGGATTGGTCAGAGTCGGGGGTGTGTGATGATCAAGGTTGTGTTGGAGTCATGGGTGGGTGGGTGAATGGAGAGTATATCAGTCTGTGTATGGATAGATATGATAGATATAGATAGAGAGATACGGGGGATGGTAGAAGTAGAAGTAGAATGTATGGGATGGATGATTAACCACCAGTGAAGTGAAGGTGTAGTGACGTAGATTTAGCGCCAAACCCGTTCATTAAAGTTAACGCCACATTAAAATAATACCGGTTCCCTTTAATTTGTATAGTAATTTAGCATTCTATAACGCCGAAAGGTGAAGGTGGAGGGTGGTGTGTGGTTCATTAGACATTAATTGACGATGGACAACAGACAACAGACAACACCTCCCCTACTCAACACCACCACAATGGCTTCACCACTCAAAGAATACTTCGGTAGATCTCTAGGTCTACTCAAACGTAACACGTCAAAAGGTAAGTCAGAAGGTCGAACAAATACAACACTATCCTAACATCTACATCAGTCATGAGAATGGAAGTCGACCCTCGTACACCTCCACTTCCAATCTTCAACTTCACCTCCAATCCCTCCACCCCCTTAAACTCCCTAGCCACAGGATCAGACATAGATATAGGCGGTCTTTCAACTTGTTCCCTAACACCCATCCCATCAACCTCATCACCAACTCATCTCTCCTTCCACGGTAATCTATCACTCAAAGTTCCTTCAACGTATAGTGGAAGGATTCGGACTGGTTACGCAGCGTTTCGAACCAAGACTCGACCAACGCTTTTCGGGGAGGAGACTTGGGATCTGGGGTTGTATTCACATTTGAAGATTGTGGTTGGATATCGAGGTTGGGAGGGGTGGAGGAATAGATGGGTGGTTAATCTACAAACTGATGGTCCGGTTAGGTAAATCAATCCTCAATAATATATCTAGCAGTGACTAAGAAACTTTTTAGATCTGATCTATTCCAACATCGTCTCCCTTTGCCTCCTTCTTCCGAATCCACAAATTCCAGAATCCCTTTGGACCCATCAACAGGAACGACAATGAAATTCACAACGATCCATCTCCCCCTCTCCCAATTCGTACTAACGAATTCAGGTCAAACTTCCGCGACACAAATTCCAATGATGAGATCACGAGTTCGAACTATAGGGTTTGGACTGTTAGGTGGTGGAAGGGGTGATGATGAGTTACCTACTGAATCGCAGGCTACTGGTAACGAAGAGGAATGGGCGAAGGAAAGGATGATTGCTGGTGGTTGGGGGAGACCGGGGGCTGATGAGGAGATCGACAGGGAATTGGAGGATTTACTTAATTCTGATGGAAGGGGTTCGAGACCGATAAATACCAATAGGGTTAGCAGTGGGAAATATCATTCTGTGGATTCGGTTTCTTCGTCTCAAATTAAGGATACGGATTTGGTGTCTGAAGGTTCGGAAGGGTATTATGAACTTTGTTTGAAATCGGTGGAAGCTGTTAAATGGGATCCTGAAGATCCTGAAGAAGGGGAGGGGGAGTCTTAGACGACGGGGAGTGGGTTCTAAGGGAAGAACGTGAAAGGTGACTCTCTGTGATAGGATTTTTTATTGGGTATAATCATCGTAGCATGGCATAATATTATCAACAGAAATAGATATAATCAATCCATTGAATCTGAATCTGAGCTTCTTTCGTCCCTTTCAATTTACTTATAATGTTTGAGGTGATATCTGGGATGGTCAGATTAGTGTGAGCAGATAAATTGAAAAGAGAACGCCGGCTTGAGAGTGGACGATAATTCATGACGATACTCACTAAGATAACACCGTCACCTCTAACAAACAACATTTCAACATTACGTCTTTCGACCTATACCACATAACGTTAGTATCAATCAGAAACTTCCTATATAAAGATGATAGAACATACCCTAGGAGGAGATGGTTGACCTTCATCAGAGACATCAACGATATGTATAGACTCCTCAACCTGACTAAGAACGAGGTTCATATGAGCGTCATAAGCCTAAACCAAAAAATCCACATCAGTTTATCCCCACAATCTGTAACCCATAACCCACATGTAAAACACCAGATATCGTTCTATCCCCTCGAAGCTTAATGAATACTTTTCTGATTCTCGTCAGTAAACCGAAGTAGAATAGGAAACAGCAAAATAGACTCACTCTCCTAATGCTAGTTTTACCAAGTCTAGGGGTTCAGTTATAGATGAATTGACTGCTTCTTCCATTTTGTTTTATCGGTTTTTGGTAGTTAGTTTGAGATGTAAGTTGTATCGAAGAATTAGCGAAAGAGGGATTGGGTTTAAATGTCAGGCTCATCAGTTGGGGTGTTAGGCTGCCACGTGCTCTCTTTGTTGTGCCTGATGCATTTTGATCTTTGCTTTGGTGTTGCTGTCAACAATTCATGGTACGATTCAGGTGTAATTAAATATCAGACTTAGTCGTTCAATACTCCTCTCCAACTACCTGCAATGGTCTCAACCCGTTCCCAGACCTCAACAACCGTTCCCAAAGATGAAAACAGAATTATAGCAATAGTAACAGGAGCTAACAGGTGAACCAAACAAATCCACGAAAATCACGTTCATAAACTAATCCTTAAATCAGTGGATTTGGGTTAGGTATCTGTCACCTCCTCCTCTCCTCCCTTTCTCATCCAATCAACACCCCCATCCCCCTCTCAGCACCCCAAGAAACAGCTCTCGCACCAAACCAATCCCACCTCCTCGATCAATCCACTACCATATCCCCGTTAACCACCGACCCCAACGACGATATCAACCACAAAGCTACCAAGTCCATCCAGGATCCACCGCCAGCTCTGACTCTTATATTAGCTTGTCGATCTGGTAAGAAAGCTCAGACGGCTATCGACCTGGTTGAGCGGAAACATTTACATGAACTTGAGAAAAGACGGGGGAGGGGTGTAGAGGTTAGGGAAGGTTGGTTGGAGAGTTTGGAGATCGTTTGGGAAGGTGTGGATTTGGATTCTGTAGGTGGTCCCAATGGAGTTTTAGGATTCTGTGAGAGAATCAAGAAAAAGTTTGTCTACCAGTCAATGAGATCTTAGGTCTATACTGACGACTGGTAGCTATCCCCATGTCACTTCTTTATTCTTGAATGCTGGTTTGGCACCGGTGTATGGATTGGATTATCTTGGTTTCGCAAAACAGATCGTTACACAAGGATTAACTTATGCAACTTCACATCCTGATTTCAATCTTCAAACTAGAGGGTTGATGAGTGCTGACGGTGAAAGAGGTTGTGTTTGGGGTACAAACGTTTTAGCACCTTACATCATGGTATGTCAAGTGAAATCTAATAGCAATGATCTAACACTTTCCCAGGCAAAAGAACTTTTACCACTTTTAGATAAATCACCTCAAAACCTACCTTTACAACCTAGAATCATTTATACAAGTTCGTTGGAAGCAGAATATCGTATGATGTTACCGAACACCCTCGAAAACGATCCGGAACTGTTAGATTACAAAATGCCTTATCAAACTTCAAAATATTTTGGTGATTTGGTGATTCAAGAGTTGGATCGTGAGATTAATACTTCACCTGAAAGAAATGGGAAACCGGTCGTTCGATGTATCATCGGTGAACCTGGTATCGTCGCTACCAACATCGTCACTGCTGGTTTAGGAGCTTGGTCTTGGCTAGTAACGATAAAATGGATATTATATTGGATGACAGTATACTTCGTGAGTCCCAACCAAGTCCCCTAAAATGTAAAAAGTATACACACTAAAGTAAAACCCAGGTCCGTCTCTTAGGATCCAAAAAACATCCAACATTCCCCACGGAAGGTGCACAACCAATGTTATACGCCGCCTTCATACCCAACAAATATCTTCAATCACCTTTGAAGATCCCAGGACAGAAATTCGGGGTTTTGGCTTCGAGATTTGGGAAAGCTAAAGTTGAGTATGGGGAGGTTGATCAGTGGAGTTTAGCTTTTGAGGAAGGGTTGGGGAAGGGGATCGCTGAGAGATGTGAGAGTGTGAGGTTGGATTGGAGGAGGAGGGAGGGGTTGGATTAGGTTGTTGCATTTGTTGCATTTCTGTTGCATATTCACAAAGGCAGAATGTTTATGTTATGGTTTTTAGTCATACCGGTGCCTGAATCCAGTCGTCAAATGATGATGTTGTATTTACAATTTACGTTCTGTCTTTCAAGCAATAACAATCAAGTATAGTAACAAGCAAGCACCAACATAAACCCAACATTCACCTACACCTACCATGCCACCCTCCAGAACCCATCCTCATCCACACATGAACGAACCAGATGAAATAACGAATCTAACCCTGGAAGAGATTCAAGAAAGACTTCAAAGGAACGAAAGGTTACTGAACATGTCCACGACAACACTTTTATCGACTTCACCAACGATCTCAACAAGTCCTGTAACACCTATCCGTGATAGGTTGTTGAAAGTTCGAAAGAATTTACGGGACAGGGAGGCTGTTTTGATTAGTGAGAAAATGAATGGTTTGGAGCTCAGTCCCGGGGCTGGCGCTGGCGCTGAGGGTCGACGATCGTCGTCGTCATCAACTGGTGGTGGTAATGGGATAGCTGGGAAAAGTGGGAAACAGAGGGCGTTGGAATATATTAAATTGAATGAATCTAATGGTCCTAGGAATTCTAGATCTATCATTTTGTAAGTATCCCCTTTGTCAATATCTGTCGTTACTGATATCGAATAATTCTTTTTTTCTCATTAGACCAATCGAGGAAAGTATCGCACTAGGTCATAGAGATTTCGATAATCAAACTGCTATACAACTATCTACCATGTCACTAACTTCTTCAACATCAACTTCACATTCGAGTTCTATCCCAATCAATCAATCGTCTTCATCTTCGTCTTCCAAACAACGGTCGTATATCGGTACAGGTACAAGCAAACAAAGAGCATACGACGACATAGCCGAAGCTCAACAAGCAGCGCGTCTGAATTCCATCCTAAAATCCAAGAAATCCAACAAGTACCCCGAAGGGGAGGACGAGGATAGCGATCAAGACATGTTCGATATCGATGATCGATACCAAGGAGAGGAAGAGAGGGAATACGACGGTGATGGATTACCTTCAAATTCTTATGAAGAGGATATAGAAAGTTCGGGGGATGCTGTTAAGAATTCTGTTGAAGGTGTGGATGAGGGTTTGGATGGTGGTGGAGTTTTTTTGGAGGGGAACGATGATTATTTGGATGATGAGGTTGGTGGGGGTTTAGAGATGGGGGAGGGGAGGGAGATTATATTGAGTGAGAAATGAGGGGAGGGGATTTTTGGAATGAAGGTGTGTTTTCTTGGAAGAATCATGGTCTTGCTTTACCACTGGTCATCCCTTGGGAAATCATCATGGTACGGATATCATGTTGAAGGAGAACTCACGGTTGTAATCGATATCAATGTGTAGATGCAATGGTGATCGATGGACTGGACGTTGTTCTGGGTGGTGACGAGGTCAATGACAGCGCTGACAACCACTACGGCGAAGATCAAATTGCGTTTTACAAACAAAAACTGAACTGGATTGGAGGTGGATACATTGGAAAACCTTCAAGACTACTTGTTCACGCCCTATCTCTTTAACCTAAATGCTGAAAACCTTCTTGACCGTTTCTGAAAACAAAGAGAGAAAAAAGGCTCCGGACTGTTAGAAGGGACTTCGTGGAATCACCTCCAATTTCCCTTGGACATTTGTCTTCTCAGACCAGAAGTCATGTGTAGATATCGCTTAATTCATATTTATCAAGGAGGTTAGTCTTCCAACTCAGGATGTTATCGGTCAACCACGTTTTTGTCAAGATGACGACATATCGGGAGGAAAACGAATCGAACTTGGCTTCCAATTCTTCTTGTGACGCTACAACTCTCGGCTTCTAACGCAGTTTTTCTACGAATTTTCGTATGGTGCTATCAGAAGAAATAGAGGAGAACAGCCTTCTGAAGTAAGATTTCTATCGGTGAAATGGATATCGGCTTCGAACGCAGTCTTTCTAAGAATTTTCAAATGGTGTTGTCAGAAGAAATAGAGGAGAACAGCCTTCTGAAGTAAGATCTCTATCGGTGAAATGGATTTCCAGGATGATAGTATTTATTTTAATAAATGAAATCTGGCGTCTTCCACGAATTTCATAAGTTGTTATCCGAAGAAATGACGAAACGGCCTTCTGAAGTAAGATTTTCTATCGGTAAAATAGATTTCCAGGATGACAATATGCACTTCAATAAAGGAAGTTTGGCTTCTTATGTGACATATTTTCGGGGAAATAGCTTATCAAATGAGAAATACTTATCGGGGGAAAATGGAAGTCGTTGGCTTCTAATTCAACAAATCATTGGAGCAGGTTGCCAATTTAATATGAGGTAGGTGGTCTTCGTTGTGTTGGAAGCCCAGTGGAGCGCTGAACTAGTTTCTATAAGGAAGAACTATTCTTGTCCCGTTCTTTCTTTCTCTTTTCCCCACCAACTTTGGAACTCACATATTTTTAATTCAACAAATAATATCACAACTTCCAATAACTTTCCAATCTTCCGATGTCAACAAAACAGTCAAGCTCAAACACAGAAGTCCCCAGAATCATCTCTGATTTGACTTTACGTCAATTCTATGAGTGGTCAGACGAGGAGGAGGGTATCAAAATGAGATTCGGTAATTAGTAAGTTTCCTTTCGTGGCTGGTTTGGTCTGTAGTAGTATCCTTCATGTTAAGTAGCTTGTGAACTCACTCAACACTTAGCAACAATCGTCTCAGGGTTTATTGCAACACAACCTCTTATCCCCGATTAAGCGTCCGTTCAAACAACCGACGTTACGGTTATTGGGAGTGTTTTATCGATCTCACCACCGAAAACGGAACCAACGAACGAATCGCTAGACAACCCAGAAACACAGGAGAATCAATGGAGAAAGTCGAAAACAGAATGGGAGATTTTTTGAAGGAGAAATGGATCACCAAAGAACAAGCCGAAGATTATACTCGAAAAGCTGAGTTGATGCTCCTTTATACTCGTCGATTACAAACCTATTTCTTATCACAAGAAACCATCGACAAATGTGATCGTGTTGTCACAAAATCGTACGATCCAAAACGTACTGAGGTCCTAGAAGAATGTAAGAGGTATTCAGAGAAGCTTGATAAATACGCACGTAGTCTCAACAAGCAAAAGCCATTCGTCTATGGATATCCGCCACAAGGTTCCTTGATGGATTCAGAAGGTAAAGAGCTCACAGCTCATTCCGAAGCTCCAGCAACAAAGGACGAGGTTGGTAACGAAACCGAATCAAGTGTTGGTGGAGGTGATTGTATCCCACTAGAGTCCATCATCACCCCAGAAGTCAATGAGGTCAACCAAGAAGATGAGTTAGGTAAAGGTGAGATCCTTTCATCAACAAAGGAGGAGAAAGAGAAGGATCAATCAAGCGTCGGTCAAGATAGCCAAATCTCTGGAGAACCGCTCGTCTCAGAAAGTAATGAGGATGCTCAAGTAGTCTCATCAGCCGGTGATGTCCACCCGTTTTCAACACCAATTCGGGATCAACCGGCAAATCAATCAAATGCTACTGAGAGTAGCAGTGCTTTCGGTTCAGCTGTCTCCTCTCAAAAGTACGACACTAGCAACACCACTTTCTACTTCATCGACGCTGATGCGGGATGCGAGACTGATATGTCCGACTGATTGATGGGCGATAGGAAGGTGTTGTATAAATTGTAGGATACTTAAGTTCACGGGAGGGTAAAGTGCAGAGAAAAAAAAACCAAAAAGAAAAAAAAAGAATGAGGTTAGTGGAGACCGAACGAATGTGGAGTGTATGGCTATCTGCTGATATATGATACGAGAATAAGTGATGCATGTTTTGAGAGTCAAATGACGTTTGCATTGCTATCGAGATAATGAACTTATTTCAATGACTTGCATCGAAAGTTAAGATTGCAATTGATGATAGATCGATTTAGAATCTTACCCTTGTGCACAAAGCCGTTTCGCTCCACAGTCGGTCTTAAGATGTTTGCAAGCTCAGGATGAAGCGGAGTATTTTGGTTCTGAAGACCCAAGGCTGGGGATTTTAAGTCGAGCGAGGAATGAGGATCAGATTTACTGGGTTTGCGGGTTTGACAATAGACGTGCCAAATCAAATACCAGCGTCCTCCACTAGATTGAAGACAGCAGAGGCTGTAAGAACATTATATGTGGTACTTCAATTCATCACCTGAGCCCAAGCTGGATTCTGACCTGTTGAAAAATTTACCTCTAAATACATGATTGTGATTACAACTAAACAATGCACTATCAATACAAATATACAATCTTTTACACGAGAACAGCTAGAAAAACTTTTACGCTAAACTCTTGGAGGCATAGCAGTTGGGATCATCTTCATCCGTCCACCGGGTGTCATACTATTGAAAGTATTTTGACCAACCCCATAAACCTGACTAGGTGAATTCCACAAATCCCCAAAACTCCCATCAACAGCTTCGTCCGTATCCCATTTCTTCCCACCTTCCGGTCCACCAGAAGGCGACCCCAATCGTTCAGTATCCTCAACGACAAAAGAGAAATCATCAATTTCCAAGATAACTTCTTTCCCGTCATTCCTTACTCCGTTCAACTGTAGTTTCAATAAAGCGTTTTGAAGATCTTCAGCTAGGGTTGTTGAATTTGGTGAATCCTCTCTTATGGGTTCCCAACCTTCGGGTGGGGAGCCTGGGGGTGAGATTAGGAAGTTTTTGGTGATTTCAGGTGGAGAGAGATGGTTCGTGGTTTGATCTATTGATATTGGAGTTGGTGGGAGCGTATATAAACGAAGTATAACACTGATAAGGATGAATAATGGTTAGCGTTTTAAAATTAGAAATAGTGATTGTTGACAAACGTACGTCTTTTTTTTGGAAAAATATTCTTCTTCCCCACCATCCAACTTCTCAGCGAAATTTAAATCCAATCTCAAAAAATCGCCATTGGATTTAGCGTTCCCAGCCTCATCAAAACTATCGTATACTATGATAACCCTCCCAAACCCACGTATAGGACACCAATGAACGATCTTCCCGAAAGATTCATAATGTTCTTTCAGGATTTGTAGGATTTCTTTTTGGAAGAGTTCTTGATGGGGTAGGAGGAGGGTTAGGGTGTTGGTTGGTTCTGATTGGGGTTTTGGGGGTTCTTTGATGAGTTCTGGTGGTGGGGGGATTGAGATTTTGGGTTGGGTCATTGGTGGGTGTTGGTTGGTGTTGAATGTTTTTGTCAGAGGTTCTTTGTTCTTTCTGTAGCTTTTATCTAATCTCGATCAAAGCTACGTCGTGGTTTAGTCACGTGACAGTGAGTCATCATCTAGCATATATTGATAACGATGACGGCAAACAGTTGGCAACCAAAGACCAAGTTTAAGTCAATCAAGGTGACTACGAGAGACACTCGACCCCACGATGACCAAAAAGGTGCTGTTCATAGTAGACGCTCAGAATGATTTCCTTCCCAAAGGTTCATTAGCGGTAGAAAAGGGTTTAGAGATCATACCCAGAATAGAGAATCTGTTAGACAGATCGAAATGGGATTGGGATTTAGTGATCGCTACGCAGGTATGTATAACGTATCGATAATTACAACTGGAGACTCAATGGCGATAGGATTATCATCCACCTGGACACATCTCATTCGCGTCTTCACATCCCAACCATCAACTTTTCGACACTATCACTATCAAAAATAAATTAGGGGTCGAATATGAACAAACGCTATGGCCGGATCATTGTGTTCAAGGTACTTTCGGTGCTGAGATTGATGGATCTGTAAGGAAAGCATTGGAACCTTGGAAAGATAGATTGAAAATCGTTCGTAAAGTGAGTATGATCGACTTTTTGAATTGATTTTTTTTTCATGGCTGATTATTGGACGATCCTCTTAGGGTTGCCATAAATGTATAGAAGCTTATTCGGCTTTCGAAGGTTATTTGACTGAGGGCGATGACCCAAAAGAACCTGATGGAGATGTTATCAACGGAACAAGTTTTGATCAACCTTTAAATGAAGTTACAAATTATCTTAATCGTAATGGGATAAATAAAGTCCTCATTACAGGTTTAGCGACTGATTATTGGTATGTCCAAGCGATGAATTCATATTGTCCTAACATGCGGTAGTATCAAAAGTACAGCGAATTCATCGATTTCAGCTCCATTCCCTACAGGATTGATCAAAAACGCTATACGAGCGGTTAACGAACAGTCTGAATCGGAAGTTTACGCTGAATTGAGGAGAAACGGTTGTGTGGTCTTTGGACTGAATGATAGTGGTGATGATGAAGACCAATGGGAATTAGAATTGAGGGATTGGATGGAAAAGGAATAATGATTAGGGCTCATGAAAGTACGAGTCCGATTTGGCTGGTGCGAGGAAAGGGATTCTCAAGTTAATTACTTGTTGTATGTATGCATCCTGTCATGGCTTAGGGTTCCTGGATGTGATCGTACGCTACACCTCAATCTCCATAGGTAAATTGGAACATTTGTAGCTACCCCCTAGATATAATTAATCCGACCTAACGTCATAGTGAGGCACCTTTGCACCTTGGAAGGGAATGTAACTGTAGTCGGTGATACAGATTGGGACTCGCACGCCGCCTATTCGGTTGGTGAAATCTTCAAGGTGAAATCAAATGTGCTGATGATCACTTGTGGAGATGTCGAGGCGTAGATCGTGTATGAACCTATGTGGACGATGGCTAAAGAGTGCATGATGATCAGACATAGGTAATGTTATGTTGTTCGCAACTTGTCTGATTCATACTCATAACGTAAAAAGAACAGTGGTGAAACAAATAGATAACGAAACGCGTTCTAAGCGTGTATGTGACGCGTCTTGTTGAATAATAATGTAATAATCACCATCCATCCCTATCGTGCGTGACTAACTAGCATCCTTCTAGAACCAGAACCTCATTTCGAAGACCCAGATAGATCAGAACACAAGGACATAGTGTACATACAGTAGATCAAAGACATATGAATGACCCGCAATCCAAGGAAGAATTCGTAATCGGTAAAACCCATTCTTAAGGGAAGAACTCACCAACCCTCACGCTCACCCTATAAATAAGCTACAGAAAACACCCTACGGAATCGACGGAGAACTTACCTTTCATTTCAAGTGATTCCTTTACGAGAATAAACACGAAATTGTCACCTTTCATTATGGCATCTCAAGGAGGTTTGTAACACTTCGCACTTCGCACAACCCACAACGCCCAACGACTCACACGCTCTTTAACGATGGAACAATTCGCTTCCAAGGTAACTAGTTAATCGTCAACCTACATACTCGATGGTTAGCTTGGATCTATACGTCTGATCCCAGATTTCGGGATACTGTATGTAGGCATGTAGGGAAAGTTAGTAGTAGTCGTTTTAGGTATGAGAAAATAATAATGCGGGTTACAAATTCCATGTCTCGTGTGATGGTATTTCGTGACGAAACGTCGTTACTTTTTAAACCGACCCTTGTTGTCTAGTCAAGTCTTAGCATTGGCCCCAGAATCAGCACTAGATATTTACTCATACTACATCTCTTTTAACTTCACTTAACTCAACTCTTTTCATTTCATTCAAAACACTTAATTCAAACAATACGTTTTTCACTCTCCTTTCATTTCTTTATTCGCTCTCGGTTTCATTGTTTTAGTCGAGTGAAAGATATAGGAGACGTCAACTATAATCCAAATCATAATTATCACGCTACGAATACCGAATTCCAAGTCAAGTAAACGACAATCACTGTAGAAGGTCAACATCTAACCTTGTTCGCAAATACGGAGTAAAATTGTAAATTACATTGTTTCCTCAATTAAAACAAAGTCAAATCAAATCGCAAAGCGAAAGAAGGAGCGAAGCTAAAGAAATCAACTAATCAATCAACTGATAACTTAACTTAAGTAACTTGCCTGTGGTCAGCATACCTCAACGATATATATTCGATAGTCGCCATCCAAAATTGAATTGAATTCACAATTGGATTCGGACTAATCGAAACCCTAGGAATTTTATATTACTCAACTTAAAACTCATTCATTCAATTGGATATTTTGGGTTATTGTTTTTGAGCGGGAACCACAGAGGTTAGCTCTGAATTATTGTATTGCTCTCTGGTGGTGGTCTTGACGCTACGATATATTTTTAAGTCTATTTCGAACTAGGTGAGTTTAATCTCTATTTCAATCTCTTTTCGTATAAACCCTAACGTTTCACGAAAGAGTTCAATCGAAATCATTTGTGTTTTTTTTTTTTCTCACGTTCATAAACATTTTACATCGAGTTGAAGGATCATATATAAGTATCTGGGAGTAGATACATCAATACCAACATGGAATCCAGTTTTATCAACACTGCTATAACTACCCAAGAGAAATTATCAAATTTAAACTCAAATTCCGATTCCCATTCCAGTTCTAATCCCAATCCCAATCCCAATTCCAATTCCAGTCTTAAACCACCACCACCAACCAAAACCAAAATGAACAGATCAATCTCACCAGTTCTCCTAGCCCCACCCCAAAGACCAGGTAACAGACGACAAATCTCCTTACAAGCCCGACCGACACCCTATCCCTCCCTCTCCCCAACTCTCATACCCACCAACGGCGCTACACCATCCAAACCAAAACTAATGAGACCAGGTGCACCCCGTCGATGTCATTCGTTCTGTGGTGACGGTAAAGCTTCAACTTACGCTCTCGCTTCAACTTCATCAGCTACTTTCCTCACACCAGATAAAAGAGGGTTATGCGCTCCACCACTGGAACGTACACTTTCATCTATCGGTCAACAAGGTAATCGAACTGGTTCGAATCAAATCATGAATCGCCCATCTGGTCTTTCAGCTCTTATGGAACGTAACGGTTCTTCTGATAATATTCAATTCAATTCTCCATTGAATACTCCTTTACCTTCACCTTCTTACATGATCGATGAATGGGTTAACACCGAGTTGAAAAAGGTATGTCGATTCCATGTATTCTATCCTTGTCTCCTTTTGCTTACTTGTGGCCTTTAGTCTAATCAACAACCAATCATCGTACCAACAATCAAAATTCATCCTACACTAACCCCACCACGTCCATCCATCTCATCATATCCTTCAGAAAGTACAGTCTCATCAAGGGAATCATCACCTACCACCCCAACCCTTGAAGTCTCATCTTATCCATCCTCACCTACCCCGACCAAATCTAAAGAATTGGAATTAGAAGGAATGCTCGATGGTGTAACTGATTTATCTATTTGAGCGTGGGTATGTACTGTACAGTGGCTGCTTTTCAGTAGTCGAAGAAGAAAAGACAAGAAGAAGAATTTATTCGTTGATGGACATTTTGTAGTATATACTGGCTCTGGATTGCGACTCGACCTTTGACTTGACATCTGTAGCATCAATTTTTATTTGTAAATAACTTAAAATCTCATTCTATATATCTGTTACTCCATACATGAAATGAAAAAAAAAACATTAATTGAAACGAAAGAAACACCTCCTATGAACCCTGGAGTAATCTAAGTGCCAAAGCCTCTTCATCATCTTCGTCATCGACCACAGCAGTCCTCTTAACTGGTCTCCTATCATCCTCATCACTCTCACTCCCACCACCAAGAACAGCAATAGGTCCATCCTCATCATCACTCCTTCCCTCAGCCATAATCTACACCCAATCAGTAACGAACAACCCAAAACCCAAACCTACCTCTCGTTCCCGTTCCTTCCTCTTCCTCTTCTTCTCCATCTTCTTCTCCCTAGCCAAAGCCCTATCTACCTTATCCTCAACCCTCATCTTCTCCTGCTGCTTCTCCAAATACTCCTGTCGTCTCCCAACATCCCCAGCTAACCCTTCAGCATCATCTCCAATCTCATAGAAATTGATTTCTTCCCCTTCATCATCGAAAATAACTTTCTCACCTACCCCCCGGTTCTTAAGTTGTAATTTACGAGATTCACCTTGTCGTAATTTCCTTTTTGAGAGGTCAGTTGAATCCGGGGGTAGGTTGTCGTCATCGTGTAAATCGTGATCACGTCTTTTCATCGTGAAGACTTCTTCTTCGGAATCGCTGGGGTTCTCTTGGGAGATTAGGGCGGTGTAGTGGGGAGTTAGGATTGATTGGTTTTTACGTTCAAACATTCGATCGTATTTCGTTCGAACGGACTGTGGGTGAGGATGTTACGTGGGTTGCTTGAGATGTTGGAGAAGATACTTACTTTTTGCTTGAGATTGGCTTTTTCTTCTTCGTCCTGAGAATCACCAGACTCGTTATCCTCATCAGAGTCCACATCATCTTCATCATCCTGAGATTCCTCATCAGAGTTCCCCTCCTCATCATCATCCTCAACATCCTCATCGTCATCTCCATCACTACCCTCCTCCTCCTCATCAGCCCCACTTTCCTCGTCACTACTACCAACCACCTCACGTTCCACAACGAAACTCTCCTCTTTCCCATTCCCTCTCTCCTTCACCTTCGTCCCCTTCTTAGTCTCAAATTTAATTTGAGGAGCACCAGGTAATCCCATACTAGCCGCATAAGCTTCAGCGGGAAGTTCAGATAATTTGAATATAGATTTATCTTTTTGAATATGGATCGAACGCATATAAGATATAAACGCCTGTTGTGGTCATGTTAACTTCCATAGAAAACGCGAACCGACGACGAGTACTCACTCTTTGTCCCAAATATTTGATCTCCGGTTCCCTAAACGCGAATCCTTGCATTTGTTGATCTAATTTACCCATTTTACTCTCTTTGATCTTAATTTTATTGACCTTGATCCCCTTCTCATTCCATCTCTCAAGCATACCAGCCTCTTCAGATGGACAAAGTAGAATCAAACTTTTACCTTCAGATTGATATCTAGCCGTTCGACCAACTCTGTGGATATAACTATCCACATCGTCAGGACAATCAAGCTGTATTACCCAATCTACAGCTGGGAAATCTAAACCCCTCGAAGCGATATCCGTACAAATTAACAAAGCTTGATTTGATGAGGAGAATTTTTGGAAAATCGAAAATCGGGTTGGTTGCTTTTGTTTACCGTGTAAATGAAGTAACGGTAAACCAGGATGTAATCTTCTGAAAGTTTCAAAAATGAATCTAACTTGTTTACCACTTGTTACGAAAACTACACCTTTCATTTTTAAATGTGATTTGATGAAACCCCATAAAGCGTCTAGTTTACGTTCTAGGTTGATGACTGTGTAGAACTGTTCGAGATTGGTCGGCATGATACCTTCTTCACCTGGTTTATTACAATTAATATACAACGGATCGTTGAGTGATAATTTGACCAAAGCGTTGAGATCTTTAGATTGGGTAGCAGAGAATAACAGAGTCTGTCGATTTTTTTGATCACCAATAGCGAAATGTGAGAGGATAGCTTTTAACGCCGGTAAAAAACCCAAATCCAACAATCTATCGGCTTCGTCTAGAATCAATAATTTCAATCCACCAACCTCGAATCCAACGGTACTATCGAGATGTTGTAACAGTCTACCTGGGGTAGCGATGAGGATATTCATTCTACTCAATCTCTCACGTTCCTCTTTAAGTGGTTTACCACCTATGATCAAACCAGCTGAGAAAGAATGGTATTGACCGATATCACGTAATTGGGTGAAAGTTTGGACAGCGAGTTCTCTAGTTGGTGAGATGACTACTGCGCCTAATCCATCCATTGGTCCCCATTTTGAGAGATACAGACGTTCAAGTAATGGTATAAGGAAAGCTAAAGTTTTACCGGATCCAGTTCGAGCTGATCCAAGTACGTCCACTCCTTTCAGTGAATGTGGGATAGATAACGATTGGATAGGAGTGGGATTCAAGAAATGGGATGTCTTCAATCCTTTCAATGTACGAGTTGACAGTGGGAGTTGAGTGAAGAGTGTTAGTTCGGATGGCGCAACGTAATTGTTGATTCTGTTTTCGAGTTGTTCGAGCTCATCGTTGATTTTGTTACGTTTCGCTTGGTTGCTTTTGACTTTGACTTTGGGTTGGGGTTTTCGGTTACGTCTGGGTTTGGAGGAGGAAGTTGAAGCTTGATTCTCTACGAATGCCATGGTCGATGAGTAACAAGATGATTTGTTGAATGAGGAATATTTTCAGAGACTGGACGTCAGAAATTCAACTTTTTATACTCCAGTCACGTGACCTCGGGACAGGTAATAATTAATATTGTTATGCAGCGCCCTTTTTCACGAATTTATGATATAAACATATGCATGCATGCCATCTTCTATCTCCAGAGTCATGACCAAACTAAACCTCACCCGAGCTATCAAGTTCAACTAAATAGAAGCGAGGCATATCATCAACGAAATCCACCTAATCACTATCAACGAAGAAGTAAGATCCAGAACTCTTTTGTTCTTTATCCTTGAGTGAATCCATTTTATTGATACGTGGACGGCTATGATTGATCGTCAGTTCATTGATCTTCCGCCAGAAGAACAGGCATAACTCACAAATTAGTTGGATCTCTTCTGAAAGTGATATCTAAAGATTTAAGGAATTTGTTCATTCCCGTTAATAGACCTTCAGGGGTTCTGGCAAACGATTCAACAGCTGGTTTACCGTCGAAAACGATAACTCGATCAGCAAGATATGTAGCCATGATCTAGTTATATTCATTAGCTTTCATTTATCCGAAGAAAGTCCCGGAACTCACGAAATCGTGCTCGACAATGAACGCCGTTCTTCTGGATGAAATGACGAATCTCTTGATAACTTTACTGGCGATAATACGTTGTTCTGAATCTAGATAGGCGGAAGGTTCATCGATAAGGAGGACATCGGCTGTAACACCCAAAACCAAACAGATGGCGACACGTTGCAACTCTCCTCCAGATAACGTTTGAACATCTTGATCCATAATGTTTTCCAATTGCATTGGTTTGATGACATCACTGTTGAATTGAGGGTCTACCGATGTTAGTCCTGTCGAAGGACACTGCACTCACGCATGAACATTGCCTTGATACGTTTGATCAAAAGATTTCTAACTGTACCAGGGAATTTGGGAGAAACTGAAAAATCAGCTCAGCTCTCATACGACCCACTCACTTGTTTGTGGTTTCATTGAAACTCTCAACTCGATTTTATCCTTTGGATCATCAGGATCCATTTTACCTCCCAACAATTGAACCAAAGTAGTTTTACCCATACCGTTCTCACCCAACAAGACCAAAATTTCAGAATCAGAGAAAGAACCAGGATCAACGTGAAGTTTGAAGTTACCCAAAGTCTTCGTCATGGCTGGATAAACGTTCCGTCTTGATTTGGGTACGACGTAATCATCTGCGTTTTCGGAAATTCTGAACGTAAGGGATTCCTCTCTGAAACGAAGATTTTCTGTTGGAACGAAACCATCAAGGAAGATGTTGATACCTTCACGAACTGAGAACGGCATCGTTACTACACCGTACATTCCTGGAACTCCGTAGAAGACACAGATATAATCAGATAGATAATCCAAGGTTGATAAATCGTGTTCGACGACGACAACGTAGTTTGTAGGTGTGACCAAGTTTCTGATGACACGAGCGGCAGCGAGACGTTGACGGATATCGAGATAGGAAGAAGGTTCATCGAACATGTAGATATCAGCGGCACGAACCGAAGCGATGGCGATAGCGAAACGTTGTAATTCTCCACCAGACAATTGACCAACTTCTCTAGTCTGTAAACCAGTCAATTCTAAATCTTTCTCGAGCTGAGCCCTGTTATCCAATTCGGTCTGTCTATCGAACATCTTTCCAACAGTCATGTTGGGTATCTTAATACCTCTGGGAATTTGATCAACGTATTGTGGTTTGGTGACAGCTTTGATATCATCCTCCAAAACTTTTGTGAAGAAATTTTGTAATTCGGAACCTCTGAAATGTTTAAGGATCTCTGCCCATTCAGGTGGATCATCGTATCTTCCCAGATTTGGTTTTAATTTTCCAGATAAAACTTTTAACGCGGTTGATTTCCCGATACCGTTGGTTCCTACTAAACCTAGAACCTGACCAGGACGTGGTGTTGGTAATCGATGAAGTTTGAATGCGTTGGCTGAATATCTATGGGTGACGTGGGTTTCGAGATTGGTTGGAAGATTGAGAATTTGAATGGCTTCGAAAGGACATCTACGAGGTTAGGAGGGGGTGTTTGGAGAGGGACTCACTTTTTAACACAGATACCACAACCAATACATAATTCTTCTGAGATGAACGCTTTTTTGTCTGTTGGCGTTACTTCAATACACAGTTTACCCATTTTCACTACTGGACATGATCTTTTACATTCTTGACGACTGGGAAGGGTTAGTGATTGTCTTTTCAACGAAGGCCTACCATTTCTTGGGTTTACACTGGGAAAAGTCAGTTATAGTTCTGCTGAATGACTGAGAGAACTAACCTTGTCATCTGAGACCAAAGCGATACGTGTGAGTTTATCAGCCATTGTAATGGGTACGTATCAAGTATGGAAAAGGAAGTGAAAAATAGAGTGAAAAGTAGAAATATTTTGTTGAACAATAAGAAATGGACTAAAGTGGAGGGACTGTTTAAACTCCGACGTTGCTAGTTGCGTTATAAAGCTCCTTTAATTGGTGGCAACTCGAATTCGCCACATTCACTATCATTATCATTTTTATCGACGACCGTAATACCGTATCATGGTCTTTCCTCTTTCTTTCAATATCAAGTAGATAGCATCACTTATGCTAGGGTTAGAACTTCTGACTGTGAGGATCACATCCGAGTCGAAGTATTTGCTGGTTGCAACAAACTATCCAAGCGTGGTAGTCATTCAGTTGATTACTCAATTTATAGAAACAACGTTGACTTGAACGTCAGCTTTTTTGGTGTGGGGTTGTTGATTGAGCTCTGAGAGTCATGAGATAGCTTCTAATCTGACATATATTATCTACCATACTAACTTGGTATGAGTCGATCAACAAAGAGAATAGAGCGTTTTGGGTGGCAAAAACAGAGTGCTATGTAAACGCCACGTGCGGCAGTCGCGTCTCGAATTGATTTCTTTCTCTTTTAAACATCCATTCTCATTTTCAACATCTCAAAACTAATGATGAAATGACGTCAATACTCCCATTCAAATTAGATTTATCATGTCCTATATCTCTACCAACGAAACCGTTTGTAGGCACTTCGTGGCCGTACGATTTAGCGTGAGTTTGAAGAATCATTCATGGCTAAACATTCAGTGGACCTAGTACGTTGCCTACAGAGGACACTTTGACATACATCCGTCGTCGATATTATGAAACACTATACCTATCTGATGTAAGTTGACACTGTAGTATACTACATCTAAGACATTTAAGGACCTAGCATCAATGCCAAATCTGGTAACAGATCTCATACAATTCCAACCTCAAGACGCTATCCATCTCCATCAACTGCTTCTGAATCTACCAGAAATAGAAAAACGACATCGAAAGATACTTTCACCACTTATCACGACTCTCATTAGTTCTAGGGAATCTGATACGCAGAGATCCTTGGTGGAAGAGGCCATTTCAATAGCAGGTCTACCGAGACAGGAGGTCGAGGTATTGAAGGTCGCTCTGGAATTGCGCTCTGGTTGTCGGGCGGTCACTGATGGTGATTTCGTTTTGACTGTGAAGAAATTGGTTGAAGAGTTTGAAAGAAGAGAGTGAGTCTGGACAAGTTCTTTAGCCAACGGATTAAGACTGATAAGAGCAGAGTCTTGATCCAGCTCATTCTTTTGTTACTATACAAAACGGCTTCACCGGATTTACCAGCGAAAACCGAAAAGAAGCGAAAGAGAGATAAAAGAGGTCGAAACATTGACGACGAACCTAAAGCCAAACACCCATCCGAAGATCCCAACACTTGTTTGGAACTTCTAACAGACAGACTGTGTGTTTGGCAAACAGTAGCTGAACTTGGTATAGGATTAGATCAACACGAGATGACAATCGCTAAGCAGAGTAAAGGGAAAGACAAAGAAAAGTCCAAAGAAGGTATTCAAGGGATCTTATCACGGTTTTGGGAGGAAGTCGTTTTGGGAATGTTCATCAACCAACAACCAGATTTCTGCTCTAGTTTCCATCTAAAATTATTCGGTCAATCTATTCCAACAAAATTGTTACCTGCTTCAGCAATCAAGAAATCTAGGAAACTTAAATTAACCCATTCTCATCTTCCTACACTTCCCCTACCTTCGCGCAAGGATTCAAGGGAGTTATCGGAATCGAAACGAGAAGCATCACTTCATCGAGACGTTGACATGCGTCGATCACTATCTAGAACGGAATCTTTGGCTCCTGAACCTAATCGCCGTTCGAGATCGAGATCAACTGATCCTACTGGACTTCATTATCCTGTTCAATCCTCTAATACGAATCGATTACCACCACCTCCGAAGAAGGGTTTGATTCGTGCTCCCAGTGGAAAGGAACTTTTCAAAGGTAGGGAGGTTGGTTTGATGAGACGTACCACCTCTATTCGTAAAGATACACAAAGTCAAACACAGGAAGTTAGTCGTGTTGGACTTTTAGGAAGGAAGACTAGTGATCCGAAAGGAAGACGTGATGGTAGGTGTAGCACCACGACAGCGCTGATATCAGAATCTCAATCCCAAACTCAATCATTTCAAAATCTCAATCAACCTCAAAAACCTGATACCAGTACGATTATATTTGCTACGCCATCCAAACCAAGATTATTCGGTTCAAGACCAGCTGTTCCGCAGAATCAATGGCATCCCACACCGATTCAAGAAGAACCTTCTAGTAGTGAACGAACATCCTATGTTGCTGAGACACCTATCGCGTTCAATCGAATGGGACCTCCAGTCAGGATTCGACCTTCACGTGAAATTCTGGATGAAGGGGATGAAAGTGATGATCCACTAGCTGATTTGATGGTGATGACTGACGAAGAGGACGATGACGAGGATAGGAATAACGATAATCTAGTCCCAGAAACGCCAGCTAGATGAAGAAATCGTTAAACTCATTAATATTTTTTTCTGTTTGTACAATTTAAACCAAATTATTTCGTGATTCCTCCTCCTCGTCTCCATCTCCATCGCCTATTCCAAACATCTCATTCGTACCGAGATTCACAGAACGACCATAACCTTCTTCACCACTTGGTCTACCTATATCCAAATCATCGTCCCAGACATCACTAGCCTGTCTTCCTCTTGCTATCGGTTGATTCCCCTCCCCGGTTATTTGAATCTGACCAAAACCGTGTTGTCGACCCTGTGCGTCTCTGTACGTTGATGACGATTGGGCTGAGATTGGTTGATACAATGTTGAGAGTTCTTGACGACGTCTTTGACGTTGATGTAATAAATGAGCTAGGTAGAGGAAAATCGTTGATCCAGTCAGATTCGCCTATGACATCTTTAGCAAAAGTATATAATTGGAATTTGAGTTGAAAGACTCACTACTACATCACCGAATTGGAATGTTTTCCACTTGAAAGATTGTCAGTGGAGTCTTAAGTCAATGATTGAAGACTTACTGGAAGAGCACTTTGAACGAATTCACTGATGATCCCACCAAAGAAGAACGCAATGACTAATGTCAGAAGTAAAGGTGCTCTGCGTATATACCAAACTCTTCTCGCTGGTCCCCTATCCAATTCAATCAATACGTTTAATCCTATGTATATCTGTGACCTACTCTGGAACTTCTATAACGAAATAAATCAAGAAAGTTGCGAATCCGAGCTGTAGGTCGTCAGTATACCGAGACAATGCATTTTTCATGACATACACCAAAGAAATGAAGAGCTTTATCGTTAACTGGTAGATTCGGTAGGGGGGCGATCCCAAGTATACCAAGTAGCAATAACCATGATGCTGTAGCGAAGATTATACCCTACGACAACCGATTAGTGATTGTTTTTGGTGAGTAGAAATTTGGATTACAGGTCGTATCCTTAATGGTAGATCTTTCAGTGGATGGGAACGCATTAGAGATTCTGTCGCTCTCTCGTAGAGCTTTAGTACTACTGCGTGAGGTTGGGGATAAGTTGACGACATTTTTTCTGTGGTGTTGGTTTGGATGGATTGCTTGTTATGATAGATTGGTGGAAATTGAAATGACGAGTCACCAAATGATACGACGTAGGTTACGGTTGTTGCCGCTCAGCTTTCAATATCTTTCACTTGATCTACATCTTCATCTTTGTCATTACTTATCTTTCAATCAAGAATTACTTACTATATATTCATCAACTACATCATCTCAACACTATCAACATCATCTAGATCGTAGCATCGATCAACAGAGAAAAAACCATCTCTCATGAGAACATAAAAACAAACGCACCACACTCCAAAATGTCAAGAGGTCCACTCCCGACCCCACCACTCTCAACACTAACCCTCGTCCAAATACAAACCCTCGCCAGTGACTTGGAACCAATCAACAATCGAACACCGAAAGAATGGTTCGAAAGATGCAAAAACGAAGCTGACAAAGCTTTGATTGCAGAACGAAAAGATAAAAAAGAGGAAATGTTTATTGCTTACTCAAAATCTTGTTCTTGCTATATGAATTGTAAATCTCATCATGATTTTCAATCTTTCAAAGCTAGTGATCCACAGTTTATGAAACGGGTTAAAGATTTTAAAGAGGTATGATGATTTTTGTGGGAGGGTTTGAGTGTGTTTGCTGATTCATCTTTGTAGACTTTTGATACTCTTTTCAATAAAGCTCAGAATCTGAAGATCGAACTTAAAGCTAGACCTATAGAGACTAATGGGTAAGCTGATTATCTCACGAAAACTGACCCTGCTAGTTCTTCGCCCCCAACTACTTCCACTCCTGAAGTCGCACCCATGGGATCGATAGCTGATAGGATGAGAGCGTTGAAAGGACAAGGGATGAATGTTGGAAGTCAATCGAAACGATTCAGTACGGATATGGGTTCACCTACTCCCCCCAATCCACCTTCAGCTCCTGCTAGTAGTAGTCGATCGACAATGGGTGGGATGTCAGTTACAGGTGGAGCAGGTAATTTTGGTCCAGCTAGATATACGAAACCGGAAACATCGAGTAAACCAACGATAGCACCTAAACCTGCACATATGAGTGAATCAACTTCTCACACTGAGAATCATGTGGAAGAGAAGGTCGTTAAACAAACTGCTACTGGTTCATCTGATCGATCTATCAACAATCACACCAAGAAACAATGGGACACATTGGTTCCAACACCTGCACAAACACCTACTCATTCAGGTGATCAACCAACTCGATCAATGACCGATCCCACCTCCAGCTCTAACCCACATCCACTTCCCCAGCCTCCACCTCGATCACCTTCGCATCCTCCACCACCTGATCTGAATAACGATTTCAATCATCCTCTACCATCTGCCCCACCAATTCTTCCTGAACCCACGGACGATTTAGACAAATTCGCCAACGCTTTCCCCTCGCTCAGTGAATTCGGTAGACAATTCGAAACGGAAGAACCTGTTCTAAAGAACTATCCATTCGAGCCAATTCAAGGTTTATCCAATGGACATGGGAACGGGAAATCAAAACCATCGACGATTCAAGAAGAGTCAGGACCTTCGTTCCCAGAACTTCCATCTTTCCCTAATCTACCATCTGTCCCAACTACGAAACCTGGTTTACCAACTTCTCCTGCATCTTTCCCTCCTGCACCATCTCGTCCTGATAATCTTTTACCACCTCATAAAGGAATATCTCCACCTAGTCCAGATCAACGTCACGAAATAACACGTCCAACTAGTGCACCTGCACCTACGGAGAAGGACTTGATATCGACCTCCCCAACGAAAGAGATCCCACCTGAAATACCACCTTTACCAGCAGTTCGACCTTCACCTCATCCTTCATTGAATTTTCCTGTCGCTGTGCCTACACCATCACCTGCCAATGGCAACATATCAAATCCAAATAAATGGGAAAAACCAAAATTCCCTATTGTCAACGCTATAGATCCGGATACCTTACGGTCGTATTTCCTGAATCCTGCTATTGAACTTTTGTTATTGGATATTAGGAGCGAGGAAGAGTATCAACGTGGATATGTTGGACGGGAATATGAACCTAAGGGTGCAAGTGTTAACGTAGTTTGGATGGACCCAACAGTTTTAATGAGACAGGAGTGAGTGTTTTTTTTGAACGTTACTAACATCTCAGCCTTACTGGCACGAAATTAGAGGACTCACTTTCATTATCTCCCGATATCCAACGTCGAAATTTCGAAAAAAGGAATAAATTCGATCTGGTGATATTCTATGATTCGCATTCATTGAATTTTCCAAGAAAGACTACCCCACCTACACCGACACCACTTTCTAGAGCTTGGGAGATAATCTACGAGAATGAATTCCATAAGAAATTGGAGAGACCACCGGTTCTGTTGACTGGTGGTTATGATGCTTGGGTTGAATTCATCAAACGTAGGATCGCTAGACAGAGTAATGGGAATGGTGCTTCTCATGGACATGGACACGGACATGGACATAATCAAAGTATTGGGATTAATGGGGGTGGAAGACCTTTCAATCCTAAGACCAACGTTGAACCTCTGTAGGTGTATTTGGATTGGGTTTTATACTGATAATTTTAGGGGTCGACCTCGTACGAATAGCGGTTCGAATGATATTCACAAAAAGGCAAATAGGGATATGCCAGTTTATCAATCGTCGCAGTACGCAAAGAATATCACCGATAGCGTAAGTTAGGCTTTTTGGACAAAGCTGACATGCAGTTCAATATTGGACCTCAATCTATGACAGGGGAATCATCTTATGGAAATCATCAACGATCTTCATCTCGTCACATATCTTCACCTGCACCTATACGTCATACCCATGGATCGTCAAATTCAATATCAACCTATCAAGGTCAAAGTACGATAACTGCCCCACCTCAAGCTTCAATCCATCCTGGACCTGGTGCAAGAAGGAAATCAGACTATGTCGAACAATACAATCAACCTTATTCGGGTTACACATCTCCTTCAACGAATGGTAGACCTTCAATCGATTATCCACAAGCTCATGCTCTAGCTATGGGTCCTCAACCTCCTCCAGCTGTTGCTAGTCATTCGCTTGAACGTAATGAGTCAAGACCTGCGGTCACGCGCAGTGCTAGTATTCGAGGTTTAGATGTTATGGCGAATGGGGACGATGTTCGATATTGGGGTGATGTGGCTTTGGGTTTGACTGGTTTGAAGAATTTGGGAAAGTAAGTGTAGTTTTGGGGGAATGTTTTGCTGATGTTTTAGTACTTGTTATATGAACTCTACGCTGCAATGTTTGAGCGCGACTTATCCTTTTACCAGGTTTTTTCTTGGTGAGTCAGGTTGATGGGTTTTGGCTAATTGAATCAGATGGACGATATAAGAAATCTATCAACATTTTTAATCCCCTCGGTACTAAAGGTAATCTCGCCAACGCTTTTGCTGAATTGATCAGCGCACTCTGGCAAGAGAGTTATACATTTTTATCACCAATTACGTTTAGAGTAGGTCTGCGATGGAAATATCCTCACTAACATGCAGAAATCTATCATCACTTTCGCCCAACAATTTTCTGGGACCGATCAACACGATTCCCAAGAATTCTTATCATTCGTGTTAGACGGTTTACACGAAGATCTGAATCGAGTTCAACATAAACCACCTCCCGTTGAGATGACACCGGAAAGGGAAGCTGCGTTGGAAACTTTACCTCCTGAAGTTGCCAGTGAAAAAGAATGGAATATCTATAAAATGAGAAATGACAGTTTGATCGTTGATCTGTTCCAGGGTCAATATAGGAATAGATTGGAATGTTTGACTTGTCATAAGGTAGGTTAATTGGTTGGGCTTAACTGATTGATAGACTTCGACAACTTATGACGCTTTCATGTACATGTCATTACCTGTTCCAGCTGGTCGATCGGGTGTTGTTTTACAAGAGCTCATTGATGAGTTTGTGAAGTCCGAAATCCTCCAGAATGAAGACGCTTGGTAGGTGACAACATTGAATTACCCACTGACTCCCTCAGGAACTGTCCTCGTTGTAAAGTACCTAGAAGGGCAACTAAAACATTATCGATATCACGTTTACCTCCTGTACTTCTCATTCAACTCAAACGATTCTCAACCAAGAACGGCGTCTTTTGGGATAAATCAGATACTCCAGTTGTGTTTCCCATCAATAAACTCGATTTGACTAGATATTTACCACCGAGAAGAGCTACTGGGAATGAAGATCTGAGTGATCCGAGGACACAGATTGGACCTTATAAATACGATCTTTACGGTGTTAGTAACCACATGGGTACACTGAGTAGTGGTCATTGTGAGTAACAATGCTGCGTAACCGACATTCTGATCATCGACTGATTTTTAATGTTTGTTTAGACACGGCTTTTGTGAAATCATCGTTAGGTTGGTTTTACTGCGAAGACAGTAAAGTGACGCAAGCTAGGGAAGATCAGGTTTGCGTGAGTCACTCTTTAATATTCTCTTTAGGAGAGTTTATTGACATGATTTTTTCGATCAGACTAAACCAGCTTATATCCTGTAAGTCGAATAAGTCTAAAATAAATGAAATTCTCGCTTACTTTGTTTATTTTTCCTTCTTTATCAGGTTTTATAAGCGTGTTCAATCATGATTTTTAGATCGTTGAGATGGACTGAGGAGATCGGATTGGTTTTTCCTGAATTCTCCATTATACACTTTTAGTTTGATGTTGACTGGAATTTTGTTGTGTTTTTCTCCCTCCTTCTTTCTATCTTTTTACCCCTCTTACCATAGCTATGTTGTACGTATTACCCACCGTTATCAATCGATCCTATTTGGAGCTATCAAGTGAAGTGACTGCGATTGTAGTTTGCCTGCCATTAGTATGGTTGATATCGCTCCTTACAACGCCTTTCGCCTCTAATTAGCATCTACCATCTCAGGAACAGGGGTTTCAACTTCTTATCCTTGATTTCAACATTCTACCGACTTGTCCAGGAAATGGTTTTCATCAACAAATCATCATAATCACTACTAATACTAGCTCTATTGACATGCGCTAATTCTTAGAGGTGACATCCTAATCTATACCCAAAGAATAAACAAATTTTGATCTCGACGCGTTCAAACTTTCTCTTTTTTTCCATCAACGGGGATTTTTATTTTTGACAGGTTACATTCCATTTCATCACATCAAAACGCCTTGACAACCAGCAGAGTCTTTTATTTAATTTTGTCATCATCATCACAAACATCTGTATCGTAATCCAGATTTGATCCGTCGATACCGTCTCGCTTGACCTCGTTACAGGTGAGTTAACATAATCGCTCAAACCTCTCCTCTTTCTCCCCTTTACTTGGATCAAAACAACTCGAAACAGGGTACATAGGTTCAAACATTCTAGATGATTCTTCCTACCCAGTCTGTTCGCACAGATCAACTTAGTACTTGAGTTAGTCTCTTTCACACGGATCAGACGATCACCTCAAAGGCAAGACGACGAGGACAGGACGAGGACGAGGAACACCCACTCCCCCTACCCCCCTTTACACAGAGAGGCACATTTACTGATTTTGGCTTTTGCTTTCAGGCTGATCGTATCAATTCATCTATTCCCAAGACTTAAAGTACCTCGTGGTACGTCGCCACTCGTCTCTTCCTCTTTCCCATCTTTTCGTCGTCGATCACTTACTCACATCGATTCATGATAGCTATCAGAAATGGATTCTTCAATCGCTCATCTAACTAGTTGGTCAGAAGGGACTAAAGGAGAAGTTCCACTTCCTCTTACTGTGTGTAACCTAGTCACTAGTACTGTTGTCATGATCATCACTGACGTCTTTCGCTTCAATCAGGGTCCGTCTCTTACCATCTCACCTCTCTCTCTACCTTTCCCACCTACAATCTTTCTTTTCGGAGGGAAACTAGTTCATTCCAGAAGACTAACCAATGATATCTGGGCTATGAATTTGATTTCTAAAACATGGGAGAAATTAGATGCTGGTCCTGGTCCGACGCCGAGATATTTTCATTCCATGGATATCTGTACGTTAACCCCTTTTTGAGTGTGATGTCGTCAACCATAGCTGACAACCTTTTTATAGGGGAGGATAAATTAGTATGTTTCGGTGGAATGTCAGAATCAGATCCTCTTTGTGTTCATGACGACGTTTGGTTTTTCGATTGTAAAACTCGTAAATGGTTACCTCAATCTTCGCCATCAAACGGTATTGGTCTAGGTATTTCAACTGGAAATTCTCAAACTCAAATTCAAGATCCCACTTTAATTCCACTCCCTAGATACGCTCATCTTAGTGCTATCTCAAGAGGTAAACTCGTCATTTCAGGTGGTCAACATTCGGATAATACGTAAGTTCCTCAATTTGATCGGACGCTGATGGTTAGTTGGATTTACGAAATCAACGTTTATGATTTGAAACAACAAATATGGGTTTCCAAAACTCAACAACCTGAAATGCAGGGTCTGCATTCTAAAGGCGCCTATAGAAGTGTTGCCGCTTCTTCAAAACAACGAGTCATCTCTTCTAAGGCTGGTTCAGCTAGTTATTCAATCGACGAAGATGGCGAAGGAGGTGATATCTGGTGCTACTCTAATTACGATTTTGCCAAAGTGCGTCGTGAACTTGAAGTCATCGTTCCTTCAGATCTATCATCCGACACGAAACTTTCACCAAACTACTCTGCACCACCTGGATTCACCGTTCGAGAACAGAGCGACCAAATGCATGGTTCATCACAACCTCCGGGTTTACGTTTCCCAACAGGTGGAATCGTTGGTAACCATTTCATCCTCTGTGGTCTTTATCTCGCGTCTTCATCTGCAGCTTTTTCAATTTGGGCACTGGACCTATCAACATTAGCTTGGAAACATCTTGAACCCAATGTACTTTCTTCTGGAAGTTGGAATCGAGCTGTTATTTGGCCAGAACGAGCTAAACTTCTGGTGTTCGGTAACAACCAATCGGATCTTGCTGCTGATTATGGTAGAAGAGCTGTTAATCTTGACCATGTTGCTGTGATAGACCTCGAAACTTATGGCATATATCGACCGCCTGCTTTGGCAGTTCCGACCAAAGTTCAAGAAATGGGTTTATCGATGCTAGATGAAAAATTGGCATCTGATTTCGAGGTGGTTTGCGATGATGGTAGAAAGATCAAATGTTCTAAAAGAATCTTGATCGAACGATGGCCTTGGTTCGCTAGACAGGAACGTGAGGTGTCAGCTAGGGCTTCTGGTCTATTCAAAGACGCTCCAGCTCTTGATATCAATGACAGTCTTCTAGGGTCTTTTACCCCAGCTCGACTGACTCCGACTCAACTCAACGTACCGGAGTCTTTCCCAGTCTGTGTCGCTCTCGTACAATACTTTTATACTCTGTCTTTGTCTACACCACTTCAAAATCGGGCACCTGTCTTATCGGCTCTATTGTTCTTATCGAAACAATACAAGATTGAACGGTTACGGGATTTGGTCGTTCATGCCTTACATGAAAGACTGGATCCAGCTATCGCTTCGGGAATATATGAAATTGCTACTTTAAGCGGTGAACAGGAGCTACAGGTTAGGGCTTTGAACATGATTCATGTAAGTTTTCAACGTTTTACGTTGGCTGACGACGACAGTCCGCTCGAGGAGGTGCACCTTCTAAGTCTCATCGTCAAGGTCCAGCGTCAAACTTGGCTAGTGACGGCTCTAATCAATCAGCTCCAACATCAGGTCCATCGACAGGATCAGCAGGCTTAAGTGGTAATCAACAACCATCGATGCCGACTCGGAATGGGTCTAGCGATCATGGTGCTCATCGCCAGGCTAATGCTGAACTTTACGGTCCTGATGGTGAAGACAGAGAACATATCGATCATCTTCTAGCGGCTCTCAGCGTTCTAGCTCATGACCATAGTCTTGACCCAATTCCTGGACTACCCATCGAACGCCCTGATAGTCCTTTGGATCCAGATCGACCCGAACCCATGACCCCAGTTGAAATACCAAGTTACCAACGAAACCCGTTAACCCCTCCACAATATCTACCAATCCCTCCTAGTAGATTGGATTCGTTACCTAAGCCATCTAGTCCGACTACGTCAGATTTTTCGTCATACCCAGCAACACCAAATTCTCATCGAGATTACGGAGAATTGCATACCCCCTCTTCATCGATCATGGATGGTAGATCGAATTCCAGTCATTCGTATTTCCCCAAACCACTAGAAACTTTACCAGAATTTCGACCTGTTGATCCTAAAACTGTTAATCGAACTTTCACATCTCGTCAACAGGAACTACCTATACCAGACAGGAAGCAATCTACTATATCAATGAACTCCACGTCATCTGATCTTAGTGCTCGTAGTATTCACCTTCGAATGATGTCCTCACAAACTGGATTAGCTCCACTTACACCCGATTCATCAAAATTCATTAGTGAAACAGCTAGTATAAGTTCAGGATCGACCGGAACGTCAAGTAGAAAATTAGATAAAAAGGAAAAGAAATTGTACGTCTTGATTAAACCTGGAAAATCTTTTACTGATATGCAGTACAGGATCGAAGCAGCTGAAAAAGCTAATAAAAAAGCTGAAGCTCAAGCCAAATTCGAAGCGCTACGTCGTGAACAGATTCAAAAAATCGCTAGGGACAGAGCTGAAGCTCAACGATTGGCTGAAATCACGGTTGCCAAAGCACCACCTAAACCTGCGGTCAAACCTGCTTCAAAAAGTAAATTCGGTAAATTCGGGCAGAAATTCGCAGATTCGGTTTTATTCCCGTCTGGTGAAAGCAACGGCTCCATGTTCTAGGTTGGTTGTGATGTGATGTGTTTTTCTTTGTTTTCTTTTGGGTTGTTTTGATGATCGTCTGAATGGAATTGGATTCGAAATGTATTATATATTAAATGATGTTTTTGTTTATAACGATTTTGATGATTGTCTTGCTTTTCTAGATCTAATTTAGATTCTCGTTTCTAATTTTGAAATCTGTTTATGTTGATTATGCAATTGTTCTTTCTGGATATGTTTATAGATACAATACATCATCACTTTAACTGGTGTAATCGAAAATAACTAATAAAGCAATGGCAGCTACCAATAAAGGATAAAAGGCGTTTTCAAGATTTTGTAAAGAGGCAATACCAGCTGGAGGAGGTACTGGGGATACAGAGAATCAGTTATAAAGTAAAAAGAAGCAGAAAAGGAAATAAACACACGAGAAACTGGAATCGAAGGGACGACTGGATTAACGGGGACAACAGGGACGACGGGGGGTTGAGCTAAAAAAAGAAACAAAATTAAAATTATATACAGTAAGGATAAACGTATGCTGGAAGATAGTTGTAATATTGACAGAGAATGTTCATACCTGTATTAGCGGTGTTTACTTGAACTTGAAGACCTGGTCTTTGGTATTGAACGACACGTCTTGGAGGCTGGGCCGGGGGCGGTGGACGATATTGGACATCTAGTTCATATTTAGATTTGGTTGTGATAGGACAGTAGGTAAGACTTACATTGTTGAGGCACTGGATTCGGATTGGCATACCAGTTATATCCTGCTCCCATTGGACTTACGTATCCCCCACCACCCATTTGAGGTGTGTTCGCATTCGGAGGCTGAACATATTGAGGTTGAACATATTGAGGCTGTGATTGGACTCTAACCACGGGTCTAACCACCGGTAAAGAAATTGGTACTGGAGCAGGTGGAGCTTGAATAACAGGTTGTGAACACCATGGAATAGTGTTGGCGATATAACCATTACATCCTGGGGCACCGACGAAACTCGTTAAAGGCAGAGTCGGGAATGAAGACGTTATACCCAATGGACCTTGGAGGATTATCAGGACCAAACAGACGAAGAGGAAGAACGACATCCAAGCGTTTGGGGAGATGTAGGGTGTGGTGTTTGGGGATTTTGGGACTGGTGGGGAGGATGAAGACGAGGATGAGGAGGAGGGTTTGGAAGAGGATGAGGATGATGATGAGGATTTACTGGGATCGGAGGAGGAGGAGGAGGAAGCTCGTGGATCTTTGGAGGAGGAGGAAGAGGCTCGTGGATCTTTGGAGGATGAGGAAGAGGAAGCTCGTGGATCTTTGGAGGAGGAGGACGAGGAGGCTCGAGGATCTTTTGAGGAGGAGGATCGAGGATCGGACGACATGGTGGTGTTGATTTCGGGGGTGTCGGTGGATTAATCTAATAGTTGGGATAATGAGGACGAAATGAAAGTAGATTTGAATCTCTATATAAGTAGACAGCTTGATTTAGATGTCGTTGTCGTTGAAGTGATATGGAAGTGACTTGAGATGGTTAAGTGTCTTGGGGTTGGGGGTTTATCGATTAAAAGGTTGATTATTATTATTGCTGGTACACTATTTAATCGAGTATTCCCTGAAATCAAAGAGACATTTTGTAATGTAATTTATGGACCATACTTATCCTTTCACTCTTTGGAGGATATGAGATATCCTTTGATCATGTTATTGAAGGGATTGTCACGGTGAGACTTCCAAGTTTGTCTTGTCGTCATCTGCCACGCTTCATCCGCCACTTACGGTATACTGTAAGTAACAGTATGGTGCAAAGCCTCAAGCTACTCTCACTCACACGATCGCAGTTAATCCTTCGAGCTATACAATAACCAACATCATCACCTGACTCATCTTGAAAGAGTTCGACTTGGGTAGCGAAATCATACCTCCCTCATGCTGAACCCAGTGATATTCGACCTACTATGACAACAGTCCCCATTCCAAATTTACCTCAAACTCATCCTCTAATTCAAGAACTCGTTTCACTTCGACATCAACTCCATCAATTTCAACAGTCATCCCATCAAACTGCTATTCAACTTCAAGGGTCTAGACTTGAATTATCACTTGTGAAAGATGAGAATGATGTTTTGAGGAATTCTCTTGAAAGTCTTAAAAATGAAGTTGAGGTTCTTAGGTGAGACAAAATAGTTAACACAATTACACGAATGCTAAAATGAACAAAACAGGAATACACCAGAACCACCAATCCCACTCCCATCTTCCACGGCACTCTCAGAACTCTCATTAGCACATCGTAGATTATCGACGAAACTTGATTTAACAGAATCACAACTTAGATCCGTTCAATTAGAACTATCAGTGTCGAAACAAGATGTCATCAGGTTAATGAAAGAGAAAGAGAACGCGCAATCTGTTATCAATGATTTGAGAAGGATTGAGGAGGATAGGGAGGAGGAGGTTGAATGGGAACGAGGGGAAAGGAGGAAAATGGAAGAACAGAAAAAATTGTGGTAGGTCCAGATCCTCCTCAGATTTTGGTGGGGTTGGGATATAGCTGATTGCAATAGCGAACTTGCTTTATCGGAGTATTCGAATTTAGTTCATTCACTTGATCCATCTGCTGTACCTCCGATTACACCTTCTAAAAATACCACGAATATATTGAATAACACACCGGAGCTTGATACGCTTACTTCCCTCTCTCAAACGGCAACCTCGACAACATTGTCCCCCTCAACATCCTCTGCAGAAACTATCTCAAATTTGCTTGTCGGTCAGAGAGGTGTTCAACGACTTTTTGAAGATTTCACTGCGACTTTGTCAACGAAAGAAAAGGAGATCCATCGATTGACAGCGAAAATTGAAGAACTAGAACAGAATATTTTGATTCTGCAGGAACAATTGAAAGATGAAACTGAACATAAAATCCAGGCTGAAGGTGATAGAGATCAGGTTTTACGTGATGATGCTAGCGCAGCTAAGGTTGTCGAAAGGTACATGTCGTTCTCACAAAAGAATGTCGAAACTCTACATACACATTTGAATAACCTACGGAATCGATCTTCATCGACTCAAATTACTCTACGTGATGAGACTGTATCTCTCAAAAATCGATTACGGTCAGAGAGAGAACGATGTGAAAGGTTACGTGGGGCTATGGACGAGATGTCTGAAAGTTTGAATAGGGAGGCGTCGGGTAGGAGGAGGGAGGTGGCTTTGAGATTAAAGATGATTGCGGATGAAGAAAAACGGGAGAGGAAAGTTGAGATTTGGTTGGATAAAGTTAGGTTGGCTAGGGAAGGTGTTGATGGAGCTGTACTAGAAGCCGATGTGTTGGAGGGACTGGTGGATGACGGTATTGAAGCTTTGAATTTAAATCGAAATCTTTCCGACAAACTTGCGGGTTCATCGAAGAACAAACAAAATTCCTGGAGTCGAAATTTGTTTTTGAGTGTTAGAAAGAAACAAGCTGTGGTGACGGATTATAATGTCGAGGAATCGTCTGTTGCCAGGGTTTTACTTGCTGAGGATTTGGTCACTGTTCTAGTTCAAGATTTACAGATTGAGACTGAACGTCGAATGGAACTTGAACGACAACGCGTGGAGTGGTTAGCCAAAGCTGCCGTTGATGGAGTCAAGTTGGAACAGGAGGGGGAACAAGTTGTTTTTGATGCTGAGGTCGAGGATGGAGCCAATATCGACGAGGGATTGAAAGAGGATCAGGTGGATGATAAACTGGAATTGGAATCGGAATCGGGATCCCCTCTTTTATCGGAATTGCAAGAATTGTTCAAACCTTTAGAAGAAAGATATCAACCGCTTCAAACCAAATTACACGATTTATCTTCATCCCTATCGAATCTGAAATCATCATTACCAAGTCTACCCCAACATCAAAACCCAGAACCAACTCCACCCTCACCAAACGAATACAGAAAGAAACCGTCGTTCCTAACAATCCAAAAGAAATCTTCCAACCCGATTATCCACCCCTCACTCGATCCGACTTTATCAACGATCCTCGACGAGATACACGAGGTGATTGAAGATGCACGTGTCGATCTGGAAATTGAAATGGCGGATGAAGAAAGATTTTATCGTGGATTCGAAGCTTTATTGGGTGTCGGTGGGAAGAACAAGGTCTCGGTGGTGCAGCGTAGTGGGGTTATCAAGGATTCAAAGGAATTCGTTGATTCTAGGATCAATTCTGTGGGGTATATCAAGTTGGTCGACAGAGTCGAGAATCTGGAATTCGATTTGACGCTGTTGAAAATGACTTTACATGAGGTCAAGAATAGTTCTGATAACGTTGGTGAAAATGAAAGTGAAGATGGCGATGATGACGAAAAAACTTTACTTAATGGTCATAACTACAACAAGAATAAAACGAAATTATCAATCTGGCAAACGATACCACTTAAAACCGTTCATGTTCATTTACCGAAACCTGCTAGCTCACCATCATTGAATGACGGGAAGAAAAGGAATCCAACGACTAGTCTGTTATCTGTCGGCAGGAATTTTTCAAATTCTGTCATCAACGCTCCGAGACGTGTTGGGGGTTTGACTGGTTTATATAAACGTGAAACTAATGGTCATGCTGGGGGTGATAGAATGAGAAATGATGATGATGATAACGACGATGTGGAGTGATTGAATATATCCTATCAAGAAAGAATAATTGCATACGTATACCAAACCCATGCAGATAACCTCTATCTCTAGTTTCTTAGACTTTCCAAATCAAACTGACACCCTCGTCACCACCACTGACTATGACTTGACCGATTTGACCTGGTTCAGTTGCTTCAGATGATGAACCAACTGTTACTCCGTTCACCACACCGGCGTGACCTTTGTGTGTAGCTATCAGAGCACCTGTTCTGATATCCCAGGTTTTGAGGGTCGAATCTGCCGAAGCTGTTGTTACCAAATGCAGAGCTGGGGCTGGATGTGGGAAAATCGAAGTTATAGGTTCCTAAGAGATTTGTCAATCTGGATTCTCCTGAGTTGTTGAAAACTTACATCGTGTTTCAACTCAGCACGAGCTCTACCTGTAGCGACATCCCAAACGAAACCTTTCCCATCAGTTCCACCACTAACTACAACGACACCCTTCCCACCACCAGCGCCGTTCAATAGATCAACGAAAATCAGCGCCTCGATACTTTCACCTTCTGCATGACCGTCCAATCGTGAAATCACATCTCCCTTGGTCAAATTTATTAAACGAACTGAACCACCTGATGAACCGACCGCTGCGATTTGTCCGTTTGGCGCGACGGCCAAAGAAGTGATTCCGTGTAGTGATGGATCTAGATTTGGGGAATTCGCTGAGATGAATATTGAGGATTTGAAGATTGGGGTGGAGGTTCGGATGTCCCATAGGATTAGGGAGGAGTCTAGGGAGGAGGTTAGGAGTTGTTTCCCGAGGGGTGGGGGGAAAATCCCGTTGGTGGTTGATAAGGTGTGGCCGGATAGGACTGTCATGGTTGCTCCGGATGGTACTGATTATTAGCGATAGTTTGGTATCGAGACTTACGTTGCCATAACCAAACACTTGAATTTTCACATCCGGCAGCAATAACGTTTCCTTTGGGATGCCATGTCATCCACTGATCGTTAGTGTTACTCTTCAAGGATTTAAGACGTACCGAAATTTCATCACCGGTATCAAGACTCGTCAAGAACTCCCACGTTTTCCAATCATCAACTGAATTCGTGTCCATGCCTTTCCCTTTGACTCTTCTCCAAACTCTGACTTTACCGTCCATACCAGCTGTAGCTGCCATTTCACCGTCGAAACTGAATCCACTGGCTATAACGGAATCTGTATGTCCGGTTAATGAGACTGATGGGAAGGTCTCTTGATTGAATGATGATGATGACGAAGATGAGGATGGGATTGGACAGTAGATGAAACCTAAATCATCTTCTCCACCTGAAATCGCTAGTGGTGGATTTGGGAATGATGGATGTAGAGAGACGGTGAAGATGGAAGATTGATTTTTATGTAAAGCTGACGTAGACATGTTAGTATTGGTAATCAATTGAAATATGTGGTAGACATACCACTGACACCCCAACTGTTATCATCTTCACGTTGTTGCTGTTGTAACATTGCTTGATACTCTTCCTCCTCCCCAGGTCCAGGTCCACCAATGACGATTTCACCATCAAATCGACTGTCGTCGTTATATTCTTCCTCGTTCATTGGCTGCATTTGGAAACCTTCCCGTTCATCTTCGTTATCGTCCTCATCCATTGGATGATCGTCATCGTCGTCTTCGTGGACTTCGACGATATCTTCGTCATTGATGATAGCTACTTCATCTTCATGATGGTGATCATGATCATGATCTGGATCTGGATCTTGGTCGTGAGTATGGGTGTTACCTTGTGATTGTGACATGGTTAGATTTCTGATACAAGAATGAGAATATTAATGACAAGTGAAAAGTTGAGATGAGTAAGTAAGATGTCTTGAAATTGCTGATAAACCGACTTTTCTGAATCACGTGATTGAAGCTGTTGTTACTTGCCTTAAATTGACCCCCCATTTAGCTGCATATACCTTCTAGACCCCCTCACCCACCTTAAAGCTTGGCTTGGCTGATTTCTTTCTTTCTGTTCTTTTCTTCTTCTCTATATTCTTCAATTATTCATCTCATCTGTCCTCTATTTCACCTTTCACATCCTCCAACACGCTTGTCTAAAGTAATCCTCCCATTGAAATCCAAATCCTCCGATCACACGACAACAATCACCTCGGAATATCAATCGTTCACTCTTTTGTTTCTTTGTTTAATATCATCATCGATCCTTTCCAACTGTCAATCACTCCAACAAGCGTTCTCTACTTAAATCCATCTCATTGCTATACTCAATATGTCTGCTCCTTCAACTGATCTCAAGGTTTGTCGATTGATTTGCTTGCCCCACTCACGTACTCACAATCACATCAGAGAGTTCTCGTCACCGGCGGACTTGGATATATCGGTTCACATATCGTAGTATCCCTTTTATTAACTGGTAGATACCTACCAATAGTTTTGGACAACTGTCACAACGCCTATCCAGAGGCGTTAAAGCGATGTGCAGAGATTGCACGTTCTGAATTAGGGTATGTCCCTTTTACAACCGAATCATAACTTGCGATTGACCGTTCAATACAGAGACAGTGCACCTCAACCTTTACTTCATCGATGTGACATGACAGATGCAGCTGCAATCGACAAAGTTTTCGAGGAATATTCAGATAAAGGTGGAATTTGGGCTGTAGTTCATTTAGCTGCTTTGAAAGCTGTTGGCGAATCCGGTGAAATTCCTCTCTCCTATTACAGAGTTAATGTTGCCGGTTCAATCTCTCTTTTCGAGGTATGTAGCAGTTTAGGCATATTGAGACATAAACACTGATTTCATTTTTTCCACAGTCAATGCAAAAATACAATACCAACAATCTAGTCTTTTCGTCATCAGCAACTGTTTATGGAACACCCGAAGTTATCCCTATCCCCGAAACTTCACCTTTACAACCGGAATCTGCTTATGGAAGAACTAAGGCTATGGTTGAAGAGATTATCAGAGATCTTTGTCGTGCGGCTGCCGTTAAAGGTGGTGAAGGTTTGAGAGCGGTCAGTGTGAGATATTTCAAGTGAGTCATGGCGTTTTCTGATAGAAACTCATTTACTCACTGAGTACCGTCAGTCCCGCTGGTGCTCATCCATCTGGAAGACTTGGTGAAGAACCAAGAGGTAAACCTGGAAATCTTTTACCTCTACTTGCTCAAATCGCTGTTGGACGTGATAAGAGTGAATTAAAGGTTTTTGGAGATGACTACCCAACAATGTAAGTCGATTGGATTTAGGTAGAGGTGACACTGACGTTATCAGTGACGGTACATGTGTTCGTGATTATCTTCACGTAATGGATCTAGCTCAAGGACATGTTCTTGCACTAGACGCCCTCGCTGTACCATCATCACAACCCAACATCTTCTCAAACTGTTCTCCAAAGAAGGATGGCAACAGTCGAGCATTCAATTTAGGTAAAGGAGTCGGTCAAAGTGTTTTGAGTATGATCAAAGCTATGCAAAAAGCCACTGGGTTTGAGTACAAGTACGAAATAGTCGGTCGAAGGTGGGTTAGACCCGATGTCAAATGAAAGTGTTCATGCTGATTTTGACATGACATTCAGAACTGGGGACGTTCCTGATCTCACGGCTAATCCTGCAACGGCGGAGAAGGAACTTGGTTTCATCGCTTCTAAAGACCTTGATACGATGTGTGAGGATTTATGGAGATTCCAAACGATGAACAAGAATGGGTTTGAGGTTGCTCAGTAGGGTGGAAGAGGTTGTGGAGGAAGTGGATGTTTGTCGAGGCTAGGCCTTTACTATTATGCTTAGAACAACTTAAATTAACTTAAATCATTTAATCAATAAGTCAAGTCATTGTGTATCTTGCGTGAATAAAGGAAATGGGATTGGAATAAAGAAGCAATCTGAATGGTAGTGCATTAATAGCGTCGTCAAAATGATTATGTTAAGGTGTAACCACAACGAAAATACATCAACCACCCTTCTACCACACTAAATCAAATCGAGTAAAACAAAGGTGTAGCTACCAATAGGTGACTCAGAGTCCTCAGATAAGAATATCCTCGCCAAAGTTGTTTTAAGAAAGTAGCTCCTAAGACCAAAGACAATTAACCACGACGAGAAGTTTAACCCCCCCGAGGCAGTAACTGAAGTCAATCGATAGGTGAGTCGATCTAAACGTCGTGTCTGGCCTCTGATATCGTTTCGATCGCTACGTCCATCTTCCCACCGTAGTAGGGAGACGGGAGCTATACTCGAGTATCTGAGGAATTTGCGATGTTATGGTTTTGTAGAAGAAGAAGGAGGAGATTGGGCATTAATTTGGTACGAGGGCAAGCGGTACGCTGTCAGGAAATTTTGTTTGTTTTTGATTATTATTTTCAATTTATCCCGAGGAGTTGGTGGGATAGTAAATTGGTCAATTCTATACCGACATTTTATACAGATAGTCTTCACCACCATCACCAACCCCCACCCCACCATGTCCTCAACATTCCCAACCCTCCTCCGGAGATCAGCTTTCGTAACCCACGATCCATCCATAACAAGGGTTTACACTTCTAACCAATCTTCGACCTCTAAATACGGAGATTGGGGTTTCAAATCACCCATCTCAACACCCAAAGGTCCACGATACATTAAAATCAACAGTCTAGACGCTGGAGTAGGTGTTGGTACAGATTGGAGATCTGCCGAGAAAGAAGCTCGTTTCATGGAATCATGGGGTGATGGGAGTGTTCCATGGACGACTCCAGTTGAAAAGGAGCGTCGAGGGAATGAAACCAAGAAATTTACCCTTCATGATCATTATTCTATTTTCCCTTCGACTTCGGTTCAAAACGAGAACGTTGGTGAGGATGATAAACATTGGATTCCGGATGTGGAGATTATGAGTCAGAAGGAATTTGATAATTATTTGGAAGAGATCAGGTCGAATAGAGCTTTATTTTTGAAACAGAGATTTGAGGCTGTCGATCAAGACATTCAAAATGCCGGTGGCTCATCGTCCACTTCGGATTCTTCTTCTACTTCACAATCAATTCAAAATCACCATTCGATATTACCTGAAGATAAAACTATCATTTCACACACTGCATCTAACGAATCGCAAATCACCCAATCAGTAGATTTCCAATCCCAACTAGTTAAAACCAAACTCGATTCCGTCACTTCCAAAAATCTAAAATCAAACCCCCACATTTTATTCGGTTTAAACTATTCCCGTCAAACTCCAACATCCATCCCATCAATTCCAAACGGTTTACATAAAGGTCGAGTCCTGAATCAAGAACAATCAAACAATTCGATGAAAGCTTTGAAAAACAGTAACTACGGTACGAACAATGATTGGACGATTGGGATTGGTGGTTTGACAGCGAAGAAATCTAATCAAGGTGATAAAACGACTGATAAGAATGGATTAACGAAATTCGATTTCAACGGTCAAAACGATAGAGGTGTTTCGAATTTTAGGATTAAACACGCTGAATTGAAATCGGCACCTACGGTTTTGAACGTCAACGAACTTAGGTTACAGGATCTGTATCGAGCCACTAGACCTACTTCATCGGCTAAACTTCGTAATCCACTTGATACAATGACATTCAATATCATTGTTGAGGACGTTGATGAATACTCGTCGAATTTGGGTTTGGGTTCGAAGGATTGGGTAGCTGTCGAACCGAAAAGTACAGATGTGGGTCGTGAAGGTGATTTAGGGAATCCATCCGCTTTCGGGAATAGGAAACAAGATAGGTCAATAGGTGCAAGTGTTGCTCAGATGCACTATGAAAAGAGATCCCAGGAAGAACAAGGAAGAAGAGTTACAGGTCTTTTAAGTAGAGTCGTTCCGAAAGAATCACCTGTTGCGTGAGGAATAGGTTTATGTAGTTTTTTTTTTCAAGACGAGATGCATTTTTCATCGTCCTCTATTTCGTTCGTCTGTACGAGTACCCTTTTTTGAGTTTCTACAGTACTAGTATTTCTACCGTACTCTTCGACATGTCTTACCCAACTACGGTGTACCAACGGAACCAAAAATATTTCGGATTGTTGTTGTTCGTTGAATTGTTTTTCGTATTATTGAGCTCAGCAACGTTTTCTCATTAGTTTTTCTGGACACGATGTCAGGAGGTATAGCGGGTCCATCAAACCCAAACCTACCAAAATCAAGAATCAGTAATTTCTTGGAAAAAGATTCGGAAGATGAAGCGGAAGAAGAAGCAGTCGCAGAGAGTTCGTTGAAAGCTCTGAAAAGAAGCAAGAAATTGAATGGCAAGAATAAGAAACGGAAACTCTTGAATGGGGATGGTAAAGGTGTAGTAATCAATGGGAAGAAGGTATTGAAGAATGGCGATTTGGTTGAGAAGAGACGACGAAGGGAGGTTGCAGAGAAACTTTTGGAGGTTAGGATGGAATTACCTTTTTATCAGGGTATGTAGTGGATTTGCAAATTAGATTTTGAGTAGGACTGATCGTTGGAAAATAGGACGTCGAATGATACTCCAAGAAATCGTTGATAACGATACAGTCATTGTAAGTCCCCCCACTCGATCCAGAAACTAAAAAATATCAGATAATAGGTGAAACGGGATGTGGGAAATCAACCCAACTCGGTCAACTACTACGTACAAATCCCACCTCCCTCGATTATTTTTCACCTCCATTGTCTGGTGATGACAACAAAAAAAGAATACTAAGAGGTCCATCGATAGCTATCACCCAACCTAGACGATTACCGGCGATAGCTTTGGCTACTAGGGTAGCTAGTGAGATGGGATGTGTTTTGGGAGGTGAGGTTGGATATAGTGTCAGATTCGAGGAGGCTTGTGGGAAATCTACCAAGGTTAGATATATGACTGAAGGTGTTTTGATGAGGTTGGTTATAGGGTTTTCATGGGTATTGATTGTTTTTAGGGAATTGGCTAATCCTGTTTCAAACGATTCTAAAAATTCATTGGAATCAGGAGATGAGAATGATGATGTTAACGTCGATATCGATGTTGACGAAACTTCGTTGAATCTACTACTCAGATACGACATTATCGTCATTGATGAAGCTCATGAAAGGACTTTAAACACCGATTTCTTGTTGGGCAGTTTAAAAAAGATCCAAAGAATACGGAAAAAGCTGGCTAAGCAATCTAACGGTGAAGGACAGATGAAAGAATTGAAAATCGTGATAATGAGTGCAACACTTGATCCGACTAAATTTGAAAAATTCTTCAACAAGTGAGCTGAGTTTTCATGGTTCGTTTTTCTGTTGACTGAACAATTTTTTAGTGCACCGGTTCTTTTCGTTAAAGGAAGAATGTACGATGTGCACACTGCTCATGCTTTGGAACCGGTTGACGATTTCATCGAAGCTGCTGCCATCCAGACTCTTCATATTCATCGTGATACACCAAACATACCTGGTGACGTCCTGGTTTTCATGCCGGGTAAGTAAAATCTCTTTCTAACACACAGAAAGGTTTTTGATGGAGACCACAGGATCCGAGGAAATTGAAAATTTAGTCTCGTTGTTGAAAAGAGTCTCTCAAGAGATTCCGGAGGGTGAAATGCAGGTACGTCTGTGATTTTGAATATCCATATTGACTTGGAATCAGTTACAAGTTTTACCACTTTATTCCTCTCTCCCACCTACTGCTCAATCAAAGATTTTCGTGCCTACACCTGCGAACACCAGACGTGTGATTGTTGCTACCAACATTGCAGAGACTTCTTTGACGATACCTGGTGTTGTTTTCGTTATCGATTCGGGATATCGAAAAGAGAAAGAATATATCTATAGGACATCTGGCGGTATGTTTATGATGTTGCTGTGAGACTGATTTCGGTCAAGCTATTGAACATTTGAAGAAAATGGAGATTAGTAAAGCTTCAGCATGGCAGCGATCAGGTAGAGCTGGTCGTGAGGTGGGTAGTGGATTTGGATGAGTACTGATTTTGTTAGAGTGAAGGAAGATGTTTTAGGTTGTACACTGAAAAGGCTTTTAAAGCTTTACAAGAAGAATCGACACCTGAGATTCAACGTTGTAATCTAGCTTCAGCTGTTTTACAACTTGTAGCCATGAATCAGGATCCATTCTCATTTGAATACATCGATAATCCAGGACGTGATCCAAGTGAGTCTTCTAATTTCTGAAAAATTCCGCTGATGATCGGCAGTTCTGGCAGCCTTCAGAACTCTAGCTGGATTAGGTGCTTTGACTTCACCAACGGAAATCACACCGTTGGGTCGTGAAATGTTGAAATATCCACTTGATCCATCACATTCAAGAATCCTGTTAGCATCTTTCGACTATGAATGTCCGAACGAAATCATCGACATCCTCTCGTTAATAGTTTCAGGGCCGGTTTTCATCGATAAACAAGATTCCCGAGAAACATTAACTAAAACCAAGGAGAAATTCGTTTCCCGTGACGGCGACCATCTAACAGGAATGAACGTTCTACGATCCTACATCTCGTTAAAGGAGAACAAGAGGAACGGTTTAGAGACTGAAAACGTCGTTTCTTGGTGTAAAGAGAATCAAATCAATAGTAAAACTTTAAACGCTGCTTCAAAGGTTCGAAATCAGTTACGTGAATTGGTGGTTAAGAACGGTAGAGATCCTTTGATATCTTGTGGGAACGGGTTTGAGAAGGTTATGAAAGCGATCTTACAGGGTTTATTCATGAATACCGCTGTGATACAATCGGATGGTAGTTATCGACAAACAACGGGGAGTTTGGTATGTCCCCCATAACACACTTTTGTGGTAGGCTCATTACTAAAAATCTTTGAATAGCAAGTTAAAATTCATCCTTCGTCGGTGTTGATGAGTAAGAAAGTTCCTGCGATTCTGTTTGATGAATTGGTAAGCATTCGGTTTGAAGTTTGAATATCCATTAACTGATTTGTTTATACCAGACAATCACTTCGGCTATTTATGCACGTAACGTTTCGTCTTTCGATCAACATTGGTTAAGCGAAATTCCTTGGTTTAAACTTGCTGGTCAAGCTGTACCTACAGGTCCTGAGAAGGGTGTCTTGTGATTTTGTGATACAACGGAGGATCTGTTGGTCTGGGTTTTATACTTTATCTTGGGTGCTTGTGACGTCAAGATGTCATTATACAGATTCCTACACATAATACACATTATTTACAACTATCTGTTGCAACGTTTCTGGAAATGCAATGAACTGATACTCCTATTCCCAAACCACTTCGATCCAACGTCTCCCACCCCCTCGAATGACTTTCAACAATTTCTTCCTCTGTTTCATCATCTCTCCATGATCAAAATCATCTTTCTGAGTAACCAGACAATTCCCATCATCACCTATGAATCTTCCAATCTCTTCACCGGGAGTTCCATGTAAAGATTGAAGGGGTGTGGTGATTGTTCCTCTACCTATCGATTTTTCTTTCTCGTTCTCGTACTCGTTCTCGTTCTCGTTGGGAGGGGAGGTCGGTTGATAAGTCCGTAAACCTAATATTCGGAGAGAGGGGAGATGGGAGGTTACGGGGTAAAGAAGATTTTGGAGTGTTAGGGGTGTCATTGTGAATGGGAGATATGATAGATCAAGAAACTGAGACGAAATTGGTACGATCGAACAAAAACTTTTATACAATCAAACCCACCTTCAAAACTATTAATCTTCTAGCTAAAATCCCAAACCCTCTTCTCCATTCGTTCTCAACCCCCAATCCCGAACTTAGACCTACACCCACACCCAATCCCGGACGTATGTTGATAACCCTACAACCCGCCAAACCAAGATTTCGTAAACTTATCGGTAAGACCATTGATAATTTTTCAAGATCTACTGGTAAATGACAGAAACTTAGGTTGAGAGATGTTAGAGATAAGAAAGGTAGATTCGGTAGTTGTCTCAAGAAAATGTGTGGGCTAGGGTGAAGGGTTAATGGGAGATGATTTATTAGGTTTGATTTGATTTGGATCTGAGAGGTGTCTTCCCAATCTCCTTGATCTTCTTTTAGTTGTGATGGAGATTCTTCTGTTAGGGAATGGGTGGTTGTGGTCGATCGATAACCTAATAGAGCTTTTAACGACTTGTCACTCATTCTTAATGAGCTTCCCTGGGGTTGGATTGAACTTAGTTCCATAAGCGCGATCTTTAAATGCGGATCCAAGTATGATATCTGTTGTTTGAAGACTTGTCCGAGTGTTGTATCCGCCGTCGAACGTAATTCACCATCCTCAGAATCGGTAGAATCAAAATGAACCAGCTCTTCACTTTCAAGATGTTCCAATACAACTTTCAAACAGAATTCGATCAATCTATCTGGGCCTTTGGCTTTTGTTGTTATATTCTCGTATCGTGCTATTCCAGGAGTATTCACGAGGATATGTGAAAATAATGATGAAGCTTTGATGAGATCTTTACTGGAAACTACATCGGATTGTTGTTGGTGTTTTGGAGTGATTGGTATAGCCAATGATGAAGTCGGTAGATTTACCCAGGAAGGTGGAGGAGCTGGACCTGCAGTGGAACGTCTAGCAGCAGTCTGAGAGATGTTCGATCGACGTAGTAACTCGGCTCTAATCATTAGTGCTAACCTGTGAAAAAAGACTTACGGATGAATACCACCATTCTCAACATCGACTAAGCCGTTGACAGGATTTGAATCGACAGCACTAGCCCTTACATTCGGTAACCATATTCTATCTCCGCTGAGATTGGAGGGTTGAACTCTAGTGACAGGTCTTGAGATTCTTGATCGTGAAATGAGATCGTTAACGCTTGAAGATTCTCCTCTCTCATTGGAGGAGGTTGACGCAGATGTGGATGTGGATGAATTGGTGATCAGATTTTTGAACGTTGGTGCATGCTTTGGCATGAGTGGTGCTGATGCTGGATGTGGATGTGGGTGTTGGATGTTGATTGCTGGTTAGAATTGCAAAAGCAGAAGAGGAAGAAGATTACCCCGCATTTCTTCCAGGCTTTACCCCACATTTCCACTCCACTTTATGACTACCCACCCAGACCAAGTGACCGCATGATCTCTCTCTCTCACATCTCTGGATCTACCTTGATTTATATCATATTCATCTTCTTGAAATCATTGTCATTCCACAAGGACAAACCATGAGCTCCCTACTAGGTCTCAAGAAATCTCTTCCGGACTATCCTCAACTCAACTTTGAGGCTCGTAAGTTCATTCCACTACCCTCCTTTGTTTCAACGTGCTCACCGACGATCCAGGACCTAAACATCTCTCTTCAATCAAAGGTCGACTTGATCAGTTTATCGTAAGCTTTCCCATATCTTGATGATAACCACAAGCTTACTCAACAATAGGGCGGTCATTATGCAGATGCCAATCTTTCAGCTTTACTCTTCGCTCATCGTCTTGACGACGTAGATCATGTTAAACTTGAAGTATGGTCTGCCCCTGGACTCTCCAAACCTGATTTTGAAGAGGCCAAGAGACAAGTGTACAAACCCGCAAAAAAGGGCGAACGATTTGGACCAAGTTGGGTAAGATTCTGACTAAAGGATGATAACTGAGTGATAGACCAATCATTGGTTCAAAGTGACTATCCATATTCCAGCTGGCTGGGAGGATTATGAACGGGTTCAATGTAGGTTTCGCCAGGGAGATATGTAGCTAATACTTCTAGTCGAATTCGATTGTTCGGGTGAAGCTATGATTTTCACTACAGACGGTGATCCCATCCATGGTAGGTCAAAACCTGTATCTCAAACTGACATTAAGGTCTTACCGGTGGATTCGGTGGTGATCGCCGTGTTGAATTCATTATCCCACCTGCCGCCCGTAAAGCTGGCGTCGCACACTACTATGTCGAAGCTAGCTGTAACGGCATGTTTGGCATCAACGACATGGATCCTCCAGATGTAAGCTTATGGCTAATCATCACACTCACGTCGTAGCCAAATCGATACTACAAGCTCAATTCTGCCGATCTAGTCGTCCCTAATCAAGAAGCCTGGCGACTCATGTGGGATTTCGAATGTCTTCATCAGATCATGCAAAATCTTCCTGGGGATTCTTCTTTGGGACAAAGGGCTCAATGGGCAGCCAACGAAATCATGAACGTGTTCCAAAGAGGAAGTTTGGAGAGTGTACCTAAAGGAAGAAAGGTTGCCGAACTGGTACTTGGTTCCAATTGGGAAGCGGAAATCCAGTCGGAAAGTGAAAAGGCTCCCAAGCAAACTGGAACCCTTTGGGGTGTTGGCCATTGGTACGTCTTGATCGATGAATCCACTGACCCAATAGCCACATCGATACCGCTTGGTTATGGCCATTCTCAGTAACACAACAGAAATCAGCTAGATCTTGGTCGACTCAGTGTGATTTGATTGATAGATATCCAGAACACAGATTCTCAGCAACCCAAGCTCAACAATATAAATGGCTTGAACAGCTCTACCCAACCTTATTCCAACGTATCAAGACCAAGGTCGCTCAAGGAACTTTTCAACCGCTCGGAGCTACCTGGGTAGAAATGGATACTAACGTACCATCTGGCGAAGCGCTTGTTCGACAGTTCCTGTATGGTCAACGTTATTACGAGAGTAGATTTGGGTTCAGATCGGAAACTTTCGTTTTGCCAGATACTTGTAGGTTGGCATTTGGATTTGGACTGATGGAAAGTTGGATACTCTAGTCAGCTTCCGCAGATCAGTAGACAAGCTGGAGCGCATAATTTCTTCACTCAAAAGTTGTCATGGAATTCGATGTAAGCAATGTTTGGATAAACCTGCTGACGAAACAGCAACTCTTTCCCCCATTCTACTTTCAACTGGGTTGGTCTTGATGGATCCCAAGTTTTGACCCATATGACACCAGTGAATAACTACAACAGTCAGTAGGTGAAATTCAAAAGCTCTACTCACTCCAGGTGTAATATCGATGACATCCGTCGAGGAACGACTGGACATAAGAATCTGGAGGTCACAGGTGAGAAAATCATTGAAATCAAGCTAATCCATAGCTCAATCTCTACTTCTTTTCGGTAATGGTGATGGTGGTGGTGGACCCACACCACCCATGCTTGAGAAACTACGTCGAGCGCGAGCAGTTGGTAAACAACATGATGCTGGTGGACAACTTCCTTTGGTCAAGATGGGTGGCAGTTTTGAGGAATTCTTCGATAGCGTTCGTGAGGAAACTTTGAACGGATCTAAATTACCCAACTGGTAAGCGCTGATATGTAATTTGACTGATCAATCAAGGCGCGGCGAGCTTTACTTTGAGCTTCACCGGGGAGTGAGCTACTTTACTGAATAATTTAGAAATACAACTAACTAATGTAGACATACACCTCCCACGGCTCAATCAAGAAAGGTAACAGAAAGAGCGAGATTCTCATGCGTGAAGCGGAATACGCTGCAACTCTAGCCAGTCTTCTCGATCCAAGTTACGTCTATCCAAAAGAGGTGAGCATTACGCCTGGACTGTTCTGATGCATTGCAGAAAATCGACGACGCTTGGGAAGATTTGCTTTTATGCCAATTCCACGACGTTCTTCCTGGAAGCGGTATCGCTATGATCTACGAAGACGCCGAGACGAAATATGCAGGTCTTCAAAAGTCTATCACCAAGGTTTTGAATGACGCCTATGCTGTTGTCTATGGCGGTTCATTACCTCTTGAAGAAGGTGCTACTCCACCCAAGGCTGGACGACTGTTCGCCGTAAACACACTTCCCAACTACCCTCGTCAAGCTGTTGTCGCTGTTCCACTCACTTCACATGCAGAAGTCAAGGCATCATCCGCTCAAATCTCTAAAGATGGAAAGAGTGGCTTTATACTCATTGACGCCAATAAGGCTGATCAACCACAAATTGGTGTTCCTCAAGGTCTCTATGCGGATGTTCAGCGTGTCTCTGGTAAGTTGGGTTGATTTAATGGACTGACTTTACAGTACAACGTCTTGGTGATGATGGCTTCCTTATGGCCAATGGATCTGTCTCTTTCAAAATTGAAAGTGGTAGAATCACTAGTATTGTCGATGTCAAGCTTGGGTGAGTGGTTTAAGTGTACATGGCTGATTATTTTGCAGTAAAGAACTTATTCCTGAAGGGATGACAGGAGGAATGGTCATTATGGAAGATCATCCAAATTACTGGGAGTAAGTTTTCGCATAACCATTCAGCTGACCCTTTTAGTGCATGGTGAGGCATACAGCGAAGTGCTTTTTAAGAGACTAATGACTTGAAGGGATGTCGACTCTTTCCATTTGGAAAAGCAAACTCATCTCAAATTTGGCTCGGTATCTATTCTTGAAGAAGGTCCATTACGGGCTACTTTGGGAGCTAGTCTACAAGTTGGCCAGAGTAAGATGGAGATTGAAGTAAGCTACATTTGCTCTTTTCATTGCGTTGATAGCTTACAAGGATCTAGATCTCGCTCGATGCTATATCAGGTAGGACATACCATTAGCCAAACTGACAATCCAGCATCGGTCAAAGCTGATGCCAGAAGTTTGATCAATTTCAATGCTGTAGTGTAAGTCTTGCCCTTGAAGCACTACTGACAGCTGCTAGTGATTGGAGAGAAAAGCATCGTTTCTTGAAATGTGAGTTGCGGCTTGAACCCTGACTGATCTCTGTAGTCGAACTTCCACTCGATATTCACTCGGACAACGCTACCTACGAAACTCAGTTTGGAGCGATCTCAAGACCAACTCATAGGAACACTAGCTGGGATGCTGCCAAGTAAGTATTGACAGTACAATTAAAGCTAGTACAGCAATGCTCATACGTTACAGATTCGAAGTTTGTGGACACAAATTTGCGGATCTATCTGAGGTAGGCGAGAACACGAAGGAATACTGATCACAATTAGTACGGTTACGGTGTTGCTGTTCTCAATGATTGTAAATACGGCTAGTGAGTTGAAATTGACACTACTGTTACAATTGCTAACCTTGATAGTGCAACTGAGGGTAACGTCATGCGCCTATCCCTTCTTCGAGCTCCTACTCAACCAGATGCGGATTGTGATATGGGAACCCACGCTTTCTCTTGGGCTATTTACCCTCATTTGGGTACTTATACCGAAAGTGACGTTGCCCAGGTGGCATACGCTTACAACACCCCTGTTCATCGTGGGTCATTGAGATAGAGGTGGTTACTGATAAAAAGTCCGATACCAAACATCATCTCAGCTTGCTACAGAAAAAATGGCTATCTCGTCACCGTTCACTCTGGACGGGGCACCAAACGTCATGCTTGAAACCATCAAGCGTGGTGAGGATGACGATTTCAAATCTGGAAGTGTTAGAACTATCATTTTGAGATTGTTCGAACAGTATGGTGGACATGCGAAAGCTACTCTTAACATGTAGGTTATCATGTTGGGCGATACTGATTCATAGCACCAACGTCGACGTTGTGAAAGCCGAATTGGTAAACATTCTTGAAGATCCTTTGGGTGATTTGGAAACTGCTACCAGTGGTACGGGATCATCTTTGAAACTCGACTTCAGAGGTTATGAGATCAAGACCGTTCGCCTTACTTTGGCCAAGGTCAAGAAAGAGGCTGAGCCTTGGATCAAGCTTTAGTGTAGGTAGGAAATTGATTAGCGTAAAGAACGGTCGTCTGTAAGAATGTCAAAACGGAAAATGCAAGTAGTATTTATACATCTATCAGATTAAGTTAAGTTACTTTCACTGTTGGATCAACAACCGTCTCTACCAAAATCCGTTTTAACAGCTTTAACGACCCCGTCTACATCTTTAACAACCTCTACCTGCTCAGTCTCGGCAGCATGAACATGAATCTTAACTTCTCTAACTTCTTTTCGTAATTTCATAATCTCCTCACGAACCCTCTGTTCAACACTATGACTTTCGAAAACCGTCATAAGCGGTGGAACCTCTATTGTCAAATCCAATAAAGTCTGACCACCAGATTTAACACCTCTAACATTTCTTATTCCCAACAACTCCTTACCGTCAATCATGTCTTTAACGATTTTTTCGATAGATTTCTGATTATTCGAATCGATCCCGATATCCAACAACTCTGTCACTGCAGTTTTGGAAAGTGCTAAACCTTGTTGGAGGATGAAGAAGGAGACTGCGATTCCACCTAGGGGATCTAGGAAATGGTAGCCTCCTAATGATGAGCCTAGGATTGAGGTTAGGGCGACTAGGGATGTGAGAGCGTCCGCTCGATGACTAAGGGTTGTTAGTTCCTTGGTTTGATGGTGGGACTTACTGTAGAGCGTTGGCCTTTAGGACGGGACTATGTTCTTCTGCAGCTACTTTCGCTGTTATTCTGTATAACCATTCTTTGACTCCTACACTTGCTAGTGCGAACCATGCAGCATGAGGATTCAGGATTGCACCACTTTCAGATCCGTGGGAGTGGGAATGGGAGTGGGAATGGGAATCTGTTAGACCTTCGATACCGTGATCATGGGGTATGGCTGATGGACCGTGAGAATGGAATAATTCTAGGAGAGGTGATGGCACTGAATGAGGGAGATATTGGGCTATGTTGGCGAGTGATGAATCTGGCGGTAAGGAATCTAGATAGGGGAGAAGCGTTTGAAGTAATAGATGATATGAGTGTAGACCTATGCCGATAGCCCCACCGACTGAGATGTTAGTAATGTTTGAGTTGGTTGGCTTACCCAATATGATACTGACACCTAACGTCCCGCATGTCTCGAATTTACTGTAACCCCATGGGAAACGATCTGTCGGAGGTCGTCTCGATATCCTCCATGTCGCTAGAGTTACGAAATCCTGAGGACGTAGATGATCAGCTCTGATCCAGATGGTTTCATTTTGGGATTGCGTAGACGTACCCCTAATAAATCAGATAAACTGTGTCCAGCTTCAGCTAACAGAGAAGCTGAATTCATCCATAAGCCTGCTAAACCTTTCGTAGCCGTTAGAGCGACGTTACTTCCGAGTCCTACGAACACATCGCAAATGTCAGCGTCTACAAGACGATAGAGTTTCATTGATGAATCTTTGACTCACCCAATAAAGTTATCTTTGTTCCCCTATCCAGTTTCCCTTCTTTGAAGGCATTCATGATCTGAGCTGCACCTTCTGTATGATCGTGGGCATGCGTATGAAACAAACCTCCATGATCATGATCATGGTCGTGTCCGTCATGCGAATGATCATGTTTTACCGGTTTAGCTGAAGTCTTCAGAGGAGTAGATGCATCCGAATCACTAGATGTAGAAGCTTTGTTACTAGCACTACGTGACATTGGGGATTGATTTCCAATTAATGACAAAGGATTCGAATAATTTGGTAAGATATCTACAAGACGACTTGTTGAACGTGTAAGTAGAGAGGGTGGATTGGGTGTCAAAGCTGATAAAGATGATGTTGAAGATAAATGTCTATATCTATAGGAATGAAATTGTGGTTTCGTTGAGATGATTGATAAAAGATTTGATGAACAAGGACTTAATCTCCTTCTAGAACTGATTGAAACCACCATAACCAATTACTGTGTTGTTCCCTTTCTTTGGCTCGTGCGCAGTCCTAGTCCAGATTTATAAACGGTGTACGGAAATTGAGATGAGATCAAGGTATCAAGATATCAAGTCTATCATGGATGAATTTATGTTTGGTAACTCGAAAGATTAGAGTGGAGATGTATGTAGGGTAGGTAGAATAGAATTTCTCTTAAATGTGGGTGGGTAGATGGAGGTTCGGGAAACTAACGCGAAAGACGATCAATCAACGAGTTGATCCGAGTACCATCAAATCAAGAACCGAATGCAATGCAAAAATTAGATACAGTAGATATAGCTATCCCCTCCTCTCCATCTCACCCCTTATCCACCACCATGAACAGATACGCTAGACAAAGAGACCTGTCTTTGCAACATATTCTCAACGGGAGGCATATCCGAACCTCTAGTATTCTGTCTAGATAAACCCGGTTTCGCAGTCTTCCTAGTCGGAGGTGGTGAAACCAAATGACCAGGTTCATCACCTTCGTGATCTTCTTCGCTTGATGATATTTTCCCAGTTGATACTGATTCAGGTTCAATCTGAATGGCTTTTTCTTCATCGATGTTCTCAAGTTTACCTTTATCGACTTTCTCCTCATCAGCTTCTTTGGCTGTCATTCCGTATTTGATGTTTGCGTTTTCTCGCCAGATATGACCGTATCTTAACAATATTAAGACTGATCCTAGTGCTATCCACTATGTTCATTAGTAATTTCCCTACTGATAAAAAACTTACACTTATGAAAGCTGCTATCGTCATTGTCCATCCTACTCCAATAGCGTCTGCAAGTGGCAGAACGAAAGCTGATGATCCCGCTGCAAAGACATATCGAATGACTTTACAGATTAGTAAAACGATCTATATTTCGACCTACAGTTATTTACAGCGATGACTTCAGCACTACGTGTTTGCATTGAATCAACAGCACACGTGTTTAACGGAGCCAAGGATAACATGACCCCCATACCGTTGATGAAAAGCATGATAAGAGGAGGTGCAAGCCCGCCAGCTCCAGACTGTAACAACCAACCGTATGCAACTAAGCGGTAAGCTTCCACCAGCACTGAATGACTCACTGCAAGATCCCGGTAGAACAATACCAATTCCAAGTAGTGCCGCATAAAGACGATCTTCTGGTCTTCTATAACCTCTTTTCTCGATATACTTCTTTACGACTCTATCTGCCCAAGCTGTTTCTCGTTAGTCAAATCAAGTTGTCACACTTACGTCCAGCTATCCTACTTCCTACAAGATTTCCACCTCCACTGGTAAGGTAGAGGCAACCTGAGATAGCTACATTGGTGATATTATATCTCTGCTCCTGAACTCGTTAGTTTTGAAACAATTTCTTGACCTACAAAGATGGTTCCTAGGTGGTTGTCAGTAAAGTCAAGTATGAATAAGAGATAAATATACCTAACGGTACAATAACACAATACGTTTCCAACATCAAACAACTTGAACTTAAAGTCTATAAGTCAGTCAACTAGTCATACCAAATACTCACGATCAAACAGATATTTGGCCATCGGAATAACAACAAACTCCTCAACGGATTGAAATAATAAATGACGAATTTTTTACCGGTCTCTTTCTTTTTGATATCGTGAGGTAAGATTCCATGAGAAGTTTCCGGAAGAAAGAAAAAGGTTAGAGCGAATGAGAGGGCACTCATTCCCAAGAGAAGATATTGCATAGATCTCCAGGTAGGCTAGATTATTTCTGTTAGACCTCTATCTTATTGATGAAACTTGGGCTTACACTGGTGTACTGGGTGAAGACCCCAGCTATAACTGGAGATAAAGCTGGACCAATAAGGATCTAATGATTGTTAATACAACGCAACCCAGTCCTATCTGATCAACACTTACACCACTATAAAACCAACTCATAGCATTAGCCCTCTCAGTCGGACGATAAATATCACCAACAGTCCCAGCCCCAACAGCCAATACACAAGAACAACCGAAACCCTGTAAGATTCTCGTCCCTATCAAAGCACCGATACTGTTTGACAAAGCAACTCCCATACTTCCAAGAACCATTATTGGCATACTTGCAAGATAGACTGCTCTCCTCCCATAAAATCCACTTAACGGTGACCAAAAAACTGGTGCTGCTCCGATCGTTACTAGATAGATGGCGACGGTGTAATCTATAATTGATGCTGTAGAATTCAAATCTCTGGCCATGATTGATATTGAAGGTAGGAAAGATGATGATGCGACAGCTAATCAAGAATTATCAGTTCAAAATTAATCAATTTCGTAGTAGGAGACTACATACGTGCAAGAAAAGCTGAAAACGAAATTATAGCGACGATAGCTTGTTTCTGTCTTTTCGTGAATTTATCATAGACATCTCTAGGTCTTCCGTCAATCATCTCAACCTCATTCTTCGTCTTCGCGCTCCCTTCATCCACAACCTGATTCGTCAAAGTAGCAGTCGAACTAGTAGTTGGAGCGAAGTCTTTCGCTAGAGGTTGTGGCGGGTCGTTGCTTGTTGACATTGTAAACAACAAAGATACTTGGATATGTTATATACAATCTGTCGAGGAAGTGAAAATGTGAAAGCAAAAAGGTTATTTATCTTACTGTACCCCTCTCATAGGATATGGTGTTATGATAAAAGAATATATAAGACAGTGAAAGATATCGTGTGCCCAATTGGTGTTAACCCTGCTCAGTCAGATGGATTTTATTTTTTTAACGAAGCTTTTTTTCGGTCTTCTCCGCAGTGTAATGAGGATGCCGGTGAACGGTGTCCTGGGTGTTGAGTCGAGTAATACAGATGAATTTCATTCGTTAAGGACTAAACTAATCAGAATCGTCACTGTCACTACTATCGTCATCACCCTCGTCTTCAATTCCAGTAGCCAATCTTCTCCTTCCCACACCGCCTTCAACAGACATGATTCCAAGTCCACCCAACGCAGAACTATCTAAATTAGCCAAACTACCATAATCGTTCATGTCTTGTCCTAATCCTTCGTCTGTCAAATCATCCGTGAATTCTAGATTATCTAGAGCAGTAGTTACGTCTGTAGATCCTTCCAATTGAGTTGTCATGGTGTCACCCCTCTCCATCTCTTCTAGCAACATCTGTGCCATCATGTCAACATCTTCCGCCCCTGGTTCTTCTCCCTCTAAGCCTGATTCGTATTCCTCCTCAGCCATCATGTCACCATCTGCATCTCCAAAGAGATCATCCTCTTCGTCTTCTTCAAGAGCGTTACCAGCCGGTGAATCACCCATCCTAAGTTGTGGAGTACCAATATCCTCCTCATCTTCTCCATCTGCATCCTCCATGTCCACATCTCGATCAAGAGGAGTTGACATGTTAGTTGCCCCAAGTCGATCAGGACGTGCAGAAGACGTCTGCGAAGATTCCCTCTCTTTGCCTTTCTTCTCGTCATCTTGTTTATCGATTTCATCTGTCAATATCTGTCGAGCTGCAATCTTGGTGTTAACCTCAGTTTGAAGACCTGCAATAGTTTCTTCGAATCGTTTCTGGGTATCAGTAAAGTATCATCCAAATCAACATACCATCATGATCGGATTACCACCAGTGAAACCAGCCCGCTTCTTTTCAATGGCAGTTTCCAATTGTTTAATCTCACTTGTGAACTGCTTGATTTTAGCTTTCTTCTCTTGGGTCTCGTCGTCGTCCTCTGATTTATCACCCTCATCATCATCATCTTCGTCCTCATCCTCGTCATCATCAGACATCCCATCTTCCGATCCAGAATGTACAGAACCTTCAGAGTCTGAGTTGTTCTGTAGAGCAGCCGCCAGTTCCCTGAAATCGAGTGATCAACAATCGTATATTTCACCACCACTCACTGATCCAAATCATCTTCTCCTTCTGCATCTTCCTCTCCGCTAAACAGTTCACCCTCGTCTCCATTACCGTCCCCATAATCTGTCCCATATTCTTCACCCTCTTCCCCCCAATCTTCACCAGGTACACCAGATCCGTCATCGTACATTTCTGATCCACCAAATTCCGATCCGTCTTCACCGTGGTTGTTCCAGTTACCGTATGGGTCTTCAGCTGACCAATGAATATAATAGCTATCGTCGACATCAGGATCGGGGTGCGTTTCGATAAGATCTATAGAGTCAGTTTAATCGTCACAATCAACTTACCAAAACTAGTCTCGTCTGCTTGTTCATCTTTCTTCAACAACTCCTCAACTTGTTCCTCAACGTTCTCAATAGCTCGTCTTGAAAGTCGTTTCCTGAATCGACGTTTACGAACATGTCTCAGGGGAGGTGTTAAACCATGAGGCCAAATATATTCATCAACTTTAAGAGGTGCAGCTGTGATTGTAGATTCATTCGAGACGGGCTCAGTAACGACAAGCATCTTTTTGTTAGCTTCGTTAACAACTCAGCCTACCTGTGAGATATCTGCTACTTTGAATAGATGCCGATTGTCCAGAGTCCTCTGAGCTTCTATGATATTGGGTAGATCTACCAATTTGGCTGCATAGGTAACACCGCCATGTTTAAACGCAGCTCGTCGAGAATCTACCAGTCAGAGGAATGGTACTCAATCAGAAACCCACCTAAGAATTTCATTTCAACGCCATCCAAACCTTTTCCTTTCCCCTTCACCATCTCAGCCAACCCCTCAACCCCTCTCCCACCATCTGCAATCTCCCTCGGAACTCTCAAAATGAACTGTTCTTCAAAAGCCAGAGGTTCCGGATTAACTTCATCCAATTCTCTGTCGTATTCCCCGAGAAAACTCATCATCCTTCCACCAACACTTTCACCGCCTGCTCCAGTTTTCAAAGAAAGTTTCAGATTGAGTCGAGGTTGATTAGACATAGATATGGATTGATTAGCTCGAGCCTGTGATATCCTAGTTGATTGTCTGGAAGAACCGGTCGAAGGTCCTAATCGACCTCTACTCCTTGATCCTCTTCCGTTCCCACCTCTCGAACCTCTTCCACCACCTCTCGAACCACGTCCTCGACCTCTACCACGTCCTAATCCTCTTTGATAGATTCGTCCACCTCTGGATCCCATACCACGATGTGGTCTTGTATCGAGAGCCATGTCAACGTAAGAGCGAGGTTGATTGATGGGTGAATTGAGGTTTATGGATGATGGACCTGCCGTTGGGTCGGACGAGTAGTAGGAAGGTTGGACATAGTTGGGATCACTTCCAAAGGGTTGAGAGTTGTATCCCGATGGTTCCATGATGAGAGGGGAGGGAGTGAGGAAGCGGACGAGACAAATGGAGGTAAAATGTGAAAATGAGAGAGAATAATCAGTTGAATTAACACGCAGACTGCTGTTTTGATCTTTGGCTGATACAAATTTGCTTCCGTCCATATTTGTTTTGGGTACATCTCTATTCATAATATCATGATCTTAAAACGACTAAAAATCAAGCACTAGAACAAACATAAACACTCTCATCCCAGCGTTCTCACAACTCTTAACGCAGAGCTTCATCCCCATCAACAATCTAAAAATACTATATACAACTCGACATCTATCTGTGGAGGAATCTTTTCTCGAGTAAACGAAGAGGTGGGAAAGCGACAGCAGTGAAAGCAGCAGCAAGTTCGAAACCGACATCCCCACCGAATGGATCAGCGTCTCCACCAACGAGAGCACCGACTGAGAACAACGTCAGCATACGGCTCTGTTCCACAAAGGATCGTTTACTTACTTGGACCAATGTACCAAATTTGAGCCATACCCAAAACAGCTCCTGCCACACCGATACAACCAGCTGCAACAGCAGCTACACCGAACGGAAGCAACTCGCTTCTGTTCCAACTTTCAGCGGCGTTGTAGTTGTCGTAATTTCCTTTTCTGAAGATGAAATGTTCTTCGAGTACGACTGTGACGTAGATAGCGAGCCAGTAACCAAGGACGTTGAGGAAATCTTCAAGGGTAGTTGAGAAAGCTGTGGCACCGACGATTGCCAATGGGATGTAGATGGCGGTGATGAAGAATGGCCAAAATAGACGTGGAACTGCGGCGAGCCATTTGGAAATGACTGAAATTGACATTCCCATGGAGTAGACGTTGATAATGTTGTTGGCTACGACTGAGAGAACCAATAAGACCATGAAGAATTTACCACCGTTACCCATAGCAGAGACTGTTTTGAGGTTAGTAATTGAGATCTCAAGCTAGACGTTTAAACGTGACATACTGAAGACTTCACCAAGCAAACCACCAAGTTCGTTTGCACCATAGGCGTCAGACCAAGTTGGGTTGACATCAGCATTGAGAGCAGCTGCACCGATAGCAGCTCCCAACCACTCAACAAGGACACAAGGAACGATTAAACCTAGATAAGTCCAACCGAAAACTTTCCAGGAAGGAGCTTCAGCTGGCATGTAGACGTTGTAATCTGATGACAAACTTGTCCATCCGATAGCGAAACCCTTGAATATCAGTACGAGTTGGCTGTCATGAACTTACGAAGATGACACCACCGAATGATAAAACTGAAGCAGCCTCAGCTTGACCAGTTGGCATTGGGTCGTTGACTAAATGTTTTGCTGAGACACCCAAAAGAACCAAGAAAGAGATGGCTGAAGGGACCCAAGCGATTTGTTCGAATTTGTGAACGAGTTTGTAACCTAGAAGTAAGATAAGGAACATTTTTCAGTGACCTACCGAACATTCCAATGACCAAAGTGATGATAGCAATGACAACAACACCAACAGCAGCAGAGATGTTGTAATCAGCCACACTCTGTAAAGTTTGGGCTCCAGCGATAGTGTTAACAGTTGACCAACCAACACAAGCGATACAATTAAGGAGAGCTACCAATTTAGCACCGTAGAAACCCCAGGAGTATCTTGCAGAAGTCATTTGACGGAGACCAAGTTTAGGACCGAAAGTTGACATGAAAGCTGGGAGCAAACATGAAAAGACGTTGAAAAAGAAGATGGTGAGTAATGAATCTCCTAGACTCATGTAGAAAACTAGTGGACCGAGGATACCGACACCGAAAGTTGGAAGGACACAATTGGCTGCGAGCCAGATGAAAGTGTTTCCCCATAATCTGGTATCTGTTCTAGCTGATTCTGGGACACGTTCAATACCACGCTAAAAGAGTCAGCTCGAGAAACATCGTAAACGACTTACAGTCTCTACACCCAATTTTCTTTCCAGAGCGCGGTTGTAATGATCGAATTTGGCCCATGTTCCAGATGGAGCAGTTTCTTCACCAGCGTAAAAGCCAGGATTAACAGCTGGTGGTCCCTCAAGAGCGTCGACCTTGTCACCAGGTAATGTTCCCTTTTCAATATCAGACATTGTTGAATGAATTACGATTGAACTCCAAAAATGGGTTTTAAATTATATTTTGATATGATAGAAATTCTAAGAATTTCGGACTGTGGAGTCTTTTATCTTTTAGTATATTGTTGATAGCAACGCGGAAGAGAAAAGAGAAAAAAGTCCAAAAACAAAAAAATAAAAACCATGTGCTTTTATAGGGTAAACAGGGAATGAATCATACCACAATCAGCACATTTTGATACGGGGATCCTGAAGAGACCTCGCTAAAACCGTTCAGCACGGGGGTGAAAGACGAGTTGGAGTATTTTGTGATTGGATTCAAAGAAAAAACGAAACTATCTGAACCTTGATAAGAGAATCCAACGTAACGTAGCTGTCGCACGTAGTCAGAGGGTCTCGTATGAAGAAATGTTTGAAGATAAGACGCTCCAATTGGGGGTCCGGAAAGGGCGGGGATTGAATTGTTGGTTTATTTATAGAAACGTCTTTTGACCTATCAAAGAGGTTTCAGTGATTCTTATTGGTCAGTTGGTGGTCTATTTTAAACTGCTTATTCGGCTTGGCGTGGATGGGTCACAAGAGAACTTATTTGAGTTTACCATTTGGGATTGTTTTTCTGCTTATGCCGATCTGATCGTATCTACAGAGTTAAGGGATAACTTTGAAGCATAACTCGGTCTAGGTTGTTTGTTACCTTTGCACACTCAACTTGAGTTTGGACTTGATATACTGGATCATCTGGATATACTGGATCTTCTCACAAAACACAAACAATGACCGAACATGGCATGTAGCCGACCTCCGTACCCAGAAACTAAGCCTTGACATGCGTCTCGACGAGGTCCAATATAGTTTATCTTCCGATGGTCATGGAGCAGAGTCGTCAATCTTGTCCATCTCATTTCGTCGTTCCTGCAGATTTTTCCATTTTTCCTTCTCATCACGTCGTATTCTTTCCGTTGGATGTAATATGGTTCCTTTTCAACTCACTTCTACTGTAATTTGTATGAGAGTTTAACGAAATTTGTTAGCGTGCGATATCATATTAAAGTTGTTTTCACTACGCAGACACTGTTCTTGTAGCCCCGATGTTTTATCCTTAATTCCATTCATTCTTGCGATGGGTCGGATGAGCGATTTGTGCAGAGGGGAAGAGATCATACACGATACATGACGAAAATTACCAACCCCCAACACCCAATCCACTGCCTTCCTCCTCAACCTCATCCTTCTTGAACATACTCTTCAAATCAATCCCTCCACCACCCCCATCAACCCTCTTCCTCTTCTTAGAAGATTCACCCTCAATCTCGATAACCTTAAGAACGGATGTATCAGATTGAGTGAGTTTCTTAGGAGCTTTCGTGAGAACGGTAGGGTCGGCTTTGGTCTTTGTTGGAACTTCGTTGGGTTTGGATTTAGGTTCAAGTGATTTTCCAACGATCTTCTTCGATTTGGTGGAAATTTCGAGATCATCCGCTTTTCTGTGTTTGGATTGTTTAGGTTTCTGGACCATTTCCAATTTATCCTTTTTGACTTTTTTACTCGGATGGGAGTCCTCAGTATCAACCTCGATCCCGGGTTCATCACCTTTACCCCAACTTCTCATTTTCACATCTCCACCACCTAAATTAGCTCCTGTAGGTTTCATCCTCTTCTCCTTCTTTTCACGTCTTCTTCGATCAATTTTACTCTCCTGTATCACACCTTTGTTTTTACGTTCTACCACACGTTTGTTATCGATAATCTGTAATGCCGGTAATAAAGTTGAATTCTGTAGTAGTTCAGAATAATTTGGATGGGTAAGGGATAATGGATTGGAGTTTAGTGATAACGAACGTAAATGTGTCCATTTTTGTTTAGACGATGACGTTGGGGTTAAACCGAATATGTTTGAAACAGCTTCAAAGGGGAGTGAACAGTTGCCTAGATCCAATCCTTCCAGTCCATCACCTAGATCTGAATTGTTTTCATCTTTTCTGGCTAATGCCATCGAACCTGTTCCCCAGGTTGAAAGATGGGTGGGGAGAGTTGTCAATTGAGGTAAGTTGTTCATTCTAACATCTCTTAGGAGAGGTAACTTGGATAAATCGGGTAGGGAGTTTGCTGTGATTCGTGGACAATGTGAAAAAGTGAGTTTGGATAGTTGATGTAAATCGACCAGGGATGTTGGTAGAGTAGTAAGATTAGGTGAATGAGATATGACTAAGGGTCAGCGATGGACGAATATTCAGCTCACTCATTGAATTCAACTCCTTCCATCCAGCTATAACTTCTGAATCAAGCTCTGACCAATCATTATTCATCGCTACTATAGCTTTCAATTTTCCAAGTGATTTAAGACTTTTAGGTAAAGTTTCCAACCCAGTTTCACTGATATTAAGCACTACCATCAGTTCATCTCCAAATCAAATACCTACCACTCAGTTCCGTGAGACTCCCAACCGCATCCCATCCTCTATCAACCCTACACCCAGAAAGACTTAACCAAGTAACCCCCATCCCTTCTAACCAACTAACATCCACACATCCACTACCAGATAAATCAATTCGTCTAACCCCCTCAAGAAAATCTTTAGGTGGTGGAATAGAAAATTCAGTTTCTTTGTAAATCAAAGCAGCGGAAGTTCTGATAGCTTTTGGTTTATATTGATTGGGATCATCTGAGGGTCCTGATTTTTGTTGTTGTTTGAATGGGTAGGCGTTTGGTTTGGCAGGTTTGGATTTTGGATTGGGGAGGGGTTTGGTGGGATTCGATGGGCCCGCTTGGGGTTTTTGGGATATCTTGGGTCGTTCGGCTGTTTGAGCACGCTTTCTTGATCTTGCTGCTCCTCTGTCCATGGTGTGAGAGGTAGTAATTTGCAGTTGGAGTTGGAGTTGGAGTTGGAGATGTCGAGAAGCTGGATCTTGACTTTCAAAATAAATAAATCCATGAAAATGACGTGGATTTAAATTTCTGAATTCACTCAATACTCGCTACAAAACTGAAAAACTCAACCTTACCTATACGTCAATCATATAAATCCAAACAGTAAAGAGGACCAAAATGTTCGCCTGCTCATCAACAGCGACGACCCGTCAAATATTGAGATCATCTCTACCAAAAGCAGGACCCTCAACAGCCCAATTTTCAACGACATCAACTCAATTTTTGAAACAACGTAAAATTCTGGTAGAGCTTTTGGAAGATGTACCGAATTTAGGTTCGAGGTTTGATAGGATATTCGTTCCTGCTGGTAAACAGCGACATCAGCTTGGTCCTACTAAATTGGCCAGGTTGGTTCCTTGGAAGAAAAATTTGGAGAGAGCGACTTTTAGATCTGCCGTGAGTTTTTCTACTTTTGATCTGGGATTGGATTATAGTGTCAAATAAGTGTTTATCGTTGTGGAGGGGAGAGGGGAGGGTAGCACTCTTTATCAATTACATAGGAGTTGTTATTGCGTCTATACATTGCTTTTATACACGATCAAATACCGTGAACACCAACTAACAATTGATTTAGGGCACGGAAGGAGGACCAACCTCAAACCCCCTCCTCCAAGCACCAGGCGAAGGTACACCAATCCAACCAACCCCAGAAGAGATCCAACCAACCCCTCAAACCCTTCTAGATACCCTTCATCTCCTCCAAAATCAAATATTCAAACTAAGAACGATATCGGAAACCTCAACTGCTTTGCATGGGTCGTTAACCCTTTCTGACGTTCAGGAACGGATCGCTGAGGTCTCGGGTCTTACGGGGAACGTTGTTGAGGTTTCTTGGAAGGATAGGGAGGGTGGGGCGAGGATCAAGGAATTGGATACTTGGGTCGCTGTTGTTAGGTTGAGAGAGGGGGGAAGGGAGGAGACGGAAATTGAGATTACTGTTGAACGGGCTTAGGGGTATGGCAGGGGATAGGGGGCAGGCGTTGGTGGGGGTATCTTATGATTAATAGTCATTTTGATTGCAGCACATAGCTGTCTAGTACAAGTATTTACTTCAGATTGCATACATATAACATGGCAAATCAGTAGCTGGTCACCCAGCAAGTATTGGATTGTTATCAACTTATACCGTATGTACACGTCATTAATTGTACTGATGACGCACTTGCCGTTGTCACCACGCATCTCCTTTCCATTCTATTCCGTCTTTTCCATCCACAATCTAAATCAAACAACCCAACTCACAACAACACTACCTCACACAGCCACATACACAAAATGATGTCAATCCGTTCAGTAGCTTCCCCCTCCCGTCTCACAGCTCTAAGATCAGCAACTGTAAGTCCACCTCCTAAACTCCGTTCTCACCCGCATTTCAATCAACTAACACCCTCATAGCCAATCCTCAGTCGTGCTTACTCACCAGACGTAAGACCAGAAGGAACTACAGGTTCTTCAAAAGGTTTCTCGTAGGTCATTTAGAAACCTTTCCTCAAAGTGTGGACTAAAAGAGTACAACCGATAGTGACCGGGAGAAAGCTGAGGAAGGTCAATATGTCAAGAAACGCGAGGCTGAGAAATTGAAGGCTGCTAAAGAGAAACTTGACGCTGCTTCTGCTGATTACGTGAGTGATTTTGATTTCCACCTGCTATGATTCAGGCATGGGCAATTTTGAATGATCTCTGACCCCTTTTTAGGAGAAATTGAAGAAAGCTGCTGAAGAGAAAAAGTAGGGTGATGGTTTCTTGGGTTAAGCATGGAAATGAAGGGATCATTGGTATTCAAATGAATAGTATTTAAAATCACAAATCATACGTAGTTGATGCAAACATTGTTGATACTTGTGGATGGTTCGTTGAATTTGATTCAATGCGGTGTGGTGCGGTGCGGTTTCGGTGCTGTACCCTTACTCCGCTCAGAGATTGTATGATATATCTGCATGCAGTCGCTGATGAATAAAACCTTCACTGGTATGATGTAGGTGGACTAGTAGATCCATGCTTAGATGTATGAACCATTGTGATGTATGAAATGATCATCTAAGAATTGAAAGTCGATGGCACTTGGACGGGAAGGTTCACTCCTGATGACGCACTAAAGTCCAAGTCGAAGGTCAAGAAATATCACCCTTTTCCCGTCGTTAATTCTCAACGTTTTACTTCAGTTTCTTGAATCCTCTCTATTCATTCTTTTTATATCAACAGCATTCATATATACCCTATAAGATCCTTGAGCTATTTCTGTATCGTATCGACTGTATCCTTGAAAAGCATAAAACTCAACACAATTTGATCACTCCACTCTTCGTTGAATGATCCGCTCAATCATTTAGAACCATGGACGTAGGAAGAAGTAGTCGGAATGGTCAGGCTAATGCTTCGAGGATGGTAAGTGCATTTTCGTATACGATATTACTGTCACTGAGTTATCTAAAATCTTAGGCTGCGGCTACACCTGTTGCATGTAAGTTAAACTCATCATCGCATGTATGCAATCTAACTCCCACTCCAGCACCCAAGAAAACTCGTAAAAAAGTTAAACCGAGTACACCAGCTCGACCAACTATCTCTGGATCTGTTCCAGATCCAAAAGCTATACCTCAACCATACTTGGCCTTAGCACCTTTACCACTCACTTCGTATAATGCACCATCGACGAATGCGATCTATCAACTTCCAACGGCGGCATCGACACAATTGATTTTACCTTCGTCATACATCCGAGAACCCAAAGGAAATTCCAAACCTTCGACACCGAAACAGAACCTTCCCACCAACTTGAATCATCCATATGGAAACGTCGTTGGATCAGCATCGACATCGGCATTGAATAACGTTACCATACCTAATCCAACAATGACATTCCCAACTTCATCAAGTGGGATCGGGACACGTGGGGGATATGCTGCAGGGTTGTTATCACCACCAACGATCATGCCAGGTGGATCAGCTTTACCACCCAGAATCCAAGGTAGCGATAACGTCGGGGTCGTTCAGACGAATCGAAAAAGATCAGCGGAGAGAGTTGGAGTGGGTGGTCAACAATCTATCAACAACACTGCGGCGACGAGACGGGAGGAAAGATTACGGAATGCGTTAACTGGTAATAACAGTACGACTTCTCTTGGTCAGTTGGGTCAGATTATGGAAAGTGGGGGTTTACCTGATGAACCTGCTCCGGTGGAGAGACGGAGACGAAGGAGGATCGTTCGAGGGGAGACTGGTGGTTTGGCGAGACGTTTGACTGTTTCTTCGAGAGAGGAGGGGAGGGCTGTGGGATTGGCTAGAGGTGCTTCGATGAGACGGGTTAATGTCTGGGATGGTATGTTTGGATTCAGTGAGGTTAACATGAACTGACTGTCATACGCTGTACAGACGTTCCAGAATCCGATGACGCTCCTCCTGCGTTCCCTTTCCCAACAACTTCAACAAATAGATTACCACCTACTTTCGACGCTGTGTCAACGACGTCAACTACTACCATCACCCCTTTGACAGTCAATACAGATATCCCAGCACCTACCCAACCTAGATCTCCACCTCCATCATTCGAACATGCCATTTCCACCCAGCCGGCAGCAAACACCACACAAGCGAATACAGAAGAAACGATCACTCTGAACTCACCGACCCCTTCTTCGCATTACGCCTCTGCACCTTCCTCGCCTACGATGACGGTTTTGACTGTAGACGAGGAGATATCGGATGACGAAAGGAATGATAGGAGGTTATGGAACGCTGATTTGTTAGCTGGGTATACGCTTGAGGAGAGGGTTCGGAGGGAGATTGCAAGAGCTAAAAGTAGGGGGGAAGGGGTTTCTTTGGGTCAGATCGAAGAAGTGGTGGAGGCCGAGTCGGTGTCGAAGGCGTCGGAGGATGAAGTGACACGAGAAGAAGAAGGGCCGATTGAGGATTCGCAATCTACACCGATAGCTGAAACTACTGAGATTGGTCCTGTTGAGACGGATATTGAGTTATCGTCTGTTACGCTGACATCTGCGGATCCGGATTCTGTGAAGGAAGTCGATTCTGGAGAGGTTCAGACGGAAGGGAAAGATGAAACTCAGTTTTTGGTGGTAGATGAGTCCAAGGAGGTTGACAGCAGCCAGGATTTGCAGAAGGATATTCGAGAGGAGGTCCAGGAGGTCCAGGGAGTTCAGGAAGGTCAGACATTGGAAGTCGTCCAACCCCAGGAAGAATCTTTACCGACTATTTCGCCTGCAGACGATACTCAATCTGGCATCGAAATACCTGAAGTACCAACTAAACCCTCGATCGATTTATCGGATACAACAGAGGATTCGTCAGAGAGACAAGAGGCCACCACGCCATTAGCTGAAACTCATTTATTATCACCACCTGATCCCGTGAAACCACTCTTCACTTCATCGGGATACACCTTCCCAACATCAGCTCCTACTTCGCCATTGCAGTCGTTGAAGGAACTCACTCCCGATCCTCCAGCTCCTGTCTCACCCAACGAAGAACCAGAAATCAAAGACACGATTAGTCAACTAGAGCGTGAATTGTCAATGATCCGACCGAGGATCCCAACCTCGAGATCAAGTTCAGGTGTCAAAGTACTTCGATTGACACAATCTCGTCAATCTTTCGATAACAGTTCGATAAAACCTCTGAGACCACGATTAAGTTCAGAGCCGAATATTTCCGTTCCCACCATATCAACTTTACCACCTTCACGCGAAGCTGCGTTGAAAAGACGAGAACTGATCTCAACGACGAAGATCGAGCCGGAAACTAGACCTATACTTAGGAGTCATCAAACGATGCCCACTGGTCCACTTATCGATCTCAGTGAAAATGAAACTACGGTTCCGACACATGATCGAACTGAATTACCTGCACTTGCAGCTTCGACCTCGGAATTATTACGATTACTCGAGTTGAGCGATTTCGATCCGTTATTCGTTTATCCGTCTGGTGAGGGTGAAGCTGAATCTTCAAAACAAGCTGAAGCTAGGGCTAAAGCTTTAGCGGAGGAGACGCTGATGTACAACAAACCTCTGATTGGGTATGAAGGGGCGCAGGAATTGGTGAAATCCCCGAGTAGCGATAAGAAGATTCCACCTGTTCCACCACCGTCTAGATCTTTACGTGGGAACGACGTTACGGCTACGACATCAAATCTTAAACGATCGGTTACTGCTTCAGCGAATTCACCCATTACACCTGGACCTCAGTCGACATCGACGATAGAGGGGTTCTTGAGTAGAGATAAACCACCTACGCAACCTACCCGTCGACCTCCACCTCCACCACCTCCAAAAGCTTCTTCTCCTCATTTACGTCCACCTTCTATGCGTACTCAATCTTCTTTCTCAGTCTCTTCAACTTCATCATCGATTTCAACGAAGACTACACGAGTCGAACCAACACCACCACCTCCACCACCTTGGCGACCAACTCTAAGGAGAGGATTATCTAAACCCAGAGGTCCAAGACCGCCTCCTGTACCACCTCGACCTTGGGCTAAAGTCGTAGCTGACAGTATCAAGTCGGAGGTCGATCGACCACCTTCAAGTTTAGATCCAGACGATGAAGTGATCAGATCAGAGAATGAAGTTGTGGTTGATACCCCCAGAAGTCCAGTTGAATATACAGATCTAGACGTTCTGGTATCCCGACTAGAAGGATCGGGAAGGGAATACGAGGTAAGTCCAAACCCATCCTCAGACCCACTAACAATCACAGGGATTCAGTCAAATAGCAGCTTTCCTCGGTCCATCAAAAATCCCAGCCGCATCTTCAGAAGCTCTTTCAACCCTCCTCCCAGGTCCTATTACGGTCGATTCAAAAAGAACCACAGCGAACGGAAAGACTAAACTTAAACTCTCTTTGTTGGGTGTTAGGGTTAGTAAATGTCCGATTTGTTTGTCTACTTATAGAGCTGGGGAGGTTGGAGTTGTTTTACCGAGATGCGGTCATTCTTCACATGAACGTTGTGCTTTGCAGTGGTTCAGGGAGAGTGGGGGTTGTTTCGTTTGTAGGGAACCTTTGGAACGGGAGGGGGAGGGTTTTGTTTAGGGGTGGTTTTGGTGATTTACTTTCTTTGTTGTTCAATGTTTTGTAGCTGGTTGTTTATGTAGCTGGACATTAATTTGGATCTTTAAGTCGTTGTTGATGCCACCTACCACAATGGGGTGAAGCCGGTATTGAACCGTATTTAACCGAGTGCTTATACCAATATGACACTAATATTTTCAACTCCACAACACAATACTAGTCATTATTGGTATTTCTATCTGGTGTTCATTGCATTCATAGCATTTGTTTAGATATTAGATTCGTAGTTTAGCTTAGCTGTTGTCAAAGTGATTAGTGCCTCGCGACGATCAAAAGGAGTCAGTTGAAACGCGAAATTTAAAAGCAAATCTTTAATTGGGACAACCAACTCGAACTTCAACTCCATTCTTCTTTGTCTTGTTACTCCTCAACCAATATAAACCACATCCACATCCTACATCAAACACAATCATCTCAAAATGGCAGGATTACTCAATGCTTACACTTCATTCCTAAAACGACGACCTATGTTGGGTAACATTGTTTCTTCTGGTGTAAGTGCTTAACCCCTGATCCCTTTATCACGTTGACCCGAGTGAAAATAGGTTCTCTTCGCTACTGGTGACGGTAAGCTTTTTCTTCAGCTGAACAATCGTCAACTAGATTCAATTGTTGAATCCTTATAGCCGTTGCTCAACAATTAATCGAGAAGAAGGGTACCAACCATGATCTCGTTCGAACTGGGTACGTCCGAATCTTCATTCATTAAATGATCATAACTGATGATACGAATCAAAAGACGAATCGTTACATGGGGTGCATTAATTTTCGCACCAGCTGTTACGGTTTGGTTTAGAGTTCTCGAACGTTTACCCATCAAATCTAAATGGCCTGCTACTATCGTTAGAGTTGGATTGGATCAGTTCGCATTTGCACCTTGTATCCTTACTGGTATGTTGTCTGTCACAGACACAAGTCACTGTTAGATTTGTTTGATATTGACACGTTTTTAGGTTTCTTCACTGTCATGACTTTACTTGAGGGGAAGGATATGAATGCTGTTAAAGAGAAATGGAACGCTGTGGGTTGAAATTTGGGGATTTTTTGGGGGTGTGGGTTGACTGATAATGTTTTTTCAGGCTTTCGTTCCTACTTTGAAAGCTAATTGGGGATTGTAAGTTTATCATCTAGTTTGAGTGGTGTTTGACGAATTATATCTACAGATTCATTCCTGTTCAATTGTTAAACATGGTCAGTTGGTTGATTTATCAAATCGTAGACAGATAACTGATCTCATGTCCTAATCTCACTTTTAACGTGAACAGGGTGTGAGTCCATCTCTTTACTTATCTTACTCCCACTGACATCCATGAAACCAGTTCGTCCCCCTCTCATACAGATTACTCGTCATTAACGGAGTCAACATCCCATGGAACGCTTATCTCTCACTCCAAAATGCCAAAGGGAAAAAAGCTGAAAGTATCGAGGATGGTAAAGCTGAGTAGAGGAGGGATCTGAGAATGAGTGATGATAATGCAGATAGAGTATGTAGAGGAATCTCAAAAGAATGCCCAGATCAATGCAATGCACCAAAGCATATGTCTGCCACATTTACTTAACGGAATTTGAGTGAGTAAGAGGGGGACAGCGCGTTCCTCCATTCCTATTAACGCGAATTCAATTTCATCCATCCCATTCACTTCTCTTATTCTCTTCTTATTCTTACCAATCATCATCAATCCAGCTACACTCTTCCTACATCCAAGGTGTGGTACTGGATCACAAACTAAATCTATTACAGCTATCTCGGCGTAGTAGGTTTCAACCATCAAGCCAAGCCAAGCCCCATCATTCCTTTACACCGTCCTTCAGCAAAAAAAAAGTTTCCTAGGTCAGAGCTACCTTGAGGTTGCTCGCCTGCAGTCAAAATTTCTTCCCCTTGTGAGTTAAATCTTATCGACTTGTTTCCAATTCCTATCAACCACCTGACCCCATTCTAGCAGCCTCTTTCCACCCAAACACGGGTTTCAACGAATCCCGTCGTCGGGCGCCTTATCGTCAAACCTCACCTAATCCCAACACCCCGTCAATCCCAATGTCACATCCCTCCTCAGCACCACTCATCACCCCAAGTACTCAAAGGTTAGCGATCAGAGTCGCCCTAGGTGTCCTAGCTTTCTTAACGTTTCGAGCCATCTTCTTCGGCAGTGATCCCTCACCAGCTGAAATTCAATCTCACGGTGTCATCGAACGCGTTCTCCTAACAGATAAATATCTTGACGTTCATAAATATCCTTTCTTACAATCCAGACAGGGTCGTGATGATCGAAGTGATCTGTTCGATGTCGAGGTTACAGATGGGATTTTAGATTTTTGGACAAGATTTCAAAAACCTTTCATCACTAATAAGGAAACTGCTCATCTGGATACTCAGGTGATGAGAACTGTCATCGACGATTTGTTACAATTCAACGGATGGGTTGCGGCAGCTTGTCCTACTTTGGTTAGACCTTTTGGTCAGAATTCTAGGGATGATCATTATGAAGATTTAGCTTCCAAGGATCATTTATACTATATCGCTATCGTCGTTCATTCAGCTGATCATTTCTTGGTCGATCAATTAGCTATCATCGTTCAATTGGCTAGAAGATTAGGTACAAGGAGTTTATTCGTTTCAATGTTGGATACCGCTTCGACCGATTCGACTCCAACACTCAGTGATCTTTGTGAAGCTGTTTTAACGGTTTTAGGTATAGCGTTCAGAATCAGACGTGTACCACCGATGACTTCAGATCCTCAAGCTACTTATTATCCACTTGAAGAAGCTGAAGCTAGAAATTTGGCTTTGGAACCTTTACATGAATTATGGCAGAAGAGGAGTATCAAATTCCATCGAGTCGTTTGGTTGAAAGGTTTCACTTGTCCTAACGATGTTTTGGAGAGTTTGAGAGTCAGTGATGTCAACAACGCCGCTATGGTTTGTGGAATGGATTGGGCTGAACATAACGGGTTCTTCATCTTCTCCGATAGGTACGTGGTATATGACGACTTGTACTGATTAATGTCCAGATGGAGAACGAGAGATATCGAAGGAAATCTTTTTAGACAAGCTAAATCGAATTCCAAACCTGAAGCTGGTCCACCAAGAGATCCAGCTGGCACAGAACGTTATATCGGACATTTACCGTTCCAAGTCTTCTGTTGTGAATCTGGAACTCACGTTGTGGATCCCGAACAATCGTACTACAGAGATATCGCTTACAGGGCATCACCTTTATCTCACAATTTATCCAACACCGATGATACACCCAACTGGGATCCAGAAACTCAGTGTATGGACTCGACACAGATGTGGTTCTGTCGTGATCTCTGGACGGACGCTGCTAGAGGTGGATTGAAAGAAGGTAAATCAAGTGGACACAGAAAACTAGCGCAAGTCGGTAGAAAACGTGATTTATCTCATGACATGAGTGAATTCGTTGAAAGAGTAGAGAAGGATCGTGAGGTGAAGAAATCGGAAACTGAATCTCCCTCATCTGAAAAACGAGAATTCACCGAGGAAGAGAGTAAAATGCAAAAAAGACAGAATCCAGTTAAAGACAGTCCGGACGATTCAGCGACTGATCTAGACGCTATCCCAGAAGACGCTTCGAATCCAGCACCTGCACCATTGAAACCTCAAGATTTACCAGCTTCAGCGTTCCTAATCCCAAATTCAGCTTTCACGCCAGCTAGAATTTTAGTTAATCCACGATGCGTCACTACTTATGGTGGAGTTTCGCATACTCAGTTGGCACTTGATTTGTTTGGTTCTGGACGGGACGATGAGGATAATCAAAGAGGCGGGAAATACGTTTTGGATGATTGGGCAGGGCCACCTGATAGTTTCGTTTGTCAGGAGATGAGAACGACGGGTGGAAGGACTGCTCCGAAATCACAACGAAGAGTTGGGTTCTTGTTGCAGAACGAGGTGAGTTGTGGTGTATTTCGGGGGTGGGATTGGGTTATTGACTGACTTTCGATTTAGGTTGGGATTTAGGAGGTTGACAATGCGAAAATTGGGAGTGTGGTTGGTTGTTCATTTGGAAGGGACGGTGGGGTTTGGTTACGCTTTTCATCTCCTTTCGTTATCTTTTATCGATAACTTGGGAAGACAAGACATTATTAGATATATATACCCCCTCATCACATTGATTGTTTTTATGCAAAAATGGGCAAATTCACGTCAGATTCATTTTCGCATGAAGTGGTTAGTTGTCCGAATCGTACCTCCGAAAATTGAATTTATACTCTGATTGCATAAATTTATAGAGTAGCGTATATAAAATGAAAAATACAATTGAGTACAAATATAATTAATCTACATGATCTTTGAATGAAATTACAAAAAGTCCAAGGTATCCAGATAAAAACCCAAAAAAACACAAGATGTACGACTCATCTCTCCTCATTCGAATTCAAGGTCGAATTCAAATTCGAATTCTCACCTTCAAGTCCTAACTGTAATTGATCGTATCTAGGTGGTAATTCGACAACGGCAGGACCGGCATCACGGTGTAAGACGTAACTAGGTTCTTCGTCTCGTTCACGTTCTCGTCTTCTTCGACCGTTGATTCCTGTTGGTGTTTGATTTCTCGTTATCCCTCCGCCTGTACCTGTTCCGGTACCAGTACCGGTGGGGTTGGATTGAGAGGACGAAGAAGTAGCACCTAGGTACGCTAGAGTTTCTCTTTTCAAATCACTCATCTCCGTCCCTGTCCCCGTCCCGGTTCCACTGCCATCACCTAGATCATCGTGATATTCATGTAACATCAATTGACCTCTGTTAAAGTTATTCCCCGAGTTGTTCGATAACATGGTCGAACTATCCATCGGTGAAGATATCCTCGTTGGTGGAGTGTTATAACCTGAGATATGCGTTTGATTGTTATAGTTGTAACCTAACAAAGCGTCTTGACTGGATTGTCTGCCCATACCCATAGATTCATTTCTACGTTGACTGTGACCACCACGAATCTGTCTTTGGGCGTATGAATCGATAGGTGAGGTAGGTGATGGACTCTGACTCTGATTCTGACTCTCACCCTCGGCGAGGGTCAACTGACGATTCGGATTCCCGTCATCTCGATAACGAGATTCAACGAATGGGTTACCCTCCGAATCAGTAGGTGATTGGATAGGAGATTCACTTTGTTGTTGAATGTTCAATCCAAGTCGAGGCATTTCTCTCGATCCAATTAAATCAAGTTGAGTATCTTGGGAAACAGGTTCGTTCCTTTTCCTTCCGAACGATCCTTTAGCTGTACCACCACCACCTTGCAACGTTGATGACGAATCCACACTGGCTCTACTCGCTCGTCTTCGACGTCGGATTCTCCAACATAGATAAAAGGCTCCGACTACTGCTAACGTTCCTAATACTGAGAACACCGAGGTGAGGGCGGTTCTAAGTACCCCACTTGGTGGTGCTTGGTTTTGGGAACCATCATCTGGTACGGCTGTCGCTCCTGGATCAAGAGTTCTACAAGAAATGTGTATTTAGTTTTAATCATAATTATCAATACCCAAACGTCGAACTTACCCAGTACCAGTGGCGGTTACACTGGGTGCACCATTACCGACCTGTTCACTTCCAACACAACCAGTACTTCCCTGACCAACAGTCATCATCCTACTACTCCCCCCAGAAGCCCATTGCATATCACTCCCCACTCCAGCAACCAACACGAATCTAGTTCCTTTAGCTAAATCAATCGTCCAATTCAAATAAGTCACTCCCTGTGAAGTATGAGTTGTAGGTGTATCAGATAAACTCGATTGGGGTAGCGAACTAGCGAATTTCGAATTATAACTATAAGTGATTGGGATGGAGAACGAATTGCCTAACGGAATGATACCGAACATTGTAGGTGGTTTCGTTGTGTTTCCTGTATCAGTACTTGATGAGGTATCTCTTTTATCCATTCGATTTGATAATTGATTATGAGCTGGTGAAATGATGTTTGGATCACGTTTAACGATGGTACTGGTGACGTTGGATTCTAAACTCGAAGGCCAGCTCATACTGAGGTTAGAACATTGGGGAGGGAACCCCGCAGAGTTATCGGTGATATTAAAAGAGAACGTGTAGAGATTTAAAATTTCTTGATCGGTTAGGAAACATGTTGCGTTGGGATTCGTGGTGTTCGCACCGACCGCTAAAATGAGAAAAATTGATTAACGATTGTTACTTGAAATATTCAATGGTTGAGAAATGACTTACTGAAAATATCCGTCGTTCCTGCTTGGGTTATACCACTCGCCCCCCACATTGTTACTACGAAATCCAGACCAGCTGGTTGATTTATTGGTAGATTGTAAGAATTCGTTCCGTCAGGTATAGATGGTACCCAAACCTAGTTAGTGTCAGAGAGGGTAATCCATCAAAACGTAGCTGACATACATTGTAAGAATGTTGTTCGATCTCAGTCTAAATAATGAGTTTAGTGTCAATCGAATAGATGATAGAAAATCGAACATACAGGAGTAAGAAGTAGATGAAAAGGTCCAGTATCGCCAGACCATCTAATATCGTTAATCAGCACAAAACCAACATGAGGAAATATCACCCACCGAACAGTAGAATAACCACATTGAGTAGGTCTGGATAAACAGTCAATTGAATGAATCAAGATGAAATGAAGAATCAAACTCACGCGGTCATGTTCAAGGTCAAATAACCAGCATTGACGCTTTGGACATGAGACAATAAAAAATTGAAAACCCAAGATCCAATTCCAAGACCTATCCCCGTCCCTCTGATCCTCTGAGATCGACGATCGGAATACATCTTGAAAAAAGTTTATCCAGATCCAAGATGATGAAAAGAGTTCCTTTGGAAAGGGATGTAGGGGCGTGTCGAATCTCTTACTGCGAAGATCTTCTTTTTTCAATGGACCCCAAGATCGACGTAATACTCAAACAACAATGTAATGGTTGGTCTTGACCTGATGTAGAAGGTAGAGGAGATGGATCTGTGGGGACTATATACAAGAGAAGGGATGGATGGATGATGATTGGTTTCTTCTACTTTTTTTTATTTGATTTGAAGATTTATTTGAATTCTGTCTCGAATTAATGAATACGTTGTTCTGACTTCCCTACTTAGGGACCGAGGAGGAGGCGGAGGCTATGCCAAGGTACTAGGTGTACTACTCGTACTATACAATAAGCGTTTGGACGTGATTCTTTATTCTCATTTCATTGCTTTTATAAATGCATGCATATGGTCTGCGTTAGCGATATATGATACCATTTCTCTCTTGACGACTGGCTGATGCTGATTCAAGAGATTCAAGAATGGAATTGAGTTTCCTTCCTTCGATTTCATGGCCGTAGATTAGTACCCATGTCAACATGTTACCAGCTATTTACGTAAACAACAATAAAAGAAGTAACGCGATACATCGTGAAAAACAAGTCAAGTCGTTAATAAAATTTTTATGAAAGTTGCTAGGTATGTAATAAAAAGAGGTTTTTTTTATATGAGAATGAAAATGGTGTAATCCGTTTGATCGACAAACTTGATCCAATTAACTCCTCTGAATGTCCATATACTCGATCAAGTTCTATCCGTAAAACTCAATCATCTACTGAGATAGAATAGATCTAACGAAAGAGTTGTAATCGATTTGACCATCCCTATAAACGTTCAAAATGAGAGATATCAAAGGTCAGTTCCACGAAATTTCAAGTTAACATAATCATCACCCACCTCACAGGGAAACCACTCAACAACTCATCAACCTCAGCATCAGTCATCTTCTCACCTAATTGAGTGAGAACATAACGTAATTCCCCAGCTCCAATAAACCCGTTACCAGCTTTATCGAAAACTTGGAATCCTTTGATGAATTCGTCTAAAGGGGTGGATGGATCAGCAAAACATTTTGGGATTGGACCTAGATGATCCACTTACCAGCTGTTCCAGCTGGTTTCCATCCGTCGGGTCTGTTTAGGATTTGTAGGAATTGATCGTAAGAGACTATACTTTGGTTAGTTGACATAACGAAGAATGTTTTCCAGAGAGTTTGATGATTCCATAGGCTCTTGAGGGAGCGAATTGAACCACATTGAAGTGATCCTACTCGTATATCCAGTTCAAACAGCTCCAATTCCAAGTTCATCGTTATAGACTAGATGCTCTACATCCAAACACAAACCAATCAAAATCTCACTCACAAGTAGCACCAACATTACCCTCCAAAGCAGCAACCTCAGCTTGTGTAGGATTTTGACCGAGACTTCTCAACAATTCTCCTAAAGTTTCTCTTGGGACTTGACCTGTACCTCTTTTATCGAAAAGAGCGAAAGCTTCACGGTATTCTGGAGAGAGGGGGTTGTTAGTTGGGTGGCAAGGGAGTTGGGTCTGGGGTTTATTTATTTACCTGCGTTATTTGATGACTGGAGGGGTGGGCGTTAGTGTTTTGGAGTGTGAGTTGGTGTTGTGTTGTGCTTACCATTCTGATGATGTTGATGGAATATTATTGATATCGTTGTTCGTTGTTGATTTTACTTTCTTTCTCTCAAATGTACGAGTACTGCGAGTAACGCGCTCGGACCAGACGCGACTAGTGCTACGAATAAAAGTGTATCTATTGAATTTATTTAAATCAATTAAATTTAATAAATCCCAATCCCAATCACCCTCTGCTCCCACGCCTTGTGCAGTGTCCCGCTCAACGTGGGGAGTGAGAGTGGCGAATAAGGGTTAGTCAATTTCATGGTAAGAGTAAGAGTGCTAACTTATAACTTAAAGATTTTCACAGCGTTTATCTTCTTTTTCTTTTTCTTTTTCTCTTTCTTTTTCATTAGACCTTTGGTCAATTTAATCTTATTCTTCACTCAAACAACAACAAAAACCACAACAACAACAACACCCTTCGACCACATTCTCTTCTCTCTTCATATTCACATAGACAGATAGAAAAGAAAGACTGGTTCTTCAAAACATTACGAAAATCAAAATTTAATCAAAAGAATTTTTCATTCACATCGAAATTAATCATCTCTCAGAGACATCTTACATCGCACCACACCTTACTTACTCTTCAATCAAACACTCAATACATATCATGACTGCTCCTATCGGTGATGTTCGTCCTAACGGTACTTCTGGTTTAGAGAAGAAATTCAGTGAGTCGTCACTCCTTCTCACCTTTTAGACGTGTTGGTCGTGTGCGTTGTATGTGGGTTTGGGGTTGTGCGGTGGTATGGTTTCATACTCGTTTGATATCGCACAGTTGAAACTTGTCCCATACAATTCTCATCACACACATCACCATCATGCTTATTCACTTTCTCACTTCCAAAAATATTTCCTTTCCTTTCTCCTATCTCTCGCCACCCTGTAATTTCAATACTAACTCCGCATAGATTCAATCTCTCTTAACCCAGAAAGACCAGCCTATATCCCTCCTCACCTTCGTCACGCTCCTCGTCCAGCTCCAGCCGCTGCTCCAGTCTTCAACGCTCCAATTGCCCAAGCCCCATTGAGCAACGGCCACGGATACCAAGCGTCCCCCAACGGTCTTCCTACACCATCCCCAACTCCAGTTTCACAACGTGCAGCCTATGTTCCTCCTTCCCGAGCTTCAGCTCCAGATGACGGAGGTTGGGGTGCTCCACCAAGAAAACCAGTTGAAAGATCTTACGGTGGTGCCCCTCCTGGATACGGTTCTTGGTCAAACGGTCATCAAATCGGTCAAAGAAATCAAAGAATGGAAAAGGAACTTTATGGAGAAGTCGGAGATGGTCTTCACCAGGTAGGTCATTTCAATGCATGAGAATATTCCGTCACTCACACACCCCCAGTCATCCGGTATCAACTTTGATAAATACGCCGATATCCCAGTCGAAGCTTCTGGTACTGGTGTTCCAGAACCAGTTACCACTTTCACCAACCCACCAATCAACCCTGTCCTCCTCGAAAACATCGAGTACGCTCGTTACACCACCCCAACCCCAGTTCAAAAATACTCAATCCCAATCGTTGCTGGTGGTCGTGATCTTATGGCTTGTGCTCAAACAGGTTCAGGTAAAACCGGTGGTTTCCTTTTCCCCATTCTCTCAGCTCTTTTCGACGTTGGACCATCACCAGCTCCTGCTGCTGATACCAGTTACGGAAGCTACGGTGGTAGATCCCGTAAAGCTTACCCTACCGCTTTGGTCTTAGCTCCAACTCGTGAACTTGTTTCTCAGATTCACGAGGAAGCACGTAAATTCGCTTATCGATCTTGGGTCCGACCTGCCGTCGTTTACGGTGGTGCTGATATCGGTCAACAAATCCGTGCTCTCGACCGTGGATGTGATCTTCTTTCTGCCACTCCAGGTCGTCTCGTTGATCTCATCGAACGTGGTAAAATCAGTCTTGCCAATATCAAATATCTAGTTCTCGATGAAGCTGATAGAATGTTGGATATGGGTTTCGAACCTCAAATCAGACGTATCGTCGAAGGTGAAGACATGCCAGGTGTTCAACTTCGTCAAACTCTCATGTTCTCAGCCACCTTCCCCAAGGAGATTCAAGGTTTGGCAAGAATGTTCCTCAAGGATTACATCTTCCTCTCTGTCGGTCGTGTCGGTTCAACCTCTGAAAACATTACTCAACGTATCGAATACGTCGACGACGCTGACAAGAGATCACTTTTACTTGATTTACTTTTGGCTGAAGCTTCAGGTGGTCTTATTTTGGTTTTCGTTGAGACCAAGAGAATGGCTGATAACCTCTGTGACTTCTTATGTGCTCAACGTCACAACGCTACTTCCATCCACGGTGACAGAACCCAACGTGAACGTGAAGCCGCTCTTTACGCTTTCAAAACTGGTCGTGCTCCAATCCTCGTAGCTACAGCCGTCGCCGCTCGTGGTCTCGATATCCCCAACGTCACCCATGTCATCTTATACGATCTCCCAACCGACATTGCCGAGTACACTCATAGAATCGGTAGAACAGGTCGTGCAGGTAACACTGGTACTTCCACCGCTTTCTTCAACCGTGGAAACCTTTCTATCGGTCGTGATCTCGTTGAAATCCTCAAAGAAGCTAAACAAGAAATCCCCAACTGGCTCGTTGACATTTCAGCCGAAAGATCTACTGGTTGGGGTCCATCTCGATCTGGTGGTCGTGGCAGAGGTGGAGGCGCTAGATCAGGTGGTCGTGATGCCCGTGTCTCTGGTGGATTCGGCGGTAACTCGGGTGGTTACGGTGGTGCTCCAAGAGGTGGTAACGCTGGTTACGGTGGTTACGGCGGTGGTGGTGGTGGTTTCCCTCCACCTTCTGCATCATCTGGTGCCAGTTGGTGGTAGAAGTCATCACTTGGACTTCACAAATATACCCTGTTCATTTCCATTTTCCTTCTTTTTCAGAATCAACGTCACGGTCCGATAAAAAAAATCGTTCACTCTATTCCGACAGAGCCGGTATCATTTTAATTTCTTTTTCCAATTTTACTTTCATTTCATTTCGACTTATCAGGGCAACAAACACAACAGCATCAAGATACATTAAATAGATTCGAATACCAGCATCTTTGACGATATCACTCAAATTTTTTATCATGAACATTAGAAAACATTGCTCAATAACGACGGACAATTAGATCATCAATCAACAACAAGAAAGAACGACGAAAATGAAACGATAGAGACGACTTCCCGATGACATATCAAAATATTAGCCTTTTTTCTTTTGGCTATAGACACGACAAGACTATAGAATTAAAGAAAATAGAGGCTTACACAAAAAACCATATTACACATACGCAATTATAATACGCACAAACAATTTTTTCGGGAATTCTCAATATTTATCAACATTTCAATTTTCAAACATTATTCATTTTATCATCCAAAATTATTTAATGATTTATTCGTCCTTTTTTAAAGATGTCATGTCGCACAGGGGAGGGGGAAGAGAGGGGGGAAGAGCACGGTTTTCTATTCATATTTACAATTCAAAGATTTATTCGAAGAGGTTTATTGCCCTAAACTTTACATTTTTCTCAAGTTCACTCTTTATTTTTACTTTTTCACTTTTCCGATACCATCTCTGTATTATTCCAGAAACTTTTATCTATCTTACTTCAACACATTTTTTAGTTAATGTTTCTGGTGATTCGGGGTTCTTAGACAATCCAATTCATATGCATAGACTGAACACAATTAGGTGGTGTCACATATGAGTAAAGTGAATTTACTGTTAACCACTACCGATCGTCGTAACTAGGTGGATAAAAACTAGTTAGTCCAGTAGGATGTCTATGAACCTCCAAAATCCTGTTGCCAATTTCATCAAACCTCTCAAAACTCCAATGAAATTCTCCAATCTCTCTGCTGAATTTACAACCAGCTTGAACGCATACATAACCACCTATTTTTCGTGAATATTTCAATGAATGTTGAAACCCGTTGAAATCTGTGCCAACAGTCATCAGCTGTGACCGTGTTTTACAATCGCTTTGAAAAAGAGATAATCACCATGACTACACCTGGTCGAACTTGTATATCCAATTAATCCACATTTCCTACATTGCGTAGTCCCAGTCCAATCTACGATCCTACATTGAGAATTGGGATGTGATTCTGGAATCAAAACGAGGTAAGCGTCTTGTGATTCAAGTTCCGATTCTCCCACTTACGTCTGGAAGATATCTCAGAACTTCTGGTCCAACCTTCACAACCTATGATCCCGTTTGGGTAGGTTTGATCTTTATCCAATGTTATCCCGTTGATAGATCTGGTTCCTATGTTGGTGGCAGTTGACGTTGACGTTGGTTGTGACGCTGTTCGTTTCGGTTTATCTCTTATTGAGCGTGTTTTCTGCATTTTCATGGGATTGTATTCGTACGATGCTTGGAAGTCAAAAAAATGATACCAAAAGTTTATTTACAGTGTTAGTCATCTCCATTGGCCAAAGTCTTCGAATCTTTCTTCGTGTTTATCCCGCTTCTCGGTGATTGCTCATGATCCTTTGTATATTTGGGATACAATACAGATACAGGACTTCGATCAATATCGGTTTCGAAAGTGGACAAGAACACTTGTTGGAAGGCGAGTCGAAATACACACGATATCAGCTACATCTAATACACTACAACTCAGAAATCGCTTTATTTCACTCCCTTCATCTGATGCATCTTCAGACTCCGAAAACTCAGCACCGACCAACTTCATAAATAATCCTACATGGGAATGACCAGCTATCGAAACTTTGAGTTGGATCGTAAATCGCATAAGAAAGTGGACATTTCGTTTCTGAGTAGTAACAGGAAAACATGACCGGGCCTGCGTCTGAAAAAGCGTCTGGCAGGATTTTGTGGTTTCCACCGGAGCCTAAGACGTCTGGTTTTCAGTCGACATGTTATAAGATGTTGGGTAGAGTGTTCTACTGTATTTCGACTTACTTGTGCATTTTATATCGGACGCTTCACCCAATAAAGAGCAATTACTGCATTGAATCACTCCTTGCAAATCGATTATATTGGTTGTCGATTTATGAGACTCTAACAAGGTAAATCAATGAAAACTCAGTCGCTTTCCTTACGACGAAATGAATGATACTGACCTCTGGCTGAAATTTCTGAGCCTGGCTTCCAATTTTTACAACCGATTATCTCTTACATTCTTGAGTCAATATTGCTGGTCCTAATAAAATTGTCTAAGTCACTAGTGGTAGGACAACGAATGAGTCTAACCCCATCATGTGATTCTATTTTCAGCCGGAATTCATTGGCATCATCTTGCTCTTCTTCTTCTTCTTCTTTTTCACATTCACCACGATCAGCTATAAAGGTGATAACAACAAGTCAGTCTTAACATCTTAACCTCTTTACGAAATCAATATGTTTTACCTTTACTCGTAGAGAAATCAGGATTCTCACTGAGTTTACGAGTGGAATTTGGATCAGAATCTTGTGACATGTTGAATGAAATACTGCACGTTATTATAAAGTAATTACGAAGAAGGGATGGTTTTAGATGAAGACAAGTTCACCAGGTAGACATATAAATACTTTAGAAGACAGTTGAATCGAAGACCTTATCAGCTACATCAAACACTGTACAATTCAGAATTCGCCTTCGATCAACCACCCCCCTTCCCCCCTCTCTCATTCAGCATCAGACTCTTCAGACTCAGCTTCCGCTCCAGCTTCATCCAAGAACCCCCTCAACCTGATTCCACTAAATCCCCTGATTTCCCGCATAGATGCATATGGATGAGCAGCCGAGCGTTGATTTCGTCGCACTTCTACGGGATCATCCATTGGAATCAACTCTTGGCAAGGCATTGACCACTTGTTGAAAGCTTGAGTTGGATCGTAATTTTCGGACGGAGGAAGTGGACATTCTGTGTCTGCAAAGGTACAGAAAAATCCGAACACGGTCCCAGCACTTGCATAGAGGTTGTGGTTTCCACTGGCGCCTCAGGGTCTGGTTTCAGTGGATATGTTACGGGTAATGTATATCTTCTCGGCTTACTTGAACATTGTACACCGGAAACTGTACCTCTTAGGGAACACCTACTGCATTGAACATCTCCTCTCATGTTGAGTATCTTGGTGGTGGATTTATGAGATTCTGACAAAAGTTGATGGTTTGTCCTGACAACGAAATGAATGACACTTACCTCTGGCTGACATTTCTGAACCTGGCTTCCAGTCTGTACAACCTATTATCTCTTACCATTGCCAGTCAGCATTGCTAATCAGAATAACGTACTGAACTCACTGGTCATAGAACAACGAAATAGTTGAAACCCGTCGTGTGATCTTAAAGCCTCTGAATATCGATGTGCATCACATCCTCCTCCTCCTTCTTCTCCTTCCCCTTCGCCACTATCAGCTATGAAGGTGAAATCAATGAATCAGTCTTTTACGTTTATCCAAAAAATTCAATATGGTTTACCTTTACTTATGGAGAAATCAGAAATCTTATTAAGTTTACGAGCGTATTTTGGGTGGAGATCTTGTGACATGCTGTATTGAATGAGCAGTACGGTACGTTACTGTGAAGTATTCAAGAAGCAATGGTTGTAGATAATGACAAGTTGACCAAGTGAACCTTCCAAGTATAGTAGGAGACAGTTGCAAGGAAGACCTTGCCCTCTCTGAACTCCGCATGACTGTGATCTTTTCATGAGAGGAACAAAGGCCGAGTGACGGTAGAGATGGCTTCGGTGGCTGCTGGTAACACACAATCTAATGGGATGAGCACGTCTTCTTCATGGAGACGCTCTACATTGTCTCAAATGTGTTTGAGCGGTGCGACGGCTTACGCATCACTACCTGCACTGCCAACACCTCCGGTTGACGGATCCCCCAAGCCAAAATTCAACCTCGGCAACGCCACAATCAAAGATTTCATCATTTCATGTCCTACCCACCTCAACACAAATATGAAGTAGCGGAAACCAGTTCTCTTTGGTTATCACCCCCTCACGGCGAGGATCTCTGCATTCTATCGTCAAACCTGCATGTACAAGCTCGTCGATAACCCGTATGATACCGTTTTACCGACCGGGTCGTCGTCCGGTGGATCCCAATCTTCGTACTTAAAGGACAACTCCGGGTTGGTGGATTACTGCAAACACCTCTACTATGACTATCAAGATCTCTAGTTTTTCGGTTCATGGTAAGGATGGTACTTACAGTTGATGCACTGTACGGTGAGCTGACTTAAGTACCATAGATATCAGATTTCCAACTGTAAGTAAGATAGGTTCCGGCGAAGCTGAACCCAACAGTCTCTTCAAGGAGATGGTTCCGATGCGATGTAAGTTCATATACAGTATACCGCATATCTGATCAAGATACGTAGGAATAAGAGTGGTGACCATTCAATGGCATTTCTAAAGATCAACACCACTGGTGGACTCAAAGGACAAGGAATGACCTTCTGTAAGTGAACTTCGATTGACGTACTGATGTCTTAGCTATCGGGAAAGGAAACGATATTCTTTGTTTCGCTATCACCCAGATAGCTAACCGTCTTATCGGACTTGATGTGGAGAAGATATTTGCTGATATGGGTGGTTTCTGGACTTTTGGTGAGCTTGAACTATCTATCCCATCAAATCTGATACAAAATAGTCACCGGTGAAAGTCAACATCGTTGGTTGGGACCTGAAAAGGGTGTCATTGCTTTAGCAACTGCCGCTGTAGTTAATACAGTGTGGGACATGTTTGCTAAATCTCGTGGTAAACCTTTATGGAAACTCATAGCAGATTTCACACCTGAGGAGTGAGTCTTGCCGTAGAGGTAAAACAATTTACTCATTGGCATCATAGATTCGTCGACTGCATGGCATTACGATACTGTTCTGATAGTCTGACAAAAGAAGAAGCCTTATCAATATTGAAAGAGGGAGAGGCACTCAAACAACAAAGAACAGTCGAAGTCACTGCCAAGGGGTATCCGGCTTATACCACTAGTGCAGGCTGGCTGGGTAAGCAAAGATGGGAGTACAAGTTAACACCCAGGTTATTCTGATGAAAAGGTGAAGCATCTGGTCATGGATGCTTTAGGAAAGGGGTTCAATCATATCAAGGTTAGCAGCTAGTGTGTATCACGTTCTGATTTCCAGCTCAAAATCGGTGCCGATCGCGAAAACGATCTTCGTCGTTGTAAAATGGTTAGGGAGATTATCGATAATCCAGCAAACATGCCCAAAGGATTTCAGGTCGATCCAAAATCATTGGAAGGTAAAAACGCAGGTCCGACTGGTTGTGTTTTGATGGTTGATTCTAATCGTACGTCCGTGTCAGTCAAGGTATTTGTACAAGTACTTACTCAGTACAGAGGTATTTGACGCTGATCAAGCTATTGATTATGTCAAGTATCTGGCTCCGACTAGACCTTGGTTTATCGAGGAACCAACTTCACCTGATGATGCCGTTGCTCATGCGAAGATCAAAAAGGCTTTACAGCCTTACGGCATAAAGGTTGCGACGGGTGAACATACAAGTAGCAGAGTATGTTTATGTTCATGGTATACGGCATTCTCCGTTGCACTGACACAACTTTCAGATGGCATTCAAAGCTTTCTTTGAACTCAACGCAATGGACGTTTGTCAATTGGACGTAACCAGGTTGGCAGGTTTCAACGAAGTACTCACTGTACTTGTAATGGCCAAGAAATTTGGGGTTCCTGTTTGTCCACATTCCGGTGCAGTTGGATTGATGAATTATCACGTATGTTGACCATCTGTAAGCAAATTCATACTGACGTCGGTATAGGTACATGTGTCCTTGATAGATTACATTTGTGTCACTGGAGAAATGGAGCATAACGTCTTAGTATACGTCGAGTAAGTATTTTCTAGTTGAAATGACATTTTTCCTGATTTTTCAACAGTCATCCATTGGTTCACGATCCATTCCTTTACCCAGTTGGTCCAGTCAACGCACAAGGGAGATACAAGTAAGATTACTATTCTGTCAAATTATCTATCTAATGTGGATGCTAACGACATTGCAGCGTTCCTCTGAATCCTAAGGAAGGTGCCTCTATCGAGATTTACGATAGCTGTATTGAGGAATTCTCATTTCCCAACGGTAGCTTTTGGAAAGCGCATCCAAAAAAAGCTGAACCTCTTCCAACACAGTTTTCTTGATCACATAGCGCTTCACGAGATGTATTCTGCTATTGTGTGGAAGACTATTTCTTACTGCAGTAAATGCTTTGCGATGATGGTCTTTTGGTTTGGATGACTACTGTGTGCTACTCTACACCCGACACTGGTTGATTGATCTGCCAAAGTAGCCTAGTACATTGTTTTGCCACTGCTGTAAGCCACATCCGTTCAACTTCAAACAAAAGCTGTGAGGTCGCCCGAAGTCCTTTTGATATGTACCTATCTCAACGGTACATATAAACTCTAGATGCTTTCTTCTGGTCTCAGCTTCTAGACATGGCAGCTGGAGGTCTGTACGGTTGGCCCCCGTTGCTTTGAGTACCATAGGCCTAAGGGGGTTCTAGCTACAGTATCGTTGTTTTTCACTTGCTGTCCTCTCAGTTTTAGTAAGCTAAATAATTGCTCGAATTTATCTTATAGTATGCATCACATGAATCTCAATCAAGTACAATCACCAATACTCTGGAGACTCCTCTTCGATGTACCTCTCCCAAGAAAAAAGACCCAACGGCTTTTTACTGATCGGTTCTTGTAATGAACTGACCGATGAGGATGGTTCAAAGACTTTACTCAATCCACTGGTTGGGTTCGTGAGCCCACAGCCTGATTGATTGCAACCCCACCCTTCTTTTTTCAGTTGCATGGCATGCGAAGCTTGGAAAAAGAGTCACAAGGTCAGTGGGAAACACAAACTACAGTGAGCTGACGCTTACCACCTGAGCAGCGGATAGTACTCATATACCCTCCCAAACCACAGAGATGACATTGAATATATCCCCTATCATTACGCATGGTCGTAGTTCGGTCGTGAGACTCTGTGTTGAAGATCAGCATTGATCGTTTACAGATCTGTTAGAGGAGCCATTGCCTACCTTGGGCGCTTTGTTGGGAGCTGGGATCCCAATCTATGCAACCGATGATCTCTTTGTATGATGATCAGTATAGACAATAGCACGATCAAGGGATTGCACTCACTGCTCTTTGGGTCGCGGAGCACACTTTGGCCGTCGAAGGAGGTAAGAGTCTCTGGAGGCTCAGAGTTGAGGTGGGTGTTGTTTTCTGAAGTGTTCTCTGAGGTGTTCTCTGAGATGATGATCTCTGTGGTGACAATTATGAGTCAGCTGTGGTAAGGCTGTGTGGATGGAGAAAGAAAATGAGGCACACTAACCTGTTGGAGTGATATTCTCATCTTTGGTGGCTTGAGACATTTCGATGGTGGAAGTTGGTAAAAATCGACAAAAGTGGGGAAAAGATTTGAAAGAGTTGAAGTCAGCCCCAGAAGACCTCGAGGTTTAAGTATGCCATACTAGAATAAAATGAACCTTTCATTGGGTTTTTTGATGAAAAGTCAGAAAAAACCGACAAAGGTCGACATGTCTTCGAAACATTTCGGTCAAACATTCATTGTTAGGAGTATGATGTCATTCCAACTTCGACAATGGATTGTGAATCAATAAGTATCATAATCTACCTCCGAGACGTTTCAGTGAATTATCCATTGTGGAAATGCGAAAAAAAAACAATGTTACGTCTTTGTGTCACCCTTTCATTCTCTGCGTCAGTGTGGCGAACCAATCTTCGAAGGCAATTTCTTCACTTTGATTTATTTAGCTGTCCATTGAACCTTTCGGGGAGCTCGTCGTTGGAGCCAGGAAGAAATGAGTTCTCCTTTTAGGTGCTTTTCATACGAGAAGACGAGGGCAAGAGTTACATCACATGGAAGACTGGTTCGAGTCTTCTTCACTTTCATTTCCTTTTTCTACTTTTCTAAACGCCACAATTTCTCTCCTAATCGATTGGTTGACTAACAATGAGTCAACAAGATACACACGTGAGTAACATGAATCACAGTTGATTATTGTAGATCATGATTGACACTCTCTTAGACTACTGGAGTTTGTCCAGAATTAAACTCCTACGCTCACCTCATCAAACTTACCTTGGAAGCTGAGGCAGCTAAAACAGCAGGCAGCGGAGGTGGACCTGTAAACGCCTTTTTAAGCTCTCTCCTCAAAGGCTCGGTTTACGCCTTAAAAAGACTCGACGATCATTGGCGCAAGCACGGTGGAGATTGTAGACAGTGCTTCGAAATGTACTGTTCCGCAGAGATGAATAATAATTGGTGTACCGCTGAGATCTACAAATTCAAACCTGGATGGTTAGATGAAGAGTTGGTGGGTTTTTCCTTCTGATTGTTGAACAAAAGTGTTGTCTAGTTAACGACTGACTCGTAGTCCCGGATCTATCAGTGGGCTGGTGGCGAAAGAGAAATATCTCAAACGGTGTCTTGTTGTCGTTGGGATGAAGTCGAGAATCTTATCCACCATTATGATGAGGAAAGTAAAAAATCTGATAATATCCTCACCGAAGAAACCCATAAAGAATATTGGAGAGGTATTAATCAACTCACATCATTTTGGATGCACGAAGTCCAAAAACATAAATCCAAATGTACCGATCATGAGGAAAACGTCAAAAGGGGACCATGTCCGGAGCTCGAATCCAACTCAAACGTCCTGGAAAACATTTCGAAGATGTGTTTGCAGCACAGAGTTTACTCAAGGCAAAACACAAAAGACGACACAGATCCTTTGTTACAATTTTGTATCTCCAAGACTCAAAGTGGTGCTTACGCTTTAACAGATCGTCGTCAGCACATCGAGAATTGTAGAGATTGTTCCGAGGTCGCTTCGTTCTTTGAGCAAAGGGAGAAATGGGTCATTTCTGATATATACAAGAACGAACCAAGTTGGTTAGCCAAACAATTGGTCAGTATTTTCCATCAATGAGAGGACATAACTTACCACTAAGATAGATCCGGAATATCGGGAATACTCAAGGCGAATCCACTCTCAGCCAAGAACAGCTTTGTTTCAACTGGTCGAGTGTTGAGAAGACCATCAAAGCCGAGGTCAATTATCCAAGACGTTTAGATGGGATCGCAGACAAGTCTCGTTCACAGCTTCAAAAAGGTATAGATCAAGTCCATTCAGCTTGGAGTGATGCTATTGAGAACCATAAAGCTAGTTGTGAACATCACAACGAGAACGTTGAGAAAGAGGAAAGAAGGCGGTTCAAATAATTCATGGGTGGAGGTTTTCTGTCGAGAGTAGATGGACCTGTTGTGGTTATGAACATACGATAAATGAGAAAGGATGAATTTTATTGGACTGGACTTTGAACGTTACCTCCCCATTGTTTCAGGTAAATGAAATGTACTTTTCGACGATATTGTTGTTGCAGCATTCACTGTTCTCGGGCATGTGATGCCTTCGAATAAAATTAGATACATACGTCGTTGACTTGACGGAAATTCCTTGGCTAGTTTGAAGATATTATAAAATGGCAAATGGTGACTGAAAGATACAGTCACCAAGCCAAGACATGAAACCGGTGACTAACCAACCACGGCGTTTGAGTATGCGGGGTCAAATGACGTTGCTGTAAACTTGGTTACAAATCATCGTGTATTCTTCTTCTTCTTCTTTCTCAACATCCATCTCCATCAAGAACATCCCAAATCACCTCTCTAAAAACCAACACACAATGGCCTCAGCTCAAACTGCAGTTTTCCTCGGTGACAAAATCATCGCTCAAGCTATGACCAGTGATCTCGAAAAGGTTGAGGGAAAGTGAGTAGTCTCAAAGGACTGGTCAACTCATCCTGCTTAGTTGGTATTTCAAAGAATCCGCTCTTATCGATAGAGGAAAATTCACTGAATCCGGTACTCACACCACTTGTCCTTGGAAAGGTGTCGCCAGCTATTTCAACTATCAAGGAGATGATGGTAACATAATCAAAGATGTTGCTTGGTAAGCTATTGCTGATATCTGTGCTGACTGATGTAGGTTTTATCCTCATCCCAAAACTGGTGCTGAACAGGTCACTGGACGCGTTGCTTTCTATGTTGGTACGTCTATAATCCCCTGACAACCGTTCTTTAGCTCATTATCTCCCCCAGGAAAAGTTCCAGGTCTCAAGATCGGTGTTCCTCCAGTTGCTTAGACTTGAAGCTACTGTATGGATTCACTTGAAAGTTTGTGTACTTGTACGACAGATGTATCACTGGTTCAAACTGCACACACTATATCAACTGTCATTCCTTTCCTAGTCGCTGCAAAGGTTCATACAACTACGCATCCACATCGATAATCTCAAGTATGTCAACCATCTTAGCTTGAAGTTCCATATGACCTCTGAGAACACTGGAAACATCGACATCCTCCACCCCATTCTGTCGAACAGGGCCCAAACCAGCTACCATGATCCCGTTACTGAGAGTTGCAGCTCTAGATACCACCTCATGTAATCTCACAACACCAGCCAGGACTAAATCTGCGTCTGACCATGCGTTAACGAGACGTCTGGCTACTACTGATCTAGCTTGTGTCCATTCGTTTGATGTTGGAGAAGAAGGAAGAGAGATGAGATAAGCCGATTCGACGTATTGTGGGATTGCAGAGGTTGATCCTGCAGGAGGAGGAAGGCTGGCTAGATAAAGAAGAGCTTGAAGCACAGTATAGGCTCCAAGGGATGATCCGATCTGAGATTAGTCATTGAATCACAGTTTGCTCACTAGAACCACAGGTCTTTCTCCCTGAACCCGTTTCTCTAACACTTCACCAAGGATACGACCGGCCTTTTTGGCTCTATCCTGAGCGTGCATCCAGGTGTTGTCAAGTGTCATCGTAGCCATTCCGTAAACTGACCTACGATATGTTAGATAATCCATTTGGTATAACCTACATTGGCAAGCTGACAGCGGCAAAGTATGCACTGAGTATAGTCCGTTTGATGATTTGTTTCTTGACCATGCCTTTGAGTTTCGATGCGACTGAAAGTCAGTAGTAGAATAACAACTTAACCTACCCCAAAGATCAACATCCCTAGATAATTAGCTTTGATTCTAAACTAGTACTCACCTGCCCGTTTTCAACATGGCTGCACTCTCAAATCTAAGCAGGTACACATCACGTCCATCTCTCAAACCACTGGATACGACTGCATGTTCCTCAACTTTATCTTCTGGATTCCTGGCAATGAGATTTGGTGCAATGGAAGAAGTGTGATCTGAACAAACAGCTCTCCAAGCAGTGACAGCTTCAGTCCGAGACACAGAGAGTAATCCCGGTACGACAATGGTAGCCTGCGGTCAGATATATCAATGAAAACAACTTACAGTCAAACTTGGAGCTTTTTTGGATTCAACCAATGCCTTTTCTTCTGCTACGCTGTCAAGTGACGCTCTAGGACTATCGAGAGACTTCTTTGTAGACGTTGGAGAATTGACTTCAGAAATACTGGAACGGGTACCGGTATCGATCGAAAGTTTGAGAAGTTTTTCTTCAATTGCCGTACGATTCTTTTCAACTTCTTCTACAGCAGCTTTGGGATCTTCCTCCGTCTCAGCTTCACCCTCAGTTCCAACTGGATGAGTGACTTCTGCCTGTTCAAAAGCGGCAGCCACCTTTTCAGAAGCTTCGGCAGTAGGATCAACTTCCCCAGAAGAACTTTCTTCCTTCTCCTTCTTCTTCGCTTCTTCGTCTTTAACCCTGAGATTCTTTCTGACTTCTTTGAGGTCGTCCACTTCTTCTTGAGTTGCTTTGGTACCATTTCCAACTTCGATGAACCCGAATTCATCGACTCCTCTCCATCTTTCTCGGACCCTTTTACCGGCTAATCCTCCTCCACCGACTCCAAACAATGTTCCCAGAACTACGGGAGCTGCTGTGGCGGATAATATTCCACCGATACCTAGTGGAGCTAGAAGAGCTGCGATTGCAGGAGCAGCCAAACCGCCGGTAACACCAATCAGAACACCACCAGCAATCACTCCGGCGCCAGTTGCTAGAAGCCATCAGTCATAGAATCTCACATAACGACGTCACTTACCCAAAGTACGACCTAGAGACCCACCCCATCCTTGAGAATGTGCAGCTCGTGTGGATTCAACTTTAGCACCAGCTCCGTCAGAAGCCGCTTGTAAAGCCTTGAAAAGCGTTGATGATAAGTTTTTTTCAGCTTCGGGAAGTAGACTATCAGCAGATAATCCCAACAACTCCAACGTCCTATGTGACCAAGCTTTAGCCAATGGTGTATATCTCAAAAGTTCCTCTTTCTTCTCTTCTTTACCGTCCGCGGTCAAACTTGTAGCTTCACTGGCTAAACTAGCTTCTACCAATACACCAGCGATTCGAACTCTTTCCTCATGAGACCATTCTTCACGTTGTTCATCAGCTGAAGATTTGACATGTGCCGGATCGACGACTGTTGGTAATTGGGCTGGATCCAATGATAAGAGTTTACTAACGGATCGTAGCCATGAAGTGGAAGTTTTCGTATACCATTTGGTGGTTGTTTTGAGATCGGCGTTGGGTGGATGTAAAGTCGCTGATAATGCTGCTAAAGCTAGAAGAAGTCGGACGGGGGATGGGAGTGGGTCAGGAGGTTTGGGTAGATCTTTGTTATCAGTCATGGTTGTGTTTAGGTAAAAGATGTTGAAGAGTCTTGGTCTTATATTAGTGCTCCACTGAACCAAGTCTTTCTGAATTCAACATTTATTCATTGTGACGTCACGCGACAACATTACGGAATCAGATAAGTTATACAGGAATCTGAAGTACCAGGCTACGGGAATCAGAAGGGTAAAGCAAGATCAGAGAAGGTCTTGAGGATATCTATGTCAAGCTACGTTACTACTTCAGCTTGTCAGGTCGATTGGATGAATAGTATTATCCTTACGATATACCGTACTCTTCTCCAACGACGAAAGGTGGACGGTGAAATGCGTGCCACAATAGAAAGCATTCGCGATCGCAGTAGCGTATTGCGTTATCAGTCGCCAGATATTTTGAACTCTTTCCTACAACTGTTTGGTTACAATTGGTCATTCACACCAATGGTGCAATTAGGACATGGCTTATCAATACCTGGGAAGACGGTTAACAACCTTGGGGGGTTAAAAGCCATCTCCTTTTCAACTTTTCCGACTTGACAGCAAAATGACAATCACCATTTCACCGGAACCAATATCTGTCGCTATCGTCGGAGGTGGCCCAGGGGGTTTAGGTGCAGCCATCGCGCTTTCAGAACTACCAAATATCAAGGTATCGATCTATGAGCAGGCTACTGTTTTACGAGAAGTTGGGGCTGGTATCAACATCTCATCAAACACTTGGAGAGTCTTGAAATTACTTGGCGCAGACAAATATCTGACCAGTGGACATGAAGCTGATGAAACTTGGACTCTGTGAGTTTGGTTCTGTGGACTTGGACTTATAATTTAGTGATGGTAAAACTGGTGAAGTTTTGTCTAAACGTCCTAGAGTTCCAAATCTAGATACTCCAGCAACTGTACGGGCTCAACGTACGAAATTGCAATCAGCTTTACTTGCACGACTTCCACCTGGAGTTCTAAATCTACAAAAACGTTTGGTTAAACTTGAGAGACTACCAAAAGGTCAAGGCTCTCGTTTAACGTTCGAAGATGGTGAATCTGTTACAGCTGATTTGGTCATTGGTGCAGATGGAATTCGAAGTGTAAGTTTTGGTCATGGTTGTGCTGACTTGTCAGGTTGTGAGGGAAACTGTCTTTCCGGACCATGCGATACAGTATACTGGAACGACGATTTGGAGAGCGTTGTTACCAGTTTCAGATTTAGAGAAGATACCAAAAGACCTCTATTCGGAATTCCCATCGAATTTCTTAGAGATCAATAGTTGGTGGCATTCGCCTTATGTAAGTGATCACTAGATGGAGAGCATCGAATGCTGAAATATGTCACAGGGACATTTCTACTTTAACAAAGTTGGTGATGGATTTTGGGAGATTGCTGCTCGTTACCATGAAGATCCGAAATTGATAACTTCAAAGAAAGTCAGTTGGGGTGTACCAGCAACGAACGAAAGAGTTTTATCTCACTTCACAGTGAGTACCACCAACTCGTACTGTTCTGACTTGACCGATAGGAATATCACCCTTTCGTCCAAACCGCCCTAAATCTCGTTCCCGAAGGTCAATGGAAGGAATTCTCTGCATTCGCCGGACCACGTCTCGATGATCTTACCGCCTGGGATGGAACAGTTCTACTAGTTGGCGATGCCTCCCACCCTCTCTCAGGTGCATTTGGTTCAGGAGCAGGATTCGCTTTAGAAGACGGATGGATCCTAGCCAAAGCTATAGAACATAAACGTGGGGACAGCAGTATTCCACCTAATCGTGTTATTCAAGAGGCTGTAGCTTTGGTCAACAGAATTAGGTCACCGTATTATGTACGAATGTATGAGCATCTGGATGGTGAGAAAGCTAGACAGGTTGAAGTGAATGCTCAGGAGGATCAATCTTGGGACGGACTTACGAAGGCTAAAGTTAAACCTACTACTTTGAAGAATATGGGTTGGATCTATGGGAATGATATCAAGGTCGTTTGGGATGAGTTTGAGAAGTAGTTTTGGGTCTCAATCTAGAGCTTCATGTATACAAATCGATTGATTCATTTCAAGGCGTAATTTGCAATTAATTTGAGTGTGGCAGCTTCGAGTCACGTCAAATTGGATTCATTCTGAACATACATACTTTCCTACGGCGATGACACTACTGTATCTCCCTCATATCGGACGATAACCTACTCGATTTCAGAGTACATCTCCAAACCGACGCTCATGACTACTGAAACACCTTTGACGCTGAAGGTTGGACGATTGAGTAAGAGCAACCCAATCCCATCATCAGATTCATCAGAAACATGAACAAACCCAATTTGATGATTGATACCACCAGAAACCTCTTTCCCCTCAACAGACAAACTGATTTGATCGTATAAATCGGTCTCACCTTTGTGATAAGTTCTGTGAGCTTCGAGAATAGACTCCCTATCCTCTGAAGAGATCAAAGGAGATGGCTGGGAGTTGACTTTGATGATGCTGTACGTCGGGGTTTCGATTGATGAACCCTTGAAATCTCCCCAGTTGTGTGAACGAATTTCTGGATCTCCTGTGACGGCGATCAGGGTGTCGTTTGTGGGTTGGGCTGGACTAGAAACAATCACGTAGTTTGGATGACATGATTTGATCTCTACTTTTGATCTTTGGAGATGAACGTAAGCGCTTGTAGTATCGATATAAATGTTTTTGTTGGATAACTTGGATCGGAGGATTTCTTGAGATTTGCTTAGCCCCTCACGAGGGGAACGGGTGGCGGAGGAGTTGGTGTCGTCTGTGAGATAGTTGATTGAGTCGACTGTGTACCTGCCAGTATAGCATGACATGGGAGATTGTTCGTTGAGAAAACGAGTCTCGGTTGAGAAGTCGATTGGTTGGAGGACCAATTCGACTCCAATGGAGCCTCGACAATAGTTGGTTTGGTTAGACATTGTTGGTGAGCTTGAATGGGTTTGGTTGATTATGTGTTTGAAATGGGTGATGGATGTTCAGAACAGAGGGGAAGGGTGAAAGCGTGTAATATATATCCCTATCGTTAAGCCTTCCATTCCCAAATCATGAAAGGATTCATTTTGGGTAAAGGAAGACCAGACAATCCACACGGTCTTCCTCTGTACCCTTCTAGTCCATGACGTTTTCTCGGATGAAGGCTGATACAAAAGAGGAGAACTATTTTACCGTTGCGTTCCATTTAGAACTGATGAATACTTCGGGAAAAGGATGAGATATACACTGTAGGAAGAGTTGACGTTTTTCGGATATGAAGGCTGATACAAAAGAGGTTACTTATTTGACCGATGACTTCCATTTAGGACTGATGAAAGCCTCGGGAAAAGGACAAAATATACCCAGTAGGAAGAGAAGGACAGCCTAGCCATTGTCGATTACTGTTGAACATGAGAGTGTTCACCAAATTCATGTTCAATTCTCAAACCATGTTTGAATCAACTGCAGATACCGAAATCATTACCATCAAACCTCATCTAGACGAGTCGGATACTCGCGACGAGGCTATCAAACTTCTCAACAAAGCTTTCGGTTCAATCTCAACGAAACAGAAGGTTGTGTTTTCAAGCTCGACAATAATCGATGACTTGAAGTCGAAGAAACGAGAAGAGTTGTCAAAACTCAAGTCAACTTTAATAGAAATCAAAAGAGATTGTGAAAACCGAATAAAAGCTTGGACGGATAGTGATAGAGGGACTGGTAAATATTGGAGAGACCGATATAGTGATGATGCGTCTGATTTGAGATTTTGGAACAAGCGTCTTAGCGAGTTTGAGAGTGATTTGAGTAAGGCTGGGAAAGAGGGAGGGCTCTTGAGTGGGATCAGGAAGGTAATGGGAACATTGGGGATTAGCACTAAGGTCGACAAGGGAAAGGACGTAGACCGAGCTGCGAAGTAGACAGATGAAGCTAGTTGTATCATCATGCATAACTACGTATCTTTCAGAGAAACCGATTCGGCTCTCAAACCTGGCTCACCGCTATTTAACAGTGGTGTCTCGTTTTCCATACACTCATTGCTAACGATCAACACATCTTTCGACTGTCTGAAGCCCTCAAAGTCATCTTGACCCTCTTTCAAGTAGAAGAATGAAAGGAGATGACAGGAGGCCATGACTTCCATGTTGATCAAAAGAGACTGAGTCTTTCAACGTTTGACTAGAAGTACCGTGGGGGTAGGGCTGATCACGGATTGTATCTTCACTTTCTCTTCATCAACCTACAGTATTCACTTTAAGAATCGCTCAAACACTCAACAAACGAAAACTTGAATCCAATGCCCTCCAACACTACCGCCCCAAATACCACCCTCGCATCGATGAATGGTGGTACGACCATGAGAACGAAAGAGGAAGCCTCTGAAAACTTCAAACTCCGTTATGATATCCTATCAAAAGCTCAAAAGTCTTTCTTTGAAGATAAAACAACATTCAATTCACTCGACGAAAAGACCAAGAAGAAATTGACTGATCTCAGACCTGGGTTAATAGCTCATCAGCAAGTCAGAGAATCAAATTCGAGACATTGGCAGAGCGGCGAACGAGGTTTAGATCGTTGGCAAAGAGACATTTTTGATTTGTTGGTGTGGAGAAGGGATCTTCAAAAGTACGAGAAAAAGCTTTACGGTAAATCAAAGTCGGAAGCCAGTTCGCATAGGAGTATTTTTGGGCGTGTCAGTGATGCAATTAAAAGTATGGGTAAGGAGGATAGTCAAGTCGGGAGCGATGGAGATTCTAGTCAAGGGAATTAGGTGTCTCTAGATAACGCTTCCATCCACCTCTTTCCCAATCTTGTTGATTAAACCGCACACTCTCATCTCGTTTTTCATCAGTATGTATGTACGATAGGTAAATAGAAAACTTGAAAAGCCTGCGCTGTGAATGCATTGTATTCCGGCGAGCCACTTGTACGGGCAACTGAAATTGTATTCTGCCACTGTGGAGCATTGGAGAGTTTCAAATGCCGTGCATCCAAAGCAGTGTCTTACTGATTACGGATCCGAGAAAAATTGAGATTGGGAGAAAGTGGGGGTTATTGGGGTTAAGCATAAGTTGCTTATGATGCTTTTGCATAGCCTGTATGGAGACGTCCATCCAAGTTCAGTCATGGTTACAGGAGAACTTTTCAGTATGGAAAGAAGAAGAAAGGAACGAGTCTGCATGAACTGTTGGAATCCAACGCACTCACTGTAATTGCTTCCGATATCGAGATATATTCGAGCATTATCTTCCACGTGAACCTTTCGGCCTGATAGGCCTTTCCACTACCAAAATGGATGAAGCCCGAACCAGATCAAAAGATCTGACTGTAGCCCGACGGTGATCGATCAATGGTGCAAGCTAAAATGTAAGTTAGGTAAGCAAGGCGTCGTATCCAAGGTTTGGATGATTATTTTCGGTCAGGGTTTAAGGGTGGTGTCCAGGGTAGACCCTGATCGCCTCGGGGTCTAAAGAAATTTTCTGTTATCAATCCAAAATTGAATGGTGAAGTGAACCGCAATCGATGACTCGATGGTACACACACACAGACGGCAACGCGCGCACAGACTGTGGACTATGGTATGACTATGGACTATGGACTCACTAGCTTACTTACACCGAAGGCATTAATAATAATGGTTGACTTATAAATCATATCGGCTCCGTGTTTACAAATAGTGACTCAACCACTAACTATCTCACCACACTTACTCTCACACCACTCAACCGTCTCCCCGAGTCTCTTTTCTACTCTATCCTTTCTTACATATATAAGGCAGTCTTCTCATCCTCATTCCCTCTTCTTCTTCATCAACAAATAACAACTACAACTTCACTCATCCACTTCACCCAATAACACATCCACACTCACCCATCGTACAACAACACATTCACACACTCACAATGGCATCAGCCACTCGCACCCCACTCGAAATGTCGCGTTCACCAACAGTGAACGAAGACGTTACATCACCAGCAGCCACATTAACTGATCTCACCGCAGTCACAAAGACTCAAAGTGGTGAAAAAGTCGACTCGTCACCATCAACCCCACCTCTTCCAGCTGAATCCACTATCGGTGTCCAAGCTGAAAAATTGGGTACGGATCTCAAACAAAAAGGTCCAAATGTATTAGCCTCCTTGCCTGAAGGTCGTAAAGCAATCCTCCTCCTATGTTTCTGTGCTTCAATGTTCATGTAAGTTTCTCTCTTTACCGCTTGACCTTCCAGAACTGACAGTTCTCTAGTGACGCTGCCGGTGTCTCTGCCACTTTCTTAATGACAGCCCCAATCGGTGTCGATCTAGACATTGAACTTGGTAACTACGCCTGGATCCTTGGAACGTATTCCTTAGCTTTCGCCGCTACCCTCCTCTTCGCAGGTCGTCTAGCCGATCTCTACCCACCCCATTTGATCTATAACATCGGTTTCGTTGGTTTGGCAATCTTCTATTTGATCATTTCGTTCATGAACAACGAATACGCTTTCTTCGTTCTCAGAGCCATCTCAGCTTTGTTGGCCGTTTGGACTATCCCTTCGTCGATTAACATGATCAGTGAGTTATAATTTCTTGTGGGTCATGTGCTCTTACTGATCAACTTTTAGTCCAAATGTACCCCGATCCAGTGGTTCAAGCAGGTAAACTCGCCTTGTTCGGTATGGCAGGTGCCCTAGCCAACACCATCGCTCTCGTTCTCGCTGGTGTCTTCTTACTAGCCTCATGGAGATGGTATTTCAGATTCATCACCATAATCATCGTCCCCTTCTCCATCGCCTCCTGGTTCCTCATGCCCCGAACTCAAGCTGTCGCAGAAGATCTTCCCGGAGCTGAGAAATGGAAAAGAATGGATCTAGGCGGTGTCTTCCTCCTCGCTGGTGCTTTGGTTCTTTTCATCCTAGCTTTCACCCAAGCTACCATCAACGGTTGGAATTCAGCAATCTTCATCGCACCACTCGTCATTGGTATCTTCTTATTCGGCGTTTTCATCGTCTACGAAAGATACTTACCTAGAGGTTACTCACTCCTACCCCACGAAGTTTGGTCATACCCCAACATCTTCCCATTGATGTTCCAAGCCTCAGCAGGTTTCTTATGGTTCGCAACTGGTCAACTCAGATTCGCTACCTACTGGCAAGACGCTCTTGGCAATTCACCAATTCTCGCTGCTGTCAAACTTCTCCCAATGGGAATCACAGCACTAGTCGTCGGAGGTATCACCCAAGCTTTACCATGGATGATCAACAAACCCAAATACATGCAACCCCTAGCTTCAGTCCTCGCTTTCACCGGATCAATGCTTTTCGCCTTCTCACACGGTGGAGGTGGAAACGATTTCTGGAGATACGTCTTCACTGGTGAAATCATCGGTACCGTCGGTGGATTGATCTTGTTCATCGGTACCAACAACGGTTTAATCCAATCTTTCCCAATCGAATTCGCTGGTGTTGGAGGTTCTTTCGCTCAGATCATCTTCCAGATCGGTGGAGTTATCGGTATCTCTGTCCAACAAGGTTTAGTTGGTACTGGTACTACTCCAGAGGAATTACTTGATTGGACGGGTTCAAGAAATAGTTATTTCTTCGCTGGAGCTTATGTTCTAGCTACGGGAATCATGTTCTTGTTCTGGTACAAACCTGCTAAAGCTCCTGTCATCGAAGGTGTCACTGCTGCTGCTGTTTAAGTGGTCGTTTTTTAGACACTGGATTCGTATACTTCTTAGATTATTTACAATACACACTTTTCTTTTATAGATTTTATAGTATAATGCAATGCTGTATCATATTATCAAATTCAAAGCAGAACTATTTCCCAGTGTTCGTGAAATTCAAACAGATCCATTTGATATAAATCCTTGATCCTAAACAAGTTCCATGTATCTCTCAACTAAGACGTAAGATCAGCATTAACACTTGACGACATAAGTTCAAACCCACCCTCCCAACTAGTAACAGCACGTCTATGAACTTCCAATTCATGTTCCCTAGTCCCCTTGAAATGATCGACGAAGTAATCACCCAAGACTTCTCTAGCGATCGATCCCACCCGTCCAAAAGTCTCTGTAGCCTTCTCCAACGAAGTCGGTAATTTTAATATTGAATCCCTGGTAACCCCTGGTGAACCTAACGGACCATACGGGAGTTTAGTTTTATTCTTAATTCCTCTTAAACCTAGAGCGAAAATCGCTGAGAAGGCGAAATAAGGGTTCATCTGTATCTTTCGTTAATAATGATAGTTGAGCTTCGCATTAGGTTGACCTACATCCGCTCCTGGTACTCTGATTTCGAATCTTGTCGCGGCGGCGTTCACTCCCGGCGCTGATATTATTCTTATCGATGCTGCACGAGAATCATATCCGAATGAAGCGGTATCAGGAGCCCACATGGCCTAGAGGGTGGATCAGTTGGACTCCTGTCATAAAGGCAAGGGCAAATAACTGACAGCTCCACCTAATAATCGTTTATACGAATTGATGGTGGGACACATCATTGGAACCACTGAACAACGTCAGTTGATTGTGATGTCAAGTTTATGTTTCAACTAACCATCAGGTAAACCTTCCAGCAAACCTCCCAAAAACCATTCTGCCTCATGAGAGATAAATTTGACATCATCAAACTCTGCACCTTGTCTACCACCCGCTTTCATCTCCTCATCGGTCAAACCGAATATATTTCTACCATTAGAATCCTGTAAAGAAACATGGATATGTCTAAAGTCAGTCTTGTCCTGTACTCAAAACATACCCAGAACAACCAGGTAACTACATAGGATTGTTAGTAATCATCCCGTATTGTATCCTAGCTAAAAATCCACCTACATCACCCCACGGTTTTGCCATGAAAGTAGGCATGATCCCATACTTCATTCCCATACTTTTAGCCACCAACTTGAACAGCACTGCGTTATCTGCCATTCTAGATGCGTCAGTGTAGCCCAAAGCAGTTTCGAAAACCCCAGGTCCAGTTTCGGTATCTACCATTTATGTAAGCTTTCGTTCAATCGCACCGAAACGTTAGCTTACGATGACCTTCGATTTCTATACCGAAATCTGTTGCTTGATCGTAGAGATCATGGAAATAATCCATGTTCAGAGTCGGTCTTAACATTGAATAACCGTGCACTGGGTTTTGTCAGTTGTGTCCACCTGGTCAATGAAATTACAACTGACTTCCTGGAGTTAACGGATTAAGATTGGTGAATCGTTTTTCGACTACCGATTGAGGAGTTTCACTGAATTGGAAATACTACCAACCATCAACTAAAAGGTCACACTAGATGACATACCTCAAACTCAGCTCCACTCATACATCTGTAACCCAACTCTTTAGCCGTTCCCACTACCCCGTCCAAAACACTTCTAGGATCAACTTCCAAAGGTAATCTAGATTCAGGATCTTGGAATGAACACAAGAAAAATGCCATGTTCTTCTCCCATTTCAATCTTCTATAAGTTGATAAATCAATGACCGCTATGAGATCATGATATCCGTTAGCTTTGTTTGAAACTAATAATTCGTTGGTGTAGGTCGTATCGTGGACTAGTGTTTTGGTGTCCTTTTAGTGAATGTGTTGTAAGAGAATTGGGTGAACGGTGACTTACGATCCCATCCGAAGATTACTGAACAGAAATTGAAGCCATCTGGTTTAGCTGCTGAGAGGAATTTCGATTTTGACATGATTTTACCTCTGAGTACACCGTCCACGTCGACACCTGGTTTGTTCATAGGTTTTAGTTTGATTATTGAACGAAGATAGAGAATATTTACCTGCAACTTTGACTTTTGTATCATCTTTCAACAAAGTTTTTAATTCTTCCAGAGTTTTGGGTGCGTTTGGTGTTGGTGATGGTGACATTTCGAGGGGAGTGGAATGGACAAGGTAGGATAGGATAGAGATGGAATTGAGAGAGAGAGGAGAAGAGAAGGTCTAGTCGAGGTAATGACGTTCAATCTGGGTTTACTTTCCCACGGTGCGATGGAAATGTTGATTTCTACGCGTACCAGTGAAAGTTCCTTCGATCTCAAATCGTAGATACATAGCGAAAACGATAGAAACGACGACGACGACGACGAACAGCCAACTGATAATCCTCACTTGAACCACACCACAACACAATGTCACCTAAACCACGTTCAATAGCATCTTATTTCACTAAACAACCAATATCACCCAAAGCAATCATATCTCAAAAAGCAACCATCACCACGAGCAGCACCGATCAACCGATTTCCACAACTGCAACCACCACCACAGCTTCAACATCAACAACGATCTCACCAGCGAACAAACCGAAATTATCCGATGCAGCCAGAAAAGCGATTTTAGAAGCCAACTCCAATAATGATTCGGAACCACCTACAAAAAAACTCAAAGTCAATCCCATCTGTATGTCTCTCTAACACCTGCATCACTGACGAAAACAGTGAATCCACCAAAGACGTTTCCTAAAATCAAACTCCCCAAAACAACATCCAGGAAAGAATTACGTGAAATCATAACAAAATATCCGGATATTTCACCATTGTTGGAATTGGAATTGGAGAGTATGGGTGAAGATTGGTTATTGGCTTTACAGGATGAATTGGTTAAACCTTATTTCTTATCGGTGCGTTCAGTCTCTGTTAACTTCAGTTAAAATACCATATTTATCATGATCGACGATTTTAGTTGAAAGAATTCATCGTTAACGAACAGAGGAATAAAAAAGTTTTCCCACCTGGTATGTGTTGATATTTTGGGTGGGATCTGAAGACTTTTAGCACAGGACATATATTCTTGGTCTAGATTATGTCCTTTAGATAAAGTCCGAGTGGTTATCATAGGTATGTCCGCTTTCCCGAACTAAGAAATACAAACTGATGTACCTCAGGCCAAGATCCATATCATGTAAGTTGATCTCAGAAATCCGTTCGAAATCAACTGAAAAATCAGGACGATGGGCAAGCTCATGTAGGTATCTTTTCTGTTGCCAACAACGAAACCTAACAGCGTTTATAGGGATTAGCGTTCTCAGTGAGAAAAGGTGTTAGGATCCCACCATCTTTACGGAACATTTACAAACAGATGAAGAACGATGTAACGGATTTCAAAGTTCCACTTCACGGGTTAGTCCACCTCATCTATCAAATACTGAATTCAATAGGGATCTAACGGAATGGGCGAAACATGGTGTACTACTTTTAAACACTTCACTCACAGTACGAGCGCATGAGGTCAGTCCACCACTACAACTGCACCTCCCAACTGATACCTGATAGGCGGCCTCACATTCCAAAAGAGGTTGGGAACAATTCACAGCTGCCATCCTTAAAGTCGTCGTATCAAGATTATCACCCGAACGCGAAGGTGAAGGTTACGGTGCCAACGGTGTAGTCTTCATGGTTTGGGGTGCTCACGCCGCGAAAATGATATTAGGTACAGATGAAGTAAGTTTTCAGCCCAATCAATCTTACAGTTATCTGATTTTCAACAGAAAAAACATTTGATCTTACGTTCAGCTCATCCTAGTCCTTTATCTGCTAGTCGAGGGTTTTTGGGTAATGGTCATTTCAAACTTTCGAATGAATGGTTGCAAGAACGTTATGGAGTTAATGGCGGGATCGATTGGAATAGTCTCAGTGGTGAGGTTTAGATATCGCGTTGCATCTGTAAAATATCATATCATAGTATCTTGTATTTGTACATTCAATATATCATACATGTCAAATAAACGTATAAATCCTTATGCAGTCGTTGATTCACCATCAGTGGATGTTTCTACTGCTTTTCCTTTTTGAGGTCTACTTCTACCCCAAACCACTTTAGATTTTTTACCCTGGACTTCGATACCGTTTTGAATCGATAGAGCCTCTGCCGCTCTTTCTGCTACATTCCTGTTAATGAAATTGACGAAAGCGCAATCTATGTATGTCAGTAGATGAACTTTAAGTTGTAAAGTAAAGTATACATACGACTTGCTTGAACGATTGTTATACTTTTGATTTCTGTTGGTTTTATGAATGGACAAGTAAAGATTAAAGCGGTTCTAACATCTGATTCTGTGCATTCGGGTAAACCGAGGAATAGTAGAGTAGTCTGAAAGATCGGTAAGTGTCACGTCATGTCGCAAAAGATGTGAAACTCACAATAGTCTTGTCCTCTGGTACCTTCATTCCCTTTCCCTCTGCAGCCTCTCTCAACATTTTCTTCGCAACTGGATCGTTTCGACCGTAATATCTATCAGTAAGGTTTTGCTTCTGTAACCCATCCTCTTTAGGTATTTCGTGTCTATAAAATGTCAGCATTATTCGAAAAAAGCTCTAATAACACTCACCTAAATGGACACTCTCCACCTCGTTTACATTCCCCCTTGACGAAGAAACTACATATATGGGGTCTATTCCTTTTATAGAATGGATCAGTCCTTGCTATGGATTTCAACATCTCTCGACCGGCTTCATTTGCGACTTGAGAATCGAATGACGTGACTCCGTCCGCAGAATCTGCCATCTGGTTGGGTGGTCAGTGGGTGTTGAGTGGACTAAGGAGTTGATGATAACCTACCTGAGCCTCCAGATTCTGGATGTAGTATTCTACGATGTGTTAGTTGTTGTACATCGCTGTAATCTAAGTACACTTACGCTTATTGATATCAGAAGAAGGAGCTTGATTCTTTCGACCCAAAGCTGCATCACGAACTTGAACGGGTAAACCGTATTCCCTGAAAACAAGTCAGTATCCAAATCTTGCAACATTGAAGATCCACGTACAGATCCAATAAACAAGTCTGACAAACTCCCTTGATCTTAGCACAGGTCGTACAGATTTCAGTCTTTTTGAATCTAGCACCTTGCCCTGGATTCCATCTGAACACTGTATATGGTCTGTTACATATCTGTTTGATTAGTCAGCTTTAGCGTTGGGAGTTTGAGTAGGTGAGTGAGGACTTACTTTACATTCACTTCCGAATTCTTGTTTACTCTGAGGGTGGGTTAGTGGATGTGTAACTCTATCATAGAAAGATAGATGACTTACCATTCGAACATATGGGTTTGGTCCAAGACCTATCGATTGTTAGTTGTCAATTTTTCTCGAACTACAACTATACTCACAAGTTTCGCATCTACGGTAGGTAGTCAGCATCAAGTCATATCACAATGGCAAATGGATACTTACAATATTGGGAAATCTGAACTCTCAACACCGACTTTCTGTAAACGAAGTTGTTAGAAAAGGAAAATTGAAATCAGAAATATACTCACGTTAATATCTTGCTTAGCAGCTGGGGGCATTTTGTATGGGATTTATGGGACAAGACGAGGTTGATTAGGTTGATTTGTATAGTCTTCGGTGTATTAGTATCTGATGATATTTGATGTTATGTAGATGGTGTTTGGATGGTAAAATGACAAAGAAGAATGATTAGAGATTTGAAGATATAGAAGAGATCATTTTAAAATGGAGGGGTCAAATAAATATTGTAAACAAATGGGATTCCACCGTGGGAAACCAGAGTTCGAACTCATTACCAAGATTTCTGAATTTTCGACTGTCATCAATCACATCTCAAAATGGAAGCAGAAGGTATAGATAAACCAACAGCAACAGCAACAGCAACAGCAACAGCAACAGCAACACCACGTCCAAGGAAGAGATTCATCGGTACATCAGCCAAAGCTTCATCTTCAAAATCAGCATCAGCATCAACAGCTCCCAGAAGAATAGCTAATCAGATTCCCGATGATATCCTGAACGATCCAGCTTTGAAAGAGGCCATGAAGGGTGGGTATCCTTTGTTTTCTTAATTTATACTGAAGTTAAGACTAGCCCTCCCATCTAACTACAATTTTGAGATACAAAAGACTATACATCATATCCGTAGAGATGGTGTTCAAACTGTCGCTTTGCAGATGCCTGAGGGTTTAATGATTTATGGTTGTACCATTGCTGATATCATCGAAAGGTATGGCAGCTTAAGGATTTCGACTGACCCTGTAGATTCACTGGTGCACTTCCACTTCTGCTGGCTGATGTTACTTATGGAGCTTGTTGTTAGTTGAAGAAATCTTTTCTGGATTTGTAACTGAGACACCTTAGGTATCGACGATTACACGGCGAAAGAAATGGGGGCAGAGATGATTGTTCATTACGGTCATTCATGTTTAAGTGAGTGTTCATTGAGCGTATCTTTTCTGACATACCAGTACCGGTATCACAAACGACCTTGAAAACCCTCTACGTCTTCGTTGAAATAGCCATCGACACCCCGCATCTCTGTCTCTCAGTCCGACGTAATTTCCCTTCTTCAAAACAAGCATTCAAAAGGACAATACTAGAAGCCGAGCCATCTCAACCAGGTGCCAAAGTGACAATATCAGTTGACGCTGAGGATGAAGAATCGAAAACCCAAGTCGACCTAGATGAAACGCCCACCAGATTAGCTTTGGTTTCAACGATCCAATTCGTAGCTGCTGTTCAAGCTTTGAAGGTGAATTTGGAAAACGCTCTACCACCTTTGGAAGATGATTTGAAAGAGGAGGGCGAGGGTGATGGGATGATAGCTAAAATGAAATCCAAGGATATCGGAGTGTGGAGAGGGAAATATGACATTATCGTACCTCAAGCGAGACCGTTAAGTCCAGGAGAGGTATTAGGATGTACAGCGCCAAAGTTGAATGAAGTGGATGCTTTAATGTAAGTACACCAAGCAAAACCCAACTAACACCTTAAGCTACGTCGGAGACGGTCGATTCCATCTTGAATCAATCATGATAGCCAACCCAACAGTCCCTGCATTCAGATTCGATCCTTATTCCAAGAAATTCACTAGAGAAATGTACGAACATCAAGAGATGCGAACTATCCGCGGTGACGCTGTTAAAGATGCTAGGAAAAGTCTGGGTGATAAAGGTTCAGGTGGTTGGGGTGTGATACTAGGAACGTTGGGTAGACAAGGTAGTTTAAGTGTTTTACAGGTAGGTCCGGACCCTTCACAAGGGCATGAAATTGATTGGGAATTTAGTCGATCACGTCAACATTACCAACGACCACTTCAATCCCGCCGTTACTCTTACTACTCTCTGAAATGTCACCTCAGAAATTATCATTATTCCCGGAAGAAGAGATCAAAGCTTTCGTCCAAACTTCTTGTCCGAGATTATCTATAGATTGGGGATACGCATTCAAAAGACCCTTGTTGAGTCCTTATGAAGCTAGTGTCGCTATTGGACGGATTAAGGGTTGGCAAGGATTGGAATTTGGTGGGAGTGATCGTGGTGAAGGGGATTATCCAATGGATTTCTATGCTGTATGTCAAGGTTGTTAGATGGGTTTGGGTGGGATTTGCTGATCTTTAATCTAGGATAATTCCTTGGGTCCTTGGACACCACGACATCGGCCTTCGAAAGTATGATTTTTGGCAAAATGTATAAATATGTTATATACTACAACCCAAGATTGGAATCGTTTGAATCACTCCGTCGCAGTTTTCACAAATAAACAAGAGATAAAGCCATCTATGGGAGATACACAGTGGTTTTCTTTTTATGACCCTTTCACTCATCATCGTCATCGTCGTCATTGGCGTTACCATTCGCATTCGTTATGACAAGAAATCGTTCAACCTAACAATGATCAGTCTCACAATCAAGACCCACAAACAGACATACAAATGAACAAAAGGGGTCATGACAGCCACGACATCTTTGACCTTATCCATAAAATCTTCCGAAAGCACCTCATCATCCGAGAAACTAACCATTTGAATCAGTAACCCTAAACCACGTCGCACTCACTGATGAACCACAGCCACACTCCTCAACTTCAACAGATCAATATCTTTATGATTCTTATCAACCCCAGCGATCTTAGGAGCAACCTTCAAAGCGTCATCATGACCAAAAACGTTCTGCCGTTTCCCACTCTTGTTGAGTTTAGGTTCACCGAACAACTCCACAAAATCATGACTACCGATGACATCCCTAAAATCTTTTGATCTACTGAGGAAATTTTCTCGGATAGACGCTAACTGTTCTTTTTGGGGTTGCCACGTCCCACTAGCCAAGATTGATTTGTTGTTCGGTTGGATTGAAAGATGGTATCCCGCCCAAATCCCTTTTCTGCCTCCTCGGGAGGTTGAGAGGGAGAAGGATTTTTTGTATGGGGTTTTATCTTGGGAGAATCTGACGTCACGATAGATCCTGTGCTGGATCGTTGTTAGTGAGTGATTTTGGGGTTGATGACTCACGATAACATCTTTCGGTGGTAGGATTGGGATTTCGTTATCGGCTTCACTGAATTTACTTTGAACTTTTCCGACAAACGCTTGCCATTCCTAGAAGGGTTGTTAGCTTAATACCAATGGGATATTAAACCCACCTTCTCAGCCTGTCTAAAAGCAGGTTCGTGACATCTGAACCATTCCCTATCATTTTTGACTGGATTTTGTAGATTTCTCAAAAACTTAAATGTGTTCATAGAGATTTGACCGGCGGGAACTACAATCATAATCAGGGATCAAGTCAATTATAGAACGAGATAGTACCCACCTTGGCCGTCTTTCGGTGCAGGATAGATTCTACCTGCAATCTCTTGACCTTCCTCTAACTCTATGTCATCATCGAATTCCTCATCCTCATCGTCGTCTTCGTCAAGTGTCTGACCTCCATTTTTGACCTTACCACCACTTTTGGAATTCGTCTTCGTCTTCCCCCTTGATTTCGTCACCTCCTCCTCATCAATGAAATCACTATCTACATCTGAAACGTCCTCGTCAACCATTTCATCATCCACAACCTCATCATCTGAGGGGGGATCAAAAGCGTCCTCCGAATCCCCGTCCGAACTAGACGTTTCCTCTTCAGTCGAGGTCATACCCGTCGGTGAATGACTAGTTTCATCGACATCTTTACGTCCCTTGGGAGCAGGTTTAGTTCTACTACTGGGTTTAGCTTTAACTGACGTCGATTGTTTCAGTGGTGTGGAACGGTTTTTGGTAGCGGCTAAAGCTTTTGGTGTTAATTTGGTTGATTGGGGAGATGAGCGGGGCGAAGATCTTGTTGAACCTCTTGATAACCTTGGTGTTCTTGTTGGTGCCATTTTGTTTTGACTTTTGTTTAAGTGTTCAGAATCGATCCTGTTCATCGTTGGTCACGATCGGTTGACTGGACTGGATGTTGGAACTCCACTTTCCCACGGTGTAAAAGTGAAATTCGATGTTGTTGAGGTCTGAATTTGGCTGTGGTTACTTTGCCTTTCACTTTATCACATTTAACAAAACACCATGTCAACAGCGAAGAGAAAGGTAGGTCTGATTCTAAGTAGCCCACAATCATAACTCATCAGCTATTCGTAGGTCCTTCTCATGGGGAAATCTGGTCAGTTGAACTACTTTATGCCAGACCGTGAACTGATTTATATTAGGGAGTGGAAAGACCTCCATGAGATCAGTCATCTTGTAAGTCACCCTTTCGAACCCAACTGACACCTTCGTAGCTCCAACTTCAGTGCAAGAGATACTCAAAGACTAGGAGCTACCATTGACGTAGAACAATCTGCAGTTAGATTTCTCGGTTCGTTGGTATTAGTAAGTTTACCCCAAAAGTCCATACTGACACCACAGAATCTATGGGATTGCGGAGGTCAAGCAGCCTTCCTAGACAACTACCTAACAGCTCAAAAAGATACCATCTTCTCAAACGTCGCAGTTTTGATATACGTCTTCGATATCACTTCAACCGAATGGGAAAAAGATTTGAATTATTTCCAAGACGTTTTGGAGAGTTTACGTAGGAATTCTGATGAAGCTGGTGTTTGGGTTTTGATCAATAAGATGGATTTGAGGGATAAGGAGGATCCGAAGAGGGAACTTTATGAAACTAGGAAAAAGGAGATTGAAGAGGTTAACGTTAAAGTTGGGAGTGGGAGTGATGATGGGGAAAGTGATGAGAAGGGATCGTTACGATGTTTCCCAACTAGTATATGGGATGAATCTTTGTACAAGGTAAGGCTAATCTTTGATCATGACTAACGAATCAAAGGCATGGTCATCAGTCATTCACACTTTAATACCCAACATCAACTTGATAACGTCACATTTGACGTATCTCAGAGATTTATCATTATCAACGGAAGCCGTGTTATTCGAATCGGAAACTTTCTTGGTAATAGCTAAATCAGGTTCACCGATGGATTCCAATCCCTCAGATTTTGATGCCAAGGAGATAGAACGTGGTGGGAAATATTGTGATCCCCAGAGGTTTGAGAAGTTGTCCGAAATCATCAAAGGTTTCAGGAAAACTTGTCAGTAAGTTGATTCCTAAATTACTGATTGTGTGTTTAATGCTGACTCATTGTTTAGACGGATGGGCGAGCAGTTCATGGGTTGGGAATGTAAATTTGACGATTGTACGGTTATATTAGAGCCTAGTACGAAGAATACATTTGTCATGCTTATATCACCAGATCCAAGGATAGGTAAGTCTCCAATTGTGTTCAACCTGACTCGTCGTCAGAACCGGCAATGCTTCAATACATAATACATCAGGCACAATTACATCTGATGGAGATTGGTACTTTACAGGTTATAGAGAGGAAATGCTCGTGGGTTCACTTGACGTATTCGACTATTGAAACCCATTGACACCTCCCAGGATATGTCGTACAAGTAAAGACATCAAATACGTCGCTAAAGGCGATGACGATCCGAAAGTCTTAGCATGGGATGATGCGGAATCCGAAGATCTGTAGAATAACTAAGGGTTACAATTACATGGATAGGTTGTACAAACGATAATGAATACATTAAACTCTGAACCCAATCTTTATTCAAACTCTGCAAACATAGCTTCAAAATCGTCACCACCTATTTGAGGCATCGTGGCGTCACCGAAATTGAAATCGTCGAGGTTGATCGCACCGTTGTTCATATCGTAGTTGTCGTTGTCACCGATAGAGTTTAGGTTTAGATTCATGTCCAGGTCTAAATCCGGTAATTGAGATAGATCGTTTTGACTTTGGGGTTGTGCCTGGTCCACTGATAAGAATGACTCCATGTCGTTCTGGGTCTGGGTCTGAGTCTGAGTCTGACCTTGCGGTTGAGTCTGACTCTGGAATTGGTTCGTATTCGAGTTCTGATTCGAGAACTGATCACCACCAGTAGCACCACCAGTCATACCATCCAACCCACCCCCTCCCTGACCACCGTTCAACTGATTCTGATCCGTTTGTTGAGAATCACCACTCCCATCGAACAACCCCACCAGAGCCGACATGTCAAGATTGGAGAAATCCATGTCGTTGTTCAGTTTATCGTTGAAATCGAAATTGAAATCGTCGGTGTTCACGAGTTGGTCTTGAGAGAGGTTGTTTAGGGAAGCAAGGATTGATTGGGTGTCTTGGGTGGTTAATGTTGGTTCTTGTTGTTGGGGTTGGGATTGAGATTGTTGTTGTTGAGGTTGCGCTTGGAATTGGGTTTGAGGTCGGGTCGGTGGTTGTGTCGGCGGTTGTGGTCGGGATTGAGGTTGTGGGAGTTGGGACAGTTGTCGAGATTGTTTGTTCACATGTTGTTTCAACTGTTGATACAGCTGTTGCTGTATCTGTTGCTGTTGGAGTGGATTTGACCGAGACAGTTGTTGCAATTGCTGCTGCTGCTGTAAGCTAGCATGAATCGCTGCCATCTGTTGAAGCTGTCCTTGGAGGTTTTGGTTCTGATTCTGGGTCTGATTGTTCTGGTTCTGGTTTGGACCGTCACTGTTTTGATTTTGACTTCCACTTTGGTTCTGGTTCTGATTCTGATTCTGATTCTGATTCTGATCCTGATTCTGCCCCCCCTGTAACTCCTGTTGCATAGCGAAATTCGCAAACAACCGTTCCGTCTCCGCCTGTTCAGTTCTCGGCGTCATGACCATTGCCTGAGGTGTCGTACCAGTTCCACCTAAACCCAAACCCACACCCGTACCCTGGTTCGAAGTCGATGTCGAAGGTTGCGCCTGTCTCATCAATTCGTCGTAAACATTAGCGCCCATTGAATTATCCTGAGAAAGATTCAATGGATTGTTACTAATCATCGCCTCTAACTCTTCCATACTGTAGTTGGTGTATTGTTGGTTATCGTTTGATTGGTTCGCAGTGTTGATCGATTCTCCGGCGAAATTCGTGAAATTCGATGCAGCATTCGTGGTCAAATTCGAGTTATCATTCAGCGAGACGTTGTTAGACGATTGACCTGGATCTTGAGTCAAGAACGACGCCGTTGACAGTGTAACAGGAGAGGAGATTGAAATAGGTTGTTGTGGTGGAAGTAGATGCGTGGGAACAGCTGAAACTGCGGCTGCAGCTGATGGCAACGAAACCGGTGGAGCTGGAATTCGACTAGAAGGTGAGGCGACATATTGAGCGTTTTGCGTCTAGACGTTAGGTCACAATAGATAACTAAAGCCTACCATGTATCCCTCAATTTGCCTTCGAGTAGCTTCGTAGATCCTCCAAGAATCCTCCAGATTGGTTCGAAGATTTTTCGGTATCCCTCTATTCCTCATACCACTATGGCAATCAGTATCTAGTCGCTCTTGGACATACGTTTTCTTCACATCAGCTTGATATTGAACGATCAAAGTAGTTTGTGTGACCGCATCCTAGTCATCAGCTCATATCCAAGTTTAACCCACTTTATAAAGTTTCTCCAACAGCTCCAATCTCTCCATCATCCACATGACACCTTTCGAGAGTTGTTGACCCCGATCGTTCTTGGGTATCGTATCCGTGCTCCCATTCTGATGAGGTTCTTCCACTCTAACCCTTTTGACTGGTTTGTTGGAATCGCCGTTCTCAGCAGGCGAAGGGAAAGCCGGTGAAGGGAATGACAACGGGGAGTGTTTCGTTACCGTTGCTGTACTTGATGTTCTGGGTCGTTTGTTGTTCTTGATCTCTTGTGGGGAGAGGGACGGTCTTTTCAGTGACATTGTAGCCATCGTGGTCAATTGGAAGAGTATGTTCTGCAACAATCAAATTCACTGCAGGCTGGTCGGTTATAGTTTTACCACTAACGGGACCAATTTGAAAAGAAGCTCAAGAAGGCAAATCGACCCAAGAAGGCAAAACGACTCAAACTGCTTCGCAACTCCATCCCCCCCACCCCCCCTTCAATCTCTACTCCTGTAGCACCTCCCAGCTCATCAAGCAACCCCTTGACACAGCATATACATATTCCCGTACCCCAAAAACCCTCGTCTGACCTTCTAACCCCCCGCGCGCGCACCACAAAATCCACGTGGCAATCCATCCAAAAATCACCAAAAACAGTCTCAAATCCCTGTTTCTTCACCCAATCGATCCGCAATGGAAGCAGAATGCATAGGAATTTCTTGGGATGCAAAAAGAGAGCAAAAAGGAGCAACCTAGCGTGGGGATCGAACCCACGATCTTGTGATGTATTTCGCGGGTTCGATCACCACACGAAGTAGAAGTCACACGCCGTACCACTTGGCCAGCCAGGCAATTGACAAAGAAAGCTGTCTTTAACTATATATATAGCTATATTTTTATCCCTATACGCTCTTTACTTGTCTTTCCAAGTATCTGGTATAGCATCAGGAGTTTGTGTGCGTTCAGTGCAGCCCCGTGATCGAGATCTTTCTCAAATTTCCAAATTTTCGCCTCCATCCCCTTAGCTCTTTCATTTCTTCATTCCAATCAACCCTGTCGGTTTCGTCGGGAAGAGGAGCTTCAGGGTTGTCGTTGATGCTGGACTGTATCATCTTATTAAGCGTAGTTGTTGGTGGAAACAACGAAAAAGAAGAAAGAGGCAAAAATGACTGACTGCCGACTGCTGCCACGAAAGGAGGGACACAGGATTTAAAGTTCAAAGTTGACTCAACTACTGCGCATCGTCGTCGTGTCCAGTATCCACATCTATTACTTACAGTATTTTCCTTTTGTTCAAAGCTAAAACACTCTTACTTGATCAGATCATTCAACAATGAGTGAACCTGTACCAAAAAACGATCAGACCGATCCCAATGTTGAACCTCCAAATCAAATTGGTGGTAAACGAAGAAGAAGAAAGTCAATCTCTAAAGAAAGGCTTGAAGAGATCATGGAGAAGGCCAAAAAGTCCACGAAGGAGTACGAGGCTAGGATGGAATTAGAAAGGGCTGCTGAAAGACGTAAGGTACTTTTTGGAGCAGTCAAACAAGACACTCAGGAAGCAGAAAGCTCAAAGACTGGTGGGGAAGGTGATGAAAAGGGTAGTATCACTTATATAGGTGCGCCATATCGAAAGCGAATTGTGGGTGATCGGACTACATCGGTCCACTGATCGTAATTGATCGCTTTGATATGTATCGTTACCTGTTAGTAAATCTTTACTTTCCGATCTTCGCAAACGAGGTGCCACTCTAACAAGGATATTGGGATTTCGCTACATTTTCATGGACTATGCATACGACAACATCTAAATCAATCTATATTCTATTCTCTATCCTCCTCATGTACAACGGTAGCTTTCTCCTGCCATCTAAAAGCCCAAGTCAAAGCAACCAAGACGACGGCTAAAATAGTCCCAAACACATAAAAGATACTACCCTCGCTAGACTGATCATCCCCAGATAACCATTCTTGCAATGGCAAGAACGCGGTACTGATTGCAAAATTGGTAATCCAATTTAACGAAACTGCGATAGATCCAGCTGCAGTTTGAGCTTCTGGTGGAACGACATCGGCTAATACTACCCAGATCACTGGACCAAGACCTAGGCTGTAGAAGAAGACGTATGCTAGGATCGAGATCACTGAAAGTGTTTGGGCAGAGGTGTTTAGTCCAATTCCTAGACCTATACATGAGAGACATGTCGTTGCCGTTGAGAAAAGAAGGAGTCGTTTGCTGCCAAAACGCTAAAGATCAATAAAGACCCATGTATTGTAACTTACTTCGACGAGGAAAGCAGGGATAGCAGTTGCTGTGACCTTGAACGCGATGACGAAAAGTGCAATGTGTCTAGAACTGCTTGGGAATACAGGTGTCAAGATTCTGGTTGTGAAATACATCACGGGCGAGGTTCCTGAACATTGTTGAGCGAATTGGAGGAGTGATACGACGACAACTGGGGAGAATGTCAGTATTGGGTTTGAATGTTTGAAAGGTAGACTTACTACCCCTTTTGATACGAGAATCGTTGGATCTCAAGGCTCTCCGTATACTTAAAACTTTCTGAGGTTTGACTAAAGTCGTCAATATCAATTAACCTCTAGCAATTCACCTTGAACAACAAGAGGAGCCTCCTCATCACTTGTGAATATAGGTTCAACATCGGACTTTTTCGATTCGACGAAGAGACTCCCGAGTAACTGAATGAAACTCAATAAACAAGCTACTACCATGATGTAACGCCATTTGAAAGCCTCAGCCCAAGGAAGGGACAGACAAAGACCAAGAAGAATACCACTGATGATGGCGAATTGATTCGTTATTCCTATCGCGCGTCTGATGGATGGTGGTGCTATTTCGAATAGATACAAAGGAACAGTCACTGATGATAAACCGCATCCTAGTCCAACGATAATTCTGTGAATTGTTAGATGGGGAGTATGAATAAATCGATAACACCTACCTTCCAATCGCCATAATTGTGATAGAGTTAGCTGTTCCTACTAGTAGAGCTCCTAGTAAAAGGGCAAGCGATGATGACCTCAATGTACCGACGCGACCCCATCGTCGAGTAATACTTCCACATGACAACGTTCCGAACAATCCACCAATAGTGAAGACAGCAACCACAAATCCGAACTGTGCAGACTAGATTATCAGACGGGTATAATTTCAGAACTCACATTCATCTTAACACAATCGTTCATACCCCAGGTCCGACCCATAGAATGAACGTGAATCTCACCACCTTTTCCCATCGGTGTACAAGTCACAGCTTCTTGCACGCCATTCAGGGCAGAGATATGTAGACCGTATTGAAGAGTATGTAGAGCTGTCCATATCACTGTCAAGGTGGTCCGTATAGGTGAAGTCATGGTGATGAAAGTAGTTGTTTGAGAGTGATTCGGTCACGTCTTGAATTTATTTGTTAACTTTTGAACTCGACGGGTCTGGCCGTCGATACCGCCTCCGGTAAGGTCCACTCCGGAGACCGATGATGGTAGGACTGAAATTTCTGACTTTCTAGTGTTGAAATCAACATCTAGAACAATATGAGATATCTGAATCTGACCTTTTTGGTGTTACCGGCATTAGCAAGAGCTATCAGCCTCCCTCTGATTGCAGAGGAAGCTGTGGCGGTCGTTGACCATCTATTGAATCGTCTACCACAACAGTTAACGATTCATCATGACTATCAAGATCCTCAGACCGGTGCTACCAGGATTCTCTGTATCTTGAAAGCTATAGGTGGAGACGAAGATGATTCCGACAACTTCCTGAAAGCTACAAAAAACTGTGGTCATGGTGGGATAATCCAACTTCCAGATGAGATCTAGTAAGTCATCTTTGAGTTCATCACTGACCTCGACAGTAACATCAAAAAAGCACTTACACTCGAATTGAAGGATACAGAATTAGACCTCCATGGATGGTTAAAAATGTCAGACGATATTGATTATTGGGTACATAACTCTTTCCCTTTCGAATTCCAGGATCAGAAATTGGGTATGATTTTCAAAGGGGAGAATTTCGTTTTGAACGGTAATGATAAAGGTGGGATTGATGGGAATGGTCAGGTCTGGTATACTTGGGCTGGTGATTATGGTAACAAACATGGAAGGTGGGTTCGAATGCTGGCTTTGGACTGAACGATCAGACCCATGTCCTTGACTATCATGGAATCCATGAATGTGGTGGTTAAGAACTGGTCTATTATTCAACCTGCTTTTTGGTAAGTCAGGGTGAGAGATTGAACTGATCTTTGCAGGGCACATATGGTTATTCGATCTGAGAATGTGTTGTACAAAGATTGTTACATCAATGCGACTTCTTACGACCCTGATGTAGAATTTCTGTTCGCAACACCTGACCTTAACTAACCCATTGATAGTCCAAGGTTGATATCAAAAACTGGCTTCAGAACACTGGTAGGTCAGCAGCCGGAATTTGAGAACTAATTCTATTTCAGACGGCGCCGACACCTACCAAAGTCACAACATCACATTTGGTAAGCTTAGTCACTGAACTCACTAACGCAATACAGAGAACTGGGTCTATCAAGGAGGAGACGATTGTATAGCCCTCAAACCGAACAGTACATCGATAACCGTAAGAAACGCAACCTGTGTAGGAGGTACAGGGATAGCTTTCGGTTCAGTTGGGCAATATCCAGAACTTGTAGGTGTAGAATTTGTGGCTTCCCTAAGTTAGACACAGACCGATATCATCGAAGATATCTACATGGAAGATTTGACTTTTACTGATGGACCGCAATGTCCAAATTTCCAGAGTTTGTATTTCAAATCATGGATGGGGTAGGTGCTTTTAAGTGTATATGGATTGTATTGACGAGAAACTAGTGTTCAATTTGGGGAACCACCTAATGGAGGAGGTAGGTTGATATGGTGGTTATTCACTAACTTGCAGGTGGCGGTCATGGATGGTGTCGCAATGTAACTATCAAGAATGTGAATATCAACGGTGCAGGTATTCCAGTCGTTGTTGACACAGGGTCAGTATTATTTTCCTGAGCTTGAGGAAACAAATACTGAGAAAAATAGATTAACTTATCTCGATACCGAAAGAGACAAACATCCAGATACCAGTACCTACGAGTAGGTCTTTCCGAATTGAACTAACACAGTCTGACTTCTCACAGATGGTCAGACATCCATCTATCAAATTTCAATGGTACATCCGCAGCTAACAGAATCATCTATATGGATTGTTCAAAGAAAGCTCCATGTTTTGATTGGACTTTCGAGGGAATCGATATTATACCTGGCAAAAATGATCATCCCGAGATCAGTTACGTTTGCAACAATGCCGTGCTAGGTGGAGGCGATGGTCTATCTCAGTGTCATCCTAGCAATTCGACGTTAGAACATCGAGCTTAGTGCACTTGATATATGGACATTCTAATACAAAAAGAATAAAAATTAAATCTATGCATCTAGTTGAATGATGTGCAGTTGGTCGTGTTGAAGTGGTCATAAAATGTACAATCAAAGTTTCTCTACTGAGCAATCTTCTCTCGTCTAGTATATGCCCATCTGGTAGCAGCGAAACCAATGACACAAGTGACAGCGAAAATGAAGAAAACATTTCCATTACCGCCATCAGGTGAAGTTTTGAGTTTTTGTTGCAAAGGTAAGAAAGTTGCTGAGATGACGAAATTCGTGGTCCAATTCATGGCTAACCCAAGAGCTCCTGCAGCGGTACTAGCTTCTTTAGGCATGACTTCGCCAAGAACAATCCAGGTGACTGGCCCTAATCCAATGGAGAAAGCTGCAATGAACGTGAAAGCTGAAACTACGCATAACCATTGGGTAGAAGTGTTCAAGGCGAATCCGAGGCAGATAGCTGCTATTGACATGACGAGGGCTGATGTTAGAAGGATATTACGAGATGTTGTTTTCTGGGTTTGATGAGTTGTGGTCTGACCTCATGCAAATGACTTACTCGAACTAGATACGCTGGCAACATGGTCATTGGGATTTTGAACATGACGATACCCAAGGCGACGTATTTGGAATTGCCTTTGAACACCGGACTGAGGATACGAGTGCTAAAGTACATGACTAGGGGCGTTTTAGTGAGAATCGCAGGAAGATTGATCGAACATACCTGGAGACACTCCACATAGCTGTTGGGTGAGTTGGGTAATAATAACGATGAAAACTGGAGACAGAGGGTTAAAAATGCCGGGCGAAACGCTAGGAGCACTCACGACCAGTTGATATTTTGGAATCCTTCGATACGAGAAGTTCTTTGATACTGAGTGAAGCGACTGGTCCGGCTGCAAGAATTTAGCTCTACAAGAGTCTAGCGACCTACAACTAGGTAACAGTCTCTCCTCCTCTCCAGCGACCTCTTCTTCGTTCGATCTGATAAGCCAGCTACCACTGATTTGAATCACAGAAATAGCGATGGAAACCAACATGACATATCTCCAAGCGTAATTTCTTGCCCATGGGAAAGCCAATGATTGAGCAGTGAAAATACCAAAAACAATAAACAGCTGATTCAAAATACCTAAAGATCTTCTAATTGATTTAGGACCAAGTTCAGCCAATGCCAAAGGAACCGTCACGGTAGCCAAGCCACATCCAAATCCAATAGCGATTCTTGCCGCTAACATGACTTCGAAAGAATTTGCCAGTCCAACACCAACATCTCCGCATAAAATCGTTAAAGCTGATATCCTCATTGTACCGATTCTACCGAATTTTTGGGAGATCCCATTGGAGAGCAGCGAGCCTGCCAACCCTCCAAGGGTGAAGATTGCAACCACGAGACCGAATTGACTTGCCTGACGATAATGAGCGTTTGCATTCAGATTCAATAGCACTTACAGACATGGCCACACAAGGTTTGAGCCATCCTAGTTTGTTGGCACCAAGTAAATGGCCTGTAGATGGAAGGCCACCAGGTGGGGAACAAGTCAAAGCATCTTGAACACCATTCAGTGCAGAAATATGGAAACCATACTGGAAAGTGTGAAGAGCACACCAAATGGCTGTGAGAGCGGTTCGAGTGGAGGAAGTCATGGTAGTTGAAAGACGTTTAGGAATCAGAAATTGAATAAATAAGCTACTTAAATGTCCGGCGCTGTGATCCCGGTTCACCGGTGGCATCGCATCGAACTACGTTTTAGGCGAGCTCCGTTCTGTCGCAAAAGTTGATTTGATAAGAACATGCATGGTATGACCTGTAATGTTCAGACAAAAGGTGGGACAGTGGGGGTACCATGGGTCCAGTAATTGCATACATCCATGATGAAATTTTATAAATGGAAGGCAAAATCGCCTGTCTTTTCTTCCAGTAAATGGGGTGATTGCGCCCGTCTTGGATTCCTTTGACCTAGTTGCCACCCTCCTTTGAGTGCTGAAAGCTGGCAGGTCCATCATCCCATACTTTCATTCTCTAAATTGCACTTGAATGACAAGCTGATAAATTTTATACGATATGAGAGAGAAGGAGAAAATGTGGAGGTCAAGGGGGGGCCTCGCAAGTCCCACGTGGTGAGTCAGGGATATCAGTTGTTCCATCTTCAGCTGTCAGCTGTTCAAATAGTACGGGTATCAGCTCACGTTCAAAAGTGCTGGTAAAACATTATACCACAAACATCTATCCTTTTCTTGCTCAGACATAAGACAAGATTATTCAGAAATGTCAATGAAGATGGACCATGATGATGATAGGAACTCCTCTGAAGAGGGCGCCGAAGCCAGTCAGAAACCCAAAAAGACAAATGGTGTTGGTCGTGAGTGATGTGTTTGATGTGGTATGATTACAAAGCTAATCACATACCTTATCGTGCAGGAGCATGCGTGAGCTATCTCAAATAAGACCTAATATAGTCGATACTGACTCTTTTGTCTAGGATTTCTGCCATCGCATGAAAATGAAATGTATAGGTAAAGAGAATCCACCTTGCAACCGTTGCAAAGATTCAGGTCACGAATGCACGTTTGACGTTCCAAGAAAGGCAAAAGCTATCAAATTGGAAGAGTAAGCAGATGAAAAGATCTGGCACTGATTCGTGTAGTCGTGTGCGTCAAGTTGAAGGACAGATGGACAACATGCAAGCTAGTTTGCAAGAGCTTTTACGGTTGCAGAGGGCTCAGATGGCAACGCAGGGTGAGGAGAGAATGTATAGAAATAATATAGGTATGTCTTGTAATGTGATGTCATTAACATTCTTAGCTGTCCCACCTACTCGATCTCCAACAAATCTGTATACAAGTCCAGGAACGATGCTGTCTCTTCAAAGTCTCTTGGGTGAATCGACTGGACCAACATCGGTCGCAACACCAGATGGGTTTCCCAATATACGACCTCTGTCAGATCAGGGATTTCCATCATCTCTTCCCCTGGTTACACCAGATACCGCTCAGAGTCTGTTCAGCAATCGTCAATCTCTACCTTCACTCCCTATCAAACCTTCGTGGAACGCTCCAGCACAAAATCAAATCCCTCAATCCAGAGCCTCTCCAGGAGCGTTATCTGATGATTACGAAAATGACCCAAACGATCCCCTGGAACCTGCTTTGATACTTGCGCCATGGGACAACATGTTTTCGCTGGCGGAAGCGGCAAGATTAAAAGCTGATGACAAGTCTGGAAATGCGGATGGCGATGAGGAAATGAATGACCAGATTGAGAATGAAACGGAAGTCGAGGGGAGAGGTAGAAAACGTCGGAAGGTCGATGGAGAAGTGCAATCTGAGAGTGTTGTCACTGGCGATGCCAAGAGAAACAGCACTGCAGGAAAAGACAACAGGGGTGTTTCTACATCAAGGGGTAGAGATTCTACCAGTGGATTGACAAAAACTCATAAAGGTAGTCATACCCAATCATTTGATGATCCTGTCGAATTGGGTTATTGCACGGAGGAAAAGGGGAAACAGTTGTATGATCTGTAAGTTGCGATTAGAGTCGGACTGACCAGTTTAGCTTTTTCGAGGGTTGCTTGATGTATATGCCTGTTTTTGAACCTGGTGTGGATACTTGGGAAAGGTTAGCGCAAGTCAGTTGCAGGACTAACGTCTAGTCTTCGTGAAAGATCTCCATTTGCTATCACTGCTATCCTCATGGTTGGGGCAAAAGTTGAGGACGGCAGTCGTAAGCTTGTTTCCTGTCATTGGAATACCACACACTAATCTTTCTGTCAGGACCGCCTTCAGAACTTCAAACGAAATGCAGAGAGCACGCGGAGAAGATAGGTATGTGGTTTGTGTCTCTCTCACTGCTCCTGCTGATCCCTTTCAGGCATGAGCACACTCTTCACTCCCGTCGGTCGAATTGAAGATCTCCAGGCTATGAGTGAGTATATTGAGTGTGAAATGGACATGCTGACCATTCCAGTCTTGCTCTCAGCGTGGGGAGATACAAGTTGGAGACCAGGTGGTATGTTCTTCCCTTATGTATATCCTACTCATGCTGACAGCCACCAGGACATGCATTACGCATGGCGTGAGTCGTTAACTCCAATGTCCATTGTCCAACTGACGTCAATAGCATGGATATGGGTCTCTTCCGCTGCTTGAGCTCTCTGCATCAGCTAGGTAATGCAGGAGGTAAATCTGCTGCTCAAATAGCAGAGGAACGGTCGTTGGTTGTGGGAGCTAGAGTTTGGTTAACGGTAAGTTAAAGTCTGATTTCCGAGACCGATCCTGACTACCAACAGCTATACAAACAGGAACATGAGTATGTCGCCAGGGTCCCGTCCATTCACACACAGACTAACATAACCACAGAATGGCGTTCAATCTTAGTCGTCCAGCACTGTCTATGGGATCGGAAACCATTGTACATGCTAGACTCATGCTCGATCATCCTCACTCCATTCAGACAGATTCGCGTTTGGTTGCAACCTGTGAAATGCTATCATTGCGTGGTATGTCGAATTTCGATGAGGGATATTACAAAACTGATATCGGCTTCCAGTTCCCATGCATCAACCTTTCAGTGTTCGGCCTTCAGCCAGTTTCCCAGAGTTGGACGAGACGATCAAACGAGGAAACGAAGAGTTTAATACCTGGCAGAAATATTGGGAAGGTTACTATGGTGAGTATTGTTGCAAGGTTATAGACGTTGACTGATTGTCGTTAGATCGACTGGGTGTTCCCGAGGGTCATTTTTTGAGAGAATCACGTGAGTGAACTGGTAATATTGACTACCACCAGCTAACATGAATCAGTTGTGACACAAAAGGCGCACTCGGTGTAAGCGTTTTGGTTTTCGTATAGATGTGACATTGACACTCCAACCTTTCAGACTATCTACCAACGCCAGAATATTAACGGGGATTCGCAGCAAGCGCGATGTCGCTTTGTTGACCGAAGAAAGACGCGGGGCTTTATTGAAAGCGTTACATGCTGCTGCAAAGGTTGTCAGTATGGCAGTCAGGAGTCATCAGGTTAGTCCATTGTAAATTTAAACGATCGTTTGTTGATATCCTTAAAGTATACCAAAAATTTCCGCTTCGGTAAGATTGACATTGTTCTGCTCAGATTTCATGACACTAATGCTGTCCCCTTCAGCCAACCATTACACTCGTAAGTCTAGTCCCACCTCGAGTTGAGCATCATTAACAAATGACAGATGTTGCCATGGCTTTTGCTGCTAGATTTTTGATTCGACTTGCGAGTCTTTTGCCACATGCTGTTGATCTACGTCAAACAGGTAGAGATGTTGAACAAGTTGCCAAGATGCTTTCCCAAGGTGAGCAAATTCTCCGTGAGATCGAAACCACACCTAACGTCGTTAGTGCCCGGATTCCAATACTCCCAGCTACTCCGAGACTCCATTGGCAAGGCTCGAAGAAGACATATCTTGCCCCCTGCCTCAAAAGCTGCTTCACCCAGTAAAGGTCCAATAGAATTACCAAAGCCAGAGGTCATGTCTACCGATACACTGGCTGGTACAATGTTGCCTCCTAGTGGAAGTTGGGACGATCTGCTTCCCACTCAAAACTGGACAACCAATAGCGACACAAATGGATTGAACTTCTCCCTGCCGACAAGCGGGTCGAGTGAAACGGATTTCTCGCCTATGGACTTTATGTTGGTTGATCAACTGTTTACCAACACTGGAACGAATCAATCAGGATTTGGCGGCAGTTACATGAACGGGTTTGGAGGTGATCTAGGGGCTACAAGTGGTACCCAAAGTGTCGGATCGGGATACGGTGTTGATCTAGGTGGCGCATCAGGTTTAAATGTTCCAGATTTCTCTTTCGTGAGTGGATGAGTGTCGAGTTAGATACTAAACGTGTGTTTAGCAAACCGCACCTTCTCCGTTGAATCAGAGTTTCGTGGATTCCGTATATACCAATCTTGATGCCTGGTTTCCATTCCCACCACTTGGTAAGTTAGATATCAGGTGGTATTCAAGGCTAATCTCAATCTCACAGAACAAGATGTTAATGGATTCCAAAACAATGGCGTATTTCGTTGAAACGTGACGGACATACTGTGATACAATATCCTGATTACTATAACACTCCATTAATGCATTCCTCATCTATAAAAGTAACGTGTATGTGGACCATCGAACAAACTTAAAAGGATAATGCTCTAGCTCTGACTGTTCCGAGCTGACCATCAGCACCGACTCTCGAAATCAGCTGATGATCCAGAGCCTGAGCGTGGATGGTGATATCTGATTCTTCTCTACTGTGGGAGCCATCCTCACCATTTGAGGAGATACGACTCATGTGACCATAACGTGTCTCTGGTGGTCGTGTACCCGATGGCGATTTGAATGTCCAACCTGCGAACGCCAATCTACACTTCAGCTTGGTCTTGTCGTTACTCACCCTTTTCTGATTTCGAGTAAATGTGCACCATGGGTTTTATTGGCTAAAAGGGGATCTTTCGTAACATCCCCGGCGCCATTTGCAGCGGCCAGAGGCTAGCAATCAGTGACGAACCATGAAAATCCCTCACCTCATTTGGAATATCATCATCAAAATGACGCGTATCATCGTCAGATCGAAGATTCGGTTGATAAGGTGGAGTTTGAAGGTGAATATCTGAATGAATCAGTTGAGTTCATGGCTATGACCCACTCTGCCAATCGATATCTTTAAACCAGGGATGAGCCTTTAACGACTCAGCGCCATCCGATCCAAGTTTACCAAACATTGAACTCGAATTGCCATTTCTCGAGCCATCGCCTGAAGATAGGAAGCCTGAATTACGAGCTTGTAACACTAATGAATTTGGTCCTGAGGGGGCACCAGCTGATGAGGGTTGACTACCAAGTCTGTCTTCTGGATCACAGATCAATCTCGTCATTAAATCAGTACATTCCGGAGTGAGCCTTGGATGTGGTGGAAATTTCAAGGTCGTTTTCCAGTTTAAACTGAAATCAAGTCAGTGGAGGTAGGAATATTCGTGCTAAGGTAACTAACATTTTCTGTCTTGTGATGTGACGCTTGGCTATTAGCAGAGCTTTGTTAGTCCACTTACCGAACTACTAACGAATGGTGGATAACCATAGAGTGACTCGTACACTTGTGTTGTCAGTGGGCTTCCTTCGATGTTCACCTACTGATTATCCCTAGACTCCACCAGTCACAGCTGAAACCGTAACCTAATCCTCGAATCACTTCGGGAGCTTTGTGAATAGTCAGAAAAGTACTTCATAACCGGAATAGATCTTACCCATATACGAGTTGGTCCTTTGTTCAAAGTCAGCACAACTACATAAAATACTTCTCACTTACCCACAAACAGAGTACGCCAACTTTTTACGATTCTTATCCCTCCAAGTTAACAGACCCTTACCTTCGTCAACCCATTCCTTGCCCATGATACGTTCGAGCTCAGCCTTTTTCAATTTCCTAGTCTTACCCGAGGTACCGACAGGGTCTTCAAGATCGATCCCATGTTTCTTGAGTAAAGCTTGACGCTGCTGTTCATAGTACGAAGTATCATGTGCCCAATGTAGATCAGTAGCCAGACCGAAATCTGAAACCTTAATATGGCCTTCTGGGGTGAATAGAAAGTTGTCGGGTTTGATATCTCGATGGATGTAACCTAAATGATGGGTTTCTTCCAACGCTAGAATCATTTCTGCGATATAGAATCTCGCCATGGGTTCGGGGAAGATATCTCTATCGACGAGTAAGTTCAAAAGATCTCCACCACCCATGTATTCCAGTACCAAATAGAGATGATCCTTGTCTTGAAACGCATAATGAAGCTTCACGATCCATGATGGTTTCGATTCGTCGCCTGGATTTGACGGTAAACTTTGTGATGCAGCTGCAGCGAGCAAATCCTTCTCGGCTTTGACATGTCCTTCTTGTGATTTTCGAAGCATACTACGATATCAGTAGCGGAATTTTAGCCTACTTACTCTGCTTTTCGAAGCTTTAAATCCATCAGTTTCGCACTTCACAAGAACATACCTGTTTCATCGCCACCAATCTACCGCCACTCCTTTCCCTAGCTATTCTCACTACTCCAAACGCACCATGGCCAATCACTCTACCGACCTCAAAAGCCTGAACATCAACTTTCCTTCTACGTTCCCTCAAAGCCCAGTTCTCATTCCGAGCGAGGTTCTCCCTCCTCGCCTCTTTTTCGTTCTCTGACATGAACCTGTTCTGGGGGAGTGCGAACGATTCCTCCAAAGTCGCTAATCTTCTTGCACGACTCAGAACGTAGTTTCCAGGATGAACGGCTTTCGATCGAGGATGAGATGGTGGTTTCAAAAGAGCGTGATAGTATTGTTCGAAGAATAACGCTATTGACATGGCTTTTTCCAAAGTTGGTAGTGAAGGTTTGATCACTCTGAAAGGTAAAATTGGAGCTGCCTTTGGTGGTATGACGTTGACAGAGGTTTTCCTGGACACTGACGAATCCTGTATAGGTTTCTTTGGAGGGGAATGAATAGGTATACCAGAGATTTCTTGGGCGATCCCCTGCAACGGGTCAACAATGTTACTCCTCGGTAAACCAGAAGGCATATCCTTTGCCGTTTCGACAATACTCGCTTCGTTTGGAGTTGGAGGTGAGGCAGGTGGAGGCAAAGATTTCTTCTTAATCTGTAATCCACCTTTTCGGACTGGAAACGGGGATTTACTAGAGTCAACCTTTAGTGATGGTGGGTTCTGATCAACAAGAGGTGTGGCGAAGGGATTCACAAGGGGACTGGTTGGAGTTTTGAATCCTGATGGGATAGGATCGAAATAGTTACTAGCAGGGAGGTTCGCGATGAGGTTGGGAGTCGATCTGTTTAGCATCAGAGTGGAAGGTCCTCCAGCAGTATTGGTTCCGGTGTTTGAAGACGAGTATATCGATGATGGCATTCCGTTCACGACATGAAGTTCTCCTGGAGTACTGGAATTGTCAGACTTGATATCAAATTTCTGCTCACGGTTGTATCATTGCTTGACCCAACATTCTACTCTTGGCGGTAGCCTCAACGACTGCTGCTACCGCTATAGCCTGTTGCTGTTTAGCCCTTGCCTTGACCAGTTCCTTTATTGGATATGCCCAAGCAGGGTCTGTATCTGTCAGTGGTGACCAGTCAACAAATGTACCACCTAATTTGTCATTCACTCCTTCAACGGACCAGCGAAGGAGGAGTTCAGTGGCTTCTTCAAAAGTCGAAGCATGGAAGATATGTCTACAGTAAGTCAAATGCTTTTGGTGGACACATACCTAAAATCAGTTGGAGCACTTATAGTCCGTTTATCAACTTTTCTAAATTGCAATACGTTTTCAGCTTTCTTTTGTGCTCTCTCACCACCAAGAGCAGCGTTAGGGTCGACATTTCTTCGAGCCTGATTCTCTTCATATCTAACTCCAATAAGATCATCCACCCCTACGTCCCGAGTCTTTGGTTTACGATTCCTTCTCATGCCAGTACCAGTCCCCGTCGCAGCTGTAGGAGCACCAACGAAGAATCTTGAATTTGATGCTAAGGTAATTCCTAGTCGTGATGGTGTGGATGCTACTAGACTAAGCAGATCGTTGAAGCCCGAATGGACGAAATTCGAATTCGAAGGGCGGGTCGTCATCGTCGTCTGGCCTGAATGCAAATCAAGCTTCAAGTGTCTATCTCTAGATTCGGTACTGAAAGGGAAACTATAATCAATGATCATGCAGTACTTATATCTACCCCTTCAAAGTAGACCTTTGCCACCCGTGCATCAACAAACAACCCCTTTCTCGTAAGCCATTGCGCATCAGCCATCAGGTTTGCCATCTCACGGTCCGCAGAGTTTTATTGACGTCACAGATCAAGATGAAACATGTAGGTGCATAAAAAGTTAAGAATTATAAGAATCTATATCCGTTGAGGATCAAACAAGCGACAACAAAAATCCCCGAAAATATATCATACAGTGCAATATCATGTATGTGGACAAGATATGCGTCTTTAAAGGAACAATTTTGATAAAGTAATTCACTTGCGAACGAAGAAATTAACAGTCTATGGTAATATGTGTAACGGGAGGAGCCGTTCGTGAAACTAAAAGTGGAAATCCAAGGGAAAGTAGAGCTGGGGATTGACGATATTTCTTCAAACTAATAATCCGTCTTTCCTCGGTTCTCTTCTGGGGCAAGATTGGATTTGGGTCCTTGGTAGTAGCGTCTACCGTGAATACCGTACCAAACCAGTGACAGGGCCAAGACGGCGATGGTGATTGGAGCCTGAGGTACGAGATTAATAGTGATCTCAATCGATATTTCCCTATACTCACAGCGTAGTTGAAGGTGTCTGCAGAGAGTGGGTAAGTTTCAGGGAATGACAAGATTGTGACTTCGAACAAGGTCCAGACAAGCCTGCTAGTGTTCAGCAGTGTACCCGTAACAATAGGAATGACTTACATGATACCATTAACCCAAATACCCAAGGCACCCAAATAAAATGGTCCTGGGGTGAAGTTGACTTCGTCATGCGACTGCAAGAATATTAGAAACCTGGAAATACACCGATTTCCTAACTTACAGCGAACCAACGTCGGCAGACAATTGGAATAAGATACGAAATATCGAGAGCAACGGCGCACTAGGTGATATTAGCTAAAAATCATTCAAAGCAACTGTCCACGTACCATACTGAAAATGGCGTTTACAGCGACAAGACTTGCGAATGCAAGAACACCCATGAGTACACTGATGCAAACAACAAACCAAACAGCGAAAACAGGAGTTTTCGTAGTTTTGTTCATTCTTCCGAGCACGCCTCGATCTGGGAAGGCTCCGTCACGAGAGAAAGCGAAAACGGTTCTCGAGTTTGCTTGTAAAGCCGTTTGAACAGTGAACATGGCGATCAAGCTGTCGGCGGTCGATGAGTAAATTTTTACTTCATTTGATCAAAAAGCAGCTTACCAAACGAATGACCAAAGAACCATGGATCCTGCTGTTCCCATACGTAGATACATGATACCCAAGAAGGCGTTTCCACTGGCACCGGGAAGTTCAGATGGATCTCCGGCGCAGATGCAGAGTACGATATTGAGGAGCCATCCGAAAATCTGTGTTGATGTCAGAAACCCATCTACTGATTGTAAAACCACTTACTCCGGTTCCTAGGACAGCGACAAAGATGGCAACAGGAGCGGCAATGGCAGCTCGATGAACCTCCTCACTGATATGGGCAGCGGCATCGTAGTCTGATTTCCAACGTTAGGCAACCTTTAATGGTAAGTATCATACTCACCCGTCATTGTCCACTGAACTGAGAGAAGACCAAGGAGGAAAGCAAGCCCGTTACTTTCCCAACCAGAGTTGTTGACTACTTCTGTGAAAATGTAGCCTCCCGAGTGCATCTCTTCACGAGGGGTTGTAGCGAGAAGAGTGATGACGATGACCAAAGCGGACTGAAGCCTTTCAGAAATCGTCCAGTCTCGATTCAGCAGTAAGACTCACCCCGACATTGATGAATACAAAGTAACGTGTCATCCGAGCAAGCCATTTGGTGGAAACAGAGCTTCGACCCAGTCAGAAAACTTTCAGCATGAAGAAAAGAGGCAGCTCACTTGAGAAGACCATGGAAGATAAGTAATCCTACGTAAAGCAGGAACTGATGATAAACTTGAATAGTATAGTCATCGCGGCAGATAACAACAGCACCCAAAATCATCTTCAAATATTAGCGACGAGTAGGACAAAATACTCACGCCTGACAGAGCCCATTCAGTTGAAGCAACTCCAGCCACCTGACCGAGAATATTCAGATAACCAACGACCCAACCAACACTGGACTGATTAGCCAAAATTTTTCATCTCACAAAACAACCTACATTGGTCGATAAGCTCTTGGTACAAGACTTGCGGATGCCTGGGAAGTCAGTTGAAGAACTCAACATCAATGCTTACAGTATAAAGACCTCCAGCAGTGGGATAAGCGGATACAATTTCAGCGATTGAAGCACCCAAGCTGACGTTCACTACGATGGGAGTTAGTGACCAAAATCATTCGAAAACCAAAAAAACTGACTGATTGAACCAATCAACCAACACCACCTAGATTGGAGGTGAGTACGCGCTTGTAAAAATCATGAGAAGAACTTACACGGCAGAGGCAACACCACCAAGTGAAATTGGTGTGGTGATAGTACTAGCAATAGAAGCGGTCATTCTACAGCGAAATAGATCAGTCCAAGGTTTTCCTATCGGCGACTGCGGACGTACCCCATAATACTGATAGCCAAATTAAGTCAGCAGTCTCCCATTAACGTCACTATAGTACACTCACCTCATAGCAAACGAAAATGTCTCGACGTTACCGAATTCTCTAACAAATTCTGACTTGTAGCTTGAAACCCGCGTCAGTACCTGATCACGGAATGCTCGTGTGACTTGACTTACCCAAGTTTTGCGAGAAGAGCATCATCATCGACAGATTCAGTTGATGCACTGATACCGAGTTCTGGGACTGGTTCAGTTCTACTTTGTATTTTTGCAATATCGGACATCTCTGATGATAAAGTAGATAAGAACAATTATGATAAGGAGATGAGGAGAAAGATAACTCTATCTAGTCTTGAGTTTAAACGAGAAAACGATGGTGAGCTCAAAAAAAGGCCACTAAGGAACGGAGTACGACAGCTCTGCACCAGAAATCCACGTGGCATTGAATTAAGCTTAAAATGTCCTAGTAACTCACCAAACAGCACCAAATCCTCTTGATCTTAAGCTGTGCAAAGAAATAACTCAAACAAACGTTGATTTTGCTCATCACAACATAATCAACACATATCTTCAGTCCAACCACATTGATATCATGGCAAGTAACTGCTCATGAGACCCTGGGGATACAATCTGACAATCATCTAGAGCGAGAGCGGAAGACCTCCTAAGCGACCCAAAGTCTTCAGAGCTTGTCAATCTTGTGTCGCATCGAAGACACGTTGCGAAGATGTCACTTCTGAGGGCTGTCTACTATGTCGGAAGAAGAACAGGATATGCACCTTCTCAGGAGAATCTCGAGAAGCCTCGGCTGATGGACCATCTTGGGCTGCAATGGAGGATGTGAAGAATCGTCTGGAACAGGTTGAAATTTGGTCGCGACATTTAGAAGAGAGATTGAGGGAAGTCGAGGTTCAAAAAGCTTCACCCGCTGCTTCTTTTCCAGGCAATCAAAGTTCGGCCACTCCTCTAGGTTCTCGCCCACGTCCTGTCGATTTATTGCAGTCCAAAGTCCTGGGGACTGAGATGACTGCTCCTTTACACTTTGACGAACGTCTCTTCAGTGCAACCAACCCATCCAAATATCCAGATGTCGTTTCAAGAGGTTTGATTACGAAAGAGCAAGTGGACATGTCATTTCAATTGTGAGTCTTGACATTTCCTGAAAAACTGACTGATTTCAGGTTCAAATATCGCTTTTCACGTTTTTTGCCCTTACCCCCCTTCCTCCTTTCAACCACACCAACACCTACTCATCCGTTTGTGATCGTCGCTATCCTCGTGCACGTCTCATCGGTTTCAGTTCCGGGATTAGAAGAGCTGGTAGACGAAAGTCTGTCTTATGCAATGACTGGTGCTGTTGGGAATGACACTATACTAGCTCTCTTGATCCTTTCTCTTGCTCCGATGAATGTCACAGATGTGACTCACGCACCTCCTACCAGTCTTCGTCTCATTTCCATGGCCTATCAGATAGGGTTTGGACTTGGTTTGGAAAACAAAACTCGTCTACTCGATCATCCATCAGTGAATCTGACTGATCATTGGTGGAAGGACAAATATGAGGAACTGTTACTCGTAGGTTGATTCCGTAGTAACTGAAATCGACGCTGACCCCGATATTAGTGGGAAGCCGTAAAAAATCGCTACAACATGTACGTATATCGCATGTTCAATACTGATCTTCCCAGTCTTCATCTGATGTTCGCAAGGACTGCAACATCACTTTCTTCCATTGCCAATCGTCTACCGAAACATCATTCGGACAACATTTCTGAAGCGACTAAACATGTACAAGCAGAAGCCAAGTTGATTGATATCACACGCGCTTTGAACGAAACTCTGGCATCATTTGAAGTCATGGCATTTGATCGGGAAACTCCTTGGCAAAACATATTCAGTTTGTGGGAATCCTTCGCTCTTTCAACTCAAACTTTCCGCAAAGAAGTCAAATCCATGAGTCGTAAGTGCAAATGATCAAAGATCTTGACTGACACCTAGCTATGCTCACATACGATTCACAGTGTCTGGAATACTGTCTTGCCGTTCGAGTGTCTAGTTTTTTCCAACGTCTTCCGAGTCCGGTGCCCATCGTAGAGCGATTTCAGTCTTTAGGATGGATGGGAAAAACGGTTCTCAGCGTCAGCGAAGCACTATTGGGGTTATGGAATTCAATCACCGCAGATCAAATCGCTTCAACGCCTTTCTACATCATACTCGTCACCACAATGTGTATAGGAACATCTCTTCGTCGCGCTCAATACATTGAAAAAGTCTCGCCAAAAGATCTAATATACGATGATCTTGACCTATTGATGGAAGCAGATACAAAAATGAGGGCATTAGGAGGGATTCCCGCCATGTTCTTGTCAAGACTGAAGCAAGCGTTGGGTGGATGGAATCTCTCAAATCGAGATCACAACCTCACCGATCAAGTCAACAACCCGATTATACCAGATTTAATGTCAGCAGAGACTTTCTTCAGTAATTTTGATTGGGATATGTTCGTTCCAGATGGTGGGGAGCTGTTCCCGATGGATACGATACCGGCAAATGTGAATGGGTTCAACTTTAATCAGTATCAGTGAAGGAGGGTGGGGTTCTGGAATCATGCTAATCGTCAATCGAATACACAAATTCTATCATTCCTTCCCAGATTTCCGTTTCTGTGATTTCACGTAGATGGCGGTAGTATACGAGGCAAATTTCTATGGTTTTGCAACATTTAGTTCAGAAAATTATCGTTACTTTTAGTCGGTTGGGTTGTTCATATTCGTCCCGTATCGAATTGTGTTGGAATTGAACTTGTACACTTCTACTAACCATGCATCGTTCTGAAATTTGAATCCACTTATGTACTTGTACAAAACACTGACGAAACGGATGCGCCCCGCACGTTCCGAAAAGTTGGAGCACGGTGGCCGAAGAAATGATAAATAATTCGATGACCGACATAGCTGCGTTTTGAAAGGTTTGAAAAGGAGGATACAGTCTCAGCCAATACAGCATCTTGACGTTTAACAGGAGATCACTCTTGATTGCAATCCTTTGATTCAATCTACAACAACACGAACATGACCGCACCACCACCACCACCAAGACGAAATGTCAACTTACCTTCTTCCAGTAAACCATCAACTCCAGATGGTAAACCCACGTTTGCACAATCCATGAAAGCTAAAGGCAGTATATGGGGTAAAGTAGCTATGGAGAAGGGAGTCAAATTAAGTGATAATATCGGTGGAAGGATTAACACTGTCGCTGGGAAAATGGGTAGTGAAGCGTTCTGGCCAGTTTCTGGGGATTTGGCAAGTGAGATGGATAAATGTGCGAGAATACTGCGGGCTTTTACTGGTACGTCCGTACGACAGTACTTCAACTGACTGTTTAGTCACTGGAGTTGACGCTGAAGCTACTCCATCAACGAAGAAAGGTAAAGCAGTCAAGGAGTTGGTGACGATACCACCCTCGGTCATTTCTGAAGCCAAGGGATTGGTCATTTTTACGTCAATGAGAATGGGAATGGCTCCTTTCGGTGGTGCTGGTGGATCTGGGGTTATTGTTGCCAAGCTACCAGATGGAAGTGAGTGTTGTCTCCAGAGCCTCTGACCAACCTTTCTCAGCTTGGTCAGCGCCCGCCTCGATATCTCCAAACAATGTATCAGCTGGTGTAAGTGATCCAATGACTGCTGACGATAAACTGACGATTCCAGTTGATGATCGGTTTCGATGTTTACGATGCAGTCCTAGTCATTCGTTCCGACAAAGCCCTCCAAACTTTCTCAACCCACAAGGTGACTTTAGGAACAGATATCGCTGTCGTTGCTGGACCGTTAGGTGCAGGTGGAGCTATGGAGGTTGGGATTGATAAAGCACCAGTGTTTAGTTATGTAAGAAGTCGAGGTCTTTATGCTGGTGTTCAAGCTGTTGGACAGGTTTTTGTTGAGAGGTTCGATGAAAACGCTGCTATGTATGCGTGGCCTGGGGTCAAGGCTGGCGATATTGTGAGTACATCCCCCATTTAGAAGATGATACTTACATTTGACAGATCTCTGGTAAAGTTCGAGTTCCACATGAAGCTGCTTCTTTAATGCGAGCTTTACGGGATGCGGAACTTGGTCGAGCTGCTGCTACTCTCACTCCACCAGCGTATGAATTCGAGCAAGCGCAACAGGTGGGTAGTGTAGTTGGAGGCAAAGATTGTGACTAACCTCGAGTAGGAAACCGAGTCACCAGCTTATGAAAGAGAAAAGGATGTTATAATCAGTCCGACTTTGGACCCGTCTCATGCAGCGGATACAGAGAAGGTAGCAATCATTAGTCCAACGTTGGACAACGAGGAGATTCGGCAACAACCCGTAGAACCAAAGGCAACAATAGAACCAGAACTAGACGATCATGAGTTTTCAGAATCAAAGGCAACCACAGATCCACTAGAAAAACACGAGTTTTGAGTGGAGACAAGATATGCAGTATACCGCCCCTTTTCCGATTATTTAGAAGTCCCATGCATCGACTGTCCAAAATACATCTCTAAATAATGAATCCACGCCATAAGAGATACAAGAGAAAGATAGAAATCATTAAAATCATGGTATAGATGGATAAACAGTTGTTAACCTCATTGCCGTAGAATGAAGGGTGAAATATAATGGACCTCTTCTTTCTAATTCTTCAGCTTCGTTCCCGTCCACTGAGAATATGAACGCTTCTCTGATTGCTACTAGATTAGCTTGAATGGTTTCAAGTGTCTCGATCGGTATCGCTCGTAGAATGTCCTCGATTCTATCTAGATCAGTTGGGTCGATTCGAACTGAGATTTTCGTCCAATCTATCATGTCTTTGAATGGGAAATGGGATCCTTCAGCAAGTAAGACTGGGATACAACCAGCATAGATGACATCGGTGGTTCGTGTCGCCCATCCTATATGTTAGACATGATCATTATCATTAGACCTACCCGTTGTCCCTCGAGGTAGAGCGCAGAATTTTGAATCATTCAAAACATCCATGTACCTCTCCCAATTCCAGTCCCAAAGAGTTTGATCTTGATTATCACGAATGCTACAGGTTAAACGATGTCGGGTAACCCTGCCAGTTCCCCAACCACTACCCTTGAAAGAAATGAGGATACTTCTATCACGAACATGTTTAATGTTTGAGATATCGGAAAAGGCATCAAGCAGATGTTGGGTGTTACAAGTTCTTGCTGGGACGACAACATCTTGTTGGGGTCGAGAACAAGGTGAATCGTAATCTCCCATAACAGACCAAAGAATCGAAGTATTCAGCAGTGGCGTTATAGGACTATCAACAAGATTATCCCGTTTCTCCCAGATCTGCCAATCGAAATGCCAGCAAAGTCCCCAATCAGACGTAAGAGCGAACGCTGTTGGTTTATCAGGAAGATATTTGGCAGCGTCAAGAATCTCTCGAACAAGTTGAGGACCACAGGATTCGTAAATCGGATAAATGATGAGATCAGCTTCTTCTGCTGGAACTGAAACCATCCTCAGAGCACGATATATCACCGCATCTCCGGAGAGACAATTCAGTTGTTGTAAATTATGACATGTTTCTGCCTCTGCTTCAGCTTCCCTGTCGTAACCGGTGATAACGTGGACCTTGAGGTGATTGGGGACGGACATGATTTGTTGTCGAGCTTGAGGTGTAAGAATCGTTCGCCAGTCCATCTCTCTGACTCGTGTAGAGAGATCTGAAGATGGTTTTGGAATTCGAGTAGCCACAGATAAAGATTTGGGTCGTTCACAATGATCCGCAACTACACATCGACAATTTCCAGTCTTGACGCAAACTAACGGGTTGTCACAATCGTTATAGCACGGAGGGAGATCTCTTTGACTCCACTCTTGTATATGTCCCATGAAAGGTTTAGGTCCGGGGGTAAAAGATCGTTCTAAAGCAGCTGAGACTTCTCGGCATCTGTAGTATCGATTTGAACTCTTGAATGGGATACTGCTTGATTTCCCCCAACGAATATCGGGTTCAATGACTGAATGTTAGTTTGGTGCATTAACGTCTACTCACAATCGTCAGCCATGAATGGCCAAGGACCTTGTCTTGGACAACAAACAGGACTTAGTCTCCAATTGTAAGGTGAGTCTGCCTGAGGATTATCTAAAGAATAATGCGCCTTGCCCCCTCGCTCTTCCGCCGTGATCATGAGTCCAGTGTTGCTGTCAATCAATTGAAAGGCTGGTTCACCAGGATGAAGCTGAGGGTAAGCATAGTTCCATTCCAAAACATACCTTGATTTGATACCTATTACCAGAAAACGCAGACAACCAAAGTTCCGTACCGTTCAGGAACATCCCCCAACCATTCGATTCAAACGTGAAATGATCACCGTCATAATGAGCAGTCAGACCCGTGGCATCCCAAGCCCAATCATGGTGTTCGTAGTGACCCAATTTTCCATCTGCAACCAATTCATCTCCACGAGTCTTGAGTTGATACAGATTACCACCGATATTTACTCCCATGTGAACCGTGCAACCATCAAGGAGATGAAGTTGAGAATTGTATTCGTCCTCGATTGAGGGAGCCGTACAATGCTTTTCGAGGTAGTTTTCAGCGTACCGAACAAATGTCGATTGATGGTGCTCGACCATGCGCTTGATTCCTTCATCAATAGTCACCTTCGCCTTGTATCCTAATCCCTTTACAGCTTTGTCGGGTACACCAGCAAATCTAGCAGGGAATCGATCGTCTGAAACGATCTTTTGAACAGGAGCAGCGGACGCGGTGTATTCTAAGATTTTGTCGATCAAATCAGATGCCATGGTATTTTCACCAGACATGATGTTGAAATCGTCAAAATAGGATTTGGAGCGCCAAGAAGCGAAAGATTGAGTTCGAAGTGATTCCAATTTATTCACTGCACCCAAAAACCCATCCACACAATCTTCAACATAGAGTAAATCGAGATCTTGATTACCACCGACGATTTGTAGAGGTTGATCGGCCAGTGCAGCGCGAACGAAATTGGGTACCAAACGATCAGGTATATCTCTTGGACCTCCATAGACAGATGAAAGACGAACGACGATAGCTCTGAATTGAGAACGAGCTAAAGCAGTTGCGACTTCCCATTCAGAAGCTAATTTGGATTTCCCGTATTCGTTGACAGGTGCCTTTGGACTGGCTTCGACGACTGGTTTGTTTCCAACTGATCCATAAACTTCTCGACTTGAGGTGTGAACTATCCAGGCTGAACTTCTTGAATGATACATTGCGTTCAGTATCGATCTCGTCCCATTAACATTGACATCCCAACATCCTTCAACATCTTGGAGACATGGTAGAACACGAGAGACAGCGGCGAGATTGACGACTCCAACAACATCGGGAGTGAGAAGAGATTCAACCAACGATGTATCTCTGATATCACCGTTGACATATGTTGTTTTATCGTTGAGAGGGTAATCGGAAGGGATGGGAGCTAGATCGAGAACGGTGACTTCGAAATGTTTCGTGAGGCGAGGCAACATGATCGTACCTGCGATCAGCAACAATTCATATTGTACCAACCTACCAATGTTACCCATCCCTCCTGTCAATAATATACGTTTAGGTAAAGCTGGTTCTGAGGTTTCAGCAGTCTGAGAACCCCAAGAGTTGGGTAATAGTAATGGAACATTACTGAGATCGTACTAGCATCGTCAGCACGATCATCTCAAGTGAAAACTTACTGTATGATGAGCGGATATGAGGAGTAGGAAGAAGACAACAGAGACAGCCCCGAAGATGTAGATTACTCGAGGTCGACCTACACGACGTGACATGGTTGTTGAAGGAAGAATATACAATGTCTAGTTGTCAAAATAAAATTATTAGAATGTGAATTCCAGCTATGCTTCGTACTTCACATCTTGGCCAAGCTGAACGCGTGTATTTTGCGCCCGCTAAGGGATCGGAGATTACGAACTACTGGATTATCGGGGAATCAGGGCGCATCTCGTGGGTAACACAGCTTATATCAACAACAATCTAGATATTGCATCGCTATCAGCTTATCCAAAAGGAGCTCAGAAGACTCTGAGACCCAAAACTTGTGTTCATGTCTGCGGTAAGCGACCAAAATTGACTCGAAATTTGTCATTGATTAAATTCTAAGGTGACGATAGTCTCACAGACCCAAGTCCAGTCGGTGAAAAAGGTGACTGAACCCCACACTTCACCACTTTCAGTTGTCGACGCTTCGGTAGCCAACTACAGTCTAGCTTCTGCAGTATGGTTCCTTCCCGCTCCTCCCAACACCATATACTTCATTTCGAAACTCACGGAATCCTTGAAACACACTCTATCATCGTATCCACAATGGACAGGTCATGTTTACATGTATCCCTTTAATCCCTTTGATGAATCTCATAAAACAGATCATACGAAAAGGTTCATGAGACTTTGGGTTCGATGGGGAACATCCAACGACCCAGGTGCAGAATTGGTCGTTGCTAAAACAGATTTAAAATTGGTACAGATCTTACCTCAAAAACTTCAACCTGGAATATCAGATCTGTCTCTAGCCAGTGATCAAATTTATCTACCTCCTGCTGAATGTTTGATCAAAGTTCGAAACCCGCCTTCAGGTCTTCGAGCGATTGGAGTCAAAATCACGACGTTCGCGTGTGGAGCAGTAGCTCTAGGAATGAGTATACATCACGTATTGGCTGATGCGCAAGCGTTGAGCTTGTTTGTATCAGATTGGGGTCAGGTTTATCGAGCATTGATATCTGGATCAGACCCTTCGACTTGTTTACCTGATCGACCGTTCGAACCAACTCGACTAGACGGATACGCTTCCATGGGTATCGATGATGTATCCGAAAACAAGGAATGTGAGAAAACAGCACTGTCGTTGCCCCAAGCTCGATTAGATTGGTGGGCGTCTTCAGAGAATAAACCGGTGATCATATCTTCACCGACAGAACCTGACCCTTTGGTGGTACCTCTTGATCTAGCAAATGGTAGTGATAGGGGTAAAAGAATCCCATGGGAGACATGGGAATATACTAAACCAGTACCAAACTATGAAATACATTTCACACCCGAGGATATTGAAAGAATATATCGTCAAGCCGGAGGAAAAGAAGGTCAATTCAGTCGACTCGATGCTTTACAAGCTCACATCTGGCGTATCGTAGTCAAAGGACGACAACTATCACCTGAAATCGAAAACTACATAGACATGACTTTAGGTCTCAGATCCCGTTTAGAGCCTCCATTACCATCCACATTCCTAGGTTCACCTATCATAAATTTCTCCGTCTCTCTAACTACATCCCAAATCCTGTCTTTATCACTAAAACAAATTGCCGAGGAATTCAGGAAAACAATATTGAAATTCGACATGACCACTATACCAGCTTTGTTACATCATTTAGGACATGCGATAGATCCGATCAGATATTGGAACGCTTTTTTGGGTGATCGCCATTTTCTAGTCACGAGTTGGATCGGAATTGGGGCATATGATAATGTAGATTTTGGATCTGGGAATCCGGTTCTGGTGGTTGCTGGAATGTGGCCTACTGATGGGACGACGGTTTTGATGGAGCAACCGAACATCAGTTTGAATGGTGGAGCACAAGCTTTAGGAAGTAAATGGTATGAGAGGGGGTTGGGCATTCGATTGTTTTTGAAAGAGGAGGTCATGGCTAGGGTTTTGGTCGATGAGGAGTTGTGGGGAAAACGGAACTAGAAATAGAGTTAGACTTAGTCATTGGTTGTAACCTGATCATGGTAATAATAGACATCATCACAACGATTATTCTGAATCGTGACGTTGTTTGGGTGAATCCCACATCGTTAAAGTAGGGCATTCTAGTCTCTCTTGCAGTTAAGTTGTAAGCTGCTTATTTCCCCCGACCCCTCTCACGTCTTGGAAAGAGCCACACAAGGTTGCCACTGAAAACAAGTCAATCGAACAAACGTGCGTCAACTATTTACATTCAAACTCGATAAATCGTCAACAATGCATATGGAATATGTAGGAGATAGAGATGATATCGACAATACCAAGTGGTATACTGTAAGCTGAATGAAATATGTTTGAAAGAAATAACGAAAAATAACGAACTTGCGGTGTAAAGAAGGGACAAGATGTGGTCAAACGACATCAAAAATCTAAACCTCCTTTGTCAAATTATAAAAATCGTTTCAACTTCCTACTGTCTTAACAACAACTTTAAAATATAATCATATTCAAGATAATCTATCGAATCAAATCTTATCTTTAGGTCTGAAGCAACCTCGTGCGTTGGACATCGAACTGAAGGGAGTCGGTTGATTCCTTTAAAAGTGTATAGATTTTTACGCACGTTTCAAGATTGTCTCGTGCTTGCTCACACGACAAGGCAAGCTACTGCTACTGCTACCAACTAGAGCTAAAGCTTCAATGATCAATGACTTGGTCAATGTCTTCGTCTTCATCTTCATCTTCATCTCCAATAGATAAAGATCAATCTCATTCTTCTTCTCAACATGATCTACAGTTTAATGGTAATATCAATAACAACAATGAATTTCATTATATAACAAAAATAGATTCTCTCATCCCAACACCATCAACGTTCATAGAACATACTGTACCTTTACCTCTACCTCTACCATTTACAACACATCGTATCCATCCACCGCCTCAATTCAACATCTCAAACACAAACACTTACACCAGTATGCCACCACCTACATCAACCATCCCAAGAAAACGTAAACTCCAAATGGCGACTTCATCCAAACCGTCTCCCTCAGCTTCACCACCAACATCCCAATCCTCTGTCCAAGACAACGACAACGATTCAGAATATGATCCCCACAATCCATCCCATTCATCTACCCAGAAACCCAAGACTCTATCCAATCTTGGACCCAACAAAAGGGTCGCTAGACCTTCAGCTGGTGTATCTAGTCCAGCTTCTATGCCGACGACCACCAAAGGAAGACCTTTATCGAGAGAAGCTTTACGAAAAGCTAATCACAGTCTGATAGAGAGAAGACGAAGAGAAAAGATTAATGCTGCTTTGGGGGATTTAAGAGAAATGGTTCCAGGTTTAGGTGATGAGGGGTCAGGTAAAGCTGGTGAATTCAAATTAGAGGTATGTCGTTGTCGAAGATGATGAACTCACTTTCAATAGGTTCTGGAAAGAACTGTCGCATACATGCGTGATCTTAAATCTAGAATTCACGAGTTGGAAACATCAGCTAAAGAGAATGAGAGTGGTTCCCACAAAAAGTCTAAATCTAAACATTCAACAACCATCCATGATACCGTAAATCAAGCCAAGGTTGAGGATAGTATCAGCTCGTCGTCCCAAATCTACACTAGAAAAGCGTCATCCTCACCACCATCACCATCACTTTCACCGGTGAATCAACCCATCCAACTACTCAAAACCCAATCAAACGATCATCAACTGGTTTCACCTGATCCCAACGAGACTGAATCAGAAACGAATCTACCTCCGGCATTCACCAAAGCTTCAAGTTCAAGATCCAACTCAAGTTCTCGATCCACCAACGCAACTTCTCCAGGTCTAACCAGTGGATTAACCAAATCAACCAATCGCAATTCACATACAATAAGTTCGTTGTTTGCCTCAAACGAACATCAAAGTAAAATCCATCAAATGCCTCCAACAAGTAGACCAATACCTTCACCCCAAGCCCCCAATCCTACACTTTATCTACCATTCCCTACACCATCACCTACATCCCCATTCCTTACTTATCCATCGACATCGAATTCGATCTCAGGAACAGCATCAAGTTCATCCAATTCATCGGGTTTACCTGAACCATCACCTTTCATCGCCCCAATGCAGAATCTCGGTTTATTCGGTGGTACCTTATACTTAGATTCTACACCAAACTTGTTATCAATGTCACCAAACGATGCTATGGGTAACAACTCTAAACAACCTTCACCACCTGATTTGAAAATGCCACCTCCATCTACATCTGTCATGGAGAAAAACGGTTCAAACGGTATAGGGATAGGTGCAGAGGAAGCTGCCAATCTGTTATTGGCTTTTTCATCACCTGATACACTCAGACCTATGAGTACAGGATCAACTCCGTTGATGAACGCTACGATTGGTGGTTTAACAAATATTACATCTAATGTTCAAAGGGAAAGAAGATCTACATTAGACGGGGAGGATTTTACCTTGGACGGTGGATTGATAAGTAACGTTAATGGGTTTATCAAAAACGGTGAAAAAAGTGGTACGACTTTTGTCGGAAAAACAGCGAGAGATATTCTGAGGATGTAGGGAGGGGGTCTGTAAAATGGTGTTGATATGTGAATTGAATCATGTGTTGAAGGTAATACGAATTGTTATGAGATAGAAGGGTAGAAGTAATAAAATAGGATAGATATATCAATGGGTGAAGCGATAAATTGCTTCAATAGAATCAAAGAAATTTATTTGTAGATAGTAGAAATACCGTTTAATGTTGATGAATCACCATGAAAGTGGTGTTGATTTTTCTGGTCTATCTTGCTAATTTCTTGATACTGTTTCTCTTTTGAAAAGAACCAGTTAGCAAACAGGATTGATCGTCAAGATCACACCATCTGTTTACGCATAAGGACTCCAGAGAGAGTCTCACCTCCAGAAGGACTTGGGAACATCGGTGTAGGTCCCTAAAAACCAATCCGTTTTAGCCCAGAAATAGAAACCCCCATTCGTTTAACTTACACGATAAACCTCATAGCCCTTTCGAATGTACCAAGCGCGATTAACACTGATGGTATCCTTATGTTCTATGATCTCGATATTCTCTTTATCGGCCATAGCTTGCCAATCATCAGGCATTTCAAGTATATGAGCGATAGTGTCCAAAGTAACAATCTTGGCGTTGTACTTGTTAACAGCTTCTTGTTCCAAAATTGAAAAAGCTGAATTTCCAAGACCTTGATATTGGAATTTCTTGTAAATGAAAAGTGAGGCTAAGAGTTTTACCTCGTATCAGTATAAGTCTAATTACCATTACTATAAATAAAACCTACACAGATAAACAATCTGTTTCTCGCGACTGGCAGTCTCAGGATCTTTCTCATTAACCAAAACCCAAGCTCCCATGCCTACATCAACTCTACTTCCATCATGGAATTCCTTGACGAAAATCGCATAAGGTTCGTTAACCTGATTCATCCATCTTTCTTCAACCTTCTCAACTCCCCATCCACATTCTACTCTCATCCCTTTGATCAATTCAAGATCTTGTTCACCCGATGGAATTCTGTAAGTCAGAACACCGTCTTGGAGTGGGAGTCGGAGATTTCCTTCGATTGTCATTGCTAAGTTTTTTAAGCTTGTTGGGAGTGGTTTTTTGTTTTTGTATTTGGCGTTTATACTTGGATGAAGTTGTTTAAGAGATCGTTGTCAAACTCCTTCTTGTTCTCTTTATACTTTGTCATGCATTGATAACGACTCGACTAGCTGACTAAATTGGGTCTTGGCCCCATATGGTCACATCGGTCCCGGACCTTGCCGACTGATAAGGAAACGATCCATTTGGACGTGAATTCATGGATGGAACGCGTGGATATGAGCAGGCAAGAACTTTCTCAAAAAACGTTGTCAACGGCAATGACCCAATCTTTTCCTCTGAACTTCGCTCCTTTCCCACAAATGAATCAGAAGGCGCCAAACCCATAAACGCGTTCATAATTTCATAATTCAAACCCAATGCCCTCTATGGTAGCTCCATACCCAACTTGTACTCCAACTACTAAAGCTTTCCCCTGAATAGATTCGCGCCCATCTGCTTAGCAGTGACTCTAACGGTATGGTAGAAAGTTGGGAAATCAAGGGTTGAGAATAAAGTATCAGCTAGACCCATGGGTAACATGAGTGGAATCCAACCTAATACCAATTGTCAGTCAGGTTCATACCGGCCAGCATAGTTAAATGAATACCACTTACCCCTAGCATATTCCAAAGCCCAGGTCTCCGGTTGCATAGCATATTGTTTAACAGTACCTCGATGTAAATGATGGACGTCTCCTGGATTATAAACTTCTCTAACTAATTCACCAGCTGAATAGGCAGTCTGTTGTCCGGTAAGGATATGGAAATAGTCATCAGCAGTGTGTCTCCCTGTGTGACCTTCCGTTCCAACAGCCGAACCGAAGATGATCAAATACCTTGAAAACCAGGGGTCAGCGATATACCCTTACGTGCCAAGTTTTTTCGTCTCATCGTACGATGTGGAATTAAAACGTACTCGGTCACACTAGCATGTAAGAGGAACATACTACCCATAGCACCAGCTGCATTGTTGAAGACCCAATCACGTTTGTTATGGTAGTCAGTGGCGAAAGTTGCTTGTGGATGAGCTTCGACCAATCTTTCTATTAAATCGTGGATCAGGATTGAAGTGTTGGTTGGTGGTGATGAGCCGGAAGCTTGAGCTGCCGCTATAGAAGCTTGGACACATGCGTTAAGAGATTCGGGTGTGAGAATGTAGAATCGTTCCTATAAAATGGTTAGTTGGGTTGGGCGGTTGATGGGTCAATGGGACTCACGTTGATACTGTTGAGATATGAACAGATACCTAAAAAGACAGCTAGGATCAATGCTCTGATGGACCATTTGGAAGCGGTTGAACTTGAGTTCTTGATGGTAGGAGATTTAGTATTAGAGCTGACCATTGTGGATATGAGAGGAAAAGAGAGAATTGAAAGAAGAAGGGAAAGAAGGCAGGTTTTGTTTACGGTAATGTCATGACGAATTTGAGTTAAGAAAATGCTTAGGTGTTAGTGACGAGTCAGGCACGGTTACATCGTACGTCGTTTGATTGGGGACATTTGGCATGGGTGGGTTGGTTGGTTCTAAGAGGAAGTAGTATAAGTTAATGCATAAGTCGTTGTAAATGATGTCACTCTGTGATCACTACAAGGTATATACATACAAGCAAACATGCATGTCCAAGGTGAAAGGGGTCAAAAAAACATGCTTCAATAACCATTCACGGCTCTAAGTCAAAGTGAGCAGGTAGATTTGGTTGTGGCAGTTTTGTGTTCAATCACTTCACGTTTCATCTCCACGCCGTATCCCATCAATGCATGAATGATGCTGCATCATTCTTTCCTTTCTCTTTCTTTCCTCTTCACAAGTCAACCACACCAAAGAGAAAACTCATCTCAATGTCCAAGTCTCAAACCACAACCCAAACCAGATCCAAGCTCACAATGCCTACCCAAGGCATCGGTCAATCCTATCTAGAAACATTACCAGACGAGGTTCTCTCAAACATCTGTCTCCCTTTGATCGAGGGAGGACGTCTCCATATGGAAGATTTCGAATCACTTATATCGCTATTCCTCTCTTCCAAAACTATCTACTACAGGTTTATCAACGACTCGACGTTCTCTGATTCATTCTGGCGAAATTTTCTCAGGTTACATCAAGTTGGTCGTTCTTCCCATTCATCACATATACCCTTTCATCAATTGATTAAATATGTCAGCCTTATTGTGGAGTGGGGAGATCAGTGTGACCACCAATTTGAGAAGAGGTTTTCACCGATCAGGAAGATTGATCGAGAGGCTTTTGATCACTCTATCGGACGATTGAGTGAATTGACAAAAGATGTTTATGGTCCTTTGAAGCGTGAGTTTTCGAGAGTTCATCGTTTATTGACCATTTAGCTTTATTACCCAACCATTTGATGAGAGATATTCTACCAAATGAATTAGCCCGTGATTGGTCTGTAGGTCTAACTTTAAAATAATTAAACCAAGAAATACGGCTGATGTATGACGGCACTGATAATCATAGGTCCGTTCACTGTTGATCACGATACCGATAGTTCGAAAGAGTCCCTGGGGAATTCGTCCATTTAAGACAAGTTCATCAGTCAAAAGCGCCTCACCCATACCAATCACTTTCTTTCTCACTCATCCACCTATAACTCACTTGGAAGTTTTCCCAATATATCATGGACGCCGATTACAGTGTATAGTAAAAGGTGGTCCTAAGTCTTTCATTGTTGAAAATGCTTTTGGTATCACCCAAGATGATGTTGAACTTGTGTTTGATAGATTGTACGTCTTGCTTCAACAACCTTTGCCTACCAAAGTTTGACAATATTCGACTTACGTTCTGTTTCTCTAGTACCGATCAACTAAGACTGGCACAGTCAAGTTGTCGTCATATCAAAACCGTCCTGAAACCAGGATGCGATGAAAGGTGTCTGAGGCTGCGTTGGTGAGTGATCGCGGTAAACCGGACAGTCGCGTGGAGCTCAACTAATGGTTTTCCAGGTCTTGGTATCATGATTATGAATATCCACAAGAAATGTACACTCACGTATCAGGGGGTAAATGGGCGATCAATGTTATATATAAAAGAGAAGGTGAACATTGGCACGACTCCCCTGACCATGAAACATCCAGTGGTGAAGGATCGAACAGTGGATGAAGCTTCCAATACAGACACAAATTGATTGAATATAAGAAGTGTTCACTATCATAAGTTGTAGATACTGATTTGAGATCCATTGACGAGATTTGATATCATCGCGTAGGATTTGTATATGCACGTTTGTGTTATGATTCCGTGTCCGTACAGTGTATTGGAAATCAGATGCTGATTTTCCAAGGGTTGCAGCCTTGATAGTAGTCGTTTCACAGTTTTAGAAATGGAATGTAACTCAAAAAGATATACCATTTTATTAAATACATTCAATCCTCAAGGACCATCTATTTCATCTCTAACGACACCCACACCCCAAGCGCCAGCGCCCTCAGTATCCCATCTGGCCAATAACTTATCGTTCCCATCTTCTAAATGCAGCACGACCATCCCCGCTCCAACCCCATCACCCCCAACACAAGTAATAACCAAAGTTTCCGAATCCGTCGTCGAATCGAAACTGAAAATCTCACGGGGTTGATAACAACCCGTAGCGACGTGTCTATCAAGTTCCAAACCTAACATCGGTCTGCTGTTGGAAGCAACTTTCGGTAAAGATTTGATGGTGTAGATGGCGATCGTGTCACCGGCTATGGTATCTGAATTGGGTTTTAATGGGAGATAAGGTCCTTTGGTACGTCGATTCGCTATGTAGATTTTCGTTCCGTCGTGACTTGATTTTATGTCTGAGAGACCGAAAAGATCTTGACGCGTTATTGTGGAGTATTGGGTTAGGATGTTTGATGGTAGGGTTTCGATTATTTTGAAATTCGTGGTACTTCGTGATATCGTTCCGTCTGATCCTAATGGTAATGCTAGTAAGGTCGATGTAGTTTGGAAACCAATGAACAAAGTTGTACCTTAGTGGTTATTTTAGTTATGAGGATTGAGAATTGAAATTGGGATACAACTAACCGTCAGGTGATACTATCCCATGCCTGGGACCTTTACCATATTTCTCATCAATCTTAAACCCATAAGGTGAATTACCGAATTTCGAAACCAAATCAGCTCCTTGTCTGGTATGTATACCTTTGGTTAGATGTATTGTATGAATGGTATTGAGACCTAAATCAGGGACGTAAAAGACATGATCTAACAGTGGGTGTTGGATGATTTGATGTGGATGCGATATCGACGACGAATTATTCGGTGTGGGGAATGTGTGCGTCGTTATATGATCTGGACCGAATGTTGCTCCCAAAGCATAAAGAGAAACTGTTGGAGATCCATACTATAAAATTCAGTATCCTTACACAAATCATGACCTACGTTGGAAACGAACATCCATCTACCATCTCTAGAAACCATCGAATAAGCAGGACTGTCACCACCACTCCCAACCCTGCCTACGATCTTTAACGAGGGTGATGTCAAACCATCCAGAAAATCCAATTTAAACGTCAACAGTTCCCCATGATTGATCTCGTTAGTCACCACCGAATCTTCTATATGGGTAGGGAAGAAACTTGGATTGATGGAGGAATCGATTTTAACGGGCAATATCGAACCGGGAGCCAATTCTTGTAATTTGTTCTTCTTCGCTAGAGGTAGATAATGGAATGGTGTGGATTGATTACTGGGTGTTGAAAGTATCAATCCAATCGTGCGCAACTTCTTCTCTTTGTTGATGGTACTTCCATCTTGTTGATGTTTGGATCGAAAGAAAAGGTATCCAATTAAAAAAAATCCAACGAGGATGACAAGTCTTAACCTTTTACGTCTCAGTGGACGTATGATACCACTGAGCGTCCTTCTATGAGCCATGAGGGAAAGTGATGGGGAGGTGAAGGGATGTCAACCTTCTTTCTACAGATTTAGAAAGTTGTTGGAATACTTTATACACTCGACTTGCGCCCTCTTGAACGATTAAACATCTCCCAGTTAATTACTGCGCCTTCCTTTAGATGATCGATTTTAAGGCACGGAATATTATCCATCGAGATGGACGCGTTTCTTACGAGAGTGGTGTAGAGGACAAGCAGATATCTGACTGTTATTATGTTTATTGTCCTTTAATTGACACTAATACGTAGATTACAACAAGATAGAATAGAATTCAATTCATTCAAATACCCAAACAGATAATTTACGTCTACATCTACCTTCACGGGATTACCAATCGATCAACTCAATCAACCACCAAAACATGCCTAATATACCTTCACATCAATATCCTCTTTTAGCCGATACGACACCGTACGATCTATTACCATGTTTACGAACTTCGATACCGCCCTATGCCTCTTCCATACCTTCCTATCCACTCGTCATAGAACCACAAGCAGATGGAGATTTATGGAAAGCTTCGACTAAACCTTATAACACGAGATTGGAAGGTAGTTTAGGACCACTGGCTGTAGTTTATGGTAAGCGAGTATTTAGAACGATGACTAACCCTCCTAGCTGAAACGCCAGAGATCATCTCTTCAGCTATTCAATGTGCGAAAAGAGCTCGTGTACCTGCAATAGCGCGATCAGGTGGACACAGCTACGGAGCATACTCGTTAGGCGGTTCAATGGATAACGAAACTCTGCAAGAACCGTATGCGAGTTCGAGTTCATCTAGATCTAAAGCCATTGTCAAACAAGATCCAGATCTGCCCATCGCATCGATACCATCTCTAGTTATTGATTTACGACCAATCAGATCGATAGTTTATGATCATGATACACAGATCGTTTCTGTTGGTTCCGGAGCTTTACTGGGTGAGATGAATGAGGTTTTGGAGAGGGAGGGTAGATTGGTTCCTGGGGGTGCTTGTCCTACTGTCGGTGTTGGTGGTCAAGCCATGGTTGGAGGTTTTGGCTTGATGAGCAGGTAGGGGCTTACGAGAGTTTTTGCGGAATATCGCTGATGAAAATTAGGTCTTATGGACTGTTATTGGATAATCTGGTATCTGCTGAGGTCGTTTTGGCAGATGGGAAAATTGTTACTGCCTCCGAAACAGAGAATCCAGATTTGTTTTGGGTACGTCTATCCAACCCAATAATCATCATGCGATCTAACGAAACCTAGGGTCTGAGAGGTGCAGGGCCTTCACTAGCCATAGCCCACACACTAAAATTCCAAACCCACCCAATCCCCGCTCAAATAATCTATTTCGAATTAACCCTTCTCCCCAGAAATCTACCCCATTCAGCTGCAGCTCTCAAAAGAGCTACAGACCTGTTTCTGGCGTTCCAAGAATTCGGTGAAAGTCCTGAAGCAGTCAAGGAATTAGGTATGAGTTGGCATGTGACACCTGAGAAAGGTCAGGATGGGGTTTGGGGTAGTAAAGTTGAGATTGTTGGTCAGTTTTCGGGGAGTGAGGATGAATTTGAGAATGTTTGGGGTGGGTTTGAACAGGTTTTACGATCTAGGAAGGAAAGTAAATTTCAGAGGGGTCATAGGAAATTGAGTGAGTTAGGGTGGTCATCTTGAGTTGGCCTCGCTGACACCTTCGGTAGCTTATTTGGAATCAATGCACAATGTTGGAGGTAATTGGACGAGGTTACAAGACAGAGGTCCGATGAACATCAACGAGCATGTGAACTTTTATGCGAAGGTGGGTCATTTATGGGAAATAATTCAACTGACAATTACAGTCATTAATAACCAAAACCGACATTCCAAGGGCAGCCGTCCAATCCCATCTAGCCCACTTGCTAGCTCTAGCCCCAGTCCAAAACCCATCAACAGGAATAGAGTGGTTCGTCCTATCCCCGTATCTCGGTGGCAGCGAATCCCTAGTAGTCAAAAATGGTGGTGTAATCATCAAAAACAAACCACCAAAGGAATCATCATTCGCTCATCGAGATTTAAAAATCGTCTGGGAAATCTACGCCAAACATATGGATAATCTCGACGTAGATTTATATGGGTTGGGTAGTGAGGTTGATTTAGTTGATTTGGTCAAAGGAATGGCGGAAGATTTAGGTGAACCGGAAGCTGTTTGTGAGTAATTTTCTGCATTTTCAGGTTAGGTGCTAATGAAGTATTTTTGGTAGATCCTGCATATGTGGATCCAGAATTATCAGCTTCACAATATCCACCTTTGATATACGGATCTGCGTATCCAAAATTACAAGAATTGAAAGCCCAATTCGATCCAGAGAACGTCTTCCGTTCCCCTCAATCAGTCAGATTAGTTCCGTAAGTCTTCCTTACCGATCCAAAACAATCTTAACCGTGACTAAACCAACATACCGTAGATCAAGACACGATGCCTCATCCTACATGAAAGCAATGTCCGGTGCCCTCAAACTCCGAAAATTCACTCTAAGCAAGATGATCCAACCTGCCAAATCAGCTGTAGAAGGATTAAACCCTTATCTCAATCGTGATAAGATCTCTTTTGCTAGAGTGAACATGAACATGAACAACGATAGTGATGGTGGTGATGACTCTTCGTTGATTTCTTGGATTTTCGTTTTAGTTGTCATTGGTTCAATTTTGACTTTTGGATTTAGATTTTTTAATAGAGGTAGAGATGGGAGATATAGGAAAAAGATTAGACCTGAGTAGGATAGATGGATAGGTTCTTTGGGATTTGAGAGCACGTATTTGCATATATGACAGAATGATTTCATACCATTTCAGACTGCTTTCTTTTCTTGGCCACGACTATTGGCCACGACTACTGGATCATCCCCGTATACACGCTTCTGAGCTACAAGATCCTACGCTACAAGATTCTGAGCTACTATAGTGGACCAAGCTGTGACTTTTGATGAAGATACCATCGATGTGTCTGAATAGGTCTTGGGTTACAAGTAAAGAATGGTGTCCGATGTCAAGGGGTTGTGAGGTTCATCATCCAAGTCGAGTATTCTTCAAGTCAGATTCTAGCTTTTCAACTTCTGAGGATGTGGATGTCCCGATTAAATATTGATAATCATCGCAATTTCCCTGTGCGAACAGCGAGTTGCAGACGCTGCGTAACAAAGACGCAACACTCTCAGGATCGTTCGAGAGAAGGCCAGGAATGATAGCTCCATTAGTCTCCTTCAACAACTGTACAGTTTTTTATCAGTATAGACAAGCTTTGTCCATCGCGATGCCCTACATTTTTAACAACTAACTTTACCCTGCGACAGACTTCCCGACGCCATTCCAGCCTGGTCGTAGGTTTCGCGTCATTAGAAGCACGTCGATTCGCTGACAACCTATCAGAATAGTATCAGCCGATAAAACTAAGCAATCTTTCTAGACAGCGAGGATACTATTGGAGGTCACATACCAGGGTGCACAGTCTGAGACTATCATTGATTTGAGATCAGCTGTATCTTTACGCTGTTGTGCTATGTCATCTTGCAGATCCAATTGCATCGAATTTAAACTTTCTTCATTGCTCTGAAGAACACGAAGAAGTTATGTAAGTGAAAAGATCTGATCAATACTTGTGCAAGAAGGGGACGTACATTCAGAGTGCGATATCGAAGATTCCAACGATTTCGAGCTGACTCGTGACACCGCAGACGAAATGGAGTAAAGAACTGGAGTTCTGAGACGGCAGGGACATGAGAATTGGACGTGTCCTTGATTGGATTGTACCTCCTATCTCGGCTGGAACTGAAATAAGAGTTGCTTACAGTTGATGAAGGATGCGATTGCGATTGTGATCGAGGGTGAGAGTGAGAGTGAGAGTGTAGGTCTGGAAAAGTTAACATCGAAGATGACATTCAAGATTCAAACGGAGTAGTGTCAACACTGAATATGTGAATCTGCCTTACGTAACCGATCCCGATCCAACTCTCCATCGTACAGGATGTCAGTGCCGCTACGAGCACTGTACGTTGGCCACGACTACCAGATCATCCTTGTAGAGTTCAATGAAGTGTATATCAAACTCATGAGTGTCGTTAAGTGGACTGGACACCACGTAGCAACAATTTCCCGTCTATCAAACCTGATGAAGTATAAAGAGTTCACATAAAAACAACATCCAAGAAGTTCTAAATACTACGATCAGAAATAATCATTCAAGTCGAGTTTTCATCAAAACAGATCCTAGCTTTTCAACTTCTGAGGAAGGGGATGTCTCAAATAGACATTGATAATCTCTGTAACTGTCTTGTGAGAATATCAAGTCAGAGACGCTGCGCAGGAAAGCCGTAACACTATCAGTATCAGTCGAGTGAAGACCAGGAATGATCGTCCCATGGTATTCCTTCAACAACTGTACAAGTCCGAATCTGATCAGTATAAACAAGCATGAACAAGAGTCCATCGCAAGACGACCTACGTTTTTGATGATGGATTTCATCCTGCGATAAACTTCTCGTCGCCATTCCAGTCTTGTCCTAGGTTTCGCTTTGATAGACGCACGTCGATTGGCTGTTAACCTAATCAAACATTGCATCAGCTAGATCGCGAGTATACTGTCTGGAAGGTAAACATACCAAGGTTCACAGGTTGAGATTATCATCGATATGAGATCAGCTTCATCGCGACGCTGCTGAGCTCGATCATCCTTTTGATCCACTTGCATCAAATTTGAAGTTTCTTCTTTACTCTGGAAATGCAAAGTAAGCGAAACAGAATCATTTTTTTCTTGGTAAGCGAGAAAGATTGGGAAATGGAAAACGACGTGACGTACATTAAGAACCTGATGTCTAAGATTCCAGCGTTTTATAGCACTCTCATAACACTTCAGACGAAATGGAGTAAAGAAGATGATATCGAGTTCTGGGACGCGTCGTTGAGAATTGGACATGTCCTTCATTGGGTTATACCTCTTACTTTGACTAGTACTGGGAATGAGATTGGAACATGACTTGGTTGCAGATGATGATGGATGGGATTGAGGCTTAGGATGAGAATGAAAGTATAGATTTGGAGTTAACAATGAAGATAACATTCAAGAGACAACACTATATTGAATCTGAGTGATCGATGGCGGGATCTAGTTCTGATCACATACTGCAACAGTATTAATAGAGTATGTGTCGACAAGTGACTAATTTGCATGCACTCATCAATCCTTTACACAGCAATAGCTCATTCTCAGATCCATCCACTTCTTCAAGAGTGGCAAGAGTCGCATCAACATTCTAATTCAATTGTCAAATATGTACTTCGTACTGAACGTTGTTCTGCCCCAAGTTCAACATAAGCTATAGTATTGGGTATGCATAAACCAAAAACCGAATCGAGAAGTAAGTATTCTATCGTGAAAAGGAGTCAAGGCGTGAGATTTCCACGGGGAGAGTAGAGAATAAGTTGCGAACTAGGCAAGGAATGAGAAGGTACCGTTAAACAGTTTCCAAACCAGCATATTCCCTAATCATCAACACATCAGTATCACCCCTCCCAAAGCCACGATTGAAACTCACGATTCAACTCCAGGTTCAAGTAAACCAGCATGAGCACCAATCACGCAACCTGATGAACCGACTAACCAGAAGAAAGTTGAAAGCGGAGCGGCGAACCAGAGAATTGGTAATCCTACATCCATCAATCAAGTATCCTCAAAACAAACTTGAAATTTGACTTACCAATGACGAACAGGGCTGTATAGAGATTTTGGGGGGTAATGGTTTTACCGGAAACCATGATTGGTTCGGGAACTGCGTAAATCGTAGGTGTCAAACTCTTTATCTCTTTAGCACAGATGGATGAGATACCTACCGAATCGATTGATACCCAAGAAACCACCGATTAAGAATCCAAGAGCGATCAACAAAAGTGGATTTGAGAGTAATGAATAAACAGCGAGGAGAGCAACAACGATAGAGTAATTAGCTGAGAAGTAACGACTACCAGGTCGTACGTGGTCAGTAAACAAGAATTAATTGTGTTTTTTTTTCTTCATTAAGACGTACACGTTGTAACTAGCTCTTTTCATGTATTCAGCAAAATCGGCTGGTCTGGAGATTCTTTGATAATCAAAGAACTCGGAGGGATGGCGGAGAGCTGAAAGACGTGTTTCTCGGAGGGTTTTGAGGTGGTCTTGGACGTTACCTAGTTGACTGACGAGTTCCATTTTGGTGATGCTGTGGGGTGTTTCTGTTGTGGTGGTAGTGTGAGTTTATGTAGATGTGTTTTGGAGTTGATTGTCAACGTGTAAGGTACGTGTTAGATGAGATGAATAGAATTTATACAGCAAAATAGTAATGAAAACAACAAAAAACTACGTTGATTTGAAAACTGAATTCAGCCAGCCAACAGACAAGTCAATGCGGGACGTGTAGCTTTCCCACGGTAGAATTGGGTATACAGTACTGTTATTCTTTAATCACTCCCCACCTTTAGATTTAGATTCCATTATTGCGAAGCGATTCATTTGTAACGATCTCAGTGTCAGACGAACAATTTAGAGTTAACATTCTACCTTCCAACATCTACATACACTTCATCACCAATCTCATCGTCATGCCTCCAATAACACCAAACGCAGACGCAGGTCCTTCCACTCAACCTTTACCACCAAGACCCAACGATGACGTCTCACCACCAACCGAACCAATCTTAGGATCATCGCCACCCCCGTCCCAGCCCACCTCGCATCTCTTCCCCTTCCCACCGTCCAACCCCCTCCGTCCCCCAGTGTCGATTCCCATCAACAGCTTATTCCCGCCATTAATAGGTAATCAATCGTCAATAGCCACAAGTTCTTTACCGTCTTCATCGAATCATACTTCTACACATGACCAGAATTATATCCATCCACAAGAGGTTGTAGAGATACCTAGAGTTATTGCTAGAATCCCAGAAAGATGTTTTACATTTTGTAACCAATCAGATGGAGGGTTAGCTAACTGTCGTATGCTTTGTCTAAGGAAGAGGAACCTAAAACCAAATCAATCGGTTCAACTGGCTAAACTACGTCCAAAAAATCTACGTCCTGAATCTACGATTCCGACATCAATCCCAACCATCACACAGACGTCATATTCATCATGGTTCAGGATACCTTTTGATAATTTAAGAACGTTTGTTGAACCGTATTCGATCATTTATGTTCAAGGGACGTTTCAGGGTGTGGTGGGACGTTATATGGAAGAAATGGAATTTGATGATGGTCAATATGATTTCAATCATTTATCTAGGGATGGGAAGGGGAAACGTGGGGAGGATGTAGCGATGGAGAAATTAGATTGGGGCGAACATGGGTAAGTAGTACTCCAAACAATATATAACAAATGACTAACCCAGTTCTTAGTAAACTAATCCATCTCCCCCTCTCATCAATCTTCCAACCCATCACCCAAATCCCGGAAACCTTCATGAAAATATTCAAACCTCCACTAACCCTCCTGACGAAATACATGGAAACATTCCAAGACGGGACTCAACAACGTGGACTCGATAGATTCGTCGGCGAGATCCAGAAAGGTTCGGCTATCGGGTTTTTGGGCAAGATGCAGGATAATTTGGAGAGACGGGTTGTGGAATCTGAAGAGAGGGTTAGGAAATTGGAGAGGGATGAGGGGAAACGACGGGAGAGGGAGGATGTTAAGGTTGATGGTAAAGGGGAGTAGGATTTTTGGTACAGATTTTGCATGGGTTATTGGTTAGACTTTTAGGTTGTCATTCTGCATGCTAGTGGTCGTTAGATCTTACTTTTCATCAAATGCTCAATAACACTTTGATGTGTTGTAAAATAGCAATCCTATCCAAGCCAAGGTCATACATCAAGTACACATCTAAACACCACCACCCTATTACTCAACCTTCCCCTTCTCGGAATCACTAGCATAACCTCTCTCAACCGATTCCTCCATCCCCATCAAAACGTCACCCTCTCCCTGTCCCTGCTCCACAACAACCTCCCGTCCAAGATGACGATTAGCCAAATCAATCCAAACCTTCTCATCAATTTTCGAACCATGATTCAAACGTTTAGCTCGAGACCACATCCCGATTTTGGAATCAGTGATGAATTTGTATGTCACGTATGGCCAGGATTTATGGGATGGGAGAGGTTCGTAGAATTCTTTAGCTGTTTCTCGGAGTTTAGGGAGATTCGTCCATGGAACAGAAGGGAAATCGTGGTGTTCGTTATGATATCCGACCTATGGGTGTTGGTTAGGTGACTGATTCTGGCCTAAAATGAAAGAGAGCACTTACGTTGTAACACAATAAATTCAACCAACCATAATAACTAGTCGTCTCCTGTCCCAAACCCAACGGTCCATCATCATCAACTCCCCCCTCCATCAAATAATGTTCAGCGATGAAATGAGCCGCACAAGGATGTAACGATCCAGCGAAGAAACTACTCAATAAAAGATAAACCAACGGTCTCCAACCGAAAATTTTAACTAGCAGAGTATCGAATGTTAGAACAACCAAGAAATTGAGACCATGCCAGAGAGTTGGTTTTTGGGTTTTGATGAATCCAGGTCGAAGAGCGTAAAAGAGAAGTTGGAACGTTCTGTACAATCAATGTTAGACCATAGCACTTGGAATGAAGATCAAACGTGAACGTACGCGAAAAAAGTTTTGCCAGCTACGTTATTCAATAAAACAGCTTCCAACCGACTAGGCAAATCCGTATCGATCCCATCTTCCCCCAAAAATTTATGATGTTCAATATGATAACCCTTGAAAGCCATCGCGTAAGGAACCCCAATAATCAGATTAGCGAAGATCGCCAGCAGTTTATTGAGTTTGATCGATTTGAAAGCTAGATTATGGGTGATCTCGTGGATGGCTAAAAAAGTGTTTTGGTTGAGTGTACCACCTATTATGTAGGCTGTAGCTAGGACTTTTGGGGAGAGCGGGTGGGAGGATTTTAGAGTTATGGCGAGGGTTAGTTGGGTTAGGGTTACGAGGAGGACTAAAGGGAAGGTGTAGGGTGTTGGACCCATTAGTTTTCGGACCTGTATGGTGGTTAGTTGAAGGTGTTCATTCTGATCGCAAAAACATATACATACCTCAGGATGAGCTTTTAGAATCGCCATTCGTCTAGAACGATGAGGTTCCTCCGTCGTCATCCATTGAAAATCAGGGAACGGATCGACGAAACCACCATCATCGTCAACGACATCTTTCTCTTGACCAGCCTGAATAGAATCTGATTGATCTGATGAACCTGATGAAATGGGATATGAATCTAATGAGATCTCTGAATCGGGGGTGGTTGGATAGCTTATGGTGGGAGCACTAGCACGAGTACGACTACGGGTGGTGAAGGGACGTATATCTGGAGTTACAGTTTTTATGACCATCTTGTGTTGAGAAAGGATTGATGAAAATGAACGTGAGTTTAGGTCTGAGTTTGATCGACACGGACTGCGGTTTATACCGGACGCGATTGATTTGATTGAAGGAGGGGTGTTGGGTGATGGCGAACCTGCGCTCGTATTTTGGGATTAATAAGACGTGATTGTTCTCTTGTTGGGGTTCTAGATTCTACTATTTATTAGAGGAATTAGAAGAATGGAGGGATGATATGAAAAACTTAAACACGAGGACAGCTTTTAGGTTAAGTGTTAGCTAGACTGTTGTAGCCTAGACTTGGCGGTTTATCAGGGTGGCATTTTACTTGAGTTCTGTATCAGCAGTTTACATGAAGGGTGATACATGTATGCATTTACAGCATTCTCAAGTATAAAATGACAGGTATAAATCATGCTTGGTATCAACTAATCCAACCCAATCCCTAATCCCCCCGTCCAGTCCCAACACCCCCAAACCGCCATTCCCTCCGTCTCTTCAAAGCATTCTCATAACCCAAACAAATCCATTTAACGCTCCCAACCCCCTTCAAATCCTCATCACGAACAAGGCGTTGATGCAACACAGCAACATCCTTGAACACTATACAAGGCGAAACTCCAGCTTCGAATATCGATGTCGTAGGTGTGAATTTTATCGATAAACCCGTTTTCGAGGTTGGTTCGTATCCCTTGAGAATATCTTCTGAGGGGTAGAGTTTCGAAAACTCTTTCAAGGTTTTTAAAGATTCATCGAGATTATTCGAGAGAGCTTCTAATTTGATTTTGGAAATCCAGATCTTCTCGATTTGACGATTATCAATCCCTAATTCGTATTTTCTTTTTACACGATTTTCTTCAGACATTTTATCCGACGATAAAAGTTTTCGAGTTTTTTGGAAGAAAGACGAATAATCTTGCCAAATGGTTTGACCGAATTCATGTGTCTTTTCACGTTCTTCCAGTCCATTCTCAGAATTCAATTTCCCTCTGTTCCCAGTAGAACATTTTTCTAATACCAACAAAAATGACCATCCGTTAGGTTTGATACCGAGATGATCTACCGTCGACCAAGTTTCGTCCCATGTTTCCTTCATTTTCGTGATCGAAGAAGAATGGTTGAGATGGACTGATAGATATGAATTAACTAGTCTCGTTGTTATTTTGACCGTTTTGAAAGGAGTTTGGTATATTGGTCCGGTGGAATTTATGTCTTGCAGGATTTTTTGGAATAACGCGTTGGATTCTCTTATAGCGTCTGATGAAGTTTTCGGTGATGTTGATCGAGATGATGATTCTGCACTCATCTCCAAACCTTTGGTCGAATCCCCAGAACCCAGTTCTCCAAACATGTCAACATCAAACACCTCGTCCTCATCCATGGTCTCATCCGTGATAGACTTGGCAACACTTTTAACCTTCACTTCACCCCTCTTGATGATCGGTTTCCAAGCCGCGTAACTCATGAAAACCCCAGCCATCAATTCTTCATTGATCCCGTTGAATCCCCCATCAGGAGTGTAAGGTAAAGATCGAAGTAGTTTGACGACCTCCGTTAAAATCCATCTGGTCCTGTTGAGATCACCAGCACGTTTGCAACCTTCCAATAAAGCGATGAAAGTATCGATCGTAGGGACATAACGATCATTTTTCCTGATCGAATGAATAGATCCCAATTGATTACCAGACTCGTAATCATCTTCAAACGGTATATAAGAGTTCTCGTAATGTTTCCCAAGCATCTCCCGTAACAAATCGAAAGCCTCTAAATAATCTTTTTTAGTCGATCCAAGGGCTTTCATGATAGCTTCATATTCTTCTCGTTGCGGTGAAATAGATATATCGAGTTGCATTTCTATCCACCAATCTCTCGCTCTTTCCGGTTGAGGATCCGACGAAGTCGCACATGATTTGATCATTGTTCTCCAAATCTCTTTGGTTGGATTGGGATGAGCTGAGAATCTCATGTGGGTGAAAAGGTCGTACCCTAAGGCTCGGGTTATTGAATTTGGACTTGAGGTTTGGTTGGGTAGGAGAAGATGGTCTAGTACTACTTTGTATGTCTGTTGGGGTAGTGGTGTACCTATCGATTCGAATCGTTTGAGATAAGATATAGCGTCTTTCGTTCGAGATGGTGACGAATGGAGGAACGATGTTAGGATTAGATTGTGAAATTTTGGAGAGATTGGTGCGCCGGCTGTGGAGGTTAGTAATGTTCCAGCGTTTTATTCACCTTTTTCGAGTTGAGCGATTCTCTGAACAACTCGATCGGTCCTACCCTCTCTAGCATCCACTCGCATAATCGTCAAAAGATGTTCTTCGGTGAACTCAACACCATGCGACTGGACTCATCAATATGTAGTCAAATGCGAACTAGGAAATCATACCTGCATAACCTCCAAAACATTCTCCGCACCCTGCGTGTCCCTCCTACTAACCTAAATAGGGTAAGTATAATGGAGCAAAAGACACGAGTAACTCACGAAATCGTCAAACAAAGCCTCCCATTCTGATTGACTAGCAAATCCAAGTGGAACAGTAACAGAAGTTGACGTCGACGACGAGGGATTCCCAGTACTCCCACCTAAATCTGATAAAACCGATAACAACTTATATCTCCTAGGTCTCCCACCATCCTGAACAGAAGGTAAACGACCTTCCAAACGATCCAACAAAGCTTTCCTATCTTCAAAACCCATCAACCCCCTCTCATCCGATGAAATCAATAAACCATCATCAAATCGATCATCAGCTAACGACTCGTATCCAGAAATAACCAAGTCCCGATAAAACTCTTTCAGTTCTGCTTCTTGGAGTGGGGCTGATGAATTGACTAGTTGGGAGGTGAGTTGGGTTCTCAGATTTCGTTGAATTTCAGTATCGGATGGAAGGAGTTCGGGGTTTTTGTAAGGGTCGAAGGGGAGATCGGTTGGATTTTTTCTTTGGTATTGGGCAGGGGCAGGGGCCGGGGGAGGGGGTTGGGGTTTGTATAATGGGAAATTTGTTGGTATGGATTCCTGTGGTATGGAACTGGTTTGGTTAGGTCACTTTTGTTTGATCTACGGTTGTTGGTGGGACTCACTATCGCCTGGCGCTTTTTGGATTTAGGCTCTTAGTTAATTTTATCCAATTTGTCGTATTCAGAGTTCTGTTTGATAACATGTTGGGTGGTAGTGTGACTGGAATGGATCTTTGGACATTCAATATTGACTGGATGAAACTGAAATTCTGAAATAAATCGAAGGATACCACGTGGAACAATAACAAAGACTAGTGCCACATTCAAAAACCCCTTATATAACGCCGACCACCGCATAACGTCAGTTCAGGGTACGCGTTTTAAAAACATTATGTTAACAGTAGGTAGATAAAGATAAAGATAGACCATAGACATTCACTTATCTAGTTGTTAATTATTAGTTATTAGTTCTCTGTTTACTTTATATCATATCATACACACAGCAGCATTCTCAACCAAGACACCTAATCACACTTCCCATCTACATATCCCACTCGCACTCAAATAACACCCATCCATGGCTCAATCCCTAGCCATACCTCAATCCCCTTTACGCGCCTCATCCTCAACCACAACCTCAACCTCGACTTCAACTCCAACCAGAAATTCAATCTCACCTTCACGTCTCTCCTCCTCACCTCGATCATCAAGTAAACCAATCCCCTCATCGACACGTCGATCATCAAAGGAAAACGTTCCAGTACCAGTTCCAGTCGAAATGAATGGTCAGCATTCGTCATCCTCGTCATCATCAAAGTTAAATTCTAAACCACCTTTATCGAGTTCACCTGAACCTGTTGATATAGGAAATGGAGGTGGGAGATTATGGCGTGATGGAAGTTTAGAGATTTCAGATCTTGATGAACCCCATTCGACCACTGGTTCTGGTGCTGGTACCAGTACAAGTGGTATTCGAACACGTAAAACTTCCAGATCAAAATCAAGCTCATCAACTTTAAACGGTTTACCAACTTTGCCTACTATCCCAGCCGATTCTGATGTTATATTAGAAGATCACGGTCATGGTCATGGTCCACCACCAGCACCTTCTTCAGGCGTTGGTACCGCTGTCAGACCTCTAACTAGACCTCGGAGATCAAGTTCAATCAAACGTAAACCAAGTCCTGGTGTTACTCCTACAAAAGTGGTTGATTGGGAAATCCCAAGAAAAACTTTACATTCTTCCATAGGTGGGTTAACGTCTCCTAGGTTTTGGTATTTGAAAATCTTCAATTTTGCTCGTGTGACTTGCAGTCGCACGGTTGAAGTTGAACTTTCTCTTTACGCACATTCCTCTCGCTCGGATTCGTACTAACTCTTGAATTCAGGTTTCCTCACTCTCATCTTAAATCATTTAGATCCACCGTCGTTACGTCCACTTCTTACTGTACTCATTACAGGTTTGGTTTCGGTGACTACAGTTGATTTCGTCAGATTGAAATCCCCTGCATTCGCTAATTTCTGGGAACAATGGTTTGGTTTCCTTATGAGAGAATCTGAACGTGACAAGATTAACGGGGTGGTTTGGTATTTAGTCGGTGTGGTTTTTGTTTTAGGGTTATATCCTAGGGACGTAGCTGTGGTAGCTATTCTCACGTAAGTCTACTGGCCTGACCACAACCAATAAACTAATACCTCCAAACAGATTATCATGGTCCGATACAACAGCATCGACAATAGGTAGACTATGGGGTAAATACACACCACCCCTCCCACCCCACGTCCCATTAATCAAAGCACTCCCCTTCGCCCCAAGGAAATCATTAGCGGGATTCCTAGCAGCCACGGTAACAGGTTTCCTGATAGGTTTAACCTTTTGGTGGAACGGTTCCAAAGGTCGTTGGGACATTTTAGACGGTCAATCAACGTTCGGGTTGGTGTCTACAGCCACGTTCGTTGGTGTTGGTGGAGCGGTCGTTGAAGCTTTAGGTGGGTTATCGTTGTTTGGACTTTGACTGACAGGGTAGATCTCGGTTTAGATGATAATTTGACTTTACCTATTTTATCAGGTGCTCTCGTTTGGCTTTGGTTGGCTTTCACGAATGTTTTGTTTTAGATGGGTTGGGTAGTTGGTTTTGAATTAGCGTTTTGTTTTGATTTTGATCTTGATTCTTGTTTATAATTCTGGTTAGACTTATACCCAATTAGACTTTGTATCATATCAAGAGATGAGATGGGATAAATATGCAAATAATAATGAAAAATAAATAATCACTCCGTACTTTTTAAAGTCACGTGTTTGAAGAAAGTTGAATTTCAACTTCAACTTTTGCTTCGAGTGTCAAAGCATCACCAAATAAATCAATACAAGGTAGTAATAACTTCAAGAGGCTGAGCAAGAGGTAGAAGATTTCAAGACAGTACATCTACGATACATCAGCTCCCAAGACAGACTTGAAGACGAAAGAATTCAAAACTCCAAATCAATCACCAACACGATGGTAGATTCACAAAACCCAACAACGCACGATCCGAACCTCATCAAATCTTTAGAAAAACATAACGAAACTTTCAACACTCTTTTGGGGTTGATACCATCTAAATTCTATATCGCACAGGATCCAGTTGATGTACGTGAAGTTGACGTGGGCGATGGCTGTTGGCTGACAATGCACCAGATCGATAACAAATGGATGAAGAATAAGAAAAGAAAAACTGGGGATGAATTGAAGGAACATAAACGGAAAGCTAAACAGGAGAAGGTGTGTAGTGGTTGAAACTTCTATTCAAATCTTTCTTACGAATATCGGGAACCGCAAAACTGATTCAATACCCAGCTCGATCCCTCAAACAACAAAACGACAACAGAGATCCTAGCCGAATCCGAACATAAAAAAACCACTACCCCAGCAGAACCCGAGCCCAAACCAACAACCGTCGCCCTCCCCTCCCAGAAATACCTCTACCAAACGAAAAACCTAATCAACCCACTCCCACCAACTACTTCAATCTCCAACCTCCGTGAGAAACTGCATGAGAAACTTGATTCGTTTAGACGTGGACGAGGGGAGGATTCTAGGGATGCTTTGGAACAGGCTCAGAGGGAACGACGGGGGGAGGTTAGGGATAAGAGACGGAGGGAGAGGAAGGAGGAGCGGAGGAAGGGGAAGGGGGTTGGGGAAGTTAGGGCTAAAGGCGCTAAGGTGGGTTTTTGATTTATTGTTTATTGGGGTTTGGTTTGGTATTGGGTTTAGGCGGTCTGGGTGATGGTTGCTTTTGGGCCTTTGGCGGTAGTGGGAAGTAGAAGTTCTTGCATTCCTTGCCGACGGTCGATCTGGTAGAAGTCTACCATTCTGTATTCCTCTCTTTCCTACCTCTTCTCACTTCAGTTCCTCCACGCCAACACACACTAACCCAACCTAGACCCAACTCCTCGTCCCAGCCCTCCCCAAACCAACACCCTCAAACTCAACAGAGAACATCTCCTACACCAACCTCTCTCTCCCTTCATCATCCTCAACTCCAAAGACCAAACAAGTTCTGAAAAACTTATCCAACCCGTCCCAAGCTCTCGAACATCTCACTAAACATCAGGCGAAATTGGCTAATCTACCTGAAGAGAAACGTCGGGAGATTGAGGCTAATGAGAGATGGGCTAAGGCTGAGGAAAGAGCTGCTGGTGGGAAGGTTCATGATGAGGAGAAAACTTTACGGAAGGCTGTTAAGAGAAATGAAAAAGTTAAATCTAAATCTGGCAAGGAGTGGTATGTTTACTTTTTGATCCTACTCAAATAATCAATTACTAACACTTGACTGTTAGGGCCGACCGGAAACTTGAAATTGAAAAATCAACTTCGGCAGCTATCAAGAAACGTAATGATAACATTGCATCTCGTGCTGAAGCACGTCGTAACAAGAGATTGGGGATCAAGACCAAGGGGGTTAAGAAACCCAATAAAGGTAGACCTGGGTTTGAAGGGAAGAGTAAAGGGAAGGGAGGGAGTGGGAGTGGGAGTGGGAGTGGGAGTGGGAGTGGGAGTGGGAGTGGGAAGGGAGGTAAGAGTGGTAGTGGTGGTGGGGATAAGAGTCGAGGTAGAGATGAAAGAGGAGGTGGTGGTAAGAGTAAGTAGATGTAGAGGTTATGTATTGCTGCTACTTCATTCTCGGCCGTAACGCCGTAATAACCCTGAGCTCACCCTGAATTGTTACAATACGGTTAACGCTGTAACCGGTAAGTTAGCCTAAATAAACGTATCGAAAATAAACCCGATGGAATTGTGACCAATGAAAAGACGGTAAATTGGTTTACCGGCGGTGTAGGCGGTATAGGCGTATATAAGTATAAGTGGGGGAAGGAGGTCTCGTGGTAAAAGTGTTGTTGGCAAACTTATCACTTGATTCAATTTCAATTACATCCTTTGATCTCACTCAACTACCATCAGATCCAAGATCTAACACAACGCAACACAGCCTCAATCAAAAGTAATCATCTAACAACCATCCATCTTCCCTCTCTCCCTTTCACTCCCAACTCCCAACCACAATGACAGAAGAACATCACTCTCTCTACCCACCCCCAGCCAGACTTCAAGGTAAAGACGGCAGACCCAAACCCCACATCGGACCAGATTTCGCAGCCTACCAAAAAGAGTGGTCAAAAACCGTTGGTGAAGGTAGTGATGAATGGTGGGCCAAGACAGCTAGAGAATCTTTGAGTTGGATCAACGATTTCAAAACCGTCAGAGGTGGTGGTTTCGAGTTTGGTGATATTCAATGGTTGTACGTTACGTTCCTATTCTACTTCAATTGTTTTACTCCCTCTGACTTATACAACCTAGCCCCGAAGGTACCCTCAACGCATCGTACAATTGTCTCGATAGACATTTCTATCAAAATCCAGAAAAAACTGCTATCATTTACGAAGCTGATGAACCCTCTGAATCAAGGGAGATCAGTTATGCTGAATTGATGAGGGAAACTTGTAGAGTCGCTAACGTGCTCAAAGAATGGGGTGTCAAGAAGGGTGACGCCGTCAGTGTTTAGTAGGTCCACCCTCTCACTGATCGATTGTGTTATTGATCCTTCTTTCCTACTTAGTTTACCAATGACTTGGCAAGCTGTTGCCGCTTTTTTGGCTTGTGCTAGGATCGGTGCTGTTCATTCGGCTGTTTTTGCTGGTTTCAGTGCTGAGAGTTTGAGAGATAGGGTTAACGATTGTGAATGTAGAGTCGTCATTACAACCGAGTAAGTTGGTCATGTGGACAATGGACTTGTAGGACTGACAACCTAATAGTGAAGGTAGAAGAGGTGGCAAAAGTATCGCTACCAAGGCTAGTAAGTGGAGTTCATGTCAAGGTTGAATGATTGACTCATACACCCGGACAGTTGTTGATGCCGCACTCCAATCCTGTCCTAAAGTCGAACACGTCCTCGTTCTTAGACGAACTGGAAACAAAGTCCCTTTCACTGAAGGTCGTGATCAATGGTGGGACGAGGAATGTAACAAAGTTCCTGCTTACTGTCCTTGTGAACCTATGGCTTCTGAGGATCCACTCTTCATCCTCTACGTGAGTGGTCACCATCGATTCAATGTACGGTTACTAACTATAATAGACCTCCGGATCAACTGGTAAACCCAAAGGTGTCGTTCACTGTACCGCAGGATATCTTCTTGGAGCGTATCTAACCGTTAAATACGTTTTCGACGTTCATCCAGAAGACAAATTCGCTTGTATGGCTGATGTAGGATGGATCACTGGTCACACCTACATCGTTTACGGTCCACTTCTTAACGGTGTCACCACGACCGTTTTCGAATCTACACCAGTTTACCCCAACGCATCCAGATACTGGGATTTCGTTGATAAATGGAAGGCGACTCATTTATACACTGCCCCAACTGCTATCAGACTTTTACGTCGTATGGGTGAAGAACATGTTGCTAACCACGACTTGTCATCACTTCGTGTCTTGGGTTCAGTCGGTGAACCTATCAACCCAGAAGCTTGGCATTGGTATAACGATTTCGCAGGTAAAAATCAATGTGCCATCGTTGATACCTATTGGATGACCGAAACTGGTTCAATCTCAGTTACACCGTTACCAGGTGCCATCAGTACTAAACCCGGTGCGGCCACTTTCCCGTTCTTCGGAATGGACGTTGAGATCATTGATCCGACCTCGGGTAAAGTTTTGGAAGGTAACGACGTCGAAGGTGTTCTCGTCGCTAAGAAACCTTGGCCCTCTATCGCTAGAACGGTTTTCAGGGATCATAAGAGATATTTGGAAACTTATATGAAACCTTATCCTGGTTATTTCTTCTTTGGTGATGGCGCTGCTAGAGATAAGGATGGTTATATTTGGATCAAGGGAAGAGTTGATGGTAAGTTGGAGTTTCCTTTTTTATAGGTCTAGTAGATGTGCTGACTTTGGATTTTAGATGTTATCAAGTAAGTCGTTTTCACCATCGTAGGCTTTACATATCCCGTCCATCTTTCGTCCTTTGAATCGTCATCTCCAAATCCAAGACCTTAATGTCCCCTTCAATTCACTTTTACTAACACCCCACCAGCGTCTCCGGCCATCGTCTCTCAACAGCAGAAGTCGAATCAGCTCTCATCCTCCATAAAGGTGTAGCAGAAACCGCAGTCGTCGGTTCACACGACGACATCACCGGTCAAGCGGTTTACGCCTTTGTCACCATGAAACCCGAATTCGATTTGGAGAGTACCAAAGAAGTTGATTTGAATAAAGAGTTGGCTATTCAAGTTAGAAAAGTTATTGGTCCTTTCGCTGCTCCAAAGAAGATTGTGCGTATAATCTTTTCCGATGTTTTCCTGGGATTGGCTTGCTGATGAATTCTATTAGTACCTCGTTAATGATCTTCCCAAGACCAGATCTGGAAAGATTGTACGTCCACTTGATTCACTCGTTGAATTACATCACACTGACCTGACATTGCGTTTTCTAGATGCGTCGTATTCTCCGTAAAATCGTCGCTGGTGAAGGTGATCAATTAGGTGATTTATCTTCAATCGCTGATCCAGAGGTTGTCGATCAAAGTGAGTATTTGCGCTGTGCTTACGAGGGATAGATTGCTGATATGGTTGTTGTAGTTAAAGCTAAGGTCGCTGCTAAATGATTGATGGTGTTTCGTTTGATGCAAAAATTGAATTTATATGATTGATTCGGTGGATGGATGGACTTGGTATTAGGTATTGATGGACTTGTCGATAGGGAATTGAAATGTAATTTGTATATAACAACGAGGAGGTTGAGTTATGCAGTTTAAGTCGATTTATCAGACATGTGATAAGGGAATGATCTGTTAAATCTCCTAGAGCCCTGTAACCCTATATCCATATGCATGATCACCGGTAATTGTGTGGTCAAGTACGCAATCTGATCCAAAAGTCAAATGACCATCAATGTGAATTAACCAGCTTATTCAGAGTCAGAGTCAGAGTCCGAGTCTCAAGTACTTGTACACTCTTAACTTTGATTTAGTACATACCAAATCTAGAACGTGAGTGTCTTTACTTTTTGTTTTGTTTTGTTTTGTTATTGCGGATGCAGCTACGAGACAGTACAGCAAAGTATATTTAACGGTGTCCCGTTATACACGGCCCGGATTAGATATGGTGAAAATTGGTATTGGTTTTTGTGGGGTAAACTCAGATCTCATGTGAATTCCTACCGAAGTAGATAAGTAGACATGGCTATTGACGAGGATTCATTCACATTTCAAATTGAATAGACTATTGACATCAATCAAAACGTAGACGTTATTTCCTTCAACATTGACCCACGATGTCAACGACGAATCCACAACCTCCCACCACCACCACCAAAGCCAAACCCTATCCATTCTGGTTAGGTGGTGTAGCAGCTTCTATAGCAGCTTCCATCACCCATCCACTTGATTTGACTAAGGTTAGATTACAGACTTCGGGGGATAAAGGGATGTTGAACAGTATACGCAAGACTGTTGCTTATGGTGGTAAGTCGGTTTAATCCAGTCTTCGAGGGTTTGGTGTTTATGATTCTGATTTGACATGTTCGTACTTTAGGTGTTCGGGGTCTTTTTGACGGTCTTACGGGTACATTGCTTAGACAGATGACTTATTCGATGATGAGATTCGCAGCTTATGATTGGGCTAAAGGGGTTGTTCATACCGGTAAGTCTGGGTTTGCAAATCACGAGATGTCGAGTCGTTTTACCACACACGTTCAAGTTGTCATTCAGGAGAATACGCCATCACATCCCTTCTTATGACAAAATGATGGTAGAATACAACACTACTAACCCCACCTTAGATCCTACTCCTATACCAGCTTATAAAATGGCTTTGGCGGGTTCAATCGCTGGTGGTATAGCTGGTGTCATTGGGAATCCAGCTGAATTGATAATGGTCAGAATGCAAGGTGACAAAGCTAAACCTGTTGAACGTAGGTCATATTGCAAACTTCCAACAAAAGCTTGGACTGACACCAAAACAGAACGATACAACTATCGTAACTCTGTTCAAGGTTTATTCAAGATGGTCCGCGATGAGGGACCTTCGTCTTTGACTCGTGGTATTGGTCCCAACGCTTTTAGAGCTGTTTTGATGAATATGTCACAATTAGGAAGGTAGGTTGATTGGGAACGGAACTTGACCCGCGGAGTGATCTTTGTTGACTTTTCCGTTTAGTTACGATTGGTTCAAAGAAGAGTTGATACGTCAAAAAGTCTTAGAAGATGGTCCAGTATTGCATTTCGTTGCATCTGTCGGAGCTGTATGTCAGAGATCATTATCTGTTAATATCGTGATTGTTGATTTCGTGACAATTAGGGAACCGTCGCTACTACAGTCTGTTCACCTGCTGACGTACTCAAATCAAGAATCATGAGTGCCCATGGTCCAGGTTCAACTAGTACTTTAGCCGTCATCAGGACATCGTAAGTATTGATTTCCTCCTTTGTACATCCAGGGTTACTTGACTGAACCACTGCTAGTCTCGCCAACGAAGGTCCAGGATTTATGTTTAAAGGTTGGGTACCGGCTTGGACTAGGTTACAACCAACTACGATTTTAATGTGAGTCGGAACCGAATTCTGACTCGTATTGGGTTACTGATATTGATTTCATTCACTAGTTTCCTGACTTTGGAACAATTGAAAAAAGGTGTTGACAAATATAGAGAAACTGGTGGGACTTTGTTATAACCCAGGGATTTAGGGTTGGGAAAAACACGGAACCGGTGATGGGTAGGGGAAAGGATAAAGCGGAGAATTGACAAATTAAGAAGGTTGATGAGTATATTTAAGTGTTTGGTGATATGTATGATACGATGTTTTCTTGAGTTGATCGATGGCAGTGAAGGGGATGGGATGGGATGCCACCATGCCACCGCAGTCTATGTTATGTTTAGTTGAGTCAGTTACATAATGACATTGCTTGGTACGGGCGCCGTACGTGTGAGACGGCGAGGGAAACTAACTCGGTTGACGGGGAATTACCGTTATGCACCATACAAGCAACATAAAAACATCCTAATCCTAGCTAAGGTCATCATCTCCATCGCCTTGTCCTCCTTTCTAATCTTTTTTGCCCGCTTTCCACGTCAGCGATTAACCAGGCTTATAGAAATACATATAGGATTTCACTTGTACTTATACTATAACTTCTACTTATAATCGACTCACTCTTTCATTCAAATTCTATAACAACACATCAACTCACAAGACATCGTTTAAACCTTATTTCAATCGTAAGTATCGTCTTCATCTCCATCAAAACATCCAACCTCATCCCTTGACAGACACCCCACCATGTCGACCACCGATGGTCACAATCCAATCCTTGGTGAACCTATCAACCCCACCCCTCAATCCCAACCTATAACCGACGAACTCCATCCCAATCAACAACCACCTTCCCAAACTGCGGAGAACGATCAAAGAAATTTAGAAATTCTAAACAAAGAATCTCAAGATATCGCAGTTCAAGAAAGTACTTCTGTACCTACAGGGACGTTCTATCCTGGAACTGTTGGTGGTATAAGTGTTTTACCTGGTACTACGACCTCTACACCCTCAGAAACAACCATCGATCCTGTTAAAGAAGAGAAAATTCAATCGGCAGTAGAAGCAGATCTAGCTAAAGAGAAAGAGAATCTCGATCAAAAGACTCTTAAAGGTGTAACAACGAATTCAACAGGTTCAGGTTCGACCAGTTCTCTCACTATCACTAAACCTAATAAAAAGGGCTTTTCATTTGGTAAAAACAAGAAATTGAAGGAGGAAGATGAGAAGAAGAAGAAACAAAAGGAAGATGAAGCCAACGCCATTCCTTCTGTTGGTTTTTTCAAATTGTTCAGATTCTCAACGCCGTTCGAGTTGATTCTTAATATCATTGGTTTATTGTTGGCAGCGGCTGCTGGTGCGACTCAACCTTTGATGACGTTGATTTTCGGTAGATTAACAACTTCATTCACTAATTTCGCTATCATCGTTGCTCAGATTTCTTCACAAGGTAGTTCACCTGATGCAGCTGTTGCTTTACAAGCTGCTAAAGACGATCTCAAACATACTGCCGGTATCGACGCTCTCTATCTTATGGCTATCGGTATCGGAACTTTCTTGGCTACTTACATGTACATGCTTATCTGGAATTGGACCGGTGAAGTTAATGCTAAAAGAATCAGAGAAAAATATTTACGTGCTGTTCTACGTCAAGAGGTAAGCACTTCCTAACGTACGACACTGACATCCAGATTGCCTACTTTGACGATCTCGGTGCTGGAGAAGTCGCCACTCGTATTCAAACAGATTGTCATCTAGTTCAAGAAGGTATCGGTGAAAAAGTTGCCATTTCGGTTCAATACGTTTCGACTTTTATCACCGGTTTCGTACTCGCTTTCGCTCGTTCTTGGAGATTAGCTTTAGCTTTGTCTAGTATCTTACCTGTCATCGTTATCACCGGTGGAACTATGGTCACGTTGATGACGAAATACACTACTTCGTCTTTACAATCCATCGCTAAAGCTGGTACACTAGCTGAAGAGGTTATCGCGTCAATCAGAACCATTCATGCTTTCGGTACTTCCAGAACTTTAGCTGGTAGTTTCGACGGTTTCATTGAAACAAGTAGAAAAGCTGGTCGAGCTGGTAACAAAATTGAAGCTGGTGGTTTAGCAACAATCTTCTTCTCAATCTACGCAGCTTACGCACTTGCTTTCTTCTACGGTGGTATCCTCGTCACTCAAGGTTTAGCAGATGCAGGTGTAGTCATCAACGTTTTCATGTCGGTTTTAATCGGTTCCTTCTCAATGGCGATGCTCACACCTGAAATCCAAGCTATCACCAAAGCTCAAGGTGCAGCTGCTAAACTTTTCTCAACTATCGATAGAATCCCCTCCATTGATTCCGCTAGTCCTGAAGGTCTTAAACCAGATGTCGTTGAAGGTAGAATCACTTTTGAAGGTGTTAAATTCCATTACCCTTCTAGACCTAATGTACCGATTCTTAAAGGTTTGACTACTGAATTCGAAGCTGGTCAAACTTGTGCTTTGGTCGGTGCGTCTGGTTCAGGTAAATCAACTGTCGTTTCGTTGGTCGAAAGATTCTATGATCCAATCGAAGGTGTCGTTAAACTTGACGGTAGAGATATCAAAACTTTGAATCTCAAATGGTTAAGACAACAAATCGGTCTGGTCTCTCAAGAACCTACCCTATTCGCTACTTCAGTTAGAGGAAATGTCGAACATGGATTGATCGGTTCTAAATGGGAAAACGCCAGTGACAGTGAAAAATTCGAATTAGTCAAGAAAGCTTGTATCCAAGCTAACGCTGATGGATTTATCTCAAAACTACCAAATGGATACGACACGATCGTCGGTGAACGTGGTATGTTACTTTCAGGTGGTCAGAAACAACGTGTAGCCATTGCTAGAGCTATCGTTTCGGATCCTAGAATATTGTTGTTGGACGAAGCTACTTCTGCTTTGGACACTCAATCTGAAGGTGTTGTTCAAGACGCTTTGGATAAAGCTTCAAAGGGAAGAACTACTATGTGAGTGATTCTGTCTTGTTACTGGTGCTGATTGGTTTTAGTACTATTGCCCATCGATTGTCGACCATTAAAGACGCTGATAAGATTTTGGTCATGGGTGGAGGTGAAATCTTGGAACAAGGTACTCATAATCAATTGTTGGAGAACGAACAAGGTCCAGTGAGTTGATTAACCTTTGACGATGGATATACCTAACCCCATGGTAGTACGCTTTACTCGTGTCCACTCAAAAACTAGTCCAAGCAACCAACGTCGAACCAATCGATGAAACCGTCGAGGAAGAAAAAGCAGTTCCAGGACCTGAATCCCCGTTAAGAGAGAAATCAGGTTTCCCAGAATTATCAAGAGCCCATACCGGTCGATCATTAGCTTCAGCTCTCATGGATGATCTCAAAGCCAAACGAGAAGCTGAAGCTGCGAACGACGAGATTGATCAAGGAATGGCTGGTTTGATGAAACGTTTGTTGATTCTTAACAAGGAAGACAAGGTTTATTATATCTTTGGTACTATCGGTGCTATACTTTCTGGACTTGTTTATCCTTGTTTAGCTATTCTTTTCGGTTACGCTTTGACGGATTTCCAGATTCAAGATTTCGATGAATTGAGATTCCAATTGAATAGGAAAGCGTGAGTCATGCTCATGTCACATATTGGATAATGGTAATTAATTGTTTTTAGTCTCTACTACTTTGTCGTTGCAATCGTCGCTGCTGGTTGTATCTTTGTTCAGGTTTCGAATTTCGCTCGTGCAGGTTGGGATTTGTCTTCGAAACTTCGTAGCATGGCTTTTAAATCTGTTTTACGACATGATATAGAATGGTTCGATGAGGAGAAGAATTCGGTTAGTCCTGTCGTCGTTGTTCCTTGGACGTATCACTAACTTACTGATATAGACCGGAGCTGTTACTTCCAATCTTGCTGATCAACCTCAAAAAGTTCAAGGTTTGATGGGTGTAACTATCGGATCTATCATTCAATCTTGTGCAACTCTTGTTGGAGGTTGTATCATCGGTCTTGCTTATGGTCCATGTAAGTTTTACTTTTCTACCACGTTACCAGGTATTGACTGTGTTGTAGTACTCGCCCTCGTTGGTATTGCCTGTATTCCACTATTAGTTTCAGGAGGTTATATTAGATTAAGAGTTGTCGTCTTGAAAGACGGAAGAACAAGGAAAATCCACGCTGCTTCTGCACATCTCGCTTCTGAAGCTGCTAGTGCTGTTAGAACCGTCGCTTCTTTGACTAGAGAGGATGACATTGATAGAATCTACTCTAAAGCTTTGGAGGAACCTTTGAGAATTTCAAAGTAGGTTTTGAATTTGAGAGCTATAGGACTTTTCGCTGATTGGCTCATCGTTTAGTCGGACTGCTATCAGTTCTCAGGCACTTTATGCTGTCAGTCAAGGTTTATCTTTCTGTGTAATCGCTTTGGTATTCTACGTCGGTGCTTTATGGATCATCAGTGGTCGTTATACCACCAATCAATTCTTTACCGTCCTAACCTCAATCGTGAGTACTTTACTGACTTGAATTTGGACCTTGACTAAAATATCTCATTAGGTCTTCGCAGCCATTCAAGCAGGAAACGTGTTCACCTTCGTCCCAGACGCCTCTAAAGCTAGAGGAGCAGCCCAATCGATCTTCAAGATACTTGACGACGTCCCCGAAATCGACGCTTTATCTGACGAAGGTAAAGTTGTTGATCCAGAACAAATCAGTGGTCATATCAGAATGGAGAATATCCATTTCAGATACCCTTCAAGACCTGGGGTTAGGGTTTTAAGAGATTTGACTATCGACGTGCCACCTGGAACTTAGTATGTTTTTCATTTATTTATCTTTTGGGGGGAGACGGTTTATTGATGAAACACTTTAGTGTCGCTTTGGTCGGTCCTAGTGGTTGTGGTAAATCTACGACTATTCAGATGTTGGAGAGATTCTATGATCCTTTAGCTGGCAAGGTTACTTTGGACGGTATCGATATTAAAGATCTTAATGTTTCGAGTTACAGAAGTTGTGTTGCTCTAGTTTCTCAGGAACCTGTATGTTTGTGTTTCTCTTGTTATTTAGGTTCATCAGCTGACAACGACGTTCCGTTTGATAGACCCTTTACGCTGGTTCTGTTAGATTCAATGTTCTGTTGGGTGCCAACAAACCTATGGATCAGGTTACTGAAGATGAGATCGTTACTGCTTGTAAGAATGCTAATATTGTACGTTTTTCTCTTTTGGTTGGGATTTTGGGATGATACTGACGTTTTACGGATAGTACGATTTCATCATGTCGTTACCTGATGGGTTCGATACTGAAGTTGGAGGAAAAGGATCTCAATTATCCGGTGGTCAGGTAGGGTTTGGTTGTTTACTATTTCAGAACGACTGTATTGATTCGCAATCTAGAAACAACGTATCGCAATTGCAAGAGCTTTAATACGTAATCCCAAAGTCTTGCTTCTTGACGAAGCGACTTCAGCACTTGATTCACAATCTGAAAGAGTGGTTCAAGACGCTTTGGATAGAGCTGCCAAAGGTCGAACAACAATGTAAGTACACTGTTCATAACATTATAAAGGAGTTTGTTTGTTGACTTGATGGATTAGCGCCATTGCTCATCGTTTGAGTACGATTCAAAAGGCAGATATCATTTATTGTTTCTCTGAAGGTAAAGTCGCCGAGAAGGGGACTCATCAAGAATTACTGGCTAAACGGGGAGCTTATGTGAGTCTTCTTTGTAGTTTTGACTTGTTCGATACTGATATATTGGTTAGTTCGAATTGGTTCAAAAGCAGAACTTGAGTAAACAGTAGTGGGCTTGTTTATAGAATAGATATATGGATCTGTACATGTATATACATTAATCTTGTTTATGAATATCATCTTGTTTTTTTGATTCCCGGGCCGTCTTGACTTTATGTTCTATATTTGGGATGTGGGATTACGATTACGATAACGTGGCGTACTTTGACTTTAGTTAAGTTACCTTTGTTTAAACCTGATCCGGTGATCTTAGGTTGCGGTGAGGTGTGGGAGTGGTGAGGGATGGATGTTGTACTTGTTACATTTACTTCCTACTTGACATCGTTAACCTGTTTACACTATTCAGCTTACAAATCCACGTACGAATACAAGGTTAGTTACTAGCTACTACTGGACGGATCCCCGAATCAACCACGCGACTCACCCTCACCCACTCACCGCCTGAGAGACGTCACCGAAGTGAAACCTATATAAATAAAATTCAGCAACTGCAAAGTGGAAAAGTGAAAGTGGAACAACGTCAACCACCTTCGGCCATCATCTATCACTTTACTTGATTCACTCTTTATCGTATCATTAACATATAACATACCACTAGGACTATAGGAATACGGAAGATCATTGCATAGTTGGAGTTGGGATTCAAATTACACTTACACCTACCTTACTCGGCCATTCGGTGCAATGTTATTATGTTGGTGATGGTAACTTAAAAGGATTGTTCGATACATAATTAAACAAACACATAACACCTTCTACACGTGTAACACTCCTTTCCCCAATAAAAGTCGTATCAGATCAATTGTAGAATTGTCAGGAGGTCAGGCGGCCAACGATCCTCAAACAATCAGTAACAGTAGAGGTCTGATTCGGTTGCTTAACGTCGTACACCCAACTCCTTTATTCATGTGAGACCACCACTAGAAATGTCACGATCACAATCACAAACCCATCTACCCCTCCCTTCCATCTCCCAACCCCGTTCTCAACCACCTTCAAGATCATCCTCAATAAACGTCAACCTCAGAAACCAACCCCAACCTTCCTCGTCCACACCGTTATTTCATCCAGCCAGTGTGAACACACCACCAATCTCACCTCACCATCATCAACATACCACCACTCTAGCTCATCGTTTACGACACATGTTCGATAAAGAACGTTATTCGGTTTTCGTCGCTAACGTCGTCATTCAGGAATTGGGTAATGTCCCACAGATAGATGGAGAGTTTGCTGTCAAATGGAAATTTAGAGGTAAAAGGATGAAAGGTGGTGAGAATTGTTAGTTGTTTGTTTTATCTTATTGTACGTGGAATAGAAGCTAACAAAGTTGCTCTAGCGACACCACCTTCTGGTAGACTTACACCGAAAGCTTCGTTGCCTAATGTTAAAATTGGAGGTGGTCATTCTTTATCTACCAAGCCTTCAGATTCAACGCTATCCCTCAGATCAGCTTCTACCTCTTCGACCACAACCACTTCAACTCCTGTATCACCTTCAAATCTACAACGTTCTATGCTGTCGAAATCACAATTACCCCGTGCGCCTGGGATAAGTAAATCTGCGACTATGCCTCCTGCACCTATAATGACACCAAGTTCGACTTCAGCCTCAACGTCCAACTTGCCGCTAACTAGACCTGGTGATAAAAAAGCTTCTGATCCAACACCATTAAGACAAAGTATTGGGCCACGTTCGGAAACGAACGATTCGATTGATAGTGATAGTATCACTCTTGGTTTACCTGTCTCGTCACCTGAACAAATTCTAGTTGATGAACCGGAAGAAGAAATCGGTTTGGGAATCACTGATGGAGGTATCGAAGATGGTGTCAACACTGCTAAATCTCAATCCAGTGGTGAAAGTTCACGTTCAAGAAGTTCAAGTAGTAAATCTTCACAAGGGACTTCTGCTAGTATACCTGAAATCGATCTTACTTCACCAACCAACGATGAGGTTATTGAGAAAAGACCTGTTTCGGGTATCTCAACATCGTCGTCAATGTCACATCTTCATGTACCTTTCCCAAGATCTCTCACTCATAACAATAAATATCAATCTTCAGCCAACACTTCCCAAACCAGTCTATCGGTGACTCCAACTCTAAATTCATTGAAAACCAATTCAAATTCGAGTTCAAGTAGACCAAGATCGACATCCGGTTTAAGCGCTTTCAGCACTTTAAGTAAATTATCGAATAACGCTGCGTCAACTTCGAGAAAAGGTGTTACTCCAGTACAAAAGTTACGGTCACATACCTGTACATGGGATTATGAAGTTCAACATATGTTCAAGATACCACTTAGTAAACAAATTTCAACTTCTGGTTCAGCGACACCCAGTGGATCTCGCGATAGTCGTAACAAACCTGGACCTAGTGCTCCACTCCTCGGTTCTGGTCCATTAAGTGATTCAGGTTTCCGTTTGATTATTGAACAGATTTCGAGTCCAACGACTTCTCATAAACCGGGTGATGACGGTCATGAAAAGGAAAATAACGGTAAAGATAAGGATAAGAAGGAATTGGAAAGGACTAGGCAGACTTTTGGGGTGGTCGATGTTGATTTGGCTACTTTTGCTGGGAAAGGTCGAACGACCAGACGATTCTTGTTAAGAGGGAGTAGAACGAATGCTACGATTAGGGTAGGTTTGGGTATTTGTTTTTTGCATTTGAATCATGTTGACATTTTTTTAGCTTACCGTGGATATGCGTTGGGTTGGTGGTGAAGAACTCTGGGCTGCGTGAGTATTGTCATCGAACCTTTGTGCTGACTTTTAGCCCACCTATGCAAATTGGACATTACGTTACTGGAATGTCAGATCTTGTTGGTAATCCTGTAGAAAACCTTCAAAGTGACTGTGAGTGACAACGACATCTCGCTGGTATCCAGTCTAATACCCTACAGTACTACTATCGAAAACACCTTCCAATTCCTCAAGTTCATCACAGATATCTTCTGCTTCGGCACTTCAATCGAAAACATCTTTGGCCATGTCGAAGAATCCATCATCGGTCAGTTTAGTTGGACCAGCACCTAACTTGGCCTACAAATCATTCGAACATCATCTCTTGAAACCTGAAGCCGATAATCGAAGTCGGACATCCAGACTATCCATCAAAGGTGGTTCAAGATCTTCAACACCTGACAGTAGTAAATTCAACAACAAAAAATCCCCGCAACTCGATTCAATACCTGGTACACCTGGTACACCGTCGACGACGATTTCGACTCAAATGGATGACAACTCTTCACCGAATTTAGATTCTTTATCACCTATACCTAACCATCATCATCGATTCAAAAGAACCCATCATCACCATCATTCCCATCATTTCAGAATCCGAACGACCAACTCGGATTCAAACTCGAACATCAACTCTTCGTCATCTACACCAACTCAAAATTCCAAATTCAGTCCAAACCCAAATTCAGTCTCTAACTGGGGTATACAGGAATTAGCACCTGATATCATAATCGAAGCCGTCTGGAATCCACATCCAGGTATTGAAGAGGGACCATTCACTTTTGTACCCCGACAAATCAGTTATCAGAATTTACCTCAAGGTGATGTAGATGATGATAACCTTCATACGGCGACGACGACTTCGAGTTTTATCGTTGTTGAAGGGAATGAATTGTTTGATTCAACTGCTCAGAAAGAGAATCGGAAGATTTGGAATAGGAGGAATAGATTGAAAGATAGAGGGAGAGCGAAGACTTCTGTGGTATGAGTTTTGGGTTGGTTTTTGGGGGACATTTGGGAGGAGACTCTTGGTTGCGATTGGTTTATAATATCAGTTGGAATGATCCGGATTGGGGTAAGAACGTAAATGGAATTTTTTGATTTCAATTTCGTACACGGAGATATATAACATTGGGATTGATGTTAACATGACATAATAATCAGTAATCAACCTTTTTTGTATAATTATGCATCACTTGATTATATACGCTTAGATTGATTCGTAACGATTCGGTTAGTGAAACATTTTACATAAACGCAAACAACCTCACGTAAAGGTCACGGCAGATCCCCATGGAGCTCATGGAGGAGGTCACCTTGGACAAGAGACAGAGGAATTTCAAGCCCAGCGGAAACGGAATTGCAAATGCAAAATGAATCGAAAACATGTATTTGAAGCTTATGAATTGGATGATCTATAATACTACTTGTACTGTACTATGCCATGATTTAGAAAAAAACTTCTTGAACAACCAAAAGAAAAGAAATATTGAACCTTTTTGACCTTGTTCTGAGAAATGAGAATAATATCAAAAGAAGAAGGATTAACTTGTTATGCGGAAACCAGGTAGGGTCCTAACCATAAGAAACCTGTTTTTTTCGATTTCGAACTGAAATAAATGAAACGGGAGTGATTGAAAGAAAGGAATGTTATATGTTGATTTTGTTAAATTCGAAATATAGTTGAAAAAAAACCCAAAATTGATAAAGCATTAGGATGAAAAGAAAAAAATCAAGAAAGGATCATATCCCCCCCTCGATGTTTATGTCATGTTGATTAACACCGACCTAATGATTCGCTCTCCAGGATTCCAAGTCTGTTGCGGAACCACTTGTCGAATTGTGATTGGTGCTGTTACCAGCTGTTTCACCTTGGAACCCTAGACTATAAGACGACACTGAAGAACTGAAAGGTGGTGGACCAGCCTAAAAGACGAACATCAACAAACAACTCCAAAACCAGTATAATAAAAACAGACACTCCGACTTACATCTGGACCCCAAGACATTGGATTTTCAGGTCCATCATGTCGTTGATAAGTGTGAGTAGGTGAGGTTTCTGGATATTGCAGACCGGAATGTGATCTGGGTAAGGAATGGGAAGGTGGAGCTTGGGGATACATCTGAGCTTCGTATCTTACTGGCTGAGATCTGTTTTCATGGTTTGACAGCGCGTGAGCTCTTGGGTCGGTTGGTACGGATGAAAAGGATGGAGTTGGGGGGAGATAGGGTGAGGCTGAGGGAGCTTGTGACTTTGGTTGTTTATGTTAGTTCTGGAATGAGACTGTGGAGGGACGACTTACAGATGATGAAGATGTCATTCTTGTTCTTGAACTCTTCGTGTTTGAGATTGGATAATGGTCTAGCGCTGGTGGGTAGGATGAAGAGGTTGAAGAGGATTCACCGATTGATGGTGGTAGTGATTGATCCTATATCTATGTTAACACTGTATCGTGACCGAAACCAACATCAACCTACATGCATTCGACCATGTGAACTACCCAACCTCTGTGGGGATTGTAAAACAGACCCCTGACCACCTTGATAACCAGCAGAAAAAGATTCATGTTTAACATCCCAACCTGATCTATCGGATCCATCTGGTTGACCCGAACCCCCACCCCCACCACCACCACCGGACGAAGGTCCACCTGGATGACCATAATGACTTCGAAGTGTGTACAGTTGTCTTCTTAGATCAGCGTTCTCATCTCTGAGAAAAGAATTTTCTGCAATGATCTGTGAATAATCTCTTGGATCTGGTGAATGAGGTGGTCCTCCGGTAACTCTACTTGAACTAGCGTAGTTCGCTGCACCAAGTTGTCTTCTTGCTGCATCCAATTCAGCTGTCAAGATTTGATTTTGTTCTTCGAGCTATTAGATGTAGAAATATAAGATGCAAGGAGGGAAAAACATGAATGTCAGTGATACCCACGAATCGGTACAGGTACCAAAAAAAAAAAAAGATAAACAAAGAACAAAAGAAACCAAAAAAGAAGGTCTAAAAGGTACGAACCGTTTTTAAATGTGCTTTTCTTTTCTCCCGATGTCTCCTTTGAGCTTTAGCATTTCTTGTTCTGTTGTCACCATCTTCTAAACCGTCAATCGTGGATAACATTCCTGACAAGTTGTTTGAGTTTTCTCTATCGTGTCCTCCCTGACTGTAACCGTATCCGTCACTGACACCGTTACCGTTTGAGTTGTAATATGGAGTCGAAGACAGTTTACGACGATGTTGACTTTGTTTTGGATGTTGATATCTGTGATCTTCAGGTGAAGATGAAGGTACAGAAATAGAACGACTATGATATTGATTGAGTGAAATGATGTCTGACCTTTTTTTAGTTAAGTTGAGTAATTGTTAATAATTGATTGGGGGGGAAAAGTTGGAATATGTACTAGAGAGAAGTGGAAAATCAAAGACCTGAACCTGGATCCTGGACCTTGTTAACTCTGTTTTCATTTCCTTCTGTCACTTTTTAGAATAATTCGACTTACTACAGTGAAGGGCTTTAGCTGAGGGACTTTGATTGGTCGTGACTAAAGCTGGATGCAAACTTGTAGGTACCAGTAACACGCCACCTAAATATTACGGTATGATGTTGTAAGAAAACGAGAATTTATTGTAGGGACGATTTCGATTTGACTTGTGGATTGGGTTTCTGGTTTTATATGTTTATATGTTTATATCAACAGAGATCGAGAGGAATTGTGGAATGATGCTGATTCCTGTGATTATAATTGAGCGGGTTGAAAATGAAAATATAGGAATAAGTTATAAATAATAGATAAGATAGATATCTGATTGAATAAGAAAAATGATCTTCAGGTTAAAAAAAGAATTGGAAAAATCAAATTGGTGATATAAGATATGCCGATATCGTTGATGAACTGAAATGATCTTCGACGACGACAACCTCAACCTCGTGCTACTGTTTTGACTTAGTTACTTTATCTAAATATCTAAGCTAATAGAAAAGTTTAATGAAAGCAGTGTCCAGAATTACTTTGTTTCCACAGTAGAGAGGAAAAAGAAAAGATAGTCTTGACGCTAAAAATCAATGGATCGAAACTAGAACGAGCAGAATTGATCTTAACACAAGCCGAGATCATCCCTGCCGTGGAAACATTTAACATTGCGACTTCCTTAAATCACCGAGGTATCAGAGGAAGCAAGGTTACACACCACACAATCGCATTTACTACTGTTCTTTTGCTCGTTCTCTTCTCTTCTGGCTCTGTCTTTCACCTGACTATCCTATCCACTTCCCGTTGGATCTCATAGTCAAATTCATAGAGTTTAATACTCCTTGAGCAAGAGGTCCTTGGTCAATCAAAGCCCGGCTTAGCCGATAAGGCGTCAGGAGAAAGAGAAGGAGGAGGGAGGGACCATGTTAATCCTTCGATCAAAAGAGTTCAATTTTCTTTTTGTGCTCGTGCTCAGCTCAGCAGGGCTCAAGCAGGAGCCAGACTTGGCGAGCCAGTAAAGGGTCGCTTGGACATTACATTACATTGAGCGGGATTGGAGAGAAGACTTTCGTAGTTTTATTTAACTGCAAAAACTTACCGAGTTCCCTTCGTATTTGCATATAAAATTGAATTGATCGATCGGAAATCATAAGGTGGGCCATTAGTTCAACAGTGTGCATCTGGGTTTGTCACTTGATGAATCTAGGCCTTACCTTAGAACGATGTGAAATTTGAACTAGAATTCATTACTTATGGGTCGACAAGGCATAAAACCAGAAGTAGATATCCTTCAGTGGCGGAATACTTCAAGGGTAGATTTAGAAAGCAAACGCCGTAAAAGAATGTTACCTTACAGGTTCAACATCGGTTTCCGTTGGTGGGCTTTTTAGGTGAAAAACAATAAGTAAGTTAATCCCATGTCGATCGTTTTACATTAATTTACATAATCTCCATCGGATTCCTTCTAACTCATAAACTAAGTAGTGGTACACTAATCGACTACGAAAACGTTAAACTTCAAGTCAAGGTGAAACTAACTCAAGTAAATTAACGTGATAGTCTGGGGGAATTTACGTTAAACGACATACCCAACACCTTGGTGGAGAATATGCTCCACAATTTTAAAAGAAACACTTTCAAGTAAAGTACGACTTTTCGTCGATCACCAACTTAACCTTACCGGTATACCGAAAGGTTGACGTAGGCTTATGACACCTGACGTTATTCCCAATCAACTTTGGAATTCTCTTTATTCAATTTTCAACGTAAATTATTTCGTTATTTCTGCTATACCAGTTTTTGTTTTTGAGACAGTTTACGTATCGTTGGGGTAATTTGATATAATTATGCATCCGTCGAGTGAAGTTGTTAGATGCTTCAGTTGTTAAGATGTTATTGATGGACTTCAGTCAAGCGTAATCATGTTGAGTATTATCTGCTCAAGGTCAAGCTAGCTTGGAGACTCACTGCTAGTGGTGAAGGATGATTCCGCCAAGCTAGCTATCCTTTGGAAGAAGGACATCTAGAGAGAAGATCTCTTCATTGCTGCGCTTTTAGGATCAGCGGAAGGAGTGAGTGGTGCGGTTTTGTCGGAAAGACGGAGATTATTGCAGTCCTTTTCCACGTGGCAAACAGCCAAGAAAACTGGTACGATGTTACTGGTGGTGGGGTAGACTTGAGACTACTGTACAGATTGCTCAAATCACCATCAAATCACCATCAAATCACCATCCTTCACCATCACCATCGCTTCTGCTTCTACTTCTATTCCTATCTCTTTACTAACTCACACTTGTCACATCACATCGTACACATCACCCTCCGTTCCAAGACACGTAAGACCAAAAATACCCCCTATATGGATGGATACCCAACGGGACAACAAAGTAGTAATCATAGGTTCAGGTTTAGCTGGACTAACCGCTGCCTACTTACTACGACAAGAGGGATATCAGGTATGGTTGATTGAAAAAGTGGGTAGGATACTGTTCTTTTCTATCAAATTCATGTTTAGCCGGTCTGTGGATCACACGACTAACCTATTCATTGCTTTCGTAGGCAGATCAATTAGGTTTCCATTCTTCTTCAATCAAGATACCTGTACCAAAACTGACCACGGGGAAGAAAAATGATCAAATGGATCAATGGGTTATTGACGTTCCAATGAGGAGTTTTCAAGGAGGTTGGTTGGGTTATCATTTTTATTGTAACTCCATCTAACTTATTAGGTTACTATCCTCATTTGATATCTCTGTATACTCATTTGAAGATACCTCTTCGACCTACTTTTTACAATTTTTCATTCTCTTCTCTCAAAAGTTCTTCAATCTCCAAGTCACCAAAGACATATTTGATTTACTCTGGTGCAAACGGTCTGGCGACTCCATCACTTCCTTCTTTGGCTTACACGGCACCCGTCAATTTCGTAAAATCCATCACTAAATTCATAGCTTCCGGTTTATGCTATATTCTTCTACTTCTCATAGCTTTCTTATCATGGCACGATTTGTTACCTATATCATCTTCGTCGACTTTGAGTGATGTAACAAATTGGATCACTGGAATTATGGACCATCCAATACCTCTGCCATTGATACCATCAACCGGTCTTGGTTTATATTTCAAAATGTTTATCGAAGAAATCATCATCCCATTATTCTCAGCAGTTGGAACAATGACCTTCGCAGATGTCTATCAAACCCCCATAAAAGCTTTACTAGAATATATCCATCTTACCTTCGGTACTTGTCATTACACATTAGATAAAGGTTTCAGTGCTTGTACAGTAGCTGAGAAACTTGTTGAATCGATCAAACAACAGGGCAATGATTATTTACGATTATCGACGGAGATTATTGGATTAGAATTTAGAGATGGTTCAGATTCGGAGGAGAAGGTTTTGGTGTCTTTGAAAAACGGTGAACAAATCTTTGCAGATCGAATCATCATCGCTACGCAAGGAACTGCTGCTAAGGTTTTGTTGGACATGTTGAAATCTAGCTTAGGAGCTTTGGGTGATAAAGACGAGTCAAGAAGGATCAACAGGATGCGATTGGGTTTGGACAGTGTGGAATATAGAGTGAGTTCAAGTCATTAATGTTATGTGGCATAGGTATCAGAGTTGACACTTGGGTTCAGGACACGATAGTCATTAACCATAGGGACAGATCAGTTCTACCACTAGAATCAGATATCAGGGATATCAATCTACTTCAACCTGTATTTCCGAATCCAGCGTTGTCAACGGTAAACAACGACACCGATATCTCAACTCAGACATATTTCCCACCATCCCCTCAAAGCATTTATACCATGGCTACTCACGTAATGAACCCTCCTCCCGAAATTCGTGCCAAAGGCGTAGATCCAGTTCTTCAAACTACGAATCCAGTAATCCCAATAGAAACCAGTAAGATAATAGCGACCTCAAGATTAATAAGGTAAATCCCAAATTTCCAATGAAATTTCAAGGTACTAATAAAAACAGAGCGCTACCACTCAAATCCAATGAAACCCTGAAAAACCTACATCCACCTTCGACGTCGAAATCCAAAATCTATCTAGTTGGATCATATGCTTTTCCCGGTATACCGTTGTTGGAAGGGTGTGTGGGATCTTCGAAGAGCGTGGTGGAAAGTTTGGTTAGACATGATAGAGGGTTATGTTTGGGTGTTGGGGTTGGGGTTGGAAGAGTTGATTGGGATTTAGGGAGGGGCGGGAAGATTGGCAGGGTTTGGAGATCTAAGTGGATTTGATTTTTGGGTTGGGGCTTGGATTTTGGGTTTTAAGTGGAATGACATAAAAATTCCTGTGCATGGTTTCTATCCAGTCAACAGTGAAACGGGTTGTACTTGAGCATTCATGGCAAGTGAATGAGCACTGATTCAATTGCATATTCGGTATCAATTCACAATTTCCCAGCCTAAGGATTTACCAGCGAAGAATGGGACGACCTCAATACCCTCCGAACCTCTCAGTACACTGACAACCTTCTCTTGTCCAACATTACGTCTAATAACGACCTCCCTCCCAACCCCGGCTGGCACCCCATAAAACTCCCTTCCATGTCCACTAACGAATCCAACCAATTTATCCAAAGCCCCGAACCCTTCCAACAAAGTTGCCACCAAGGGCAACAAAATTGGTGAAGTGTATACACCAGCCGCGCAGGGGTTGGGTTCACCTCCATCAACGATTGATGGTGATTTGGAAGAGGTGGGGTGAGGGGCTGAATCGGAACCGAGGAAAAACTTTTTGTTGCCTGATAAAACAGCTTGCTGGAGGGCTTGGAGATCTTTCGGTTCTTTGGCTAGAGGTTTGCAGTAGTGATGGGGTTGGGGGGCTACTGTGTCGATAGTTAGATAGAGATGATGCGCTGTGATGGAACAGGCTACGTTGGATGGTAGAGATGCGACCTGCATTACTTTGTTAGGTATGGATACGGGGGATGAGGATGACTTACACATTCTACTGCTTCGGCTGTGGTGGCGTGTTCAAGCACTATACGGAGTTTTGGGAAATCAAGGGCTAATTTCTTCAAGTGTGTTAAGAAATGTTTTTCAGCGTTCAAGATGGATATGTTCTGGCGTTGTTCCTGTCAGTATTCGTTTGATTTAAGCACTTTGAGATGTAATATACCTTGGTATGATCACTTGGTACTTCACCGTGTAGATTCAACACCAAACCCTCTTCTTCCATAGCTTTGAACACTGGATAATAAACTCCGTAATCCTCGATTCCGGATGATGAATTAGTTGTGACACCTCTGGGATATGATTTGACACCTAGAAACCATCAGTCTCAATTAAGTAACCCAATTTAAAGATTCACCTCTGATCCCCGCTTTGGCTGCTTTGCGAATTTCATCAGGTGTAACCTCAGGATGTAGATATAGTGTCATAAGCCATTCGGTATCAGGAGCGATCCTTTGTAGCTCCTTTTGATAAGCCAAAGCGGCTGATGTCGATGTAAGAGGTGGAACCAGGTTTGGCTGGGGTTTGTTAATTAAAGATTTGATATTTGGACGGTTGGATTTACCATCACGTAGGCAGTGTGTATACCACCTTGAGCGACGTGGGGAGTTACAAGTTCACACATTGCACCTTGACGGACGTGGACATGGAAGCTGTGAATCGATTTGTCAGTTTGTGACTTCGGATTTCCAAATCTCAGCTCACTCTGCCGGTGACGGAATGGTTATCTCATTTATTTCTGACATTATCGAATGAATGTAAAAGTGTGTGTTCCTTTTGAACTTTTGATAGGGAAAAAATCAAAAAGATTAGCATTCGGATATCGGCTTACTGTGTTCCGGGCTTTGATGCTGAGGAGTTCATAGTGGCGAAGAAATGTTTGAAACAATATTCCTTCTACGGTCTGTCAAGCACGGGAGAAACCATCGATGCCCTGAAGAGGCTAGGCAAATGCAACCGTTTGTAGAGACGGTAAAGAGGGCGTACAAATCTACTGGTTGAACCTCAATAGCTCCAGAATCATTCGGTGATTGGATATAAGAAACCTAAAATGTTAGAATCGGTTTTCACCTTTGTCGTGGATTCACGCGTCTTCTTTCGGGAAACAATGGAAGTTTTGACGCCGGTCATCTTCCAGAAATTGTTATAGCTTATTCATCTCCTCTGTGATATATAACAACACTTGTCTCGTAGATCATTCCAACTTCTAGAGATACAATGTCCTCACCAGGTACTTCAAGTCACCGATCTGTCAGTACTTCAGACCCCCAGATAGTAGAACCCCGATACGCCTTTGTGTATTTCGACATTGACACCATATATGTCTCACTTCAAGCACTCCAAGAACCAATGGATCTGTTCAGAAAACACGGAACAGTCCTCTATTTAGATCCGCCTGAAGCGAACGAGGAATCAGGAACTTTTTCTCGTTGGCTATTTCATTTTTCCACAGGAGGGGGACTAACACGATGCGTTTACAGCGATCAATTCGACTATGAAACCAGATCATTTAGTTTAATCCTGCAAGCTAGTTATCTTCTCGATAGAGCCACTTCTGAAATCAGTTATCACCCCATGGATAGTATTTTGATGGTGTCCACCAAGAAAAGTAGAAATTCGGTTATCGATCAACTTAATTCACAGATAGTAAAATCAATCTCTATGATCAGCGAGGATGATTTGGTTCAATACCAACTACCTGGATTCGTGTTGGGACAGACGGGATTGGTTTTTGAGCTCAACGAACTTGGTGGCTATACTAATGATTTCGTTGTAGAGGGTTGGGAGGCGACTGTAAGTTCGAATAAGGAAAGGAATTTAGAAGGTGAAGAAGAGGATGAGGATAAAGGTTCACGGATTATGACTGCAACCCTCGGTCTGATTAATACGCCAGGATGATGGGGTCAGTCATGAGTAATGGAGGGAAAAGGTAGAATGATGCACTGTACTGTACATAGAAATGTATTGAAAGGATAGCTGAATATTTCTTTACCATGATAATGGTCTCGCTTGTTAGTCCGTGACGCAAGTCATTGTATTCAGTAGCTTGTAGGCAACGGATCCGCTCATGGCGTATCACCTCCCTGTGATGCCAACTATCGCCATAATCAAAGTATATTGTTGAATCTCTGACAGAAAGCAACGTATACTTCATTCATGACCTTCTTTGGATATGTTGAATGGAGAGCCTTGCAGAGTGTTGCATCAAATCATTCACCGCCATTTCCTTTTAAATACTTCTCTTACTGTCAAACTCTTAACGAATCTTTCCGTTTATGAGCCCAGTGTTTGAGTCAAATCACGAATCTCGCGGAGTTCATATCATGTCTTCTTATCTATAGTCTTGCGACCAAACATAGTCAGTCTTTATCTCTCGTGTCTAGAAAACCAACAACCAACATACGATGCACGCATTTGCGTATCTAGAAGAGAGCTCTCTCGACAATGAAACACTGGTCAAGAATTTTGTCGAGAGATTCGACGAACCTCTTTCAGTCTTTGTAAGAGAAGGATCCATTCTGGATCTGCAATATTCGGAAAGAGAAGAAAAAGAATCAAAGAAAGAATATGAATGGACCAACACACAATATTATTCGCAAAACTTTCCCATCAACGTCTGTTACAGTGATCAAAGCTCCATTTCAACCCAACAGATTTCTCTAACACTCAAGATTAGCTTCGCAGTCGACCCCCAAATCTCAACTGTCCACTATAAAAAAGAATCAGAGATCAGTTTATCATCACCCAAATTTTCGCGGGCACTCGTTAAAAGAATGGTTGAAGTTGGGGTAAAGGATTTCTTCAAAAAATCAGCATATAGTCTTTCAACATACGAAACTCATTTTGGTATACCAGACGAGGTTATTGATAAGCCCGGTCTACTTTTCCATCTAGATGATAGTGGTTATACTAAAACTTTCACTGTCAATAATTGGGGAGCGACGGTATTAATCGCCAACGAAGAAAAAGGATGGATGGAAGATCCTAAAATTGGCTGTAGGAAGATTGAGGCAATTCTTTCTCTAAAGGATTAGACACGGTCTTAAATTCATTCATCTTTTCCGGAGTGGGATATTGATAGCTCGGGGATGTTATTTAGTCGATATGAATCACGTTTGTGCAGTGAAATGACGTGCAAAACGAGAGCTACGAGTACGGACTTGTCCAAATCGAAGGGCCAAAAAGCCATTACGAGTGCCACTTGCCACTCCCTTGTTTCGGTTGAAACGATTACCGTTGTCTCCAAGCTCAAGCAACTGACGGGGGATGGTACATGAAATGCTACTATCTTCTTTGTAAATAACCTGATCTCCATCTATCACTAACCATGATCAGTCTACGCTCCGTGAGGTCTTTCTCACTAAACAGAATATCAAACCCAAGTATATCGCTCTCAACTTCATTCTCATACCGATCACTTTCAACCAGAGCTCAAAACGTCCTCGCCGCCCTCAATCTCCCAACAGACACCTCAACTCCAATATCAGGAGTGTTCGATGGGAAATGGGGAGGTACAGGTGAAGAATTAGTATCCAAATGCCCATCGACTGGTGAAATATTGGCTAGAGTCCGTGGTGTAAGTTTCCATGAACTCCATCCATTCTGATTCAAAGGCAGGCTTCACCGGAAGAAACGAGATTGGTTATAGCTAGAACGGTTGAAGCTGCTAGATCACTTCGTGCTATGCCTGCACCGAAACGCGGTGAGGTCGTTCGTCAGATTAGAGAAGCTCTCGCAAGTAAGGTTTCGGAGCTGGGTGATTTGGTTAGTTTGGAAATGGGTAAATTGAAATCAGAGGGTAAAGGGGAGGTTCAAGAGGTGAGCTAAGGGATGAGACTAAATATCGCTAGCTTATCACCGACCTAGTTTGTCGATATCGTATGTTGTCTCATATCAGACAGAACTGAATATAGTGCGATTATGCAACCGGATTATCAAGATCTATGTCTGGCAGAGTTTTACCTTCAGAACGACCTGAACATGTCATTTATGAAAGTGAGTTTTGAATCTAACGGTATCCTGATACTAGTTCCAAATCCATTGGGGGTCGTCGGTATTCTTTCAGCTTTCAACTTTCCTGTAAGTCGAAAATAGTTTTCAAAAGTATTGTCTAACGCAATTAGGTCGCTGTATATGTGGGTATCATACGAAACTAGTAGAAGATCTGATCTTCTGAACATCTCTTTGTAGGGATGGTGAGCTATACCAGATCTGATTCTGATACCCCTCTAATTTGATTTTCCATAGGAACATGACAATAGCTCTTGTCACAGGGTGGGCGCTGTTCAGCTACACACGCTAACCTGCAGCAATGCGACGATCTGGAAACCAGCCCCCTCCACACCGCTGTATGTCTTCTACGGTAGGAACATGAATGAAACTGAATAATCCCTCTCCAGGTGTTCCATCGCAGTTACAAAGCTTATTCAACCCGTTCTGGAACGCAATGGACTTCCTGGAGCTGTCGCCAGTCTAGTTTGTGGAGGTATAGATGTTGGTAAGGAAGTAGTTGGGACGGAAGCTGTTGATCTAGGTACGTTTTGGTTCTCCATCATTGCTCTAACTTTTTTATAGTCAGCTTCACCGGTAGTGAGAAAGTCGGCAAGGAGGTTGGAAAAGTCGTTCAAGATAGATTTGGGAAGGTGTGTAGCCTGTCTTCAGACTCTCACTGATGTTCCAGTCGCTGTTGGAGTTGGGTGGGAATAACGGTAGGCGTGAAGCTTGGACGGAACTGATTGGTAGCTGTTATTGTCGATAAGGACGCAGATCTACAACTTGCCCTGCAAGCAGTTTTGTTTGCTGCTATTGGAACATCGTACGTTGTTTCCTCAAGTGACCCTTACAACGCTCACTTCCACAGTGGACAACGTTGTACCACCACTCGTCGTCTTCTACTTCATAGATCGATAGCTTCAGAATTCTTATCACTTTTGTTACCATACTACGACTCGGCACCTTCCAAAAACCTTCCTATCGGTGATCCACTCAATCCATCAACCCTTATCGGCCCCCTGCACACGAATTCAGCTGCAGAATCGTATCAGAGAGCTCTTGATGGTATCAAAGGGCGTGGGGGACAGGTCTTGACGCAAAGAGAGGGCAGAATAGATGCTGGACCGGAAGGATTCAATGACGGTGTTGGGGGAAATTGGGTTTGGCCTGTCGTTGTCAAACCTCATGGGCTGGATGATCCATGTTGGAGGGAGGAGTAGGTTCAGTGGTGGCTCGGTAAGTTCCTTCGCTGACTGTGGTTTTACAGGGTGTTCGCACCGATCCTATCTGTCGCTGAGTTTGATACTCTCGAGGAGGCCATCAAGTGAGTTTCTTTAGCTACTCATGCTGACACTCATAGGATCAACAACTCTGTACCCCAAGTGAGTGTTTTGCGTTAATCAAATTAATCGCAGGGACTTTCATCTTCACTGTTCACCAAATCCATACAATCAATGGGTAAATGGCTTGGTCCAGACGGTAGTGATTGTGGAATCGTTAATGTAAGTTTTTGTATGAACCACCATTGAAATTTAGATCAACGTTGGTTCCAGTGGTGCTGAGATCGGAGCTGCTTTCGGCGGGTGAGTCATTTCCCCCGTTTTAAATGATACAAGGCTGATTGAACGAAGTAATAAATCTACTGTAAGTGATGTCGTTGAAACGCCGAGTGAAGATATTAGTTGTTAACGATACGTAAGGGATGGGGTCGTGAGTCTGGGGGAGACGCATGGAAACAATATGTCAGGTGGAGCTCGGTGGGTTCGCGTGTCTAAGCTGAGCTGATGACATAGGCCACCGTCAATTATAGTAACAAGATGCCTCTAGCGCAAGGTGTTTCCTTTGGTGTCAGTTCGTAACTTGACATTCACGTCGATCGCATTGAACGTGATGTTTGGAAGCGGAAGCGGATTAAGTATATTTAGCCAAGACTGATTCTTTTATTTGAAACGTTCAAGTATGTCTGTATGTAGCAAGCATGTATATCCTTCAAGTTAAGTGATCTACCCTCACCTAGGTAAGTTGACGATGCATGCGTAGGAATTGAAGATGCAGCTGACAGGACAGTCGAAATCGGAGATTTTCGTTTTGATGACATCAACCCTTAATTCGCAAAACGCCACATGAACGAAACAGAAAGCCATTTACTCAGTTTTCGGACGAGTTTTGGTATCGTCAATAGGGATCTTGAACTTGACAGGGATCGACATGAAATAACAAGTTACTCAACAGGTCAAGTTCCATGTGATAACGAGCCCAGATTCCAATAAGAAGAACCTCTGCAGTCAGCCTCATCTCGTTATCTTTCCCTTTGATCAATCTGGCAAAAAAATGGCTTTGCCGAATGGAATGTTTTTTCTTTTGGACGTGTTGGGATGGTACAGAGCGATTATTTATCATTTGACCTGACCTGTTGGATTTCAGTGGGAACTGGTGACTGGTAACTGAAATTATCTGACCTGGTCATAACTTACTTTTTATCTGCAACACATCAATGTTCGAGGTTTAGATATCATCGACTTCATCACTAGCAACTACTTGGTTAACGAATTTCATGGGATTTTGTCAAGACGGATATATTGTTATTATTAGAAATTATTGAACAACGACTGGGCGAATTACTCTTTTGGAATCAGTACGATAAACAACAAATAAGTACCATCGAGAAGGAAGTTATAACAACCCAACATCGACCCCACCATTAGGTGGTCAAGATGTCTTTTGAATTATCCGATAAAGGAGCTACGGTAAGATGAGTTCACTGGACGTTCAAAGCGATAGGTGTACTGAAGAAACCCACAGATAAATAATTATTCAATAAACATCTCAGCTTACGCCGCTGGAATCAGTATCTTGTTCTCCTCATCGATCTTGATGGCTTCATACTGGGTTTGGAGATGTAAACAAGCTCGACATTGCCTCAACAGGGTTTCTTTTAGATTGGTTCTTTGGTCCATGGGATTTGAGATTATCTATTGTATCTTCTATATACCTGTGAATTTTGATCTCAATGAGAAATTGATTCTGTCATAACTGATGCTGACTGTTTTGTTTAGATTGATATCGATTTGGCATTGACAGGTCCCAGTTGTACAGTTGCCGTTTACTTAACTCTAGCTACTATGAGCACGTATGTTTTGAAATCCCACGATTGAATTGAATACAAAAGTGACTAACCAATTCAATAGTGTTAATTATCTTTGTACCTGTATAGCATTGAATTTAATGTTAACGATATGTTTCGGATTAAATTCAGTCGCTCTAGGTAAGTGAAGTTAATCAACTTTCTTCGATCTATCTCTGACCTCATTGTTTTAGGTCTGGAGAAATGGTGGATTGGAGGATCAATATTTCTAGGGTTCGCTATCGAATTGGTACCAACGGCTTTAGGTCATTTTGGTCAGGATCCTATCATTGGTGGATGGTGAGTGAAGTTTTCCTCTGAACATTTGAATAAAACTGATTAGGGGTACAGTTGGTTTGTTGAGGACGATCATGAGACTAGAATGAAGGATTTAGTGTTGGATTTGGTATGTTCCTTATATCATTCTCAATGATGAAATATTAACAGAAGTGTCAGTATCTATGGCAAATCATTTCATGTTTCATAGCCCTTCTTTCAGTGGTGATGACGATGATAACCTTGATTCGACAATCTCGAGCAACCTCCAATGCGATGTTCAACACCCACATGCGAAAGGTCATGAGAGAAGATGAAGATCCAGAAAACGGAGGTACCACAACTTGGAGTAAATGGTCACGTCGACTCAGTAGAGGATCGATCGTGAAAGCTAGAAGGATATCTTCAGACGCTTCGTTGGGTCATCTACAAGATCAAGTTTTGAAAATCGCTCTCAAAATCTCAATGTATCCTGTTGCTTTGATTGTTATCAACGTTTTCATCACTGGTAAGTTTCGGGATTTTGGATCTTTAGGAATGTTGTTCAACTGATTTCGGGTGATTTAGTTGGAGATTTGTATATCTCGAATAACGGTGAATCAGATGAAGATCCTATTTACGCTCTTTATGTGATTTACTTTGTTTTCTACGGTGCTCGAGGGATAGTTTTTGCTCTACTTGGATTGTTCGTTGATCCATGTTTAAGACGTGTAAGTGTGACCATGGTGCGAAGGTGAAGTGGACGAATACTAACCAAAGCACATTTAGGGAATGAAAATCGCTTGGGCAGCACGAAAACATCAACACAAAATAACGACACCTGAAGGAACGGGATCCCAAAATCCCAGTCAGGTTGATTATCTATCCTACGGGTACGACGTAGATCGAGAAGGGATCAACGAACAAGATCCAAATTGGAAATCCAACCCTATAGGTTTAAAATCAATGTTCGATCTAGGAGACCACAATATCAACATCAACAGTCATTACGGTGGATTCGGTAAAATATACGAAAACGAAGGATCAAAGATTGTCGGACCATTCAGTCAATTGAATTATTCTATTCGATCGGGTAATTCTATCCATACACCTTCGACACCTATCGTTGAATATACAGAGGAACCGATGCAGTTACCTGAATCCAGTGTGTTACCTCAACCAGATCGAACTAGACAGAATTCAAATACGACGTTGGAACTTTCGACAATGTTGAATTCTTTAGCTCAAGATCGTGAACGTGAGAATTCGAGGGAACGTCGTGAATCAATCAAGTCGGTTTCATTCGTTAATCAACATTATATCAAAAGACCATCAGTCAGTTTCAGTAAGAACTTGATTGGAATTAAACCTGAGGAATTCCCTCAAACCCAACCCCAACCGTCTTCCACGATGTCGACACCACTCCCCCCAGTGCCCAGTACCCCAATTGGATTCAACGATTATGAATTCCGTCAAGCTGTGGATTCGGAGGTGGATTTGGAATCTGGTAAAAACGTTCATGACAGTTTACCGAATTTACCAGTTTTCAATTGGAATAACGGTTCTTCGTCGAATTTCAGTTTCTCTGGTGCAAGCGGTCGTGAGAATAGAATAAGTAGTTTGGGATCTGGTTCTCAACCTGGTCGAGGTTCTCGTCATGGGAGTGGAGGCGGTGGTGGTGGAGGGAGTGGGAGTTTGAACGTTGCGTTTGAAGAGAGAAGACGATCTGATACTGAGAGACGAGAGAGACGGGAGGCTGCTAGACGATATCAGGATTTGGAAAGTATGTTGTAATTATAGTTTTTTGGACTTTATCTCGTTGTATTTTAATTTACTTTCATGATGAAGATTGCACACTTGAATTTACTACTGCCATTGCCTTTGAGTCGGATGCACGAAGTAAATTTAAATACATTTTAAGCGTTCACCAGTGAACGTCGAAACGTATATCAAGAATACGGGAAAAGGAAGGTAAAATCGGATACAGTGGAAAAGGATTTCTTTCAAAGAAATCTAATCCCTATAGACAAAACAATGAACAAAGCAAGGAGAAAAAAACCTGATATCCAACTTCGTGAAGATGGATACCAAGGATGAAACGTAAAAACGACATTACAAAAAGAGAACCCAGTTCCTTCTTTAAATTTCGTCATCTAACTTTATGTAAACCCTATCTAAACCCCTAAAAAAGAAAAAAAGGATACCGAAACCCATGCTGAATATATATTGCTTGATATGAATTGAATTTGGTTTATCCACACTCCAAGAACATCTAGAAAGATTTACGGTTATGCGAACCGGTATGTCTTCTTGATCGAGACCAATGACCTTCCTTGGCTCTAGGCATCTCTTTAACGATTTCATCTCTCTTTTGAGAAGTTGAACCGGCAGCTGCGTTCTTGTAGATGTTGTAGATATCCGTGTTTTTGGATGCTGTACCCAAATTCGACCAGGTGCTAAGAATCGAATCGTATGAATCGGAACTGACATCAACTGAAGCTGAGGATGGTAGATTGTATAAACCCCATCCTCCCATGTTGACGGTTTTGTAAGTCCAATCGGTCCACCAGATACCGGCACTGTTGAGTTGATCCATCATCCATGCGAGGGTTGGTTGCATAGCCATGAATTCACCCATGTACGCTGGGATACCGTATGATTCCCAAGTGTTGATGTCAGTGATAGCACCAGTGTTCCAGGCGTTTTGGTTGGTACCTTCGTCAGAAGTCATCATGAGATATTCATGAATCGAGTAGATGACGTTGGTCCATCCGTAAGTTGATGGGTTGGTTGAGATAGATTCCATAACAATGATTCGATTAGCGTCGACTGATCTGACAGCGTTGTAAAGATCTTGTTGAAGGTTGTTGGCATATGATCCAGTTGGTTCGTTGATAACGTCATACGCGGCAATAGCACTTTCACCAAGATAATGAGCAGCGAAATCTTTCCAAATCGCACCAGCTGCGTCACGATCAGCTTGACCTGCTGAAGTGTTTTCCGAGATTTGAGAATAAGATGATTGTTGAGATGACCAAATGTGGAATGTTGGGATGACATACATTCCACGAGATTTAGCTTGAGCAATTGCCCAATCAAGTTTATCGTATCTGTTGGAAATCCAACTTCCATCAGCGTTTTGAAGGGTTCTCCAGGAGAACGGTAAACGTAAAAGGTTGAAACCGAGAGCAGCGAGATTATCGAAATCAGATGAAGTGAGGAAACTGTTTTGCCATGCAGCAATCAAATTCGCTGTTTGACTAGCACCGAATCTGGATTCAAGAGTTTCTTGAGCGAATCGATCTGCGTTACCAGAGTTATCGGTGATACCACACATCCAATCTTCGAGAACGAGCCATCCACCAAGGTTGGTACCTTTGAGGACTAGTTTGTTACCGTTAGAATCAACGACTGATGTACCTGAAGTCTGAAGGTAACCAGATGAGGTAGTAGCTTTACCAGTCGAGGATGACGATGCGGCAGAGGACGCAGCAGATGAGGAAGCGGATTTGGAGTGAGATGACCCGGCGGAGGAAGTAGCAGAAGAGTAACCAGCGGAGGAAGCAGCAGAGTAACCTGCAGATGAAGCAGCTGAAGAAGCAACTGGGTATCCTTTGGTCGAAGATGCACTGCTTGGGTTGGCGTGGTGGCCACCAGCGATCAAAGCACCCCCAATAGCACTTGCCGTGTCAGTCGAAGAAGCGGAAGAGTCTGAAGCAGAAGCAGATACAGAGGATGACGAAGAAACAGTTGATGAAGCGATGAAAGCGGAAGACGATACAATCGTTCCAGTTTCACCTTCAGCGCAATCATCGATTTCCTCAACCTCAGTGAAAGTCCAATGTTGATTCGTGTTACCAGAATCACAACTCCAATTTTGAATAACGGTACCAGCGACACCTTTCCCGTCTGTTAAATCCAAACATTGACCTTTACCTTGCCATTTGATGTTACTTCCGTCAACTTCAAAAGCTTGGTTGGTATTGTAACCGAAACATTCCCAAACTTGAAGTTTAGTTCCAGATTTCGTTTTACCATCAGTGACATCGACACAAAGTGAGGTTTCGGTGTTCTCCAAGGATGAACCTGTGAAGGTGAAGACAGTGTCCGAGTTGTCACACGATGTCACTATCAGAGATGAACCGTCTGAACTACCTGATGATGCTAGACATAGTGATGGATACGATGAAGGTGAGATTTGATAGGTGACGTTGGAAGTGATGGCGAGTGTTGTTGGGATGAGTGAGAGGAGTAAGAATCGCGTTATTCTTGACATGGTGGTGTGGTGTGTTGGGTGTGTTGAATTGAGCTTGGGTTGTCGTTGTTGATCGTTCGTTTCGTAAAAAGGTAGATGGAGTTGAGTAGAAGAGTAGATGATTAGATGATGAAAGGGATCAGTGGGAGCGTTGAGTGATTGATGATAGATTTAAGAATAAGAGTAAAAGAGTGACAAAAGCTGAACCTGCAGCTAATAGTTGTTTTTGTAGTGTTTTATATGAGAATGGTAGCGGGAAGAGAGAATGGATGAATAAGGAGATGAGGCGATGAGGAGGTGTGAGTGGAAGTGAAAGTGAAAGTAAGAAGTAAGAGAGTAAAAGAGGACAATAGGATGTATTAAAAAGGCAGTGTCAGAGATCAAAGCGTTGTGTATATCTGATGGTACCTACATGACATGTCCCGTGCGTTAAGCCAACTTTCAATATAGTAATTGATTTTACTCATCTCACGAGCACGCGTCGTAACTTTGTAACTTTGACTTTATGTTTACCCTGAACCCGTCCCTGAAACCATAGTCTCGGATGATACGCCTTGAACCTGAATGCATGTTTCAGATTATCTCCCCTTTGATCTCCCTTTCTCGTGGTGACCCTGAAAATCACAACCCATTGTTGGAACGTAACCTACAGGTTAACCACGCGTTGGGAAGTAAAGTTAACTTTGTTGGAACAACTTCTTAAGGCTCTATCAACGCCATAAAGCCATCCCGGGAGAGTGGGTCGTGGGTCGGTGGGTGAGTGTCGGCTTTCATCTTGGGGTTATTACTCCTCTTGGCGTTCAATGCCTAGCAAGCCCAGATAATTGAGTAAGTTAAAGTATTTAGGGATATCCATAGTCATACGTTATTCCAATGTCTATCAGTGGCGAGTGGCGAAGTAAGTTTGACTTGAATGAACGAGTACATTAAAGACAGATGAAAGAGACGAACAATAAGTTACAGATACAGTCAATTCCTTTTGTTCTATGTCAAGTATAAGTATGACACGCATTCACTCTCCTGCTCCACCCCGCGTTTCAGCTATGATCACACAACGGGGTAGAAGCAATGACAGTAAACATGCGATTGTATGGCAGTGCAGTGTCCGCCTTCCTCCCTCCTTTGCTCTCCTTTCCTTTCATTCAACCCATACACACATACACTCAATCTAACTTGAACTTCTTATCCATTTTCTCACCATCAAGATCATCCACAACCTAACCATAGCTGTGGCTATCATCGTACCACCAGATAAGCTATACACCTAAACGCAAGAGTGGCAACCTCACAACAAAAACTAAAACAACGATTGCGACGACGAACACCTTGACGACGAGATTTTCATCGACCCCTTTTCCCACTCTCTCACTCTTGATAACTACAACCAACACCACGACCAATCTGACATCACACCTAAATCATCTATAATACAGTAATATACAACACCACCAAGATGTCAGAACCCTTCGGTTCATTCGGTTGGATCTGTGAGTCAAACTCTCAATCCACAACCTCTAACCGCCTCCAGGTCGTAACACAGTCCTACCCCAATGTAACCTCCTATTCAACCAACTCTTCAACTCCCCAACAGGGAAATCATCAGGTCTAACCACCCTCTTCCCCTCGAATTCCAATTTCTTCAAACAATTCAATGTTGTGAGTCTCGAAATTTATCATTCAACCCTCTAACATCTTCTGATTTTTCTTCAGACATCAATCTCAAGCGAGGGAGATAACAATGTTTTAGCTGCTAGGGCGGTTGCTGGGACTGGTGTCGGTGCGGGATGTGAGATTGCTCGAGTCGGTCAGAAAGGTGGTTTAGGTGATGTTGGCGAGTAGAAATTTTTGGGATTCCATTTGATTATGATCAAGCTGACTTCTTGGGATAGCTTTGATAGTTCTATCAGCACTATCCTTGTTTTTCGTCATCTACTTGATTTTCTTGAGTGGAAGAAGGAAAGCTGCTGTTGGTAGACATGAATTCCGGATACTGTTGATTGTGAGTGAAAATGGAGTAGAGGTTTCGTATTCTTTCTTGATTGATTACTGACAATGCGTTTATGGACTTTAGGCTTTAGCTGGACACTGCGCTTTACAACTCATCACTATGACATCGATCCTTGAACAGGGTATGTAGCTATTCATGAATGCTTTGACGAACCAGCTGAAACCCACTTAGGAACGATGGCAATATCGATCCTCTCCTCGATTCACGTAGCACTAATCGTAACCCTCTTCTGGATACTACTGGGTAACGCCTTAATAGCCCTCCAAATGGTAGAGTACGTCCAACCATTCTCCCCACTTCTGAAATCTTCTTCTAACTGCGAGATAAATAGAGACGGAACACCAGCAGCTTTATTCCCGCTCTCAATCCTCTCAGTCATATTCCTCGTAGCTACACTCTGGATAACCCTCGATACAAGTTTCGCCTGGTCGAAATTATTCGTCATTGACGATCCTAAATCCCAGCTTAGGGTTACGGCGTTGTTCGTTTTAACATTACTTTGGCCTGCGGTGTAGGTCTATCTTTATATAATTTATCTGGGGTGCTGATAGATAAACTTTAGGGCGGCAGTTGGTTATCTAGCTATCATGCTATATATAACTTTAGGTAGATTGGCAGAAAAGAAACCTGCACTCTATTATTCTGGAGCATTCATCTTGTTCGCAATCGGACAAATCATTTTCTTCTTGGCTTCAGAACCTTTGTGTAACGTGAGTCAAAGCTACAACTGTCAGAATCATCATTCTTCGTTATGAATGATAGTTGACGGCTGTGCTCTCCAGGCGTCAAGTCGTAGAATCAACGGAGCTTTTTTGACGAGTTTACTGAATTCAGCTGCTGTTGGTGTTTTATATTTAGCTTGGGAATCTATCACTGAAGATGATTGGGGGGATGGGTATGAGGATGGTATGTGGTAGAATGCAGGTGTGGTAGAATGCAGGGTGTTTACAGTGTATCTTGATGTACAGTGTTTGTGTATATTTCTGTGGAGTATGGATAATGTAGATCGAACAAAGATCCAATGTGTCATGTCGCAGCTAATCCGACTTGAAGCCTGGTTCTGGGCGTAGAGCCGTTTTTGCGAGAATGCCATGCAGATTAATCCCTAAGAATGTTACAACATATTAAAGCCCCAAACACCCAAAAATGCTACTTTACAGTATCCCAGCTTCCCTCGAACATCCTCACTTCCGTCTGGTAAGACTTATCAGACTCACCCCTTCCCTAACATACCGTTCCCTCTCTCCAGGTTTATCATCCATCACCAAAGCAGAATCGAAGTGTTTCTTCAACAACGCGAAAAACCTTTTATCTGCCTATTAAAACACAACCAACGTCAGTTTTCAGCTGTATGGGGAATGGAACCTCACCTTTCTACGTTTTTTCCAGCAAAATAGAATTTCAACTTCTTTGCCTATAGGTGCTAGATCACATAACGTCTTGACTAGGAGTGGGAAAGCTGGCTATTGTCGAGTCAATTTTTTTGTTTTTGAATTGAGGGTTACACGACGACGTACCTCGAAATAAACACAATCAGCAGCTAAGATCAGAGTGGATTCTTGGATTGGGATAGTCGTCGAAGGATCTTCGCCCCAGTTGTATTCTTCTACATGGATTCCAGGATGATTTGGGAGGTTCAACAAACAATTTCGTCTCATCAGATCTAACAGGGGTCTATAGAATCATCAGTCCTTTGTCACAACAACGAGGATTGTGTTGTCTAAGAGATTTATTTACTCACTCTTGATCCGTAACCCAAATCTCTGAATTCAATTCCAAGATCCCAGCTACGATACCAACTAATCCAGTTCCACTTCCCAATTCAATAATCTTCTTCCCGACAAGAAAAGATTTATTGAGATGAACTCGATAAGCCAGATATCTAGACAAAATCTAATCCTTCCCTTAGCACCTTATTCACATCAAAAATTGAATGAAACAGATAGCCCACCTCACCAGCTGGCCAGGCTATACCACCACAACCAGGTCCAGCGTCAACTTTCAATCGAACCTGTTGATTCAGATACGGGATTTCCAATGTCGTCTCTTCGGATTCAACTGTGGTGGCTGCTCTGGTTGGTGCTAGTCCTTCGAACGTTGGTGGTTGGTTCGAATCTTGTGATGAGAATGAGGATGAGCGGGAGCGGGAGCGGGGGTTGGAGATTGTCATTACTTTGTTGGTGAATGACAATTGTAGATTGCTGAGGGAGATTGTTGCTAGAACTTCTTCTATTTTTGACTTCGGAAAATGGAGCCCCTCAAAAACAAGATGATCATCTGCTGTCATTCAACAACATCATCAGCATAAAATAACATACAGATTATATAAACAACCCTCATCCACTCCTGACAATGGATCCACCTCCTCTAACAAATACCTTCCCTATCCCCAAATCCCCACCAAAAGTCCCTAACCACCGAGCAACCTCCCCAGTCCTCCTTCGACCACTCCCATCAACCAAAACCCTAACTCTCGAAGGTCAAGCCCAATCCGAATTAGAACTCTACAAACAAACCCAACAGTTGAAAAAGGAGAAAGAGTTAGCTGAAGCTTTACAAGAACAACAATTTTCTGTTGAACGGAGTAGAGTGAAAAATGAGATTGGGGTTTGGAATCGATTACGGTCACCTTCGAAATCCTCTGATTCTGGGGTGAGGAAAGGTTCAGTTGGTGGTCCGTTTAAATCCCCTCCTCAACCTTTTGAACTTTATCAGGCTATTGATAAGAAGGATATCGATTTTATTATGAGAGTCAGGGATTACGCTTTTGGATTGCTTTTGCAGAAGAACTCGAATCAGTTTCCTATCATTTACGCTTCTAGGATCGGGGATAGTCATAGGGATATCGTTATTCTTCTCATCGGTGCTATGTCGAGGTCAGTCAGTGTTCTCTTTGTAGATTTGATCACCGATTGATCGTTGACTATAGATACGTCAATCATTTAGACGATAGTGATTTCCAAAAGAAGGAAACGATCAATACTTTGAAAGCTTTACGTGGGTGTTCGTCATTGACTTGCCAACGATTTATTAATGCAGGTATCCATCATTCTTAGGTACCAATGTAAGTCAACACAACCATTGTCTGAAACTCATCAATCCCAGTTAAAACTCGCGATCGACAACGCCCTCCTCCCAGCATTCTCACCAGACCTCCTATCCTCTTACCTCCAAGTCTTGATAATGTCAGAAGGTGATTCCTGGATTCAAAAATCAATTTACGAGATTTCTTTACTTCTTCGTGACAACTCATCAACTTCGAAACCTATAAGCAAAGCTGAAGAACTGGTTAGACAATTCTGTACGAAAGAATTGAAAGGTGTTCAAGGTGGTATCGGGGGTGTAGAGGAATATATCGCTAACGCGGTAATCGATTTGGTTTTGATGGCAACTTGGAGTTTGGTTTGTTCACAAATCGATACCGAACCTTTACCTGTGGGTTCAACATATCTAACATTCGTGATTCACACTAATATCGTGATTAGACATATACATTTGCAAGGGATTTACGAACTTTTCAATTATTCTCAGAAGCTTCTGAAACCAATCGGACGAAATTGATCAAATGTAATTCTAGGACTAGGAGTTTGGTCGATAAACTATTGACTTTTGCTGGTGACACCAAAAAAAGTGTTAGAGGGAGGTTAAAAGATGTCAAAGAAGTTTTGGACGGTGATTCTTAGTTCACCTCGGAACGCTTTTCTTGGGGTATCGTCCAATCACAGTCGAAAACTCGCATGATTCGAAGTCAATCATTGTCCGCATCGCTGTTTGAAAATCACCACCTGAAGTTTGAAAAAGGTTGTACACGCAGGAAGTACAACATACCTCAAACCTCACCCTCACCACAACATCCGCGGAATTGGCTGTTCACTTCCTGTCGCAGCTAATTCCTCCCCTACATCCCAGTATATCCACCATCAAAGCATTCAACGTTTGTATCTCATGCTCCATTTGTCATCACATTCAGTCGAGGGCTCTGTTTCAATGGAGGTTGTTTGTTATCAGTAGTCAAGATATAAATATGATAAATGTAATAACGTTGACTTTACGACACGCGCTCGATTACGAAGAGACGAGATAAGACTAAGTATTCGACGTAGACAGACTGCATACTAAGTCTTCGTCATTGACCTATTCAACGGCTCAACTTCGGTATACTAGTGTGTTTTAACAAAACAAACAAGTAATTCATTCGTATAAGTAAAACATTACACAAGAAGTGGCGAAGAAGAGATGCACATGAAAAAAAGTGAGGTATATCGTAAACTTGAAAGGTCAACCTCCACTGCAGTCCCTGCACCAATTTATAAGCATTACCCACCCAAGAAAAGGTTTCACAGGGGTTTGAAAAGGAAGATTATTGAAACGGCATTTCACGTGTTGATGAGTACCCAAAACTCCAAAGGAAATAAAATTCGGCGCCCTTTTTAGACCTAAATACTTAGGATTCGAAGACAAAAGAACGCCTCTGACGAATAAGTTGAGAAGCATGCATGCATGCCGTCCAGGGTGGCTCCGAAAAGGAAAAGGAAATAGACTGCGTTGTTTACATTTTACCTCACGATTGCTTCAAAATTAAGTCGTAAGGCTTTAGTCATTCGCCAAGCATCAGAACCAGCACCAGAAGCATCGCATCACTCTCGTTCCCCCAATCGGAACCGGACATCAGTAGTCTGACTCGTAATTCAAAGCCCCAAGCCCGAAGGTCTCCAAAAGTCTAAGACTGAATACACACAGGTTAGGTTCGATAACAAATAATTCTATTCTTTTATTTTCTGATAAACAACAAATTATATTTTTTTATTCCAAGGAAAAAAACAAAACGATTTCATAGCATAAAGCGCAAATGTCAGCCGCAGAGATCGCACTAGGTGCACCCATCTCTACTGCCGCTGGAGCGACAACAGGTGTAACCGATCCAACTACCAATCCCGTCTCCACCGACATAGAAACCCATCATTCTGATGATGGAACCTTAGCAGAGGACAAAACCAAAGACTCACACAATTTAGAAGTGGATGGTGAAAAAGCGGCCATCAAACGATCAGCCAATTCATCACTTGATCATCTTGCCGATCTCGGTGGTCCAAGAGGTGTTTCCGTTCGTAGAGGTAAAGAAGAGTTTGCTGCTCTAGAAAGAAGATATTCAAATCTATCACAACATTCTCAAGATCTACAAAGACAATCTACCAGACGTTCAGTTATTTCTGGATTCCATCAACCTGAACGTGCAGTCACTAACGTTTCTCAAGCTGATGTTGAGAAGGCGCAAGCGGAGGATGAATTTGATTTGGCTGGTATTTTGAAAAACAACAGAAAGAGGGCGGATGAATCTGAGATCAAACATAAAAAAGTTGGCGTAGGTAAGTACCACCAACGTACTTCTTTGTCACCCTTGCTGATCGTCCATCACAGTATGGGAAGATTTAGAAGTCGTTGGTGCTGGTGGTATCAAAATCAATATCAGAACTTTCCAAAACGCCATCATTGAACAATTCCTCATGCCCGTCCTCGCCGTAGCAGGACTGTTTGGCTTCAATCCATTCGCTCCAAAGGCCAAAACGATTTTACACAAGAACTCAGGTTTGTTGAAGCCAGGAGAAATGTGTTTGGTTTTAGGTGAGTAGTATTGAAGCTTTGAAACATCTATCGTGATCGTGCTTATCCCTTGATTTAGGTCGTCCTGGTTCTGGTTGTTCGACGTTCCTTAAATCGATCACCAACCAACGTGACAGTTATATGGCTGTCAACGGTAATGTCGAGTACGCCGGTGTCGGATGGAAAGAAATGCACAAGCACTATTCTGGGTACGTTACACTTTTGATTCATAGCTAATTGTTCAGTGAGGTTCTTTATAATCAAGAAGATGATGATCATCTTCCTACCCTTACTGTTGCTCAAACTATTCGATTCGCACTCTCAACCAAAACTCCAGGAAGAAAGATTCACGGAGTCAGCAACGCTCAATTCCGTGAAGATGTTCTGGATCTCCTCTTATCAATGTTGAACATCAAACATACCGCAAACACCATCGTCGGTAACAACTTCGTTAGAGGTGTTAGTGGTGGTGAAAGAAAAAGAGTCTCGATCGCAGAACAATTCTCATCCGCTGCTGTAGTTTGTTCTTGGGACAACTCTACCCGTGGATTGGACGCATCAACTGCTTTGGATTACGCCAAATCTTTAAGACTTTTGACCGATATTACCAATCAAACTACCTTTGTTTCTCTTTACCAAGCTGGTGAAGGTATTTACGACCAGTTCGACAAAATAATGGTCATCAACGAAGGTCACGTAGTCTACTTTGGTCCAGCCAAGGAAGCCCGTCAATATATGATTAGTCTTGGTTATCGTGTAGGTCATGATTTGCTTGTATGATCACTACCCTTTACTAATCCCCGCTTCAGGACCTTCCTCGTCAAACAACTGCTGATTATCTCACTGGTTGTACCGATGTCAATGAACGTCAATTCGCAGACGGCAAGGATGAATCTTCGGTTCCAAACACACCTGAAGGTATGGAAGAAGCCTATCTTAAATCAGACATCCATGCTAGAATGATGCAAGAGAAAGAAGAATACAAACAATTAATGCAACAAGATAACGGTATCCAACAAGAATTCAGACAAGCAGTCCGAGATCAAAAACGTAAAGGTGTCGGAAAGAAATCACCTTACACCGTATCTTTCTTCACACAAGTCAAAGCCTTGTTTATCAGACAATTGCAATTGAAATTCCAAGATAAATTCGGTATTTACACTTCTTACGCTACTTCAATCATCATCGCTCTTATCGTCGGTTCCGTTTACTACCAAATTCCACAAACTGCTTCAGGTGCTTTCTCTCGTGGTGGTTTACTCTTTATCGGTCTTTTGTTCAACGCTCTTACTTCTTTCTCTGAATTACCTTCTCAAATGATGGTAAGTGAACACATTTTACTTATTCTGACACCTAGGGTCGTCCAATCATGTACAAACAAGTTGGTTATCGAATGTACAGACCTGGTTCTTTGGCTTTGGCTAGTACCGCAGCCGACGTTCCTTTCTCCGCAACCAATATCTTGTTTTTCACTTTGATTCTGTATTGGATGGGTGGTCTCTATAAGTCAGCTGGTGCATACTTTATTTTCTACCTTTTGATTTATACGGTAAGTTCTGGATAAAGAGTGAAGCTGATGTCTAGGCTTTCATGACTATGAGTGCTTTCTTCAGAACTTTGGGTGTTGCGACGAAATCCTACGACGTGGCAGCGAGATTGGCATCTTTACTCATCAGTTCCATGGTCATTTATGCTGGATACATGATTCCCGTTTACGCAATGAAAAGATGGTTGTTCTGGCTATTCTGTAGGTGAACTACAATAAACTAACTAACAACAGACCTCAATCCATTGAGTTATGGTTATGAAGCTATCTTTGCCAATGAATTCAGTCGTATCAACGTAAGTCGTCAATCGTAATGTTCGCTCATCATCAGCTCGTTTGTGACGCCAATTACATCATCCCAAGAAACATCGGAGCCATCACCAAATACCCAACTACCGTTGGGCCTAATCAACTTTGTTCATTACAAGGTGCTGTCGCTGGTCAAGCTTCAGTCTCGGGTACGGCTTACATGGAAGCTGGTTTCGAATATTACAAAGCGCATATCTGGCGTAACGTAAGTCTCATCCTTCACCCACCAAAATTCATACCATGTTCTACGTCCTCAAGTTCTAATCCACGAGTAGTTCGGTATTCTTATCGGTTTCTTCATCTTCTTCCTGGTCTTGCAAATCATTTTCATGGAAATCCTTCAACAAGGAGTAAGCCCAACCCAAAATCATCAATAACTGACCTCAGGCAAACGCTCTCGCCGTCGTCGTTTTTGCCAAAGAAAATGCTGAATTAAAGGAAAGAAACGAACGATTAAAAACTCGACGTGATGAATTCAACGCTGGTAAACTAGAACAGGACTTGTCTGGGTTGAAACAGGCGGAACAACCTTTTACATGGGAACATCTCACTTACACTGTACCTGTTCCGGGTGGACAAAAGCAACTTTTGAACGACGTTTTTGGATATGTCAAGCCCGGTTCATTAACTGCGCTCATGGGTGCATCGGGAGCAGGAAAAGTGAGTTCTTGATGCGTTGAAGCTGTGCTGACACCCAGACAACACTCTTGGATGTTTTGGCAGCAAGAAAAAACATCGGTGTCATTGGTGGTGATATTTTGATGAACGGTCGTCCAGTCGACGTTTCTTTCGCCCGTGGATGCGCTTACGCTGAACAACAAGATGTACACGAGTGGACAACAACAGTCAGAGAAGCTTTGAGATACTCAGCGTACCTCAGACAACCACAACATGTCAGTGTTGAAGAGAAAAACGATTATGTCGAAGATATCATTGAACTTCTCGAACTCCAAGACTTGGCCGATGGAATGATCGGTTTCCCAGGCTACGGTCTCTCTGTCGAAGCTAGAAAACGTGTCACGATCGGTGTCGAATTGGCTGCTAAACCTGATTTATTACTTTTCTTGGACGAACCAACTTCAGGTTTAGATGGTCAATCAGCTTACAACATTGTTCGTTTCTTGCGTAAACTCGCTGCTGCAGGTCAAAAAATCCTTTGTACTATTCATCAACCGAACGCTCTTCTGTTCCAGAGTTTCGATAAATTGTTACTTTTGCAAAGAGGAGGTGAATGTGTTTACTTTGGTGATATCGGACATGGTGAGTCACTGTAGCTCAAATTGATTTTTACATGGCTAATTTTTTCCTTACAGATTCTTGTGTTTTGATCGATTATCTCGAAAGAAACGGCGCTGAAGTTCCTAAAGACGTCAACCCTGCTGAGTTCATGTTGGAAGCTATCGGTGCTGGATCAAGGAAACGTATCGGAGGCGACTGGGGAGAGAAATGGAGACAATCACCTGAACTTCAAAAGGTACGTTCCTTGCCATTTTCAATAAAAAATTCGTGTTGACGTCGATTCATCGCTCAGATCAAGGAAGAAATCACTGAACTTAACAAAGCTGCTTTGGCTACTCCTATCTCAGAAGAGAACTCGGGCAAAGAATACGCAACTTCATTCTTTTTCCAATTCAAGACCATCCTTCTTCGAAGTCAGTTGTTTTCCGTTCCTGAGTACCCCTTACTGACTCATTTGACAATACAGCTGCTTCAAGTAATTGGAGAAACGCCGATTATCAATTCACTCGTTTATTCGCCCATATCGCTATCGCCTTGGTTGTCGCTTTAACATTCTTACGCTTGGACAACTCCTATCAATCGCTGCAATACCGGTAAGTGGAATTTTTGGGCGAAAGGGAAAAATTTTCAATTTTCTTCGTCTAACTTCTTCAATATTGACTCTATCTCTTCAGAATCTTCGCGATCTTCTTCTGTACGGTCATGCCTGCACTCGTCTTGGCTCAAATTGAACCTCAATACATCATGTACGTGGCAACTGTCGAAAATAAAACATGGATTTTAACCCTTTTTAGGTCTCGAATGACATTCAACCGAGAAGCAAGTTCGAAAATGTATTCCAGTACCGTATTTGCGCTATCTCAATTGATCTCAGAGCTTCCTTATTCCGTTGCTTGTAAGTCTTGATTACATTTTGCAGTTGGTCAAACGGCTGTCCCCTCCCTCTTTTTCGAGTATTAGCTAATCCATCCAGGTGCAACTGCTTTCTTCTTGCTACTTTATTACGGAGTTGGGTTGCAAAGTGCTTCGGATAGAGCCGTTTATTTCTGGTTGCAGGTGAGTTGCAACCTTTAATTCAGGATCGATTGCTAACCTGCTTCCCCTAGGTTTTGATTACTGAAGTATGTATCTTGATTGATCTTTCGATTGAATATCTTACTGATCCTCTATCAGATTTACTCTGTCACACTTGGTCAACTGCTCGCTGCTCTTTCACCAAGTATCGTTATTGCTGCTTTGTTCAATCCATTCTTCCTAGTTTTGTTCAGGTAAGTCCTCCGCAGAACTAAATCAAATGATTGTAAACTAAATATGATAATAGTATCTTCTGTGGTGTTACCATCACTCCTGCCAACATTCAATACTTCTGGAGAGAATGGTTATACCCATTAGACCCCTTCACGAGATTGATTGCGTGAGTTTTTCTGCCTACTGCTAAGTTTCTCGAGGATATCAAAACTGACATTGAATTTAGCGGTCTTGTCTCAGGTGAACTTACAGGTCTCCAGGTTGTCTGTAAAGATTCTGAATACAGTATCTTCTGTGAGTCTCCAACGCTTCTATTACGACGTTGAAACTCATACTTTGAAATTAGCTCCACCATCCGGACAAACTTGTGCTCAATGGGCCAACGATTTCGCAACTGCTGCAGGTGGTTACATCAACAACCCAAACGCTACTTCAGATTGTCAATATTGTCCAGCACAAGATGGTGCAACTTTCGCTGCTGGTTTACAGCTTTCTGTAAGTCGCTGAGGTGGTTAAGAGTCATTGGGAACAGTTCACTGATATTGATTTTAGATTGATACTCGTTGGAGAGATCTTGGTATCTTCATCGCTTATTGTGGATTTAACATTTTATGTTTACTCTTGGCAGCTAGATTCCTGTAAGTTCCCTCCTTATCTATTTTAGAAACTATTTTGCTGACTGATACTATTTGTAGTCGTTGGCAAAAACGTTAGATGAATCTGTCAAGGTGTTTGATAAATTCGATATTCAATTTCAAAGTGTTAATTAATAATTATAAAAAAAAAAAATTAGATGGGAATGATGTGGAGGTGAACGATGATAGATCAGATTAGTTCTTTGTCTATTTGAAGAGGTAGTGGATGTGTTACGATAGATGCATTACTTACTCCCTTTTCCAATTTCAATTTCATTTCGGTGGACTCCGTGTAGGGACTGCCACTTAGACGATCAGTGTGTCGTCGCGAAGCAGTACGAGTACACTAGAGGGTCTTGAGACTTGAGTTCCTCCTTCATCGTCTGTAGTATATCATAATCCATAACATAGCGTAGACATGACTTCATTCGCAGATACAGTTCGTATCTGTTTCCCAGCAGGTCCAGGTACGACATCACCCAGAAATTCAACTCCAGATAACAACAACAAAAATGAATATACTCGTGGACTAGCTAAAATGAATCTTTCAATTTGGGCAAGAAGTTATTCTTGGGATTGGGTTTTGGTAGCTATCTTGTGGTAAGTCTTGAGCTCCCCTTTCATGAAATGTATTGCAATTGGGATTGATGTTGGATTCGAATTTAGGGGAGCTTTAGCTATCTTGAACAGAAGTCCTGGACATAAAAGGGAATTCTCTTTGACTGATATCTCCATCCAACATTCTTTCGCTGAAGTTGAGAGAGTACCTCCTCAGTAAGTTGATGTGATTTGCTGTGAAGACATTATCTAATCCATCAAACAGTCTACTCGCATTCATTTCCGTTGGTATACCGTTATTAGTGCTTATCCCAGTAAGCTTGATAGTAGCTAGAAATCGATGGGATCTGCATAATTCAATTTTGGGGCTTTTCATGTCGTACACCATGACCGGTGTTATTACGCAATTGATAAAGGTATTTCAACTGATTCATTCTCTCATATACCAAGCATATACTGATTCATTCACGCAGGGAGCTGTTGGTCGACCTAGACCTGACTTAATCGCTCGTTGTATCCCAGCTGCTGGAGCGAAAGACCATGCTGTATTTGGATTATCGACAATTGAGATTTGCACAAGTACGAATATGTTACGTTTGAACGATGGATTCAAGGTGGGTCTTCAGTGTTGACTGTCACTCATGGAATAATGGCTGATCAAATTGTCTACAGAGTTTCCCAAGTGGTCATAGTTCATGTATGTCCTTCACATATCTCTCACCAACTCGAAACTCACTTCTACAGTATCGTTCGCGGGTTTAGGATTCGTAGCATGCTACCTAGCTGGTAAAATGCATTTATACGATAAACATGGACACAGGGTACGTCTTTTTAACTTATGAGATTTCAAAATGCCAACTGATCTAACTCTAATAGACAAGAGCTTGGTTCGCGCTTTCACCATTAATCGGTGGAATGATGGTAGCAATTTCAAGAACAGAGGATAACAGACGTAAGTCTGTCCTATGGTGACACGCAAAAGAAAACTGATGAAATACACCAAGATCACTGGCAAGACGTCCTCGTAGGTTCAGCATTGGGGATGATGATAGCTTTCATTGCCTATCGCACCTATTTCCGTAAGTCGAGAGTACAGAACCTGAGATAACTTGCCCTGACGATGATATATAGCACCATTGTCACACAAAGAATCACATTTACCACTTGCCCCTCGATCACCTGAATCCGAAGATGAGATTCGTGATGCTGAATTGGGTATCCCGCAGAGAGTTCGTTTGATGACAGATGAAGATGAGGCGTTACCTAGAGCCAGTGAAGAGGAAGTTGCTTGGAGAAGTGGACAGAATTGATTTTGATTCAATATTAAGATTTGAGGTACATCAATTAATTTATAGATTTCAGAGGAAGGTACGAGAAAGTGGACAATAGATAGGAGTGTTGGGGACGATTAATGTCAACTACAGTCATTAGATATCGATGAAAGTTGACGTTAGTACCCTAAGTTCTTTGCGAAATCCAGAATCTTGGCATAAGCAGTTGGAGCAGAATAATCTGTAAATGTGTCATCAGTTTAAAAGTTCATTTCTATGAATATTGATGGACATACGGAAGTTGATACCATGACCAGTGAGAGGTACCACATAAGTGGTGAAATTCTCAGCAGCTACCGAGGGGAACAAAGCTCTAGCAGCGTCTAACTGAGTCCCGTTGCTTAAAGTAGTTCCAATTAGTGAAGTACAATTAGCACCGCAGACTGGAGCATCTTCGTTTCCTGTTACTACAAAGACTGGTTTGTTGTACTCTGTCCTGGGGAGGGTGTAGATACTCGCTGCTGAGTCTAGGTTTGATGACGATCAGTACGAAATCAAACATAATTTATTGACGTACATAGTTCACCAACTGTATAGGCTCCTTTCGTCGCTGTGAAGACCTCCAGTGCTTCAGGTTCGTAGTTTGGATAACTGACAGGTTAGTGGGGCTATGTCAATGAGGGAGTAGGATTTACTGGAAGAATTCCTGTTGATCAATCGATGTTGATGGGGTTGTTAGATAATCGTTTGGGAGGTTACCGAATCGTGATGGATAAGCTATGTTGGCTATGGTGTTTGAGAAAGCTCCTTGACTTAATGTGCCTATTCATTTGATCAATTTATTAGTATCCTCGCTCAAGCTTATACTTGTAGTACTTACCTTCCTTGGGCATGAAGGCGTAACCTGTCAATACCAGTGCATCAAACACTTTTGGTGCGACTGACGCAACTCCTGTTAAGATGTACGAACCGAAGGCTAGGTTGGGTCAGTCAGAGACATTTGTAATGGTGCGACATACAATGACCAATCCCAATGACATTCGAATAATTTGGTATACCACTTAAATTACCCAAACGAAGTGATTGGGCGATCGCAGCTGCTTGAGCAACTTCTAAAGGGTATTGAACGATATTGGTTCCATCTGGTTTAGATGATTTACCAGCACCCAATCGATCGTAGATCAAAGTTGCTAATAGAGATCATTCGTTAGATCTTGAAACCAGTCATGGACTATTGACTTACCGTAACCGGCAGCAGCAGCAGCTTCAACGAAAGAATTTTTATTCGTGTCTCTGTCAATACAAGGTCAATACTTACGTCTCGAAGGTTGTGGATCTCACTTTAATCTGACATCCCAATAACTACCGGCAGAGTTGATACCGTGAACACCTTGGAAGATCGTTTTCGCAACACCTTTTTTAGGTGTACAATACTCGAAATAAAGTTGATGAGGTCCTGAGACGTTATATGTTGGAGCCACGAATGCTCTGGCATTCACTGTTGAATCAACTTTGTATTCTTCAATGTTAGATTGAACTAATGCTTGTTGGTTTATTGGACTGCAGTGGCTGCCATCAGCATGGATTGTTTGTACGAAAGAGATCACTCACAACTGAGGTCCAAGGACAGCGGTCAAGTTTATGTTGGTAGCTGATGCTTCGATCGATGCGTAGAATTGTCGACAATTTGCATATGATGTTAAATTATCATTCCTTGGGACTGGATTAGCTAAAGCCAATCCAGCAAGGATAACACAGGAAGTGATTGAAGTGAGCATTAAAGGTATCGACTGCAGTGATTTGGTTGGAAGTAGGAGTGGAATTGAATGGTGAAAAACTGGAGAAAACGCAACTATTTATACCGAAATCAGAATACTCATCGCCGTCAGTGTCGACAGATGTCCGAGAAAAGTCGTCATCGATGAGAAACTAATGCACGCCGCAGATGGATTCAATCACCACGACGAGCAACGCCGTCTGAAAATGCCCGAAAACCATTAGAAAATTCGGTGTTTGACAGTGGGGTAGTTCAGTTTAGCGTCAAAAAAGTGGTGGCTTCCGCGTTTTACTGGATTGCAATCCCGATGGAATGACTTGAAGCTTCGGAGGACGGTGTTTGGAGGTGAGAAACATTTCGAACGGTGTTGATGGTGGTTCTTTGAAAATTCACATTGTTCTTGGGCAGAATTGGTGTAGGGAGGTGCCACTAACAATTGGCATCTGAACCATCGATTTATTTGGTCCCCCCTTTAAACTCAACCATCGCTTGTAGTTTGAAACACGATCTAATCGGACCCATCTGTGATTACACCTTTACATAGGACAATGCATATTAATATTGACCGGAACACGCTCCAAACTGATCTCCATATAAACTCCATAATAACGTCTGTTGATGATATTTTCTCTTCCTGTAGATCCGTTAAAAATCGGTTAGACCGGTTGAATCGGTACGATAGTTGGAATGATAAAGCGCCACATTCCCTTAAACGGGTTTTACCGCCGGTAACATGTTGAATACAGTGTAAATTAAATCCGCACGCGCAGGGAAGGGTGGTGGTGGAAATACACCGTAAGGTAAAAAAGTTTGAATTAGTTTCTTATCGTCCAACAGCAACAACATCACCATCCCCTCTTCTTATCCTCATCCTCCCATCATTCCAAGGATAGAGGTATAGCCAACCACGTCTACATCCATCCATCTCACTGTAAGATCATTTCTCTTATCATCCAACTCAATCTAACACACCCGTCCACAGGAAACACAATGGCTTTCCGTCAACTTGGTACGTCACTCATCTTCCATTACCAACTATACTTAACTCCTCTACCACAGCTCGACCACTTCTCTCCCGACCTGCCATCCCCGCACGTACAGTCGTTAGACCATCTTTCGCTCTCCACACCACAGCCAAAAGATTCGCTGTTCCACCACCAAACGTCCCTGTCACACCAGCAACTCCAGCTGTTGAACCAGTCGTAAAAGGTTCAGAGGTTATCACTCCTAAAGTGAGTTATTATCACAAAGATGTGTGTTGATATCTAGCCCTATGTTATTTCAAAATGGAGAAGGAGAGTTCAAACGTTTGGTCGTCTTACACTCATAACTCTAATTGGTGCAACAGCTGCTTTCCTCTACGGTAAGATAACAACTCACGCGTTCAAGAACCAAAATAACTCACAAACTGTACAGTCACCCAAACCGAAATCAACCCTCCTGTCCAACTTGATCAAGATCCCAAAAAGAAAACTCTCATTGTACTTGGTTCCGGATGGGGTGCTACGTCATTCTTGAAGAATCTTGATACAGACGAATTCAACGTCGTCGTCATTTCACCAAGAAATTATTTCTTGTTCACACCGCTACTCCCTTCAGTCACTGTTGGTACCCTTGAACCCAGATCTATTATCCAACCAACAAGATACATTACTCGACACAAGAAGAGAAAGGTTTCTGTTTACGAAGCTGAAGCTCAATCTGTTGATCCTGTCAAGAAAACCGTTACTTTCCAAGGTAAGTCATAATCCCTCAATCACAGTACTGACGCCAGATCTCTCCGATGTTCGTGGTGAAGCTGGTTCAGTAACTCTCCCATACGATTATCTCGTTTACGCAGTTGGATGTGAGAACCAAACATTCGGTATTAAAGGTGTAACCGATTACGCATGTTTCCTTAAAGAACTCAGTGACGCCGATAAAATCAGAACTAAATTACTTGATTGTATCGAAACCGCCGCTTTCAAAGATCAACCTGAATCTGAAATCGATAGACTCATGCACATGGTCGTCGTTGGTGGTGGTCCAACCGGTGTCGAATACGCTGGTGAATTACACGATTTCTTGATTGTAAGTGAAATGAACTTGCATTGGTACTAATTTTCAGGACGATCTTAAAAAATGGTACCCAGAAATCGCAGATCGTCTTCGTATCACTTTAATCGAAGCGCTCCCCAACGTCCTCCCAGCCTTCTCCAAACAATTGATCCAATACACCGAATCCACATTCAAGGACAACAAAATCGATGTCATGACTAGAACAATGGTTAAAGACGTCAAGGAGAAATCCGTCACTGTTCAAGATGCGAACAAAGAGATCAAAGAGATCCCATACGGTCTTTTAGTTTGGGCCACCGGTAACACCTCAAGAAACATTACCAAAAATCTCATGAACGCACTTCCAGCCACCCAAACCCAACGTCGTGGACTTGTCGTCGACGATTACCTTAATTTACTAGGTGCCGATGGAGTCTACGCATTAGGTGATTGTACAGCAACCCAATACGCTCCAACTGCTCAAGTAGCTTCTCAAGAAGGTCAATACTTGGCTGGCATGTTCAAACAAATCGGTGCCAAAGCTAAACTAGAGGAACAACTAACTGAATTAAGAGCCCAAGCTCAAGTCAACCCTGAAGAAATCGAGAACGTCGTTAAAAAACTCAACAGAACCGCTAAATCAATCTTACCTTTCCATTACTCTCATCAAGGTTCTTTGGCTTATATCGGTTCAGAAAAGGCTATTGCTGATTTACCTTTCTTCAATGGTAACGTCGCTTCCGGTGGTCAGGCTGCCATGTTCTTCTGGCGTTCAGCTTATGTCGTATGTGTTTTCCCTGCGAGATAATTGATTTATTTGACTGATCGATTATCACCGTTTTAGTCAACCCTTTACTCAGTCAGAAACAGAACTCTCGTAACAACCGATTGGCTCAAAGTTAAACTTTTCGGACGGTAAGTTTATGCATACTGTTTAAGTAAGAGCGAATACTGATGAAATCTATTTTTATCAGTGATGTCTCAAGAGAATAAATGGTTAGCGTGGTAGTAGGCAAATTTATTTTTTCGTCGTAGTGGGGTGTTGGATTTCCGAGGTTCTTAGGGAAGAAATAATCGAGAAAAACGTATTTGAGTAATTGGATTCGTTCGGTGTTGATTTTTCAATTTTGGTTTATGCAATCATCTATAGAGTTCTGTGATCACGTTTGCAGTGTCTTTGACATTAAAACCACATTGAAGAAATGTCGAACTTGCGATAACATACGGTCAAGTACATACAAAATAAAAGCTACATACAGTAATTCGAAATAAATATAACCAAAATTAACCTGAAGACCAACAAAAATCATTTTTAGGTATATTTATAAGTTCATTGTTAGATTTCTTATTCAGATCACACTCTCATATCAACGTTTTCAACTTGAACATCCTCCCAACCTTCTTTATCAACCTTAACGCCTAAACCCGTAGTCCGCGAGAAACTCCTATCGTTTTCTTTCTTAACGTCAATTTTTTGAAGTGGACTTTTAGGTGATTCCTCCATAGTCTCCAATTCCATACTGATATCCCCATCACCATCACCTTCGACTTCGATTTCACCCTCCCATCCACTTGTTACGGTGTTCGTTGGTGAGGTGTTAGTGTTGTTACTGCTGTTACTGTTAGAATTGTTGTTTGCGTTTGAAACGAAATTGATCCCTGCTTTACGTAGGATGTTTTCGAGGGTCGTTATGTGATTAACTGCTTTACGAAGGATGATGGCTTTTGAATCGGTCGCTATTGAATTCGGTAGAGCTAGACGTAGAGATTGGAAACCTGTGTTGATTGATCTATTTCATTATGGTTAGTACTGGTACTGAAAAAAAAACATATACTCACTCTCTACGTTTCTGTTCTGACATCAAATGAGCTAATCTTCTAGATTGACCAGGTTCCCTAGATTGTTCTTCAACTATACCCCTCGAAATCACCGATGTCGTAGAATGACTTCTTGCTCTACCTTGAATCTGAGTTAGATATCTATCTGGTGAATGGGAGCTTGAAGTCGAAGTTGGATGAAGAGGATAGGCTCGGGGTGGTGGGGGAGATGGATAATCTTGATTTTGGGTTTGTGGATGATAACGTGAACTGTGACTATGGAGATTAGGTGATGAGATGGATTGATCTTGACTAGTTCTTGAATATTCATCTCGCCAACTACCTAATCTAGGAGTCGAGTTGCTACCAGGTGAATGACGTTGGGTGGTGTTACCACTAGAATTACTTGGTGGATCGTAAGAATAACTCGGACGTAAACCTGTCAAACCGAATATTTTGGGTGAAGCTGGTGTAGAAGATGAAGCTGAGGTGGAAGAACTTGAAAGAGGTGGTGGTGGCATTGAAGAAGATGAAATGGGTGGTGTTGGGAGAGTCGAATATCCACCTGAAGGTGAAGGGGACGCTGATGAAAATGATTGAAAAGGTGGTAACTGAAGTTTACGATCTCCTCTTTCTCTTTCACGTTCACGTTCACGTTCACGATCATGGATTCTAGGTAGATTACCAGAATTAGATCGGTTCATTGAACCTTTGACTTCCCAGTCCCTCTCCCTCTCCCTGTCTCTGTCTCTTTCATCAAATTCCCTAGGTAAAGGTAATCCATCACGCCAACCTGTAGGACTACCAAGTGCCAAAGCTGAGATACTTGGATAACTTTCCCTTGGTGAATTACCGTTAACATTCACGTTCAAAGGTGAAGAAGAATTAGGTGGTGGTAAATGGATTCTAGGTAAAGTATCAGATAAAGAATTCGAATTAGAAATTGAATTTGATTGAGAAGGTCGTCTAGGATAAGGATGTGATCGATAAGAAGAAAGTGAATTCGTCGTGGGTGATCTAGAAGATGATGGTGAAAGCTGTCTTGAATTTATTGGATTGGAATTAGGGTTATTCGTGTTGGTGTTGGGTATAGGGATTGAGATTGAATTCGTCATTTTGGGTGATGAACTACTTTGACTGGATATTGAATTGGATTTAGCTCTTTGAAAAGAATCCGTTTGAGCTGTCATTGGTCTTGGTTTTTATGTTTTTATTCTTAAAGGGGGTGTGGTGGAGATGCGGTTGTGACGATGTCCTTGGTTGTGGTGTGTACCAAAAAGTATGCCCAAGACACGACTTTCTGCACGACGTTTAGGTGATAAAAGTTTGTGGTTTGATTTTAACGATTCCTTTGAGTTTCACCTCGACAGATCCACCTGGTCACTTGTCGTGATAACTGAGGAGAATCGAGTGTTCAAACCCAAGAAAACTTCTCAACTTCCTTTTATCCGATTTTCTCCTCTCCCGTTGAACCGGCGGTAAACTGAAAGAAATTCAGTCGACTAACCCCTCAAAGGAAGTCTTGCTTTTAGATGTGGTTTAATTGCACGTTACCACGATGCAAGCGTTGCCGGCGGTGATTTGATGCAGCTGATCAGATTCTCTTGATTGATGGCAAGGGAAGGGAATCTGATGGTGGGAATGGAGAAATTTAATGGGGTCCCTCCTTTCGTTGTGATGATGTTGTGAATTTAATTTCTTGATTTGATATCTTTTTCTTTTGTTATCCAATTAATTCCCTCCTGATTGTCGTTGTTCTCCTCACCGGTTCATTCGGATTCCAATGTTGACCAAGTGAATGATATTGTTGATGGTGTGATGAGATGATCAAGACTTTTGGGGAAATCGATACCGTCGGCCGACCTGTTAAATCCAGCGTATAACGTATGAAATTCGTGCTGGAAGCTATACGGTAAATATACCGGCTGATATTTTCTTTTTAATTAAGGCAATTTAATTGTGAAAACTCCACATAGACCACATACCTCTTTAGGATTCTTGTTTAATGGGAAATGAGAGTAGAAAGTTGAAGTTGAAGTGACAGAAAGGAAAATGGAAGTGTTAAAGATGTTTATTCTCAAGTTGCGCAGTACATGTGGATCATACGGGGTATTCAATACACCTCGATATCGAAATAATGCTTTAAATCCCAAAAACAGTAAGAATTCGATACTAAAGTATTTAGGTGGTTTAACGTTGAGGTTAAAAAAAATCAAGTCTATTAACGGTCCGGTGCCCAATATGGGGGAACAAGAGTTACCCTGTGGATGAAGTGAACAGGTGAGCAGGCAGGTGAACAGGTGGACACCTGTTGTTCCTACAGGTTTTGAGTAACAGGTGAACAGGGACTTTCAGGTGTCAGGTTCATTCGGTCGGTGAACCGCCGATCTCCTGTTGGTATTTAATTCTTCGTCCGAAGGATATTTCAAGGGGCAGTCTTTCACCTCCGGTATGGAGTGGGAGCGTTCCACTTATTAAAAATTGGATATAAAAATCGTTAGAAATCGTAACGTATATCCCCTCTACCCTAATAATGACGTTCCAGACATGTGAGGCGGCGGCGGGAAGCTGCTTCACTACGGTACACTGTTCCCATGCTGTTGCTTTGCGTAACCACACACCGGAACGGCCGGCTTATTAACGGTAATTTTGGTCAATTTATGGCTCGCCTCACTGCTGCGGTGTGATGGCGATATTCGGACGGGGTTCAATCCCATACTTTTTAGGACGAGGACGGAGTCGCGGTCATCATCATGATCATGATCTGATTGCTAAGCTTATCCCTTTTTAAGTGCTTTGAAGAGAATGGAACTGAATCTTGTTCAGTTACCCCTAACTTACTCCGCAGTTGATGACGTTATTCTCTCACGAGGGTGTTGGTCAGTCTCAAATCACCATCGATTGATTGGAAAAATGCTTGAGCTTAGAGTTGCAGAACTTGAAACGTATAACTAGATAGAGATAGAGATTCACTTTTCCGTTCTCTCGACGTTTTTAAAGCTTAAACTCAACCCATTTTTGATCAAAAAACGGACAAGTACTTGTCACTTTCTCAGCTGGAAGTATCGATTGAGGGTCATCAGGACCGAATGTACTGTATGCATCGAATTGATTTAGGTCCGAAAGTGGCATCCACACTCTGCAGCTTTCAGAGTGATGCCACTACCTTACCATCAATTATATTCTGGATTTCTCTTGAAATGAGTTGTGATGCTGAGAATTGACCTTAGCTTGCACCATGATAATGACTATACGAGTTGGAGATGATACAGTATAAGCTTTTTCATGAAACCTGTAAGAACCAATCTGTAAAGTCTGTGCTGTTTGTGTGGCAGCCATCAAAGGAGGGGTAAAGACGTTGAATTTGAAACACGTACTAAGAAAAGAAAGGAATCATACCATCAAATTAGAGATCGAATCCAATACATTCATTTCAATTGATATCTAATAATCATCTACAACACCAACACCAACATCCAAACTGACACCCTCAACAACATTCCAATCCTATCCCAAAATGGATCGTTCAAGAATAAAACTCTGGCTAAGACTATCCCTCTTCATCAACGTTTCCATCTTTGTCTATTTCATATCACAACAATCAAGTCTTAAAGCGTTCCAATCGGTATCCCTTTTAGTCACGCCTGATAATCAACATCATGATGGTGATCGTGAACGTGAACTTGGTCAGATTCATTATTCAAATCAAAAGTGTGGAATCTGTCAATCGAATCCTGAGATTTGTGATTTGATCGGGTAAGTATTTTCTTTTTTCCTATCAGAAAACAGACTGAATAGATGATAGTGAGGATAACGTGAATAAAGCAATTGGTTATTCTGGTATGTGGCGTGAATTTATCACGGTCCCGTGTTGAAATTGTGTTAGGATCGAATAAACGTCTACGAAGAGTTTTAGCGAAAATGCAAAGAGGTAACCCATTTAACGTAGCGGTGATTGGTGGATCAGGTGAGTCATATCACTGTAATTCCCTTTTGTGTTGATCTAACTTACAATCCGTAGTATCAGGTGGTCATGGTTTACCAACTTACCCACATCAATACGCCCCAACCAACATGCATCGTATCATCTTTGATCATTTGGAAGATTTGTTCCCTAGTCAAAGTAAAGCTGAACCGGTTTTCGAGGTCTCGGGTAAGGAACTGGGAGTTAATGGTTTCGTTAATGGTGCGCAGGGGGGTATGGGTGAGTGTTAACTCTTTTTTTGGCCGGTGAGTCGAAAATTGATTGAGAACAGGTACACCGTATTTCTCTTATTGTTGGAAGGAACATATACCTGAAGATGTTGATTTGATTATCGTAGAATTGGGTGAGTTACTGAATCACAATTGCTTCATCCTAGTGCAGCAGCTCATACCTCTTTTAGCGATAAACGATGAAATGTGCGTCAACGAAGTCGAAAAATACTTACGAATAGTCTACTGAGAAATCAAGAATCTTTCGAACTCATGATAAGAGGTTTACTGGAACTACCCTCCCAACCAGCGATAATCAGTCTTCAGTAAGTACAACATCACGAGGTCTCCGTTTGAACAGAATCATCTGATGCAATCCTCACAGGGTCTTCGCCTTGATGTTCAACAACATAGCCAATGGTGGTGATTTAGTGAGTCGCTTTAAAAAACTGTACACTGATCCTCAAGCACTCCGGTATATCACAATATTATGACGTTCCAACTCTATCCCTAAGAAACGCACTTCTCCACACCCTTCTGGCGAATATCACAGCGATTGGAGATTGGTTCGTTCGTAATAATAAAGTCGACGTGAATAACATGAACGGGTTGGATTTACGTCATGTAAGTTCAAGACTGTAAAATCTAAATCTGATTAACGTGATTAGCTCTCAGAGAACGGTCATAAACTCATGGGAGACATCGTCAACGCTTATATTGATAGTCAACTGTGTGAAATGAGAGGAATAGAAGCTAACACTGGGGAAACTGATATTGACATTTTATATCCAAGGGAAGAATTACCACGGGTCAGTTGCGACCTCATCTTCGTCGATATAGTAATTGATTTAAAACCGTTTGTCAGCTTCGTCTACTTCAAAAATTCGATACTACAAGCAACCAACTTCCTTTACAACCCAATTGTTTATCTACCAATTCCGACCTTCATCCTTTGATACCATTGGAACAGGAAGGATGGTGAGTTGAACTTTCTGTTTCTTTTTTTTTTTTTATTACCATTGTAACCGTGCTAATCTGATTTTGTTAAACAGGCGAAATTGGAACTGGGAGAAAAAGGTATACAAAATCCTTCAAAAATTTGAAAACAATATTAACACAGTATAGAAATACATCATAGCCGATGAACCAGGATCCAAAATATCATTTAAATTCAGTACCACCATCGGTAAAATCCAATTATTCTCTTTACACTCCCAAGAGTTCCATCTGGGTACAATAGAATGTTGGGTTGACGAGGATACACAAAAGAAAGAGAAGATCAGGGCTTATTGGACTTATCCATTTAATATTGGACAGTATGTTTGTCGTCTGCCAAACTTATTTGAATTGACGTGTTTTTTAGCGCCACTACCATTCGTGAAGATCTTTCACCTGGTGATCATATTCTCCATTGTCAGCTTTTGGAGGAGACTAACGATCCGGATGGAGGACATGAGTTTAGGATTATCTCGGTTATGAGGTTCGTCTGGGATCGAATCGGTTACAGGACTAACGAATTGTCTAGTATTTGATTCAGGCGGATCCATCATATTACTCCTATATTTCGTGTTTATCTTTTAGGAAAGTTACCATTGTGTATAGATTTATTATACAATTTTCAAGATTCTTTCATTTCATTTTCATGTATACGATGTCGTTCATGTTATGATGAACTTCCCCACGGAATCAACGCAATCGGATTTTCAACAATTTGAGCGTTAACCGATCGAGAACAAAGATCGACATCCAAAATATCGTAACTATACATTCATTATAAATCATTATTCAATGTCCATTAGATTATCCAACCTAGAAGTCGTTACTATTTACTATAAATACTAGAAGGACCGAAACGTTAAAAGTAGTGAATTTATTGATACAAAGTCCAAATTGGCTAATCCATTAAGAGGATTTGAGAATAAGAAGTCAAGATTTGGAGGCCAACGTTAGATACAATCGTACATCTAAATCTTATCAGTTTACATTTATGTAAACAACTGAAACACTCACTCAAGATAGTCATCAATGCACCAACATCACCGGCAGGATGACACATAACATCAAACCGATCCCACCAAAAACATAAGTGGCACCCCTACACAATCTAATCCATGGATCATCGATCCCAGTCAACGACCAAATAGATTGACGTCTCTCAAGATAAGTTGACTGTGAACCGATGATCCCGATTTTGGAATTATTAGTTGATCGCGGAGAAGTGAACCAACCACCGATAATCCATGTGAATGGTATCAGGAAACCAAGGATGAACATGATTCCAGCGGGTGGTAGAGTTCCAGATTTGATTTTGGCAGGACGCGCCGTGAATCGATCTGAAAGTTGTATATGACCTTTCAAGGGGACATAAGTCGTTGAAAGCGTCGCTGTTGGGGGTATAGTGTCGTGAGTAATAATATGATTGGGTATACGGTCATGATGATTATTGATGAAACCTCGTAAATGAGTTGGATCGGATAACCTGTTGTAATTATTTGATTTAGATGCCGAGATGATATCTTGCGGAAACGAGTAACGGTAAGAACAAAGGTCGTAATCTGAACGTGTTCTGGTATGATTCTTCCGTCTCTTCATCGTCATCGATAGCCGTACCGTGGACGGGAGTGTCAAATCGAATTGATTTGGCGATTTCGACGTCGACGTCGACTTCGAGCGATCGTCGATGTTTCGTTCGGGGAGAACTGGGATCGATACATGATTCAATACTGGTAAAACTCTCTTCCTCTTTAATCGTTGATTTTGTGTCCCAACCTCCATCGATATCGAGGTTCTCGATGGGCACGAGGAATTCACCGATGAGAGAGAAGAATGATGATTTGGAACTGATGGTTGTGGTAGTGCCTGTATTGATTCTTGTTGTATCGTTGTTTCTGTGTTTGTGTTGATGTTTGTTGTCGGGGACTGAGACTGACTCTGACTCTGACTCTGGAATGGACTGAAGAATCCCGATAGTTTTCGAGATTTCCATTCTTGGTTGGTGTTGGTCGTCGTCATGATCTCCACCCCCTGTCCTAACGTCGGACTTGTATCTGATTGACTGGCTTCGATTTCGATAACTCCCAATTCGAGTTCTTTGGCCGTTGCCGTTTCTACAAATCCTTTCGATTCCATCTTCACCTCCACCCCATTCCCAGTCTCCCCCTGTCGAAAATCCGCCTGTTCTTTAGCTTGCTCAGCAGTCCACCATTTCTTCATGAACCCCAATCCCCAAGCCGAATTAGTCGATGAATAAGATTCACGAGATTCTTCATCTGTCTCGAAACTTATATCCAAATCTTTGGGTGGTGAGACGGATTCGGGACGTAAAGTCATTTGTCGTAGATAAACTTCACCTGGATTTCGAGATCCCCAATTAGATGGGTCATCTGGTATCCTGGTAGCTTTCCCTTCCAGTAATCTAGTGGATTGGGCGATGGCTAGAATCCTTCGACGACGTTCTTCAAGAACTTGAATCTCCTTTTGTTCATCTGTTATCGTTTCTGGTTCTTTGACCGATTCTGTGGTATCTACCACGCCAGGCGTAACGTAGTGAGCAGCTAATCCAAGATCATCACCATCACCTGAGAAACCTTCGTCCCATGTTAAATCCGACTGTGCAATGGAAGCACGGATTGATTCAGATAACGTTCCAAGAATACTAGAGTTGTCGTCGGGTTCAAGTGTTGTAGTAGGTATTCGAGGTGATTCCTTGACAGTTGGTGGTATAGCAGGATGGTCGAAATAAGGTGTTGTAGGGAAAGGACTCGATATCGTAGAATGACTATCAGTCGAAGGACGTCTAAAATGCGAATAAGGTGTCGAAAGAATCTGCATAGAAACGTTTCGACGAGATTCCATTGGTTTAGGGGAATAGAACATTTGTTTGGATATTTGATTTTGACCTTGGATCTTGGCTACTAGAGATAACGGTCGACGACCAGGACCAGGTAGAGGGAACTGATCGTATAAAGACCATCTGTCTAAACCGTGAACTTCATCTGCTAGTATTTGCATACTGGCACGTTTCTGTTTACCGATTTCTCTAGCTTTTTGAAGTGCTATCCGTTCTTGTTCTAGTTTGATGTCGTCTACATCTTGATGTAGATGGGCAAAGGTTCTCGTGTGAAGTTCGAGGAAATCTTCTGGTGAGAGTGATTTATGCGGTTCGAGAGGGATTTGAGGTGAGTCAGAGTAGATTGGGTGATGACTGCTGTTGTCGAGCATTGTGGGAGTGTAAGGGAATGATATCTGGGTAGGTATGTTGATATTGTTGTTGTTGTCGTTATGTCCGAGATATCATTATAAACCTTGGCTCTAAATCGTTGTTGTCTTTACGAATGACTGTTGGGAAGGGTTGTTGATGAATTACTGGAATGTATACCTAGGTCTAGAATGTTGATCATTATAATGTTGTGTTTAATCTAAATGAAATGAATTCAATAACTGGCCATCCCATAAACTGTTTGTATTAGAGTTAGAAAAACAGTCACGCCTCCCGGCCACGTGGAACAATTAGGCGTGTGTTTCTCCCACCCAAACAGCGCGCCTAATTTGACCGGTCTTCACCGTCTCCACCTCCACTCCATGTGGTCCACTCTATACACACACTATACAGATACATTCTGCTATCTATCTATCACCACCAACAAGATGAAGTTCTTAATATCCATATTAACAATCTATCTCATATCAATCACAGTCTCAGCCAAACAACCACTCGCCAAATACATCTCCCTCCCAACCCTCAGAGTCCAAAATGAACTAGAAAAAGGATGGGTTCAAAAACGATACGATTTCGTTCAAAAAGTTTTAACCAAGTAGTGAGTAAACCTAAGCCACCACAAAACTAATCGATATTCTCACAGTAACTACGATGCTTGGATAGTAACTCAAAGGGAATACGCTGAGGATACGGTGTTCAAAGCTTTCCATCCTGCAACAACGACTTTTTCAGCTCGACGAAGAACTTTGTTCATGTTTCACAATCATCCTAATATTACCAGTCCTTTACATCTTGTTGAGCTTAAGGAAAGTCTGTGGGAGGAATTGCTTGAGACTTTGGAGATTGTTGATCCTAAACGAATCGCCGTGAATGTTAGTTGCTGCTATTATATCATCACGATAACGAAACTGACACCTCATAGATTGATCAGGATATGGCATTTTCAGATGGTCTGGTAAGTGTTCAATCTTCATACCTAAGTACACACTAACCTTTTTTCACAGCACACTGGAGAAGGTCAAACCTTATTCTCCAAATTAGGTCCGAAATGGGTATCAAGAATATCGAGCGAAAGAGCAATTGGCGTAGAAGTGATAGCAACCAGAGTAGGCGGAGAAGAGCAATTATCAATGTACAAACTCTTGATGGAGAATGTTTGGGCAATGATTCAAGAAGGTTTCAGTGAGAAGGTGATTGTTCTGGGTAAAACCACTAGTGAAGATTTGGAATGGTGGTTCAGGGATGTTATGCGTTGGAGGGTGTGTCTACGGTTTCATGACAATTTTGAGATACTGATTGGTTAGATCGGTACTGGGACTTGGTTCCCTCCTTCTGTGACTATCTATCGATCTCCGTCTGAACCCTCAGTAGCAGATGATCCATATATGAGAGAGGGAGGTGGGTTCATCAATTCCTACGAGAAATGTTAATACTAACACCAAAATCAAAAAGACATGCTACACGTAGACATAGGAATAACAGCGATGAACATGAACACCGACACCCAACATCTCGCCTACATCCTTCGTAAAAATGAAACCACCCCACCGAAAAGTTTACTCAAAGGTCTAAGAGACGCTAACAGATTACAAGACATGGTTAGAAACACTATGAAACCCGGTAAAGAGGGTGATGAAGTTTTATTTGAGGTTTTTGATCAAATGAAAGATGAGGGTTTGGAGGGCTTGATCTATAGTCATCCTATTGGGGATTATGGACATTCGGCTGGTGCAGTTATTGGGATGCAGAATAATCAGAATAGTGAGTGTGCGATTATATTTTTCAGATATCTGAGCTGACTCTTTAACTGTTAGAAATACCTGGGGGAGGTACGAACAAAGTCTTAGAGAATTATTGGACATCAGTGGAATTATCTGGAACCACTTACATCCCAGAATGGGGTATCAATCAGACTGTGAGTCTTAACCTCGGAGAACATGATATTCAACCGACTAACTAACCCACTCTTAGTTCCCATTGGAAGAGGATATCTATTGGTCAGAAGAAACTCAAGGTTTCGAATGGGTTTATGGTCAACAAACTGAGTTTCATTTAGTTCGACCGGTCAAGAAATTTGACAGTGAAGCTTCTACCTCTGCGTCGTTGTTTTGGAGATTCTTGAAAGGTTTCAATTGGGAAATCGTTAAATGGGTCTAAACTGAGAATCCATATCCCTGTACGAGTACATCAGGAATCGCTATCAACACTTAAAAAAATAGTTGCATAGATTCTTGTTTGTTTCTACCTTTGATACAGTTGAACTGCACAACAATCTATATAAAAGATACATACAGTATGAATACGAAAATACAAATGAACAAAAAGACTGTCACGTCCGTCCAAAAAAATGATCTATCAAAAAGCCCCAACGAAAACCTAATCATTCTTCCAAGACCCTCTAAATTTATGTTCTACCATTGCTTGTTTATCTAAAAAAGCATCCATCCATCAGTATTTCCTCTTAAAACTAAGAAAAAAGGGGGATGGACTTACCAAACGGAGTTCCAGCACCGAAATTCCCCACACCCGGTGAAAACCCTGTTACAGGCAAAACGACGATCTCGCCGATCCGTAAAGGTTCTCTGAGATCTTTCAAATCCGTCCATAACAATCCATATCTAACTCTAAGATAACTGATTTCACTCGTCAGTCACTGACTGACTTGCAAAAAAAAAAAAACACAGGGACATACCTCAAAACAGCATCTGTCCAAACTCCAGGTCCAGTCCATGCCATGACACCGACCGGACCACCTTTTGAGGGTTCGTCCAAAACCGTGATCTTCTCTTTCTCTTTGATTTCATCTTTATCAATCTGAGATTGGGGCTGGGATTTTAAATTTGCGATTTCTGTGATGTGGTTCTTGGACCAGTCTATGGCTATCGCTGTGGAATGTAGGATTCGGAGGAGAGCTGAGAGGGCGATAGGATGGGAAGGGGAGGATGCCATTGTCCATTGGACTATTTGGAGCTTATCGTTGAATTAGTACATGTTCGATTAAACATGAGGTTAGATTCAACTTACTGGTCTAGGCCACCAATCAAACCAATCCTCTCTTTCACCGACATCAGCTTCTATCCCAACTACAACACTAGGTTTCCCAATGATGTCATCAATATTTTCACCAGATTTCAATCGTTGCTTTTGAATCTCGTTCAACCATCCTTCACCACCTTTCCAGGCTTTCGCATCTTTACCCCATGACGATGGGGATTTGAGAAGATTCGTATCGGTATCTGAATAAATTCCTCCTTGAAGTAACAAAATTAGATATCTTAGCGTATCAGATCGCTACACAGCTCGATTAGCATTATCGAAAGTTACGTTGGGGGAACATGGACTTACCAAAATTCCAGCTGGTAGATTGTCCCAAACCGTTTTCATCCTACTTTCACCAAGGATTTGATTGAGCCATGAATCAGCTTCACTAAAAGGTTTTATCAGTATATGAAAGAATCACAGCCCTTCCGACACTTACGAATCCGTAACCAAATCCCATTTCCAACCTTCGTTCTGAGCTTTACCTTCTTTCCAAGTTTTAACCTCCCCATCATCACTCTTATCATCGTTTTTATCGACTTGCCAAACGTTCTTCACCCCATCCCAAGAATCACCTCGATAAGCCTCATACAAATCACCGTTCCCTTCATCATCATCATGACCTAAATATTTACGAATACCTTCCAAAAGTACATCAGCCACTTGACCAGGAAAAGCTTTTTCAGCGAAAAGTTTTAATTGGACCGTGTAATCTTTTAGATCAACGTGACCAACTTGATAGATGTTATCTGCGAATTCTCCTAGTGCCGATAAAGGTTTTGTTGATTTTGGATTTTCAGGCCAAGACGATAGACCTTCCAACAAAGTTTCGGAGGATAGGTCGAGTCCCCATGATTCAAGTCCTGTATTTCCTTGGTGAGCTGATATGATATCTTCAGGTGTTATGTCGACGTGGTAAACACCTTTTGAACCTACTACTACCCCAGGTACACCTGCAGGTGTTCCTGATGAGAGTAGAGATTCTGGGGTGGATGAGAAGGATGCAGGAGGGGAGGTTTCTAAGAGATAAACGACCCGTTGATCAGCGATTTGATCAATCTCTCGGGAGTGCGATGGGGATTGGAAAGGAAAATTCTGATAGAAAATGGTTGGAGAAAAGAGTGTAAAAAGGATATCCAACTCACGTTTCCTCTTTAACCACCAGTCAAGATCGATAATTCCCAACCAATGAGCTATCAAAGCGAAAACACACAAGAAACCAAATAAATTAACGATCAAACGACGTCTTCGTAAGCGAACATGACCAGAAGATTCGTTTCTACCATGAGAAACCAAACTTGAACCCCGTATCGGTATCTGATGAGCCTTCTCCAAATCAAAAGAATGATCTATCGTTGGTGAACTGAACGTCAACGTCGGGAACGATAACATTGATTTAGAAGATGAGGCTTTGGTATGACTATGTTTTCTGGGTGGTGGAGATGAAGATCTTGATGAAGGGTTGGAACTTGGTGGTGAGATCGAGGTGGAGGATTGGGTTCTGGGTAGGGTGTAGGGTAGTAAAGGTGAGGTTGTGGTTGAGGTGGGATTGGATTTTGGATGAAAGGAGAGTAAAGTCATTTTTGAATTTAATTTGGGTCTTCCTTTATTCTTTGTTGTCAAGGGTCGCAGTTGAAACAACCACTGACTGCGAGATGTGACTATTTATAAGATTGATTAGGACTACGCCAAACTGTTTTTGTTGGTACAGCTTTCGTGTTGAGTTGGGTGTAGGACGTGTTGTGTTGCAGATGGTGACGATAATGTGATCAAATATCGTCCATGCAAGCCATGGATGTGTGAAAGGAAGAAGACAACAACACGTTTTCAGAAATATCCGTAAGTTATTATTAGATTTTTCCACCTTTTCCCTTTTATGGACCGTAGAGTTGGATATTCCTTATCTACTTGATTATCGTAGCTGCTATAGGTTAGCAACGACCACTAGATGGGTCACTTGGATAGTAGAGATGTAACCTAAATAGATTGGATTTTTATAGTGAATAATGAACGATTATCTAAAAAACTTATTATCTTATTATCGTCATCGGATCTCAGACCAATTTCCGCAGCTGGAATATTCAACCTCGTAAGCTGAAAAGTGGCGATGCTACTACTGTACCAAGTTCAACTTGCTTATAGCTTGCATTATACTTGTAACTAGACAGTCTTAGTCTACAGCGTCATGACATCAACTAAAGATAAGATAGAATACAATAGTGTCGATCAAATGCTCGAAAAAGAAATTCGGAGAAACCATCAACTTATTCAAAATTGAATAGAAATACCCTGTCAATTGAGTAGTTATAACTAAACACCCGCCGAAACGGCTACACGTCGTTGGATTCATGAACAAAAGCAATCATACGACCTAAGTAAAGGAGGGTTTGAGTTTGAAAGATTCATCGAGGATTTGGCTTTGGATTCACTTTTCACAAACTCGTCTGAAAAAAGAATGGTACCACAGGTTTCGACATTTTCACTTGATTTTTCGGTAGAAATCTCTTCATAACCCAATTTTTTGATTGAGTTCCACTGGTAACGAAGCATAAGTGGATGTCAAGATGCTGTACAGAGAACTTTGCAGTTAACACTGCAGTTTACAGCTTCTTTCGCAGTAAATGTAAGTCAACCATAGTTTGAGGGGTTGGTTTGCCTCGCCACTCCACCTTTGAACGCGTACATTATTTGTAAAATTGTATATATTCTTTTCATTCCAATATACATCATTATCAGAGAAAAAATCTTTACATTCACTAGCATTATTCCTGAATCAATAAGAAAGTTATTAATCAACCTCTGAACCTATTACTCAGAGGACCCAAGAAAACATCGTTCGATCCTTTGTTCAATCCAATCCAGTATCCACATCCAGTCTGTGCGCACACGACGACCAAGAACCTCATTAAACTATCTCTGTTCAATCATCCAACTCCATCAACGCCATCACCTATACTAACAATGAACGTCCGTCTCCAACGTCAACTAGAAGAAACTCTGACTCTACCCGGTAACAGTGAGTAGAACAGCCCATATTCAACCGATCCCAAACTGAAAAATCCCTTTCCTAGACACCTGTGCAGATTGTCATTCACCCGCACCAAGATGGGCAAGTGTGAACCTAGGCATCTTCCTCTGTGTTAGTTGTGCGAGTGTCCATCGAAAACTTGGAACCCATAAATCTAGAGTGTACGTACAAATCTAAGTTTTTCAGACCCGATCCATACTTAAGACGTATTTATAGTAAATCAGTAACACTAGACACTTGGACCAGGGAACAGATCCAAACAATGAGATCTATAGGTAACACAATCTCTAATCAACTCTACAACCCTGATGAAACTCGACACCCCCCACCGACATCTACAGGTGATTCTGACGATCGGGATTCAGAAATCGAGAAATACATCAGAAAGAAATACGAGTTAGGGGCTTTCAAAGCTGGTGCCGGTGGTAGTGGGAAAGAACCAAACAGTTTGAACAGGTTCAAAGAAAGTTCATCGAACGGCAGGGAAAGTGGTGTTAAACCTATCGAATCACCATGGAACAATCGAACGATTTCGAATCCCCGTAATCCAGAACTCAACGATGTACTGATTAAACCTCTGAAAGAAAGGGATTTACCTGCTCTACCGAATCCGAATAATTCGACTACACTGGCTCCACCCCGTTCGAGACCTATACGAAGTAATTCATCTAACGGTTCGGGTTCGGGTTCAACTTCCACTCAATCAGGTAGTTTAATCGATATCAACGGATCTACGAGTAGTACTTTACCTTTACAACTTAACATCAACGGAAATGGATTTAATCAGACTCAGACGCAGGTTTTTGGAATGAACCAACAGCAACAGCAACTACAGTTTAACACGTATCAACCTCAACAGAATTATAATCCTTTCCATCAACTTCAACCCCCTGTTCAGACTCAGTTCCAATACCAGACCCAACCTCAACCTTATGCTCCAGTCAACAGTCCAGGTCCAGGTCCAATCTCGCCATACATGTTACCACCGACCCAAAAACCTTTTTTCAATCTCCAGCAACAGCAGCAACCCCAACAGCAACAACAGTTCCTACCAACCCAAAATCAACAATATCAGTTGCAACAGCCGCAGCAGGTTTATGGACAATATTATGGTCAGATGGGAGGGATGCGTTGAACACCAGTTTCAGTTTAACGAACGGAGATGTTTATTGTAACGATAGTTTGAAATTGCATGGACAATTCTTTTGTGATGAATTTATGATATACAATATGCGAGATACAATCGAAACCAAAGTCAATACCATACCTCACCCCTCCATAGCCTCTTTCCACTCATCCTCCCTCAACTCATATCCCCACTGCCATAAACACTGTCTAAGGGTTCTACCAACATCTTCATCCTCCCAATCCCCACCATGAGTTTGGATCCGCTTAAGTAAAGCTCTTTTGAATCTACCATTCGGACCGGCGAGATTAAGCCCTAAAAGCGTGGCTTATCATCAACAAACATATCCCAAAAGTGAATTAAAAAAACGCCAACGTGGACGTACACCGTCTAACCTGTCTCTCATCATCTTCACATCGTCTACCCCCCCAAAATCTAGTATACCACTGCGCCCAACCCCGTGGATCCCCAGCCCAGATCCAACCGCTCTTCTCCCATTCCTGTAACGACTGTCCAGCTCGGGTTTTGAATCTGTTAATCAATGGATTTGGTTGCGGGGAGGTTAGATGTGTAGATGGTGAGGGGAGGTTGAATGGGAGATCGGAGGTTTGGGGTGATAAAGGTGAATTAAGGATTTTGGAGTATGTTCCACTGGTCATTCCAAATTAGTTATTTAGGTCAGAGGGGGATTGGTGACTTACGCGAAGAAATTCCCTCCGAACGCTCCTTCACGAAACATCTCTTCTGGAGTTACCTATCCTAGTCAACCTCACCCACCAAAGAAACACCTACGTTAGGAGTGAAAACACCCCTCCATCTACCTTCAAATATCATTCTCCCACTCTTATCCCTCGTTGGAATCGGTTGATCTTCGAAGCTCTCTTCGCCGTCTGAAGAGTAAGTCGGTCCACTGAGAATTGGGGTGATGGCTGGTGGTAATTGTGATTGTTTAGTCTTTGGTGGGGAGTTGATCAGGGGGATCTCAGATCTGTTACTTCAGTTTAGAATCTATTAGTCGAGCCTTACTTGATTCCAGGTAATGAGTTCGTACTTCTCGTTACGACACGCTCAGATCTTCTGGTCGGTATCGAAGGTGAAATCGAGATCTTCTTTCTATTTCTGACTACCAAATTGGATTTTGGCTGGGGTGGAACTTTGGGATTGACAGGAATATCTAATTTCAGATCTGCTAGCAAAGCTCTATTCTGTCTGTTTATCTGTTAGTATACCTCGAGAGTATGGAGCATACAATATATTCCTCTCTCGTTGTTGTTCGTAACTCTCCAACTCTTCTTCTTCCATTTCTTCGTCTGATGATGGTTCTTGTTCATGTTTGATAGTTGACTGATCGTCTTGTTGATTTGAATCTGATATCATTCTAGTTGTGTAGTTGTCTTAAATATCAAAGTCGAAAAGATTAGATTAGATTAGGATTAACAGTAAAATTCAAGCTGGAATTGATTGATGACGTCATCATAAATGCATGCATTGCAACTCTAATCTAAGGCAACTGGACACGATACTCTCCTACCCATCGTTACAACAAACAAAACTATCTAGAAAACTACCCAAAAGAAAGCTCAAGTCCCAACCATTTATCATCTGGTAGATCTAAATCTACCGAGAACATTCAGTATCTGTTGAGAACCAGGTGAATTCGGTGAACCCCCTGTAATCTTGAATAAAACTAGACCAGCTAGTGCGATAGAGTATCCTACGTGTCGAGTAGTTTATCAGTCAACAAATCCCAATCAGAGATAAGGGGGAACATACCACCAATCTGTTGCCATGAGATGTAAGAAGAGAAAATCAATACTGAGAACGTTATTAAGAGGATATCCTTGAAAACGCCAGAGAGGGTTAGGACCAAAGATCCAGCTGAATCGATTAGGAAGACGCCGGCAACGTTTAGACAGAACGTTAGGGTTCCGTTTAGGAAGAGGAGGGGGAGACCGATGTTGGAGATGTTTTCTAGTGGGGCCATGCCTTCCATAAAAGGGATACAGGCTCCGATAAGAACTACGCAGACCTGAAAACTTTATTAGTACACTACGTTTAGTGGATGGTGGGGATGAGCTGACGTACAGGTGCGAAATGTTGCATCGTCGCTAGAGGTCCGAAAGCGTGGTCATGCAGTAAAATCTGAATAAGGACGAGACGGGCTGATTCGACCTGTTCCCATATTTATTCAGCATCGGATCTAATCCCATGCAAAGGTACTCACAACCACAGCCCCTGATTGGCACAGGAAACCGAAAACTGAGAATTTCATCTCACCCCCTGCGGCGAGTACGCAGCCGAGAGTGGTTATTGCGATAACGCCAGCGAGGAGTTTGTTGAATCCTACCACGGGTTAGGGATTGTTGTTGGTGCTAGACTTACTCATTGTACCCAGTATAAGTTGAATGATTAGAGTGAGGATAGGGATAAATGCCTAGCGGTTGTTAGCTATGGCTTTTTTAGGCCGTAAACGAATACTCACCTTTAACATTTGTACGAAGGAGACGGAAAGATGGACATAAGCTGTATTACTCAGTATGAGTGATGCAGAGAATAGAGCAGCGAGTGGAAGAATCGTTCGGAGCCATGTATGGAACTGTATCATCTAGTCAGACCAAACCCTATAGCCAAATCTCCAACTCACAGAGATATCTATCGACTCCCCACGGAATCTGGTGAAGAAGAATCGTAAGACCCTAGTTCCTATTGCCTAAAAGCGTTGTTAGATCTTGATAGTGATAAGAATGAAGGGACGTACTGCGTATGTCATATGGTAGGCTGTTAGGAAGACGGGCTGGAGGTGGGTGTTAGTTAGATTGGTTAGATCTTGGTGGATGGCTGGCTTACGTAGGGGAAGTTGAATGTTGAGAATAAGGATTTGTTGAGGAGGATGACACTGCCGCTAAGACCGATCTATGTGTGTGGTAAGTTAATGAATCCAGAGAAATGATGTATAACATACCCAGACAGGAACTAACAATCTCTATCAGCACTACAACAAACACTAAGAGGAGAGAAAACACCCACCCATGATCCAAGCAGGAATAACCAATCTCCCAGGTCGTTCCTCCCCAACCTCACCATGATCCAAATCCAGCCCCAACCCCAGCTCATCCTCACCCTCACCACCCTTCTCATCAAAGAAATGATGTGAACCATCCATCAAAGATTGAGATTCAATATCAGTGTTGAGTCTTGGTGAAAGCATCAAAGCCATTTTTTCATCTACGACAACAGGGGGTAGATTGGTGTTGATATTGAGTTTTGGTTGTGGTGTCATTGTGGGTGTGTTTTATTACCTGCCAGAGGGAATGATTGTCGAAGAGAGAAGATGTTGGGAGGGATTTACCGTCAAGGTAAGTTATAAGAATGAAGAAATGAAACGGTTGACTTTTGGTTGTTTTTTTTTGTTCGTCGGTTGGATAGATCGTTTTGAACGTTTCAGACTAGGGGGTTGGTGGGGGTAGTGTATTTATACTAACACTAGCAGTAATACTTGTACTTATACGTTCAAGTATATGTATATGTATGAAAGTAGATGCATGCATGCATACATTCATACATAGACATCCGCTCATCTACCATACAATGCATCCAGACCCACCACCACCACCACCACCCACCCACCATACAAACGAGAAACAGAACAAACCCAGACACAGCATTAACTTTTCAGGCACCACCATACAAATTAAAAAGTGGCGTTACCTAATCCGGTAGTCTGGTTGCTGGTCATTTAAAAGGTCAACCTGCCATCTTGTGCTGGTACTCACCTACGGAGGTATAATGGGGGGTTATATCCAGACCCACGTTCCACGTTCCATTCAACAACGTTCAAAACTCTACTCAATCGTTCACGTTCATTTCTGATTCAGTCAGTCAAAGCTTCAGATCTGACCTAGACCTCTGATCGTGATCGTGATCGTGATCGACTTGAATAAAGTCTCACCATGTATTCAGTCCAAGGGGTGAAAGGTGACTGAAGATCATTTTCAATAGCTATATAACACAAACGAATAAAATATTTCTTTGTGGCGAGCGATGCATAGCTCAACGGAAACAACCACAACGTATACGGATGACATACGTTCGAACCTCAGTCTCAGTGGCATATAACCATCTGATTAGCAAACGTTTCCGAGCATTCCCAGCTCAACGGTTCGTCCATCCACCAAGTGTAGATTGGTTCCTGTTCTTTAAACCCAATTATGGAGCTATACCAGCTCAACGTTCTTATTAGTACACACCGCATGCTTCAGACAGAGGCAATAACAATCGTCAGCATCAAGTTATTATTTTCGCTCAAAAAGATGAACACAAAAGTTTTTTCGTTGCCACAGGGACACCTCCTCCTCCTCATAATTAGCTGGGTTGAGAAAAAAGAAAGATCAAATCCGTAAACTGTATCATTACTTCACTTTGACATCACAATGCATTCATTCATTTCATTTATTTCCATCGATTTTTCCCTACAACCCGCCTGCCACTGCCGCAAACCAATCTACGAAGTCATATAAGTAGCAGGATCGATAGTTTCAGGTCTATTCACCAGTGTCAGCCAATTCAGTAAAACACAAAGTTAACGTACAAAGTTGGGATGGCGACTGTGAATCTTTCTTGGATCTTTTGGAGGACTTCGGAATCTGCGTCTGAAGAGACGAACGAAATAGCTAAAAAAAAAAGTTTCACGTCAGTAATCCTCACAACTTTTACAGTCGATGGAGTCGACCCACCTAAACCCTTGGTACCGAAACGACCTGCACGACCGACTCTGTGTAAATAAGAATCGGCGTCGGCTGGTGCATCCTATTTTATTGTTAGTTTTACACGAATTGACAGCCCAAAGCTTTACGTACATAGTTGATAACGACGTTAACACGTTCGACATCGATACCACGTCCAAAGATATCGGTAGCTACCAAAATACGTTTCTCGAAAGCTTTGAATTGTTGGAATCGTGAGATACTACCAGCATGTATTAGTAAAGAAACGTTTTTTATTTCAGCCAACCTACCGCTCAGCTTGTGGTAAACCAGAGTGAATACAGATCGATGGGAAGTTACATTCTTGTAACAAGGCGTCTAGCTGCGTAGCTCTGGAAACTGATTTAACGAAGATACAGACCTATAACGTTCCATCAGACTTTGCTTCGTTCCTAAAACACGCTTCTACTTACCTGATTGAACTCTAACGAATCGAGTAAATCGTTCAATTTTCTGTTCTTCTCACGTTCCTCAAGTTTGAGGTAGTACTGTTGAAGACCGTGAAGTGTCAATTTCGTCTCGTCGTCAACGTAGATTTCAAGAGGCTACGAGATGGATCAGTAAAAATACCAAGGCGACACGACTTACACTTTGCATGAATTTTTTACATGTTGCTCGGATTTCCTTTGATAAGGTGGCCGAGAACATCATGACTTGTTTATGGTGAGGTGTGGCTCTGAAAATTTCTTGAACGTCACGTCGCATCTCTGTAAGGTTAATGTGTATCATCAAAAGGATCAATTCCAGTAAAAGATATCGATTTAGGTTGGGTTTGTTGTAAAGCGATTGTTGAAATATATCCAATGTCGTTCAGGAGGTGAGTCGGAATGGAGAAGCAGTGAGTGTTATTCGAGTGTGATCATTGTTGTATCAACGTCGAATCGCAGAGAGTAAAGTTGATAATCGAATCAAGTCGGGTAAATTGAAAGGAGAAGAGAAAAAACCAATGGTGAGCTAAATTCTTTCTAACATTTTGAAAACAAATTAAAAGTCGATATCCATCATCTCCCATTCACTCAACAAATCATCTTGATCAGTTCATCACCTCATCTCCTACTTTAAAAAGACCTTCATTTCGATAACCGAGAGCTTCATCCCCTCCATCGTTCCATACCAACGATTTACCAATCGACGAACGATCAAAGACTGGCTGGGATATCACTCCCATCGAAGCCAACTTGCGTCAACCGTTTCCCGATTTGAATCGAACAAATTCGACAAATCCAACTTTGGAAAATCGTAGATGATAATCGGTAAAACGTTCAGATAATCGATATCCCCGTAAACGAGAAGAAAAAACAACAGAATCGGAGAAGAAGAAGAAGAATAAATCGATTAAAGACTAACCCAGAGTTTCCAACATCTTGTCGCACTCGTCAAGAACAAAGTGTTTGACCTTTGAACCGTTAAGTTTCTTATCACGAACTAAGGCCATTGTACGACCTGGAGTACCGACGACGATGTGAGGACATTTATCTTTTGATGCCAAGATTTCTTGATCGGCGGAAATGGGGGTTCCACCGTAGAAGACTGAAGTTCGGACTGTTGTCATGAATTTGGAGAAACGGGCGAATTCGTTTCTGATCTGATAAGCTAATTCTCTGGTGTGACAGAGGATAACTATTGAGACTTCTCCATCGACTGGTTCGCTGTGAAGTGTTAGGGGCAGTGTCAGGGTTGGTGAACCGATTTGACATACATTTGTTGAAGACAGGCGAGAACGAATACTGCAGTCTTACCCATACCTGACTTGGCTTGACATAAAACGTCGGTACCAAGGATAGCCTGGGGGATACATTCTTGTTGCACTACAGTGTGTTAGTTGTATGCAACGCAGAGCGGTAGACGCAAAAAAAACTAACCTTCTGAAGGATGTTCAAAACCTAAATCAGAGATAGCACGAAGAAGTTCTGGTTTCAACAAGAAATCCCTATCATAGCGTCAACGTCAGCGGGTGTTCGACTTTGTTGCAGCAGTGGATTACCCACCTGAAACCGGTGGAATGGATTCCAACATATGAACCTTTCTTTTCGCCATCAGCATCTTTAGCGCCGTTGGTGGCAACAGCAACTGGGGCTGTGTAGGTGTCTTCAGCCTCATCGTAATCAACGAGTTCTTCTGCGTCGGCCATTTTGTTGTTGTTGTTTTGATTAGTGGGTGTTTTAGTTTGCTAAGAAGGTGAATGTTAAACTTGGATTCCAATCGCGTGTTTCTACACCGGAGAAGGGGAGGGGAGAGGGAATGGAGGGATGAGGGATTGATCTTTCTTCTTTGGTATCCATTGTGGAGTAGAATGAAGAGAGAGATTTGGAGTTGACGTGTGAATAGAATAGAATGATAGATGTCTGGATCGATTGATTCTTTCTTTCTTTCTGTTGCACGCGTGGCGAGGGGGTGGTGGGTGGGTGTGTGGGTAGGCGTCGTGATTGAATAGACTGGATTGAACTGAACGATGTACCCACAGATATAAGATAGGAGACTGCTGGCTGTTGACAGTTGACAGTTGACTATAAGATAATACTAAATAGATATGGTATGATATAGAAGGAGAGAGATACACTGCAGAGAGGGTGATGGAACAAAGAAGGTGGTGTCGGAGGTATCGGTGTTATAGCTGGTGGCACTCGATCTGAATTCTAGTGAATTTTAGTGAAATCTAAAAAGTGCCACTTTCCCGTATACAGTACGTGCACCCACCTTCCCACTCAACCAGAATCAATAAGCAAATACGATCAGATTAAAGATTAGATACAAGAATAGGAATAAGAATAGAAATAAGGAAAAGGAGTAGATCAAGAGATTAGATAACGGTATTATAGTCGATATCAACGACAACAACGCATCCATACATCTCTTATACCCCTCAATCTCATTTATCCTTTACTCTCCACTTAACGACCTACTTTCTCAATTTACGACTCAACAATCTACAACCCAACACCTATCGGTTATCTCCAACTACGCGTTTACATATTCTTCGTTATTTTATTCGAAACTGGAGTTGAAGTGAAGCTAAAAGAAGTGTCGGATTCAAGAGTAGGTATAAAGGATTTATTTGAACCTAACATCTATTAACGCACACCCTAGTCGTCTCCTCTATCCTCATGTCCACTCTCCTATAATCCAACAACTTCCAGTACGATTCGACTCGTACCAACTTCCCAAGCACGATGTCAACACCTCATCAAGCATCACCTTCACCTGCACCCTCGAACGGAAATCCCAATCCCAACGTAGGAAACGCACAGAACCAGGGTCAATTCCAATACAACCCGAATTTCAACACCAACCCACAACAACAACAGTATAACCAAGGTGCCATGTCTGATCCGAGAATGGTGAATTTCTTACCGAATCAACAGCAACAACAACACTTGCAACAACAGCATCAACAGCAACAGCAACAACAGCAATTCTTGCAGAACCTTTCAACACCCTCGTCGTCAGTTCCTGGTGCTTCAGGTGGAAGAGGTGATCCAGGACCAACATCACTCGCTCAGCAACAACAACAGAATAACCCAGGTCAACAACAGTTTCGACCTCAGTTCTCACAGAACGGAATGGATCCTCGTCAATTCAGGATATTACAGCAACTGCAACAAGCTACTAACCATTCACCGGGGGCTAACGGTCAAGCTTCACCTCAACAACTCGCCATGGCAATGGCGAATTTACAGGCTCAATCTGGAAACGGTGGTCAACCTAATCCCCAAGTTGTTGCTGCTCTACGAAATCAGTTTGGTCAGAATATGGGTATGATGGGTCAACAACCTGGAATGCAGCAGCAGCAGCAATTTCCTCAACAGCAACAACAGCCATCGATGGATCCTAACCAATTGCTTCAAATGGGTATGCCAATACCGAATCAAAATCAACAGGGTAACCAATCAAACCCAGCTGTTCAACAGGCGATGCTTCAACAACAAAGGATACAGTCGATCATGCAACAACAACAATTGCAATCCCAAGGACGTTCGAGTCCAGCTACGACGAATTCACCTAGACCACCTCAACAATTCCAAAATCAAGGTCAAGGTGGTGGGATGATGCCTCCACCCGCTTTACCTCTCACCAACAATTCACCTAGAACGGCGAACATGGCAACTCCAGTCCCAGGATTTCAACCACAAACACAATCTCAACCTAGACCTCCTGCACCGTTCTCACTGACATCTCATCAACAACAAATTCTTGCGGCTCAACAGAACGCTATGACGTCTAATCCACAGTTCCAAGCTCTGACGCCTGCTCAACAGCAGCAACAGATGCAGAACATGATTGGACAACATATGAGATCTTTCATGAGTCAACAGGCTGCTTTGAATCAAGCTCAAATGCAGGTACAGGGACAACAGGGACAAGAAACCACTCCTGTGCAGCAGAATAATCGACCGGGTTCGGCTCAAGGTTTACCCCAACAGAGTCCTGCATCTCAACGTCAACAGTTGCCTAATATGCAACAACAGAATCAGCAGCAGCAGGCTCAGGCGCAGCAGGCGCAACAACAGCAATTATCGAGTTTACCTCAACACATGGCACCTCCTCGACCTGCTTCAGCTGCTTCTCAACGTGGGGCGTCTCCTCATCCCTCTTTAGGTCAACCTGGTCCAAGTAGTACGGCTGGATCACCAGCGATGAGACAAGCTACAGCTACACCTCCACCTAACCCTAGTATGTATCCAGCACCTACAGCGCCTTCGCCAACTCCATCAACCCATTCTCAACATAGTCAACATCATCAACAACCAACTTCACCCATGAACCCGACTACACCGTATCAACCTCAGATGATGCAACAATCTCCAATCCAAAATTTCAACGTTAACGGTATAGCCCAACCTCAACCTGTACAGAATTACAATCAACAACAGTTCAGTCCTCAGATCAGTAACAGACCAGCATCGACTCCACAAGCTGCACAGGCGATTCAAGCTTTACAGCAACATGCCCAAAACGCTCAAAGTCTGGTTCAGAACGGTCAATTACCTGGTTCGAGTGGGGCAGGAGCTGTAGCTGGATCAGGATCAATCCCTTCTAACCCAACGTTCCCGGTTAATCCTCAGAACATGACTCAAATACAGCAACAGCAGATGCAAGCTGCGATGGGACTTTTTAGTCAGGCTGCACAGAACCAAGCTCAGATTCAAGGTCAAATGGGTAATCCAGGTATGATGGATGCGCAACAGCAACAGATTCAATCGCAACCGCAATCCCAACAGCAGTCACAACCTGTTCGTCCAACGTCTCAAGGAAATTCAGGGATAGGTAGACCACCATCTAACCCTACACCCAACATCAACACCTCAGATTTCCCCTTCGATTTCAGATTGTTGCCATACATGGCACACGCTAACGATCCACGTTGGATAAATGACATGCAACAACGTCAACCCCAACTTTTAGTTGCTGTTCGAAACGCCATGGAGAAATTTAATACTGGTCAAGTTCGTCCGGATATCTTACAGAGGATGCAGGGTGCTTTAGCGCAAACTAGGATCGCTGCTAATGCCAACACTCGACAGGGGTCTTTATCTGGTCAAAGTGGAAGTGGTCCTCAACCTGGGACTGGAAATTCGACTGGACCCGGACCGACATCTCAACAGATATCTCAACAACTTCAACAACAACTTGCTTTATCCAATCTGAACCAGACTCAGAATCCGAACCAAATTCAAAATCCAAAACCTGGTTCCAATGGTTTACCTAATTCACAGAAGAACTGGCCAAACACTCAAGGATCGATGACACCGACGAATGTTAATCCGAATTTCAGACCGCCAAGTGAATCGCCCTCTGGTACACATCCCGAACCGCCTCGAAGGAATAGTTCGAAAGATAAGAATGAATTGACGATCCCCACCGGTACCGGTTTAGGTACACCTTCACAAAGTAACATGCCACCTCCAACTTGGATACCTAACCATCCGACTTCGAATGGACCTGTTAAACCTGAATCCAACGCTTCACAGATTCCAATCAAAGAATGGGAATCCCATCTAAGAATGGATTTACCTATCACAAAGATTGAACCTCTACCTCTGGACTTTGATGATGAAAATCTCGAAAACAGAAAGGAAATCTTACCAACCCTCTCTCCAGCTGATATCACTCAAATCCAAAATTTCATTTCAAAAGATGTGGAATACGTCTCGAATTACCCGGAGATGAAAGGTAAACTATCGAAACGAATGATGAATTGGGCGAAGAACGAGGATATGGGAACTCCCTGGTGGATGTATCGCAAAGGTGAACTGGTTAGACCTAGGGGTGGTGGTCGATTGAATTTGATTTGGCCGGAGGATAAGAAGAATTTGAGAGCTAGGTTGAGTCATAAAGGTAGAAAAGAGATTCGATTGTGAGTAGTAGTTAGAATTATGTGAGGGGTGGTAGACTGATAATCAATGCTTTTTTAGTACCCCGGCTCAACTCAAATCTATGGCTCAGGTCGAAGATCAGATCGTACCTGTTAGATTGGATCTTGAACATGATCATTGGAAATTGAAAGATACTTTCATGTGGAATTGTTCTGGTACATCCATTCCTATTCAGTCCTAACATAAAAATTACTAACAAAAACACTTGACTCAGATACCGTCGTTACACCCGAAATATTCGCTCAATCCCTATGTGACGATTTCAAAGTTCCTCATCAACATTTCCTACCGAAAATTGTTGCTGCCATCAAAGAACGAATCATGGAATATCAAGATCAAGTCTTGCCTATGCTTTCGATGAACAATTCAAAACAATATTTGTTGAATGGGAAGGGTTTACTTGATCCTGACGATGATGAATTTTTCAAAAAATTCGTTGGTGGTTGTGAATCTTCTGTTCACACCGACGCTGACGCTCACGAAGAGGTTCATGAGGTTTTGGTTGAAAGTGATAGTTCGGATGAGGTTGAGGTTAAAACTGATCATGAGGGTGATGGGGTTGTTAACGGTGATGGTAATGTTAACGATGACGAAAAAATCAAAATCGTTTCTTTTGATGATGACGATAATGTCGAGGTTGAGATTGAAAAAGTTAAGGAGAAGGAGAGGGATATCGGGTTAGAGAGACCGGTCACGGTTGAAGAGGCTATGGCTATGTTACCTCAATCCAATGATGAGGAATTGAGATTTGTTATCAAGGTATGTGCTAATGGTGACCATCACTGACCTCCTCGATAGGTCGATATCATCGTTGGAACTCAAGCTTTGACCGATTCTTTCGAATGGGATTTGAACACTTCAATCACGCCTGAAGAATTCGCTGCGTCTTATGTAACAGATTTAGGATTAAGTTGGGAATTTGCGTAAGTCAAACGGCTGACAGGATGAAGGTAGTTGATCGTTGACATTTTACGATAGCACCGCCTTGACTCATGATATCCATGAACAAATTCTGGTTCATACAAGATCACTCTTCCTCGTTGGACACACTTTCGGTGCAGGTTATATCTTGGATGACGAAGTTCGATCTGCTTTCTTACCAACTATCAAATCTGCCCTTCGAAAGGAAGACGTTGCCATGGCTAATTTCACACCCATCTTCAACACTTTATCTGAAATTGAGATCGAGAGGTTGGAGAAGGAACGTGAGAAGGATAACAGACGTAAGAAACGAGCTACAAGGGGTCGAAGGGGTGTCATCCTACCTGATCGAGAACCTTTGAAAACCCATCGATCGTTACTTAACAACGGTATCGATCCTAACGGGGATATCGTTGATCGACCTGTTGAAATCAATAATCACGGTAATCAACCTGCGACAACGAGTAGACGAGCGGCAGCGATAGCTGCATCGGCGAACATCAATTTAATGGCTCAAGATTTACCTATCCCAACGCCGCCTTCTCCGATACCCTCGATTCAACCTATTAGGACAGGAAGGAAACCAGGTCCAGGTAGGGGTCACAGAGGTGTCTCGAGGGCTTCACCGTCTTCAACAACCCGAGAAGGTAGTGTTAACTATCATCTCGATTCTACACCTATCTCAAACAAGAAATTCCTTCGTGAAGACAGTTTCGAGGTTAACTCACCTCATTCAACTGGAACCGGGGCTGGACCTAGGAAGAGGTTTGGGGGTAGAATCATTGATTCTCCGGATATGGATGATTCAGACGTGGTGGTTAAAGATGAACCTGGGTTCAATGAGAAGAGGAAATTGGATAGTGAGGGTGAAGGGGGTCGTTCGAATAAGATCTCAAGGGTTCAATGGAATTGTAGGAATTGTGGGGTTCCTGAACATCTGGCTGGGGGCTTTAATTCAGAGAAAACTTTATGTCTTCAGTGTGGTATGTGGATTCTTTTACTGCGATTTAAGATTTTTGGTACTAACGGAATTCGACTTTAGCACATTATTTGGTTCAATATGGCAAAAATCGTCCTTGTGAATATACAGAGGATGAAGAGTATCATCGTCAATTCCGTCCTCAAACCCATAATACGAATTCGAATACGAATTCAGTTCATCCTTACGACCTCCAATCCAAAAACTCCAACTCGAACATGTTCAAACGTAAAAACTCTGATTTAGAATCTGATTCAAGATCGAATTCAGATAGTGAGAGTGACGATTCGGATAGTGATTTTGGTGAATCGAAAAAGAAGAAACAGCAACAGAAATTGAAATCTCAATTACATTCACATGGTGGACCTGGGTATGGGAAGAACGTGATGGGCGGGAGATCTATCCCGCCTGTTAGTCCTTCCATCACTGGTTCTCCTTCAGTCAGGAAAGCTGAGGTAAGTCTTTAAAAATTGGTACTGGTACTGATGATTACGTAGCCACCAGCATGGTTAACAAGAGTTACTGAACTTACCAAACTCAAATATCCAAAACATTCATTCGCGATCGTTCAAAGAGCAAGGAAAGATACGGATCCAATTGATCAACCCATAGAATGGAGAATTAAGTGTATTGATTGGTATGTCCCCCATGAGTACAAACAAGTACATAAAACTGATGCGACCTTCATGATAGTCCTGGAAAAATTTATACACCAGGTCCAGGAGAATCACTTTCGAATTTCGAAGTTCATCTCAAGAACCGTGGTCATCTATCTAGAGTTTTGTTGAGGGATCCAACGGCTCAGTAGTGGGTTTTACGATAAAGGCAAAGCGGAGAAGCTTTGGGTTTTTTTCAAAGGGTTTTATTTTCATTTATGCAATTTAGTTTATTCATTTTTGGGTCAGTTGGATTTTGGTACAATTGGGGATCCAGATTATGGACTACAGCATAGCATTGAATTTTCAAATTCTGGGTCTATCTTTTCTAATCCGATTCCACTACTACCTAACTCTGTCGTTTCGTAGCGATAAAGAATGCAGCCTAAAAATCCATTTCGTCAGGTCATCATCACCCCCCATGAAATGTATATGTCAAAACCTACGTTATATTCATGTCTCAACATACCGTCCGGTATCCCCGTATACGTAGATTTGATGAATCGTTCATCCTATTTCGTCGTCAGCTTCTTCCTCTGGGAGTGAGAATGGATATTCACTTTAATATCGAATCCAACTAAATTCGCTAATTCTTTCAACTCGTTTAATGAGAGTTCGATCGATCCTTCTCCTTTTGATGATTTCGTAGGTGAATTTTCGAAATGCCATAAGAGGGGGCCTACCGTTCATATTCAGTTCCGTTGGGGAGTCAATCAAGATAAGAAATATTTATACCTAGATTAATCCATACGCCCCCATCTTCTAATATCGTATGTATGATTCGAAGATAATTCAAAACGTTTCTCGCCTGGGTGTCATTTTTGATAAATGCTTTGAACCCACCGTATCAATAAAGAAACAAGTGACTACAGCCCCCCAACGTCCTTTCTGATCAATCTCACCACCCTCCTCTTCTTCCCCTCCACTCCCAACACCCCAATGTTGTTCACCATAAACCTCCTCAAAATCTCCAGCTACTAGACTGAACGCTCCACCTTTACCTTCCCCCAGAACGTCTGATGGTACGACATCAGGTATACTTATCGATTTCAATAGATGTGAGGACGTCGTTTGATGGTTCGAAAATGAATGCAGGTATGGGAAGATTTTGTATGATTTCGGCGTTGTCGTTCTGGATTTCTTTAATGTTTGTTGATAGTGTGGAATGAGATTCGACTTACTGGTTTAAAACGAAATGAGAAGCTAATAACATGTAGGTACTGAATTCGTTTCCTTGGGAAGCGAAGCCTGTTTCATCTTAATTTTGATGTCAAATCGGAACTCACCTCTAGCAGCTATCTCCATAGCCAATCTACCTAATCCACAACCGGGAACTATCACTCTGATATCACCTCTATCCCTTGCACTCCCCTGAGGATAGTACTTTTCAAGAGCCTCTAGACATGGATCGTAACAGTTCGTTCTCTCTTCTTGACCTTCTTCCGACCAATCTCTGACGAACGATCGAAGGGTTGATCGAACTTTATCTTGGGATTGGTCGGTTTCAGCTTGTTTTTGTTTGGGAGTTGATTGGGTCGTTTCGTGAGCGTGAGCGTGGGAGTGGGAATGGGAATGGGAGTGATCGTGAGAGTGGCCATGTGAATGTGAGTGGGTAGATGTCTCATCCGACAACATTTCTGCAAATACAGGATCGGCTATCATTTCTTCGATGAACTCTGAATTCCTTGAATCTGTCAGCTAAACCCATCACTGTAAACGATTAAATACCTTCTTATCCCTTCATCTACAGCTTCCAATTTCTCTCTGTATCCAATAGTCTCAAAGAGAGACTTTGATTCTTTAGGTAGAGATAGGAAAGCCATCCGTCTGGCGTGGTTCGCTGATAGCTGGAGGAATTCAGTCAAAGGATGATGATATGTTGAGATGACCTACGTGATATTGCATGTACCCATCGAAGGCTTTTATGACAGATCTCCAATGAGCTTTCTCTTCTTGCGATTCCATTGTGAGCTGTGGATGAGATGAGATAAGATAAGATAAGATAAGAGTCGAATGGTAGCTATTGGTAGTGAATTCGAAATGTATACATTGTTCAACATCTTACCCCATGGGGTAGAAGGTGGAGGTGAAGTAATAACTCCGTCTATATCCGGGTGTGGCACTTGAACCTGGAACGCGTGGTTGTTGGTACGTTGTTATTGCTCGGTCACCCTATACTTACAAGGTGTTTTTCTTGCTTTTACTTATTACCTACCGCATCCACACCACCCCCAATGTCATCCCAACATATCGTCCCACCTCAATCCCAACCTCAATCAACAAATGACATCCCACCCTCTCTCTTGCCACTCTTATCAATCCTGTCCTCCGCCTTCCTGACTTTATCAGATTGGTTCCATCGTATCCCAGGTTCACCAATCATAGTTCGTTACATCAGGTCAAGTTATCAGAATGATCCTTATCGTTCCATTCTCGAAGTCTTGCTTGTTGCATTCGCCGTCAGAACTTTGCTGAAAGGTAGAACAAGAGGTGAAGGTGGTGGAAAGAATTTCGTTAAACTCAGTGAAAAGGTTGGAATTCAGTTTTATTGATACAATCGATGAGAAACTGATGGCGCAAATGTTTAGGAAATTGATGAATTGGTCGATGACTTCCATCCCCAACCCCTGGTTGATGAAACTTCCGAACTTGATGCTATGATCATACCATCAACACCTGTTATCCATGGACCTAACGGATCTAGAGTCAAGATATCACCAGCGGGCAAGACTGTGAGCTTTCTTCGCGGGAATCCGAAGATGAAGCTGACAAGTCTTTTAGCTACTCAACATGGCTACTCCCAATTGGTCTGGCTTCATTGAAAATGAAAAACTTAAACAAGTTGCTCTAGAAACTCTCAAAACATACGGTGTTGGAACCTGTGGTCCCTCAGGTTTCTACGGTTACCTTGGTGAGCTGTCTAAATCTTCTATGAAGATAAAGCTGACACTGTTTAGACGTTCACATGGCATTGGAACAAGAACTCGCTCAATTCATAGGAACAGAATCTTCGATTCTCTACGCTCAAGCTTTCTCCACCGTCTCATCAGTCATCCCAGCATTCGCTAAAAGAGGTGATATCATCGTAGCCGACCGTGGAGTCAATTTCGCCATTCAAAAAGGAATTCAAATCAGTAGATCCACTGTTAGATGGTTTGCTCATGGGGATATGAAAGATCTAGAGAGAGTTTTGTCAAGTGTCGAAAGAGAACTTAAAAGGAAAGGAGGGAAACTAGGTAGAAAATTTATTATCTGCGAAGGTGTTTATGAGAATGATGGGATGATGTTGGAGCTGCCAAGGATTGTAGGTGCCATCTTGGCGAGCTGGGATCTGGTGACTGATTCTGACCTAGATCGAGTTGAAAAAGAAGTTCAAATATCGATTGATACTCGATGAAACTTACTCGTTCGGTATGGTTGGCACACATGGTCGTGGAGTCACTGAGTATTACAACATCCCAGTCAGTTCTGTCGTGGTTCTTTATGAAACGAAGCTGACTCGAACATAGGCATCGGAGGTTGAGATTATCACTGGCTCGCTTGCGAACGGTTTGGGATCGGGTGGAGGATTCTGTGCGGGATCTACCCATGTCGTCTCCCACCAGGTAGGTGGTAGAGCGCATAGGGAGATTGTGTTCTAAAGCTTACACCTACCTTAGCGTATCAACTCCTCGGCATCCGTTTTCTCCGCTTCGTTGCCGGCAATGCTTGCTACCACTGCTTCGACATCTGTTCAAATCCTTATGAACCAACCTAGCATCTTGACAACACTTCAATCTAACATCCAAACCTTCCGTAAGGAACTATCGAAAATCGAACCGGTCCTAAGTTCAATCCAAACCATCAACGAAGACTCTCAATCAACAACGACCAACAAGGATGCGATAATTTCCATCCCCTCCCATCAAAGTTCAGCTCTTATCCATATCTTCCTCCTAAACCCACCAGATACTTTGGAAGCAGAGGAGAAGCTACTCCAAGAAGTCGTTGATGAATGTATCAACTCTTCTGGATTGTTGATAACCAGAGCAAGACGTTTGAGAGGTCAAGAAACTTTCGAACCTGAACCTTCGTTGAAGATCTGTATCGGTGCTTCGTTCACTAAGAAAGAAATTGAAAAAGCTGGTCAAGGTTTGAGACATGCTTTGGTAAAGATTTGCGGTAGTGAGTGGATTGATTTTGGTTAAGACATGTGTTTTCGCTGACTAAGTGGTATAGAAAAACGATAATGGCTGAAATGCTGGATGAGTTTAGACTTTGGATACGTTTGATTGATGATATATCTTTATAATTTTCTAATTCACATGCACAGAACTGGTTTCTGAATGAACTTCGTGAGGTGTCTGCAAACTGCACCACCGCCAAACATAACACCCAATCCCAAAAGTTGAAATACATTGATAAAGTCCGAAGTTGACATCCCAAAACTACCTAAGACTGAGAATCCTTATCGATCGAAGGTCTAGGACTACTCCCCCGTCCAACAGACGCAGGCGGAGTCGAACTTTTCCGTTTCTCCCCCAACCCACCATTACCACCCACATGATACCCCCCGACCTGCCAACACCAACTCCACCAACCCGACCTCCCCTTCCTCTCCTCTCTCAACCGTTCCTCCCGTCTCTTCTCAAAAGCACTTCGATACCTCTCATACCCCTCCCGAAAACTCTTATCGACCCTCGAAGAGAAAATTAATTCCCCCCTCGGGTTGGTGGTCGGTGGGATCTGGGCCATTATTGGGATTTGTTTTTTCGGTGGGGAGGTGGACGAGGTTGGGGGATTGGGTTTTCGAAGGAAAGGGAGATAGGTTTGGGGGGTTAGACGTGGTCTGCGCATGTTTAGGTGCATGTTTAAGGGACGGAGGGCTTTGTTCGAATGGTTGATATAACTTTTGGGTGTTAGTTTTTTGATGATGGGTAGGGGAATCAACTTGCCTATAGGCATAACGTATTTTCTCGTCGTACATCCCAGAAGCGAAGAATAGGGCTAGGGTTATTAGGAGGACTGCTAGGAGGGCTTGGAGAGCTCGTAGAGCTAGGAGTAACTAGTGGATTCAGGTTCAGCGGACGTCTTTGTTATGGACTGATAGACGGAGTGGATATAGACTATAGACGTGGAGATTTGGAGTTTGGCCTTGGTTCAAAACTTACTTTTGGAGGTTGGATGAATAATTGATATCCAATGAATACTATGGCAATGACGAAAGACCAAAGGAAAGCTATCATTAATCCAATCAACATTCGTCCACCAATCACAGTTACACATCAAGAACAGGAAACAAAAAAACACTCACTCATATACCGTCTCCGTCTCCTCCTCAACATCTCAGCATTCATCTTCAACCTCTCCTCGAACAACAGTAAATCCCTATAAGTGGACGTATCGGCTGAAGGATGAAAATGGTTGTTCCCGTTAGCGTTCGGTCTGGGTGTTGAGGGTTTCGATGGGGGACGGGAAGGGTCTTGGGAAGGGGTGGTAGGTCGATGTGGTGTGGGTTGGGTACCCATCTTTGAATGGTTTATTGTTGATGTTGTTTCTTGTGGAGATGAGATTGAATTGTTGGGGTTGGTTAAACTGGAATCTGGTGGACTGGAATGGTGGCACTAGATGGCGTGGCAAAATTCAATCCAGTGTACAATACAAGTACTTACTTGTACGACAAGTACGAGTATGGTACGAGCACTTACAAGTCTACAAGTAGTTGAGTAAACCTCAGCACCACTTCTCAGCTGCATAGATATACATATAATCACACAAAATAACATCCATCATTATCATCAAAAAAACAACAATCTCTGCTCCCTATCTCACTCCCAACCTAACAAAGCGATTCGGGATCGTCACAAGTGATAGTGATACCCTGATTCTCACCACAAACAGAAAGGAATTTCTTAGAATTATCAAAATTGAAAGAAACAGTTGCATTAGAAGTGGTACCACTGGCAGTACAATTGAATTGCTATCAAAACCCCCAATCAGCTAACTAAATCTACATCTTGCAAGACGGACTCACAGTAGGTTGAACAGCAGGGATCAAGAGTGGGATCGTTTGATTCGGGTAAACGGATCCATCTGATTGTACAGGGATCTCAATGTATGAAGGTGAGTTCTCTGAGGCACAGTTGTTTCCGGGGGATATGCATAGTTTAGCACCGTTCGTGGTGGTGATTGCAAGAATTGGATACGGTGGACCGCTTTCTTGAGCACTTGTTTTGGTGAGGATCGTGGTTAGGATTAATGTCATTGAGAGGATTTGAGAGATCATTTGTCAATTTTCAAGTGTTGTGTCTGCTGCTTTGCGTGTGGTTTTCTTTTTGCTGAATGTTATGGATTTGATTCGATGTTGTGGTAAACGGATAACTACTTCTATTCACAAGACAGTTGATAAACAGTGACAGTGTAAGTTTCACAAAGGAAACCTAAACAAAGGATATGATCAAACAATAGTTCTTTCTCCCTCAAACTGTGTAAAGGATACGCAGATCGTGTTCCCCTCAGGGGATCAAGTTTCCACTGTGACAATCGGTAAGGGGTTTGTACTGCGGGACATTATGGCGGAATTCATGGTTCGATCTTGGAAAGTTGAGATAGATATTCGATTTAGTGTAAAGATTCCCTGATGCTCTTTGCCCTGGATACATTCAGTGAGGGGTTGGACGATGGAATCAGGTTCGTGTTCCCATACGGAATCCATTGGGGGGCGAGTTCTCCTTCATTGCAAAACGGCACGGCGATTTCCTAAATCCCGGAGCTTATTACCTTCAACAGTTCTGAAATGCATCGGGCAGATATAAAAATACAACGTTCTACCAGCTAGCCATAAGTCAACACAAAGTTCTATCCATCGCTTTTGAGATCACATATCGTATTTAATCGCATAGTGTTTTCGGATCGGTACAGGTGATAATGATACCTTGATTATTACCACAAACAGAAAGGAATTTCTTGGAATTGTCGAAATTGTAAGAAACAGACGCATCAGATGAGGTACCAGAAACGGTACAATTGAATGGCTAAAAGAGCAGTCAGCTAAGTTAGAGAGAAGATACAACAAGGAAAAAAAAACAAAATCGATAACTCACAGTAGATTGAACAGCAGGGATCAATAGCGGTATATTTTGATCAGGTGTAACCTGACCATCAGATTGAATAGGGACTTCAATGAATGAAGCAGAGATTTGAGAGGCACAATCGGCGATTGGGGATGAACAGACTTTCGCACCGTTGGTTGTGGTGGTTGTGATTACTTGAAATGAGGCAGCGCGACCTTGGGCTTGGGCGTTTGTTTGAGTGAGGAGGGTGGATAGAAGTAAGGCGGTTGAGAGGATTTGGGAGATCATTGTTTATTGTTTCTTTTGTGGTTTTTTTTTTGGTGGAGGTTGCTTAAAGATTGCTGGTTTTTTTGCAGTTCGATTTCGAGATAGTGTTGAACAGTGCTGTTATATACTTTGGGATTCGATCCGCAGAAATGTAGGTTCAACAAAGGAGACCGAGGCAAAGGATCAAACGACCGTCAATGATTAGTAGCATATGTAACTAAGTTTACTAATTCCCTCAAATTGTGTGAACGATGCACAAATCATGTTCCCCGTTAAGGGGTAAGGTATCACTACGACACAGGCTTGAGGGGTGATGGGGTAATGGAGTGGGTCTGTAGGACGGTCTCCGAGAGATCTACGATGCCATCTTGGACAGTTGGGAGTGATATTCGATCTAGTAGACCGTAGATGAGGCTCTCCGTAAGGGATAGTAATCGTTTCAAAGGTATAAAGTTTTAACATTTCTTAGTGTCCACATACTCTGTCTCATTGTCAGATCTACAAATACAATCCTATCTGAAGTCATCAACCGGGTCCCCCTCGAGATCCCCTAAGTCTCTATTCAGGAGGAGTTGGACCACAAAGGTACTGAATCCCGTTAGTGTTTCCATAGGTAACTTGATCCCTAGGAAGTCTTTCGATGGTGAAACTGGTAAGCATTTCTGTTGCTTGACCATAATAGTTGCAATCGATTAGAACAGGTTGCTATTCAAATGACAAAAACAAGTCAGTAAACGTAGACGACGCTGTACATAATAGAAAGTGGGTAAAGTGAAAACGTACATCTATCCAGAATTCTTGAATTTGAAATACTTGGGATGGGAAGGGAGTACCATCACTCTGTAACGCGAAGGATTGGAAGTCTGAGCAATCTCCCGCTACACAGATTAATACTCCAGCCGATCCCGAGAATTGGACAAGTGGCGGGTTGTCAAGTGTACCATTGAGCGCATTGACTTTGAGGAGAGAGGCTGTGATAACTAAGAGAGAGGGGATGGTGAATAGTTTGAATAACATTTTGAAGGCCTTCTGAGTTTTATTTCAGGTTGATCATTATTTCGAAAATATGTTGTGAAGGGATACTTACTGTTTTTACGTTACTGCGCCGAAGTCAGAATTAAGTACGTCTCGATATGACACGCTTTCGCTTTGAAAAGTTGAATGTGTGGGATCTGCAATATATAGTATCGATGAAACACACTCCTTTGTTTTACTTTTGAAGCACCGGCTCATTTTGATTACAATTTTGGATGGTGGGGACGATCAGGGGCTGAAGAAAAGATTGAAGGATCAGGACATCAGCTGTACACAATTACAATTTCCCCGTACATATTTGACCAGAGGTTATTAACATATGACCCAATGTCAATGGTCCCTAGCTAACACAAAACACAATGTTAGGATACACGTGTTCCAGTTGATCCTTGCCAAGAGATGTTTGTTCAACAACACAGTCAAATGAGTTATAAATTTCACTGATCCTATTGTCACTGCGTCATCATTCTACATTCAGATCACAATTCTCGCAAACTATACAAACAGTACATCATTCTTTGCATCTCCCATCCCTCTTGTACTTCAATTCCTTGCCCACTTTCTATTCTGCATCTAAAACGAGTCGAGGCTTAAACCAAAAATCGGGTCTCTTCTTCTCAACAACACTATTGGTAACCTCGTAATCGTGAATAAATGTCGGAGCCCACCCTTCCACAGAGAGTCTTTCTCCCCTCGCGTCCCACTCATTTCCACCCTTGAAGTGATAATAAGAAAGGAAGGGTCGTTCAGCCTTCGAAGACAATATTTGATGAGTATAACAACTATAATGAAGTTTATCGATTTCTGATTGTTCCGAAATTTGACTTGCTGTAAGTTCTTGAAGGTTCTTTGCGTCGATAGTGAATTTAAGTTGAATATCCTGATCATGTTCGTTATCCGGACATTTATATGACATTGAACTATAACGAAAATCAAATTCCCAGTGTGCTTTTGTCGTTTTGACATCTTGGGATCCGCTGGCGATCATCTCCACATCAAATTTATCTCCAGTATACTCATCGATATTCTCCCATAAGTGTTTAGTGTAATCACCGCTGTGGATGATCCTGGCTGATTTGGTGAGTGTTAGGTCGGAATTGTATAATCTGGTGTACAACTTTTTGAGATGAGTTTTCATATCCTCGTTGATGAACATGAAGCCGTCTGCCATTTTGAAGAGGTTTTCAAATGTTTTCTTGAAATAGTAATAATAAGTGGATAAGGATAAGACAATTTGAAGTCTTGTCTGATATTACGCTGGAAAGTGCTCGCCTTCTTTAGAAGGTCTAGTCACATAATCTTTCCTTTGATACGGAAAGACATAGTCTTATCCCAACAAAAGTGGTTATTATTTCCTAGTAACTTGATGACGAGAGTTCAGTGACTAGCATACATCATACGTATTGACTGTAAGATATGAGAGGTCATCATCAGAGTAAGCAGGTGGACAATGAGATTCCATTTGAACGTGAATTTCGGGTTTAACAGCAGACTTTAACGCCGACAGCCGCGTGAGAATCGATAGGACGGGTGGTGGAAGAGTGCGCCACTGCATGTAACGCCGATTCGGCAATTGAATTTGTTTCGTGGGTGGGAGTCAAGTTAATTTGGTGATCAAGTCAAGTATATATCATTCTTCAAGTTTCATTCAAAAAACATCAGCAAAAGTGAGTACTATTTCAGATCGTTAGGTCGATATTATGGATCGGATTGAGGTGGACATGGACATGGAATGGAGTATGGAATAGACATTCTGATTGGAGTGACGGAAGGAATACGACAGGGTTATGGGATCCGAAGCTACAACGACAGTCAACGGGGTATCCATGGAGAAAGAAGATTGCTCTCGACTTTGGAGTGGATCACCATTCGACTGGATAAATTGTCCCATGTCTCCAGAAAATGAAGTCGATTAGGAGAAGATGGAGAAATTCGAGATTGTTATCGGTGAAATAATTACGACTCAATGCTAACTCAACCTACCAGATGGCCCAAAGAGTCACCCTCAGAAAAAGACAACCATACAACACCACCTCAAACAGGAGAAGAGTAGTCAAGACTCCAGGTGGTAAACTCGTTGTCCACCACATCAAGAAACTCGCTTCCTCCCCAAAATGTGGTGACTGTGGTGATGCTCTTGCTGGTGTAAGTTTTGGATTTCATTCGATTCAATCGTTGAGAATGGGTTATTGATTTTTACTGTTATTATAGATCCCAGCCCTCCGTCCCCGTCAATGTATGTCTTGAGATTATCAAATTGGATGTTTTTGGGAATGACGTTGACTTTTTTGTTTTTGTTTTTTAGACGCTACTCTCTCCAAACGTCAAAAGACCGTTAACAGAGCATACGGTGGATCAGTCTGTTCAAGATGTGTCAAGCAACGGTAAGTCAGATCTATCGTAATTTCAGTATCAGACAGCTAACGAAGATGTTCTTCTTTTTCTCAAATTCCATCAATCCTCATTACATCAACATCAACTCACACAACATTTCGTCTAACAGTATAACCCGTGCTTTCCTTATCGAGGAAGCCACCATCGTCAAACGTGTCCTCAAGGCCAAAGCCGTTTCTAAGAAGTAGAAAGTGGAATTGGATTCTAGAGGGTTGGGGTTTGCAGTTATGGGGATTATTGTCGCGAGACGAAACTGCTGATCATAGCAGTGGAGATGTATTGATTTTCATGCCATTTGGGGTCCGTCTGTGTTATGTTAAGTTAATCCGGATGTGAGAGATGGAAATGATAAAGGGAAATTTCTGGGTCGGATGATGAGCGTTCTGAAATTTTGATACCTTGCATCCTTGTTGAGGGACCATTACATGACGTTGGACTGCAAACAAAGCTATGCTCACTCTCTGACATCTAACGCCGAGACAATAAGTCGTAAGATTGATGCGACACCATCAAAAGCGGGGTAGGGGTTGATGCTGAATCTCATTTGTGTCGTCAACAAAAGACTTGAAGTGATGATTTACGGGCTATGAATTTACCCATATAGAGGCTGGAAATAGCGAGAACTTTGTTCTCTATAACAGAATATATGAAGTAAAAATTCCCAGTGAAAGAATTTGTAGTATTGAAAACTCTTCCGGAAAACCCAAAAATAACTCATTCGAAATCCGACTTCGAGGACTTTGCTTTGATAATCGTCCTCCAATCACTAGAAATCAGAGAAACAAAATCCAGACTGGGTACCACTGTGGAGCGAGACAAATCTAAATTAAATCCTACGGTAACTTTGACAACACTCGTCATCAACATCAAATCCATGATCAATCAGCATCATTCCAATCCGAAAAAACATCAGTCTTTGATCGTACCATCAACACCACAGGGTGGCTTTTCACCCGACTCCGACCGTCTAAGAATAACTCCATACGTTAATGACTGGACTGGGCGTAAGAAGCTTCTTTCTTGGTTGTCAAGGTGGACGTTCCAAAGGAGGTTGGGTGTTCAATTTTGTGCCGGCGGTACTTCTTCTTTCTCTACTGGGAAGTACTATATTGACAGCGACTAATTCATTTCGCATTCTTCTTTCTTCGTCCTACTCTTTCATCTTTATCTCGTCTTTATTTCTTATTTTGGTTTATCGATTTATCTTACTTCTCGTTGCTTGAAGTTTTGGGTTATACTTTCAGAGATTGTAATAGTGGCGGAAGAATGGATTACCAGAACCAAAATCAAAATCACCACCAATACCAATATCTTAACATCAATCTCGATCAATACCAAAATCAAAATCAAAATCAAAATCAAAATCACACTCATCCTAGTCCTACTCACATGAATTCAATTCAAGATCACCAAACTCAGACTCACGGTCAAACGTATTTTAACCAAATACGAAACGAATCCCAAAATCCACAGAATCAATTTCAACCTAACAACTATTATACTCCCTACCAAAGCGATCAATCATACACCTACCCAATCATCCACAACTCTCCATCTCAACCTAAATATTCTAATCAAAGACCGATTCAACCAGTTCGATCGTCAAACTACACATATCCATTTCGATCTGGTGGTCATATCGACCCCCTCCCTGCGTATCCAAGAGAATATTATCCACCAGTGACTAGTGTTCAACAGATTAATTATATAAGATCTATCGATTTGGGGATGACTCATAATGCTCCTCAACTCCAAGTCCGATACCTCAATGAAGCTGACGATGATGATTGTCAAGTTGGATTGAAAATGTCTTTTAATACCGGTAAGTAATTTGATTCTCTGTCTACGGCATCGTTTTGATGATATTAGTCACGTCGTTCGCAGATCAACATCAACCTCAACACATACCAATATCTCGATTACATTATCCATCCTTACCCCAACCAACCTATTCCAATCAGCAAACAATTGTTTCTCCTCACCCTCAGGTCAATCACCAGCGCTTGGACCTTGTGGCAAATGACAAAATGGATAATGCCACTTGGTATGTACGAGGTTCATACCCATCGTGTATAAGATAGCTAATCGTATTTTTAGTCGATCGGTATCAAACGATTTAGATCTCTCTCAATATGGTCATTCGAAGGTTTGTTGCGATTCGTCTGAACGACTTGATTCGTCGTCATCACCGCCTGTGGAATCACAACTTCAATCACCACCTTCCCCTTCAGTGACATCTTTCGAACATGATCATGATCTACAACCAGCTTCCACCACTCTTCAAGTGAGTTAGTCCCTTTCACAACATCAGTTCCTGATAATGTACGACAATTCACTCCCGGTACGCTAGAAATCATTTTCCGATCCAGATGAAAACAAAGTCGAAGACAACAAGAACAAAACCCTAAATGAAATGAATTTGAAGAATACTCAGAGTCCTTCTGATCTCAAGCTACCTAAAAAGGACGTTACAAGGTTCCCAATTAAACTTCTTAGGTCAGTCTAACTTTATCAGTCAAGCACCGTAACTGATTAAGATTTTCCACCTAGGGTTCTAGGAAGTCCTAGAAATGTCGACTATAGATATATCAAATGGACAGAAGATGGAAAGGGAGTTTGTATACCGAATCGTCAGGAGGTTAGTGAACTCGTGTATACAGAGTACAGCAAAGCAACGAGCTGAAATGACATCTTTGTTTTGATTGATACATCAGTACGATGCCGTTTGTAAGTATCTTTTCCCCATCTAACTATAACAATGTTCTAATGGTATCATCATTTTAAGTTGGTGCATTTCTGAACTCAAAGACAATCATTGGTAGGCATTTGAAAAAGTACGTATCCTAGATCTATTTTGCCATACATGGGAGGATTTTTATTGAAATGTCTATCGTTATCAGATGGGATTTTCAAAAAATACCTGGAAGTTTGTAAGTTGTTGTAAATACACAGAGTTATACAGTACAGTATAGTACTGTACATATTCCATTGGTTAACAGAACGAATAAACTAATTTGACATCGATTATAGAAATAACAAAAATGTGATGAACATTTTTCATCCTTCGTTTCGAAAGGATTCACTTGAAATCGCTAGGAACATTCAATCTAAGAAAGAAATTCGTCGAATTGAGGAGAGTTATGAAATTGACATTGATAGAATCATCCAATCTCCTTCTAAACCAATGACTGGAGATCTATTCATAACCGATGATTACGATCAAGTTTTTACCGAAGAAATTAGAGGGATGAATGATGAAAATGACGGTGACAACCCAAGTTGGTGTTCAAGATTCGAGTTCCCGTCTAGTGATGAGATCACTCTTACTTCAAGTATCATAACTGAATCGGATCCAGTGGATGAATACCCGAAAGAACCAATTCAATTAGCTGTAGATGGTGATCATCCCTCTTTAGTGTTTTACGATCCAGATTTTGGAAATGGACATGGATTCTATCAATATCAATCCAATTCTTCAACAAAATCGAAATCACATTCAAGGAAAGATGTCCAGGTTCAAGATCGTAATGTCCATCTTTTGGTTTACCAGTGTAAATAGCTTACACATTAATAGTGTTCAATTACCAACCACTTCGTACTTTCCATTCAAAAAGTTCTTCCGTCAATTCGACTCTTTCAACTTCGACTTCGATGTCTTCTTTCTCGTCTACTCTCGATGAAAATGATGATGACGCTGGGGAGATGATCCCGAATCCAAATAAGAAACGTAGAATTCGTCATATGCAATCTTCACCGGCTGTTTTGGATCGTCATTCCTCTAAAGGGAGTTGGGGATGGTGAAATTGGAATTCGGGGAGATCTGTTAGACGATGAGAAAGAAGTGGATTTGGACTGAGAGTTTTAGCTATGTTTATTGTTCTATTCATGTCTATAGATTGTTCAATAGGTATTATATGTCATTATAAGTATATATAAATCTTTCCACTTCGAATATCATTTGATTAACGATTCGAGGTTCGTCGGATCAAATGGATAGCAATAACGAGGGGTCATGAGTCCATCCAGTATGAACCTATCAGACTATTCGAATCGTCTTCGTTTTCTTCTATCGATGAAGTTGTACTTTCCACGAGGTACCAAGTAGGATACAATGATTTGTGAGTGTCACCGTTTGATCCATTGACTTTATCGTTTGAAGACTCTGAAAAAGGAGAAGGACGAGAGAGGATTGAAATTAGTTTTGAGTTTGAAAGTGTTGAATTTGAGGTGAGGTTATCTAAATTATCCATGATCCTGAATTGCATCTTTGTTTCATTCGTACCACTACTACCATTTGATTGATGACCAGAATTCGATCTGGATAGTAATAGAAATCTCGTATAATTTGCTAAGATCCATTTCGTCAGCAAGCATTTTGTAACTCCATCAAGGATGAGTCCTTACCTTCGATCGCTTGGGTACCCTCATGAAGAACCTCTAATTCATCTGGATATATCGAGACAACAGCTTTGGAGCATATAGCAGCACCTTCACCTAGTAATTCATCCTCTTTTGTCGGAGATAACAAAGAAACAGCTGCGGAGGCTGTCGAAGGCCAGTTTTGGATTTTCGCATTGGGCAGATGTTCATTTATGAATTTCGAGGATTGACCGAGAGCCTATATCACATATTAATTTAATTGAGTCCATGATAGGTAGAAGCGTACTCACCTGTTCATGCGACCTTATCCATGTTATATTTTCCATCCTCACACCCCGTCTAACGACTAAACAATGATTAATCCCCAAACTCGTTTCTCCAATTATCATCGGCCTTTGTGCCTTCGATCCATTAGTCGAAATAAAAGATCCAGCAGAATGTTTTGATGTTCCCGAACTAGTCGCGCTGGATAGAGGCGATAGAAGACAATCGAGGGTTTCGGTTACGCCCCCATGAAGAGTGTTTTGGAGTGGCATCACTAGGTATTCTGCTGGATTGGTGTAGATGGCTAAAGTCTTGGGTAAGATGGTGATCGTTCAAGCCGGAGCATAGCTTACATGGGATGTTTGGACATGGTATAAGCTCAACTTCGACATTCTCTAGTTTTTCAGTGAGGATCATCGCTGCCTTGAATTTTCGTCAGTTGGTTTTAATAGGTGCTTTTGAGTAAGGTGCTCACTTGATGACCGTATGTACCAGGAGGACCTAGATAGGCTACTTTGACTGAAGATGTTGAAGTTGAGGTTGAGGATATCATTGTTGACTTTTCGTTGTAGTATGCTGTGGTGGATGTACTCGTACAGTACCTGTTAGGTTGAAAGAGATGGGATCAACAGTTGGAGGTGCGGGGCTCCAGGTCAATGAAAACTAGAGTGCCACAAATAAAACTCACTTTAACACCGAATATTACCGCTGCCTCGAAAACCGAAACGGTGAGGGTGAGGGTGGGACTGGGGGGTGCTGCAAATCTTTAATTCTTTAATTTTAGATTCTTTCTTTTTCTTTCTTTATCACTCTATTACAATCATCATCTAGGTAAGTATATCTTCACTACACATCCACAACAATATCTACAATATCACACAAAGAAGAAACTGTACTAATTTGATTTATTCTCTTATCTATTTTCAATCAACTTTCATCGATCGATTTAATCTCTAAACCCAACTTCATCTCATTTCAATAGACAATATGGGTAAAGTCCACGGATCCCTCGCTCGTGCCGGAAAGGTCAAGTCTCAAGTGAGCATCGCAGTGGTTTTTCTTTGTTTGTCATATCATGAGGAATGGAATTGGAAAGATGGAATTGGATTTCTCGTGGTGGCGGGGAATTTTCATTAGATGGATTGAAAAGAAGAAAGGACGTGGAATCGATCTATTAATCTACGACAGGAGGATGGACGGGGATTTGGGACGATGAATAAGGTTAGACTTTTACTGACTCACACTTTTAGTGTCCTAAAGTTGAAAAGCAAGAAAAGAAGAAACAACCAAAGGGTCGTGCAAGTGAGTGATCATTTTGGATGACGAGGGAGATTTGTCTCTTTTCATCGGTCTCAATTGTTACATGGACGGATTACTGACTTGTTTCCTTTTCCTTTAACAGAGAAGAGAGCCCAATACGTGAGTTATTTTTTGGCGTTCTGTCGTGCAATAACTGACTTTCCTTCAGAACCGACGGTACGCTGATGATGTTTCCATTTCGCGTTATATCTTACTGACTATCTTTTCTTTCCTTCTTCTGCACATACAGATTGTGAGTTGGCCATGATTACTCCAGACGATTTTACTAACTCGTCTTCCTAGCGTAAACGTCACCCTCACTCCAGGTGGAAAGAGACAAATGTAAGTCTCGTCGTCTCGCTCACTTCTCCACCACCCTGTTCCCCCGTCTATCATGATGATACACCAAAATCAAGCATAGTTCAATCAGATTAAATCATGATCGAAACCTAGCATCTAACGTCTTTCGCTCCTATCTGATACCGTTTTCTCTCTTCAATCCTTTCCATCTTCGACGCGTTGTTGCAATTGTTTCGTAGACCACTTGACTGACAACTGCAATAGGAACCAGCAACCAGCCGGAAAGTCAGGATAAACAATTCGTTGTTGATTGACTTGTTTAGGATGGAAATGGGGATTTGGTGTTTGGTAGATGGATGTATTGGTAGTACCTCATCGTTCATACAGATCATGATTATGAAATCTGTCTAGCCTCAATAGGAAGCGTTGCATGGGGGTGGTCATGCACTCCCACTGAACTGTTACTGCATTGTTGCATTTAAGTTAAGAAAGATTGTCGTGTCACGACTTACATTTTGTGACTGAATTAAGTCCACACGATCCCGGTTGCCGTAAACCTTTGTTGTGTCCCAAGACAATTCAATCAATCTAATCCATCTCTCCATCTAACAACATCTTCGTCATGGAAGAATCACCACCCGACCCCCCTTCACCACGCTCACCAAGACCCGAACCTCTCCAAGCACCTCAAACCCCAACCCCAGTCGGGGCTGTCGGTGTCCAAGGTGTAGGACTCCCACCAGGTGCCCTAATAGGTATGCCAATGACCATGGGTATGAATCCCAATCAACCACCCCCACCACGAGCGTCCCTCTCCTCCATGCTGTTCCTCACTGCCTTCTTCTTCTTGATGTCAGGTTCGAACAACGTTCCGATCCAACAAGAGATTGTTGTTGGTCCAGATGGAGAGTTGACAAGACGGGTTAGTGAATTGGATCTAGCTAGGAGTTATTTGGATGAATATACTACTTGGATGAATGGGAGTGTTCTACCTGGTAATTGGACTGAGGTTCGTACCATCTCTTTCAATGGTTCTAGGTTAATTTACTGATGAAGATACATTTAGTCACCCCATCCAGAAATTCTCGCTTCGTCTTTAATCCCACCAGAATACTCTCATGATTCGACAATCTCCCAAGATTATTTCACCAACATAACTGGATTCTATCGTGAAGCCAGAGCTCATCCCATCAACTTGACTTCATCTTCATCAAACGACCTCCCTCATTTCTTTAGACATCTAGATAAAGATCATGGATTCATCAACACTACCCAATGGAATGAAACTCTGGCTTCTAGTTTGAGAGGTACATTCGATTGGGAGAGGGTTGGGAAATGGGAGATGAATCTTAAAGAGAGATTCATTGATGTTGAATCGTATCGTCTCGAACGACCTTATCCATTCTTATCGATCAATTCAAATGATACCTTACATTCAGCCGAGGGTTTCGATGAATGGTCATGGGTAAAAGGTTCAGCGACTCTATCAACTTTCTCACAATCGATCGGATCACCGAACGGTATCAATGAAATTGATCAGGAGATCAATTACAATTTCTACGGGTTACATCATCTTCCTAATGGAACTTATAATCTTTTCGGGAAACCTGATGGATTCAGAATCGATATCAGAGATTTACCTAGATTGTTTAACGACGATTCACAACATAACGTTAGTAGTAGAATTATCTTATTTGAATTGGAGAAGGAGTACGAAAAGGAAGCTGGGAACTTGTTGTCTGCTGAAGTCAGACCTGATCCTGTTTGTAAGTCGAGTCCAATTTCGTTTTGTATAAAGACTATTAATTCTAACACCATAGCAGTGTTCCTTTCTTCCATCCATACTGCGTGTCCATTATTGATCCATTTCACCGTCCCACCGTTACCCCCTGGAACTTCGAAAGAAGCTATTGAACTCTATCACCAAGAATTGAGACATCCAACGGGTATTGGATCTAGTTTACCCAAACCACCAAATTATTGGCAGGGACTTGGTCTTGGTGGAGTAGTTGTTGCTGATCAATGTGGGATAGCGTTCGGTATCGAAGGTGGTGTAGGTGTAGGGATTGATGATTTCTGGAGAAAATCAGTCAATTGTATGTCACCCTTCTGCGTATTCCCAAGAAATTGTACTGATCCCACAAAAAGACGCAGGATTCGCAACCCTCCTTCAATTAACCTTACTTCTCCTACTAGTTCGTCAAATGGAATCAACAAGGACTCCATCGACCCTAGCAAAAGTCTCATTATGGTCAATAGTGATGATGGGAATATCGGATTCTTGGATTTTCTCAGCTCACGTCGTTGTTGGGATCGTATCAGATAACAAGACAAGTTTACCAATGCTGGTACCTGGATTCCTGTGTTTGTGTACTGCGTTGATATTCGGTCCTGTAAGTTTGGATGTGGGGTTATGGCTGACTGTTCATTTAGCGATATGCCGTTCTACTTCATCGCATACAGGCTCCGGAACGAACGACCTTACCTAGACCTGTTACACCTGCAGTTCCCGTTGCTCCGACGACTGGAACTCCACCATCGACAACTCCTACACCAGCTCCTGCAACAACTCCAACGGTAGCAGTACCAGAAAACAATACGTCCTTCATACAATCGATAGGTAACAGATTCAGAGAAGCACCAGGATTAATCTGTGAGTGTAACCTCGGTACCTCTCAATCGTGACTGACACCACTCTGGAAGGGCTGATATCTGCAACCCTCCTATACATACTCTTCATGTTTGCACTCCAACCCTCCCTAGCTCCAATGTTCTTATTCGTGATCTATTCATTCTGGTTACCCCAGATCCACAGGAACGCAATTCGCGGAACAACACACGCTTTGGACTGGTATTTCATCATTGGGACTAGCGTTGGAAGATTAGGTCTACCACTTTGTACGTTCACTGCATCAATTGAGACTGACAGTTAGACGCGTTCGCTTGTCCTGATAATGTGTTTTTCACGAAATCCAATCAATGGGTTTTCGGGCTAGTCGCTTGGCAATGGTTCCAAATTTTGATCCTGTTAGCTCAAGATCGATTCGGTTCAGGATTCTTTTTACCAAAAAGTGTCAGTCACATCTCATCTACCCCAAGTAACCGAAGCTCATAATATAAATTCTAGTTCTCACCACCAGAAAGTTACAATTATCATCCATTACTACCAACCCCTGACGCGGAGAACGCTCCACTCCTGAACGAAATCGAAAAAACCTGTTCGATATGTATGGAAGAGATTGTCGTTCATACCGGACCTTCTTCGGAGGCTTTGTTGAGTTTGAACGCTAGACGGCAATACGCTTTGGCACCTTGTCATCATTTGTTCCATACTAAATGTTTGAGTCAGTGGTTGGCTATCAAGGTGGGTTTTTCTTTTGTTTTTGGCTTTACTTGTGGATGGATGTTGATAAATTTTTTAGACCATTTGTCCACTTTGTAAAAGAAGTTTACCGCCGCTTTAGGATTGAAAATTTCTAGAGAGGTAAAATCGTGCTTGGAGGTAGTAAAAGGACAATCAGTTCATCTCTCATTGATTTATATTGTAAAATGATTGAAGACCGTTTCAAATATTGTAAGAAAATCATACAGTATACCATGCAATTCAATATTCCCTCTGAAAAATCTTATTCATTCATCTAAAAATACAAACCAAAGTTGAAGGTCCAAGCACTGTAAATACAGTATTATGTATTAGAAAAGTCCTACGTCTTCCTCTCAATCTCCATTTCAGGATCATAAACGAAATCCATAGGTTTCCTAGCAGGAGCGACCAATCTGGCCCATTCGAGATATAGTCTGAACACGTATGCAGTCATGTCCTCCTTCCTCCAATGGGTTCTTGACCATTCACGACCTGCAGCAGCGATCTCTTGGGCTAAGAGATCTTCACCACCTTTACCTTGGGTGTTTCCTCTGAACTATAGGTTTTTGAGTTAGTGTTTTGGGTCAAGGGATGAAATGGAGGGGACGTACGAAAGCTAATGTATCGTATAGATCGGAATAATCTATTTGGACTGGGATGTAGTGTACCCAAGGTTGAATTCTGTCTGTCCACCATTCGGCTACATTTACAATCAAGATGGTTACTTTTCGATGCATTTTGGATAAGAGATCATTCTTAGATACTCACGCATGATGGTCGATTTGAAAATCAACGAACCGCTGGTTAAAAGTCTTTTGAATCTTGCTGACCAGGCGTTACCGTCGCTATTGTGTTTATTTTTAGCGTCTACATATGAATGAATTACTTTGTATGTTGACTTACATGTCGATAATGTATTTATATCTTAGAGCTTGATCGTGCGTCATCGGTGGTAAAAACGTATATTCGTTCCATAGATCTTGACATGTTCCATCGGATTCATCGCATTCTGAGGTATTACGAGAGTCAGCGTGTTTTCATTGAGGAAATGAAGGAAATGACACCAACGAATGGGATTCCCAGTGAACGCCATATCAGCGTAATAATCGTTAGCGTCTGACCATTGAATCTCCTCAGAGAATTCTTCAATGTTACCACCTCTCAACAATTTCGGGGGAGCCAATAAAGTCATCGAAGGTCCTTGAGGCATATTCGCCAATCTAATCAATCGAGCTCGATGCGATGCTCTCCAAGTTGTTTCACCAGAATAAAAAGCTCCAGTATTACTACCTCTCCATAACAGTTTATTCTCAATCCGTTCGTTCCAAGGTATATAATGTATACTTTCAAATTCAGTCCATTGTTCTGTTGGAACCCCTAACACGTCACCGTGAAGTGTGGTTTTTGATAGTGAAAAGATTGGAGTTAGGTTTTCGACCTTAGGTTTTTTACCTGATAGGACTCCGTGGATGTCTATGGATTCTGGGTTGGAACATAGATCCATCGTTTGTTTATGGTTTGAAATGAATCTTTTCTTGTTTAGAGAGGTTTCGGGAACTGACGTCGTTGGTGCAGTGAATCTTTTGTATCTTCTCATAGGTGAATTCGGTGAACAGGCTGAAGACCATCCATGAAGCGTCAAATCGATTTCATCATCTGCGTCGATGTCTACAAAGTATATCAGTTAAACATGACTCTGCGGAGAACAGAAAAAGCAAACACCTACATTCACCCTCCTCTACGTGATCTAATAAATCTTGTCGATGTTCCCAACCAAGTAAAGCTGTTGGCGTGTCATGAACTGAATAGACTACTGTGATATCATCAATCCATTGAGATACTGGTGTCAATAGCTCCGCTTGACCAGTTAATCTGTCTATTGCACCTTGAATTTCTCCAAACGAAGAGGCAGTTTTAACAGATCCACGACGAACGTTCAATGTATAGGTATCCGGGTAGTAAGAAGCTCTGTTGATACGTCCTCTTATATCGCTTGGCGATAACGCTTGAAAAGGTTTTATGTCGTTTGAGATTTGATCGTACTCATCTGGCAAGGGTACGTTATGTCGACTATAAATGTCAGCGACATTTGCTATTGCGCTACCAACGGGACTCACCAAACATATGCCCACCATTTGTCAAATCCCTTTGGGGGTTCAGCTCTGTATCTTCTCCTATACTCCTCAACAGCCTCCTTCAAAGTCTTACTTTGGCTTTGAATCTTCTCATCCCACTCCTCCCTCGCTTCTCGAATCAACTGATAAATCGGATGAATTCGACTTTCACTCTTAACTTTAAGATAACCGTTTTCGACTGGATGAGGATCTTCTGAATTGAACAAGGCTGAATTGGGGAGCGCAGCTCTGGTAATCATTGATGAAGACGCTGAACGACGTGAATGAAGCGGTGCCAAGGTTTTAGGTTTGATTTTTCTTGTCGGTGTAGCGTTCCCTTTTTTCGTCGAGTTTGGTTTAGATGTTTCATTCTTGCTCGGTTGGAGATATGGTCGAATGATCAACACGTAGATGACTAATATTGACAACCCGTAGATAACCCATCTAACCCTGATTTTCGAAATTGACAAAAATCCATTCCTCTTCTTATATTTATCGTCATCGTCGTTGGATTGTTTAGTTGAACTTCTTCGTCTGGTTGCAGGACTGTCCTTGTTGATACCATTGATACCCCATGTTGCGTTGATTTTAGCAGATTTGGTGGCAGCGGAAACACGATTTGGATCACGTTTATAAGAAAGTAATTGTGATTGATGTTGGGCGTCGGCTTTTGAGGTGGAACTTGTAGTTGTCTTGGTTGAATGATCCGTCGTTTGGGCTTGGGATCGTGACGATTCTGGATTCACGGATGCTCGTCGAGGCTGTGCTGTCGTTGACATGACGACTGAGTGCTACACTCTAGAATTTGAATATTGATTTTTTGTATTTTTGGAAGAGGAAGGTAGACAACTGAATACAGGAAGAGTTTATTTGAGATCAACCTTTAACTGATGCCGTCACTTGTTATGAATTATTCCGATTGAAAAGAAAACAGCCGCCGTAAACGGTAATTCCTTGTAACCCAGGTATCAATATGGACAGGTGTATCAGTTCTAAAAGATATTGTTACTTTGTTGGTGACGCTTAGATTGAACGTATAGTATGATCTGAGAAGATATCATCATCAGAGTTTACTTTAGCAGAATTTCACGGCCAGGGATAAGATTGAATTGGATTTGAGGAGATACACCTTTTTTTCATCCAAGTTACCTTAAGCTTCATTTAACTGAATGCAAGAGGATAAATTACACACCAGCCTGAGGAACATCCATTGGTCATTTAGTGATTAAACATCGCACATCGCACATCGCACATTGCATTCGGACTTAGACTGGTACTTTGATCTCACGCACAGACCTCGCCACACGTCAACATTGGTAGGCTTTGGTGGGGGCTCGTTAAACGTCTGATCAAGAAGTATCCGCAGCGTCTTCAGTGATCCCCAATGCATGGTAAAATGCCAAAAAATGTCATCATGAACTAGAACTATGATTGGTATGGAAGCCTATGATATGAAAATGTCGAAAGAGATGAACGATAAGAAATCTATGGAAATATATTGATAGAAAGTCGAATGGATTTTGATTTGTCAAATTAACTTGCTTTTCAACTGACCAAACCCAAATTCCAACCTTTCCATTTCTAAGGAGAATCTAAAGTTCCCTTTTCTCCGAACGAAGTGATCTTCCAAACTCGTCTTCGTCTGCACCACGTCCCTTTTCAACATCCGACGTGAGAGGTATGGATTCTTTACTATCCGATCTTGAAGCTGCTGCTTGTTTAGCTTCTTCATTTTTAACCCAGACGTAATGACATGATCCAGCTATTATGACCAAGATAGATAGAGTTCGACGACTGAGCCATACGTTTAGTATTTCATTCCCTTATTTTGTAATTCGACTATGAATTGACTTACGTTGTGATAACATCGTGGAAAACCCAAACACTTATTCCAGTTTGGAGAACACCTCTGGCAGCTGAGGAAACCATATGTGAAACAGGTGAAGTTGCTTTAACAGATAAAAGACCTGCGATACCGATGAGGAATCCGAATAAACCCTTTCCAGAAAATCAGTGACATGAGATAAGTAGGAAAAGGAAACAACGTACAGTGATGAAGGTGCCAGTCATGAATCTTTGGGTATCAGCTTCACCTGATGCAAGTTCCATGATACCCTTCACTTCTCCGGTGATAAGAATGATGGGTATCATTAATAACGCAGAGAAGAGATTGCAGTAGTAAGATAGTTTCAATGCTGAACCGTCGATCAAGTTTAAGGATTTCTTGATTTGAATAGAATGGTAAGCTGTAACCAAAGAACTAGCTAAACCGAACATGACACCGATTCTTTTAAATATATCAGCTGAAGAACCAAAAAAAAAAAAACTTTTTCTCATATGTTTGACTCACAAAGTGACACCCTTTTCACCTTCACCAGCACCGAATCTAAGACCACTACAACCGATCAAAAATCCACAGGTTACAATGATAACACTGATGACAGCGTTACGTGATGGTGGGTTATCTTGCATGAGAGCGAAAAGGACTGTACAAGGTAAAACCAAACCACGAGCAACTTGATAGAAAGATGCGTCTACGTATTGAAGACATAAATTTGATAACAAGATACTAGCCGTGTTGAGCGCTATGACTGGAGCTAATCTTTGAGCAGTTTGTAGATTCAATGAGCCGATGTCGATCAATTTAAGTCTTTTTAAGAGTTCCAAAAGGAATGCTGAAACTAGACATTGGATTGAAACGAAGGTTATCGGTATTGAGGTGTCGACTAGTACCCATTTATTGACTGTCACCATCTACTGATTGTCAGCCACCCACTTTTCAAGGATTCATTACGATGAGATGGGTTGAACTCACAACAATGGCGGCTGTCATGTAAAAGGTAACGATACCAGCCTGATGGAATAAAAATTTAGCTGATAGTGTATGGAAAATTATGCTGTAGATGGGGCTGACTTACCACTGCGAGCCTACTTGACATTGTGTAGAATAAAGTGTTTATGTATTGATGTTAATAATGGTTGAGACACGGATGGACAAGTAGTATGATTATATGAATCAGTGAAGTATATGAAGATAGTTTTTGGAACAATTAATCAGTATGAGCACTTGTAGATACGCGTGGTTCGAGACACGTCCAGGCGTATTAATTTGGGCTCCCTGAGCCTGAGTTGAGCCTGAGCCTCAGCCTGAGCCTTCTTACAACCAGGTTCAATGAACAAAGAGAGCGCATGGTGTGTAGTTGATCGTTGTTGGAATGCTTGTACTGCTTCATTGATGTCTGGTATCTATCTTCTAGATAGACAGTACAGTAAGAATATACAGAAGACAGTTCTTCGTGAGGGTTTAAAAATGACCATCCATCGTCACCGATTTTTCTCTTCTTTTGTTCCGTCGTACTTTCCAACTTGATGAAATCCAATGCCAACGAACTGACGAGGATACACCTTCGATTCACTCAGCTTATTCGTTTCAATGAGGTAAGAGGATCCACTCAAATTCGACGAGTATTTTCTTCTTTTCCAGTCAACAGACACCAAGTGAAAGTGTGTTTTACTTCCATGCATCTTAAATTATGACAGTTTGCAACTACAGGCATATGAACAAGAACCAGCACCTGTCCAGTTGCAATGCAAATACTGATGCAAGATAGAGATAAGAAACGACAAACCAAGTAAGTACTCCTAAGAGTTTTAAGGACGCCACAATTTGCGATACAGTATCTATAATTTTGGTGAGGGAGGGAGGATATTGACATACAAATTATATCTTGGATATTACTTATTACAATTACATATCATACAGTGCTTGGACGAGAGCTACATACTGGAGGAAGACGGCCAACAATAAGACCAGACAACCTCGTTCAGTGTAATATACCTGTAGTTGATAACGAGTATATCAAATCAATATCAATACCACACGTTTCTCGATCTGAAAGAGCACTGACATCGATCTACATCGACGGCGTCCATCACTTATTCAAATCAATTGAATTCACCTATGAACTCAACCTTAATCTTGAACATATGACTACCCCACCACGACCGTCTTCACCAACTTCGGTATCATCGACTGATACGACACTGGACACACCGCATTTACTTTCTACAGCAACTGCAAGAACTGGAATTCGACGTTCAACCACTGATACCATGTCAGATGATTCATCTCCTATCTCCAACGATCCCAGCATAGATTCAAAGGAAAGTGAATTGACTTTTGATGAGGGTAGGATACCCAGTATATCGGTTCAACATCATTCACACGATCACATTCACATACACTCCCATTCACCTTCACCAGCTGGAAGACAATCTGGTACAAAAGCTAGAGCCCCTATCCCACCACCTATTCTTCTTCGTCGAGCTACTTCCAGAGAAGATAAAACTGTGACTTTGATATCAAGTCCATCTGGGGATCAACTTGAATCAAGTCCAATGGCTCGGACTAATTCTGCAGGTTTAAACATTTCTGGGTTATCTGATGTGCAAGGTTCAATTGAGATGGAGGAAGAATCACAGGATGGATTGGCCGATCTATTACCTTCTCCAAATAGATCAAACTTCTCTCCACGTACCAATCTTCGTTCATCACAGGAAACACCACTCAGTCCAGCTTGGGTTGCGTTGGACACCGTCCCCACCTCTCCATCTGGGGTAAGGAGAGAGAGTTTAGAAGTTCCAGGTTCAAGCTCCAGTTTAAACGGTTTACTCGCTTCTCCAACTGCTACAAGATTTGAACCCACTCCACATCATGGTCTCCATTCACGAAATCTATCGTTGTTCTTTCCCAGACCTGGAATGGCTGTACCTGGTATTCCACAATCACCTTCGATACCTGAAACCCCAGGCGATTCTTTTATACCTGTACCAGGTAGGAAAACTTTTGAAGGTTCTGAAGAATGGACGTTTGGATCACAAGGGACAGCTGGAGGGGCACTTGGGGAGGGTTTAGATAGTATACCAAGAGGTAAAAGAAGAGGTCATCATGTACGTTATCTCGTCAAATCGATTGGCTAATCGTTTTCTTAGCACAAACATTCACTGTCACATAATTTCTTCTCATTCCTTGATCCAACTCAAACGAATCCATCTCTAGCACCTCCGTCTCCTATCCCAAATCGAACTCTAACTCATTCACCATCAATTTCATCGGCTCTACCAACTCCAGTCCCAATTGCGAACCTTTCAAATGGAACTTCAACCCTTCTACCATCTTCACCTACTCTTTCTCCTTTACCACCTTCAAAAGGAGGTATACCTCGTAAAAGACTTTTAACGAGTTTTGCAATCATGGAACTCATGATTGGTTGTGGACTTTGGGTTGAGGGTCAAATGTCTGGTTGGAGATGTTTGGCAGGTGTTGGATATTTGGTGGTTTTCGATGCGATGGGTGTGGGAGTTGGTATTTTTGGTGGTTCAGATGGTTGGCGTAGTCATCGAAAACCTTATGGGTGAGTGGCTTTCTGTCCATGGAAGACACGTTTGCTTTTCAAGCTAATTCGTGCTATAGAATATCTCGATTGAATTCCCTTTTGTACTTTGCGCAATCGTTGTTTCTGGTCTTTGCAGCTGTTTATATAGCGAAAGAATCTATTGAACAAGTTTTACTGGGTTCCGGTGCTCACGAACACGGGGGTCATGAACATGGTGGAGGGGGAGGTCATTCCCACAAAAGTCTTGACGAAGTGAATGAACGGTGAGCATTCAGATTGCCTGCCGACGATTCGATTGTCAAGATATGGACACTGATGTTCTTCCATAGACCATTCCCGCGTCTTCTCCTGTTACTTGCCATGATCTCAAGTCTTTTCGCTGGAGGAGTTTTGGGTAATCATGAAAAACTTGTTGATGGTGAGTCGTCTTAACGGAACAAGTTGTTGATTCGAAATAGCCGTCGGAACTCTTTTCTTACCTTCGTCGTACCTCTCTCTACCGTTCGTTGGGACGTACACTCCGTCATTACGAAATCCTTTCACGATGACAATAACTGGAGCCAGTGCGCTCGTTTTCTTAGGCTCCTTCATCGTCCCTTCGTAAGTTAACTTTCTCGTCCAAACTCGAAACTTGTCTTACTTACATTTCATTCAGATCTTCATTTCATTCACTAGATTCATCCATCTCATTACTGCTTACTTTGTTAACCAGTTGTCTCTCTTATCCCCCAACTGTCACTTTTGCCCATGTCCTTCTTCAAACTGCTCCTTCCGCGTCTCAATTCCAAATGCGAGCTTTGAAGCGTTCAATCAAAGAGATTAAGAATGATAAAAGGGTTCTTGGAGTTGGTACAATGCGCTGCTGGATGGTATCAGCTGGACAGGTTGAACCTCAACTTCAGACCCCGTCGGTTCGATCAAGGGACGTTTCCATGAATCGACTAACGAGCGAATCGTATCAATCCAAGTGGGACGATAACACGTCTGGAATAGGTTACACTTCAGCAACTGGAACGCCTCGTTCTCTGTCAAGAAGGAATTCTTTCAACGGACCTCCATCTCCCAGCTTAGTATCTGGTTTAAACGGAAATGATTATACGACTTCTGGATTTCCAACAACGTTCTCACCTTCTCCAGTAACTTCACCGATGCAAGAAACTTTCGGCGATAACATCCATCCATCTAATTATCCTTCAGTCAACTCGACTACTGAAAGGAATGTTAACAGTAACCAAAGGTTAATGAAACAGAGTTCACTGTCGTCCTTCCTGTCTTCCTCGAATCTAATGAACCATGTCGTCGAAGGTGAAAGCACACTAGTCGTTACTTTAATAGTTCATGTTCATCCAGATACATCTGATAGAGAGATATTAGAAATAACAAAATTAGCTTGGAATAAAGTTGATTCTGCTATTAACGGCAAGTCGAATCTTGGTGTCAAGAAGAAAGTGGGGGAAGGCGAGGTGAGTGTTGGAGTTAGAAGAGGGTGGGATGGGTTAGAGGAGATTTGACTTGTTTGTCTGTTTATCTTGTCAGAAATACCGGTAGAGTTGGTAGTTAATTTCAATTTTGTAGCATAGATTGCATACAGTCAGCATGTCATCCACCCTGCCAGACAGTATACGTTAACCCAAACATCGATGATGCGTTATGATGCTGATGATTTGAATTGTAACTTGAGATCGAAGCTTATCGAAACTTTCCATTCAAAATCATCGTGATTGATTCGAATGGACTCCCACATGATGGACCGGGTTTCAAACCAAGAAAAAACAAGATTTCATACCAGTGAGATCAGTGACCTCATTTTGGAATTTAGCTTTAAAACATGTTTTCAGAGCCCTAACACATGGTCCATGCATCTCAACAGACCATGCATTTGCTTAAATCGCTTCCGGAAAGTTGATACTGCGGTGGTTGAAGCCCATCTGCGCAATTGTGCATGATAGGTTACTTATGCACAACGCTTTGAGCATTTTTTATCCTTAACTTGACTCTCCCTACTTTCCGTGTAGAAATAACTTTTCGTACGTGTTCATAAATAGAATCTTTGTTTTGCTCGATCTCGAGATGGGAAAGATGGCTTTTTTTGTTGCTTTCCCGAAAGGCGGAAACGGGTTTAACTTGCGGCATACAATCATTGGTTGAGATGCATACACTCATACACCACTTGTCAACATTTTGCTTGGTCTGTTAGCCAAGATACTTAACATCTTGGCATGCATGTTGATGAAATAAGGTCAGAGACAGAAAAAATTGGAAGGTTTGCGATCTACTTTACCTGATTCGGAAACAGTTCAAACTCTGACCGAGTGCAAGTACCGCTAAAAAGATGAAATGTTTTATAACGGTAACAGTTTGACAAACACAGAATCAAACAAAAAGAAAGGGAAAAAACCTGAAGGGAGCTGAAGGGAAAAATGGACCTACAATTACGGAATGTTTACTCAGGAAACCGAATTGGCGTTAAATTCAATTCGTACCTCTGAAGTAGATAGGATATAGATCTACGACAGGGATAACAAGTTCGAAGTCTGGAATTTTAAGCGCAGCTCCAAGCAACTAAGCATGTTATTATTCTTTCTTGGAATGCCCATCCTGTGGTCCCGGACGCAAACAAGCAGGTGAATGGGTCTAAGCAAGAGGGTAAGTGAAAAAAAAAAAATAACAACGTCTAAGGGTTTGTTTATCTCTCATTCTGCCTCCTGAAGCTTTACAGGAGGATGGTGCATAACAAGGCTTGTTTTCTGCTTACTGTACTCTGACCGCTTGAATAAACTTGTACTTTTTTCTCAAACAACATTTCTTCTTCTTTTTCCTTCTCTCATTCCATAATCTTTCTTTATTCTCTCTTCTGTCTCAGTCTCATTCCTCGTCTCAGTGGTGGAGTACTTCCGAACGAGATAATCCTAAATCTTAACTCTCAGTCCGATTCCCAGTCTCAAACTCTCCACTCAACCTCGATAATCGACTATCGACAATCGTCAGACGTTTTCACGTCGTTTTCATTCTTTATAAAATCACTTTGGTCGACTGACTAAAAGGTCAATTCGTTCGACTTAACTCTCCATAAACTTAGAAATCAATTTCTTATATCAAAAATGTGGACTTCACTTTCTTTATTGACGGTGTTGACGCTCGGACTGGTCTCAACTGAAGTCACGGCTCGCGCTTCACATCAACCTAAATCCTTGAGTCCTCGTCATGCAAGAAAACTTCAATCTAGAGTAACACTTCCAACTGGATGGTCTTATGTCGGTTGTGTTCAAGACGGTAGTGCTCGTTTGTTACCTAGTTACTATTCAGCCAGTACCGTAGAAAGTTGTATCGCGACTTGTGTCTCAGGGGGTTATACTTATGCTGGTGTAGAGTGTAAGTTCCTTAATTTACTTCATGTTAGAAAGGGAAATTAATTAAAACGAAAATCTTAGATGGCAGTCAATGTTATGTAAGTTTTAAAATTGGCCTTGATCGCCTTGTTTGAAAATCAATTATTGATGTTTTATATCAGTGTGGTAATGCACTCAACCCATCTTTAGGCCAATCACTTTCAGAATCATCCTGTAACATACAATGTTTCGGGAACTCAAACGAAGCTTGTGGTGGCAGTTATACTATGAATTGTGTGTACACTGTAAACCTAATACCGAACTGGAATAAGCTGATCAAATGTTTACTTAGTGTACCATTTATCTACTACACCTACATCCACTTGGACTAACTTGGGTTGTTTCTCCGATGGAAATACAAGAACCTTGAACGGTTTGTTCCAAACTTCTTCAAACTTGACACCTGCTCAATGTCAAGCCCTTTGCGCATCAAATGGATACAGTTACGCAGGTGTTGAATACAGTTTCCAGTGTTATTGCGGAAACACTCTTGATACTACCAAGTCTATCGCTTCCTCTTCCTGTACTTATCCCTGTCAAGGTGATAACTCCCAACAATGCGGTGGTAACTTTGCTATCAATGTTTACAAATCGACTACATCCGGATCTTCATCCTCGTCTTCTTCCTCCGCTAGTCCATCGGCTTCAGCTTCAGCTTGGACTTCACTAGGTTGTTACACCGATACCTCAAACGTTAGAACTCTTCAAGGTACCGAATCAGATCTCAGTGCTGCCACACCAGCTAAATGCCAAGCTTATTGTGCTGGCCTCGGTTACAAATATGCTGGTATCGAGTACGAACATCAAGTGAGTGGATTTGTTTCTCGAGAATCTTATACACTACGCTGACCCGAGAATCCTTTCAGTGTTACTGCGGAAACACCTTGTACAATACCTTAACCACCGATGCTGCATGTCAACGATATCTCTGTCCTGGTGATACGACTCAATACTGCGGTGGAGATTACTTGATGCGAGTTTATCAATTGACGTCTTCAATCTCAAGTTCAAGTTCATCTTCATCATCTGCTTCAAGTAGTTCTTCAGCACCTTCGGCAGCAGCCACAACATTCCTTTCCTTGGGTTGTTACACGGACAGTTACCCCAGAACGTTGTCCGGTACAGAACAAGACTTTAGCAATTTGACTCCAACCATTTGTCAAAATTACTGTGCGGGCTTAGGTTATAAATACGCAGGAACTGAATACAGTGGACAAGTGAGTATTGTATCAAAACTCCAATTATGATGTAACTGACCGATGATCCTAGTGTTTCTGTGGTAACACTCTTTCTCAAAGTCTTGCAACGAGCTCTTCAACTTGTAACGCAATCTGTTACGGTGATCATTCATTAATGTGTGGTGGATTCAACGCTATCAGTGTTTACCAAATCGTCGTCAGTGGTGGATCCTCATCATCTTCGTCAACTCCAACGTCAAGTTCAAGCTCTTCGTCCTCATCGTCTTCGTCTTCAACCTCGTCATCTGCCTCACCATCCGCCAGCGCTGGTTGGAGTAGCGTTGGATGTTACTATGACATTGGTGGATCAAGAGTTCTTCCTAATGAATATGACAACAACGCTATGACTCCAACGTTATGTCAAAACTACTGTCAATCCAATGGTTACAAATACGCAGGTGTTGAGTACGGTACCCAATGTTTCTGTGGTAATTCAATGGCTTCGTCGTCAACCTCGACTTCATGTACGATGACATGTGGTGGTGATAGCTCAAAGATTTGTGGTGGTTTCAACGCTATCTCTGTGTTCAGTTATGGTGGTGTTGTTTCCTCATCATCATCATCATCATCTTCGTCATCTGCCACTCCAACTTCATCATCATCCTCGTCATCATCTTCGTCATCAACCTCTACATCTTCTACTGCAAGCAACGCACCATCTCCAGCTTTCTCCATCGCTGCTGTTACAGGTGTCGCCACTCCACCTTCATCAGGTAGTACCAAAGCTCTTTACGCTCATCACATCGTCGGTAACACATACAACTACCAACAGAGTACTTGGACTACCGAGATTGGTCTTGCCCAATCAGCAGGTATCGATGGTTTCGCTTTGAATCTCGGTCAAGATGGTGTAACCGGTGGTCAACAAGCTACTAACATCGGTTGGGCTTATTCACAAGGTTCAAACGTTGGATTCAAAATGTTCATGTCGTTCGATTTCACCAGTGTCGCATGTGCATCATCCGGTGACGCTCAAAACGTCGTGAACCTCATCAACGCGTATGCAGGAAGTAGCGCTCAAGTTTATTACAAAAACAAAATTCTAGTCTCCTCCTTCGCTGGTGACGGTTGTACTTTCGGTCAAGGTAACCCATTGAACGGTTTCAATCTCGTTCGAAGTCTCCTCGCTCAAACCAATAACAGACAAATGTATTTCGTTCCAGCGATTTTCGGCACTGATCTATCGACTTGGACTCAATCTAATCAAGCTTGGTTTGATGGTGAATTGAACTGGAACTCTGGTTGGCCAGCTGGCGCAGGTAATCTTGATACTTCAAGTGATACCCAATACCAGAATGCTTTAGGTGGTGTAAACGGTAAAGCATACATGCCAGCTGTTTCACCTGCTTTCTTCACTTATTACACATGTGCCAACGGTGGTTGGTGTAAAGATTTCATTTTCAGATCAGACAATTGGTTATTGGCAACTAGAATGGAACAACTCATCAGTTTCAGAAACAATGTTGACTTTGCTGAATTAATCTCGTGGAATGACTTTGGAGAATCGCATTATGTTGGTACTTTAGGTACAGGTGGTGATTTAGCTTATTCACAAGCATGGACAAATGGAATGCCACATACCGCTTGGTTGAAGGTCTTAGCGTTCTACGCACCAGCCTTCAAAACTGGTTCATATCCAAGTGTATCTGATCAACTGGTTTTATGGTCCAGACCACATCCTAAAAACGCTCAACCAACCAACCCAACGCTTTCTAGGCCAGATCGAGCTGATGATACCGATGACAATATGTACGCTTTCGTTACTTTATCACAAGCCGCTGCTGTCACTCTTACGGCTGGTTCCAACTCTTACACTTGGAATTTACCTGCTGGTCCAAGTAAGTTGAGTATTGCCAGTTCAGCTGGTACGATTGGTGGTACAATTACAAGAGGTGGTTCCACTGTTAAGAGTTATAATTCAAATGGTCAATTCACTTATGTCAAGTAAGTCGTCTTCTGCTGTGAAAGCTTGATAATCAAACTGACAACACATTTTTCAACTCTTAGCACACCGACGGATTACAATTTCAATTACTTTGTTGCATCAGCTTAGAAATTGAATGAACATCATTCTCATTTGCATATTCTTAGACTTTCTCCACTGACATTAAACTATACAACTTCGTTTTCGATAAAATAAAATAAAAACCTTTGTCTTCGCTATCATTCTCTTGTGGACAATTCTTGATCTTTGATTTTGGACTTTGGATTCATTGATAATTTCTTGTACAAAGGATTTTAGTTTCTTTTTTATTCTTTCTGATTCGTTTTTGTATTTCTCTTTTTCTTCTCTTCGTTTCTCCCACCCTTCGTCCTATCTCCTATCCTTGTTTTTTTTTGGTTTCTTAACAGGTCGTTATAGTATTTACTCAACCCACCACTTTCTTAAGCTGGACATTAGATTTACCTTTCGTGATACCATGTATCCTCTGATTCTTTTACTTTCAAAGTCTAGATCCATTCTTGGTGAATCATAAGTTACCATCTGTTGACAGAAAGAACGCAGGCAAACGAATGAATGCCTTAGGTACTTACTCCACCCGCCATTTGAAGAAATGATCGACGCCACTTAAGCCTACTACCGCCACTCTCACCAAATCACCAATTCCAGTGAAGGTAAGCAATTCTTTCATTTTCTGTCATAAATCTCTTCTTCAACATATATATTATCTAGCTATAAAGTTGTTGATTAACGTCTATACCAAAGCTAATACAGTCACCCCAGTTCATAGCTCGATTCTAACCTCGGACGCATTTTGAAAGAGCTCAATCTACCCACCCTTCCTCCGCACGGATCGTTTGACCCGCCAAGTTAACTCTACAAATCCATCAGAGAGACAACAATTTATCCAATTCCAATACTATCTCATAAACCTTCCTCTCTCTTAACACCACAGTCCCATCATGGTAAGTTATTTAAATCCTTTCTGAACAAGATTTATGAAGGAATTCAACTGACAAGACGAATCATTCATCTTCCATTCCATTCCACTCATTCCTTTCTTCCAATATTGAACTTCAACTTCAATCTCCCAATCCAAAATACATAAACTACACCAACAGTCAACAGCAGCTAAACGTCGTTTAATCAGAGATTTCAAGAGATTGGCGTCAGATCCACCAGTTGGTATTTCCGGTTCTCCAAATCCAGAGAATATCATGATTTGGAATGCCGTTATTTTTGGTCCTGGTGAGTGATAGTTTTGTATGTGATCTTGGGTTTAGTTTGAGGAATGGGTGATTTTTGTGTATGGTTGACTACTGGAGGTTTCGATCAAGGTGTTTTCCACGAAGGCTGGGTTTTAAAAGGATGAATTCGCTTAATCATCTTCAAATCATCGGATTACTGTACTTTATGTTTTCATTCCTACATCTATCAACTTCACTCACTCGACAAAGCCAAAACGTAAAAGCTAATAAACCCATAGCCGACACTCCCTTCGAAGACGGCTCATTCAGGTTAATCTTAACCTTCACAGACTCCTATCCCAACAAACCACCAACAGTCAGATTTCTCTCCAAAATGTTCCATCCGAACATCTACAACAACGGTGAACTGTGTCTGGATATTCTACAAAATAGATGGAGTCCTACGTATGATGTTGCTGCTATTTTAACTAGTGTTCAGAGTTTATTGAACGATCCTAATCCTGCCAGGTATGTTTAGTTCTTATTTCACCCAAATTTCATCATTTCTTGTTTGGGGTTCTTTTTTTTGGCTGATTCTTTCTTTCTTTTCTCGTAAACCAGTCCAGCCAATGTCGAAGCTGCATCTCTATTCAAGGATAACATGAAAGAATACGAGAGAAGAGTGAAAGTGAGTTTAACGCTCTATATATATAAATGGTTACCTTACTAACAAACAATCCAGATCACAGTAGAAGCTTCATGGATGGATGACACACCAACCGAGGTCGATGAAAACCTACCTTCCAACCCTCCAGTAGCGGCGACAGTTTGATGTTTTCATTATCGTCATGATCATTGTCCTTTTCTATCAAATACAGATATAAACCCAAATAACCAACGGTTGATTTTCTTTTGTTGTACAAACCATCGTTCTCTTTCCCATTCTCTTTCTTCTCCCTTCCGGCATTCAGTTTCTCTTTGGATTCCTATCGTTTCGATCTCTTAAATGTTATGTATAACAATGCATCGAGTATTGAAGATCATCCATCGATAATTTCCAAGTCAAGGATGATGAATGTATTTCATTTCAGGGTGCAAGAAATATAAAAAAAAAAGGTATGATTTCGTGCTAGGTATCAAATCCAACCCAATCCCACATTAATCTAAGCAACAACCAAAACTTCCCCTCTAGAACCAACAAGTGAGAATCTACAACCCTTGAAAAACTTTTCTCCGCCGTCCCCCTCAACCCTGTCAATTGATATTGAATGTAACCAATTCCGTAATCTCATCGCGTCTTTTGCGAAAGTATAAATCCTCAGGTGATTGCCTGATTCGATTGTAGTCGCTTCCACCGGTATCATAGACTGAGATACCTTAACTGCATCATTCGAATTTAACGTCGATGGTTGATATCGATGATACAGTTTGTTATTGTTGTTATTGTTTGAACCGAAATCGATGTATGGATCAGGTTTAGGTCCAGAAAGAACTGTCGACAAATGACAGAAAATGTTTCTGTTTTGCCATGTTTTCAATATCTTGATGAATCCCTCGTAGCGTTCTTTGGTCCAGAATAACGTTTTCGGTATAGTTTCTTTATTGAGTTTCATTTTTGAATTGTCGAGGTTGGCGTTCTGGAAACACGCTTTGGAACACCATGATTCTGGTATCCCTATTCCTGAACTTAAGGCTGAATTTGAAGTTGGGTTGTGAATATCAACCAATCCAGATAGTTTTATATCATGATCTACAGGATCATTTAAGGATGGGACAACCACAGGACCGTGGAGCGGGATTAACCAATATACCAGACCGTTAGGGTTCGACGAGCAGTAGTATCTTGGATCTGGGTGTAGAGGTGAATTCTCAACAAGACTTAGGTAATTTCGAGGCAATTTATAATCCTCGTTGATGATCCTCTTTGGAATTTCGCTGAAGTATATATGAGGGTTTTTGTAAGGCTATATCATTAGTTAGATTCTTATTTTGACCTGGTTAAGGGACTTACGGGCTTTATTGCCTCCCACATGTATTCATAATTTCCATCTTTGGACATTTCTTCTCTCCACCATTGTTTTCGAAGGTTTTGATAGGTAGTTCGCGATCCATTCTCCTTTCCTTCTTTGGTTTCGAGGTTCTCTTGAGGGTTCTGAGAATTGTTGAGGTCCTGATTCATCATTGAACTTTGAATCACTCCCATTCCCGATTCACCGACATCAATATTGATTTCCGGTTGAACATTGATGTTTTCCAGACCGGCATTTTCAATTGGGATCGTGCCACCAACAACAGAAAGCGGTAAACGAGAAGAAAGCTTTCCATCTGCTCGACCTTTCCCTTTATCTCTAGAGTTGTCCGGTTCCTTCGGTGCTAATGATGAATGCTTCTTTGTTATGCCTCTAGAAAATGTTTTCCATAGACATTCGAATTCTTCAATATCGTCGTCTTCGAGGTCGTCTACAGAAGGATCGTTCCAATCTTTCAATTCTTTCCCTACTTGTGGTACATGTTTTGAAGATGATACATGTTCCATCGCTATAGATGTAGGAGGGAGGGAAGTGGGTACGAACGCATTGGTACTCTGAAGACGACCTGTAGGCTGTTAGAACCTTTCATGAATTCATACGGTTACTTACAGATACAAGGATATCTCAACCCAGCGGTATACCACAACTTTCCAGAACCACCAATCAACACTTTCTCATCTACTCCACCAGAATCACATGATTCATATAAATCAACCAAAAGTCGTCTCCTACCAAATTTCCTTGAACCAACTAGTAAACCTTCATCCGAACCGTCACCTCTCCAAGCATCACTCAAAAGTTCCTGTCCAATAACGAAAGACCTCCTATTCTTCTCGTCCTGTTGTAAAGATGGTTGATCTCTCGATGTAGGAAGATTGATAACATAATTTAGAGGTAGTTTCGCTAACGACTCGTGCTCGTCAACAGCAGATCCAGTTTCTTGAGTGGTTAAAACGTCATTTTGAGGTTCGACAGTGGGTGATACAGATTTCACATTTGATACAGCATTTTTGTTCAGCGGTTGAAATTTACGTCGATTGTTGGGACGTGGTTTTATTGGGATCAGTGATTCTTGTGATTGTGATTGTGACTGTGATTGAGATGAGGTTGAAAGTCTTTGTGAACGACGAGTTGCTGGCATTTAAGAATACGCCATGGGTGAGGTTGAGTTCTGTATGTTTACTTGTTATATACCCGTCGTCATCATTACTGTCGTTGTCGTTACCAGATAGGTCTTTGTCGCTATCAGAAGTGTTGTTTGTCGCTGTAACTGTTGCTGGAAATAGCTGAAATGGTATATAGAACTTATATGATCCTCCCCTCTTGGATCTCCACGTGGCAAGCGGTCCAGTCACTTTACGCGTCAGTCGCGTCAACCGATTGCCACCAAAAGCAATAACAATAATTCTCTTCTTCTTCCTTTTACTATCATTTTTATATCCAACACCACCCCCCACCATGTCTAGATCCTCCCCATCTAGTCAAGAACATGATCAAGAACACGATCAAGAAGATGATCAACCACGTAAAAGTTCAAGAGCAAGGAAAGCTGTAGAAAGATTCGATTCAAGTGTTGGTGAGTGACGCTGATTGATTGATCCATTCATTGATCGCTTGATCTCAAATTCGATATCATACTTACTTCCCTCCAGCTCGTAACCAGAACAACAAGAGACAACGCAAGGATGAGCAGGAAGACCACGAAGTAAGTCGGCTCGTAACAGATGATGGATTAACTCACACACTTCCAGTCCGCTAGTGAATCCGAAGAAGAACATCAACCTCTTAGAGGAAAGAAGAGATTATCCAACGGTCCCAAAAAAGCTAAAACCAATGGTAACGGTATTACCAAATCTAAGAAGAAAGTTGCACCAGTCACCGTTGACGAAGCAGCAGTTGATGGTGAATTAAAAACCGATTCGCCCTTTTGCAGTGAGTATCGATCAATCAACTTCTAATAATGAAGCTGATCCTTCCAATCTTAGCCGCAATGCTATCCACAGAAATAGCTCTTCAACCACTAATCGAAGATTGGGTTGAGACATATCAGCAAACCTCGAATAATGAATCTGCAGAAAAGGCCTCTGTGCACGAACTAGTTCTTTTCTTCATTCGTTGTTGTGGTCTTACTGTTGATGTCACTGAGGATGAAGCTATGGATGAGGATGGGATCGTTGATGTTCTTGAACGAATTCAAGATCAAAGTGTCAAGGTTGGTGCTGATGTCCATACCAAGCTGATGACATTAGACCACTACTGCAGTCTACCCACTCACGTCAAAGGTCAAACAATACCGTTCATTCAAAAGCAATCTCAACACCTTCATCTCTCATCTTATCACCACATTATCACTCTCACCTGTCCTTTACAACAGCGCAGAATCTACGGCACATTCTACTCCACTCATCCCTCTCATTTTAACCTGGCTTCATTCAATGACTTCAAGTCCCTTACGTCCAATTCGTCATACATCCACCTATATCACTCTGAAAATCAACACTGCATTATGCGAGATCGCTTCAGTTGTTACGAGTGACTTGGGAACTAAACAACGTCAAAGAGAAGCTGAACAGAAGAAAGGTGGATCTGGAGCGGCGTATCAGAAAAGATTGAAGGAAGCTGAGAAGAAGGTTCAAGAGGAACATAAACGCAAAACGAGACTAGAGGAGTATATGCAGGAAGTTGTTGATGTGTGAGTTAATATTTTTCGAAAGAGAAATCTTAGCTGAACGTCAATTTAGCATGTTCATTCATCGAGTTCGCGACGCTGACCCAGTCATTCGTGCTGATTGCATGAAGGAACTTGGTGTGTGGATGAAGAAATATGCTGCGTTTTACGTCAATACTTCGTTCCTATCCAATTTCTCAAGAGGGTGTAATGATCCAGTAAGTCCCACGACGTGAGGAGATACTTTTATTGACGTATTCAAGAACCCACATCCCCGATTGGAAACCGTCAAAGCTCTTGCTTCGCTCTACACCAAAGAAACTTTTGTCACCTCATCCCAAGGTGTTACACTTCGTTTAGCCCCCCGACTGATCGAAATGGCTCTACGAGATACCGATCTCAACGTTCGAATCAATTCAATCGCTACTCTCACTCTAATCGACAAGACCGGGATTCTATCTGACGAATCGGATGAAGAGCGTTTACGCATCAGAAGACTTGTTTACGATTCAGAAAGTCGTATCAGAAAAGCTTCAGCTGGTTTCATCAAGGGACTTTGGGAGGAGAAACAAGTAGCAATCCAAGGTTCAATTGATGCGTTGAGAGGTCCAAGGAAGAAGCGTGCTGCTGAAATCGAAGAGGAGGAAATGGGACGAAGACTCGAATGGAAAGCTCTTGTCCAATTGTTGATCGAAACCGGTGCATCAATCGACGAAGAGGAAGGCGAGACTCAAAATGGTGATAAAACTGAAATTGATTCCAGTGTCATCTCTTCTTCTAATGGTACATTAACAAGAGCTTCTGCTGCTGTTGAAGCTTTATGGAACGAGGTTGAGATACTCAAAGATTGGGAAAGATTGGTCAACTATATTTTACTTGATCATTCGACTTTCAATCAAGATAATTGGTTGTTAAACGATGATGAAGAGAGTTTTATAATTCAGATTTTGGTTGCTGTTTTGAAAAGAGAGGAAAAGGTGAGTCAGCCCAAGATCCTTATCGTCAAAACACTAATCGTTACTAGGATGATGATCTCGATGAAAGAACAAAAATCCTCATTAAAGTCTTGCCTCGACTTTTCAGTAAACATCAAGCTGATGTCGGGAGAATGAACTGGATTCTAGAAATTCCACAAAACATGAATCTAAGTTTGTATTTGGATTTGAGAATGAACTCGGTGAGTGGTTCAGAAATATAGTAGGCAGATGATTGAGTCTGATCGTCATATAGGCATACACCGATCTTTGGTCTGATATAATCAAACAATTCCTACAACACACCACCCCCGAGATCCTCCAAACCTCAATCGAAACCATTCATCATCTGTTAGAAACCACGGCCATGTCAACCATCAACGAAACCAAATTATCTGAACTTGAAGAAACTCTGCTAACCTCATTGAGAGATTTCATCGACGGCAGAGATGTCTTATCGATGACTTTTGATGGTGATGATGATTTATCTAGTGTTGAGGCTATTTTACTCAGAACAAACCTTTTGGTCAGATCTCGCGAAATGATTTCCAGTATGGAAAGTACTGAAGGTGGGCAGAGTTCTGGATGGGAAATCCTCTGTGCATTTGCTTCAAGAGGTCGATTGGGTTTCAAAGAGGAATCCAAGGTAGGTCTGAGTTGTTGTTTGATTCTGACATGCAGATCACCGAGTACGCAATGCATACTATCTTCCTGCATTTGACATGGCTTTTCAAACGTTTCTCAGAGACTGAAGATGATTCTGAAAGATTGGAAGAAAGACAAAAACGCGCTATTGAAATCTTCCATGCCAATGGTCTGGAAGAAGGAGGCAACGCAGTTGAAGAAGTCAAGAGACAGGTCAGTCTACAAATTATTTCTTAGATCTTAGCTGATCGTTTTTAGGCGTTCATTTGTTATCTTAATCTTCACATACTATTCCACAACCGAAAAGATTCTCTACCTGCTGTTAAAGCCTGTCCTTTGACTTTGGCTTCTAACGAACAATACAAACTCAGTGGAGCTTTCCAAGCCGCTGTTGAAAGATATAGTACTGAAAAGGATTCTCGTAGGGAAGAAGAGACTTCTGGTAAGTGTTCAGTGCTACTTGGGTAGAGCAATACACTTACTGCTATATCACGTAGCATCGAAAGTCAAATCATTCGACCAGGATATCCTTTTCCTCAGACTTGTTTCTGTCTTCGTCGCATCGATTCGATGTGGTGTTTTAGATGTCGATCATGCTAAAATCCCATTGGCTCATTATGGTAGATTCGGTTCAGCTTATGACGCTGTTGTCAAGAAACTCGTTGATGTCTTGAAAGATGAGGGTATATACAATAACGAATCTACGACAGTTCAACATGTTGTTAAAGACGCTCTGCATGAGGTGAGTGTGGCGTGGATTTGAGATGACTCGAGCTGACGGCATCCATAGTCGTTCACCATGTTCTTAGAATCTGACGACAAAGAGCCGACTTCAACTATCGGACTGTCCAAACTCATCGCCTCATCGCTTCAAATCCATGGAAATCATTTCTCGATCCTCAAACAAGTCAATTCCACGGACATTCAAGATCTCCACGAATCCTCCATAACATGGTTAACAACTAGGGTCTTGGCGCCATTAATCAAATCGGAGAAATTAGGTAAATCGACAGATTTAAAGAAGAAAATCCAAACTCGTCGATTAAAAGCGTTGAGCTATTTCAAGATCTTGTTATTACTTTTATCGCCAATCAACGGATCTCAAGCATTAAAGATTAGACGTCATTTGACTGAGAAACTTGATGAATCCGATGCGGTGATTGTCGGAACTGAAAGTTGGAATGGGTATAGGGTTTACGAGAAGAGATTGTTGGGGATTGCCAGTCGAGATGGGAACGTTGTTGGGGCTGCGAAAGCTAAGAAAGTTGTTGAGGTCGATGGTGGTGATGGTGATACGGAGGGTGAGATGGAAGAGGACGAGATTGCTACACCTACCAAATCTCGTCCTAACCCTAATACCAATAAACGAAGACGTGAATCACCCGAGGAGGAGGAGGAACGATCAGAAGAAGTTGAGCAAGGAGAGGAGGAGGCGATGGAAATTGACGAACCAAACCAAGATCAAGAAGTCGACGTAGACGAAGACGAACAATTAGATCTGGACTTGGATTTGGAATTACCGAAAGAAATGAGAGATGTTGAGAGGGAACGAGAAAGAAGTCAAAGTCTTCAACCTATTGTTCCTGCTGTTGGAAGAAAGAAGAGAATCGTTAAAAGGTTTTAGTCTGATAGGTTGATAGGTATTCATTCGGTCTTTGGTTGGACGGCTTTACTTTTGGGTTTCTCATTCATGCTTTTCATATTTCCTCTTATACCATTTTATTTTATTTCATCTCATCTATTGTATTCATTCGCTCATGTTATGTTTTCCTGTTTTATTTCTTTATGCAGTACAAATACAACTACAACTACATTCTACCAATCCACTCAAACACCCTTTCACGCTGTATCAATCCTGATCTGAATCAGATGAATCGTAGGAACAATGATGATGATAATGACGATGATGATGATCTTCCTGCCCACTTCGTCTTATATTCGTCTCTTCACCATATCTACCATACCCATGATCATAGTCTGAAGTTGAAGGTAGACGTTTACTGATTGGCGAAGACGGAAGAGAGTTCGATTTTGAACTTGAGAATGATCGATGCTCGACACCACCAAAACCATGATCGACGTCTGAATCAAGAGACCGTGAATAAAAAGAAGAATTGGTACCAACATCATCACTAGCATCTGTTTCTCGATGAACAGAAGAACAATCACTTCGATCGTCCTCATCCTCGTTCTCTCCACCGAAAAAATAATCCAAAGTCCCACCAATAGTTCCCAACAACCCAGGTCTTTGTGCACCAACTTTCCAATTCCTCCTGACTATACTTTTCAGATCTGATTTGATATCTTGCAGATTCTCTTGGGCTTGATCTAAGTGGACATGACGGTTTGGTTCGTGATGATGAGATTCTGGTTGATGTGAGTGATGATGGTTTGGGGACCTTTCGCTGTGATTGTGAGCCGGGTGAGACATTTCGTACTGTTTTCGCACTTGGTGATGAAGTGGTGGAAGATGGGTTTGGGTTTGGAGATTGACTTGTCGGATTTATACGTGATAAAGCGTGTTGTAACCCCTTGTACTGTAGCTGAAAACTCTCTTTTGAATACCTTATCCTTTCATTGTCATTCTTTGAAACAGTACAAAGTGATACTGTATGTAAAAAGGGATGATGTAGTTGAGAAACAAAAAGCAATGTTTCAACCGTCTACTAAATGGAGGCGTTGTAGCTTGAATACACTGTTTGGCAAACCTGTTGCTTCTACGTCATTGATCCATGGAGATATATCGTACTGCAATATCTAAGCACGTTCAAACAAAACGCAACACTGTCCAAATACAACTTAGCAGAAAGCTACTTGCAACCTCTACAGCATTCCTTTTCCTCTGTCCCCTCCAGCCACCTTCATCCTTAAGAAGCCCCATCTGCTGCAGACAATCTACAGAACACCCTCATCACCCTTTAACCTCACCAACCCTCATCTTCAGAATCAGAACTACCATCGATTCTGCTTCTGATTCTCGATCTACCTGGATTTGAATGTGGCTGATGACGCTGACCGCCACGTTGGACACCTCTGGTTTCTGAAAAATAATTTTGTGGGTCTCTGAAACGACAGTCTTCAGGATACCATTCCAAGGATGATTTTTTGTATTCGATATATCGAGTTGATTCCCGTGGATCGCGACTGAGTCTACTGGGAGATAGATAAGGTCTCGATTCACTGTATTCCCTCCTCCCGTAGCCCCGTTCGTCGTCATCATCATCGTCGTCGTCATCATCAACCTCATCCCATTCCCTTCCAGCATGACCACCTCCGTCTGAAACCGATTTCTGATTATCATCACCAAAAGCTTTACCAACCAAATAATCGAATAGATCAATAGAGACACCCCGGACACTTGGTCTTTGAGCACCATGCTTCCAATTATCAGCGATCAATTGAACCAAATCGGATCTAGTGGTGTTTTCGGCTCTCCTGTCTCCTTCTAGAGCTGTTTTAAGATGTGAATAAACCCATTGATCTCGGAATGAATTACCGTATTTCGATTTGGATGTTGATCGGCTTGAGCTGTTTGAATAGTGTCGATTTGGAATATCATCTCGACGGTACCTCTCATCGATATCCTCACGATAATCGTACTCCTCCATCTGAAATGAATTTTGACTTGGCATTTTGAAATGGATAATTTTAAGATTTGTTTTCAAAATTGGACTCTACTGATTGAGAGAAAAAATCGCTTTTTGTAGATGATAGCAATTCTTATGTTGTTGAAGTCTGTTATGGAACAGTTTGAAACCGAATTTTTTACACCATCCGTAATTGTTGTTTAGCATCCGGTTTTGGGTAGCACTATCCATTGTACCACTAAACATGTAGCAGGATCAAGTGTAACTCCTCCTGTCCCCCTTTTCAAGAGAAAGGAGGAGCTTACAGTGTGTGATAGATGATGAAAGGATACGCAGATTCGTATGTCTCATGAATTTGAGATGAAAGAAAAGACAGTCCTAAGCCAAAACATGACGGTTTGTGCGTTGTCGCTCACAAAGTCGTACAGTAGTTCACGACCGATACGAAGTCAAACCGATACTATGTATGCATACACACCTCACCATTCTAACCCTTAGTAAAGGCGACCATACCCCTCTGTGGACCCATAAGAAGTGGAAGAATAAGGTCCAGAAGAATGAGTAGAACGATATTCGTTGTGACTAGGATATTTAGAATAATGAATGGAGGGACGACGAGAATAACTCTTCCTTCTTCGATTTGCCCTAGAGTTGTTCTCTCTATAAGAATGATCCGGTTGATAAGATCTTGAAGTATGTCGGGTATCACCTGTAATTTTATCCCAGACCATCCCAACACAATCACTTACAACCCCACCGAAACTGGGTAAAGGTTTGTTCCTATCCCAATTCTCTTCAATCATCTCAATTCCTTTCGTGGACCTCCCATCCCGTCTAGCCGCTTGTTTATGTCTGTCCACCCATTCATCACGTCGGGTTGAATATCCATACGTCGATTTGTTTGATTGGCCACTGCCTCGGTAGCTATCATCTGAAAACGTGTTAGCCAAACATGTTTTCAAAAAGACTTTGAACGCTTACGATGATCTGTTGAGGAATCATATCTTGAGACTGGAGGATAGCTGGCTGTGGTACAATCTTCATCTAGGTTTGGTGATATGTAAGCCCATGGATATCAATGAATGGTGAGTCTAGCCAATACTCAAAACTCACCATCACTGGAAACGCAAAATTCACTTCTTAACCAAGATTTTCCAGGTCTGACATCGTTAGTGTATGGTGAGCGGGACATGATACAGTATATTTGGTGGTTTGTCTTGAAATCGTGTTTGCAATCCTTATAAATATGATATATATAGCAGAACTTATAGTTCAATGAAACCAAAAATGACTTATCCGTCTCCAGAGAAAGGATGTTTGACTGAGTTTGAGGACTGAAACTGACACGTTTATACTGTCGTTTAGTGGTGAATTTATAATTCCGGATGGGCTATGCTAATGACGGAGGAGGTAATTCTTGGATGCTTCGTCTGTAACCTGTTTCAGCTAACTTTTGTAGTGGTAAGCGGAGTATGAGTATTACAATGCAGCATGTAGCTCCGCAACACACAGTATTTCTGCCACTTTACGATACTGTACTGTACCTGGCTGATTGCTTTGAATTCAGAAGAAGTTCTTGATTTATATCACGGATAAATATATCGATTGTGCAAAAAGATCACAAGTTTAAGCTCATGATAGATACGATATTCGACTATGCACAAGTTCAGCAGTCGCGAAAACGATGTGTGAAAGCTGTTAGTCGTAGACGCCACAACACAACTCGTTTCATCCTAAGCTGAAATTTCAATGAGACATCCATACTTGGACAGCGAGCAAAACGTAGTGATATCTCAGAAGGAAGGTGAAATGACTCTAGAAATTACAACGAGTTAATTCAGAGTAGTCCACTCTACGACTTGTACCACACTCTACATAGTAAGTTGGTATTCGTACTTGTTCCGATATCTTTACGGCATCGATACATCATCCTGCATCATCGATCGGATTGAGATGTCTGTCACCTTTTCAGATGATCATGTCATCGAGTGAATCACAACCGGAAGTGAGAAACAGGATGCAGCAATAATGGAACCTGAAATCGAATGAAACTGAGAACCTACATCTATTTCACTCTTACAGCATCTCACTCGCAAGAAGATCCCCACCTCGTGTAACTTATTCAAAGTGTCGTCAGTAAATCATAGTGAAGCCATACCTTTACTAGATCTAAGTAAACGTTCGGAGGACAACGAATATCCTGGAAGGGATCGATCTCGAATACAGTCGTTATCAATCGATCGATCAGTTGACACAACTAGATATATACCACCACTGAAAAGATCTCACTTCCCTTCTCCTCGTTCAGAAAAAATGGGTTTCTTTGATAATCTACGTTATTGGGATAAATTCAAGGTTTATCGTTATACCATCTTACTGGCTTTGAGTTTAAGTGGTGATGGATGGTATGTGACGGATATCTTTTGGATTTACAAATGATTCACTGGTCTGTAGGTCTTACGAATCATCCGTTATCGCTAGTATCATTCAACTACCCCAGTGGATCGCCAATCTAGGTTATGAAGATGGTGTAATTCCAGAGTAGGTTCTTTAGTTTTCGTCTTGATATCCACTGATCAATTCACTAGTTCACAAAATCAATGGATCGGTCCAGTCTATTCACTAGGCCAATTGGTCGGGGGTTTGATGTCAGCCTTGGTGTTGGACAAACTGGGTCGGAAACCCAATATAATTTGTGGTGCGATCTTGATGGAACTTAGCACAGCTCTTTTAGTTTGGTCACCTAGTTTCGGTGTCGTCATTGCAGCTAGAGTAATCGAGGGTGTTTCAATTGGTTTTTTACTTCTTGGTTATCAGGTTAGTAACCACCACGACGACAACGACAAGTGACTAATCACATTAGATTTATGCAGTCGAAATATCTGCTAAAGAGGACAGAGGCTTCGTGTCGTCTTTCTCACTTATGACTGGTAATTTCTTTGGTCTGCTTTCTGTATGTCTACGGATGGACTGAAAGGCATTTGCATTCACTGACGACTACTTTACTTGATAGGCTGGTATAATCTGTCAGTCAAAAGGCTTCATCGATCGAGCCCACACTGATTTCTTGCAGATGGGATATCATACGATTCCTCTAATGTAGGCTGGAGAGCAGCCTTAGGTGTAACATTCATCCCAGCCACACTACTTTTACTGGTGTTACCTTGGGTACCAGAGTCTCGTAAGTACCATTCTCCTAATCTGAGAAAGGAAAATTAACACAAACCAGCACGTTATCTATACGAGAAAGGTAAAGAGTTGGAAGCCAAAAAAGTTCTTGGTAAACTACACGGATGTTCACTGGAAGATGGAGAGATGATACTCTCCGAACAAGGCGAGAGAGAATTTTTGGCTTTGAAAGCGGGTAAATCGGAAGCTAGATCGTTATATCAAATCCCTATTGATTTGTCCCTAATAGCCATCGATTGGGATCAAGCTCACGGTCAAGATAAATGGGCCGCACTGTGGAATTCAAAGTCCGCTAGATATCGTTCGTTCGTTGCGTTTTCCAGTCAAAGTTGGTGGGGTAAGTGAAATGTCATCGCATTCATACTATGATGGCCAACTGATTACTGAATAGCTTGGAATGGAGGATCAATCTTCACATACTACTACACCCTAGTCTTTGATGCCGCAGGAATAACAGACCCACATCTCCAATTCGGTATAGCGGGTATCCAGAACGCGACATGGTGTGTTGGCGGTATCGTCGGTGGATATCTACTTGACATCTGGGGTAGAAGAACCAATTACCTAATTGGAACCGGTGAAGCATGTTTGTGCTTGATTATTCAAGGTGCTTTGGCTATCGGTATTTTCGACAAGGGAATTGATAATCAAGCTGCTGGAGCTGGTTTCGTTTCTGTCTACATCATTCAATGGTTTTTATGGGTGACCTTCTTTTCACCTGTTGTCAATATGCTTCGTAAGTCGACGATCTGACGGAGAATTTGGATAAAAGAATTCAGAGATGAATACTGATATTTCATAGCTGCTGAAGTCTTCTCAGCCGGTCTCCGAGCTCGGGGCTACGCCATCGCCAACATTTTCTCCATGGGAGTCGGCTTCGCTACCCAATATTCTGCTTTACCAATGTACAGGGCCATGAATGGTTGGGTGTGGATTTTTTTCAGTTGTTGTATGGCGTTCGCCTTCACTGTAATCTACTTCACATATCCAGAGACTAAAGGGGTGAGTGACGTGTTGTGTCTTCCTAAGATTTTTTCAAACTTGATCGTGAAGACGATTTGAACTGACTTCCACCTTAGATCACTCTTGAGGAAGTTGAAGGACTGTTTGGTACGGGAGCAGGTCAAAGAGTCAAAGAAGCGCTAGGTAAACGAAGTCGACAGGAGCCAGTCACGCCGTACGTTCCAACTTGCTGATATAGGTAGTCGTTGCTGATGGTCAACTGTAGAATTCACTTCCGTCCAGAGGAAGACGAAGATGCGATTAACAAGAGTCAGATTAATGATTCACCTGCCGTGATGGCTCATTAGTGTATAAGATGGATATGTTTTAAGTCGTGACCTGTTTGGACGATTAAAATTCTATACATGAGGATTGTTGTACATTGGACGTAGTAAATACAGATACCGTATCGTAGCGCCTGGTATGTATTGCGATTCAACTAAAATTCCATCTAACATCAAGAATCATCAGCTTCAATTCATTCACAAGAGAGCAATCACAAATGAAAGAAAAGAACAGAAAAGATGGTTTGATAGGTCCTCAGGTGACAAACATTACAATCAGTGCCGAAGCTCAGGAACAGCTTCTAGTTGATTATTAAGGAATAGTTTTCATCGCTGGACGGGGAGTTTGGGTGGGGAAGGCAGAGATGGAGGATGTGGACTCACAATTTAGTTGATGTTGATGAGAAAGAAAGAGAAAATTGACATTGAAAACCCGCATAAATTGTTGCGAAGATAGCTGTCAGAGTTATTCCCGCTTAGGTATAGAGTGTGGCAGTAATGAACTGGTCGAATTCAAGCTTTACTACATCAAATCGAGCTACTCAATTTAACTGAATGTAGAAAAGCTAAAGGTGCGTCGAGGATGCAAGAATAGAGGGGAAACGATTCATGGAAGCCACCATCAAAAGTGGAGAAAATAAGGGCCGTCTAAGGAAATCTCTGCAGAGTAGCAATTTCTACACGCTGCCATCAAACCGACTGTCGAATAACTCTCCATGGACCACAACTCCCTCTACCAATCCATCAAACCGTCGATACTAACCAGTTTACCATGATATTGATCGAATTTACCCTCAACCAACTCTCTAGTCCAATCACCACCAACACTAGGTTTCGGTGCGCCATTTCTCAATTTCGCCTCGGGATCACCACCCCCGAACCCAGTAGCATATCTCCCCATCGCCGCGATAAGAACCACGACCCGATCATTCTTGAGAACCCTACACCATTCTTTCGCCATCATGTTCAGAGCCGTCTTACTAGTTCTATAAGCGGTGATGTTGAATCCTGGCGGTTTAGGCCATCCAGAAATTGGTGATTGATTTTGGGGACTGTTTTCGATATCTGAACCTTGTTTGGTAATGGATGAGACGTCTGATGAAATGAATATAATCTTTGGTTTTGGGGATTTCAATAACAGCGGGACGAACTTTGAGGTGAAGAAATGAGTTGAAATCACGTTTAGATTGTATGATTTCGTCCATGCATCTTTTAGTGTCATTCCACCTTTAGCTGCTATGATGTCGTAGGCAGCTCCTGTTGGTCATAATCAGTACTAGATATTGAAGTGAAGCTTCTGGAAGAAAGACATACCAGCATTATTAATTAGAATGTCGATCTGACCAAAGGTCTTTTCTACATCTTGATAAAGTTTCTCGACACTTTCATCATCTTCAATATCGACTTCCTTAGCGATAACCTTATTGTCACCAAATTCAACGATCGACTTGAGATTTTCGACAGCTTCTTCAGATCTGGACAGCGAGCGAGAAGTGAGAATGATATCATAAGTAGTTGAAGATTTTAGCAGACTGAGAACAGTCTCATAACCTAAACCTTTGTTGGCACCTGTGATAAGAACTGTGGTTGACATTTTATGGTGATGTGGGATGATTTAAGTGTTATCTGATTTTGATTGAAAAGTTAAGAAATTTCAGTTTTGGATGTATATTGTCTCGTATCTCTTCCAATCCGACCAATATTTATACATATAGCCCCGAGACGTTAACATGCTAATCATTCACAGTTGCCGAGACGGTGGAGTGGAGGCAGGTTGGAGTTGTGAGGGGGGTCCGACGATTAAAGAGAAATCCACCGAGGAATGACCGATGTCAAACAAAACTGTACTATCTTCATCGATAAAATTCACTGCGACCATGTCATTGGAAGATTTTTACTTCAGAGGTTCAAGGCAAGATGGAAGCAACAGACATGTAGTAAAACTTTTAGTTCCTTGCAGTCAAACATACAGTGCTCGAAGCTATGTGTGTTAAACTGCCTTGCTCATTGTTTGTCCAGACTACGCTCTAGAAATCGTAAAGGTATCAAAATTTCTTGCCAATCAGACAAGAATCGACGTACGTCTGGGATGGAAACAAACGATAAAAATACCAACGGCCCAGCTTCGATCGATGAGTATGCATATGCGTTTCCACTTTTCATAGATTCCTTTAAGTACCTGTTTACTGGATCCGCCAGTGCCCTTGTTCCTGCACCCTCGTTCCTGATATAACAAAGATCCCCTCTTGGTTTCCACGCACGAAAACGAGCTCGAGCTGTTCTCTTGCCTCCTCTTCACCAATAGCATATGCTATCGCAAGAGTTCCCTTCTTCAACAAATTCAATCATGTTCGCAGGACATCTCACTCGATTTTTCCAATTGATGTTCATCTTAGCAGCCCTCGCCACACCTCTATTATCAGAGCGAGACTCAGATCCAGACAGCCAACTATCACCTAAATCTCTTCAACAAAAAACAGATTCTGACTCAAGTGTCCGTCGACTGAAACAGGCAACTAGAGTTAGCATCCTCCAAAGAAAGACTCAACTTGGCTCTCGACCTGTCATTCCTCGAGCTAGAGTTTCGGATGGCGGTTATCAAGTTTGTCAAGATGCTGGATCTAAAACGAACGGATTGTTTGCTGAGTATAACGGTTATTACATAGGCTCTTTGGGTACAAATGTAAGTGAATTTCCCTCGTGTATCGTAATATACTGTAGTAACTGAAAACGGATCTTTTTTAACAGGCGGGAACATCTAATGCTGTCTCCCCAGCGGATTGTTTTTTACAATGCCAAAACAATCCAGGCGAGTCGCATGAGATTGCAATGCGTTTTGACGATCCTTATTGACTTGGTGGTAGCATGTGTAATTGCAAACACCTTTAAGATGAGTAACAACTACTTGTGCTACCAATATGGATCGTACAACTCCAATCCTCTTGTGGCCTCCGATGGTACTGCCACTGGTATCAAAGGTGTTGACTGTTCGGATGCAAATCAGGCCAGTGAGTTGTCCCTCTGGCCAAGTGGATGGCGGGAATGGATAAAGCTGATTTTGTTGCTATAGTTTCAACATGCTGCGATACCTACGTTCTAGCATGAGGTATGTTTGAAATTACAACGTTTTTGGGGAAATCGGTTTAGGTGTTGGGACTAGTGAGGCATTTATTGCAGGGGTCATGTTTCCGTAGATTTCTAGAATGTAGACTCTCGTCGATGGTACAGTCCTCTTCTTCACCTGCAATGCTGTCGAAGTCTCGGTAAAACGTGTTACGCACAGAATCATAAAGAGACGAGCGTGGATCACAGCGCTTTCAGATTAATGGAGATCATGGAATGGAGGATGTTTGGATGGTAGCGCGCATTTTTGAGCCTCAGCTGACGAAAACAAGCTTGCAACTACGCATATGCGCCCTCTGTTTTCACACGAATCACATGTGATAGATACATCCTGACATTTCATATTCTACAACGTTCCCAATCACAGATCCTAGATCTTAAAGATACAATTCCACGGATCCATTAGAGTTTAGCTTTGGCACCCTACATTTTCTGAGATCAGTGCCGTTCGAGTGAAAAAAATTGAAAGAAAAACCAACCTTCAAGACGCCGTCAAGTTTAGTCTATTAGCGTGTCAGTAGATCATCCTTGAAATCGGTTCGACTCTATTACTTACCGCAAGCATAACCTGCACGCATATTAGTGAACATTCACTGAGATATGAAATACACCTACATTTCCTTTGACCTTGAGACTACCTGTCATGAAGGCTTTTTGGGCGTTGACTTTCCCATCAGCCAAGCCTATGAAGGTATCTAAAGTAGACGTCAGATATATATTAGATTTCATACAACATCTGAACTGACCATCGCTTAATGAAATGGAGCAATCTATAAACCATCAGCTTAACCTCAAATTTCGCGATATGTACACTGCGACATACCGGGTTTCTTGGCAGCACCTTTAGTAACTTCTCCTTTATTTTTGAGATCGATCCTAGTCAACAAAATGGTTAATCTTGACATCTCATGAAGGCGTCAGAGAAACATACACCCAAACAGCTTCTTTGCCCTCTCCATTCTTCACGTTAAGTTGGAAGATACCGTTGGTCTTTGATTGGCCGTCAGCAAAAGTAGTGGTCTCAGACAACGATCTCACTTTTTTGATTTGACTCTTCTTCTCTTCTTCAGGCATTTTTTCAAAAATTTTGGCTAGTGTCTGGGAAGGTAGAGTTCATAAAGTTAATGGAGTTTTCATAGAGAACAACCTTTTCAACTCACGCTCAAGACTTCGCTAGTCTGTTTTGATGCATGTCAGTCTATGTTGTGTATGTTATGAGAACGATGATTGGAAGGAAGGTTTCTGAACAAGAGATGGAAGCGAGATGGCTGACATGGTAGCGCGTATGATTTCGTGTGAAGGGGAGGTTGGAATCAACTTGACATACCTTGAATCCGGGTTCTTTGACGTCTGACATGGTGATAGATATATTGGTTAAGATAGCTTTGGTGAATGGATATGTTGTCTTGAATTGTATTGTTGTTGTTAGAATTTCCTCAATTCTCAATATTGAAAATGAAGATGAAGATGAAGATGAAAACGAGAATGAAAAATGGGTCAATCGCTCATTCAATTCACATAGGTACCTATGTGCCTATGGCTACCGGTAAAGTGGTAACCGAGATAGAAAGCAAAAGACGTAAGCATTTGTCACACGGAGAATTGCGGCGTTAGACTTTTTATCGTTTCTTTCTTTCTCACGACTTTTCCTTTTATTCACCTTCTATCTCTTCTCTTCTCAAATGTAATGTCAAATTCAAATCATCCATTTCCTATATACGATGAGCTAGACTACAATAGTTATCTAGTGAGTGATCTTCACTGAAACTTGGATTAACGCAGACCCAAAGAACGATCATCTTTTACCCAACACCCCTTTCCTTTTATCCTCCAAAGCAACAGACAACTGGCCAGCACGATCATGGTCACTCCAATCTCTTCGACGGTATTCAAACCAGATAGTTCCAATTGCAGATACCTCCCACCGTGAATTTTCAGAATTCTCACGCGTCGAAAGACCACTCTCTGAAGTGTTAGATTTATGGGTGAAAGATCGAGGTCAAACACTTTATGTTAAAGATTGGCATTTAGCAGATGGTTACGATGTTCCGGATATCTTCAAAGGTATTTATACAACCTAAAACTTCATGCTAAAATCTAGATGACTGGTTAGCGACACCACCGAATTTCGGTTTCACATATGTAGGACCTGCTGGAACTTTCAGTCCAGTCCATCGAGATGTCTACGCATCTTATTCTTGGTCAGCTAATGTTTTGGGGAGAAAGATTTGGTGGTTATTTCCACCTGGTCAATCATGTGATGGTATATTTGACGTTCGTAAAGATGGCGAGAAGGGTGCGATAAAGGTTTTACAAGAGGTGAGTTGCTCTTTTGAACTTGGCTTACGGTTAGGAAGGTCAAATCATTTTCATTCCAACTGGGTGGTTTCATCAAGTTGTCAATCTCGACTTTGTAAGGTACTTTCCAACGTTCAGTACTGATCAAAGTGTATTTCAATCAACCATAACTTTTTCGCTTCCCCAACCCTTTTATCAGTCTACAGAGCATTAGATCAAGCACAACAGAAAGTAGAAGAAAGTATATTAGACGTCAAAGAGATGATTATCTCTAGAGTAGGCCTAGATGGAGAATGGGAATTAGAATGGGTTGAGGAGGTTCAGAAACTTCTTGAAATGGATGCTGGATGGTGTTGGAAAGGGTTTTGGGAGACTGTGCGATCGAATCTGAATGTAAGCAATCAATTAAGAGTATCAGACGCTGAGTTTTATCCCTATAGAAACCTCCAGCTCATGAATCGCTTTCACCGCCTGAAATCATGAGAGATGGATTTATTCGACAGGTTGTGGAATTATATCGGCAAAGGAAGGAGTGGCATTTCCTACCGGGGGTCAAGACGATCGTGATGGACATCGATGCGATAATAATGTGGCCCTGGTAGCGGGGAAACACTTGAATGACTTCTGGACAAGATGATTGAGAATCGCTTCATCGTTCACTGTAATATCTCATCGAACTCTACGGATGTATCAAATTTCTAGGCAATTCTCCACTGTACGCAACATCACCCCAACCTCCAACACCCCACTATTCCTGACCTCTACCTAGTCCCTGATATCATCCTCAAGAACGATATTACTCTTACCAGCCTTTCTACGAAGTCTCGCAACACGTCTGGTTTCCACCTCAAGATCCCTCTGCTTGTACCACACGAATGCGGTGCAAATCATAACCCCGACAGTAAAGACGATACAGACAGTAAATGGGATCTACACTCAGTCAGCGAAACTAGAGGCCAAAGGATTTACCTGATATCTAGGGGCATATTGAGTGAGGAAGAATTGAGCTGTATAGCTGTTGGTGACTATCAGTAGGGAATGATAATATAAGACAACACGGTGACATACAGACGAGGTACTTGACCCATTGCATTTTGGAATGCGAAACTGAACGCAGCCGCTGAAGAACCTTTAAGACTTTGTGTACGAAGGGGCATGACGGCAGAAAACCCGAATGCTTCAAAGATATAAGCGATCTACATTGGTAGGTCAGACTTCTTCAGTATCAATCACATACAAGGATGAGAGCGTATCTTCCACCGTTAGATTCACAGAATATCATTCCAATGAAAGAACCTTAGAATACATCAATCAAAAAAATCAATGAATGAACCTACCAATTAATCCGATACAACCTGCAAAAACCCAAATTGGAGTAGGGAATCTTGAAGTCTTATCGAGATAGACACCACCTGCTATTGAAGCTAGGATATAAAATACCGCTGGTGGAATTGCGAGTAGTTGACTGTTTGTCGTTGAAGTCAAACCGAAACTTTGGACGATGGTCGGTAACCAGAACGCTAAACCTGTCGCTGAGCTGTTATAACAAAGACCGAGGAAGGAGTAGCCGTCTACATATATCCTACAGTTAGCACTGCCTGTACCGTACGAATACTCATTGTACATGAAAAAAAATCACTCACAAAGCAGAGGGGATCTCAATTCTTCTTTGATAGCCTTCCAGTCGAAATTCAAATCTGTAGATCTAGCAGAATTGGGTGGAAGTCTAGCAGCCATAAATGCGCCCTCTTCAATCGTGTAAAACGAAGTTCGTGATTGTGGGGAATCGGGATAATCAGGTAGATAGAACCACAACCAGGCTCCTATGACGAAACCAATCAAACCGGGAACCAAGAACGCCCATTGCCAACCTGCTAGGCCTCTCCCATCTATGTAGGCCAGTCCGTAGGTCAGAAGGGCGTCTAAGATGTTACTGAATTGACCGAGCTGTAGGTTTTGAGTTATGACTGTTTGGAAAGGTGGCGAAACTCACCAATCCGAGTAATGCCATTCTTGTTGCTATTTCATCGGCTCGATACCAACATGTAAGACTTTACTATTAGTCTACTGACACTATTCAGACTTACTGATAGATCACACCAGGATATAAACCTGCTTCGAAAATTCCTAAAAGAGCTTTTTACAAAGTTGTCAGTGAGAAAAATAAACTTGATTGATTTAGTCACAAACTCACTTCTGCAGGCAAGGAAGGATGCCATATTGGTACAAGCAGCTGTACAAAGTGTAACGATCGACCATGAGATTAAGATTCTAAAGAAGTGTACCTAATCGAATTCCAATCTATCACTTATAATATCTTGATAGGTATGACAACCACACTTACTCTTGGTGATGACCATTTGATCAATAGATTACTCGGTACCTCGAAAAGAATGAATGTAACCGAAAAAGCTGTTGATGCGAACGCATATTGATCTGAAGTCATATTTAGTGAACTTAGGATATTGGTTTTTGAACCCGTATTCATAGTTTTGACATACTAACAAAGAATGAGCGTTGTTGTCAAATCAAAGTGGAATTTTAGGACGACTTACAGGAATGATATTTTGATCCATGTTCTTGATGAGATACGTAGCTATCAACAACGGGATCAACCTCCAATCGGCTTTTCGTTTCAATCTTTGAGCATCTTGATAAGTAAACTGCTGTCTGATGTTGGTGGAATCTCTTTCTTTCGGTGTGGCAAGTTCAAGATCTTTATCATCGATCGAATCTTGATGAGGAAAATTTGGTATTGACGACATTTCGCTGATTCTTTTGGTTGGCTTTGATTAAAATCGTTCACATCAGGTCGTGTACTTGCCTTCATTTATATATGTGAACTTTTACTTTTTGCTTGATTTTTTCATGTTTCTTTTGGGTTGATCAGGGTTTAAAATGATTGTACTCCCTTGGCCAAGCCCATTGCGTGACAACTTAAAGCAATGACAATTTGGAATATGATAACCAAATAGAGTCCGCAGTCAATCAACAAGATACTATCACCTCTTCGGTGATCATCAGATAAATGCTACTAATTCAAACCACAGAAAAACAGATTCCATTGATCCTGAAGGTCGTTCTTCTAACTAAAAAGCACGCTAAAAAATTCAGAACCTATGGATAAGATAACCAATATCGGCGAAACTAGAAGATATAATTCTCCGATTAAATAAAAGACGTGATAAAACGGTTTAAAAACATGTTTTGAAATGGCATTTCAGGACTGAGACCTAAATTCATCGGACTAGGTAGGAGAGATTCACATTTTGTGGCGGTATGGTGTGATTTGCCGTTACATATCTCGTACAGTGTTCCTTATACTACTGGTAGTGGATGTATTCAAAGCACCGCTCTGAACGCTAAGCCACGAGTCAATATCTTGAACATGTAAAAGAAATCCATGAACTCGTCAAGATTCTGTAGGAACACGCTCGGATCAGGATGAGTTACTTTACCTTTGACTCGACGAGAATTGCTCAAATCGCCCGACGTTGTCATAGATCGTCGACTACTGGAACTTTGTTCAGGGACGACCGTCCTCGAATGTCACAAAACGATCTACAACGATAAAGTGCACAACATTATACACCAATACTTCAGTGACTTTGATCAACTGATGAGATTTTGAGGCGGGGTTTCAATGTTCTGCACCACAAACCAGAAATAGAACCGACCTCGCCGACTATCGATGTCTCCTTCAGAGGCTGCTGCCCAACATCTATGGATTGATACCGCGGCAGTCTTGGACCACAAATACCAATCAAAAGTGGACGTCACTGTCCCACCCATCATCATCAATCAAAACACCACCTACGTGTCCAGTCAACTGTAAAACGCCCCCGGGCCGAGGATAAGAAAAGGTAGCTGACTCATCTGCTTATCAATCCGTGTGAACCATCTTCTTGTTCAAGACGTTCAAAGACGTATAAAGACACTGTCGGAATAGAGTAGAGAGTGAACAAGAGCAACTACTTCCTTTACAACCTACTCAATCGTAACCATGTCTATCGATCATCTTGTCCTCAAAGTCCCTTCATCAAAAGTCGACGGTCTAGTCGACTTCCTCACCTCAAGTCTTTCACATATAGGTTTCAAAGAGCTTGCAAGACCTGGTCCAACTTTCGTTGGTCTTGGTACCAATAAACCGTTTTTATGGATCAACGGTTCAGGTCAAGATATCGATGGTAACCTCAAAGGATCGAACATAGCTCTAAGCGCTAAGAGTGGGTTTTTGTCGTACCACGTTTCTCTCTTACGATCGAGTTCTTTCAACTGACCAAAATTCTGTTTTTATTAGATACCGAAGAAGTTGACGCATTTCATAAACTCGCTTTACAAGCTGGTGGGAAAGATAATGGAGCACCGGGAAGAAGACCTCATTTCGGTCCTGATTTCTATGGAGCTTTCGTCATTGATCCTCACTGTGGTATCATTTTTGAATTGGTTTATTATGGTCAATGATGGAATTTTTTCCATAGATATCGTTGACTTTATACGTCGGTATCGACTCAAAGATGAATGAATGAGATCAAAACTAAATTAGACTGCACTTACGTAGATAGATCGTCGCCAAGCCAGGAGTACCATTGTCGTAAGCCAAAAAGTGATAAGACGCGTGCAATGGGCACGTAAAAAGTTGAAAGTTGAACTAATTTCATTATCTACCTTACTGCATCTACTTCGTTCCATTTTTTCACAACTCACCAGCACGCCGACATAGAGATATAGTTCTGCTCCAGTAGTGAAACGGAACCATCACTTCATAATGATCAGACCGCGTCTACGACACTTTGTCGTTGCAATATTCTTATCAGCGTTGATCGCTGTCTACTTGCTTAACGATAGGACGAATTACGATTATTTAAATTGGGATGGTCTATCTTTGAAATCGAACATCGAAGACTTTGAACAATTCGAAGGTTCTTATGAAAAGATCGAGTTGGATTTAGAAGCTGAACGATTAAAGTCGAATTTGGAACTGGTTGAAGAGAAAATCGAACAAGAGATACACTTAGGTATACCTGAAATCGTCGTTCCTCATGAAGCTGTCGAGCACGGTGGAATCACTCTGGTTGAGGATATAGAGATTGACCATATCTACCATTCATATCCTAAATCTACTAAAGATAGTATTTGGTTAGATATCAATCGCGTTTCTAGGGAAAGAGGTGGTCATTGGGAAAGACCTAGTAGGGGTGCTTTGAGATCTCAAGGTGCTAAAAAATCCTCGAGGACGAATTTAAGAGATGATAAGAGATATGTGTTTTCTCAATTATTCGCTGGGTGAGTAGGATCAAGCTTGATGTTAGATTCTTCCCACTGACGCGATCGATTCTTTAGTTGGACAAATCAAATCATTTCAACTATAAACCGTGCGTTTCCATTCCATCTTTTCATCTAGACAGAAAATCTTACAGCTCATATAGTGATCGATATCGCCCTTCATGCAGATCGAATACCGATCTTAGCGTCTTTCTACACTGATCGAAGTCATCTTTCAGATGACGATGCCGATATCGCAGTTTCAGAAATTTTCGATCTTCATCATCTATCTAAAACATTAGGCATCCCAATTGTTGAAGATTGGGAATTGAAACGTTCTGATAGAACACCTCAACATTTGTATTCAGTTGTTTATGATGGTGAACATCCACAGGTTGGGCCTTCTGGCGAGAATCTGAAGGTTGGCGATATCATACACTCGGAGAGGGATACTGTGGTGGATCACTACTTCTGTTGGAGTTTCAGACAAACAAGAGCTCAGAATGGTCATTTCGCTGGTCATGTTGGTCAAATGAGTACGTTTTTCGTTATTGGATAGAGGATACCAGTTCTCGAAATCTGATTCTATTCTATTTAGCAATGCAATACACACCATTGACACTGGATTACTACGCCAAACGAGATTTCAACGAACCCTCAATACCTCTAACAGCAAATCTATTGAAAGAATATACCTACCCAAACGTTCCACCCGACGCCTTGGAAATTCTCGCCAACAATTCCTTCCCAATTCCAAGTGATTCACCAGAAGAACATTTAGCTTGTATCGATTTTGTCTATTATTTCGTCGAGATTGGTGGACATGGAGAAGCTATTGGGGAATTCAGAGATGGAGTTGGGGCTTGGCAAAGAGTTGGACGTCATTTGAAATGGTCAAAGGGAATGGAACTTTTAGCTGAAGATTATTTACGTTACGCTTTGATGGTTCCTCAAGGTGAAACCATACCTCCAGTGAGTGGATCTTTGTTTGATCTGAATCCAATTCGAAAATGATATTTACCCGTTTTGAGTATTTGGCAGTTCACATTCGTCGAACAGGTGGGTCAAATTTACTTTCAAATTGAAAAAAAAAAGGGGAAACGTTAACATCGACTAGATATTGGTTGGGCAGACGTTGATCAAAGAACTTGGGGTGTTGCAATATTGAAAGCACTGCACAAAACCAAAGAAGAAAAAGGGATAGAAATTAAGCACGTCATTTTGGCAACTGATGAAACCAGTGAAGAATGGTTGTAAGTTTTATAAGCAATAGGTAAATCCGTTTAACTGAACCTTTCCGTTAGGGCTCCATTCCATGAATGGGGATTTCACGTTGTCAATCATGACAAAGTGAATACCTCTGCACGATTGGGTGTCTGGTGAGTGAAGATTTGATGAACGGCGTGATCGAGACAACGCTGACGATACAGTTTAGGTTCCCAACGTTAATAGATTCTGTTATTTTTTCAAAAGGTAAAGCTTTCGTGGGATTAGGAGCTAGTACCAGTACGTTTGAATTGTCTTCATCTCTGGCCTGTAGAAGCATTTTCTGACCTGTTTCTTCAGTGTCGATTTTCGGAATGAGAAGGGCTGTAGCTTGGAACGATGGTGTGGGAGATTTAGTCAGAGGAGTCAACCCCACCCCGGCGGATTGGCGATTCGACTGGCCACTGAATAGAGTTCAACGATGAGGTGTTGAAGAAAGAATGAAGAGGTGTCCCCTGGTTGAGGACCTGCTCAAGTCATCTATGGATATAGAGATAGAATTGTAAACCGAGTTCATTGGCACATTCGCAGATACCATTTAGATGGGATTTTGTAGAAATGATCGTAATGCTGGCACATCATATTAGACATTCAACTCATATACAATCTGACGTTTCGTGCATGGACCATCAGTTCATTTGACCAAGGTCCAACATCGCTATTTAAATTGATTTATCCCATTGCCAACGGGACTGGCTGACTTTTGGTTTCGCACTTTCAACGAAATCCTCTTCCCAGTCGAGTGAAGTGGATCGACACCTTTCAGTTATGTGTAAAGAATGGGCAGAATGCATGCCTTGATGCGTGGATGTAGCTTGTAACTTGATTGCATTCGAGTAACCTCCACTTGATTGTTTGTTTAGTGCCATTTCCGGAACAGAATGTGGGGATCTACGACCAAGCCAGGCACGGATCCGGGTGATGGGCGCAAGCAAACGCAAGGGCGGGAAACTGGAACAAGTAAATGTCTGTGTTTTTTTGGCAGTTGTCGTTTGTTTGTCTTTTCTTATTTTCCCTCCTTTCATCTTCGTTTTATCATTCGACTCTCACACTCTAAACTATCTGCACAATGAGACCCATAGTTAGATTGTCTCTCTATATCTCTTCAGCAATCTCAATCTTGTATCTAATCGGAAATCGAGGAACATCCCTCAATCTCAAAAGAATTGAAAGGTCTCTACTTAAACCTCTACCATCTCCTACACCTGATCATAATGGGTTGTACACTACCAAAATATTAGCCCATGCACCTGGATACACAGTGATAGAGAATTTGTAGGTGACTGAAGCAGAACAATGACGTCTGACACTCTGTAGATACTTTCAATCTGGAGCATATCTATATTTAACGTTCGAACCTTGGCATCTACCACAACTTGATCTTATGATCAGTCGATCTGAACATTTTCATAAGAACGATTTTGAAGTTAATCAAATTTGGGCCATTAGAAATGCACCCGTTAGTCCAATTCCGAGGGAGGAGGATCAACTTGGTCATAGTATCAATTTAGAGAGGGCTAAACAGAGGTTTGGCGATCACGAAGTAATCGAGGGTCCTGTTGTGAGTCGTGACGGTATAGCTGTTGATGAGAATCGTTAATTTGACATCTTTTCTTGTAGTTGCTGACTGGAGACGCTCGATGTAAGTCCTTGCAAACACGCTCCGAGTTTTTGTACTGACATTTCCGCTCCACAGTCGTTGATCATTGTACGTGAACAGACTTTCATGATACGATCCTACTGTCAATCAATATAAAAATTGACACTTCTCGTAGACTATCATTGGATTGGAGAAGTATTCCTGGGTGGCTGGCGTATTTGGAATCACTTCTCTTGGGTTACCGGTTTCGCCCTCCCAGATTTCAAGACGATAGCTTTCACTCAATTAGTATCGAATGATGAATTCCGAGGAGATGACGTTGATTTATGGCAAGATAGAGCAGGTGCCAATGCTTGGTTCATGAAGCATTTCTTGTGAGTCTTCTGATGACACCAATTTTTTCATGCTCAAGCTACGTTGTTTACTCATCCATCTCTCATCTAGCCCCGACGCAGTGATCGAATCCAAAAACGATTGGGATGCTCGTGATAAATCCAATAAGCTCTATCGTCTACCTTTGGTAGTCATAGTAGACAGATCATCAGGTCATCGAGGGCCATCCTCAGGTTGGAAACCATGGGGTGACGTTATTAGGGTTCCGGTAAATGAAGAATATTTGATGGATTTGAGAGATAGAGTTATCGGACCAATTTCTCAGAAACCACCAAGAAAATTGAGAGTTACTTATCTATCACGACAAGATTCAGGTAGAAGTTTAAGACCTCTGGATCATGACAATCTAGTTGAGGCTCTTGAAGCTGAAGATAAAGCTGGTGGTATCGATTATAAGATGGAGATATTTAATGCTGGAATCCCATTTGAGGAACAGGTCAGAAAAATCGCGAACACTGATGTAAGCTCTGACAACCTCACACTCTTCAGTAAAGCTGATAGACTTCAAACAGATACTTATTGGAGTTCACGGGAATGGTCTCACTCATGTCTTATGGATGTCACCAGGTCCTTACAAAGCTGTCTTTGAGATGCAGCCAGCTTGGTGTAACATTGTATGTCTCTTTTCTCTGTATCCATCAAATGATTTTGAATCATCGAACTGAATCGTACGATAGAACGATTACGCTCCTTTAGCAATTGCAGCGGGAGTTCAACATTACATGGTCAGAGACACCTCGTAAGTACACCATTGGTTAAAAAGAACGAACGATACTGACCAATACCTCAAACTCAGTTTCTGTCTACCTCTAGAATGTCCTTTCAGAGGTTGCGACGGTGACCAAGAAGATCCAGCTAGAAGTATAAATGTCGACACGATCAAAGTCCAACCTTCAGTTATCATCAATGAAATTCGTAGAATCGCTCAACAACATTTATAATTCATGATCTAGGTCGGGTTATCATTGTTTCGACATTTTGCTATTTATTTTGGGTTTGTTTCAGTTTTTTGGTTTCTCCTTTATACCCCATCATATTGATCTATAAATGTGATGCGATTCTGTATAATTTCCTTAGCATCGTTAAAACTTCAAAACCAGTTCTGAAAACTTGTGTCGTTTTCGATTCATGATGATCACTTGAAATACGGCAATTCTTCACCATTTCGTCAAGTTGTCAACACTTGAATCATTTCATAATCAATTTTGCATAGAATAATTACAAAAAACAAACCACACGAATGACCCCTTTTTTTATTTTAATGGTGGAACTAAATCGGGACGATCAGTCAGTAGAAGAACAAGTATCAGGCAACTGTGGAATCCAACTCACCAATCTAAGTGGAGTATGAACGTAAACTTGTTCGTACTCATCGGCAGCTTTGATGCATTCAGCATCCATGACACTACCACCTGGTGCCGCAATGTATTTAGTACCACTTCTTTTTGTTCGATGAACGTTATCAGGGAAGGGGAAGAAAGCGTCTGAAGAACAACAGACGTTCTTTAATTCTGCCATATGAGCTGTTCTTTCCTCTTTAGTTAAAGGTGTTGGAACTTCATCGAACATGCTTTCCCATTGTTGACGTTCCCCACCGTCTGACTCGAAGACTTGACCGGTAACGAAGAGATCGATGGCGTTGGCTTTATCAGCCCTTTTGGTTCCCTTCTTGAAAGGGAGAGAGAGGACTCTAGGATGATGTCTTAACCACCAATTGTCGGCTTTGTCACCTGCAAGACGGGTACAATGAATTCTGGATTGTTGACCGGCACCTAAACCAATGACTGTTCCGTTTAATGTGTAGCAGACTGAGTTGGATTGAGTGTATTTGAGAACGAGAGTAGCGACAACAAGATCGGTAACAGCGGATTTTGGTAACTATCGAGGTGGGTCAGTTGGGTTTTCGATTTCGTCAGTGTGGAAAACCGAAACACACCTCCTTGTTCTTGGTGACGATGTTGGTGAAAAGACTTTCATCAATTTTGGCATCATTACGTTTCTGTTGAAGCGTGATGCCGTAGACTTGACGACTTTCGATATCCGCAGGAACGTAGTTGGGATCCATCTAAAGTTGGGTTCAGTATCCAGTCTAATCCGTATACCAGTTTAAATCTACCTGTAAGACACAGTATTTACCACCTTTCTTCTTTTGTAAAATTTCGAGAGCTTCAGCTTCGTAACCAGGAGCGATGACACCGTCTGAGACCTCACGGGAGATAATCTTGGCGGTTGGCGTATCGACGATATGTGAAAGAGCAATGAAATCTCCGAACGACGACATACGATCGGCACCTGACAAGTGAATAAGCTACAATCCCTGATCGATATAACTGACTTACCTCTGGCACGAGCGTAAGCGCAAGCCAATGGAGAAAGGTTCTTCAAATCATCAACACCAAAGACCTTTGCCTCACGTTCATCGAGTGGTAATCCTACTGCAGCACCAGCTGGTGATACATGTTTGAAAGACGCAGCGGCTGGAAGGGATGGAGTGAAAGCGGCGGAGAGTTCTTTGACAAGTGCCCAGGAGTTGAGAGCATCAAGTAAGTTGATGTAACCAGGGGATCCGGAAAGAACTAAAACATTTGTTAGTGAAACGCGAGGATCGTGATCGTTACTCACCTTTAATTGGCATTTCTCCTTGTTCAACAAAAGCCTGAGCTGGTTTTTGATGAGGGTTTGCACCGTATCTCAAACCCAATCTTTGATAACCGACACCAGCATCTGCTTTTAGTTCTGACTCTGGACTAGCGTACATCTTTCTGAAATAATCGGCGATAGCTTCATCGTAAGCTTTAGTAGATTCGAAAGCTTTCAAAGCCAAACCACGTCTTGTCTCCTCTGTGACCTCCTTCTTCTCCTTCCACTCGGCGAGAATAACATCGTAATCTGAAGGTGAAGAAATGATTGAAACTCTACCGTGATTTTTGGCAGCAGCACGAAGAAGAGTGACTCCACCGATATCAATATCCTCAATAGCAGCTGCTAAAGTACAATCTGGTTTTGAGGTTTGAAGAACGAATGGGTAAAGGTTACAGACGACCAAAGTGATAGGTGAGATAGAGTTGGTTGCGAGATCAGCTAGATCCGAGGGGATATCACGAGAAAGAATTCCACCGTGAACGGCTGGATGAAGGGTTTTGACTCTTCCACCGAGCATTTCTGGAGCGTTGGTGATAGAGGAGACATCTTCAATCTCTAATCCAGCTTCACGGATTTGTTTAGCTGTTCCACCACTTCCAAGGAGCCGAAATCCTAATCCCTTGAGTCCCTTGGCGAAAGGAAGAAGTCCAGTTTTATCGTAGACGGAAAGAAGAGCTAACAAGACAATGACGACGATGTGAGCTGACGTTGGTATTGCTTCTTGAAAACGAGAACAGATGGTTTCACCTACCGATTGGAGCTTGAGATGTCATGCTGGAATATTAAGAATGAAAGTTGATGATCAAATGTTAATTTTGGATGGACTTGAAATGGCCCAAAACTGAAAAAAAAAGGTGAATCAAGCTTGGGAAGAATAAATACACGTCATTATGGCTCTGTAATATTCGGTATGCAGTAGAATGATATTAACGAATGCATCTACTGTTGACTACTTATAACCCAATACTTACTACCTACTATCTAACTTCCAATTCCATGTCCAATCCCTCGGTGGTGTAACATGATCCTGTACCAATTCAGCCAAACCTCCATTCCAATCGATCACTCGTCGAGATGCGATCGCTGCCACTAATGGAAACATCAAGTCAGCCATGCACCGAGTTCTGAAGTGCCCAGAGTAAAGAGAAAGGGGTAAGTACTGTCATTTCACTCACTAGTACTAGCACCTAGTCCTACGAATCCTAGACCTTCGGCAAGAATCATGGAATCGATCAAAATAGGTATCCTGGTAAAATTGCAACAAATCAACAGACGCATTGGAATTGATCGCCAAGCTTACCATTCACCAAATCGTTCTATCGTGCCTACTTTCTCGTGATCTATAACCACCCAACCCCAATCATGGAAAGGTTTTCTTCAAGGACACCATCAGTAATCGTAAATCATCCAGAGATTGCCAAAGAACTCACAACCACTCGTGATCAGTTTCGTCAGTTGCCAAAACGACATTCCGTAAAGTGATGCCTTGCTCATCGCGAACTCTCTTCAGAACACGAAGTACTGCCATTCCCCAATCCTCTTGGGTTATCTGACGCCAACCGATATCTTGAGCACAAAAGTGTCAGGGTCATAAATGTAAGGGGAATAAACGAAATGACCTACCTGTTCGTCGTATGTGTATTGACAAAAACTACGAGAAGTCAGACTTGATCAGTTTTCAGTGCATAATAGAATACCTTTGGTATCGCACTCTCGGGTGACAAATCAAACGCGAAACGTAGATAATCGTACGCCAATTTTTGTAATGAAGGGTTAAACCTCATATACTTCCCTACCCTACCCCACGAACCAGTTCCGGAGGCATACTCATCTGTAACTCCTCCGTGTTTACTATCTCCAAGAAAATAGAACAAGAAATCCACGCAGGATAGGTTATCCTCTGGATAATCCGTCGGTGCATTGAAATTCTGTTGCTGTAGAATTTCTAAAGAATTCTTCGGTACGTTAGGGTAACGATACTCTTTAAGCATATTCGCCAAAAATTCGATAGCTGGATTATAAATTTCATCACGATAAAGAATGTTTCGGGGTAATGGAGTGAACTCCATTTCTTCAACTTATAAGTAGAGATTGAAATTGTAGAGATGACTTTACTCACCATGATTGGCAATATGATAAGCCAAATGACCTGGTTCGCCCTTGGTTTGTCTCCAACTCCAGCAATTGTACGTATCAGTCTCAACATCTGCCGTTGCGTGAACTACATCTCCAACTTTCAATTGTTTCCTTCTTCCACCATCTGATAGCTGCGGTTCGTCTCCATCGTAAATAGCATAAGAAAGCTGTGGTGGAGTACCGGTCGAAACCTTCAATTCCCAATCCTCAACAATGGGTATACCCAAAGATTTGGATAATCGAGGTAGATCGAATATTTCTGACACCGCCATTTCGTATTCAAATCCGTAAAAATGAGTCGAGTGTGGATAAAATGAAGCTAAAATCGGTATACGTCCTGACCGAACGGCTAGGTCGATGACTGTATCGCGGATCAGCTACAATACGATAGATTTCTACCACAGAAATGTTGACAACGTATGATAAGGAAGGTAGACTAACGATTGATCTCGGACATGATTTGATTATGGATTCTATAGAGTCTGTCAATATTACAAAGTCACGTAGTGAGATATAAAGCAGAAATTCAAAGACTCACCCCCCATACACTTGTGAGAAGATGTATTTCTTATCAGACCAAAGATTATGTCGAAAAGAAGACTTGGGACCTTGTTGTCTCAAAGCTCCTTTACTCGCACGAGCTGTCGTATCGAAAGCCCGATTTACAGCAACATCTAACCAAATCGTTTCCTTATCCGAAGTAGGATACGATTGCCATATCCCTTCAGAAGGATCTCGACGTCTGGCATGAACTGATTCAGCTAACTTAATATACGTTTCTATAATCGCAGCATCGGTTTCTGTGACGTTCCATTGTTGAGCATTTGATACTTGGCTAGACGAGGGGGATGATATGTGATAGTATAAGGTGAAGACGCAGATTATCGTCAAAAGAAGAGGAAGACGTCGAGAAGATCTTGGCATTCTTCACTTCTTCATACCAACGAATAATCCGTAAACTCCCAGTATCACTATTTCCTCCAGCCTTGAAAACTGTGCGCTGAGTTTGAGAAAAGGAAGTAGTCAGTGTGTATCGCCAAAGTCAAATGAGCAAGGGAGAAGGTTGAAATATACATCGGCTGGAATTAGGTTTTATTTTTCAATGCGGGGCACGCGTTAATTATGGCTGCTATGGAGGTGAAAACATGCTGCAATTTTCTTACAGTGATTGACATTCCAGAACGTTTGCAATCATTGAAAAAGAATCTGATCTTCTTTTACGGACGCAAGGAAAACAGAATGGGCGAATCTACGAAAATACAAGCCTAACATTCAGTGCACATTTCACAAAGCTCTTGCGTTAAAATTCAAGGTCATTCATACATGCATCGTATGAGAGTGTAGCCATCTATCTATGCGGAGGGTTTACCGATACGAGCAGTTTTGCCGTATTCAACGAGGAACCAATCGACTGATTCCTTAAGAGCTGAAGATTTACGTGGTGATCAGCATTGATGTAAAAATCCTGTAAAAATCCTGAAGTTCCACGGTTACTCACCAACATCGAAAGGTGTGAATGTGAAACCTGGTAAGAGACTCTTCAATTTATCGTTGGAAGCTGGTTTTCTGTATTGACCATCTGCCCTAGATGTATCGAACTAACCGGGTCAAGTTAGCTCACACATGACATTTCCTTGCGTAAGAAAGTGCTTACCTTGTATTCCCCAGTGAAACCAACAGCTTTGACGATCGAGTCAGCGACTTCTTTAATTGAGATTTCTTCGTCTTCACCAACTGATGAAAGGTCAGTAAGTACACGATAGATCTAGACACAATTAACGCACCACTCAAGATAATTGGATCGATCTCTGGGTATTCTCTCAATGTCCAGATAAACAACTTGGCGAGATCTCTGGAATAAATGAATTGTCTTAAAGGTTTTCCACTACCACCAACGATGAATGGGGTGTTGTTTTCTAGAACATACGTCAGTGAAAACCTTATCTCAACACAGATAGTCACTCACTCTTTGCGAGATAACATTTATGGATTAATCCTGGAATAACGTGAGATTGCTCAAGATCCTATCCATCGGGTTAGTTCAATCGTAAAGAGTCTGTCAGGGAGAACTGTTCGAAACTTACGTAGTTATCATGAGGGCCGAAAATGTCTACACCGTTAGAAATGACCATTCAGAAAACTCACTGGTAGGAATGACTGAGGTGTATTGTCTACCGTATTGATCGGCATAAGCCCTAGGTTCAACTATCAGCATAATTTACGGAGTTACAAAGAAGGACCTACTTGTTTTGAACATCGACCATGCGCTTGGCGATAGCATAACCAAAGTTGGATTCGTGAGGGGGTCCGTCGTGGACATTGGTTTCTCTAAGTGGGTAGGCTATCTTGTCTGGGAAGACACAAGTTGATAAACAAGATACGACTTTGGTTACCTATGACAATGATAAGTGACTACCTTCGTTGGTTTAAAACACTTACATCGTGCTCATGGGCAGAATGTAACACGGCATCATTGATGAGTAAGTTGTCACGAAGGAAATCCAACTTTCTTGCCATGTTGGCGAACAGACCACCAACTGAGAGGATTCATCAGAACGTAAGAACATTCGCACCGTTCACTATGCTTACCTAAAGCAGCTAAATGAATGATAGCATCTGGCTTGTATTTATCGAGAAGAGCATCAACCTCGGCTTTGTTCCTACCGTCAAATTTGAGTATCGGTATTTGAAACAATCCCATCAAAATTGATCCTCACCTTAGATCGGCATCCTTTGATGAAACGAAAATCCACTCTTCACCAGTCTTACGTCCGAATTGTGAATCAACTGGTTCATTCTCGATGATATACTGAATAGCTGATCCTACAAGACCTGTTCCACCGGTTACAAGAATAGCTTTGAGTTCAGATTTGTCAGCAAGTAAAAATTGGTTGTATGGGGACATCATAGATCTTACTTGACGTAGCCATTGTGAGTATGAATTCTATGTGAAAGATGAACTAGGATCAAAACAACAGAACAATAGATGATCAAATTCTAACTTTTTCCTTCAGTGACTGACACCTTAAACGGGTTTGCTTATCGCACAAATGCTTCCCGCTTACAATAATTCAGTTGAATGGAGCGCGTGTCCTGCTGAGGACGCGACGCAAAATGAGACAGGCCCAAAATTGGCCAGCCATAATGCATAGATTTCAGCCCTCAATTTATCAGGGATTACGCCTTGCCCAATGCAGTTAAAAACGCGTCGATGCCCTCATGATAAAGCTTTTATCATATAGAGTGTTCATTCTAATCTTTCTATCTATCTTTCATCTTTCTTTCTATACTTTTTATATTCATTTACATCTTTCATCATGGTAAGCTGAGACTTTCGTTGTGCTGATTGAAACCTTTCTGACACTATAAACTTTTCTAGTCTCTTGGCGATAACTTAGCTGCCACCATGCGTGCTTCCTACCCTGCTCCAGAGGAGTATTTCAAAAGAAAAGTCGCCTTAATCTCTGGTATTACAGGTCAAGATGGTTCTTATCTTACTGAGCTTTTGCTCTCAAAGGGATACGAAGTTCATGGGTGAGTTTTGTTTCCATTTCGTGTTAGCATTTCCAGGTCGCATGCTCATTCCCTTCAAGTATCATCCGTCGATCTTCCTCGTTCAACACGGGTAGATTGTCTCACTTGTACAAAGATCCACACGACAGTCCAAGATTGAAGCTTCATTACGGAGATCGTAAGTCGTTACATTACTGCAAACGATCATCATAGTAATCCATCATCAGTTACCGATACAACCAATCTTGTCTACATCATCTCTCAAATCTTGCCATCTGAGATCTACAACTTGGGTGCTCAATCACATGTCAAAGTCTCTTTCGAGATGGCCGAGTACACTGGTGATGTCGATGGTCTCGGTACTTTGAGACTTCTTGATGCCATCAGAACATGCGGTCTTGAGAAGCACGTTCGATTCTACCAAGCTTCAACCTCTGAACTTTACGGTAAAGTTGTTGAAACTCCTCAATCAGAAACCACTCCATTCTACCCAAGATCTCCCTACGGTTGTGCTAAACTTTACGCCTACTGGATCGTTGTCAACTACAGAGAATCATACGGTATGTTCACCTGTAACGGTATTCTTTTCAACCACGAATCTCCAAGACGTGGACGAACATTCGTCACTAGAAAAATCTCAAGAGCAGTCGCGGAGATCTCTGCCGGTAAGAGTGAAACTCTCTACTTGGGTAACATCAACTCTCAACGTGATTGGGGACATGCAAAAGACTATGTTGAGGGTATGTGGAGAATGCTTCAACACGACAAACCAGAAGATTTCGTTTTGGCCACAAACGAAACGCATGAAATCAAAGAATATATTGAAAAAGCTTTCGCTGTCGTTGGTATCACACTCAAATGGGAGGGTGAAGGTATAAATGAAACCGCTACCAACGTCGCTACTGGCAAAGTCGTTGTCAGAATCGATGAGAAATATTTCCGTCCTGCTGAAGTTGATCTTTTGTGGGGTGACTCAAGAAAAGCAGAGAGATTACTTGGTTGGAAGAGACAGTGCAGCTTTGATCAATTGGTCAAGGAAATGGTTGAAGCCGATGTCAAGGGTGAGTTGTTTTTTACCAGGTTGGAACGAGCATTGACGTCTTCACTTTCTAGCTGTCGCATCCCTCGTTGAAGATCAAAATTAAGCTTTCGACAAATTTTAGATACAGTACATACAAGTGCCATTTGATATGAAGCCTATTTTTCTTTTGACTCGTCACAAATTCAAACTGAATTGTTTGCGTCCGGTTCTCAAACTCCCCTCTACCGGGTCATCTCTACGTGAACTTCATACAGATAAATCTATTCAAACAATCATCTGCACATACATGGCAGAGTCTGTGCGTTGGATTGTGGCAAACGTAAAATTGCGTTCGTCGTAAAGTCAAGTGAGAATATCAGGAAACCCAGTTAAAATGGCGTAGTAAAGTTTTGGGTTCGGAAAAGGCACCTAAGTTGAAAATTCAGGAGACAATCTCAGCCACCAGGTCGCAGGCATTTCTCGTCAACTGTGAATGGAGAGATCTAGCCGAGATACGGTTCCTATTCTTTGGTTCGCCCTTGTCTCGTCACGTCGGGTTATGCCAGTCATTACTATTTTACTTATTCCCTACGTTTTGTTGCCCAGTTATTCTTATTAAATCTTTCCTTGTTCAAGTGATCAACAGCATTATTTAAAACTTTTTGTATTGAGTTAGTATTAGGCTTCTTAGTGAAGCTAGTCGATATCATTCGACACACTTTTGTCACCGTTTCTACCCCAAACAGAAGCGATAAAATCTTCAATATCCTTATCCTTGCATACTTTAGACTTTTATTGTTGGAAAACAATCGATAATCTCCTCTTATAACAATTTTCTTTCGCGAACTCATCTTTGACGTTGGTAACAGAATAATCGAAAAATGTCTTCACCAAAAACTGAGCGAACACACGCTCGAAATCGATCTGGTGGTTCTGGTCAAGCGTTTCTTTCACCGAATCCAGGGAGTTCCGTTCGATCATCTCCCAATTCGAAGGGTTTTGCTTCAAATGAAGATTCACCTATTCAACCTACGACACCTCCTGCTGTTTTCCCTTCCATCAGTATCACTAGTCCAGTTTCTCCAATGAGGAGTGAGATTGATAGAGATAAATCGTTATCGGCCACGGCACATGGCGGCAACAGCGTTATTGGTTTCAGTTCACCCGGGATGGATGACACACCTTCAGCTTCTTCTTCTTCATTCTCCCCTCGTGTAGATGAATCTGATCGTCGTCGTGGTCAATTTCAAACCCAGTCATTCTCACATACCATTGAGGGTGGAAATCCAATAACTCCTAGAAATACACATCGGTCCCAAGTCCCATCGAATCTAGGTGCTTACAACGTAGAAACTGGTTACACTCAGAGCACCAGTCCTGTCCCTTCATTTTCAAGGTTAGGTCATGGTTTGATTTACGATGGAACCGAGGACGACGACGACGATAAAAGAAAATCCAGAGGTTATTGGAGATTTTCAACAATCTTGAAAAGATATAGAAGATTCATCTTGGCCAATCCGAAGAGAAGACGTAGAATTCAAACCGCAATTTTAACTTTTATCGTCTATCTACTTTTGATCAGGCCCTTCTTCAATCTCGCTCCTCCAGGTTGGAAGTCCAATCCTTTGAATGATACAGAAAAGGAGAGAGATCTTGTCGAAGAATCCTTCCCACTTTATGATCCAAGGAAACATTCAGAGTGGACACCGCCATCTGCGAAACGGTCTAGAACTGGCCAATCCAAAAGAGACGCGGCTGGTGGGAAAGGAGAACTAAGTACTTCCTCGGCGGCTAACGTCGAGAAATCAGAAAATGGCCATCCGATTACCAACGGTCTGTTATCAACCGATACCTCATTAACAACTCATCCTATTTATGATTTAATTAATCAATCAAAGGATCAATGGGATTCTCTATTAAAAAGACAGAGCAGAACTCTAGCTCTCGCTGCTTCCAACTATCAAGGTAGATATGGTAGACCACCACCAAAAGGTTTCGACAAATGGTGGCAATACGTTTGGTGAGTAGAGCCGTGGTGACGAAAATATAAAAGTATATCTTGACTGACTTTCCGAATGCAGTGATCATAATATCACCTTGCCTGATGAATACGATCAAATCAACAAAGACGTGTACTACTATCGTGCTCTCTCTCCTCCAGATTTGAACAATCGTATCAAGAGAGCTTCGAAAGAGGATTTTACTTTTACGTTCATCGTTGAAGACGGTAAAGTTTCCAACAAAACTTCCTACGACCCAAAAGTACATCTTGGAGGTAATGATAGATTGAACGATCAGTATCAATTGTTGAAACCAATTGCAAAATACTTGGGCGATTTAGAAATGGTCTTTTCAGTCCATGATACACCTCAGGTGTTTACTCCTTTTTCGCACAAAAATGAAATGGTTGATTTGATTGAGGAAGGTGGTTGTAAGTCAACACTGGGCTTACTGTTTGTTTCCTATATCCGAAATCTAACCTTGTTCTTAGATCTGTCCGATGAAACCATTGAAGATGTATCAGATTGGGGAGGTGCTTGCACCTTCTCCTCGCCCGGCAAAAGATACAATTACAATTCGAACCCCGATACAACAACGACTCATAAAGCCAAAACTTTTGTTCGATCATTGCTTTCAATGTTGAATCTCTGCGATCATCCATACCAAGTACCGCTTCATGGAGTCTTGGCATATAAAAAACCGAAGCCAACGGGGTTTAGACCAATAGTCTCTTTGTCCAAAACAATCTTTCACTCTGATCTTTTATCTGTTGCAGCTGTTTCGTGGATACCTGCATCTGAAGCTCCAAAAATTCCTTGGTCAGATAAGATTTATGATAAACTGTTATGGCGAGGCGGTAACACTGGAATGCATTATGGCACCAAAGGTATCCCATGGAGAGATTCACATCGTGTTAGGTTGGTTAGAGATTTCGCTGTTGGTTTACCAGGTAAACCTAATACGGAAATCAAAAAGAGATCTTTGGAAACTGTCACCATATTACCACCTGGTGATTCGATTCCTGGTCCCATTGGCAAGAAATCTGAAACGTTATCCAGACTCAAAGCAAATGAATACTATATGGATGTTGGATTCACTGGTAAACCTATCCGTATGTTTTTTCATGATACATCTTTGACATTTCAAACTGAGTCTGCTCTCAGAATGCACCAATCCACCACCTGATACGACGTGTGACGATTTAGACAGAGAGTTGCAATTCAACACTCCAATGATGAATAGAACTATGCAAGCCAAACATAAATATATTCTCGATGTGTGAGTCATTCGGATCATTCTTGGCATTGTCCATCCTCGCTGATTCAAGTAGTGACGGTAACGCTTGGTCCAGTCGTTTTGAACAACTCCTTCTATCTGGTTCTCTGATTTTCAAGAGTACAGCAATGCGTGAGTGACCAGTTGACTTTTCTCTTTGTGTTGTATTGTTAAACATTATCACAGCTGAATGGTGGTCTGAGCGGATTCAACCATGGGTACATTATGTTCCTATTCAAACCGATTATTCCGATGTATACGATACCATAGCTTTCGTAAGTTTTTTTTTCAGTTGGGATTTGGCGTGACGATCAGGTTAACGAGTGTTCAGTTCCGAGGCGACACCCATGGTCGTGGTGGGGAAGAAGAACTCGCGAGAGAAATAGCGGAAGCTGGTAGACAATGGGCAGAAACGCAATGGAGAAAAGAAGATATGATCGCATACATGTTCAGGTTATACCTTGAATGGGCTAGACTGGTCAGTCCAAAGCGTAAAGAAATGAACTTCCATTATCTCCCTGAAATGGAAAGGAGAAGAGTGTAGAGGGAAATGTACGGAAATTGGCAAGAACAAACGATTTGTAGTGTACACATTTTTATGAAACAGATGACATCAAAACGGATAGCCAATAGTTATGAAGCTGATGGTTAGAAGTATTGAGAAGATTTCAAGTTGGATTTTCCATCTGTTGTTTGTTTTCATTTCCTCACCGATTGTGTCCATGACTTGGGAAGTTGGCAGACACGTGAAATAGAACAGTCGAAGAAATTCTGGTATTATTTGAGGATGACGAACGATGCCGTAAAAATCACCTAAGGTTTACAAAAGGTTATGTAACCTTAAATTTGTTCCCTTATGTAACCTTAGATTTTTCGGAAACCAACTTTCTACGCAGCTGTCAGACTATAATGGTGTTAAAAATAGACTACTTCTGTTTCCACTCAACTGAATACCACTCACTCACTTGTCAAATAGCTTGACCATTGACTGGTAGATCAGATTAAATCACACAGCCGTTTACCATGCTCTCAAGGTCTATATTTTCCTCCAACTTACGAAGTGGCAGACGACCTTCAAACAAGATTTTGGCTCTTGGGATCACGTCAATCGTCTTTGCGTTGTTCTTTTTACAGTCCCGAAAGGATTCAAATTCAAAACTGTAAAATGGAACAGGAGAATGGAAGAAAGTCACTGACGCATTCGGTTTAGGTACACTGCTGATACCTCTGGAATTTTATCAACTTTTTTTCAATTATCTCTTCCCCATCAGTCCATTTCCTGTCACCAGACGTGCTTTCCTGATTACTACAATAGTCCTGGAATGATTAGATGGGGTTCAGCAATAAACGATACCCGCTGGACTGTATTTTCGACTGCGTCAGATGAGTGTCTGGTTGATTCAAGTCCTGTTCGTTCAAGTCAGTTGGCTTCTGATCCAGACAGCTGGATGACTTCCATTCCGCAAGATCATTTTGCTCCAGATTTCATGAACTATATAGCATCTGGTGTGGATGCTAGAGGACCTTTCGAAGATTCTGATTTGATTAAATCGGTTGTAGACAGACAGATACTACTTATCGGTGAGATTATCCCTCAGTTTGAATTTGGAATCGTATGGACTTACTTTGAACCTCATCATCGCAGGATCCAGTCGTGTGTTTGAATCTCCACCTTGATGTATCAGAATTACCTAGCTGACTAATACAGATGATCGAAACAATGTTCGTCCTTCGCCTTTTCACTTTTTAGAATTTTTTGCAATTGACCACCCTTCATGCAGGCTCAATACTTTTGTGATCACGCTGAAGGAGGGAAAGTGAGTGAAATTCTCTCAACTCTGGAGGAATGAGATTGCTAAACCAGCGCCTTCTTAAAAGTATGAGTCATGGGGTATGTCCTTGCTCAATATGGCTGAGATTGTTCACTAGCTGAGGCTCCCAATTAGGTGGACATCAGGGTGGATCTTGCTTTGTCCCATCGCTCAATCTGACTATTATACATTGGTTTCTGTGGGTGTCAACATTCTCACAAGGGTCTCCAAGTCTCAATAAACTTACGCTACTTTTTGTAGATATGGAGTTGTCGATGAAGAATATGAATGGTATAGAGAAGGCGAAGAACGACCTGTGAAATTCGAAGGTAGAATTCCAGTTTTACTTGGGGAAGCTACGAAACGAGGTATCATCACGAAACCTGATTTAATATCGATGACGAGTTTATTTTGGGATGAAGCTTTTTTAAATGAGGTAAGGAAGTTTGCTCCTAAACCGCAAAACAAGATTGTCTTTAACGCTACTTAGATATACGCCCATTCAAATTTGGTGGTCGAATATAATGACCCGTACAGATACGGCGATATCAAATGGCATAGTTATAGATTGATGGAATTGATTCTTTTCATACGCCAAACTTTCGGTGAAAATGTTCCTCTGATGTATAGAGTCAGACAACATCGTCTAGGTAATTCTGGTAGTGGCAAATTTAAAATCTTTCAGCTTGATCAAGGTAATAAGGATACCTGCAAGAGGTTAGGAGTCAAGTGGGTTCTTATTTACATCGTCATGCAAGGCGGATTACTATCCGTTGTTTCTCCTGACATTGGACTTAGGCTTTTTTCTTGGGCGGAACTATTAGAAGGGTTCACAGCGTTAGTAATCGTTTCTCCAACTCTTGATCATTTTCATTGATACTCATATTGACAATACGACTACTCAGATATTCCGATCAAGATCAACATTTCCCCTTCGGACCAACGACGTGGCTGTTTGGAGAGTAAGTTCTGATTCAACGAGTCCAAAAGTTGACTGTCGCAGTATGATTTTGTTCTATTTACATCAAGCAGTTTCTGGTTGTTGGGACTGTATGGATAGTACCACTGCGCGTTGTTAGCCTGAAGGGGATTCATCAGGACGAATAGAATAGTCGTAGGATTCGATGATCAGCATGCAGATCTGGTGCCACCCATTAACCACATGCTTTTCATGCACTATGATTATAGACCGGGAGTCGATAAGAATATTCGATAGGTCAGACAACTTCTTTGTACAAGTAACAACCAACAAGTCTTCATGGACCTCCTCCTACCGTCAGTTGCAGTTTTGTGTATGTTTTCCAATATCATTCCCAGGCCAGAGCGTTGTCAAAGATGACAATCCCTGCTTTTACCACTGCGATCGATGTTCGACGCCTCAAAGTCTTTCAACGAGGTTGATCACTCAAATATCTCTGTGCCATCAGATACTTCTGCCACAAATTCAGGTTGATTGACTGAGTGTGAGCCTTTCAATTGAAGTGTGCGCAGTAGATAGAGGTCACAAGACATTTAATAGTACTCAGGTCCTCAATCACAACACGCCACGTTAACTTAAAGTATACTTGCAGTGGCATTCGAACGCGTCCAGCTCAGGGACTTGGATATGCTCTCAATTCCATGGCTTGTGGATTAAGAATTTACAACTTAGACTTCGTGGTACATTATCTTTTGAGTCACTGTCTGATCTAACCTTCGAAATCTTACTTACGCATCATCTACTCGAGTCGACAACAACCATATTTGGTGTAGGTTTCTGGTGATTCAATAAATCACTATGCCTTCCTCACCAACAGTAAATAAACCAGCACCATGGAACCAATTATCCAAACCGTTATCATCCCATTCATCAATAGGTAATCGTTTGCAAAGAATTCAGATCTCTTTCAGACGCTCGCTTTACTTGGCTAGACGGAATCCATTGAGGGCTGCTCTGATTATATTCTTTTTCCTTTTCTCATCTTCGTTCGTTTGGATAATCATTCGACCTTTGACGAATATCCCAATATTCCCTACTGGTTTCGATGGTCCTTCTGGTGGCTCAGGTCATGGCAACACCTACAATTATGGCATTAGATCCACATCTAAAGAAACTCCGGTCATCTCAAACATGAATTTGACTACATTTTTGGCCCATCAACCTGGGTTTTCAGTTATTGAGAATTTGTGAGTCAAGGATCTACTTCAGAGACAGTGTTGTAAAGGCTGATCATTCAATCAATAGATATTGGCGAAATTACACCTACATCATAGTCACAGATCAACCTTGGGCCGTACCACGTCTTGATCACGTTGCCAGTTTCTCAACTAACAATGGTAAACCAACTGGCGGTCATATCTCTGCCGCTTTATACTCAATCAGAAACTCTCCAGTCAGTCCTGAAGTCAAAGAGAAGAACCAAGTTGGATCAACCGTCTCTTTAGATGAGGCTTTGGAGATGATCAATTCTGCCGAAGAATTGCCAAGTCCAATGGTATGTGTTTCATGTTATTCTATATGTGATTGATGGTAACTAATGTTGTAATGCAGATGATCAACAATGATGACAACTGTAAGTGTTTCACGTAGGAAAGTTACGTTTTCGCCATTTACTGACGATCACCTGTAAATCAAAAGTCGTTAATCATTGTAAGTCTACGATTCATTCAACATTCTTATCTACGATTTCTGACCCCATTTATAGTCTACCATTGGGTTGGTGAAACTTTCCTTGGTGGTTGGAGAGTATGGTCAAATTACGCTTGGAGAACTGGAACTGTACTTCCAAAAGTCAAGACTGTAGCTTTTTTGAAACAATGGAGAAAAGAAGATGCTCCACCTGGACATGCTGGTGGTGATGTCTGGGAAGATAAACCTGGTGCCAATGAATGGTACACTAAGAAATTCTTGTAAGTGTTAATTTGTCACATACTTTTAGAATGTTGCAATACTCACTCTCAACCCAATTCGTAGCCCCGGTGTAACCATCGAAGATCGAAAGGAATGGCATGCCCGTGCTGCAACTAATAAAATCTATCATATCCCGTTGGCAGTTATTTCAGACAGAGCTGGAGGTCATCGAGGTCCTTCCGCAGCCTGGAAACCATGGGGTGACGTTTTACGTCTGCCGGTCTCGCCAGACTGGTTTGTCAATTTACGAGACAGAGTTCTTGATGGTTACAACGGACCTGTTTCTTTGAAACGTGGTAAATTACCAAAAGTAATGTACCTATCGAGACAAGATAGTACTAGACGTTTAGTTCATTCTCATCACGATAAATTACTTGAAGCTTTGGAAAATTTGGCTGCCGAGGGTGTCGTTGATTTTGTTCTCGAGCAATTCGATTCAAAAACTCCTTTCGAGGATCAAGTTGCCAAAGTCTCAACTGTTGATGTAGGTTTTTTTCGTTGTGTTTTTTACTCAAGGTGGAGGATTTACTGATTTATATTCTCATAGATCTTGATCTCAGTTCATGGCAATGGTCTTACCCACACTCTTTGGATGGATTCGTCACCGATCAGTGCGGTTTTCGAAATGCAACCCGAAGATTGTACAATTGTGAGTGTGATTGTTTGACTGCAAGACTCAAATTGTTGATCATAAATTCAGACCGACTACAGTCCACTCGCAATCGCAGTTGGAATTCAACACTACATGGTACAAAATAAAGGGTAAGTCAAAAGTGACACTGTGACAACTATAGTCGACTGACTCTTTATCTCCTTGGAAATAGATTCTGCAAACCAGAAGATTGTGGTCAAAGAGGTTGTACATCAGGCCATCCAAAATCAATCAACAGAGATGATATAGAAGTGGACCCTCAAATGATTGTTTATGAAATTAAAAAACTCATTGCTCAACGATAATATGAAACAGGGGTTTCTTATAGATTGAAGATTGATTCGTTGGGTTAAAATGACCGGTTTCTTATTTTTTCGTGTGGTTAGATACAATATTATTCTTGATTTAGGTTATGCAAGAATTGAGTTATTTGATTGATTGTATCTTTTGTGCAGATGAACAGGGAGCGAGCCTCCTGTACTGCGAAACCGACTCGTATAAATTCGGCCACCTTTGACAAGCACGAAGAGTAGACCTCAAACAAAAGTCTGAGGATAGAACATGACGAGTACGGCGGGACAGAAGGGCAACTCAAGGTCGATTTTACTCAATCACGATTCATTCTCTAAGGGATACCAATGATGTTTAATATTCATCTAAATCCCATGTCCAAGTCCATCCAGTTAAATCTGGTTTATCCCTCTCATAAACCAAACGCATGAGACCCCCGTTCCAATCTATGACTCTTCTTCCACCCATGAATGACACTAATAGTAAAAGTAAATCGTCAGTCCTCGCGAGGCTGTTCGCTACGGTTTCAACTCACTTGTACTATCCCCAAGCCCAACAAAGGCACTTGATTTAGAGAATATTATGGAATCAATCAATGCTGGGAACCTGTTGGTCGATGTTTCAGTGACGAGTCACCATGATTATCTTCTTCTCTCACCATGGGCCATATTTTTCAACAGTCTTCACTTTATCGTGATCAACGACATGCCAACCCCACTTCTTGAACGGTTGCCTAAAGGCCAGTTCAGTTTCAGCTTTCCCATTGAACGATTCCCATCGAAAAACCACTCACAGCCATTGCTGGTTTGTCTCATCTGTGGCCATGATGACGTGACGAATATTTTTTCCTTGGGTATCGGATACATCATTCAAAAGTTCTGATGCAGCGAGACCCCATTCGTCTTGTGTTATTCCAAGACGACCAATGTCTTGGAAGAAAAGAATCAGAAATGGGATTCATAAAATTCCATAGAAGAAAGCACCACTCACCGGTTCGTCTGATATGGACGGCCATGAACTAAAGAATATAAGTCAGTCTATCGTCATGCTGTAAGATACTTGACTCACTGGAGGTATATCCATCTCTGGGGATAAACCAAAAGCGAATCTTAAATAATCTTCAGCTAAAAGAATTAAACCGGGATTGAACTTGAGATGCTTGCCAACCCTCTGCCAAGTTGGTCCACCTTCCATCCATTCATCCATATTCAGATTACCATCACCGACATCGACATAATTGAACAAAAGGTCGACGCAAGCAACATCGTCATCTGGACTACGACTGGCTCTTTCAAGTGAAAATTTCTTGATAATCTCTTCTGACCCTTCTGGGATATCAGGATGATGATAACTTTTTAGGAATTTTGAAGTCGCTTGGAGTGATGGTCTTGTGATATCACCTTTGTAAAATGTGCTATATGGGATCGGAGTGTATTCTTGACCTTTTGGGGTTCACATCAATTTCTTCATCTTTCAATCAAACGGATCTGAAAGACTTACTTAGGAAATTCATGTGCATACCAAAGTGACCATTACGATTTTCAGGTTGACGCATACTCCAGCAACTCATTACATCCTCTTTCATCTCGTGATAAGGTGTTGAAATGATTGGATCACCAAGATGTAATTGGCTGCCATCGGGAGTAGATTGTGGGTTTTCACCGTCGTATGGACTGATTCTTAAACGTTGAGGTGTTCGACCATTTGCCTTGAGTTCCCATGTTTCAACGATTGGCGTACCAAGTCTTTCAGACAGATATGGTAAATCAAAAACATCTGACATTGCTATTTCATCACTTTCAGCTCCAAAATGAGTCGAATCAGTGTAGAAGGATGGAACGATAGGGATTCGACCACTGAGCTGAGCGAGATCGATGACTGAGAGTAGTAGAATTTCGAGCAATTAGCGTGCAATCTAGTTTGGATCCATCTAACTCACGATTAGCCGCACAAATGATTTGGTTGTGCCAACTATTGTTGTGATCAGTATGATAATTATAATGAACTCATCTCCCTGAGAGGACCTTTACTCACCCAGCAAACAACGAAGAATATAGATATTTCTTATCATCCCTCAAATTTTCTCTGAAAGAAGGTTTTCCTCCTTGTGACCTCAAAGCCCCCCAACTCGCTCTTTTAGTGTCCCTAATATGTTTATTTGTTTTTGCGATGTTGGCCCAGATAGTTTCTGGATTCACGTCTTTATAAACTTTCCATACCTGACCGTCGTGTTTCTTACGTCCATGATTGACGGAAACAGGTGCGTTACCATGACTGACTCTATTCTTTACGATTGGAGTTTCATCCTTTCGCAAATCTTCTATCGAAGTCGTAGCATTTGAACTAATCAAGTCACCTGTCTCGATAAAGTAGATCGTGATAACTGCTACACCTAGTAAAGCTAACCAAGTAAGTGATCGTGAAAAAGTTCGACGCATTTGAGGCGGTAAGAATAGCCTTCTACGACGCGTCTTGTCCTTTTCGCGGAGATTCATATTGCTGTTGTCGAATGGGATCGAGATGTAGGACTAAGAAGAGAGCTCTGATCGGGATTGGACACTGAGTATGGAAACTTTGTAAGTATGATTCAAGCAGAAAGAAGAACTGGGCGGAAGTTTAGAGTTGTTCAATTGCCTATCGCTGAGAATCAAGATTACGGTAGTGACAACGTTTGACTGAATTGGTGGCAGGTGGTCCGTGCCTAATTAGAGTTTAATGCCATGAAGTAACTTTTAGCTTGGGCATTTGTGCAAAGTGCGAATAGTAGAATAGTATGGACGCTATGTGATGCATCTCATATTTGTGTGCTTCTAAGAATACTGCAATCCACGAAGCTTTCAGACATGACAAGACAATTTGTTGGCCAAGTGCAGCTAGACCGCTATGTGAAAAGTCATCGTAAACCGCCCAGCTAACCGCTCCCTCGATTCTCATCGTGCGGTCTTGATTTCAAGTCATATTCGGATGTTGACCTTCGATATGTGTCAGTAAGCGAAGACTGGTTCATTCTTGCTTCATAACCTCTGTTGAGTAGCGAAAAATATCAACCACGGGAAGTTGACTAATAAGAACGGATGGTGGTATTGCCCATACGGCTTGCCTGCAAATTCTTCAAGCTGTTCACTTCCTATTACGTCTCTGTGAAAACTTTTCCATCAACTTCTGATACTTCTCAGCATCCTGTCAAGCAGTTGTTTATGTTTGATATAGACAAAGTAGATGCATGCATGCACACGCATGGCTTTAATTGCTCTATCACTTATATCACCTATTAAATGAGTGGATCCAATAATGAGATCTTCGACTCAATCGGAAAATGCAAGTAAAGTAAAAAGTTAAAGTTGGAATTTGAGATTTGACCATTTCCTCATCTCTTTCTTTTCACTTTAAGTCCCTTTTCTGCTATTCAGGATGTCACAACCATCTTCTGAGAATGTGATACCTATCCCTCAAGTCACTCAGCCAGAGGGTGAAGCTTCAACGTCTTCTTCCAAATCTACATGCAACCTTTATATCTTAGACTACGGAGCTGGTAATGTTAGAAGGTAAGTTGATGTTGAATACTGTAGAAATAGAAACATCGATCCGATCACTGAATCTCTTCTTCAGTCTTGCCAACTCTATCAAATCTTTAGGCTACGAATTCTCCTGGATCAGAGAGGAAGCAGATTTCGATAAAGCCGATGTAAGTTGATCCAATATATAGATACCTTATCGTTACTGAATCTCACTCTTTCTCCCTCAGAAATTATTTTTTCCAGGTGTAGGAGCTTTTGGTCAAGCTATCGATTCATTACGAACTTCGGGATTTTTTGAACCACTTTTAAGATACATCAACAGTGGTAAACCATATTTTGGGATCTGTATAGGAATGCAAGTTCTGTTCGCATCTTCAACCGAATCACCAACTTCAATTGGACTCAACGTCATCCCATTCCCAATAACCAAGTTTACATCGAACGATACAACTGGTAGAAAAAGTGTTCCTCAGATTGGTTGGAACGCAGCTTGGAAAGCTAGTTCGACTTCGACATCTGAGGACAAAGGTTTCTCAGAAAATGAAGATTATTATTTCGTTCATTCTTTTGGTGCAATTCTACCGAAAGATTTTGTCGAAACTTCGTCAGAATCAAGTTCATTCACACCCTTTGTTTACACACTCTCACAGTATGGTTCAGAAAAGTACGTTTCTGCAGTTAGGAAAGATAACGTTTTCGCTTGTCAATTCCATCCTGAAAAATCTGGTCCTGCCGGTTTAGAAGTTTTGCGTGGGTGGTTGGACGCGAGTGTTGAATCCGTTTCTTCTTTACCAAAAGGGTCTTCGCCTTGGTTATCTAATCCATTGAAAAGAACAGGAAACGGTTTAACGAATAGAATAGTCGCTTGCTTGGATGTGAGATCTAACGATAACGGTGATTTAGTGGTCACAAAGGGAGATCAATATGATGTCAGAGAAAAAACTGAAGGTGGTAACGTGAGAAATCTAGGTAAACCAGTTGAACTGGCTCAAAAATATTACAAGAACGGAGCGGACGAGGTGTGTTTCCTGAACATCACTTCTTTTAGATCATCGGCTTTGTTGGATCAACCTATGTTGGAAGTTGTTCGGGCAGCTGCTGAAACTGTTTTCGTCCCTTTAACTGTTGGTGGTGGGATCAAAGATACCGTTGATCCAGATGGAACGAAAAGGTCAGCTCTCGAAGTTGCTGGAGCGTATTTCAGAAGTGGTGCGGATAAAGTTTCAATTGGTTCTGAAGCTGTTATCGCAGTTGAGGAATTGCTAGCAAGAGAAGCAAGAGGTGAACCTTCACTCACTGGAACAACTGGTATTGAAACTATATCAAAAGGTTACGGTTCTCAAGCAGTTGTCGTATCAATAGATCCAAAACGTGTATATGTCGATACAACCGATCCAAATTGGTTGGAAACATTCCCGAAAGCTCATCTACCATCGTTGATAATAGGATCGAAAGCAACCTCAAGAACGGCACCCCAAGAAAAAGATAAAGCATGGTGGTATCAATGTACGATCTCAGGTGGACGTTCGGTGCGAGACATCGATGTTGTTCAATTATCCAAAGGAGTTGAAAAATTAGGAGCTGGAGAGATATTATTGAATTCTGTCGATAGAGATGGATCTGGTTTGGGATTCGATTTAGATCTGATCAAATTGGTTAAATCTGCTGTTGGGATTCCGGTGGTTTCGTCAAGTGGTGCGGGGGCTGCTGAAGATTTTGTAGAGGTTTTTAGAGAGACTGGGACTGAAGCTGCGTTGGCGGCTGGGATCTTCCATAGAGGGGAGGTTGGGATTGATGAAGTTAAGGACTGTTTGGATAAAAAGGGTATGAATGTTAGAAGGAGTCTTTCAAAGGTGTTGTAGATGGTGATGCATAGGAAGAGAGTGTGATATGTTTCAATACGAGAGACAGATGCATAGACCGATGCATAGACAGATATCTGAGGTGTGGATTTCCATTCCAAGGATGAATGAATGAATTGTAGCCACCTGCGATACAGAGACAGACCTGCCACCAAATCAGTGGCCAGTGGATTAACCTGTCAACAACATCTATCAACCAACAATATACATGTACATTATTACATTATCTGATATCAGTTCTCCCATCAGTATCCTCAACTACACCATCCAAATCCTCAGTGATACCAAGCCAGAGTCAGAGTCCAAATCTACCAATATTCAGACGATACAACGTACTCTAAATGAGTCGGCGAGATATAGACGAAGCAGCAGGTAAGTTCAATTTCAAGTTTTCCGACGGTGCGATTCCTTTAACACAACGCAGTTCTCAAACTCTACGGCATATCTTCATTGGAACCTCAACAATGGGAGGAAGTTGATCATGAGAAAGAAGGTCCGTTAGCTGGGACGATGGTTGGTGAAGAGGGTGGAATGTCTGAAGAGATGGATCCGTTGGGTTTGAGGGGGAGGTTATCTGGGTAAGCTTACGGTATCAACCACGATGTGATCTCTAATATTGGTATAGGTTTCATGATCTGGATATAAAGACTAGTATGTCTTTTGAAGGTTTATTGACTTTGACCTTGAATCTGACAATCCTACAGGAACAGCAACAGCACTATCGTCCAAAGCATTTGACCCAAAAGTATTTCTATCTGCCCAGCACCCCGATGCATCCTATCAGGATCTAAGAAGAGGTATCAATCATTTAGAAAAGGCGATAGAATCACGTTCAGAAGCTGTCAGGATTCTGGTTGAGGAGAACTTCGATAGATTCGTTGCTGTGAAAGCTTCTTCTGATGGTAGGTCAAGCTACAAAGGCCGTTTAGATGGTGATTCTGGTTCCTGACGTTTTACCCAATTTTCAGTCGTGTTTAGAGACATGAGAGAAGGTTTCTTAGGTGATGACACAGATCATGGAACGAGGGAATTAAGAGAAATCTTTAAAGGTATGTGCTTCGCTCCAGCATCTTGAACGATATGGCTAATGACCCACAACAAGTCGCTGGACATAGAGCTGATCAAGTTTTTTTACCCGTCTTGGAGAACGCAGTTAAAGCTCAAAAGTTGAGAACAACTTTAGGTGTTTTTGAAAAGTCAAAATTTCTTTTCAATCTCCCTGGACAATTAGTGGAATCCATCAACGCTGTGAGTCACCTAAATTTTCAGAACAAAAGCCAGAACGAAATGCTGAAGCGGTCTTAGGGAAAATATGACCAAGCTTTGAGAGATTATCGTAGAGGTTCTTTTTTACATTCTTCAAGAACTGGTAATTTAATTCCAGGAACTTCTGCCAATACTCCACAACAAATCGCCCAGCAGAAAAGAGTCTTTGAAAAAGTTTGGAGTTCAGTTGAGAGTATCATGAGTGAGATGAGGTCAAAATTGGATTCTGGTTTGAAAGATTCTTCGAGGTCTGTTGAAGATCAGGAGAGGACTATTGAGTGAGTTTCAGTTTGGGGTGTAACCGTTGCTAAACTTGCAACGTAGGATTCTTATCGAACTCGATCAATCCGATGAACCTGCTTGGTCATATCTTGAATATCAACATGCACATATCTTGGAAACTATGCGAGCGATATATAAGAAAGCACAAGAACGGGTTAAAAGTAAGCAACCGATTGGAATATCAGCTTACAATTCTAGTTGCTTGTCAAGCATGTCCTGCTGGTCATGTATCATCTTCAGCAGAACTGTTACGTCGTCAAATAGCTTCACCGCAGTATATCATCAATCTTGCTCAGCGTAAGTGTAGCCTTGACCCTTGGGAGGATATGGATGTATGATTGACGATCATTCCCCATTCAGCTATGCCCATCGACGCAGCTTGGATGGCTATCCAGTCACTGGTTAAACATCTTTCTGAATACGTCTCTAGATCTTTACCGGGGTTCTGGAAGATTGCGAAAGCATGTTTAGATGGGAAATATCGAAAGGTTAGTATATCCTCTGAGTTCGAACTGAAATTTGTAGCGAGACTCAACAGGAAACTTTAAAATAACCAACAAACCAAATAATCAATGTCGAAACATGGCATTTGAGATCATAAAACTATATTCATCAATCTTATCCCAATTCTTTACTCTTTCAGATATCAACGTTGTCAATTCGACGACGAAAAAGGAAAACGAAGAACCAGCCATACCACCGTTCGTCCCTATGACGACTAGTTCTGTTACGGCTTGTTATTTCTCTGAGAAGTTGGTCGATGAGATTGCGGAATGCGTTTCTGAATTGTTGGGGGTTGATGTCGGCTCTGAAGCTGTTCAGACACTCAAGTCAATGTTGGATTCCGTTCGTTGGAGATTTGGTGAAGTAATCTCAACTACTTGGTCAAGGGGTAAGTCAGAGAGTAATGACCAGAAGAAAAACGTTAGTCTAACAACCTCTTGTAGACGCCAAAAATCTATATCTACTAGAGGATTGGCAACCAAGTACAACCTCCCAAGGAGCCACCAGGTTCCTCGCAGTCATGGACGAATTTCAAATGAGATTGGTTACAGCTTTCAAAAAAGTCGCTATGAGGAATGGAGAAAAAGAGGTTTTAACCAATGGCTTCAAGAAAAAAATTAAAGAAACTTTTGTCGATACGCTATGTTTCCTTTTCGATGGGATCTTGAATGTCGCTATTACTGCCCGTGAGGATTCGGCGAGACGACCTTCGAGAGTTGTTTTCGCCAGATCGAACAATGGAAAGGATGTGGTGAGTCGCACAATGTTTAAATATATCATCTGACTAATGACTATCTCAGGAAAATCGACTCTTGATAACATTAGCCAAATTCCATCATCTCAAATTGACGACCCTGCCATCAATGATTTCCCGTTTAACAACCTTGCTGGATAGTGATCTGACACAAGATCAAGCTACTCTCATGGACGTCGCTGAACATATGGATGAGATGGTGTTCCAAGATTACATAAAACGCCGATCAACTAATCTAATCCAAATAATCCAAGATGGGATATTGAGAAGTGGGATAGATTGGTTAAACACAAGTAAACCAAGTGGTGAGTATTCCTCGTATCAACAATGGATATTGAACTGAGACCGAAACCCCCTCCCCACTTCAGAGGTTAGACCTTATATGCATAAAGCGATTCTTTTACTTGTTGAAGTTCATTCCAAGATATCACAAGTTTCAATCATCCTTATACCAAGAATATTAGAAAAGTTGATAGAAGGAATCGCAGAAGTCGCTCTGGACAGTTTCCAAAGAATTCAGAATTTCGGTACCGGAGGGATGTTGACTGTAAGTCAATTACTCTGATCAAAGATAAATTAAAAAAAAACTAAACAAAACCACAGGCAACGTTAGAGATTGAATTCCTCCATCAATCGATCAATCAATACGTAACGCCCAAAGCCAACGAGACCCTCTCAAAGATCTATGAAACGATCTCATCGGGATATCGACGACAGAAATCATCAGAAGATTTCCATAGGGAATTGGATTCACTAAAGAAATTGTTGGGGGATAGTAGGAAATCTACTGGTGTTGAGACGTTGTGTTTTAAAAAGGAGAAAGATAAGGAGGGCAGGAGGGATAGAAGTGGGACTGGTGTTAGTAGTGGTTCTGTTGGGTAGTTGAGATTGTACGATATTATGTGTATTGATTTGTGATCATTGATGATGGCAATTGTAGAATGTAATCCTTTTACCACACTTTCAATGGCCCCATTCTCATACCCATAACGTATACAGAACTTGCATAAAGTATTTATTTATTTCATCTCATCTCGTCTCGTCTCAACTCATCCAACATGGGTCTACTGTTGACACCTTACTTTGCCATCTCAACAGCTTTAGCGGCAGCTTCATCAAGACCATCTAGAAGTCAGGTGTCAGTACCAATGGTATATCAATTGATGTAAGGAACAACTGACCGAATGGATAGATTTTTAAACCGGATTCCTTGATCATACTAAGAAATATATCAGCCGACACTCAACGTTCGTTATTGCACCAGGACTTACGCCTTGGCTTCAGCTTCTTTTGTACCTTGTAAACGGACGATCAATGGGATAGTCAATTGAAGTTCTTTAGTTGCTTTGATGATTCCTTCAGCGATAACGTCGCATCTCATGATACCACCGACTGATTTCATTTGAGTCAACATAATAACCTCCCATGCAGAAAGAATAAATCAAATCAACTTACAAATGTTAACAAAGATGGATTTAACTTTCTTCTCTGATAATAACAGTTCGAAGGCTTTCTTGACAGCTTCAGCTGTTGCACCACCACCGACATCCAACTAAGACAAAATTCGCTTATATCAGTATAATTCCAAGTCATTGTTCAAAAGGTCTACTCACGAAGTTTGCTGGTGATCCACCGTGAAGATTCAAGACGTCCATCGTAGCCATAGCTAAACCTGCACCATTGACCAAACAACCGATATCACCATCGAGTTTGATAAAGTTAAGACCGTACTGTGATGCAGAAGTTGAATGAGCATAGATAGCAGCCTAAAAAGAATCTCTTTACCCACCTCGGCAGCTTCAACTTCTTGAGGATCTTCTTGAGTCGTATCTCTCAATTGGAAAACCTCTTTTTGACGGAAATCCGCATTATCATCGAAACCGAATTTAGCGTCCATACTAAGGTGGTTACATGTATATCAGCTCGATCCAGACATTATCATTTATATGAGAATCCTGGACTCACCATAAGACTTGACCATCGGCCATTTCAGCCAAAGGATTAATTTCAATCTGAGTAGCATCCTTCTCTTTGAAGATAGTATAAAGTTTATTGAAAACATCAGCAGCGTTCTTCTGTGCTCCCTCCTTGAAACCCAATTGTTTAGCTAAAGCTTCTGCGTCAGAAGCTGAAATTCCATTATCGAAATCTAAGGGGGTGGTGATAATAGCTTCTGGGGTGTTGTGCGCGACATCTTCAATGTTCATACCACCTTGAGAAGAAGTTACTAGGACTGGTGAGCCGGAAGCCCTGTCGTTGAGGACAGCTGCGTAGTATTCCTTTTGTGGTGGCATTCTCTCCGCTAACATGACGGCGTTACAGATTCTACCTCCAGCTCCAGTTTGCTTGGTTATCAATTTATGGCCCAACATTTTTTCAGCGAATTCTTTAGCTTGAGCTGGCCTGTGGGTGGGGTTGATCGGTGGACAGTGTGTCGAGGTTGAGTTAATGATAGATGAGATCGATGCGTGGTATTGATGGATGAAATATAGAAAATCGGAAGTATAGTCAAGAGAAGGTTGAAGAAAGAGAAAGGAGCATGATCAGTGACCTAATTTTTTAAGAGAGGGAGTACCCACGAATCAACCATTTGGACACCACCTTGGAATCCAGAATCGAAATGACCTTTACCACGTCCACCAGCGAGGACTTGAGCTTTGATAACGAGTTCGTTGGGGTTGGCTGGAAAATTGAATCAGTATAAACTATCATTGCTTTAGATTTGGAAATATAAGATCTACCGAATGAATTGGCGACACTCTCAGCTTCTGAAGCTGTGAATGCTGGTAAAGCTTTAGGGGTTGGGATACCGTACTAATCGTGAGAATTTTGTTAGAACGATGTATTATACTTGTGACATGGTTGACATACGGAATTCAACAATTGGACAGATTGATATTCATGGATAGAAAGATTTCTACGTTGGTTTGAAAGAGTTTTTTGGACCTGCGAGTGGGTTAGTGTGGATATCTAATTTGGCATCTGGTAGCTAGTCTATTGAAGTTGTGTCTGGCATGTAGTCTGACAGTGAAAGGTTGAAAATCATTTAATGAGAAGAGATATAATCTCTGTTTCTGGTTTTGACAACGGAGTGAAAACAATGACTGGGAGTGAACGACTTACTCTTGATACAGTCCTGGTGGGGATGATAGATCTCAACATTGTATAGATGTAGATGATGAATGCAGAGTAGATGTAGATGTAAAAGTATAATGATAATGTTATCACAGACAACGTTTTCACCATTCAAATAGTCGTCACCATCACCACCACCACCACCATTATCCGCGTTCGGAGTATTACCGATTAATCCCGTCGTGTTGTTCCATATAATGTATTCTATTCGATATTCTGATATCTCATTTGCATGCATGTATTCATTCCTTCATACATATATCAAGTATGCTCTTAGATACTATTCTATCCCAAAGATCAGAACGAAAAGAAAAAAGCAAGGAAAGGAAAGGAAACGAAACGAAACGAAACGAAACGAAACGAAAGAGGAAAATGGTTAATCTAATTTGGAAGGAGACAATGGTATTGAAGAGATTTGAATATGATATAGATGTAGTGAACGATGGATGAATAGCTCGTTAGACAGGATAGCTGGGCACCAACCAAAGCTCTATGTTGTGAATCTGAATATATGTTAGTTATAGACATTTGATATCATCTACACGTTTCACTTACATTCCCAACATTTTGAAAGGTGGTGAAACAGTTCCAGCTTCACCTTGTAATTGACATTCGACCTAAAGACCGATATATAAGTGATCAAAATCAACCAACACAGGATGCAGAGAGGACGTACGAAATGAGAACCAGCCGAAACACCTCTATCGATCATGACCAAGCTAAACCACGGCGTCAATAACAAGAAATTAAGAGCTTGAAAAGGGATACTGGATACTCACGTAGCAATCGGTTCATCGACGTTGGCGGTACCATGTAAATCAACTCCACCACCAACATTATCGTCTACCCAACAACGAACTATACCCAGTGGTTTATCAGGTGGAGATTGGAGGAAATAAATTCCGACATCGCCAGAACTAAGTTTTATCGGAACTCTTAATCTTGAAGTTGGGGCGTCGGCGTACCTAAGAGTAAAAACGTCAACATAACGATGATGACAATATCACTATTGGACTCACCAATTATCCCTGTCCTCAACTTTGTTCCCCTTTGGTGGATGATATGTCAACCAACCACTTCCATAGAACAAACTTGGCGGTAAAGGATTGATCAAATCACTAGCAGCTACACAGAACGGATTGACTTCTCTGAATTTAGCAGCGTCGGCTGGTCGATCACTCAATCTCATGAGAGGGACTCTCATATCATGGAAGATATTACTGAGTGAGGACGAATCACCTGAATCTCCATCACCAGGACTTTGACCTGGCATACCTTTTCTTAATCCTACACCACCGAGTAAAGATGGTCCCTGGTTGGGAGTATCTATTTCTGCACCTCCAAAGTTTTTCACGGAATATGAATGTCCAAGGAGTGTTGACCAACCTGCACAAATCTGTGACATGAGATAAGAAATCAATACGTCTGCGATAACATCGTGACCAGCTGGATTGGCCAATGTTGGATCATGGTAATAATTCGCTCTGGCTTCTTTTGGATCTCTGAGGTAAGCATCGTAAAGTACTCCTTTGGCACTGTAAGTGGATGGTAAATATTAGTAAGACTTCACGTTGGAAGTTAGATCCAAGACCCACCTGATATGAGGAACATCGTAGAAATGAGCGACAACGTCGTGAAGTAATTCAGGACCAGCGAAACCGTTCTGAGCTTGAACCTGAGGACTGAAATGACCGAGAATAATAACAGCCGGCATTTCAGGTCGAAGTAAGATGGATCTGACGAGAAGTTCGAAATGAGATAACCATTCTGGGTCACTGTAAGTAAGTGATTAGTACACAGAATTCTATTCGGGGGACACTGGTTATGCGAGATTGTGTACCCACTTTGGATCTGTCGCATCGAATTCTAAAATAACTAGATCAGTCTTATCAGGTAAATGATGAGCGCTGCAATAAGCGAAATAAGCTGAATCCGTTTTCTTCATTGCACCGTTTGTCAACTCGTTAGCAGGATGAGGGAAGACTGTATTCCACCAATCGAAAATTTTGGATGGGTAACAAGAGGTTGAAACCAAGTCGTCGCCTGCGCCAAGACATGCTGAAACTGTTGTAGAGGAGTAAGAATCAGGCCAAAAGACTAAAAAGAAAGGCTTTTCTGTTACTCACCACTCCCACCCAAAACACTGATCGTGACTGGCGCCCCACTCATACTTTTCTGAAGTACCCTCTGAACCCTAGCACCAGTACCCATATGTAATCTAGATCTGAGTAACTCGAATTGACCACGTCTAGCAGCGACTGCATCACCCGGACCGAAGACTGGACAAAATTCAAAAGGTGCTGGATCACTTCGTGACGAGTTCAAGTAATCTCTTGGAACTAGCGAATGGGTATCAGGGGAATGATTGTGATTTACAGGTGGAGCGTTGGAGGCTATAGGTCTGGGTAAGGATCAATCTGTAAAAACGACCAAGTCGAACACTTACGAAAGAGAGTTTTTGATATTAAAAACAAAAATGCTAAAACTGCCAAAACTGCCCAAGCTTTTGTTGAAAGGCCTAAGGTATTCCAAGTCAACCCAAGATATCATTTGTGTTAAAAGGAGAAACACACCTAAACGACGTATCTTTCCCGATCGAGGATTAAGCGCTAAAGTAGGTAAACCTCCAGCGACCGTCCCAGCCCTTCTTGACTGGATCCCACCTCCCATCAGCCCAGTTGAAGTAGAAGACGATTTTTCATCCATGTCGTCACTTCTTGATCTCGTGAACGTGTAATGTGAATTCGGTGTATCTGGTTCAACAGATTGATTGGGAGGTTGAAGTGATAGGTTTGGTGATGGGTTTGGTGATGATGATGAAGTGTTTCTTGGTCTTAACATTGGGTTGGTGTTGGTGTTTGGATGAAAGATGTTTTCTTTGTTTAGTGGTAAGTGATTGAAAGAAAGCGGTTCACCTGTCCGCTGACTTTGGGTTATGGGGCTAGATAAGATGAGATGTCGTCGTGGGTGTTGTTATGGCGAACGGATAGATGTAATATGCAATGAATAAATGGTATAAATAAATGTATAAATGATCAGTATTAACCTCCTCCCTCTGTAGACGCGATTCTGCTGCTCTTAGCTCTCTCTTCCGCTCAAAGTGGCTGTGGCGCGTAGACAAGATGCTGCATGGTTGATTGCTGAGGTCCTTCTAATCATTCATTCATCCTTATGCATCCCATACCATCCTATCCCCAGTCCACACGCTTACACCTACACCAGCATTCACTACAAGATGGATAGCCTATACAAAGAAAATAAAATTTAGAGTAAAGTGGAAGGCGAAGGTAAAGTCTGAAAGGAGGATCGGAAAGTGAAAATTAAACTATCAAAGTGGAAATGGGAATAGAAATGAAATTGAAACGGATTGACACGAAAAAGAAACCAAATGTCAACCCCTACACATAGTCGAGATTGACGACAGAAAGGTAAAATATAAATCAATTAGTTGATCAAGATTGAACATAAAATATAGACGATTTCCAAAGAAAAAAAAGTTAGAAAAAGGATATAAGTAGGAAATCAACTCAATCCAACACGATTTTCATCCCCCAGTTACCCTCCAATTAATGGAACAATTTCTTCTTTGGTTTCTCTTCCTGAACGACTTTGATATGAGTATGAGTGATCTTACTACCGGCATGTGAACAGCATTCAATAGCTTTAACCCATTCGTCGCCGTCATCCTCAATCCCTTCGTTGGCATCCTTGATTCCCAACAATTCAGGTGGTAAATTACCCACACCACCACTACATTCATCACTTCCACATGAACACATCATGTCGTCCTTCCCTTTCCCCACAAGTAGATCTGATAAAGTACATCTAATACTTGGTTCAACCGCTAACATCCTCATGATAGCCGATCTAGATTCTCTCGGTAACAATCTGAAAATTGATTCTGCACCTCCAGTTTGGAAAGTTCTAGTTGATGAGATACTGGCAGCTCTTTCTCTTCTTTGTTGCATCTCAGTTCGAGAGATTGATTGACTAGGTGCTTCAGATGGTGTCATGGGTGAAGTAACTGATCGATTCCTTGTACGAGGTGATGAATCAGGTAAAGGAGCCAATCTATCAGTCGTCGTTGAAGTCGAGGTCAAACCTGGTGATCCAGGTGGGGCAGTTTGTTTCCTATCCGAGAAACCGTTACCGTTGATACCCAATCCACCGGGGAATCTTGACGCAGGTAGAGAAGCTGTTGAATCACCTCGACGTGGGAAATGAAGATCAGATTGATCTTTGATATCTTTAGGTGATTCTCTCAGTGTTAATTTTTCAATTCCACCACCACCACCAGTTTGAGTTTCTTCAGATGAACTACTGATATTTGAAGGTTCCGATACCAAAGGATTATCACTACCGTTGTTATGAGTTTGAGTTGGTGTTGGTAAAGTCCCACCGACAACTTCGACGGCGGTACTAGTAGTTGAAAGCATTGAATTAGATCTGAACGGAATCGTACTTGATCCATCAGCGAGTAAACCATGAGGACCACCGGTTTTATTATGTAAACCTTCAACACCATTCATGACAGAAGGTGCTGGTGTAGGGATCGAAGGTTTCTTACACAACTCTGGATGGGTGTTGCAGTAAAGTTTGAAACTCATGTCGGTTTTATAATCTGGAATCTTCCATGGGAATCTTCTCAAGATCATACACATGAAAATAATAGCGACTGACCAAACATCAGTTAAACGTGGATCATAATGGTCTTTATGTAAAACCTCTGGTGCCAAATATGGATCAGATCCGACAACACCTGTAGCTGGAATCTGATGTTTACCAGGATAATGGAAAACAGTTGCCGTACCGAAATCGATGAGTTTGACAATGTTCCCAGTTGTCATGACGCAGTTATCCAATTTGAGATCACGATGAGCGAGACCCATACCATGGAGATAATTAACGCCATCGACGATTTGTCTGAAAACGCAGTAAATCTCAGGTCTAGCCATTTTACCAGACATGACGACTGAGAATAAATCGTAAGGAGCGTATTCCATAATCTATAACAATGTTAGTACTGAAACCCATTTAGGCTAAACTTGACGCACCTCATAAAAATGACCATGATCATTAACAATATCAACCGTCTCAATGACATTAACATGACGGAGAGTAACACCAACACAGAATTCAGCGGTGACCTTCCTTTGATATTCCTTCTCACTTTCACCTTGACGTCTAGGTCTAAACTCCTTGACTGCATAAGTGGTACCACCTTGTTTCTGATTTGCCTTGATCAATCTAACGGTACCACCTGCACCTGAACCAAGTACTCTACCCCATTTACCGTATTTTTTGGATAGATGCGCATGAGTAGCTTCGTGTAATGAAGGATGGGTTAAGGCGACTACTGGACCTGGAACTCCTGGATATTCAGCGGCGTTTTTAGGAGTCGCATAACCAGGTGTACCACCTGGTGAGCCATTCTGTGAAGACGGTGCAGTGGAATGAGCGTGAGAAACTGATTCCACCTCTGTCATATGAAGTGTCGATGTTCTAGATGGTGCAGCTGAAGGAGCAGCTGATGAAACTCTTGAATCACCCCCGATATGGAAGGACGAAGATTTTTCTTTTTTATGTTTCTCTTTTTCATGTTTGTCATGCGAATGATGACCGAAGAAAGAGGCCAACGACGAATGTGATTTTTCTCCGTCTTTATCACGATGATGATGTTTCATGAATCCAACGAGATGAGTTGGATGAGCACCGTGATGTTCTTTATCTCTGTCTTTACCGATACCGTCTAAACCGTGTACGGGGGTAGCGGTACCACTTTGATGAGGTGCGGCAGTGTTGAAGAAACCACTACCTCGTCGTTGCATTCCTGGTGTAGCTACTCCAGCAGTTGGTGAACCTGGAGTTGAAGCTGTTGGAGTTTCGTTGAGATGAGTATGAAGAGCTGCAGCAGCGACTGAACCATGATGAGGTGGATGTTTCTCTTTATGATCGTTATGACCGATATGATGATTCAAGAAACGACGTAGATCATGTAAAGGACCTGTATGATTTTTAGGATGTCTAGTTGAAGTCGGTGAAGCGTGTGGACTTGATGGTGCAGTTTTGGCACCTAGAATCTGTTTATCCACATGAAGCATGGTATCAGTTTTCGTAGGTGGAAGTGAAGGTGCAGGTGAATGTGAAGACACGGGTGGAGTTGCTGGCGTGAAAGATAAACCTGATGGTACGACTGGTTTTCGATGATGGAAGACGTGACCGTCGACCTCTTGAGGTCCACTGGAAGGTGTTGCCTAATGTTGAGGTCAGTTTAGGACATTCATTGGAATGGATTCACCACCAAACGAAATGATAGGCTTCTGTCAAGACTAGGTCTAGATAACGAAAAGACACGTTTATGTAGAGGGGGTTGACGAGATGCTTTGTGATCCCCTATTCTGCGAACAGAACGACGACGAGTGATCTCTTTTGTCATGAGGGTGAGGGCAGTGAAGGAGAGAAGAGATAGAATGACTGGAATACACGAAATCAAAGAACACCTTCTACTGCCGACAGATGAAGGGGATTTATGACGATTCCGACAAAATGAAAGGATTATCAATCAGAAGCAGAAGAAGAAAAAGGTTAAGAAACAGTGACACTCCACTGATATCCACCTCGTCTACCCTTCCTACATCAAGATGGCCGTGTGTAATGCCGAAATGATCTTGAAACAGAAACAGAACACAGAAACACCAAAGACTTACCTCATCGTGCCAAAGTCCACCACGACTTGGAACTTTTTTCAAAGAACCACCCAAAGAGTTATCGCCGAAACTATCGTTGAAGACGATATTACCATGATCATCGATAGCCTGATCACTAGGTCGACGACTAATGTTGGCACTTCCTGGTTGACTGTTTTCTGGTGAACCATCTGCAGGTGTACCACCGATTGGAGTCAAGTGTTCAGGTGAAGGTAAAGCGTCATGAGCTGTTACTAATTCTTGTCCATGAGCTGTGACCAATGATAGCCGTCTTCTATCACCTCCTGTGAAGTTTATTGAGGAGAGGGGGATAGCCGGTGAGGAGGATAGCATTTTGAAGTGGAGTGGAGTGGGATGTGTTGGTGGTTATTTAACGTGATTACGGGGTGGGTTGGGGTGAAAAGATGAACGTTCGCTTGAAGAACTTGATTGATTTTCGAAAGATTATGAGGAGCGTGTTGAGATGGTATTTGGGACTGGAGTGGAGTTAGGAGCTGTACATGAAACTGAATCAATCGATCTATTAGAATGAACCCGATATTCGTGAGGTATCCAAGTGGTGTGTACTGTGTATTGAAACTGAACTAAGTCTACGATCGTTATCTCCGCATGTACTCAATTATGACCTTTGATTGTTCTTTGCTGGATATGTTTTTTGACTATATACAGGTAGATTTTGAAGAGACTATATACAAGATATGATGGGGTTGTGAGATGGAGATTGAGAATGAAGATGTGGAGAGATGTATGAAAAGAAAATGGTTAATGTGCGGAATGGATGTGAGTGAAAGAGATGGGGAACACCGGTTAAGTGCGATTGGGTGGTACAGTAAGTTGCAGGTTGGCTTGGATCCACTTGAGAGTGTCCTCAAGCCCTTCTCTTGTGGAGTCAAGTGGGATGAGTTGCGAAGATATGTCAATGGATGTATGGATAGCTATATACTTATACTAGAACAACACACGGTATAACCATAACCATAACCATACCCAGCGCCCATCTACTTATAGCCCTCATAGCCATCCCACTCCCACTCCCTCCCACCCATTACGTCGATCACTCCCCCTCTCCTCTCACTCACCGAAGATCGCGCCGGTTGTGGCACTTGTTCTACGGCCGTAAAGGTGTACCAGTGCCAGTGCTACTGTACAATTACAAGTATCTCCAATTCACCATCTATACACGACCTACTCCTCATCCACTTCATAGACTCATGATCATCCTCTAACGCATACCTTCTTCAAGCTTCACTCTTCACTCTTCACTCTTCACTCTTCACTCTTCACTCTTCACTCCGTTGAATGTCATTTGTACAGCAACACTTTCTATTGGTCGGGTGGTTATCATCGGCATCAATCGGTTAAGCGAGGTTTACAGTATATTGTGGCGTGGCATCCATCCATTCTTTGGCCTTTTGGTTTGGTTGCGCTCGTAAAAGAGTACGAGTACTTGTTGGAGTAAAGACAATGTTCATATTTCCCTGGTATCCTTGATATCCAGTTGATATCCCGATGAACCCATGGATCCCGGAAAATCTTGAAAATCAATAACAAAGGGGAAAGGGTCTTTGGTGGTTTTTCCAAAACTCCAGGTGTACAAGTATACTAAAACCCTCTCATAAACAGTGTATGATACACAGCATCTTCATCCGCACCTCAAAGGATCATTGTATTACTAGTTTTCGCTCGATCCGAATTGTAAAGAGGATTCGGTTGGAGAATGGTATTTTTCCATCGTTTAGGGAAGAGTTCTGTTGTTCTAAGAATGTTTTCTCTTGGTTCAATGTTATCTTTGTTCACGTATCGAACTGTGTTCAGATAGGATAGATCAATCATATCCCAGACGCAACAGAATGTCGCCCTCTCCCTTCCTTGCAATCTGCTCAACAGGACTGAAGGTTCACTAAATCATTCAGTAAGTAAACTCGACTCAAAGCCTATATAAGACCAAAGAAATGAAATGATATATCATGACGATTCCATAGTAAGAATACAATAGAATGTCAGTAGAGTTAAAAAAAACTCTACCCCTAGCTCCTAACCCCTTGAACCCCTGATCTGGTTCCTCCAATCCTACATCTACTCTTCGTCAGCTTCAACGTTGACGGTTTGAAGACCCTACAAGAATGAATATTAGTCATGGAAACTCTCTTCAGTTTGATGAAAAACCAAAACCCACCTTGAAACTGGTAACACCCTCAACGACACTGGCAACAACGTAAAGTTTCTCTTTAGCACCTTCATCATCGTTTCTCTTTCTCTCGAATCTAACTCTAACACGTTTAGGTGGTGATCTAACACCTTGAGCCCAGATAGCTTGGTTGAGTCCAGGTGAAATTCTAACGTCTTTGACTTGCATGTGTTTTTGAGCGAATGAGATGACGGCTTTGATGGCTTTGGGTGACTCTAAAAGAGTTGGTGTTCACATTAGTATTTTCTTCTGTACGTTAAGAAATTCCAACCCACTCTTCTTGAATGAACAGTCATGAACCATTTTGTGGAGATGAACGGTGTATTCTCTGGTGACAACGTCCTTTAAAGCGGAACGTGTCTTTGGGGTCTAAATGGGTCGTCAGTTAGGAATTCCAAATTGTTTCTTCCTTTCCAATGAATCGAGTATGAAGAGAAAAAGTGGGGATGGATGATCGTGTTGATATCCAATGATTCGATATGATTTCCCCTCCAAGTCCTAACTCTACTGTATCCATGTTCCTCCAATCCATTTCCATTTCAAGATAATCCCCGTGAAATCCTTATCCTCGCCGAGACTCGATGTCGAATAAGTTATCATACGCCATCACCAATCCATCCAATCTAATGGCGATACCCCGCCAACGCTCCCTTGACCTTCCTTCTGACACAACAATCCATCCGACCAATTGAATGTCCAACGGGAAACGATCCAACCAACTCATAAACAAATCGAAAGAACAACCAACTAACCTTCTTATCCTTAGGAGCCTAGTAGGTAGCAAATAGTTAGTATAGGTGTATTGCAACGCAGGATATCAAGTGCCTACTCACCATTTTAAGTGATTTATTTAATGGATGGATGGAGATATACTACAAGTTGATGATAATATAACATAGAGAAATTCAGTCCATCGGTGAATTCATATCTCCGAGTGGGAACTCTAACGTGGCACATGCAGGTGGATTCTCATACTTCAAGTGTCCCTAGACGTCGGTGTTAACAAGTGCCACATGCTTAAATCCGATTGATACGATTGTCACATCTTGGGTAGTACAGTGTTACTTCTATTTATTTAGCGGTTATGTTATTCAAGTTATGGTTATATATCTACCCTCTACATCTGGACAAGATAGTTGTCTGACTAAGACATAATACAAGAATGACGAAAAACATTACAAAACAAAACATGTAATCCCAGTGATGACAACGTCGTTCCGTTCACTAAAAGAGCAAACAATCACAGCTTCACCTAACTCGTTGACCTGAAGGTCCTGTCGAAAACCGAAGACGATCTCAATTCAATCAACCTCCCAAGACTCCATTCCACTACTATTGCTGAGGCTGTTGATTCTGAGTGATAAGTCGTTGAGCACCAGGATTTTGTCCAGGTGGAGGTTGAAGAGTTGGACTATTGATGTTGACTGGATTCAACCATAACGTTTGTTGTTGTTGCTGTTGCTGTTGCTGTTGGGTTGGGTTCTGGGTTTGTATCTGAACCTGTAATTGAGGTTGATGAAGCTGATGATGTGGCTGTGGCTGTGGCTGTGGCTGCTGAGCCTGAGCGACCCTCTGTTGAAAAGTAAGAATAGCGTTCTTGTGCGCTAACGGTAAATTAGCAAACACGTGAGGGGGCAACGTATCAATCGTGAAATTCGTTTTGGTTTGTTGTTGAAGCCATTGATTCATCATGTTCTGCTCGTGTAGAAGAGTATTTTGACCTTGGGCTGGAGTAGGTAGAGGATTCTGGTTTTGATTGTAATTACGATTCGTCATCAACGACGGTGACATCAACAGATTTTGACCGTTAAGGTGGGTATGCATTGGATTGGCATTTGGATTGAGGATTTGGATCTGTTGGTCTGGTTGAATCTGTCCTCCTTGAACCAATTGACCACCTGGAACTAAAGACTTGTTAAGAGGTACTGATGAATTCGGAGGTAAAGGCGAGAGAGAATCCGGGTTACCGTTATAAAACGACAGAGGGGCCACTGTGGATATCCCCTTGATATTCATGTTGTTAGGTAACGAAGATGGATGAGTCGGGTTTGAGATCGCCACTGTCCCCAACACCGGTTGAGATGAGTTGGAGGGTGGTGTCGGGCCCTTCGTCTGTGGGTTTGCGGTTGCTGTGGATGGTGAAAGGACGGAGGTGGCTCCTCCATTGGTGTTGATGTTGGAGTTGCTATTATCATCTGTCACTGCGGCAAGGGTGGGGAGGATATCCTTGATAGCCTGGATCTGAGTAGCGGAAACAGTTGCAGACGGTAAACAATTTGCCGCTCTTTTCATCAAAACCTGAACCTCCTTGGAGATATATATCATCAGCTGGTGTCTTTTTTCAAAATACAAAGAAAACCCTACATCATGCAACGCTTTGTTCAAGTCATCCCGCATATTCTTGATAGCAGCTTCGGCAGCTTGTTTGACCCAGTCATCCTTTTCTTTACGAAGTTCAGCGACTTCCGTCCTCAGAGATTTGATTTCTTCCAGTAGACTTTGATTCGGTAGGGTTTGTGTTACGTTGTTAGATTCGTCAAGGTTGTTGGTTTGATCGTTTGCAGGAACACTCTCTTCCAATTCAACGATCTTGGCTTCCTCATCTTCACCTCGAAGTCTCCTCTTTGGATCTCTTTGATTCTCCAATTCATCCCACGAACTAATGACGATTTGTTCCCTTTCCTTCTTCGATGTAGATACGGACGGATCGGTTATGATACTTTCAATTTCTTCAAATCGAAACTCGACATCGTTTTTGAATTCCTCTATCACACCCAATCTTTCAAGTATACCGTCAAGAAGTTTACCTGCACGTTTTCGTTTAAATTGATTATCATTTGTTGATTGATTCGTGGTTGGTGTAATGGCCGTCGTTTCATTCGATTGGATTTTTATTCCACCCTGCGTACTGGGTCCAGGATCGTCAGGAAGTGGAGGTGGTGGTGCTGAAGGAGATCTAACAATTCTCGGTGTGTTAATCTGCCCTTGTTCCAGTTTCAACATTCTATCCTGGATATCGTCGTATTGAAATTTTGTCATCCCATCACCACCGGTCAATGTAAATCCGCCGATAGTGCCTTTAACCAGCTGAGCGAAAGAATCATTTAAACGGATTAGTTGATCTTTGAGATTTTTTTCCAGATTTTCTATCTTGTCCTCAGCTTCTCTAAGTAGAAATTGATCTTCGACCTTGAAAGATATCAATCTCTTTTGATTATTTTCAGCGAGTTCTTTGGCTGATATTTGGAGTAGGACTGAGTGTAGGTTTCTATGGTTGAGAGTGTCAGTTATTTTTGGGAAAACAGTTGAATCTGACTTGTATGACATACCTCGAGAATTCATCCAATTTTTTTGGGTTGGGGGATTCACTTCGTCCTCGAGATGGACCTGCATGTGAAGACCCAGGTCGAGATGGTGCGCCCCGGTTATCGATCCAAGTATCTCTTCTACTGAAATCTCTTTCCCTCCTCTCTTTATCTCTAGGTCTGTCTCCTTCCCTGTCTTTATCCCTCTCTCTTTCTCTATCAGTTGCACGATCCCTGTCCTCTATTGATCGACGATCATCAGCATAACCATCATCTCTGGACCCTCTATACCTAAAACGAGTACAGTCAGTGTCAATGTCACTCAATACCCCAAAAAGCCAAAAAGTCCATGAACATACCTGGAAGGACTGTTACCTCTTTCACGATATCGGTTAGAAGTAGAAGGAGGATTAGGATTGAATCTACTACTCGAGGTCGAAGAGTTGTTATCATATGTTTCACCAGGTTCAACACTCCTTCGTCTTGGACTTAATGATCTCTGTTGATTTTGGTCCCTATCTCGTCTATATCCATTTGGATACGGCTTGGACGGAAGCGGGAGAGCGTTTGCACCTTTCCCATACGATCTATCACTCATGATTTTACCTTCTTCTCGGGTAGTGTTAGAGTTATCGTTGTTGTTCTTGGTGACACGATCTTCCGATGTAGATGCTGATTCTACAGGATGTCTGTTGATTGTTGTCAGAAGATTCGGTTTGGGGAACAGATTGAAATCATTGACGAAATTGGATGTAGAAGTTGATTTCAGTGAAGACGAAGATGAAGATGGAAATGAAGGTGTCAACAACGATGGATTGAAAGTTGATTTTAAGGGCATCTTTTAGACCAGATTTCAGTGGCGAGTGGCGATCAACAATTAATCTCCTTGGAGTTTATTGGTCGTGGCTTGATCTTTAATGCTGGTCTTGGTACTGATACAGATATACAAGTCCGCTGGTATATAAACTCAAGTGCTGCTGAAGGAGCAGTAGAAAAAGGAAATGAAAGGATAAAAAGAGTGTATGGACAACGGAGCACGACACATTTAGCATGTGTATCCTTTGTTATGATGACGCTACTTGGTAGACTATAGAGAGTACGATATTATCTTTAACGTGATATAGTCATATGTGATTCAGATCCAGACTGTGGGGTGTGAAAACAATCATAAACTGAGTTGAACAAGACTCAAAGGAGACACGAAAAAGGAGGGATGTTTTGTGAATTGAGTGTTTCAGCCGGTCTAGTAAAATGACCAAGTACAGAAGGACGACAATGATGAAGATATCTAATTTATTGTAGTCATGATAACCTATATTGTCTGCTACTTCTTCTTACTTTGGTTGTTCCTTTTCATGTCTCACGTCAAAGCACAAGTTCATTCCATCTCTCACATCTTTCAGACCATGAAAACTGTTACAATGAAGTTTTCGTAAATGAGGAGGGATACTGGAAGTTCCAAGGAGTCGATCTCTGAGAATGATTCTGCCAAAGACCCCATTGAGGTGCTTAAGCCGTAGCATCAAAACTGCACCTCCAAAGCTGTTAGAATGGCCCCTTTGGTAACTACTCAAACTATATAAAAGACTTTGGATAAACTTACTCGACCGGTGAGTTGTATATCTGTGTGAGTTCTGTACCATAGTGGTCGGCAGAGAAGTTTGTATTACAACTTCATGTGAGGATCAGACACTGCACAGTATCAGCGTTTACATATAACCTACAAGACTGACTTTTCAATCAACATATGCTACACAGTGAATCTGTATGAAAATTCCAACAGGCAACGACATCATCAACGAACTATGGCTATTTGAGAAATGTAGGAAGGTTCTTGTACGATTTGGAAGTCTCCGATGTTCAGATAAATCATCAAGAACCCAATGCAACGAGCTCACATCTTCAAATTATGATCTTTAAACTTTGACGACTTTGGTTAACAGGTCATCCCAATATTCTTGGCATGTGCTTTTCAAGTTGAAATTGAACAAACACTGTGTGAACAAAGCTACAGTTTTATTTGGCACTGCGTTGACTTTTGCTGAGTACAAGATTACTAACCGCATGGCTATTTCTTGTCTCTATTGACTGAACAATAACTGCGTCATGAGGTCTCCTGAAAACTTTTCTGGACAGCGTGGCTTTGGTCAACTAAGCTATATAACCTTTTCAAACTAACACCTTCTCCAAACGGGTTATGATGCCTTGCTCATTGATCTTATGCTTCGACTCCATCTACAATCTGTTTCTCGGCACTGAAAAGTTCTCACCTTGGAGTTATTTATTCACTTTACAATCTCTCATTTTAGCAGGTTCCATCAAGGTTAGTTCCAATTCTCTCCTTATTCAACGAGTCGCGCTGGAACGATACATCGTTAGGAAGAAACAAGATATCAGCAGCAATCTTTACATAAAGGTTCATTAACATGTATCGTATGACTCTCTGAAAAGCCAAACTGGTATAATCAAAGCAAACTGCCACGGAGAATCAACACCATGACTGCAGATCGCAATGAGTAGTCGGCAAAGGCAAATGCTATGGTGAGCTTGATATCTGGAAACAATGAAGACTAACGACACTCTGGGTTTGTTGCTCTTTCAATCAATCACAAGATCACATCAATGCAGGGTTCAACCAAATAAAATGGTGACGAGTAAAAGAGTGGACAAGTAAAATAGTCTGTTGAAGTTGAATTGATTAATCTTGATTTTAACTTAGGGTAAATCGGACGCGTCGAGAAAAGCTTAGTTTCACGCTCTTCATGGATCCAAAGTGTTCTCCCGCTTGCGATTGAGACTGTCTTGCATGAAGGATAACAGTTGGGTGTGGTCTGTGACCAGGCTCATATTTCACATTGTCTACTCCCGACCAACATGCATATCACCTAATAGTGAATGCAGTCACGGTGAAAAATCCAAAATTCAAAATTCGAAGCTGGACCCTGAGCTAGAACCTGGATCTGAAATGTCAGCCTTGCTATTACGACCAACTTGACTAATTGTACTTCGTTAACAACATCGCAAAAACACAAATCATCATCTGCTCTACCTTCAATCAGTCATGGTTCAACCAGCATGGTACAAGCTCATGTATGTTGGAAGGAATGCTGGGCGAATATTCCGATCGCGAGTGATACTGCTTATCCTACTACCTGTATTTGCATTCTTGCTGTACAACGATTTCTTTTCAGGTTTCTTGGACCGAGTGCATGGCATGGCATTGTTTTCATCCCAGCCTCGACCGCTATACGCTGGTGCTTTGAAATCTCTGGGTAGGAAAGCGCATCTCAGAGGTAAGTAGATTGTCCCCATCTCATTGTGTTGAAGATGGATTATTGATCGGTGTATGAACAGATAATCTGGATCCCAAAAAGAAATATCTCATGGCCTTCTACGGTGGTGGTTTCACAAACCAAAACATCATGCTAGATAATCGTAAGCCCAACGTCTACAAACTGAAGGGCGACTAATGGATTATAGACTTGCACGCAGCTTTACGAAGCTCTCGAATTCCCATCGTACCGATTTTCCTTCCAAATTCTCATATGAGAGGCGGAGGACAACTAGACCATGGCCTTCATCCTTTCGACGTTTTCGATTTCGAACTGTTCCGTGAATTAACAGGTATCCCCATTGTCCAATACGATGATTTGAAATATAACGTCAACTCTGGAGAAGATCTTTTGCCAACCGATGAAGCTCCTGTCAAAGAAGATATCCCATGTTGGGGTGCCATTCAGGCCAAAAACTCGCAAGGTGATCAGTATTTCTTCCACCAACTGTGCAAGAACTACATGTTTGGTGAGTATGATCTCCAATGTTTGACAAACTGTACTTACATTCAATCCTTGCAGAACTTATTCGATGGCCAGTACCGCTAAGCACGATGCACAACGGTCTCAACTCTGAAGCTAGTTACGGCGAACTGGTTGAGCTACTCGATCCCAAGTCAGAAAAATCGGCTGCTTGGATGACTGGAGACTTTATTTCTCAGGAAATGCAAGACCTGTTCACTTCTTGGGGTTCTAAACTTCCCGTTGGACCTCAACCTGATATGAAGAACGATCCCTTAGGTTGTGTCGACGAATTCTACTACTTTTCGGAACGAAAGGGAACAATCGTCGGTGATGCTCTTATCAGTGAATACCTCGAAGCTCCACCAGATGGTGCATGGGCCAGCGTTGGTGTCAAGCTGAGGTGGCACCCAAGACTTCACGAAGAAGCACGAGTTTTCCTTAGAACTTTGTTGGGCCTTGCACCAGGCGCAGAGGTACCTCCTTACTTTGCGATCCATATTCGCCGAACAGGTATGTTGCTTTAGACTGCAGTGTGTTTCTGACATTCTTGCAGATCAGCAACCTAAAAAATGCTTGGATTTCTTGGCAACGATAGACGACATCGAGTGTCAACCTCCTTCAAAATATATCAATGCCATGAATGAAGTCAGAGAAGAAGCATTGGCTAAAGGGGTAATCACTGAAGATCAAGAAATCAAAACTTTGATCATGACCGATGAGACGAACAAGGAGTTCATGTGAGCACCCATCAAGTGTATAAATACTGAACCCCTTACAGACAGTATTTCCGTAACAAGGGATACATTGTCATCGATCACACTGAGCTCAACACTGATGAGGTGACGGACAACGGATGGTAAGTGGAGATTGATCTTTCTGTAATCTGATACTCATACTTCTTCAAAGGAAACAACTTCTATGGGATACCATTCTGATGGGTGATGCAATCGGTTTCGTTGGATTCGCTGGATCTACAAGTATGTTTCCCTTACTCCTAACGTCTGTTTCTTGCTAACACTCTCACAGTGAGCGTGTTCGCAGCCCGTCGAGTAGCCGATTGGCATGGGGGGGTATATAAACTGATTTGGCGAGAATGGGCCTGATTGTATACGTTGGAATTTCGTTTTCGTTTCAGGGGTCGACAGGAGAAGCATTGTGTCGAGATGATTTTTTTATCAGAAAGATTGAATATCTAGTCACCAGTATAACATCTCTTTTCATTGGTTGTGGTCATATGAATCGATACTAGTGTCAGTTGCAGAGTGATGCATTCAGTCTATGAAGTCAAAGTCATAAAGATCCAGGGAAGAAATGCGTACTCGTAGCGCGCCACAAGAATTCAATAGGTTCGCGCTTCAACGCGATAGGATTTCGCTATCCCAACTTTTCTCTTCTACATCTTAACACGAAGCACAAGGAAAATGGGTAATCTTCATCGTCGAACTTTGCTGCTTGTAGGAGGGACGGTGATACTAGCATGTTTCTGGTTGAAGGATGCTACTCATAAGTCGTCCTTACCTCTCGCAGAAGATGTCTTCAAAACTCCAATTGTGAGTAATTCGGTGATACACAGACGTACTAATCTCAAATACAGCCACCACGCCCAGATGCCTGCTCCCCAGCCGAATTTGCTGCTCTTGATTGGGAGATGCCCGCCAAACCAGCGACCACTATTCCCGAGTTGCTTGAAGAATGGAATCTGGGTGTGAGTGTTGTGTTGTGTTTCATCGGAAGCCCTGTATTCATACGAGTTCCTAGCAACACGGGATTTGGAACGACTGTCCCTCTTTCCCACCCACCCCACCACAATACACTCCTGAATATGACGCTTGGTTTTCAGGAAGGTTGGTAGAGGTCGGGCAATACAGAAGAGTGCGCCCGTCGTGTAGAATCTATGAGCCTTTTGCTCGTGTCATGATCAAAAGACTTTTGAGGTCCAAGGCTGGTCTAGTGTGAGTTTAAGCTGTTGAACCCGTAGCAAAATGCTGACCCTGCCGTTAGCACCATTGGAGGTTGGTGACATCATTCACAAAGTGCTGACCATTCAGATTCGTTAAACACCCACTACTATAACGTCCTTCGGAATGTTCTTCTCGCTGCTAACGGGCTCGTCCAGGAGAGATGGACAGAGTCCCAATGGCGAGGAGTTTTCTTAGACATGAACCATCCTGACGCCCGTGTGTTGTTAAAGGAAGCTGGTGTTCCAGAATCTAGGGCGAAACAACCACTTGTGACCGACTTTCGTGTGTTCTACTTGTTGGAACCTCAAGAGGTCAGATCAATCTTTGGTTCCAAATATCGTCATCGATCGCAGCAAACGCAATCCTTGTGGCCGTTCTACTCTGAGCTAATGCTCGGAGCGGACGCAGAGATTGAAGAATCGCTGGATGCTAAATGGGAGAAGAATGTTGTCGTGGCCAACGGCGGGGCTCATTGGAATTATGTAGAGCTAGGGTTTGGGCTCACCGACGAAGACTTGCTCTCATCGTATCAATCAATGGTACGTTGGCTTCTGTTGATGACGCTGTGTTTCTGACTTGGCCTTGTAGTCGGAGATCATGATCCACAAATTCCGCTCGCTAGAAACCACGACTCCTATCCAGTATTATTGGCGAGCTACTTCGGCCGCTCACACCAACTGTGAACTCTTCAATAAACGTGAGTTCACGCGAGTCACCGGGAACTGACTGGCGAAGCGAACAACACTCGAACGTCTGGTAGTGATCCAGCGAATCCCGACGATAAGCCGTATCAATGGTGAGCAGTCTTGTAAAGGCATTTGGACCGTATCTGATTTCTCTAGGCATCTTTTCACTGACTTCAACGACATCATGCAATCTGTCATTCGCAAAAGCGCTCGATCATGGACGTCTTATCGACATCCACCAGTCAAGTATCTCGACGTTTGGCATGTAGGAGTCACGCGACCTGACGCTCACATGCAACCGTTGAACGACTGTCTCCACTACTGCTCGGTGGGTGTCATGAATGAATGGATCAGAGTGAGTTCCCCAATCTTTTATTCAGGGCTACCAACTGAGTCTTCAGCAATTATGGCATATGATCATCTTGGATTCTCACTTTGACGATTATTACTAGCGGTTCTGGGTTTCAAGTTAGATCATTACATCGGATCAAGGAGTTGTGTGTCTAGGGCAAAACATGCTCCGGTGTTTCAGCTTATTGATGAGATGTACCAGGAATGCTACTTGTCGATAGACATACTATCAACATTCTTCATTTAGCAGTTGTCTTGGGTCAGCAGCGTTACTTTTCGTTCAAAGTCCCTTCTGTGAAACGTTTAGACGTTTAGTCAGAGTGTTCACTCATTTGAACTCGGTTTCAAGAGGGAGCAACATGGCCAAGGGTGAATGAAGGGTCACCTTTAATTACAAGCAAATTGTAAAAAATTACATCTCAGGAAATCTATAGCTGGGAATTTATACCACCAAGTCTCTCAGTAGTCGTGATTTCTACTCTCTTGGATGATTTGATGCCAAAGCAGCTGTAACCATGTCAGCGCTTGCGAAAATTCGTTTCCCGTTATTCAGACAACCTACCGTTTGCCATGCGTTTTGTACACCAGGTTGACACCAATGGAGACAATCTCCAGCAGGTGTGAGATGAGCTTCAGGTCGTTTCACTGACATTGCCCAAACATCAGTAATCCTGTAAGGGGGGTTAGGTCCGGTACCGGCGAATATTTCGTCGAATGCGGCAGGGGAGCGTTCAGCCGAGTGATCTTTCATAGCGAAGCCATTCATCCAAGGGAAATGTCGACTGTGTGGGGTCAGATCAATTTTCATAAATAACAGTCCTCCGCCCTACTGGTTGTATGGTCCTCGATCGTATTGGACTGGTGACAAGTAGTCGGTTCTGTCATTGTCGACTACAAAATGAGTTACGTCCAACTTTGCACACTTACATTCTTCGTGAACTTCGCAATCAAAATGACCAGGAGCTGTAGTTCTCCAAAACGCCGCCATGGGGTAAGGCATTTTTAAAATCTTCCTGTGGAAAAATTGCATCTACTCTCTTCAGTATATGTTGTATCACTAAGAGGCACTCACGATTTTTCGATAAGATATGTAGACATCTGCAGCGATGACGGAACCTTGCTCCTTGTAATGCGCTCCCATGTTCGCAACAAAAACGGTTGGTTCCTCCAATCCGTTACTGACTCTATGATTGGGAACCATGGCCATCAGTTCATCGACGATAGGATCCCATGGTGGGAAATCGGCGGGTAGATCACTCTTGTAACGACCGTTGGTGAAATTGAAGACTTCGTCAAGTTCCGGAACGTCAAGCAGCATATGATGACGGTAATATGTGAAAATCGGAGCTGCAGCTCGAACCATATCTACACCTGCTTCCTCGATTATACCAGGAACGTCTGGATGATCCAAGTTGAGAGAAATAGTGACAGCACCACCCCATCCTCCGTCATGAAGGAGACCATCACCCATAAGGGTGGAAATCACAACGTAAGAATGGTGCTGAGTGAGCGAGTCTGATTGTTGTTAATAAACGACAACGTCAACTGGGAATTTCAACTGACCTCCGACGAATCTAACCAAAGTGTCAGTTCATGAAGATCGCACATCATCCATTCACTCACATGATACCTCCCCTAGCACGTAAAGACCGCTTGATAAAGGCACGACGAGACTCTCTGTGAACTTTACAGCCAGGCCGTGAAGGTACGAAACGATGGGACGCCGTGTAACGCATTCGTTCTTTCCCCAAAGTTATCCATTCTGGATGTTCAGCCCAATGAGCGTTGTAGATGACACGATCTTGATCAAGATTGCAGAAGAGATCATGGGGATTCTTCAGAGGTGTCAGCTGGTGATTGACAACGAAACCTACCAGGTAGTTGTACATTTCCATGACTTCCTCATCGGTTTCTGGGACCGGTCCACGAACCCAGTGACCATTGACAATCTCGTCAACGGTGCAGACGCCAGGTCGAGATGTGAACACTTCAGCGACTCGCGACATGTGAGCTTGAGAAAGGGTCAGATCAATGGGACGGAGTGAATGATCGTATTGAAATCGTCCGACTCACCTGCTGCAGTTGAGTTGGTCTCATGTAGGATAGCCGTGCCAAAGATTACAACGGCGACAGAAGCTAACCCGACGTAGAGTTTGTTTCGAACAGCCATTTTGCTCATTCTATTCGCCTGAACAGAGAAATTGTCAACGAGGTGGTACACCGCTTCGCTGGGCATTGTTGATATAAAAGAGATGTTTTATAATGGAGGTGTAAGTAGAAAAAAGAGGAAAGACAGACAACCTTGTCGCGAAAGCTTCAGGCATAAAGCCACGAGAGGGAAGATCTGGAAATTGGAACCCTGAGTGGACGCGAAATGGTTTGGTGGCAGTTACTTACTGGTAGTCCTTGTAGCAAAGTGCTAGTAAAGTGCATGGATTGGAGTCTTCCTAAATAGCTATGGTCTGAATGGTCAAGAAGTCAAAGACCATGATGTCAATCTTTTCAATATTTTCCGTCCTGTTAGTCTTTTGCGATAGAATGTCTATGAATCTGTCAAGAGGACGAAATTGTCTTACCTTACCTTAGCTTTGTTGAATGATCTTGTGTGATGATCCAGCAGAACAGCATTCGAAGAATGAAAGGATTGCAAAGGTTGGAATCACTTCAAGCAATAAAACACTGGGCTGGATCAAGACGATCAAAGTGAAGGAAAGTAACATCGAGGATTTCATCGAATGCTTTCGCTACGTCCCGTTGATAAAGCTGAAAGTTGAGCAGTTGCTTGATCCTATCATACTAGGGTAGTACATCGCCATCACAATGAACATTTTCAATTCCATCAAGCGGCTCGGTAGACCTCCAAGAGTCCTGAAATTCGAAACATCAAGTGTTTCATGGTCAAAACCCGATCATCTCTGTGCCGATCTGTGATGAGGAACACAATGTCAGCATCGACTTAAGGTTAAATCACGAATTGCGAGATGTTGCTGTCTTCAAAATCATCCACCGAATTTGCAAACCATCAAATGGATCTTAAACCAAGTCCAGAGGATGTTAATCATTAACGAAGACTTTGTGTGCTTAGTGTGTATTTTGAGATCTTAGCGTATCAATGCAAGTACTCTGAATAGAGATCGCAATTGCGACTCTGTTCCATTTAGATATACTAGCGCAAGATACACCGTTGAGACCATGCGGGCTAGGTTGCACACCATCCAACTACTTGCAACTGAGCATTCTCCACCTTCCATGCTGTCTTTCAACGCACTCATGGGATGAACAATAGATCCAACTCACTCGAACTTCAATACCGTGTCTGGAGGCGGGAGCGCGACGCGTTTTTTGGGTAGTTTTACAGGGTGCCATACGACCCTGAGTCAGAGCTATTTTCCAACCTAAGCAAAATCCATAATCTCTTTCACTTTCATCTCTCTCATATCACAAATATTCACAATGACCAGTGCCATATCTATGTTGGATGGATGGGTTGATCGTTTCTCTTCTTCATATCCCCTCGCCTCGGCACCGATCGTTTGGTTTCGTCGTGTTGCCAGGCAACAACGAAGACGTACCGTTGTAATGGCTACTGTCTTTTCACTCTTGATATCGTTAACGACAGCACACCACATGGAGCTTGTCACTGTTGATGACATACGCTCAGTCGCTTCCTACACCTCCTGGGGTAAACCTGGTATAGATCCTGGCCTTCGTGAAAGGCAAAGGAGTCAATTCAATCTTTTGAAGGAGAATGATTTTGATCTGACGTGAGCTGGCTATCACTTTCCTGTATGCCAGATGCTGACTTGGATAGACACGTTTGGGGTGCTTGGCACAACGCAGAGACAATGATCAAACTAGAAGCTTGCATGAACGGTACGACAACTTGTCCAGAACGTCCAGTGATCTTGTCAAACTACATCTACATCGGTGCCCTCTGGGAAGGTCACATGCCCGGAGGTGAAGTAATTTGGGTTACCAGTATTGTACGTGATGAAACTTGGCGTAACTAACTCACTCTAGATCGAAGCGTTGGAAGAAGCTGGATACTTCATCTTGAACGTACAGAACATGCCAAATTTCCTGACTACGACAAAACTCATCCCAGATCTGGTGCACATGTATTGGACAGACGAGAAACGCATTTTGTTCTGTTTGTTCGATCCTCGTTGTATCTCTAAAGAGGACTATGTTCCAAATATCGGCGGGGAAGATTTGAGTATAGGTGTCCCCGATGACGAACGAGGTACCGTTCAACTTTCAAGACTGTTCTGTACGACGTGGTGGGGGAATTTCCCTCAATCTTGGGGCAACGGTTTCTCTGGTCTACTTGGACAAAACATCGAAGACGACAATTGGAGTTGGAGTCCGTTAGGACGAGCCTGGTCTTTAACGTAGGTGGAAACTGATACAACGTCACTGATCAAGCAGCCCGTACGCTTATCCCAACAACACTTTTATGCCAATGTCAGTGGAGAAAGTTTGCATGCAATCGCCTTACACTCCATATGGTCAACGAGACAACGTCGCCCTCGTTTACGCCAAACACTCTGGTCAAATCAGAAATTCTCGTATTCCTCCAGGATTCTGGGAGTCCCCACTAGCCAAATTTTTACCATTTGATTTCCTCTCTACCGCTGAAGATCAAGGACCAGACGATCACCTCCCCCCAGGATTGAAAACTATAGGTCACATGAATAGAACCGACTATGATCATCTGTTAGGCAGAGTCAGAGCTGTCATTGGTACTGGACAACCTACGGTCAGTCCGACGGTCTACGCAGCGTTGTAAGTTGTCGTGTTTTATTTTGGATATCACTAACGACCACAGGTGCCAAGGGACGCCAGTGGTTCTACCAGCATGGTGTGAAATGAATGGAGATCCTAAGACGTTATGGGGACTGTAAGTGGTCGTAAGCATACCTCACTCATTCTTTCAGTGCCTGTTCCCAACATGCTATGGCCATAGCTCTTGGAGAACCTTATGTTTATGCTTACCAGGCGGACAACGAAACGTCTTTAGCTCAGGCAGTGGCCAAAGCTGTTCAACAAGATATCGGTCGATAGTGAGTTCACCAATGACTGGCCAGTTTCTAAACCACGATTAGCATCCCACCTGATATGAAATATGACTTTACTGCCAAGCAAGTCCGAAAAGTTCTCGAATGGGACTTTGTTGGAGATGCGGCAAAAGTTATCAAAGCGAATGGAGGTAAAATTCCTGCACACCCTGATAAATATTTCAAAGAGTTGGTCAAATCCAACCTAGGCCAGATCGAAAAGGCAGAACCAGGACCTGTTCTTCGATGGACGCCTGAGATGATGAAGCAAAAAGTGTTTATCAACAAGGTTGAAGAAAGACATGCGAAGAAAAGTCAAGTGATCGAAACCTCGGAATTGGATCGACCTCTTCCTTGGCCACATGGATCAGATCAAATGTTCTTCGGTAACGTCGAAGATCGTGGTGGATTGAACGATGTTCTCAGTGGATCGGTGGTCTTGTCTCGTTAGGTATGCTAGTGATTTTAGATTTGTGTCAAATAGATAATTCGGATGCATGATTGTATCGTGCGTTGAGTCCTGGGCCAAAATCAGGATCAAATGCATAAGGACATTAGGAGTCTTGTCATATATAATAATACAATCAATTTTAGCTACAAACAACACCTAAACCCAAAACTTTGGTTCAAATCACACAGGTATCATGTCTAGAATCCGCCCAAAAGCCTGAGCATTGGCGTCGTTAAGGTCTGTGCGGTACTTTGACCAAGACCAATTGTTTCTCACGCTGTCACCATAGAAGGGATCCGTTGGGGCTTGTCTGTTTGGCCAAAGTTCGTGACCAAGTCGAAGACGGTTGATGGTTTCGATTTCAGAAAGTGTCGGGGGTTGACTGATGTAGGATGGTTGTCCCAAATACGGATAAGCTTCTAACACGTCTGCGTCCACTAGAATCGAAGTTTGCGCAATGACCGCAGCGGGTACTGCAGCAGACGAGCGATGCTCTATATAACTGTCTCCGGAAAATGCAGGTAGGATAATGTCCTGAATGTTAAGATAACTCTAACACGTTACTCACCATGTCCCCAATCAACCGATAGAAGCCTTCGTAATCTTCGTCGACGTGTTTGACGACAATTGGTGAACCTCCGTCTACAGAGTGTAAAAGTTCAGGGGGTGTAACGACCAAACCTTCGTCGTAACCGATGAGATGGAGGGTGAAGGGAGGGAATTCTGAATCCACCAGTGGGATAAATCTGTTCAACGCGGTGGATCCAACGCCTTCTGATTTTTCGATACGATAACCCCAGGATTTTGGATCGGCTAGAGGTTAGATTGATCGTCATCAAACTTACCTAGAATTGCCTTGTGCAGTTGTCCAATGATTCGATCGTATTGTCTACCTTGATGCATTCGACCTAGGATGGCAGCCTTTGATATCATTTGTCGCGGGTTATATTTTCGAGGTGGAACACCTGATATTGGAAAGACCTAAAGTGAGCCAAAAACCTCCACCCGACTTACTGGTGCAATGTCCATCACTTGGACTTTGTTCCATTTCGCTTCACCTTTCTCCTTCCATCCTTGGATGCTGTTTTGTAACGATGTGGTCGAATGCGATGACAGGGTGAGGAAAGTGAGACGTTCTTCTGCGGCTGGAACAGCAACCATTGAACGTGAATTGTCGTCGTCATTTCTGTAATGTTCAATCTCGTGCAGTAGGCAAACCACACGAAGATCTTTGCGAGTTGAAAAGGCGGTGATAACGTCTTGACGATGACCCCAGAATTTCGCGTCACCTGGGATGTAAGCACTAGCAATGGATTTAAACCTACAGGTGACTAGAACAATAACGTCAAAGCTTCCTGCGGTGATGTCTGTAGCAAATTGATTTGGATGCCTTGGAGGGTTACTCTTGACGTCCCAGGTTTCTTCAATGACATTCTCGAAACCTCGACGAAGTTGTTCGCCTACGGGTCAGCGCCATCAATACTCTGATACCTACGATAGAACGAAGTGTTGACTTGTAGATCTTGCATAATGTTCAAGACTCCCCCAATGACCTCTGACATCAGTGACGTTCAATTTCCATACTCACCATCATGATAGAACGTATCCTCAAAGACACCGACGCGTAAGTGACCATACTTGGGTACTGGTGGGGTGAAGACTGATTGAAGTGGTAGTTCCAGATTGCGACTATCGTTCAAATTGCGACTGTCGTTGTTGAGAACCGGTTGGACACTGTATGAGCTGATGAAATGTACGCCTACAACACCAAGCACAAGTGTCACAAGCCTACGGTAAATTCGTAGCATTTTGAAGTGGAAAATTTGTACAAGTCAGAAGCAAAACGAATTGAAGTTTGATTAAGTCAATGATTTGAATTCCACTGGATTTTACATAATGACGAATGCCTTGCCGTACAAAGCAGTGACATCCAGCAAACGAATAAGCAATGGACGAAAGCAAGCTTTTGTTTTTCCAAGACACCTTTTTCTGAATAGATGGCCGTTTCGGGTAATTTCCCTGATACTCCGACACTCTCGTTACTCACTCATTAATCGTTACCTAAGTCTCAGTCCAGGGTGCGGGATCTTTTAGAATCTCTAGGAAAGTCTTGCTGCGATCGTTCGCAGGGTCCAGAATCAGAGCCGGAAGCCGGATTCGGACGTTCCTGAATGTCGGGAGTGAAACGCTTATTCTGTTGGTGAACTTTGTCGTCCTAGACACAGCTTAATTGTTAATTGTCTACTTTACTTTCCTTGGCTATCAGTCGGGACTGAAACTCGCGGGAAACAGTCACGAGTGACATGACACTGATCGTCTCCTCCAGAGTCCAGGGAGTCGAAAATAAGCTTAAAACGTTTATTTTGGTCTCGATAATGTCAATTCTTGTTTGTTTACGGGACTGAAACTAACGGGAGTGATTCTCACATTCTCAGTCAAAACCAACGGGGAGACTAAGTTATTCTTGGTTTTTTCGCAATAGGAATGACTACGTTGACAGGATGGTTCTGGGGAGGTATAAGTAGGACGAGGATGCAAAAACCAAACCCCCATTCCACTTCATAACCATTTACGATGAGCAACTTTGTCTACATCAACAAACAAACCTTTGAAAGAGATTCCTTTGAATCATCTTCTTCAAGACGAGGAAGTTTCACCATTCCAAGCTCACCCATTTTGGTCGCTTCTTCAGTCCTATCACCAAGACTGCCTTCGAGACCAATGTCACCTGCATTCCACCCATCATCACCTCATTTTTCAGAAAAGATCAATCTCAACGACGACTTTGAAAGCGAACCTGCTCCTCGAAGAAGGCGATTACACATTTTCAACCCATACGTTCCAACACGTTTCAACGTCGGTGTGCTTCTCGCCTCGGTCGCTCTTCTAGTCATCTTCCTTTCTCAAAATTCTCGTTTAGCTTCTCTTCGCCCCACATCAATCTCTCCACCGATCGCCTGGATGGAAAGAGGTGGTTCGTTAGCTGCTAAAAGTTGGAGAGCAAAGGAACAGGAACAACTTGCTTTCAACTCTATCGAAATGCAAAGTCAAGAATACAAATGTCGTAACTGGGACCCAGAACAACCTGAAGAGATGGATCCTCGTGAATGTCTTAAAGCCAGACAATATCGACAAGTCACGAGGATGCTCAGACGTGAAGAGCTCAGTGAACAGTGAGTAATCAAGTCGAGCCACTTCTGACCTCGTAGTGAACATTTCGACTTTGCCAAGGAGCACAATCTCGCTGTCTTTAGAAATATCACTGGATGCTTTTTACCGACATCTCACCCAGATTACAAGATCTGTCCTGAGAAACCATTGGTCGTCAGTGGATGGTGGTACTCGGCTGAAGTCACCAAGGGAACTGTTACCACTGGTGAAGTCATCTGGCAAACGTCATTGGTGAGTTATGAGTATCATGCAGTCCTAATCCGTCAGTTTAAACAACTTCAATCTTTGGACATCTCTGTCGCCTGTTTAGGACCTTACAGCAACTGGGTCGAAGCCGCTGAAATGATGCCAGATGTATAGTGAGTTAATCTCCAAGGCCACAACTAACCTACAGTCGATTCCTTTGGAACAGTGACGGAGAGACAGTTTCTTGTATCACCGATCCAAGATGTATCGCAAAGGAACATTACATGCCCCCCATGGATAGCGAAGATCTCAGTATCGGTGTCCCAGATGAAGAAAGAGGTGTCATTCCAATCTGGCAGTTGCAAGTAGTCGACTACTGGGGTACGAAACCAATCAACATCTCTGGTAACCGAGAGTTCTGGGGGATTCAAGAAGAGGGTGACTGGACTTATCAACCTCTTGGTCACGAATGGATCGCTACTCCATGGCCCTTGCCAAACGGTCTTGTTCATTTACCATATTCCATCGAAGAAGAATGTCTCGCCAACCCGTATATCCCAGCCGAAGAGAGAAGCGACGCTGCGTTGGTATTCACCAAAAAATCCGAACACTTCCATTACGGTTATGTCCCACCTAAGGAGTTCTGGTCACAACTCAACAACGATTCAACCATTGAACTCAAGCTCACTGCTGATATCGAGGAAGGTTACCCCTTGCCAGAAGGTTTAGAATCAATGGGACGTCAATCCAGAGAAGGGTTCGAAGAGCTCTTGGGCAGTGTTAAAATGATGATCGGAATGGGTGCACCAGCAGTCAGCCCTTCGGTTTACTCTTCATTGTGAGTAGAGTGTTTTGAGTGTCGAAGCTTTTCTGACCCAACTTAGATGCCAAGGAACACCTGTTTTACTTCCAATCCTTACCGAAAACGAATACGACACTGAAGGCTGGAACCTTTACTCTGAGTAAGTTTATGAAAAGATTTGATTGCTTGACGCTAACAAACACCTTAGCTTCTCTCAACACGGTCCAGCCGCTGTCATCGGGGCTCCCTACGTCTACTCTTACCAAAGAAGCAACTACACTTCTCTTTTGGAAGCTGTCGAGCTTGCCAGAGTCACCCCAATCGAACGATACATCCCCGAGGACATGAAACTCGAAAACATCCTTCCTGCTCTTCAAACCTATCTCGATCGTGACCTGGAGGCCATGTTCGACAACGTCATCGCTTCCAACGACGGAAAGATCCCAGCTTTACGAAAGGGCATGAGAGAGGCTTGTTACAGAATGGGAGGTTGTAAAACAGTTCATCCAGCTGGAAGAACTCCCAAAACACCTTCAAACTTGGCCAAACAAGTTCTTGCTGAGAAGATGACAATCATCGTGGATGACACTATGTAGTTTATTTACAGATTTGTATTACGACTTAACGAATTATGTATGACTTTTATGTTCTTACCAGCGTTTTATCTAGCAAGGTAGTGATGTCATAAGCAACAATTTATACAGGTGCGACACAAGAGAAACCGGTTTCCATGTTATCTGGTGGCTAGTGCTTACATGGACCTGACGTACTTCAACGTTCAATAGGCGGGGCTAGCCGTTGGGCAATTCGTAACATTACATCTAATACATAAACCCGAAAACCTATAAACAAATCTAATCTACACCGAAGCCACAAGTTTCTTGTAAACTTCTACGTCGTTGGGACCAAGATATGGCCTTACCAGCTTGAAAAAACTTGCTTCCGTGTTGAGAATGTCGAGTGGAGTCATTCGATCATAGATATCAGAAGCACCAGCCATTCGATGCCAAGCGTGGTAGCTACATGTCAGTGATGTACAGGTAGCAAACTCACGTGTATTGCCCTGTTGCGTGGAAATCGTAATAATCCTCCTTCAACAACCTTTCAGCGTCTCCCCAAGGTGGCCAGAAGAAAGCTAATCCGTTCAAAGCTTGGATGTCGTCTGGGTACGCTCTAGCAATTTCCTAACGAGGTCAGTTGTTGTCAAACAGATGCTTACCATTGGCTTCCCACCACTGTTGTAATCCCAAGCGTCGACGTCGAAATGTTCATAACTCTGCCACCATAAATCCAAGAATCGAGATCGAGGTTCAGCCAGGAAACATCCGTTCTAGGTGTCAGCAGTGTCATTCTAGGAACATACGGCAAATTGATTCTCTGGTCTGAGTTGGAATGCCATTGTCGCTGGTGCATACATGAGTTCATCGAATGAACGGACACTAATGGTCAGCGAGTTTCAACCTAGACACCTACGCAAATTGATCAAGATCCATGTAGATCCCACCGTAATGTCTCATTGCCAACAACCGAATGACATCTGATTTATGCGCCAGAAGGTCAATTTTCTTCCCAAAGATGGTTTCTGGGAGATGGACTTTGTTCAACGTAAAGTAAGGCGCGATCTCATCCCACCATGGTCCATGAGGTAGAGCGTTGTAGTGGCTAGTCGTTAGCGTGTACCACAATCACAACTTACAGCATCAAGACGTCAGGTTTTAGAACTTCAATCGTGGATCGCATCCCTAGATAGTACAGATATTGAAGAGGTTCGTTGTGAGGGACATCATCCGCTGGTGTCAAGTAGGTGTAATGAACTATGTTGGGTACCTTCATGCCTTTGGCTTTTGTTTTGACGGTGATGTTGGGGAAAACTGGCATTTTGTCGTAGGCGTGAACGAGTGACAGACGAACGTCTGGAGGAAAGTCGGCAACGTCCATGCGGAATTGTGACACTGGAATTTCGAAATGTTCTTGTGAGTGGTCTTCGTGACTGGGGGAATCATAGTCGTACTCTGAGTAAGAGTCTGAAAACAGTGACGATGTTGATATCGAAGTGCGATTCGATGTCATGAAGAGGAAGGTGACTACACAGATCATGACGATCCAGGTGAATCTTACAGACCCTCGATTCATGTTGACTCCCTGGTAGTTGTGAGTTAAAATCAAGTCAAGGTAGGTTACTTACCATATTGATTGACGATTTGTGGTTGAAAAAGTTTACAAAACAAAATCAAAGTGTTGGTGGAAATCATGCTCGTCCAGCACTTTACGTAAGACCAGTATGAGACAACGTTTGCTTTTGGTATGGGTCTAATTGCCTCTTTCGGAATGTTTGCAAGCGAACAAAAACCACAGAATTGATCCTCCCGAAACCCTGTTTAAGGGTTTCTTGGCTGTCGGGCCAGGCACTGACATACTCTGCTAGTGTTCCCGGACATTTCATACCTAATGCATAACATTTGATGACTCACTTTGTGGTTTCTTGGTTTTTCAATAACGGGAGAGGTGACAACCTTTATTTTTGAGGCGAGAGGTGATGTCTGCGTAGACTATATACATTGGATCAAAAGTACGTGAAATTTAACTTTATCATCATCGCCAAATATTCAACATGACTGAATCCAAAGCTACAGGACTTGGTTTATTGTTATCTCCAAGATCGTCTACTTCGAATGAAGATTTGGAAGCTGGTGAAAAGGGTTACAACGTTTCGGTTTCTTTGAACGATGGTGTTGATGAGGAACCAGAAGTTTTAGTCGCACCTTCGACTTTACCACAGGTGTCACCGTATATTATCAGTGAGTTGTGACGTGAAGACGGAACTAACTCTTAGTTCCTATATGGGTAAGTTAGATCGTCACAATAGAAACACCCTCTAAACCTGAACAGATCAGTCTAAGCGGTGGTTTAATCATCTTCAACAAATGGATTCTCACCTCAAAGGGTTTCTCATTCGTGAGTCAGACTTTAAGGCAGGTAGACTAACGTGTAGCCAATTTTCTTGACCGCTTTCCACATGGTCGTTGCTGTAGGTTTTTATGAAGGACCCAACTCATTCGTTTAGATCATCGGAACAAACATTTTGAGATACACCACGAATCTTTTGGAGTCGGCAAAAACACCTTTACCTGTGAGTTAGGATCGTCGCACAGGTGCATCTCGCTGACCTGTCGCTAGACACGAATCTGGACTCGCACAATTATCCCCACAGCATTGCTCTACGCCTTCTCTTTGGTCCTTAGCAACATTGCCTACGTTCATCTCAGTGTTCCGTTTATCCAAATGATCAAAGCCTCAACCCCTGTGCTTTTGCAACTGATCTCTTTCGCTACTGGACTGGCAAGTAGGTTATCATCCGTGAACCCTACTGACGACAGAAATGGACAAAGTCATGGGTGTCATCCTCATCGCCATCAGTGTCGGTTGCGCTATTGCTACCAGTGGAGAGCTTTGGTATGACACGATCGGTTTGACTTGTCAAATGGGTGCTGTAGTCGTGAGTAACTAACAGCTTCAAAGCTGACGTTCAGGCCGAAGCATCTCGTCTCCTTGTCATGCAAGTCATGTTGAGAGATATCAAACTCAACCCTCTTGTCAGTCTCTATTACTATGCACCTGTGAGTATGAGTTTGTGACAAACGCTGACAGTCAGACCTGCCTTGTTTTCATCGTCGCTGTTTTACCTTTCCTAGAAGGTGCTGAGCCATTCATGGCAATTCAAACCCTCGGATGGCCAATTTTGTTGATCAACGGGTTGATGGCGTTTGCATTGAATGTCTCGTCTGTCCTTTTGATCAGTTCTTCCGGTTCAATGGTTTCGACTTTGAGTGGGGTTGTCAAGGTAAGCTTCGGACATGGACACTGCTAACGTCAGGACATCATCTTGATCGTTGTCTCTGTTGCAGTTCTCGGTGCAGTCATCACTGGCCAACAGGTGTTTGGTAGGTTTACTATAGTTAGCAAACTAACGTCAGGTTATGGCATCGCACTCTTGGGCTTGGTCGCTTTCCGAAACAAGGACAAGATCGAAGCATGGTTGAAGAGCATGAAACCAGAATCTGGCATCCTTTTGACTGAAAACAACGTTTCTGTAGGTGTCACATCCCTTCTAAGCTAACCTCACAGCTACCCTCACCTTTGATCAACTCTCGATCTCTCTTTTCGCCACTACTCTTTTCTCCCAAAGTCAGTATGGACGAAGAGGATCTTGACCTCCCGCTTTCCAAACGTCAAATGAACGAAGAACCCGAAAGAAATTGGCGCCCAGTAAATCGTCGTACTGTCCTGCTCCTTGCCAAGAGAGTCGGGATCTTTGCAATCTTCCTGGCACTCATGTTAGTGGGACATCGATTTCTTTCACAATACGAAGTGCAGTGGAGCTCAGGGATTGGTTTGAATTCAGGCAGTGAAGCTGTGGTTTCGTGAAGATTTTTTAGAAACTATTTTGGACACTTTGATAGTTATTTTTGGGCACGATTTCGTAGTTTCGCAGTAATTTGTATCCGACACGACATAGATGCAACGTTTTAACGTTTTAACTTTCCCAAGATAATCTTGTCTTACAGCATTCAGGGCCTTCTTCGCTTCCGCCACAGGGAAAGACGGGACGGGTTGAACCTTGTTTTTCCCACTTCCGGTATAAATTACGATCAGGTTGACGACGTTTTTCAGGGCTTGGCACTTTCCAGGTTCGGGAAAAATTGTTTAAAGACAATAGAATACGAGTTGGGCGAAAAAGAGGTCTGGCTGCGGTGTCTCACATTAATTATTACGAAGGTGGTGAATTTTTATGCCTAGTCAGTCACCATTAGTGTTCTATTTCATCTTGAATACAACCATCTACTTTTACTTTTGATCTAAAATGATCAATTTTTCGATGTCGCTCAGAGCGCTAGCGACAAGAGCGATAGCTCTAGCACTTTGCTTTCAAGTAACAACAGTTGCTGCAGCTACATTCCCATGTACCGGGTGAGTAAGGATTTGCTCGAGGTGTTCACTACTGACTAATCTACAGAGGTTCAGTCTGTATGTCCCAACAGTGTTCCCCACTAACAACCTAGACGTCGTGGCCCATCCTGACGACGATCTGTTATTCCAGAGTCCTACACTCGTTCATGAAATCACAGCCAACAGATGTTTCACCACCATCTTTTTGACTTCTGGAGATGCAGGTGCTGGTTTGGCCTACGCAGAAAGTAGAGAACTTGGAAACGTCTACGCCTACGCAAACATGTTGGGAGTCAACGCAACTTACACAGATACGTATCAGATCATAGGAGGACAACCTGTTTTGGTGCGAACTTTGAATGACGCTCCGACTGTTCAAAGAATTCATTTCAGATTTCCAGACGGAGATTTAGACGCTAACGGTTATCAAGCCACAGAGTAGGTGCTTCGCAGTGACACGGCTGATTGTAGTTACGAATCGTTACGTCGATTGTATTTTGGAGATATCAGTACCATTTCTTCTATCGATGACACGGCAACCTTCACGCTTGCTGGACTCAAAGGTGCTATCACAGAAATCTTGACAGCTCGTGCACCGACCAACGTCCGAACACTCGATTATCTCAGTGATTACGATGGAGGAGATCATCCTGATCATCTTACAGCGGCGAGGATAACAGCAGGACTTGTTGGAAATGCAAATTTCGCAGGGTACATGGGTTATCCAAATGAGGTAGGTTGTTTGTCGATTCAAAGCTGATCAGTAGAATCTCCCTGCTACCATGTCAACCACTTCAACCGATTATATCAACAAAACCAACGCGTTCTATGCCTACACCCCGTATGATTATGTAAGTAAAGTTGGTGATCAGGCTAACCGTTAGATGGTGTGTCAAACTCCTTCCGTCTGTAACAGTCAAGGTTATGGTCAATGGTTGCAGAGAGAGTACATCATTACCGCAGCTTTGGCCACTCATTCGAACGCTGGGTTCGCCCAAACACCAGCAGTTCTTCCAGATGGATTGAATCTTGCTTTGCAAGCCACTGTCACTGCTAGTAGTGCCGCTGGAGGTCAACCAGCAAGCAAAGCAATCGACAACATCATCGGTGGTTACCCAGGAGATTCTAGTGTTGAATGGTCTTCTAACGGTGAAAAAGTTGGAGCTTGGATTACACTTACTTGGAATCAAACCGTTGCCGTCACGGCAGTGGTGTTATACGATCGGTAGGGAAGCTATGAGAGTTGTACTGATGTTTAGACCCAACACCAACGATTGGCTTCAAACAGGAACACTCACGTTTGACGATGGAACAACACAATCGTTCAGTGGTGTTTTCAACGACGGTACCGCGTCTGTCTTTTACTTGTCCCAAACACGTACCACCAAGTCAATCAAGCTCACTGTCAGTACCGTATCGTCAGCCACCAGCAACATCGGTCTCTCAGAATTCCAAGTTTACGGTGCATTCGGTACCAGCGCAAACACCACCAACACCACCACCCCAACAACACCCCCCGTCATTGTTAGTTCAGTGGATCTCGCCATGCTCGGGACTGCAGATGCGTCAAGTTCGGCTGAGAGCACTGATCAAACCCCTGACAAGGCGATTGATGGTATCATCGACGGATATCCAGGGGATTACACCAAAGAATGGTCCAGTAACGGCGAAGGTGTTGGAGCTTGGTGGGCACTGTCTTGGGCGCAACCTGTTTCGATCAATCAAGTTGTCTTGTATGATCGTCCAAACCTTAACGATCAAGTGAGTTGGAGTGATGATTGGAGCTGACGACTAGATCACTTCCGGTGTTATTGCCTTTTCTGACGGTTCCACGTTACCTATTACTACACTTGATAACGCTGGTGGTGCTACGATCTTCAATTTCACAATGAAAATGGTCGACGCGTTGATGCTTACTGTCACTGGGGTTAGTTCTACCACAGGGAATGTTGGTTTGAGCGAATTCCAGGCGTACTATATCTACAGTACAGTTCCAAAGTAGGTTAATGGTAGAATCTCACTGACAGCTAGCGTCTCGGTGGCTGACAACACCACCACAACAACTTCAACTTCTGCTTTGCCAACGGCGACGGTGAACGTGACCTCATCAACAGCCGTGGCCAATCTCACTTCTGCAATTTCGGCATCGATAACGCAGAGTATGAATTTGACGACAAGCGTTGGACCCACGAACGTGTCTTCATCGTCGACCGCTTCGATTACCAAGAGTGCAAATCTGACGTCTAGTATCTCTCCTTCTAACGTCACCTCGTCAATCGCGTCAGTGACCCAGAGTGCCAATGTTACATCGACTTTGTCCTCCAACACATCTTCAACAGCTTCAGCTACCCCAAGTGCCAACGTTACATCCAGTGTTGCAGCATCCAATGTGTCATCAACGGTTTCATCGACACGAATCAGTTCTGCCTCGAGCTCTGCCTCGAGTTCTGGGGTTTCAAATTCAACGGTATCGAAAGCTAGTTCCACTAGTAGTTCGTCTGGTTCGTCATCAGGAGTCAGCTCGTCATCAGGTGTCAGCTCTTCAAAGGCTTCCAGTGCAAGCTCTGGTTCCAGTACCGCCAGTGGTTCCAGCGCCAGTTCCAGCTCTGGTGCAAGTTCCTCGACACCCTCATCCTCTAAATCCTCTTCTTCAGTTTCGAGTTCAAGCCCAAGCTCAAGCTCTGGTTCGACTTCGAAATCGAGTTCGAGCGTTAGTTCATCTGCATCCTCTTCGTCCTCCAAGGCTTCGTCAAGTTCCGCTTCCTCTTCAAGTTCTGCATCCTCTTCCAAAGCTTCATCATCATCTGCTTCATCGTCGGGTTCATCTTCCTCTTCCAAAGCGGCGTCCTCGTCCTCGTCTTCATCCTCATCTTCGGCGTCGTCAACCAAGGCCTCAAGCTCCAGCTCCTCTTCCAGCTCCAGCAGCAAAGCGTCTTCTTCCAGCTCTAGCTCAAGTTCGAGTTCATCCAAACCAGCGTCGAGTAGCACCATTTCATCAAGCTCAAGCTCAAGCTCAAGCTCAAGCACCAAAGCTAGTTCAACTTCGAGTTCCAGCTCGAGTTCCAGCTCCAGCTCAAGCTCCAGTAGCTCTTCCAAGGCTTCCTCGAGTAGTGTCGCGTCCAGCTCATCGACATCGACATCAAAGACCAGCAGCTCCACTTCCAGCTCGGCATCACCATCAGCATCCGCTGTTGACTTGGCTCTGTCCGGTTCAGCCAGTTCTTCGACATACAGTGTGTCAACTGGCCAAACAGCTGCCAAAGCGATCGACGGTATTATAGGTGGATATCCAGGTGACTACACGACTGAATGGGCGTCAAACGGACAAGGTTTAGGTGCTTGGTGGGCTGTTCAATGGACTTCAGCAACCACTCTCAACCAAATCGTTCTCTACGATCGACCAAATCTCAATGACCAGGTAAGTGCTTTGTGCAGATGGAAGATTTTTGCTGACATTGCGTAGATCACTGCAGGTATACTCTACTTCTCGGACGGCTCGTTCTTAACTGTCCCTGCACTGGATAACGCAGGTGGAGCCACGACTATCAACTTTACCGCTAGATCTGTCACTTCAGTGTTACTTTTGGTTACAGGTGTTAGCAGTACGACGAGTAACGTTGGGTTGAGCGAGTTCCAGGCGTACTACGTGAAATGAGAGGTTACGGAGGTTTGCATGATCTGTTTTGGGATTACGTTGTATCTTTCACATTCCTACTAAAGTCCGTTCCTATTTCGATGTGTATCATACGATAGATGGGATGTATTCCTTACCCCACGTTGCTGGGCACTACTCGGAGCCCTATGCCAAGGAACATTTTAAAGGGTTCCACCAAAAACACGTGAAAATTCCTGGAGTAATTGCAGAGCGGGACAGGCACTTTCGTAGATCAATTGAATTTTACGTTATCTTTCAAGAGTCGTATTTCGACAATACAGGCGATCTCAAGACTGTAACTCAACGGGGAAAGGAGATGACGAGATGAGGACGGGTTTTCTTTAACGGGGGATTGACACTCTCCTGTACAGATCAGGTAGTCAGAACGGAAATCCAGGGGTCTTCAAAATGAGTAGATCTTTCCACTCTTTACTTTGTCATCTATCACCTTCTCACTACACTACAACCTACGACTTGGAAAAACTAGAATGGGTCAAAATTCATTATGGTCAGCAAGAATAACTCGATATTTCAGTGCATTCATTGCATTGTATATCATTATTTTCTTATCGTCATTGAATAAAGTGAATGACATTCTGATACACTTTATTAAAACACCGGGATCGTTATTAGATCTCACGCAAATCGATGTCAACCTTTCAGCTGATCAACCTGTTGGATCAATCTACATGAACACAATGCGAGGTGGAGTGGTCTCGAAAAACATTTTGACAGAACAGAAACTTCAACTAGAGCTCCGAACCGCCAAGTGTGGGGAGCAAAGGTCGACCCAAATGATCATGATTGGAAGTCGTTGGATCGAAGAACAATTCAACGGAAGGGCAAACGGAGAGGCTTATGGGTAAGAAACATTTCGGCGTAAGACATGTAAACTTCGACTGACCAACCGTCACAGGCTGATGTCAATCACAAGAGCAGCAGAACGATTGGGTCATCCAGTATTTTTCGTGCCGCCCTCAGATGACGGAGTTATGCATTTGGCCAGAGAATACAATCAGCGCTATCCAGGTTGTTTGAAACTAGTGCTTTCCGATGATCAACTTTCAACCAACGAATTTCAAAACCCATCTCAATCAGGATCTGATCATCTTCCAGCCCATCTTTTGATAACTTTTGATTATTTCGGAGAGTGAGTGATAAGACAGAAGGCAGAGTCATTCAACTGATCACTCAACGACTAGTCCATGGTTCCTTGAACAAGCCTATGGACCAGGAGGTGGTGATGTACATTCACCCCTTGGACCCAGTGGTGTCTTGGCGGTCAATCCCTATCCAAAGGTGGAAGGATTTCACGGTATACCATTTTCTATCGAGGGTTCTGTCATCGGGCAACATCCCATTGCTCTTTCTGAACGACCTGGTGCTTCCCTGACCGCTGGGGATCTACCGCGAGTATACATATTTGGAAAATTCACGTCATATCTCATCGAAGGAGCCTGGTCGATACAAGAGTTGGCAGAAGCTGCTAAAGAAGTTGGTGTGGAAATCTTCCTTGCGATGGAGGACAACGCAGGTATCGGTGATCAATTGGTCGAATTGGGGATACATAACCACGGCAGATTGAGTCCTTCACAGTTTTATCAAGAACTCGCCAAGAGTAGAGCTTTGATAGGGTTGAAGAAACCATACGTCTCGCCGACGCCGTACGAGGCTTTGTTCTTGGGTGTTCCGGTAAGTTTCATGGTTTGAGCCAAGCTAAATGTTTAGTTCCTCAATCCTATCGTCAAATGGGACGAAGAAAATCCACAAGACGAAACCAAATGGACCATGCAACATCCATGGTTGCACGAATCCAAGGCGTAAGTGAAGCCTTGTGAAGGTGTCTGACTCCCAGTCCACACGTCTACAACGTCTTCTCGCACGATTTGGAGGGGTTGAAAAGGAATTTGATACAAGCCATCGATGAGGAGTTCGACAGCTTCATCTTACCAGACATGACACCGTCAGCTGTTGATCGTCGAGTTGCAGAGTTTATAGATACCGATTGGGAAGCCGAAGCTCAGAGTTATCTGAGTGCGAGGGGTTAAACTGTCATTTAGAATGTAGATTGTGTATGTATCTTGTTTCCCTTGAGGAGGAGGAGCGGGATCAATTAAAATCCGATCAATTAATACGCGATCAAAGTAAAGTTCCTTCTCTACCAACATCTCATGCTTCGCGTCAAAGCTCGTCATGGGGCTATCGCTGGTGTTGCCTTGTGTGTCTTGTTCTTCCTCATCCACCCTTTACTCAGAGATTCCGTTACACCTGATACCCCTTTCCCTACCAATCCTGGCGTTTACCCAATCGATTTTTATCGCAAAGATAGAAAGCTCCCCCAGTATCTCGACGATCTTGAACCAGTTGGTATATGGACTTCCTTTCCCAACGCTACAAAATCTACTGTCTGGAGTGATATTAAAGCAGTGAAGCCAGTGAGAAAAGATGGCGTAGAAACTAGACGAGCCAGCTGGGGTGCGTTGAAAGAACTCGGTGCTAAACCGTCGTTGAGGGATAACCTAAGGGACGATAAACAGTATCTGTTTTCTCAATTATTTGCTGGGTAGGTCGATGTCAAAGATCTCACTGACTTTAGGTGGACTAATCAACTGATATCTACCATAAACAGTGAGTGCAAACTCTCCTTACGCTAACCTTCAGTCATCGATATCGCCGTCTTGGCTGGAAGAATCCCCATCGTCGAATCGTTCTACGCCGACACTGGACATCTCGAGGACGCAGATGAGGAAGTTGCTGTATCTGAAGTGTTCGATTTACCCTGGCTCAGCTTACAAATCAACTCTCCCATCGTCGAGGATTACGAGCTAAAGTTGAACTCTCACACGCCTGAACGGTTGCAAAAAGTGGTTTACGACGGTGAACACAAGCAGAGATACAACGGGAAACGTCTCAAAATTGGTCAACAGATCAACGCGTCCAGTACCATCAAATACGACCAGTTGACATGTTGGAGCTACAGACAACCAAGAGGTGAATCTGGTCAAAGTGCAGGTCATGTCGGTTATAGATGTAAGTTTGACGTAAACAACACTAACCTCAGTTCTCTCATTCACGCCCCTTCCGTTTTCCGAGATTTTCTACAACGAAGACATTTGGCAACCGTCTTCAATATGGACCGCAGAGTTTTTGAGGGAATACGCCTATCCAGATATTCCTCAAGAATCGCTGGAGACCATTGCTGATAATTGGTTCCCTGTTCCTCACGATTTTCCAGAAAACCAACTGGCTTGTATCGATTTTGTCTACCACTTTATCGACACCAACGCTATACGGAAAGATATCATTCAAGAATACGCACAAGGAGTAGGCGCGTGGAGCAGGGTAGGGAAGCATATGAGATTCACGGCAGGGATGCATTCGATGGCGGATGATTATTTGAGGTTTGCCTTTGGATTGGAGCGAGGAGAGAACATCCCATTGGTACGACGCTAAGTGACAAGGCTGACTGTAGTTCCTCTCCGTTCACATTCGGCGAACAGGTGGGTAATGTTATGAATGTTACTGATAGCTAGATATCGGTTGGCACGAAATAACTCAACGCCATTGGGGAGTAGCCGTGGAAAATCTTCTTCACCGGTTGAAGCTGGAACAAGGGATCGAGATTCAACATGTGGTCATGGCGTCCGACGAGCCTAGTGCTCAATGGCTGTAAGTTGTTATAAAATCAAGGCTGACCCCAAGGGAACCTTTCCACGATTGGGGCTGGCACGTCGTCAACCATCGAGTACCTAACGTAGAAACGTCAAGACGATTCGGTGTATGGTGGGTGCCAACGTTGACACTCCTAACGACAGGTTCCCCACGTTGATCGATTCCGTCTTGTTCTCAAAAGGCAAGGCCTTTGTTGGTCTCGGTGGGAGCACTAGTAGGTGTCTGGGGTGATACGATACTGATCTACAGTGTCCACCGTTGCTGCGAGACGTGTTCAAGATTGGAACCAAGGTATAGTTACGCTGTTGGATGGGTCGAGCGAAGTGGCAGCTGATTGGTCATGGACGTGGAAGCTGAAGCGGTAGCTAATACGTAGTATATCAGGTCATTGTTGTAACCGTAGATGTGCGCTAGACTTTGAAGGTCAAGATGGTAGATCACCTGTTAATAAACTCGGACTGTTGCCAATGCCCAAAACTATATCCTAATATCACCTTCTTCCCCAGATAATCCTGACCACCCCGTTATGCCAATCAGCTACTCGACGAGCTGCGACGACGCTCACTACAGATTTAGCTCAATGCCGTGAAATGACTCACTGATGGACTCGCCGAAACCCACGAAACCAGTTGCATCACCCATGATGATGGAGTTTCGCAAGTGCCTTGTTGGTGATCAGCTGGAGATTGAAGAGAACCTACTTGTCTTCCTGCTCATACTCGATCACGATGAAACCTCGTTGCCTGAAATAATGACTACGTCTCAGTGCTGCCTTCCCACGACCTACATGAAATCCTTATCCGTCTCATCCGTCACAACAACCGTTTTCACCTTTTGATGACGCGAAATGAGACCTTTTCCAATGGCCTCCTTTTCAACTTCAGCCAGTGCGTCGAGATACGGTTGACAAGGTGGATCGTTTAAGCGACACTCGTGTTGATCTACCATCAGTAAAGTCCTTGACACCACCTACCCTTCCGCCTGATGTGAATCACAAAATACGGAGGTATTCTGGCACCAGGATTCAGCCCCATGAGTTCTCTCTGAAACACCCTGGCCTCTTCTAGAAGCACCGAATGCCATCGAAGATGAACCCCAACATTTCTCCACGCTCCATCAGGTGGACCTTCGAGATACTCGCTAATGACTGCGTCGTCAAAAATCGTCCCCGGACGTTCAGACGCGTGATACAAGTCGTCGAAACAGGCTATCGAATCGTTTTCCATGTCTGGGAGTTTCCCCTGAGGAAGAGGTGATTGCCAATTGTCGAGGAGTGTTCTCATGGCTTTGGACACCACCCAATCAGGCTTCACCCATGATTGGTACCTTGCAGACGTGGGATCAAGTAGTGCGGAGAGTTCTCCAAAGCTGGCTGTCGAGTTTTCGTGATTGTGGAATGCTCGTAGATACACTGGGAATCGAACAACCTCTGTAGGTTAGTGAGAGTCATAAGTTGACGTACCTAGTTGAAAAGACTCTGTCGTCGGATGAAGGAATTTGTCGATACCCAGTTTGTTCTTGGTCTGAAGCAGACCCCAACATGCGAGGGTTTCTTTTTCAGAAGCCGTGCAAGATTGATCATGTTTCAATTCGTCGTATCGAACAAGGCCTCGACCGGTTACACGGCGATATTGGGTAAAGTCAAAGACGTTTATCGGGTGAACACTACCAAAAGGTGGAACAATCGATGTACGATTAGATTTCGCTGCTAGATGTAGATCTGGGGTTAGACTGCGATTACGCCAACTTACGATTACACATCGTGACAAACTGGTCAGTGAATCCACCGCTATAAAAGCCAGCTAAGAATCTCTGCGACGGGTCCAAGTTGTCTATAATCAGGACCAAACATTCCAGAACCCACCTCGCAGTCTTGGCTTTTGGCCAGTTGAAACCAAGACATCAGCGCTCAGTGGACCATCATTGTACTTGTCGATGGTTGGTCGTGAGATAGAGTAGACAAAATACAACACGATGACAACTAGCACCCATCTTCGAAGACGGATCATGATTGTAGAACATTAAATGGCTGCGCGTCGATTTCAGGGCTTCTACGCGTTTACATAACACTACTGACACGCTCCCAGTTTATCCAAAACATCATCGATCACAGCGTCCAACCCATCCGTATGGAAATAATGAGCCATGTCGGTCTTCAACGGATGCAGGTTGAACGGTAGGAGATGGGTAAATTGATCAACCAACTTCCAATTCGCTGTAGCTTCCACCCTCGCAACGACAATATCTCTCCACCAAGCTAAACGGGGGATCGTTCGATGATCTTTATAAGCCATAATATACGTGTCATCTCTCGGAGGTGGAGGAGGAGCTGTAGCAAAGACAACAGGAGGGAGATTCGGACAGTTGTCAATCTTTTCCAGAAAATCAAGATCGGACATGAACCGTAACGTCGTGTTGGAAATAGCTGGATGTTGTCCAAACGAAACAACGACTCCGTCGTATTTCAAGATCTCGGTGCAGTTCAGAGCCTGGTCCATATTTTTGGCGAAAGAATCCCACACATATGTCCAGCGTGTTTTGCCAAAAGTCACGTTCCGTTCGCCGTATTTTTCCTAACGTCAGGATATGCTTATTGAGTTACTCACAACATCGCCCAGTTGGCTCAAACTACCGTTCAGGCGATTGATCAACCCCTCGTAAAGTATTCGTCCATGGGAATCCCCAGTAAAGTAGTAATGTCGATCCTTGACCCCCTCACACGCCGAGTGATCTGCGAATCTCACACCAGCATGGCGATACACACAGCCGTCTGGATGAAATCCGTAGATTCCTGAAAACCCTGCCCTCGCCAAATCGTCGTGATCCCTGAGGACGTGACTTGGATGTCTTGGCAAGAAAGCACCAGGTGTTGGATGTCGAGATGTGCTGCAAGGTGGTGTGGTATCGGGTACAGGCCAATCCTCCACAGCGATTGCAGTTGGACGTAGCAATTCGTGGATCGATTTTGAATCCTCTGAAGGAGCTAGATGCATTGGGCAGTCCTTGCATTGTGGTAGGACGTAGGGAGTGGATAGCAACGGTTCTTTGAGGACATTGGGCCAAGTCGGTGTCAATTCGTCCAACCCTTTGTAGTCCTAACATGAGCGTTGAACGCCCCACGACCCACCTCGTACATCAAGAACATTTCCAAAGCAGCACCCCCACCGTTCTGCAAAGCAACGTCAAACCGGTATTGACACTTTCCTCTATCATAGGCGTCCGCATTAACGCTGGTAAACTTCTCTGCCCCGTTGATCATCAGCATAAAGTCAAAAGGGCCGTGGGTAAGTGTTTTGACCTTTTGTTGTTCCAACGACTTTAGGTATTGCCTAGGCTCCCTCCTACAGATATCTACATCCCTTGCTTTTATATACACCGTGAAAGCGTTGCAGCGATCTTGCTGGTGACAGATGGCGACATCAAAGTGAGGTATCGACGTTGACCCAACGGGTTTTGGTCGTGAACAGGTGACGGATGAAAACGGTGAAGGCGGGTAGGAAAAGGTTGAGTACCGGGGGGTTTGAGGGGAGGGGCAGTAGGTTTTGGTGTTGTAGTTGACGCTGGAGTGTCGTCGGTAGATGAAGCCAAGAAGTAGAAGTAACAGGACGAGTCTGATACGTTTAGATCTAGGAATGAGGGTAGAAAACCGCTTTCGAGCGGCCATTGGTGTGTGGAGAATTATAGAGTGGACAAGCGTTGACTAAACGCGACGTCAATCCTGCGGGTCAACCTTTACCGAAGAGCCGAGGTGAATAACCGTTTGTCTTTGTGCAATGATGCTGTTTTCATTTGGAAGTCGACGATTAGATAAAGATCATAAGATATCATAAGATATCATTGCTCGACAATGTCAAAGTTAAAGTTGAAAACATATGACGCTATGACACCATCATCTGTGCGCACGAGGTCAAAGCGTTTCAGCCTCCATCAATCTCATCTTGCTTTCCATCCAACTTCATCCATTCATCTCTGTTATAAATCAATCCAATCGAACCACTATCATTCACCCAGCTAACAAGGTTTAAACCAGTCCTCAAATCTGATCCTTAACCTCTTTACGCACCTTATCAGACCCGTTTGACACTTTCATCATGCTCTCTTCCCTTGAAACCGTCCACGACCTCAACCTTCCATCCATCAAACCACCTCCCAGCTTTCCCGGTCTCAACGCTCAACATTGGAGAACCAAGTCTCAAGCAAACGATCCTGCTCTGGCGACTCCCAAATCCCTTCGAGCAGCACAATTCAAACTCCGCATCATCATTCAACCACCTGAACATTGTTCAGATTACTATTTCCCTTCAGCAATTGATGGTTTTGGTCTGATACAAGTTTATCACGACGAATCCATTACCGAGCTCTCTCGGTACTTCAAGCACGATCCTGTTTGCTATAAAGATGGAGCTAGAGCAGAGTGTGATCATTCAACTCAAGACCGAAACTGTGTGCACACTTTTATCTACAAGTGAGTCAACGACGATGGCTAGAATTGACAATGCAGACCAGACCCTTTAACATACGGAGACCTTTTAGTCTGTCCAGCTGCTACAGCAGCTAACCAACCTACACTGTTTGCTGAAATGATCCATTCGACATATCGGGGTCAATCAACGATCATACTTCGATCGTGTTTGTTTTGTAACGGTCAAGGATTGACAGGGTGCGTTGGTGCTAACAAGAGACTGTATATGGTTGATGGATTGGGTGGAGTGGATGGGATCGGTGGGGTTGGAGAGATTGGTGGTGTTACGCTTGGGGTTGGGATGAAGGAAGCGAGTGATGTGGATCGACAACAGGACAATCATCAAATTCAATCGTCAACAGAGGGCACCCAACCACTTGATCCCAAATCCAAATCTAAATCCAAGTCCAAATCCAAACCTAAACTCTCAACTTTGGTATCTAAACCCTCCACGTCTCAGTTCAAAGTTCCTATAACAAAAAGTAGAGGGGAGGTCTTTGAACCACCTGATGAGTATGACGAAGACAACATTGTCGTCGACATCGCCAACGATACTCCACCATCAGGTTCAACAAGTTCAAAGGCGTCCAAAGCTGACACCCACGTCATATCACACCCAGGTGAAAATGTTGATACCCCTGTTCTTCAAAAATCTCATCTCATTGGATCTACCAAACGCGTCAGGTTCCCTCCCCGATCTGCCAAATTATCTTCCAAGTCATCGTTCATGAAGATAGGTAACGGAGAGACATTTCAACCCCAAGAATATGTACCCGCTGCTGACAACGACGATAACGGCGATAGTGACAATCTATTCCAGGATGTCAAACTTTCAAACCAACCATACAGCGGTATCGAGGAATCAGATCAAGTATACAGGTCTGTCCAACCCTGTCGGATGTCTACACGAGCGCAGAAGCGACAGGAAAGTCCTGAACCAGAACCAATTTTGCAACACGATTCACCGAGTTCCGAGCCGACTATCGAGTCACCAGTAACACCTCAAATTGAATCTGATTTATTTCCTTCACCAGACTCTCAGCAAGAGAACCAACTATCAACTTCCCCGAAGTCTGCGTCAGTGACAAACACGGAATATCCCACAGATCTCATCAACCCGCTACTCAGCTTGCCCAACGACGGTAGAACGTATGTCAGGGAAGCCAGAAGACTAAGATGGAGAGTGAAGATAAAAGAGTACTCCCCCGACAATGAAAGTGATAACGAAAATGACAGTAATCTTCAAAGTCTAGAAGGGCAGGTTGAGAATCCCGACGATGAGGAATTTCAGTCGAAATATCCGACAGTCCCAACTTCACATCCACCATTTCACCTACATTCGAACATCAAACATAAAATCAATTCTAAAGTCAAACCAAACATCAATACCAACAACGCGACCCTTCCTGGCGAAAGAGTCAAGAAATATCCTAGAATCCCACCTGTTCCAGCTCACCCAGGAGATCACGCCAAGTCGTGGATCATCAAAGTCAAAGCCACAGATCCAGTCTTCGCCAATGAAAAGGTCCAAAAGGCTCTAGAAAAGCGTCTAGGCATCTCCATCCAACCCCCAGAACATTGTCCAGATTACTTTCATCCGAGTGCTGCGTCTGAATTTGGGTTAATTAGAGTCGTTCCGACAGAAGAGATTGTCAAGATGATCAAGGGAGCAACGAAACGTCCGGTTTGCTACGTCAACGGTGTCAGGCAAGATGCCTGCCATCATGGTGATTCCGCTGAACTCTGTGTCAACGCTTTTATCTACAAGTGAGTGGTGGTGTTGGAATGCACTGACACTCTTAGACTCGATCCAGATGTCGTCGCTGAAGATCGATTGCTCAAGTGTTCCACCGCTGAGAAAGCTGGTTTCGACACTCTGTTCGTCTCCTGGATTCCGTTCACAAAGAAAGGTCAATCCAAAGCGGTCACCAAGTCGTGCTTGTTCTGCTTATGCAGAGATGGAAGGAGTTGCGACGTCAACAGGAGAGTTTTAGAGATGATTGGGAATGATGAAAGTGGGGTTGAAGGGAAAGGTGGGAACGTTGAGAACGAGGGAGGCGGTGAAAGTGAGGAAGAAGTCCTTCCTGCAGCTGGTCGAGAATCTAAATCACACTCAACATCGAGAGCGACTACTGCGACTGTTGCTAAAACTTCAACTTCTGCAGCGACATCGACATCGACGTCAAAATCGAAATCAAAATCGAAATCAGTACCTCCATCTAAATCAGTCCTTTCTAAATCAGCCCCATCTAAATCAGTCCTTTCTAAATCAGCCCCATCTAAATCGTCCAAACAACGTGCCCAGTCTGAAAAGAAGACTGGCAGCGACGACATTGTGTCTGGTTCAACGTCAGGTGGTCAATCCCTTCTACCCCCTCTCGCCTCTCAAAAACGTTCCAATCCAGTCGGTACATTCTTCAAAACCGATGGATCGACATCATCGTTATCCGCTGCAGGTAAAGAATCGTCTGGTGATGGTATCGACAACGACAGCGTCGACAAACCTACGGAAGCCAAGGTTATCGACAAAAGTACAACAAAAGGTCAACCTAAACCGAAAATTGACCTACCGGGTAAAACTCAACCCCCCAAGGCTCCATCCCAACCTCCCAAAACGCAACTTCCCGTTACAACTAAACGCGCTAAAGTTGTCCTACGAAAGGTTGATTCTTCAGCTTCAACCACTTTTGTCCCTCCCAAAACGGTCCAACCAAAATCACTACCTCTACGTAAAAAGAAAACCCCTTCACCTGCCATTGAGCCGGAGATCCAACCTGAGACTCTATCGCCGTATCAACCCTCTATCGACATGGACGAGGATGAAATCGAACGTGGTGATGGGAAATCAGATGGAGGTCATGAAAGTGATGACAAGTTAGGTGGAACTGTTAGTTCCGATGTTGAAATGAAGAATGCTATCGATTCGGAGAATGACGAGGGTGGTTCTGACGACGAGGAGAGTGATTCTGACGACGAGAGTAGTGAGTCGGACGACGAGGGAAATGAGTCCAAGGTTATCAAGAAGGAGGAGGGGGAGGAGGATGATTCTTTGGGGTCAGAAAACGAGAGTAGTGGGTCGGACGATGACGAGGATGACAAAACCAAGGTTATCAAGGAGGAGGAGGATGAGGATATGGGGTCAGAAGATGAGAGTAGTGAGCCGGACGAAGAGGACTCAACCAATGGGCAACAAGAAAAGGGTAATATAGAAGTGATCAAGGAAACTGCCCTGTCACATTCCCAAAAACATCCACGCGACGACTCCTCTGTCGACTCCCAACTTGAACGTCATGTCACCCAAGGTCCGCCTCCGAAACGTCGACAAATCAAGCAGTCATCTCCAAAGACTGAACCAACAACTCAGCTCTCCCAAATCAAATACATCTCTCAATACGATAACTTCTTTGGGTTCAAGGGAGCCGATTCGTACAAACTAAATCAGAGCGAGGTCGATCGACAATTCCAATCCAGCGACTTTCCCTCTCGAGACAAACCAACATATGAAGATTAAGGGGGTTACATACTCATCTGGGGGTGGGGGGGGGAGGGTTTTCAGAATCTGACCCCTAAGCCATGACTTAGAAAATAATTTTTAACTTGAGATAGAACTTGTTTTGCATGATGAATAGAATGTTACTAGAGGTAATTGGATGTGCTGAATCCATATCTGAAATCAGAATTGAGTTATCTTTTGAACTCACAAAGTTATTAAAAATTTTCAGTTTTGACCCCTAAGACTTTGAGTTTGAAAATAATTTCTAAGTTGAGAATGAACTTGATTCAGATGATCAATGGAGTTGTCCTAGAGGTAATTAGATGTGCTGAATCCATATCTGAAATCAGAATTGAGTTATCTTTTGAACTCACAAAGTTATTCAAGATTTTCATTTTTGACCCCTAAGCCTTTGACTTAGAAAAAAAAATCTGAGTTGAGAATGAACTTGATTCAGATGATCATTTCAATTGTCCTAGGGGTAATTAGATGTGCTGAATCCATATCTGAAATCAGAATTGAGTTATCTTCTGAACTCACAAAGTTATTCAAGATTTTCAGATTTGACCCCTAAGACTTTGAACTCTTAATTATTTTTTAACTTGAGATTCAACTTGACTTCAATGGTTGATTGAGAGTTCATAAAGGTAATTGATGGTGCTGAATTGATATCTGAAATCAGAATTGAATTATCTTTAGAACTCACAAAGTTATTCAAGATCTTGAAGTTTGACCCCTCAACAACTAATCCTCTTCTACAGCCTCTTCCAACTCATCTCTCAAAATATCCCAATCAATCTCTTTCTCAATTATCAAGTCTGCAATCCACTTGATTACTGCAGCACCTTGAAGCTTGTTGTAGCATCCTGGCATACAGCATCTAATCCTGAATGGATTCTGATTGTTGACTTGATATCTATGAGTTTGATCTTCAGGTTGAGCTTTACATGGAACAGTACCCAGCTCTTCTCTGATCTTGAGGAATAAACCTTTGATTTGAGAAGGAGATTGATGTGTTGAGCTGAGGTATTGGAATACTGTAGTGATTCCATGATGAGTTGAAGTTGAAGAAGGATCATTCCACCAAACCTCTTCCTTCAAAGATTTACTAGGATCCCTAAGACCAATATTCCAACCCAAAGCATTCAATACATCTGTTAGAGCTTGAATCTGAACCCTAGTTGGCTTTGAGTTGTTATCACCTTGAAAGATATTGAGATCTTGAGATTGTTGATAAACCCAAGTAGCATTATCAAGGAAGTCTTTCCTAGTAACCAATCTTGAATGAAGTTGAAGAGGACAAGCTGGAGATACCCAGAATTCAGGATCCAAGTATCCAGTAGCAACCACCAGTCTTCTAGCTTCTCTAAGAGTAGAAGCTTTACAAGTAACTTCAATTCTAAAACCACCAAGATAATCATCATCCTTTTCAGTTAGACTGTGAATCATTCTAAGAGCACTGTTGATTTGATTCTTTAAACCACCTAGAGTCTTTGGAACTCCACCTTGTAGGTGACTGTTGATTGATTTGATTACATGAACAATCTTTGGGTAAACCTTGATAGAGAAGTTTCTCTGATGATGCTGAAGTTTAGCATTGACAGTACCAAAGTCTCTTGATCCAGGAACTATCATAGGATAGTGAGTTAAACCATGTCTTCTACCAGTAGCTGATCTGAATAACCAAATGTAAGATGACTTGAAGGTTCTACCAATATCCCAATCATTATGAATAGACCATTTGTGTTCAACTTGAGCTGGTTCTGATGTGATGAATGGTTGGATCTGAAGTTTCTGACCATAAGCTTTGATCCTGATAGTTTCACATCTAGCAGTGGTAAGACATTGAACAAAGACTACAGTTGGTATTGTAGCATGACCAGTACTTGATTGAAGAGGGAATCTACCAGGTTGAACAATTTGATATTGATTGAGAGCTTCAAAGAACTGATCCTTGTACTTGGGAGAGATCCAGATTTGATGAATAGAATCAGCCAAGAACAACCACTTGTCAAAGGGTTAGGGGGGTTAGGGGGTTAGGGGGTTAGGG